>CM048755.1:593584696-594834696 GCA_026315105.1 Locusta migratoria | reverse complement strand
CGTAATGAATATTACAGACGCAAACAGTCATTATTTTACTTACATTATATTGTGAGGTATAGCTGTAACGAAGTATTTGTAACAGTTCAATAATCTTTCTACATGCATCGCTATTCTACCCATAATGTTAGTAAAACAATAAATACATAAACAGTGGTACTATTCAAGATGGTGCAGCTCTAGAGCATTGAATGCGCTATTGATACACGTATGCGTGAAATTTCCGCCCTGGCATCGTAAATATTGTTTGATTCCGATTTCTAAAATCAGTCTTCTAACCAAGAACATGCAGTGCTTATCACAATGAACTCGCTGTCGTCAGGACTAGGATTAAAATTTTTCCTCTGCCCATCTAAATTTAGCTTTTCTGGGGTTTCTTTAAATATCTTAACGTTATTGTCACGAAACTGCATGGACGATTTCCGCCTCAGTAATGGCCGACACGGTGCCTTTGCAATCGGTTTCACTGAGTCACTCCAGGAGGTTACTGCGATGTTTCAGATGTTCAAATGTTTGAAAACTTAACATGTAGAATATCGCTTAAACTGTTGTCGTGGTCTTCAGTTCGGAGTTTGATGCAGCTCTCCAAAATACCCTATCCTGAGCAAGCCTCTTCAACTCCACATAAGAACGGCAACCTACATCTGTCTGAATCTGCTTACTGTATCCATCTCTTAGTCTTCAAATGTTCAAATGTTTGTTAAGCTTAAGGGACTTAACTACGGGGTCATCAGTCCCTAAACTTACAAACTACTTATGAACTACCTACAACTAAGGACGGCACAAATATCCATGCCCGAGGGGGGATTCGAACCCCCGACCGTAGTGGCCGTGCAGACCGTGACTGAAGCGCCTCAGTCCCCTCGGCCACCGCGGCCGGCTCTCTTGGTCTTCCTCTGCGGTTTTTACCCCACACACTTCCCTCCAACGCTACATTCACAATTCCCTTGATGTCTAAGAATGTGTCCTACTAATCGATCCCTTCTTTTTGTCAAGGTATACCAGAAATTCCTTTTCTCCGCAATTCTGTTCAATACCTCCTCATTAGTTACGCGATCCACCCACCTAATCTTCAGCATTCTTCTGTAGCACTACATTTCAAAAGCCTCTATCCTCTTCCGGTCCGCACTGTTTATCGTCCATGTTTCACTCCCATACAAAGCAACACTCCACACAAATGCCTTCAGAAAGGACTTCCTTATGCTTAAATCAATATTCGATGTTAACAAATTTTTCTTTTTCAAGAACGCTTTTCTACTCATTGCCATTCTGCTTTTTATATCCTCTGTACTGCGCCCATCATTTGTTATTTTACTGCCCAAGTAACAAAACTCATCTACCTCCTTTATTGTTTCGTTACATAATCTAATTCCTTCAGCATCACTTGATTTTCTTTGACTGCACTTTATTACCCTAGTTTTGCTTTTGTTAATGTTCATCTTATATGCAGCTTTTGGCACAATATCCTTTCCGTTCAACTGCTCTTCTAGGTCCTTTGCTGTCTCTGACAGAATTACTACGTCGTCGGTAATTCTTCGTCCTGAACTTTAATTCCTTCTCCAAATTTCTCCTTGCTTTCCTTTATAGCTTGCTCAATGTACAAATTGAATAACATTGGAGAAAGGCTACAACCCTGTCTTACTCCCTTCCCAACCACTGCATCCTATTCATGCTCTTCAACTTATGCTAAATACAACACACACCCATGCGCGAGGGAGAACTCTAACCTCCTGCGGGAGCGACCGCCTAGTCCGTAGCATGCTGCCTTAGACCACGCGACTACTCCCGCGCGACTCCTTATTGCACACCAGTGTATCTAACTACGGAAATGCGGTTCTGAAATCCGTGACATAGCGCCTCAGAAAGCCAGTCCCGCGCGGTAGATACAAATTACCTGCATGGACAACAATGAGAAAAAATTAGACTTATTCACTAAAATAACCCAGAATTCACCCTTAGCGTTGAAAACTTTGGCATAAAATGATGCCGCGAGGAATGGCCGCATGGTCTAAGGCATCATGCTACGGACTGGGCGGCCGTTCCCGCCGGAGGTTCGAGTCCTCCCTCGGACATGTACAGGGTGTTACAGAAAGGTACGGCCAAACTTTCAGGAAACATTCCTCAAACACAAAGAAAGAAAATATGTTATGTGGACATGTGTCCGGAAACGCTTAATTTCCATGTTAGAGCTCATTTTAGTATTTCTCTTTAAATGTAAATTTCATTCCAGCGTGATCAAATTGTAAATTTTCACAATAAACATGTGTGGGCTGACGAGAATCCGCACGCAATTGTGCAATCACGTCATCAACACAGATTTTCTGTGAACGTTTGGGCAGGAATTGTTGGTGATGTATTGATTGGGCCTCGTGTTCTTCCACCTACGCTCACTGGAGCACGTTATCATGATTTCATACGGGATACTCTACCTGTGCTGCTGGAACATGTGCCTTTACAAGTACGAGACAACATGTGGTTTATGCACGATGGAGCTCCTGCACATTTCAGTCGACGTGTTCGTACGCTTCTCAACAACAGATTCGGTGACCGATGGATTGGCAGAGGCGGACCAATTCCATGCCCTCCACGCTCTCTTGACCTCAACCCTCTTGACTTTCATTTATGGGGACATTTGAAAGCTCTTGTCTACGCAACCCCGGTACCAAATGTAGAGACTCTTCGTGCTCGTATTGTGGACGGCTTTGATACAATACGCCATTCTCCAGGGCTGCATCAGCGCATCAGGGATTCCATGCGACGGTGTATGCATGTATCCTCACTAACGGAGGACATTTTGAACATTTCCTGTAACAAAGTGTTTGAAGTCACGCTGGTACGTTCTGTTGCTGTGTGTTTCCATTCCATGATTAATGTGATTTGAAGAGAAGTAATAAAATGAGCTCTAACATGGAAATTAAGCGTTTCCGGACACATGTCCACATAACATATTTTCTTTCTTTGTGTGTGAGGAATGTTCCCTGAATGTTTGATCGTAATATATATTGTGTGTGTGTGTGTGTGTGTGTGTGTGTGTGTGTGTGTGTGTGTGTCTGTTGTCCTTAGTGTACATTAGTTTATGTAGTTTGTAAGTCTAAGAACTGATGACGATTATAGTTTGGACCAATAGTTTTAGAAACATTTGAGCGTAAAATGATAAACTAATTTCTGGTATGCTCACTGGTCCAGCATTATGAAGCGCTATGTTTCAGATTTCTCTTCCATTTGGCTACCTCAGAACTCAACATAATAGAAGTTTTCAGAATCTCTGAGGTTAAGGTGATCTTGTGAACACACACACACACACACACATACACGGATCTTCCTGTTAGTTCAAGGTAAACGGTTGACGTGGCGTAAAAAGCAGTAGTGATACTGTGACCTCGGAGGCACCTTCAAGGACGCACGCACACGCGAAGACGAGAGGGTGCTATAACGATTCGAAAGTTGCTGGCAAAGGAAATATTCAGAATACTTGGCAGCCGGATGGAGGTCATTTAGTCGGCCGAGGAGAATGCGAAGTGCGCCGTCCGCAGGCTGCCGTGCGCCAAACCTGTTGTCTGGCGGCTCTCACAACACATGTCGGCCCCTTCGCTTATGGTTCGTAGCCCCTAAAGGTGACGCTTGACTTGCCTCACTGCCGTCATAAACTAGCAAAAATGCCAACTACCTGTGGATCCCGCCGGATGTGAAAAGGAAGCACGTTCGGTTAGGGAAATGATACCGAGACTGCACGAGTGAGACGTTACTAGATAAACAGCGTTCACCCACGTAGCGCAGCGAGGCCGTACGCTGTTGGCTAGTCCACCTCGCGAGGTAGAAGAAATATACGTGGCTGCTTCTGGAGGTTTTTCCCTTATTACAAGAGAATAGCTTGAAATTCTTACCGAACGAGATGGCGTAATAATAAAGTCAGTAACGTCTTAATAGGAAACAGTGAGGTTCTAATTCCTACTTAGCCGTGGTAAGGTATTTTTCCCTCGGTTATTTGGGGTGATTTTGTGTGAATGCCGGAATAGCTCCTTCGGTTACCCCGTAGCCGATTATTACTATTTACCTCTAGTTAATTCAAAAATGTTTGTATAGTTTATGGGACTTAACTACGGGGTCATCAGTCCCTAAAGTTACAAACTACTTACAAACTAGCTAATACTAAGGACGGCACAGATATCCATGCCCGAGGGGGGATTCGAACCCCCGACCGTAGTGGCCGTGCAGACCGTGACTGGAGCGCCTCAGTCCCCTCGGTCACAGCGGCCGGCTCCAGTTAATTGATGGACTTTTTCTGATGACCCCGTTCTCGAACAATTTTACATTTCTTTCGTCCTTTCGCATATAATCGAACTACGCCGATCTGAAAAGTATTCTTCAAGTCTATCCAATGTATAATATGCTTTTGGACTTTCACCTGCTAACGAAGAACTGTACCATTAGTTTATAACCATTTTAACTTGATTTACAACATGGCCAACGAATAAATACTACCCATGCTTTCTCTTCATTTGTTCTGGACATCGCAAGCGATACTAGACGAAATAGTTGTTTTTCATTTTGAACAACGGAACATAATTAAAATCTAGATATATAAAACGTTTGGGCTTTTTTTCTTTGTTTGTGCGTGTGCAACTTGTAGTTCCGTTTTGAGTTTGAAAGTTAATAATGATGAAACTATCTGTTAATTCTTTGAGCAATCTGTACAATAATTTAAGTTAGTCAAAGGTGTTAAATTATCCGACAGGGCATCGGAAATATCTTCCAAATATCTTCGTTATCACTCCTCTGGCTCAAACTGTCGCAGTATAATAACTATGAATTTGTAGTAAGGGTATTGAAATTTATTAAAACATCTGAAATATTAAGATATACAATTGAAGTAGCTAATTCTACGTATGTTTCATTATTAAACATGAGCAGAAAAATGTGGGACTTATTAATGTGTACCTACACTAAAGGTTCTATGCACGATGGAAATGCACATACTGAGAGAAAATGCGCTATCTTTTGTAAACATCGGAAGAATTTCTGCATTATAAAGAGTACATCAAGATTCCGTTCACATGACAATAGGCTGTGTGGAGGGTGTTGTGTAACTAATAGAGCTGGAACCCGCTTTAGAGACATACCGTAACATGAAAACACGTTTAACATGATGTCTTTCACGTCCCCTCGTCTGCTCAGTGAATGGGTGACAGTAATTTACTGTGATTGCAGTAGTTGTTGCATTTGTAATCTCTTAACCTCTGTGTAAGAAAGGCCTAAAGTTGACAATTACTGTAATAGTCAATTCAGAGCGCAAAATTAGTGGTTTTAGTGACATTCAGTGCGACATGTTAACACTGCTGTTTTGACCTGTATCTGAGGAGTGCACAGAATTAGCACATTATTTGTTTGGTTGTATATGCAGTAATACACAGTATCAATTATATCACTACTGCTATTCCAAGAGAGAGTGGAGCACACTCTTCGGGTTATTCCTATAGCACGGAAAAGGCTCATTCCCAGACAGGAATTTCTGTTCAAATCATTGTGTGTCTAGCACCCCCTACAAGCCATTGGCGTTTGTAAGGTGTTTTACCAAGGTCACTTGAGGAGACAGAGAGTACCAAAACGTAGCGTTTCCTCTGTCGTAATAAACGCCGTGTACGTTTGATTGAAAATAGAAGTACATGCATAAGGTTACCGGCAGTGACAGCGCGCGGTCCGGCGCGTTTGTCATGCCAAGCAGTTCACGGACGGGGATGAAGGACAGACGCATTCTTGAGCGAGCGGACAATCTGCAGCAGTTGGCGCCTGTCGAAGCAAACTGTGCGACGCCGAGCTACCTAACGGAGCCATCTACCGTACGTGCAGAACTTTCCAGAAGGCCAGGCGAGACGTCGACCTCCACGTCAAAATGGCAGCCACCACTTTCACAACAGGCTGGCGCATTCTACGTGCGTTCCCGCGTCTTCATGCAATATGCAAGGCACGTTGCGTATTCGTCTGCTCTCCCAACCTAAACGCTTCTCACGCACCGCTGCTCTCACGCCCACACACCCACGCGCCCGGACGATTATCTCGTTGTCGCTGGGAAGTCCGAGATTTCCTCAAGTAAATGAATATCCGTTGGTCTGCCCTTTCGGCTGAACATTCTAAAATATGTTGCAGAATTGAAGAGGTAGTTACAACCCCCGTAAGAGTGCTATTCATCCACGAGCCCCAGAGGGTACTAAATACAGTCGCCCAGCTACGATCGAATAGCGATCATGTGGAATATCGGAGCAACTGTGTGACTGGACTGAAGAGTTTCTATCAAACAGAACACAGCACGTCATTCTAGACAAGGATAAGTCTTCAGAAATGAAAGTGATTTCTGGTGTGCGTCATTGGAGTGTTACAGGACCGTTGCTTTTCACAATGTATACAAACTGACCTCTTAGATAACATCGGAAGTTATGAGGCTTTTGCGGATGATGCTGTGGTATACGGAGAGGTACATGCAGGAGAATCTGCAGCGTATTGACGCATGGCGCAAGGAATGGGAATTGACCCTCAACATAAATAAAAAATACTGCGTTTACACAGAAAAAAGATCCTGTATTATATAATTACGCAATATCAGTACAAACACTGGAAGCTGTTACTTCCATAACATATCTGGGAGTAAACATAAGAGCGATTTGAAGTAGAACGACCATATAAAATTAAACGCGTGTGAGGCTGATGCCAGACAGATTCATTGGAAGAATCGTCAGGAAGTTTTGTCAACAAAGGAAGTAGGTTACAGAACACTCGTTCGGCCGATGCCTGAGTATTGCTTCTCACAAGGAGAGTACGCCTACTCGTCATCACTGAATTCGTCCAAATTTATGGTACACGTAGAGCGTGGTGAGAAATAAAAGTGCCCCAAGTAGGAACTCCAGATGGCCAAGCATTTAGGAAATAAAATGAAGTTTGACGCGGATATATCACCATATGTATCTTTATCAACTGTCTCAGTGAGGGCGTGTTTGGGAAACTGTTTGGTTCAGTGAAGCCGGGCGCCGTGGCTCAGCGCGCCCGGTCAGAGGGCTGAACGCCATCTGTAATAAAAAAGCTGAGCCAACAACACATCGAACAAGAACGAACAAAAACGATCAGCTTCCGCAACGAAGAGAACTACACATAGAACAAAAAAAAAAAAAAAAAAAAAAAAAAAAAGCGCCTGGTCAGTGGGCTCAACACCCACTGTAATAAAAAAGCTGAGCCAACAACACTTCGAACATCAACGAACAAATACGATCAGCGTCCGCAATGAACAGAACTACCCATAGAGCAAAAAAAAAAAAAAAAAAAAAAAATAAAAATAAATAAATAATAAAAAAATAAAAAGTGGTAAAAGGTTTGATTCGTATTGAGAAGGTCGCGGGTTCAACTCCACTCGGCGCCAAATTTTTTTCTGCTTCTTGGCAACGCGTACCCCTACATATTGTTTCCGTAGGGATCGTGAGGACAAGATTAGATTAATTACATAATTAATTCTTCCCACGCTCAGTAAGTGAATGGAATGAAAAAAAAACCATTAACTGCTCCGTCTCTAATTACCCTATCGTCAACAGGAGATTCAACAGTTACATTCCTTCTATTACCAGCTATTTCCATTCTTTTTACTGTCAATTATTGTCAGAAGATGGCTTAAAATTCATTGTGCCTCAGACTTCAGCGTCGTATTTAGTACGATTATTTTTATTGCTCAGTAAAACATTCCGAATGTCATTCGCATAACCAAATTATCGCTCCTTTACGTACTAAAATTTACTAAAAGTTTCTTTAATTCTCTTGAATTATCCAAGATACTGGGGTGGTTGTGAACTGTGTGATCCCGCTGTTTAGTCTTACTCAAAATTAGCCGTAAGTCGACAACAAACATGTCGTTGATGATCGTGTCTTCTAGATCACGCTTGCCGTGTATTATTATTAACACGAACATGTCCAGTTGCAAATAGTTCTACCTTTCGCTCGTAATGAGTGAAACTTCATGGCCAGGCATTATTTCTGAAGCCGGTACACGTTTGGATCACGGTTTAATGTATGACAACAAATGAAAACTGCCCGTTGCACGTTTAGCGGTCCATGGCAACGCCTGTAAGATTGGCGAAGGTTACTTTCCTCTCCATTAAGCTCATAGCCACAACCTTACAGGTGGCGATATCGTAATTTCCGACTTCGTGTCCCAAGCTGTAATTACGGCATATCTCCATAAAATTGTCTACTACCGAATCATTAGCAGAACAGGATAAACAACCGGAGGTTCAGGTTTCATAATACGAAGGCTACCCACCACATTTTCTGCTTCAAGAACAGATTTGGTTTTACTTTGGTTTGCAAGATTTTAACAAAATTTTATCACTTTTCGGGAGTTACTGGACTGGACTACAAAGGCACCTGTTATCCAGATAAAGGTAAGTCCCTACGACCATGTCCACGATAATATTCACATCCGTCACCAAACGACAACATTGGAAAAGTTGTAGGTAGCAGAAGTACAAATTAAGACTCTCACGTATAATCAAATTGAAATGTACAAGTACCGAAGGTTTGTTCAAATGTTTAAGCTTATGGGACTTAACTACGGGGTCATCAGTCCCTAAACTTACAAACTACTTATGAACTACCTTACACTAAAGACGGCACAAATATCCATGCCCGAGGGGGGATTCGAACCCCCGACCCTAGTGGCCGTGCAGACCGTGACTGAAGCGCCTCAGTCTCCTCGGCCACCGCGGCCGTCCCGAAGGTTTGTTACAATTTCCTGTACGTAGAGTACAGCCAAGCAGCTGGCAAGAATATTTGAAATCGTTGTAAATACAGAAAGATACAGAACGAGGACGAGGAGAAACTATTTTCTGTGGCTTAAGTATTGCGTTGATATCTTCAAAATGTTGGTTGGCGTTCTTAACGTTATTAAAGGATCTGCATGAGCTTCGGAATAGTTTTGTTATGTGTGGTTAGTTTGAATGGATGTCCGCTTCCGTAGTCCAGGTGAGAGAGCTGAATGCTCTTTCCAATAAAAAAAAAAAAAAAAAAAAAAAAAATGAGCCAAGATCTGAACGATAAGCAACGAGCAAAACCGAACATACGTCCGCAACGGGCCGAACTATCCGAAGAAAAATAAAAAAAGTAAATTAAAAAATAAAGTAAAAAGACAATGGACAGCGTGGTGGAATGCCATGAAGAGGGGTTGGGTTCGATTACCGGTTCCGTCGGAGATTTTTTTCCGTTGGGGGACTGAGTGTTGTGTAGTCCTCATCATCATCCCATCATCATCGACACGCAAGTCTCCCAAGTGGCGTCACCCAAAAAGACTTGCAACAGGCAGGCCGCTCACGGTCCCAGCTGGGGTCTAACGGCCAAAAATTCCACATCATCATCAACTCCATAATCAGTTCAACGAGATACGCTGAAACAGCGCTCCCTAATAAATTTCTAGTTTAAGGCGATCTGCAAAGGAAACTCATCTGTCTTTTTCGAATGTTTGTAGAAAGCCTACTCCTTCATTATCAAATGTTAGTCTACGAAGCAGATTGTTGGGTTGGAACGTTACAACATTTCATTTGAATTTTGGGCAAGTTAAGGACGTAGCAAAAGTGACAAAAAATTAAAACATTGCTACAGAGCATAGTACGGTATTAGAGGCGATTGAAAATATGTGAAATATCTGAGGCCATAAGCATATTGGAAGAAAGAGCTCGATTTATTTTATTTATTCGATGAGAATGCTAAGTGCTACCCAGATAATTTGGAAAATGTTTATCGAAAAGAAATGTGGAAATTAATTGGTCAGCAACGTATTGCCCGTTGAAAAAGGAAAAGAACAAGAGAAACATCTTGAGCACACCATTGCCTGTCAGCTCATTCACATAAAAAAATGACAGATATCAAAGCTGCGAATGAAAGTTTTTTCTTCCATTTTTCCAACTTGAAGGATTTGTACACATTATGGAAAATGTTCATTGTGCTACGGATCCGGTGTGACTACCTCCAATAGCTATCAAGGCCTGACACCGACGATAGGGAATGCAGCCAATTATGTAATCTATCTCTTGTAGCGACAATAATGTCTAATCTTCTTGCAGAGCTAATCGCAAGTCTTGGGGTGTGGTTGGCGGATGCTGATGTGATTCAACCCGTCTTCCTAGTGCATCCCAGATATGCTCTATAGGAATCAAATCGGGAGAACGAGCAGGCCACACCATGCGTTCAATATCTTTCGCTTCCACAACCACCTGTTCTCTATGATGTCGAGCATTATCGTCCATCAATACAAATTATGGGCCCACAGCACCTGACAACAACAGCACATGAGGTCTCAAGATCTCACTACGAAACCTGACAGCAGTTGAACCTTGCCATTTCACTCTTACAGTTTCATGAAGAGGTGTTCGGGTAAGCAACACGATCCCTGTCCACACCATTAAAGATCCTCCACGATTTCGGCCTATTTCCACAATTTCTGGGTGCCGAAATCGATTTCGGAGTTCCCTCCAGACGCGAATCCGTCGAGACTTACTCTCCAGACCAAATAGGGACTGATCGGTGAAAAGAACTTTGGCCCATTGTTGGGCCGTCCAGCTGGCAGGTTGATGACTGGAGTCGAGACGTACTCTCCCTTGAAGACGAGTCAGGTACGCATACAGCATGTGCCCGACAGTAAAAGTTATTCTGCCGAAGCCCACTGTACATTCTTTGCCTCCATAGAACTTTCCCGGTGGATTCTGCGAGGTCAGACGCATTACTACAGCGGTACCGAAGGGTCACTGTAGCCATATAACGGTCCTCTCTTTCTGATGCCACATGTGATCGGCCATGTCCTGGTCTTCGGGAGAGTTTCTATCTCAAACAGTCGCCACATCCGAGAAACAGGAAGATTCACATTAAGCCGTCGGGCTACGTCTGCTTGTGACTGTCCTGCTTACATTCTTCTTATGGTCCTCCACTTCAGAGTACGGTAAGCTACTCCTCTGCGCCACACGGCACCGTTTGTGAATGTGTACACGGTGATTGTGCGTGTGGACTAGACAGCCTTCACTACCCCGTTTGACAGGTGCGTTCACATCATCGTTCAAATGTCTGTAAACCTATTGGACCAAACTGCTACGGTCATCAGTCACTAGACTTATAAACTACTTAATCTAGCTTACACTTACGACAACACATAAACACCCATGCCCGAAGGAGGACTCGAACCTCCAGCGGGAACGGCCGCCCAGTCCGTAGCATGACGCCTTAGACCACGTGGCCATTCCACGTGGCTCACATAATAGTTGACATGGTTGCACTCTGAACCGAATGTAATCTTCCGTGCGGAACATTATTTTACGGACATCTGTTGACAGTTTTTTTTGACTATATCGTGAATTTGAGACAGGATGGTGAAATACTGGTCCGTTGCTTTAATTTTGGACTAGTGTATTTATATTTTCAGTGTTTTATTCAATGTCTTGGTCGTTGGTTCGAAAGCGCCTTTGCTGACCTCCACGTGCATTCACGCTTACACACAAGTATTAGTTTAAACTTCCCATTTTTTTCGTCTTCTACCTGTTTACCTTCACAAGTTCCTAGGTGTGTATGCTCTGTTATGTAATTACAGCAGATTCTGTTGAGAGGCCCGCGATGGAGAGAATTCGTGATTATCGGACGAAAAACAGAGATACATATTCGTTTCTGTAGCGTTAGACTCCGAATCAGTGTTTAGACACATATTATCTAGATAAGGGGTCTTATTCTAACGGCAACGATGAAAACAGTAAGTACCACATTAAAATCATCCTCCTATCAGGATCATTTATATGAGAGTGATGCAAGAGTTACTAATTTATCTAAGGGCCCATATATGCCTCTATCAGTTTCAGCTACTTCTCAGTAATAACGTCGTAAATAACGGTTGCTAAGATTTTCCCAATTTTAAATTCAATGGTTCATATATTACCAGGTCGGTAATACTTTTATTTCCGCTTGGATGTCAACTGGGTTTCACAATATTCAGTGCCGAATTTTTTTTTCTTTTCATTGTATTAAAAACTATTCATTTACTTTCGACAGCATTTTCTCTGCTACCTTTTAATATTTTGTCGTATTTGGAGTATAAATGTCTGCAGTGAAGTATAAAAAGTATTAACGTAACAGTGTTCTCCAGACTTAACAGTTGACTACAGTCAATTTTCGATGGGGCTGTCATACAAGATCTGCTTTATCAACATGATGACTCATAGACTCAATTTCAAATGCTAGTTCATGACGCACTTTCCACCTGCTACTAATGTTTACCCGACGCCCATTGAAAACTCTCGGGTCTTGTGTTGCGACAGTTTATTTGGCCTTGGTGAGCCGTATACCCATTCAGTAGTAGCATTCAGGTGGAGAACTGAACGAAAACAGTTTTTTTTTTTTTAGTTGCTTGAGTGTATAAGGGCAATGTCGCATACCTTTGTGTCCAAGTTGGACACGCGAAAATTGACATTCATTCAGTATGCCGTTCGCTGCCAAGCCCAGCTGTTTATATAACACTCCTGCAGTCGTTTGTTTTGCGCAACAGATGAAAGTGAGTACGTCTTACTCCGAAGTGGAAATAAAAAAAGGAGACTGCAGTGAGCTGTTAAGTCTTCCCAGCCGCTAAAGAAGCATCTGGTAGTTGGGGGTGACAAGGAAGCAGGTACTTCCATTTTTTCTAAAGACTCTCCGTTATCCTTGATGTATAAAACGACTGCAGAAACTCGAAGAGAGAGGTATGGGAGAAAGAGACGCTGGCGCTATCGGCGCTGTTGCCAGCTGTCTGGTAAGAAGGTCACCGTGACTCCGTCTCCAAATCCTCTGGAGTTTACTTTAGATACACTTCTTCCCGACCAATACCTCTCGAAGATCGAAAGGGGAGAAACGACATTAAGAAAGTTACTTATTTTAAGGCAGGTTCAGAGAATCATGCTGACTGCCACTATCGCGCTCAGGAGTAATTGCATCCACTCCTGGAGGGGATATTGTTAGTGATTATACCATGTTTAGGTTTTCCCCGGAATTGTGATAGTTTGCAGAAGATATTTTGAGAGTTTCAGTTCCGCTTTATTTGTTTCTTCCTAACAGCTTTGGGCATTTTTTTCTAACTTTGGTAAATTTTTACATACTATTTACAGTATGTTGTTGTCGACTTCAGTCGGGATACTCGTTTGATGCAGCTCTCTACCCTACATTTGCCTGAGGAACTCACACCATCTCTGAATGAGAACGGCAACCCACACCCATTTGAATGTGCTTACTGTATTCGACTTTCGCCCTCGCTCTGCGATATTTACCCCATACAGTTCCTTCCAATGCTAAACTGGCGATTCCATGACTGCGCCCCCACTCACACCATCTCTGAATGAGAACGGCAACCCACACCCATTTGAATGTGCTTACTGTATTCGACTTTCGCCCTCGCTCTGCGATATTTACCCCATACAGTTCCTTCCAATGCTAAACTGGCGATTCCATGACTGCGCCCCCACCAATCGGTCCCTTCTCTTAATCAAAATATGCCACAAACTTCATTTCTCCCCAATTTTGTTCAGCACCTCCACGTCAGTTACGTTATCTACCCACCTAATCATCAGCATTAGTCTGCAGCACCAATTTTCAAAAGCTTGTATCATCTTTTTGTCTCAACTCCTTATAGTCCACGTTTCACTCCCGTATAATGCTACACTCCAGACAAATGCTTTCAGAAAGGAATTCTTCAGAAATTCTTCTCTTCCCATAGCCATTCTGAATTTTATATCTTCCTTACCTCGGCAATCAGAAGTTATTTTGCTACCCTAATAACAAAACTCTGATTCCTTCAGCATTGCCTCAGTTTTATACTACATTCAATTACTATTGTTTGCTCTTGTTAATGTTCATCTTAAACCTCCTTTCAAGACAATGTCCATTCCGTTCAATTGGTCTTCCAGGTCTTTTGCTGTCTCTGACACAATCACAATGCCATCGGCAAACAGCAATTTTTTTTTTATTTCTCCTGCCTGAACTTTAATTCCTTGTCTACATTTCTCCTTGCATTCCTTCACAGCTTGCTCCATGTACAGATTGAATAACGTTGTGAAAAGACTACAATCCTGTCTTACTCCCTTCCCATACAAATGTCAATACTCAGAACACCTCAGAGCCCTAAAAAGTACTAGCTCCAAAAACACTTAATGGCCCACAAACATCACCCAACAAAAATAGAGACAGATTTAAAAATACTGAAACCTAGTCACAGCAAATACTACAAACTGACAACAGACGAAAATTTGCACATACAAAAGGCAACAGCAGAAGGTAAAGAAGTCATGAATGAATACACTACACTATGCAATGGCACAATATTCAACACAATAAAGGAACTGTACAAAGACTACAACTCAACAGCTATTCGTTTTTGGCGCCACAACTGAACATCTGCAGCAACTCCAATCACAACAAACCGCAATAACAGTGAAATTGAAACATCTGTTAGCGACTTCACACACAACAACTCGCCAGAACAGTGATAAGTGGTGAGAAAAGTGCACTAAAGTGTCGAAAATATATTGTGATAAGTGTGGACGCACTTACCACAGAAGAGAGCAACATTCCCCAAGCACAACTGTAACAACATGAAATTTTCGAAACATTTGCGCGATTCCTAAACACGCCTTCCTTAGTTAGAAAAATAAATTTCACTTTCAAAAGCCTACATCCCTCAAAAACATAATCTTTTTGCAGATGGCAGGCCATAAAGTACTGGAATGTTTCACTCGGAAACCTAAAATGTAAAAACCCCAGGTAAACCATATCTCTTGCATTTTTCATGATTTTTTCGAATCGTAAACTACAGTGTACATTGTAAATATTTTATACTTACAGATTTAATAAATATCCCACTGATGATGGAACAAAGGTACCGAAACATGTATGGGAATAAGTAAAAGCCATAATTGTTTGCAATAAAAGGCGGAGCCGTTCCCATTTATTTAACTGCTACAAGGAAAAACGAGTAAAACAAAACCAACATGATGAAAATGAGTCTTATTCCTCCCCTTCCCCCTCCCCCTACCCCTGGTTACTCATCACAGCTCGACAAATTATTGTGCACTCATACCAACTAGAGTGCTGATGTAATTCCGAAACTGCTGCATCTTATTCTTTGTTGCACCCCATTGAGAAGATCCCATTTCTCGAAGAGAACACATTTTTCTATCTTCATTTCAGTTTTTTCTCTATCTTCTGCAGCAGAAATTTGTGTCTCTTCTTTTTTTTTTTTTTTTTTTTTTTTTTTTTTTTTTTTTTTTTTTTTTTTTTTTTTCAATGTTCCGATTGATGCATTCTGCTTTATAGATTAGATACACCTGAAGACGTGAACGGTACAGCAGTTTTGCGTCGTCCTTGCGTCTTGTACTTGCTCTATTATTGAAAAACTGAATGTGGTTTAGAAACCAGCAAAATTTCTTCTGATGACAGACATATGGTGAACTACTGTTTCGGTCAGTTTTGCAGTAGGAGAAAGAAAGAGTGTTTCGTTGGGTTAACTGGGGAACGGTAGTGGGCAAGTATGCAACAGCCATGTTCATTTAATGCTGAAATAGGTGCCGAAATCCTCTCCAGGCTTTTGGGATGTTCTCTTTCTGGAACTTGATATGACCGAAAGAGTTAGGAACAGGGTATTCGGAACCGTATTTTGCGATTGTTCTGTGAATCGTCACACGCGACTTGAATGCATGACAAAGACGAAGCCATCGCTGCACCTACGTAAACACATAACATCTCTTCAGCTGCCTGTATAACAATTCTGTGCCGCAAATTCCAGGAGGAGCCCCTTTGTTGACGTCTGTAGTAGTCTTCATTTGTTATTCGTCCTTGCACTCAATTTATCACGGAGTTTTAATTAGATTCACTGTTTTGATCCAAAACGGACGACTGTTTTTTTCGTTGCTTTGAGGAATGAGTTTTCTCTGTCATGCAAGAAACAGAAACAAGTAATTTAAACGTAGCTACACGCTTTTCACGCGCGCCATTACTGCTTAAAGTGAACCAGATGTCTGCGCAAATTAGCGTTTAATCGTTTCCCTCCCAGCCCAGCGGAGCAGTAAGAGAAGAAACGACCGTATCGAGATCAGGTACAAGATGTGCCAAGGTTTGTTTCGGTTTCCCTGCTTGTTTCCGGACACGAAATGGCCTTTATTCTGGCTCGCAGGACAAGTCCAATAAAATATCAACAAATTGCACGACATCACAGAGTAACATATATTTGTCTGTGACGACATTCGCGGATGATGCTGTCGTTTATCGGTTAGTGAAGTCAACTGAGGATCAAAAGCAACCGCAAAGCGATTTAGACAAAATTTCTACATGGTGCGAAAATTGGCAATTGACACTAAATAAAGAAAAGTGTGAAGTAATACACACGACCACTAAAATAAATCCGCTGAACTTCAATTACGCGATAAATCAGTCAAACCTTAAGGTCGTAAATTCTACCAAATACCTAGGAGTTACAATTACGAACATCTTAGACTGGAGAGAACACACAGAAAATATTGTGGGGAAGGCGAACCAAAGGTTACGTTTCATTGGCAGAACGCTTCGAAGATGCACCAGCTCCACCAAAGAGACTGCCAACATCACACTCGTGCGTCCTCTCCTGGAGTACTGTTGCCCCCTTGTGGGGCCGTCACCAGGTGGAACTGACGGAGGACATTGAGAAGGTTCAGAGAACGGGAGCTCGTTTTGTTTTTCACGTTACGGGGGGAAAGCGTCACGGAAATATTGCACGAATTGGGGTGGAAATCATTAATAGAAAGACGTTATTCATTGCGGCGTGATCTGTTTGCGAAGTTTCAATCACCGACTTTTACTTCTGAATGTGAAAATCTTTTGCTAGCACCCACCTACTTAGGGAGACATGACCATCCCAATAAAATAAGAGAAATCAGATCGAAATCGGAACGATTTAGGTGTTCTTTCTTCCCGCGCGCTATTAGAGAATGGAACGGTAGAGAAAAGTTATGAAAGTGGTTAATGAACCCTCTGCCAGGCACTGAAATGTGATTTGCAGAGTATCTATGTAGATGTAGATATAGACATTTAATTTAGCACCGAGGAGCAATTAAATAACATACAGAGGTTAGGAACACCACTGACTTGCCCGTTTTTATTTATATTTCTTGAGTTTAAGTTTGAATATGTTTAAAAATGGAAATATATTTTGCACCGTTATGTATGCAATTAAAATGAGATAAAAACTGTACAAGTGAAACCCAGATTCATGAAACTCACTGAAAATGGACTGAGAAAGAAGAACCAACCAAAACATACGAATAAAATGGATTGGACAAGCATAAGGTGCCATTACGCAAGAGGTTACTAATAAGGAGGTCGAGGTATATGTAGGTCGACAAAATCACTGTAATGGTCCATTATTTCAGTACAGTGTTTATGTGTGTATAGGCCTTGATTGCAGTGTATAAGGAAAGCCCCATGTCTTGAGTGGATCGGTTGTTCGTGAACCATCTCCTTAAAGTTATTGACTGTGACCACAGCAATTACAACAAACATGTTACCAACACTGATGAACCTTACACTTTTCTTAGACCTCTCCTTTCCCTTTCACATTACGCCTGTTTCTCACTTCAGTATTGTTACCTACATTGCCCCGACCGCTTCTACGGCTGTATATTTCTGAATTTATTTTTACGGAATCGGTATTTGCATTCACAACTATTAATCTTATCACATGATACTCTATGGCAGTCTATCGAGTTATCATTGAAGCATGGACTTCTGTGAAGATTTCTTAAGGCTTGATGATACCCCACTTATTTTACAGACACGTAAGGAAAATAGTGAAATGGATTTATATTGCCGCGGTGGAGTAGCCGAACGGTCTAAGGCGCCGCGTTGCGGAGCGCGCGATAGCTCGCCGTCGGAGGTTCGAGTCCTCCCTGGGGCATGGGTGTGTGTGTGTTTGCCCTTAGATTAGTTTAATGTTTTTGTTTTCGCAAAATTATAATCTGTCCGTCCGTTCGTTAACGTCTCTGTTCGCTGTAATCAGTTTAGTGTCTGTATTTTGCGACCGCATCGCAAAACCGTGTAATTAGCAGACGAAAGAAAGTGCCTCTCCAATGGAAACATAAAACATTTAATCGCACGAGCGGTCTAAAGCACCTCGCTGCGGAGCGCGCAGTTGCTCGCCGTTCGAGTCCTCCCTGGGGCATGGGTGTGTGTGTTTGTCCGTAGGTTAGTTTACGTAGGTTTAAGTAGTTTCTAAGCTACGGACTGACCACCCAGTTTGGTACGATAGATTTACAGACATTTGAACATTTTTTTGATCGCAAGGTGATAGGTCAATCGATTCCTCCACAGGAAAACACGTCTGATCTATTCTATACAACAATGGTGACGGTATGTACGTCATATGACAGGAATCTTTTGTCCAAAGTAACCATCAGTCAGCTGCCAGTCAGGAAGCCTCGTCAGCAGTAATACTCTCTCCGCCGTGTACTGTAGTCGACTGACGTCGTATATTTAGATTGACGCTTAAAATGTTATTGTAACATGATCCATCTGATGATGAACCTGAAAAGGTTTGAAAACCGGTTCATGGAATAAATATCATTTCAAGAAAAAATGACTGGAGCAGTTTTTCTTAAATAATTTAGATGTTTGTTTAGGCGTAGTGTGCCCATACTACAGCGCAGTTACCTCGCATCGGACGGACGGACAGACATAATAAAATGTTCAAATGTTTGTATAGCTTATGGGACTTAACTGCGGGGTCATCAGTCCCTAAACTTACAAACTGTTTATGAACTAGCTTATCCTAAGGACGGCACAAATATCCATGCCCGAGGGGGGATTCGAACCCCCGACCGTAGTGGCCGTGCAGACCGTGACTGGAGCGCCTCAGTCCCCTCGGCCACCGCGGCCGGCCAGACATAATAATTTTCTGAAAATGAAAAAATTGAAATGTTCGCTTGTGGGAAGGCTGGAACCAATGACGTCGAGCTTGCCAGTTCATCGCGGTAGGCCGGCCGCGGTGGCCGAGGGGACTGAGGCACTCCAGTCACGGTCTGCACGGCCACTACAGTCGGGGGTTCGAAACCCCACTCGAGCATGGATATTTGTGCCGTCCTTAGTGTTAGTTAGTTCATAAGTAGTTTGTAAGTTTAGGGATTGATGACCACGTAGTTAAGTCCCATAAGCTATACAAACATTTGAACATTTGAATTCCTCAAAAATGTTTGTAAAGCTTATGGGACTTAACTACGGGGTCATCAGTCCCTAAACTTACAAACTACTTATGAACTACTTACAAACTAGGACGGCACAAATATCCATGCCCGAGAGGGGATTCGAACCCCCGACCGTAGTGGCCGTGCAGACCGTGACTGGAGCGCCTTAGTCTCCTCGACCACCGCGGCCGGCTTTGAATTCCTCGCTCTAGCTACAGGACCACGGCATACCTGCGATTACAAGCTGCTCGACATTGCTTATCATTCGCACGGACTGCTCAGTTTTTATATTTTGCTTATTTTTTTCAATGTTCCACACAACTTCTTTCTGTTTTCTCGATTGATCTTTCTTCAATTTTTCAAGGCCTATCCACTGCGCCAACTTATAACGAAACCAGAGGGCTTTGCGATGGGGAGGTTCCCTTGTAACATATGTCGTGAGGTGATTATGGTCTCCCGTGTTCCTAAATCCCAACTGACTTTATTATGTGTATCTAATAGTTGAAACTTGCAACAGGAGATTATATTGGATTCTAAGAGCTAGTATTGTCCAGAAACCAATCATTGTTAAAACATTACTATATTCCATAAGTCACTATGAAAACGAAATTACTGTTGTTGGATGCCTGAATGCAAGGTTTCACTGTTGTTTACAGGAGGGAGCGAGGCGCAGAAGTCGCGCGACCAGGAGGACCCGTGCAAGGTGAAGTCGCGCGTGGTGGGCGACGTGACGTACTGCGACCGCTACTGGGAGTGCGTCAACGGCCAGCCCGAGCTGTACGACTGCCCCAACGGGCTGGTGTTCGCCGGCAAGCACCGCGGCGTCACCGAGGGCTGCGACTACCCCTGGCGCTCCAACTACTGCGACGGCAAGCAGCTGGCCAGTGAGTACTTGCAGCCACCCAACGCCACATCACTCCTCACTTTCTTGTCAGCTCAACCATGTGCGTCATATGACGTAATATCCCCAGGAAAGTGTTATAGGGTCCCTACTGTAGGGTGACCAGATTTCCAAAATGAAAATACGGGACACATATGGGTACCAATGCGTATGACACTAAATGTTGCCTTTACTTTTAGCTTTAAAGCATAAATACACACGAATTGATGCACACACAGTACAGTTGCCAAACCCAGTGTTTTTCCCTCTCCACCCCCCCCCCTTGCTCCTCAAGCTAACATGTCGTATTCGGTGATTCTCGTATTTACTTTTTCTCGAAATCACTTATTTTAGAAAAGTATTACCACAACGGGAAAAGTATTTAATTGCTTGAAGAACATGAAAGCAATGGAACAAGCATAGGAAATAAGAGTTTTTGGGGCGGGGCAAACTACATATAAAACTCAGGTAAATTTTTAATTCTTTAGTGAACACACTTCCGTACACACCACTGAGACTAGTTAAATGCGTTCAGCACGTGGAATGGATAAGCCCATTTCGCGATATAATCAGTTAAGTGTCGTGAAATGAAAATGTCCAAGAAATCAGTCTCTTTGGGCACTCTGTCTTCTTGCAATGAATTCATTAATCACTGGATTTGTACAGCTGGAAGACTTGTACATGCCATGTGAAAGCATTAATTAAAAAAAATACAAAAATCATAGATTGCCCCGAGAATTCTTTAAAAATAATATAGCAAGTTTGGGCCCCCTGTGCTCTTTTTTTTTTTTTTTTTCATTTAAAATAATAAAAAAAAGATCGCACCCAAATTATGAAATACTGGAAATATATGACAGAATTACGTCACAAATCGTGCCTCATTGCCTTCGAGTTGAAGCCTTTTTCCTTCATTGCTTGATTGTGGCTACAGTTGTTCTCCCTTTGATTACGGTAACATTACTTTAAAAAAATTATTCAAAATATATGGGACGGTTAGTAAATTACGGGACAATATACGTCTCGTATTTGTTTTGTCGGGACAACGGGACACGTCGGTGAAATAAGGGACTATCCCGTAAAATACGGGACGGCTGGTCACCCTACCCTACTGGTCCTGATCTTTATAAACCATATAGGAGACAATGTGAGCAGCTCTCTAAGACTGTTCACGGATGATGTTGTCATTTATCGGTTAATAAAGTCACCAGAAGATCAAAAGCAACTGCAAAGTGATTTAGACAAGATATCTCTCTTTCTCTTGAGCCATGTACCCGCACATGCAGGGCCGACTTTTTTAATGGGATTTGGCGCGTTAATAGTTACGGGGTGGCTTGCTGCCCTTCCTGTCACCACCCCATGCCCCCCGGGAGGGAATGTGTCCCCCAAATGCCTGCGTATAGTGTTATATGTGTGAAAGTGTAAAGTGTTACAAAATGTTTACGAATCGTATAACTGAGGCGGGACTTGGGGACCAACCCGGGATTCATGTAGGGTGATGTGACCAGTGCGCCTCCCCGTCTCGGAAAGCGGTGCTTTAGACCACACGGCTAACTGGGTGTTAGATATCTGCAAGGTGCAAATATTGGCAGTTGACCCTGAATGATCAAAAGCATGCAGTCACCCATATGAACACTACAAGAAAACCGCTAAAGTTGATTTACACCATAAATCAGTCAAAAGTGCTGGCCGTAAATTGAACTAAATACCTAGGAATTACAATTACGAACAACTTAAATTGGAAAGAACACGCAGAAAATATTGTAGGGAAGGCGAACCACAGACTACGTTTCATTGGCAGAACACAGAATATGCAACAATTGTACTGCAGAAAATAACTACACTATACTTGTGCGTCCTATTTTAGAGAGTTGCTGCCATTATGGGTTGGGTTGGTAACCCTGCGCAAGGCTAGACGTGCGGTGAAAGTACGCTCGGAAAAGATAAGTAATTTAGGTAGAAAAAACGTAGTTCAACACTGTTAAGTTACTAAAAACCTTTATTAGTGTGCTCTTCAAGCTTACCATTAAAGGTTTTTCTTTTATTTTCCGTGTCCTTTATTAAGAGCAGAGTTACTGGAAAGAACATACGACTATAGAGTGTTCAGAAAAATGTCGAATACTTTAAGGTGAGGTATTGCTCATGGAAACAAGAAAAATAAGTCCAAATAAACATGGGTGCATAAACGCATACATTCTGAGATAAACACGTGCGTCTATTCATGGCAATGCATCCCTCTGCTATTTGGCGTAAGGAATGACGTACCCTTTGAAATATACCCGGTTGTTGTTGTAGTACTTGCTGGCACACGCTGAAGACGCGACCCTCCAGCGCCTGCACATGGTCCACTGCAGTTGCGTATGTTGTTTGTATACCTACTGGACCAAACTGCTGTGGTCATCAGCCCCTAGACTTACAAACTACTTAAGCTAACTTACACTAAGGACAACACACACCCGTGTCCGAGGGACGCGAACTTTCGGCGAGAAAAGTCGCCCAATCCGTAGCATGACGCCTTAGACCTAGCGGCCATTCTGCACGGCGGAGTTGCGTAGATTACAGCCTTCATGTGTCTCCATAACCAAAAGTCTAGAGGACTGAGTCTGGAGTACGATCAAGCAAATGTTTGGGGCCTCTCCGATCAATCTAGCGATCCTGAAATACCTACGTCAGGCGTTCGCGAACATTCTGGCGAATTCATCGACCACAGTTTACAAAATGCGCCTCATGTAATCTTTGTGGTAGCACGTGTGGCCCTACTATTCCATCGACAAGTACGCCTGTCCATACGTTGATTGATTATCGGTGTTTATATATAAAAAGACAGTCTAGAGTGCAAAGATTTTTTTACATCAACTAGTTTCGGTCCTTTTTTTGGACCATCTTCAGAATTGCAACCCCACTGATGTCACTGCAGTGACGCACTGGAAGGCTCCCAAGCCGTCCGCGGTGGCCGAGGGGACTGAGGCGCTCCAGTCACGGTCTGCACGGCCACTACGGTCGGGGGTTCGAATCCCCCCTCGGACATGGATATTTGTGCCGTCCTTAGGATTAGCTAGTTCATAAGTAGTTTGTAAGTTTAGGGACTGATGACCACGTAGTTAAGTCCCATAAGCTGTACAAACATTTGAACATTTGAAGGCGCCCAAGCAACTGCTCAGCTGCACGACATCAACGGAGTTCCAATCCTGAAGATGGTCCAAAAAAAGTACCGAAACTAGTTGATATACATAAAATCATTGAACTCTAGACTGTTTCATATATAAATTTAAATAAATGAGAGCTGTTATCCCAAAAGTGAAACAAATATGTTTACAAAAATATGAGAATCGGTGTTGATGTCCTCTTTCCTGACTTCTTGGGTATTTACATCTGCCATTACATGCTGGGTATGGAACTTCACAAAAGCATCTGTTGTGAACCCTGCCTCATCAGTAAATAAAATCTTGGATGTAATACCCGCATCCAAGAGTCGCGCATGCTGTACTTATAAATACGTGTTTATCTCCGAAGTGTGCGTTCTGGATCCATGTTTTTAATGTACCACAACCTTACAAAGTATTCGACACGTTTCTTGAACACCCTATTCATAGTCATTAAAGTCATCCTTGAAATTTGTATAAAACTTTTGAAGAATAGTAATCGATTTTTACTTGACAAAAGTAAATGAAATTCTGGTAGTCCTGGTATTCATTTTTAAGCCATATCACTAGTCGCTTGTATAAGAGCTGTAGAGTACCTTTAAATATGTTTCTAAAGAGAAATAGTTGCTCCAGGATCTACATCTGTACTGCGAAAACAAGCCTTACGGCGCGTGGTGGATGGTACGAACATCGTTTTTTGTTATCCCGTTCCATTCGATAAATCTCTACAAGTGGTCAAATTGCCCTAATTTTTTCCGTGAAGTTCGGTTCTTGTCTTGAGACATACGTAATCTCGGTGAAAAAGTATTGACCACACAGCACAGCACTCACCCTATTGGGTACGATCACTTATAGCAAACCGTGTTCTGATTTTTTAACGATTAGTGGAATATTATTACTGTCTGAATAACGTGGTACGGTGTCCACATATCTCGGACTGCACCGAAACAAATCATCCAGGGGTTAATACTTTGTACTCGTATTCGTGGAGACAGGATCTAACAAACACCAAGAAACAACAGTCTATCCGAACTTAGATTTGCACAAAGTATTTCAACAGAAAGGAGTAAAGATAATACCTTAGAGCTCAATAAATGTTCTAACGCAGAAGACAAATTTCATGCATTGTATTCAGGCTTGATTATGCGTGATATGGATTCAAAATGGTATGGAAAGAAAACAGACCGATCATTATGCCATTATAATGTAATCCAGGCGGCTGAGAATTTCCTCCGTCTAATGACTTTCGCTTTCTCAACAATTACTCCAAATGTGTTTATCGTCCTTACGTAGTTCCTGTAATTTCATTCTGTGATTAAATTGTCTTGACCTCAAATACTAATCTGTTTACATCAATCTCTCTAAGTAAGTGATTTCAAGCGAGCTGGAAAATTTTTGTGACATAGTTTAACAATAAACATTTAAGATCCAAATGAGCTTATAAGTATACTGAGATGTATGGTGTTTCTAAATCTTATTCATAAGCGGCTTAAGTATGTGTCAAGTTTGTTCCCGATAGAACTGTTCATGCGCAGAGCTGTTGTCGAGTTCCATAAGAAACTATGCGCATGCGCAGTTTTGCAACTAATGTGTGTCAGTTTCTCACCGATAGTTATTATAAACATCTTTCCGTGAAGTTACTGCGAGAGAGTAATGCTCTGTACTAGAGTTCATCGATATTCAGCTAGTAGATATACATTGGTGTTAGAAACAATTTTTAAAAATATTTTTAGACTGATGCTATCTAGAACAGCAGTCAATTCTGTTGACTGCCGGGCTTTTACTAATACTGTATATATCAACCCAAAATAACATAAGTCTTTATTAAAATGCTGATCTGCTGCAATAACGACACACCTCATAAAACTGTGATTCAGAGTAACTATAAATCTAAACCCTGAATTTATACGAGTAATTCCGAACCACAGTTTTATGAACTGTCGTTATTAGAAAGGAGCAACAACTATACCTCTTTTTCTTGAGAATTTTACCTAAAGATCGTAGAAATATTGCTGTTTCATTCTATGCTTCATTATTTCTGTCGTTTAAAATTTCTACATTAATTCATCTTCAGCTTACGTAGGCAGTTGACTTTAACGTTTTGCCTATCAAGGGTTGAATAGAAGGGCGTTCTTTCATTCACTTCTGCAGTACGGAGAGAACTGTACAGGGTGGTCAGAAAATGTGTGAAACGCTTATGATGTAGTTTCAGGGCAGGTTGTACAGAGACATAAATATTATGAAAAATATTCTATACGTTGCACCGCTTCTGTGATAAGCACAAAAAGTGGCCAATTTGGTCGTGCGCGCGGTTGACTATCGTGCTCTGCATTAGGTTAGGTTAAGTTAGGTCAGGTTTCCTCAAACAGTGTATGCGTGCGCAACGATCTGATTAGCTGACTTCAGTGCAAAATATCTCAGAAACAACGCAAAGTATCGAATTTCTTCTTAACGTTTCCGTCTCAATACAGGATACCCAGCAATATACTCACAAGTATTCCATACATTTTCTGAACATCCTGTATAAATGCGTTAGTTCACTCATTAACTTCCATTCAGAGACATAGATTTCTCACCGCGGTAGTGAAAAATAATTACGACGGGAAAAGTTAACGATTCACATTATGGAAGGTTATATTTGTTCGTTTACAGATATACAGAATGTCGTGCAAAGTGGCAAACTTTACACACAAAAATGAAGTAAAAACAGTCTGTAATAATTTTATAAATCCTTAACTTCTTAATTGCACAAAATAAGCTATTGGAACATTTTTTTCTGAAAACGTTTTACAATACTATGAAGTGAAAACAAATTCGGGTAATTCAATTTTGTCTAGATAAAACGTAATAGGAGGAAGAGTGTACTGTTGCAGAGATACTTCTCCAGCCAAGCTCAAGAGACACTGAGCAGACAGCAGTAGGACAACTCTAGTAACGAGCAAGATTAATACATTTCACTAATTATGCCTTTAATAATGTGATTCTAATCACTCACTGGAGAGAGAGACTTTTAATACATTTACCTCAGAAGTGTATTGTTTTGTATTTGGACCACTATTCCGTTTTTTAATAAAAATAAATGAATGTAACTGGAGTGCAGAAAAGTATATCATGTTCGAGACCCACCGTAAATGTAAGGAAAGCAGTTCACTAACTGAAACATCGAGCTCATTTTCAAAAGTGGTCTTTGCCTCTCGGTATGGTCAACCTATCACTGGTTCTCTATACAGACCGATTAGTTGCGGTTTGAATGTCAAGAAGCGACAGGAAGCGCAGTTTGCTGATCCCATGTCCCTCCAAACCGTATCCGATGATGGCACTGTCTGAGGATGACATGGCGGTAAGTCGGGGCAGACTGGTCAGTCGTTTTTACATAACCGCAGGTGCACGTCTCTTTCATCTGTTGTGTGAAGAAAATTTCTTCAATAGACTCCTTGATTAAACTTCACCAGGACAGCCAGCGTATGGAAAAAGCGATCTCTTGTAGAATGCGCAATTTTATGCTCTTCATGTAGGTTGCGTTCTACTACAACTATCTGGAAATAAGATTGGAAAAAAGTTTTGCATTTAACATTTTTTCACGTAAAGGTCAGTGACGGTGCATAAGCTGTGATTAGGGAAGGATGAGAAGGGAAATTCCTCGTGCTGTTTTAAACGACCCATCCCTCAGTGGCCGTAAACAGCCCTCTGTGGCTATAGCTGATGGGAATTTTTTACTTATCTCAGGAATCTATTATCCCTCAAGATCACCTATGCGTTTAATAGGTTCTCTGGGATTACACAATTTTCGCTGCTCATAAGAATTTAACATGGATAATGGAAGGTCAGGGGGAAGAAATAAAAACATTGCGTATTGCTGATGACATTGTAATTCTGTCAGAGACAGCAAAGGACCTGGAAGAGCAGTTGAATGGAATGGACAGTGTGTTGAAAAGAGCGTATAAAATGAACATTAACAAGAGCAAAACAAAAATAATGGAATGCGGTCTTAGAAAGTCGGGCGATGCTGAAGGAATTAGATTAGGTAACGAAACAATGAAGGTGGTAGGTGCGTTTTGTTACTTGGGTAGTAAAATAACATGCGATGGTCGCAGTACAGAGGATATAAAATGCAGAATGGCAATGGGAAGAAAAGCATTTTTGAAAAAGAGAAATTTGCTGACATCGAATATTAATTTAAGTGTAAGGAAATCTGTTCTGAAGGCATTTGTGTGGAGTGTTGCCTTGTACGGGAGTGAAACATGGACGATAAGCAGTGTGGACAGGAAGAGAATAGAGGCCTTTGAAATGTGGTGCTACAGAAGAATGCTGAAGATTAAGTGGGTAGATCGCATAACTAATGAAGAGGTACTGAACAGAATTGGTGAGAAAAGGAATTTTCGGCATACCCTGACCAAAAGAAGGGATCGCTTGGTAGGACACATTCTTAGACATCGAGGTATCGTAAATTTAGCATTGGAGGGAAGCGTGTGGGGTAAAAAATCGCAGAGGGAGACCAAGAGACGCGTATAGTAAGCAGATTCAAATGGATGTGGGTTGCCGTTCTTATCAGGAGATGAAAAGGCTTGCTCAGGATAGAGTAGGGTGGAGAGCTGCATCAAACCAGTCTCTGGACTAAAGACCATAACAACAACAATGGAAGGTCATTATTCTGCTTGCCGATCAAGCTTACGTATACAGCTCTTGTAATGTCGCTCATCCAGCACGTTTGGAAATTTACTGGTATATTTTTCGTGTTGTTGATGAGTGCCCTGACATTCATAGCCTCTTGTTCAAGTATTTACATACTTTCCTCGATCTTCTCCATAACAGTAATCCATCATACGTGCAATTCCAAAGCTTTCTCATAATGTCATTATGCGAAATTGCTTTTCCGATTACTCGATTTGTAAGTATGAATTCTAAGACAATAGCTTACCTTTCGCACAAAACTTCCATTACTTACACATTACTTCGCAAACAGGAGAAAACACTATAATAGCAGCTATAGACGTAAGGCAATAACTCCCGAAACAGCAAAACACTCCCTTGATTCACGATACATTTCCTTAGCTCCATCGCAAAGAATGTCACAGAGTCTACATTGAAACATTTGAAGGCCTTCGCATTACCATCTTCTGCACACGTTATTAATCAGAGTGGTGCAAATCTTCTTAATAGCTCACATCAGTATTCAACACAAACTTCGAAAGCATCCTTACCCAACGAATCTATCAGTACCTCGTACCGGGCTTGTCCTCTACCATTGTAGCTTTCGTCCCGTTTATATCATCGAGGAATAACAATTTCACCTTATTCACTTTATTTACCATTACTACATATAGGAAAATTAGCAATATTCCTGTACCTTGACATCAAAAACTTTTGACCGTTTGTGGCATTTGAGACTGCTCCTCAAGTTACAAACCTATGTCTTCCCAATTAACTACATCCACCTTATATAACACAATTTCCAATACTCACCTACAAGTATAAAACTAAACCACACCTTCTCTCTCATCTTTCAACCTACTGCTGGCTTTGTGTCCTCCCTTCTCTCTCCTTTTTTTACAGCCTGTCCACAACAGACATTCAAAGAGACTGTGTGACCTTTCCCACTTATTTAACTCTTGCTATATGCTGACGACACCATCTGACTAGCTACTGACGCATGTACTCCACCTCGCCCATACTTACTTCCACTGTCTCTTGAATCTCCTGATCGAGTGGTGAAATTCATGAAACTTCGAATACAACTGCTGAAAACCCAAACCACTATTTTCCGCCCTCCATGAAACGTATCCACCTACAGTCAACCCATTCCTTCACAGTAGTGTAGATAATTATTTTGGACTAACCATTTCCAGAAAAGTGATACGGAATATACTGTCATTCCCCATCCAATACAAAGCCGAAAACGTTCAACAAACCGCGCCTGTAGTCTACAGGCTCGCCCGCACAGTCCTTACTTATGCCAATTTGGCCAGACGTCCACCTCTCTAATTCTATAAATGTATTTATGTTCTAGAAAAACACGTAATCTGCGACGCCTTATACATCCGCTTCCCTCTCCAACTCACATCATTCACAAACTGATCCAGTTCCTATACCTTTTTCTGTTCTTGGAGCACCTTCAGGGATAATTCATAATTAAAAGGCACCCAGTTTCCATTTGTAACTGACCAGTCCAGTTACACTACTGCACCACTACACCATAGCCTATCTCATGAACCACCATGCTTTATGCATCGTTTCCCATCAGAACAGATAACTTCCATTACCCAACGATGAAATCCATACCGAGATACACCTTTCCTTCCAGTCCCAGTTAATAATGCTCAGTGTCACCTCAACCTTCTGTTTTCTTCCTCCTCCCCTTTAATAACTGATAACTGCTGCCTATAACATCCTAAGTACTCATCGTTCCATCTACGTGATAAGCATGACCATTGTTATGCACCACTAGCATAATCATAGCAGCATTGTGAATGATTACATCATAATTGTTTTGTATAATTATCTATAAAAAAAATCTCTGACCCGTATTTTAAAACAGAATTTGTTTCATCGGTTTTATTTAAAAATTTAATAAAATGTGTTTCACCTTCTTTCTAAAGCGCCCTCCTCGTAAAGAAAAACAAAACAAAAAGGGGGAGAATGAATTGTTAGTCATTTATATTTCTGGTTCAGCTAGAAATACGCATCTCATGTAAAAGCTCTTAAATTTATTGTTATGGGGTTTTGTTTTGTTGTGAATATGGAACTTTTTTAAAGTAAAATTTAACTTTCAGCTGTTGAGAAGACTACTTTTTCTATCAATTATAGACTCTTTCGCGTCTGTTAATGCTTTACATTTATACAAAGAAATGAATTGGCGGCACGTGATTCGGAGACCATATAAATCTGTAGCTTTCGGTACAAGTGTCTGGTTCTATCATTTCTACGATCGGTGAATTGAAAGGCACGCCATTATAATTAGGTCTATGCTTGATACAGCCCTGTAGTGGTGAAACCAACATTCTGGCTGACGACACCTTTACCTTCCTAATGTAAAAATATCACTCAGTCAAAGAGAAGAGGGACATAGGCGAAGCTGCTGTTTAAGGTTAGCATCTTTCCCCGGAACTACTATCATAAAGATGTTTTCAGGGGTAAGGAGTAACCCATGAAGAAGGCGAACTACAGTTAGCTGGCGCAAAGAGAGACGTCGCCCATCCCTGGGGTGAAGCGAAGTTATATCAGACGACAGATCCTCCTATTTTCGAACCATGCTACTTCATTACTCAGTAATTTTATCTGGATTTGTCATCTATGTGTATTAGTTCGAGACACTACTTACAGTCATGTGCTTTCTAAATAATTTAAGACTGCTATAACTCCTAAGGTAGCCTTTTAACAGCTTAGACAAGCGGCGGATTCAAACAGCACCACAATATTTCTAAACTAGTCAGGAAGACTGCCTAAATTTGTTCTTTAATCAAACTTCATATTGAAACTTTACGTGTTTTCAGTACTCCCGTACACCAACAAACACCCTGCGATAGATAAATCCATAAATTCTTCACAGATTGCATTACGTCGTTAGAAATACAAATTAGAAGACCGATTGTGCCTTCCGATCACATGCACCTCTTAATGAAACCTTCAGGTTTATGCAATACCGTCACAGGCGGTGATTAGTGAGAAGACAGCTTTCTCCTGTTCAATTCTAAGAACACTTCGTATGCCGTAACACGGAAAATGGGGCGTCGGTTGTGTAAGGCAGTCAAGTTGCAGCATCTCTTCTGTAATGAGATTCACCGAGAATTTCTAGACTCCATTCTTCAGCCAATTGTTTTTCTGTCAGGTAGGAATAAACGTTTTCATTCATAGAACACGTTCTAATTATACAAGCAAATAAAAAAACGGTACCGGTCCACGTTTCTCTGTGGTGCACAGGTATAAGGATGAATGAAGAAATCATGCAGTCTGTTCATGTGAAAATGCAACTAAGTGTTTGTTTATGATAACGGAGTTGTATTGAAATATTTTCTTTCATTTCTGGTATTTGAACCTGTTATAGTTAAATAGAAGTCTCTGAAAAGCGCCACAAGTTGCACTTAGTATTCGTTTATTGGCCTTTGTCGCTCTTCAAAATAATAAGAACTGTAACTGTCAGTCAGATATACAATATTATTTGGATCTTAGTTTAAAATACGTCTTACATACAGTAGTTATAGGATTTATATCGACAGTGCCCATTATTCAAATGTTCAAATGTTTTTAGAGCTTATGGGACTTAATTACGGGGTCATCAGTCCCTAAACTTACAAACTACTTATGAACTAACTAATACTAAAGGCGGTACAAACATTCATGGCCGAGGGAGGATTCGAACCCCCGACCGCAGATGAATTTACGGTCTGTAGTTTTAAATGATTTACCGTGTAAATGAAGTTTAACAGGCTTATTTTAGTGGTCATATGGCTGAATTCACACTTATCATCATTAAGGGTCAATTGCCAACTTTTGCCCATATAGGTAGCTTATATAAATCATTTCGCAGCTGCTTTCGATCTTCTGGTGATTTTACTTTCCGACAAATGACAGCAACATCGGCGAACAGTCTAAAAGAACTGCTCAGATTGTTTCGTAAATGTTCATAAAAATAAGGAACAGTAGGGGCCCTGTAACACTTCCCTGGGGAACGCCAGATGTCACTTCAGTTCTACTCGATGACTTTCCGTCAATTACAACGTACTGTGTTCTGTCTGACAGAAAATCCCGAATCCAACCACACAATTGTGACGGTATTCCATAATCACGCAGTTTGATTAGAAGGCGCTTGTGAGTTACAGTGTCGAAAGCCTTCCGGAAATCTATAAATACGGAATCTATTTGAAATGCCTTGCCATGTGATTAATGAGCTAGCTGTGTTTCACCAGAATGATACTTTCTGAATCCGAAGTAGTTCATAATATTTGAGGAAAGTATATGTTCTAAATTTCTGCTGCAAACCTATGTCAATGATATAGGCCTGTAATTCTGCGAATCACTCCCATTGCCTTTTTTGAACATAGGCGTAACCTGTGCAACTTTCAGTCTTTGGGTACGGAACGTTAGCTGAGCGAGCGGTTGTATATGATAAGTAGGTAAGGGGCTATTGCATCAGCATACTCTGAAAGGAAACTAATTGGTATACAATCGGGACCCGAAGTCTTAGTTTTGTTAAGTGATTTAAGTTGCTTTAATACACCAGGAATATCAACTTCTAAATTACGCATGCTGGCAGCTGTTCTTGAAACGAATTCTGGAGTATCTGCTTCGTCTTCTTTCGTGAAGGAATATGGGAAGGTTGTGTTAAGCAATTCTGCTTTAGCAGAACGGTCATGAATAGCATCACCTTACTATCGCGTAGTGAAAGTATTGATTGTGTTTTACTGCTGGTATACTGTACATACGATCAGAATTTCTCAGGATTTTCTACCAAATTACATGATAGGGTATCGTTGTGGAGTTTGTTAGCAGGACCCACGGCGGACGACATCACATATGCTGAACCGAGGTGACAAATGCTAATCATTTCATTAGTAGATACTGATGAACATGTCCCGTTAATATGAACTTCCTATCTCTAGTTTTTCAAGTTGTCCTCTTTTTGTTCTCTCAACATGAGTGTGTATGGCAACCTGACTAAAATTATGAAAATCTAACATGCTGGGTGGTTCGGAAACAGCATCTTCTGTATTATTTGTATTGACAATTTCAAAACAATCAAAGTTGCAAATGTTGGTTTTTAATTGACGACTAGTTTCGGGCTCGCCTGAGCCCATTATCAAGTCAGTGCCATCTTCAGTACACAGAAGATATCATCAAATTTATAGAAAATTAAGTATTATTCGTCTTAAGGCGTATAATGTAATTTACAGAACAAAATGTATTACTCTGTATAAAACGCCTGGTAGAGAGTAATAATTTTATTCTGTAAATTTCATGATATGCCTTTAGAGGAATAATATTTCATTTTCTGTAAATTTGGTAATATTTGTATTGAAGATGACACTGATTTGACTGACTTGATAATGGGCTCGCCGGCCGCGGTGGCCGAGGAGACTGAGGCGCTCCAGTCACGGTCTGCACTGCCACTACGGTCGGGGGTTCGAATCCCCCCTCGGGCATGGATATTTGTGCCGTCCTAGTTCGTAAGTAGTTCATAAGTAGTTTGTAAGTTTAGGTACTGATGACCCAGTAGTTAAGTCCCATAGACTATACAAACATTTGAACATTTTTGATAATGGGCTCAGGCAAGCTCGAAACTAGTAGTCAATTTAAAAAAACAACAAACCTTGGCTGTTTTGAAATTGTTAATACACTTACTCAAATTGTCAAGTATATACGATTTTACTTTCTTAATTTAGAATGGTTCTGTTGTAAATGTTCAGATGTTTGTATAGCTTACGGGACCTAACTACGGGGTCATCAGTCCCTAAACTTACAAACTACTTATGATCTAGATAACACCAAGGACGGCACAAATATCCATGCCCGAGGGGGGATTCGAACCCCCGACCGTAGTGGCCATGCAGACCGTGACTGACGCACCGCAGTCCCTCGGCCACCGCGGCCGGCGTTCCTGTTGTACCTGGAGTAACAAACCCTATACTGGAGCATTAACTTTGCTTATAAAAATTGAGTTCTTTCCCAGTAGTTGCTCTGTTTTCGCTTATATCTGTTTCAGCTCGGTAAACATTGGTGAATGTCAGTATTTTGGTAGTATTCAACAGTTAGACTCTTGTGTTGCAGACCCGCCCATCTCCACGGAGCACTGTGACTGGCTGTACGGCATCTTCGGGCACGAGACTTCGTGCACGCGCTACTGGACCTGCTGGAACGGAACCTCCACCGAGCAGCTCTGCATCGGCGGGCTTCTCTACAATGAGGACACTCACTCCTGCGACTGGCCCGACAACGTCGACGGCTGCCAGAAGCACCGTAAGGAAAACATGCCTCATCTAATCAGCTCTCCACGTTACTAATTTCGCGGGCGGGTTCAATTTTTTATTATCTTTCCAATATCGGATCAGGTATTACTTTTCATGCATATTGCTCGGTCGGCTTTTGCACGTCGCTGACGTAAACTGCGATCCTCCGCCGCTAGAAGGCTCCGAATTGTCGGCTGAAACAGAACCATGTGTAACGTAGGGAAGTGTCCTACAGTAGCGGCCACCTTAAGATTGTTCTTGTAAAATACGAAGTATTAACAAATTTGGGAATTTAATACAGTAATATGGTACTTACGTTAATATGAGAATAGTGCTGATGACGAACGACTTGGAACCCTGTCCAAACTTTCCGATTTGATGCCACTTCGGAAGCTTCCGTGTTGATGTCACTGCAGATACAAATTAAGCAAGGCGAGGCTAACACCATAAACCTAGCTCGAGACACCCACGTAAGTAGCTAGTGGTACTGGCCATTACATGACGTAGAAAGGCAGTAAACAGCACACCAGACACACCTGCCAGATTTGGATATGATTTCCAGCGAAGAAAAATACGTGTATCTCTTCAACCATTTCACAACGTAACCTGTGAGAACGAGTTACGAGATGTTGAGCAATAGAAAGTAACAGGGCTCCGAAATCCAGTAAATACGTTGTGGAGAGTGTGCGGCTGGAGACTAGGCCGAAAATTTCTACTGGACTTTCCTACCAAGCGGTACATTAAGTTACGTAAACATGCGTTGCCAGAGTAGCCTTTCTCTTAACGACGCCCTTCTGGCGTATGTAATCAGAAATTGCGGCCTAATATTCCTAACGATATTAGACATAATGACCTATGTAGCGTGTAGCTGCAAACTTTTAGAGACTGTCCACACGTTCTACATGTAGTCGTTTCGGATTTTAGGCATCCTCTTTATGAAATCACAGTGATACACGGAATATACGAAAGTCACATATTGTCCATTGCGACTGTAATATGTCTTACTTGGACCAAACACGTTTATATTTACTTCAAAGTATCTTCAGTGATTAGATTCTATTTCGACCACTGAAGACGCCATGAAATAAATCGAAACGCCTTTGGTCCAAATACCGAGCGAGGTTGCGCATTGGTAGCGCACTGGACTCGCATTCGGGAGGACGGTTGTTCAAATCCACCTCCGACCATCCAGATTTAGGTTTTCCGTGATTTCCCTAAATCACTCCAGGAAAAAGCCTGGATGCTTCCTTTCAAAGGGCACGGCTGATTTCCTTCCCCATCCTTACCCAAAACTCTGAGCGTTAGCTCCGTCTCTAATAACCATGCTGTTGAAGGGGCTTTAAACCCTAAGCTTCCTTCCTTTTGCTCCAAATAAAACTTTTATTACAGTCGCAAAAGACGGAATATATACTGTATTGATTGTGTAGGAATTTTAGATATGTTTTAAGCGATCTTATTTTTCTGCAAGTCTGTTTTCTCTTGTGTAATACACGACAAAGTATTTTTGTATTAACTCGGAATTTCCGTCTCGTTTTAGCAATCACAAAGGCTCTGTATAGCATATTATCCAGTATCCACATGCTACTGTCATATTTCCTTGCTAAAATTTCGACAGTAATTAGTATTAACATCACTTCACACACTTTTTCCTCTGCTCGTGCTTTTCACACTCAGATCTTTTACAAGTCTAAAACTCTGCTCCAAAATGTTTCTAAACCTAAGGGACAAAACTGCTGTGGTCATCGCTCCCTAGAATGATAAACTATTTAAATTAACTAACGACAACACACACACACACACACACACACACACACACACACACACATACACGCAAACACACACTCATATGCCCGAGGAAGTCTCGAACTTCCGACGCTAGCGGCCGCATGCTTAACCTGGTGCTCCAGACCACACGGCCAATCCTGCACGGCAACTATTCTCTCTTGCAGAAAGAACTTGCAGTATTATTTTCTCATAGGAACCAAATCAATTCAAATTATGATTTTTTTTCTTTGAAAAGAATGTCACTGACCTCAAACAGTCAAAAATACGTTTAAAATATTTCAGTACTATGGAGCTGCCTTTTTTAAATTTTGTTCAAATGTTTGTAAAGCTAAGGGACCAAACTGCTGAGGTCACCGGTCCCTAGACTTACAAACTACTTGAACTAAGGACAACACCCATAACCATGCCCGACGGAGGACTCTTAACCTTCAGCGGGAGTTCCCGTCGAAGGTTCAGGTCCTACCTCGGACATGAGTGTTTGCGTTGTCCTTGGCATTAGTTAGTTGAAGTAGTTTGTAATTCTGAGGACCGATGATCTCAGCAGTTTGGTCCCTTAGCTTTACAGACCGCACGACCATTAACGCTCGGCTTAAAGTTTTCGTTCGGATGATATTACCCCTAACACTCTGAATAAAGATTTCAGAAAACCTTACCCCCTTAGACGTCATATCGCTAGACTTCCTTTGGTTGAGGAAGTCAACTTTTGCGTTATGTTCAGTGTCCAAATGTTTGCAATTCTATGGGACCAAACTACAGTGGTCAGTCCCTAGACTTACAAACTACTTCAACTAAGTTAAACTAACCTAAGGACAACACACATACACCCATGCTCGAGGGAGGACTCGCATCTCCGACGCGGAAGGCCGCGCGATCCGTAACGTGGCGTTCCAGACCGCTCGGCTACTCCCACGCGGCTTTGCGAAATGTTCGGCGTCTTTCTCTAATGGTGTAAAAAAACAAATTATATCTTCACCAACAGCCATGATATCTGCCCTGAATACACACATTGTGACACATCTTACGATGTCGTAAGTTTATAAATTAGTTCACTTGTTTGTAATGAAAGAAACATATTGCTGTCTAGACGATACGAATAATTGTTCTGTAAATAAATACCAAAAAAGTGACAAAATTTGTCAGTACCGATGTTAGTGTTCAAATATTTTAAAATTTACAAATTTGCAGTAGAAACAAGAACCCACAGACGATGGCACAGATCTGTTGAAACACGTTTAGGAGAAGGAAATGAAAAGTTCGGTTTTACAAAAACGCTCGAATCCACACCAGTGCTTATTTCTACAGGTATCACTACTTTTTCTCGTGAAATAAATAATGTTAAGTAAACGTTAAAGGGTCTCAGCTACCACATCAGGAAACAGAGTCCACTACTTGAAAAGCTATTAAGCCACATAGAGAACAAAGTTAAGTCCCACCTAAGTCTCACGATTCGTCCTTTCACGTTGCTATAGGACTATCCTTGGAGGCAGCCGATACGTAGATGTGATGTCCAACTGTGCGGTTTTAAATTGCGATATTTGAACTAGATATCGATTAGTATCTTCCGACCAGAAAATATAAAGAATAACGTCAGTCGTCTTAACAAGCAGTCGTTCACGTAGAAAGTATGCGCTAGTCAGTTTCGCACCTCGTTAACGTAAATGGAAAAGGAAAACATAGGCTATCATGTCGGTTTGGGTGAGCGCCTGCGTGATATCATCGATATCTGCCATTTTCAAGATATAGTTTTCTAGTGAAATATTAGTCTGGTTCAACCCGCTTATGTAACAGCGGCCGATAATGCCGTCTGGTAAGACATCCAGCTACGGCCTGCGAGTTCCGCAATTTTCTACGCAGTATTCCCCCAGGCCGAGTAGGACTGGCGACGTAGTGAAAGGCGAGCGTATTTGTGGCAGTGGCGATACTACTTTTACCTTGAAGTCAGAGGCCGCAGTAACCGTGGCACTGCCCAAGTCTATCACGAAGCGCTGTGAGTATGGCCATGCGGATCTTCGTTCGCTAGGACTGTATCCTGTATCGATCTGGAAGTCCAAAAAAAAAAAAAAAAAAAAAAAAATAAATAAATAAAATAAAAGTTAAAATGTTTGTAGACCTATCGGTCATCAATCCGTAGCTTACAAACTACTTAAACCTAGGTAAACTAACCTACGGACAAACACACACACACACACACACACACCCATGCCCCAGGGAAGACTCGAACCTCCACGGCGAGCAACCGTGCGCTTCCGCAGCGAGACGCTTTAGACCGCTCGGCTACTCCACCGCGGCTTTGGAAGTCCACTACGGGCTGGTAACTGTAACAGTACCTTTACTTGAGAACCTTGGTAAGGATGCTTTGATATGATAAAACTGTAGACATACTGCAACTGAAATCTTAGCTAAATAATCCACGCTCGGTCTCTTCGTGAATCATTACTCAGAGGCAAAGTACCAGCACTACGTCCACACACAGAACAACAAATATACGAGGCCCTAGACAAGAGGACCAATGGACAACCGCGGCGGAATAGCCGTGTACTCTGAGGCGCCGTGCTGCTGGGCGCGCGGCCGTTCGCCGTCGGAGGTTCAAGCCCTCCGTCAGGAATAGGTGTATGTGTTGTCCTTAGGTTAGTTCAACTTAGTTTAAGTTGTTTGTAAACTAGGGGCTAATAACCAAGCAGTTAAGTCCCATAGATTTACAAACATTTGGACATTTCTGGTCAATGGACAGCACTCAATACACATCATCATTTCAAGGTGCTTGCCACAAATTTTTGACGAACGATCTCATAGCTCACATCTCGTGTTGCCCAGCACAGTGTGCCACGAATCCCGTCGGACGATCAACGTGTTAATCGCATGGTGATTTTCTGTGACCTCATTAGCTGTGCGGACGATGATCCAACGTTTCTCGATCGGATAGTAGGAGACGAAACATGGAGTTTCCTTTACGATCCGCAACTGAAACAACAGACCTTAACCCTTTTCTGTCCGACGGGACTTAAAGTCTCAGCCCCATTTACAGCGTCATAAAACAAAGTGTAAAATGATATCTGACATTTATTGCTGATGGTACGTAAGGGTCCTCCCTGGCCGATATTTTTGAGCATCACTACTCACAGATAGCAGTAAACAACGGACTGTTTTACGTCTGTGTGCACGATTTGGTCAGGCGAGTTTCGTTGTCGCAAAGAGACGCTGTTGTGTGTTCTTACGTTGGTAATTTAGTTTTCTACTGTTTTAGCTAATGGAAACTGATATTATTCAATTACTAGAGTTCTTTTTATTTATACATTGTTCAGAACTGTGCCTGCAAATTTTTAGTACTGACAGTGTGTCAAAGGCATTTTGTGCATGTTATTTTTGTAGTTTTCTTTGTTGCTAGGTGACAGTAATAAATGCTTGTAGTTTTCTTTTTTTACGAATTACTAAATATGAATACGGTTCAGGGATAGCTAGTGTTTGCTTTTTTCCCCCTTCATATCAATATCTAAAGCGGCATTTCAATTTAGAAATTTTACTGCCTGTTTCTTGCTGGTTAATCCTTGTGTTAACAGAGATAAGCATTTCATAATGTCTCCAAATTACATTATATCCTTTTGAACTTTGAAGTCCCATTTTTCAATCTTTTTATTCTATATTTTTTGCATAAAATAAGTAAAACAAAAATGTTTGAATACACTAATGTGTTTTTATTCACTCTGGTAGCAAAATAACCAAATATGAAGTTATATGCTCGAATATTTGATAGTTTGGGCAGGAAAGGGCTAACGTTGGAGCGTGTGCAATATACAGCGACCTGTGGGTGCCTATCCCCCAGGCGTTAAGTCTCAGAACTTATTGAACGTACTACGTATTTCTAGTTTACTTCTGAACAATTTCTCTTTGGGATACCATTTCATCAAGATTATATTATTACATTTTATATTGACGATGGATACGTTTTGCTGTTAGTCACATGTCTAGCCGGCCGCGGTGGCCGAGGGGACTGAGGCGCTTCAGTCACGGTCTGCACGGCCACTACGGCGGGGGTTCGAATCCCTCCTCGGGCATGGATATTTGTGCCGTCCTTAGTTGTAGGTAGTTCATAAGTAGTTTGTAAGTTTAGGGACTGATAACCCCGTAGTTAAGTCCCTTAAGCTTAACAAACATTTTAACATTTTCACATGTCTACAAATAGGGGAGGGAAGTGATTTCTGTAAAATAAATATTTTTCGTTAATTCTGGGTATACTGTTCTAGTCTACATTAAAAATCATAGAACTTTTAAAGTATTTTATGTCTGTTACCGTTTCATCGATTTTTATTTAGAAATGAAGTTGATTTTTCTTTCAAGCGGATGTTTCATCCCCTTAACGGCCATATTGCGTATGTATAAAAAATAGGTGTCTTATTTTGCTCTACAATACGACATCTTCAAAGCTTATCAAAATCGAAGTATACCCTACGGGTTGGTTCTACATCTAGACCAATACTCCTCACTATGTGTGGCGAAGGAAACTTGGTGTACCATTGTCATTTCCTCCTCCTATTCTAGTCATATAAATTTCGCAGAAAAAAAGGAAAAAAATTGCCAGTATGCCTCTGTTCGGGCCTTAATCTCTCTTATTTTATCCTTGTGGTCTTTTCGCGAGATATACATAGGAGGAAGCAATATAATGGTTCACTCTTCGAGGAACGCATGCCTTCGTAACTTTCATAGAAGCAGGTAATGCGATGCAGAAAGTCTCTTTGCTGCGTCTGCCTTTGCTATTTTCCGATCATCTCTGTGGCTCTTTCGCACTTACTGAATAAGCCTGTAACGGAGTGTGCTGTTCACCATTGGATTGGTCTACGTCTTCTATCAATCCCACAATGATGAGCAATACTCAAGCATCGGCCGAACGAGAGTTTTGTAACCTACTTCCTCTGTTGACAGCCTACACTGCCTGACGATTCTTCCAATGAATCTGTCTGGCATCTGCCTCACCCACGATTATTTTTATATGGTCGTTCTCTTTCAAATCGCTCCTTATGTCTGCTCCCAGATATGTTATCCAAGTAACTGCTTCCAGTGTTTGTCCAGCTATAGGTTGCCATAGGTTTGTTAGATTTGGAGAGTCTCTGCAATGCTGTTCACGTTTGAGAGGGAATGTCGAATGGAATGTGCTGGGGATGAGAATTTGGACTGAGGATGAAGCAGCACCGTTTTCACCTTAGGCCGTGTCGGCGCTGTGTGCTTGCTTGCTCGGTGTGTGTTGTCTTTCCTGTTTACTCACTGAAACCGAGGCTTTAAAGATCGTTGCACATTGCTTCCTCACTGAAGTTTCGCCTTGAAATTGGCAGGGTGGTCTCCTGCCGAAACATGGGCCGACGTCGCTTTTGATACCTGGCTGCATACCCGTAAGGTGTTCGAACGTGTTAACTTCTTACTGCACAACTCACGACTGAGTAATTGCATCGATGTGCCGCTTGACCTAGAAGCAGCTTATAGACCAAGGTCGAAGATATTGTGCCAACGCAAGCCTGCAGGGTTGCCACATCTTGCAAAGAAAATATCACCAATGAAATATTTAATGCTCTGAATAACCGGACATTACCCGTTGCGATTTTTTGTGATCTCTGCAAGGCTTTTGTGTAAATCATGGAATTCTTCTAGATAAACTAAAGTGTTGTGGTATGAATGGAACAGTGTACAAATGATTTAAATCATACCTGACAGGAAGAGTGCAGAAAGTTGACATAAGTAATTCACATAATATGCAAAAAACAGCTGATTCCTCAAACTGGGGTGCCACAAGGTTCGGTCTTGGGCTCTTTGCTGTTCTTAATATATATTTATGACTTGTCATTCTATATTCACGAAGATGCAGAGATGGTTCGTTTTGCTTATGATACAAGTATAGTTATCACATCTGACAGACAATAACTAACTGAAGAAATTCTAAACTACGTCTTTCAGAAAATCATTGAGTGGTTCTCAGCAAATAGGCAATCATTAAATTTTGATAAAACACAGTACATACAGTTACGTACAGTAAATGGAATGACACCATTAATAAATATAGACTTCGATCAGAAATCTGTAGCAAAGGTAGAATATTCAAAATTTTTAGGTGTATGCAATGATGAGGGGTTGAACTGGAAAAACACATTCAAGATATGGTGAAACGTTTGAGTTCATCTACTTATGCTATTAGGGTAATTGCAAATTTTGGTGATATACATCTCAGTAAATTAGATTACTATGCCTAGTTTCATTCTCTGCTTTCGTATAGCATCATTTTCTGGGGTAATTCATCATTCAGTAAAAAAGTATTCATTGCACAAAAGCGTGTAATCAGAATAATTGCTGGAGCCCATTCAAGATCATCATGCAGACACTTATTTAAAGAGCTAGGGATCTTCACAGTAGCTTCACAGCTTATATATTCACTTATGAAATTTTTTATTACCAATCCCAACGAATTCAAAAGCAATAGCAGTGTACATAACTACAACACTAGGAGAAAGAATGATCTTCACTATTCAAGGTTAAATCTAGCTTTGGCACAGAAAGGGGTGAATATTATGCTGCCACAAAAGTCTTTGGTCTCCTACCAAACAGCATCAAAAGCCTGACAGAAAGCCAACTAGCATTTAAAAATAAATTAAAAGAATTTCTGAATGGCAACTCCTTCTACACTATAGATGAATTTTTAGGTATAACTTAGCAAATCTGAAAAAAAATTGTGCCATGTAATATTTAGTCATCATCATCATAAGTCGTTGTGCTCATTGGTGAGCGTCGTAACCCCATGAACCAAGCGTCACCATCCCAAACGGTTGTTAGCTTCTCTCAGTGCCTGATGAAGAGTTAGACCGGAGATCTTCTTGATTTGGTCTATCCATCTGCTCGCTGCTCTTCCTCTTGGTCTTGTGCCCTCGATCTTTCCTTGTAAGATTATTTTTTCTAGGTTTTCTCCGTCTCTTCTCACAATATGGCCAAAGAACTGGAGAATTTTTTCGTCGACTCGAGAAGAAAGGCGTCTGGAGATATTCAGTTGTTCAATAATGGACACATTTGTTCTTCTTTCGGTCCATTTTATACGTAGCATCCTACGCCAGCACCAAAGCTCAAATGCATCAATGCGTTGTTTGTCTCTGGCCTTGAGAGTCCATCATTCACAGCCATAAAAGAAGACAGAAAACACGACTGTTTCAACTAGCCGGATCTTTGTGCTATTTGTTATTGCTCTGCTCTGCCAGATCTTCGTGAGCTTCTTCATAGCCACTCGTCCTAGCGTGATTCGTCTTCTTATCTCCTCTTCACAGCTACCTGTGCTGCAGATGGTTGACCCAAGATAGGTGAAGGACTGCACGACTTCCAGTTCCTTTAGTTGACCTGTGAGCTGGATCTGTTGTTCTCGATCAATTAACATGAGTTTGGACTTACTGAGGTTGATGTCTAGTCCATACACTAGCCTAAAGCGTCTCGCTGCGGAGCGCATGGTTGCTCGTCGTGGATGTTCGAGTCCTCCCTGGGGCATGGGTGTGTGTGTTGTCCTTAGGTTAGTTTACCTAGGTTTAAGTAGTTTGTAAGCTACGGACTGATGACCACGCAGTTTGGTCCGATAGATTTACAAACATTTGAACATTTCCATATACTAGACTAATCTCTTTTATTCTAGTTAGTAGCTCAGCAAGTTCATTTTCGCTGTTGGCTAGAAGTACAGTGTCATCATCAAAACGGAGGTTGTTGACAGTTCTTCCGTCAATTGAGATGCCTTTGGTCCAATCATCAGGAGCTTTCCTAACGACGTGTTCTGCATAGATGTTGCACAGTTGTGGGGATAGAACACAACCCTGCCTCACACCTTTTGAAACTCTGAAGGAATCAGACGTGCCAGCACTTGTCTTTACAACTGCGGAGTGATAATTGTACAGATTTTTGATCAATGCTGTCAAGTGGGGAGGGACACTGATCTCTGCAAGTACCTGCCACAACTTTTACCACACATTGTTTTGTGTCCCATCCTCGTCGCCACTTTTGTGTCTCGTTTCCGCCGGGTGTCGGTGGCCGAGTAAAGAGAGACCGACACAGGAATAAAGGATGCACGCTTGTGCAGGTACGAACGTGACCAGCCAGTGGGACAGCAGAAACTAGAAACACTAGAGTAAATTAGTACGAGATATATATTTCGTAGAGACTTAGTAATACTTAACTTTTACATAATTAATTGATTTTTCCATCGGTACTTGACAGAACATGATAATAATATCAAAAAGGAACAACTTCCTGATGTTCTGCAAAACTTTTTTATTGGTCACAAACCGGCTTTTGGCTTCTTAGGCCATCATCAGGTGACAACTGAATGTCACCTGATGATGGCCTAAGCAGCCGAAAGCCGGTTTGTGATCAATAAAAAAGTTTTGCGGAACATGAGGAAGTTGTTCCTTTTTGATATTATTTTACATAGTTCTTGACTGCAGAATGCTCATACATAGATTAGATAGAGGCCTGCCTACTGGTAATTCCTAGTGCCTATCCGACAGCCAAGTCTTAACTGGTGCCTATCTGATTTCCAAGTGGACGATGGAGTTCAGTGGTGGCCACGAGCGGAGTTGCAGCAGAGGGCGCTCGTGGCCGACGTAAGAACGCCGCGCCGTGCCTGCATGGCGGCGCGCGGCGTAAGTACGCGGCGCGCACTTTAGACTTGTGCGACACCACACATTGTAATATTTAGTACAAAGTAATAATTTGTACAGACACCTTTCATTAACCTGACACGTTCCACATCATTACGAAGTGTCGTATTAATGATCTACGCCGGCCGCGGTGGCCGAGGGGACTGAGGCGCTCCAGTCACGGTCTGCACGACCATTACGGTCGGGGGTTCGAATTCCCCTCGGGCATGGATATTTGTGCTGTCCTTAGTATTAGTTAGTTCATAACTAGTTTGTAAGTTTAGGGACTGGTGACCCCGTAGTTAAGTCCCCTTAAGCTTAACGAACATTTGAACATTTGAATGGTCTATGGAACAAGTACTAATGTAATCTAATGTAGTCTCATTACTTTCTTGTCGCACATCGTATAGTGTAGGTAGAAAGATTCCTCCTGAAACACCCTGTAAACATCGTAATTTATGCTCATTTAAAAATCAATTAGACTACTCAGCACCACTGTATTTGTAATAGGGCTGACTTCGTTCTTCCTTGTCACTTTCAGCTCTGTGTAACGAGGACGCGAACGGGAACGTGCCGCTGGGCAAGTCGTGCAACCGGTACTGGCAGTGCCAGGGCGGCTACCCGCGGCTGCAGCGCTGCCCGGCCATGCTGGTGTTCGACCGTCGGTCGCTGCGCTGCGTGGTGCCGCCCACGGAGGACTGCGACGTGCCCACGACGCAGGCGCCGCCGCCGGAGGAGCTGGACGACCGCAACGTGCCGACGCCCGCGCGCGGCCGCGAGCAGCCCCTCGACCTGCCGCCCGGCGCCGTGCCCATACCCCTGCGGCCCCGGCCGCGCAACTAGCACTCTAGCGTCTAACACGTCCAGTGTCTCACCTCCACTATTGTGGCCTATTGTCCTTCTCAGGTAATAGCGTCATTTACTTCTTCCACACTTCCACTTTTCGAGAAGCCGAGCGGGGCATTAATACCCGATTTTAAGAAACAATTCTTCATTAATCTGTCGCCGATAGAACGTCTTTCATTAACTCTCAGCCTCACGATTTGCCTCTAGCTCGCCTGAGGATTATTCTAAACGATTATGTGAAGAAACACGAATGTAAAAGTCGCTGTAGCAGGTTCTGTTTATAAATGACAAACAAGGTCGAGTGTAGGATTGTGCGGAAGCCTTTCCTAATCTCTAAATTTCACCAACTCTAGGTAAAATTATCAGCAATATTTACGAAATAACTGAGACGGAGAAACAACGAGGGGGGTACGTAGATGCAGTGACCAGTGCTGTTAACAACAAAGCAATGGCGCCGCCTCCATACGAGTTATTTAACTGACAATACATTACTCTCTCGGAGAAATTTTCTTGTAAAACCTCCTCCTCGCCCCACACAGATGCTAAATTATCGTAAGGGCTTAATTACGTCTCAATACTTCACTCAGATTACGGTACGTTTGCCAAGTGTGCAATGCTACAGCGAAAAAGTATTCAAAGTACGAAACCTGAAAATAAAATTGTGTCGCGTATTACCAAAAACGGACGATCTGAGTGGTGAAGCACCTCGTGGATTAACAGAAAAAAAAGTTTGGTGATATGTGGGTGAACTGGAAATGAAAACTGAAGACAGGCAGTCTTCAATCTTTCGGCAGAAGCCTCCCCAAAATTATTTTCCTGTGGTGTATATAGAATTAAGACGAACTTTTAACCACCTGCAGAACCTCATTTGTAGTTTTCCAGTGTTTCTGTACACTTTTAAAAGTTCAAATACTCTTTATCTTTTATCGTATATATGTAAACTAAGTAATGTGTTACATTTTCTAGTGTGTAATTACGATATTCATTGTAGAAATCAGATAGTATTTCATATCATTTTGCATCCCTGTATTTCAGCAGTAAAAACTTCATTTCTCATTAATTTTTGTCAAAAGAAACTAATAATTTCTTTTCATTCTAATGAAGACTGATTTTGTATTACTATTTCACAGCCGACAATAGACAAAGTTTTTTTCGTGTCATGATTCTAGTTGTAACATAATAGTTCATTGTAAATTATTCTTGTATCCAGTATACCAGGTGTAAATGTTTATCGGTTTCCTCAAGATAAATTGTTACAGTTCCCATTGTCATTGTAATTCTCATTGAACATTACAATAAAAATCATAAATTGTTATACTTGTTTATATTTTTTATGTACACACCTCTCTCTTTCATTGCAAATTCACCTGCTAAAATTACATCTTCACTGAAGATTTGTAGATATTATAAATAGCTGCGTACTGTGAACGGCGTTAGCCTTTTGTGAAATGGTAGTTTAATATAACATTTGGTTTTTAATTTGCATGTTGCTATATAGTCCGTCTGTATGTGGAGGAAGTGTGTAATAATATTGCAGAATTATGCCAGCAACATCTCAAAATGTCGAAACCGAACATAAAGTCTTCAGATTATCATATACATACAGCCCAGCATATGCGTGATAAAAAGGAGAGACCAGTAACAAGGTTACATAACATCTGCTGATATATATAACATCGTAAACTAAAAAAGGACACTTCTTTTCAACGAGTTCAGCAATTATCCTGTAATAAGCGAAACGTAGATCGTCTTCCGTTGCCTCCAATACTGAAAAAAAGAACCCACTCTTGCGAGGTCTGTATTTGAAAACTTCCCTATGTGTGAGCCACTGAATTATTGAACCAGATCCATTAATATCTTGTCATTTTCTACATAATAGAATTACCGTTATTATGAAAATAAAGTAAGGTTTTAGATTTAACCCTTTCAGTCCCACATTATGAAATCAGCTTTGGAAAAATTAAAATTATGTGTTTTCTGCATTAATACAGTGTAGTAAACATCAAAATACCTTTCAAATTTTTGGTCGACCCATTGATTTTTGTGTCATGTATTTCATGTACAACACAGACGTTTGCATCGAGGTATTTTATTACTTGGATGTTATTTTGTTGATAGTTAACACTGCCAGATCAATAATGCTAGCATAATCTTTGCCATAGCACCAAATACAAGACACTTCACTGCTGGAGTAAAATAAAAGGAACCACACTCACGCTCATACTCTCAGCCACGTACAGACGGCAACGCGACACAACCTCTAAGATGGACAGATTAACGCCTCAGAAGTGGCTACACGCGGTACCAAGCGGCAAAATGTACTAGAAGCATGTTGTTCATCAACAAAAATGCAACTTTAAGGATTGATGCATAAAATTCGGTATAAATTAACTTTTAATACATTGTTGTCCAAGAACAACACTGGGAAGGAAAGGGTTTAAGTGGTGTTCAAAATATACACCACTTTCTTTTTACTGACAGTTTGAGAAGGAAACATACGCTTAATAGACTTCACTGGTTATAATAGCAGACACTACCGCAGCTACAATCACGAATAAACCTTTATGTACAAGCAGTGTCATTACCAGAGAATACTGATAACTAATATCGCGGACTTTTTTACTCTGTTCTCAATATTGGTACAGATATTTCATGACATACATATCACTCGGCCCCCTTCTCCAATTCGCTGACACACAAGTTGCAACCCTCTGCCGCTAGAAGCCTCTGAATTGTAAGATGTAGCTTGAAAGTAACTTCGCACATCGAAAACAGTGTTGGAACTCCAAAATTTTCAAATGTTTCAAAATCTATGGGACTTATGTACTCTGGTCATTAGTCCCTACACTTACAAACTACTTAAACTAACGTATGATAAACCGCTAATACACCCATGCCCGAGGGAGGACTCGATCCTCCGACGGCGAGCAGTGGCGCGCTCTGCAGCTAGGCGCCTTGGAACGCTCGGCCACTCCACCGCGGCGTTGAAACTCCCAATATACAAACGTTCTAAGGTATTCTGTTCTATGGTTAATTGTTGTTAATAAAGTAATACATCTTCCAATTCATTTGCAAACAAAACCCAATAAACTTCTTTTGTATTCAAACAGAACCTAAAATCACTTTTATGGGATAATCCCATTTTGTAGCACCCTCATTCATTAAGCAGTTTCATGACCCTTTATAAGAATGCAAGCCAGCACATGACATGTTGCCCAAGAGTTGTTTAATCACTACTGGCCTAATTTATTCCTTTCTTCAATGCTAATCTTGCTTAACTGCCGTAGATTTCGTGCTTGGTTGACGACGTATTTGAACAGCTCTTTTCAATTAATACCAAACATGTTCAATTGGATTGATATCGGGGGAACGATTAAAGAAATAGTTAACGATGCCTGCGTGATGGACTCGGGAGTTGTCCGTGAACATGAATTCCTTACAAAATGCGGAGAAACAGACCAACGATTCATTTGAGGAACATTAACGTGTGTACAACGCTCTTTAACTCTTTGGAGCACAGTGTTATACACAGTATACCATATTTCGAATACTTTCTGCCCGCTTTGCACGGTGATCGAATTTTTCCTACCATTCCACTCCAGTGGCAGACTAAGGCTGCGTTTATAGACAGCGGTCTCTCTGCGGCGGAGAAACCGCGGAGGCTTCGCTCGTCACTCAAACAGCAGGCTGTTCAGCTGCAGTGACCTTGAGCACCCTGTTCCCACTTGGCGGCCAGACATGGCGCACCAAACAGCCCCATTAGTCGCTGGTATTTTGACGCCGCAGTGGAAGAGCGAAGGCACCGCCGCCGCAGCCACGCCTATAAACAGGGCCCACGCTGCCTAATTTTATGAGAAACAGCGTACTGCCAAACCGCCGCGATTTCTCCGCTGCGATTCCTCCGCCGCGGAGCAACCGCGGGCCTAAGGCTGTCGGACGCCCGGGGCGGCAGCGAAACAAAATGAGGCCGCCGTCTACTTGGAAGTATTTATTTATTTTGAGATTTGGAGGCCCCAGCCAAGGGCGCTCGACAAAGAAAAGAAAAAAAAAATAAGTGTTTCGAGGTATTCGCAGGCCGTGCAAGTCGAGAGGCCCGGGACTGGCCGCCCCCCCCCCTCCCCCCTTAGTCCACTACTGTTGCACCCACATGCTCACGCAGTTCCCTCCTTGTTGGAGGGATGGTACGTGCTTTCCATTGTGAGGAGTCAATGCGCGCTAAGAAGAGACTGAATCCCACCTGTAACTGCTGCGTGACGTATTGAGCTATGTTTTTGTGCGTGCATAGTGGCATTCTGCAAATTCTGGTGACAATGAAAAACTCCCTTAAGACCATCGAGACTTATCGACAGTCCAGTAGAAATGAAGAAAAACAAGCCACTCGCATCCTCATGGCTGCGTCTTGAGAACTCATCACAGCAACCAGAACGCACTATAGCTAGACGTTGTGCAAAGTTCAGTACCAAATAGAAGCAAGTGCGCACCTTCTGGATGTGTGCTGACAGCAAAGTGCCGTTGTGCCTCAGCAAACGGAAAAAATGCTCCAAGACAAAATTATGATGAACTAATTTTGTGTAAAGATTGTTATGAATGAAGGAAGTTTGGAGTTTAACGTCCCATCGACAGCGTGTTAATTAGAAACGGACTTATGCCCGGAGTGTTTGGGTAAGGGCGTGGAAGGAAATCTGCCATGCCCTTTGAAAGGAACCATCCCGGCTTTTGCCTCGAGTGATTTAGGGAAATCACGGAAAACCTAAATCTGGATGGCCGGAGGTGAATTGGAACCACCATCCTTGTGAACGCGAGTCCATTGTCTTACCACTGTGCCATCTTGCTCGGTGATTTGTTATGATTTGTTCTTGTTGTGAAATACCAGTTTACTTAAATAAAAGTATTTTATATAATAACATTATTTCCCCATAGAAGAGAACATAAAGGCGAGTTTTAAAAATTTTAGCAACAGTCCCAAGTTGGTTAAAGTACTGTTTATGAGTCAGCGACTGGTGGTTGACATGCAGATGTTGGCAACCGCGCGATGAATGACGGGAGTCGCGTTCGAGCGGCAAATAAGAATGCGCGTTTCATTGTCTAGTAAATTTGGCGTCAGTTTTAAAAGTTGTTCTGGCGTTTGTGTGCAGCGTTTTTGGCAATGTAATTGATACTTCATTTATAATCCGAACTAATTGTGATTTTTATACCGGTTTTTACGATATATATGAAAGGTAAGATTGTGACGGAGTGATTAGCCTACCGATCAACCGTCCATTGAGATGTAGTATTTACGAGGATGATTATTTTACTCACCGGACAAGGGTACATCAACAATCTGCCAACCATAGAGCAGAAACAGGATTAATTATTTATTTTTTGGTGAATATAAAAGGTACATGTTCTTTCAAAACTCACTGACAGAGAATGAGGTAACTAATCTTTTGTGTCCACGATGAAATAAATAAATAATGCTGTTCCTGCTCTGTGGTTTACAGGTTTTTCGTGTTCCCCTGTCCGATGAGTACATTAATTATTCTCGTAAGTACTACATATTTACAAACCATAAAGCCTAAAGCTATTTCTTATTGGCCGCTCGAACGCGACTCCCGTCATTCATCGCGCCGTTGCCAACGTCTACACGTCAAGCACCAGTCGCGGGCTCATAAACGGCACTTTAACCCTCAAAGTTACATGGTAGTATATTACGGGGGGGATCAAAAAGTCAGTATAAATTTGAAAATTTAATAAATCACGGAATAATGTAGATAGAGAGGTAAAAATTGACATACATGCTTGGAATGACATTGGGTTTTATTAGAACCAATAAATAAATAAATAAAAATAAGAAATAAAAAACAACGTTCAATAAATGTCTGACAGATGGCGCTTCATCTGATCAGAAAAGCAATAATTAGCATAACAAATTAAGACAAAGCAACGATGATATTATTTACAGGAAATGCTCAATATGTTCACCATCATTCCTCAATAATAGCTGTAGTCGAGGAATAATGTTTTGAACGGCAATGTAAAGCATGTCTGGAGTTATGGTGAGGCATTGACGTCGGATGTTGTCTTTCAGCATCCCTAGAGATGTCGGTCGATCACGATACACTTACCACTTCAGGTAACCCCAAAGCCAATAATCGCACGGACTGAGGTCTGGGGACCTGGGGGGCCAAGCATCACGAAAGTGGCGGCTGAGCACACTATCATCACCAAACGACGCGCGCAAGAGATTTTTCACGCGTCTAGCAATACTTTTTTTTGTTCTAATAAAACCCCATGTCATTCCAAGCATGTATGTCAATTTTTACCTCTCTGTCTACATTATTCCGTGATTTATTAAGTTTTCAAATTTATACTGACTTTTTTATCACCCGGTATATATACCACTGTGTAAAACAAAAGGAAATTCAGAAAGTAATATAAATTCGTATTTTCCTTGTGTCTCAATGCCAATGGGTATAAAAATTACGTTTTTCATCATAAAATTCAGCCAGAAGGAAATCTGCGCATCAAAGAGTTAATGGTGATCGTTAGGACCACTGAGCTCCCAGTGCACTAGATCGGCGCGAGTGACAAGCCGGCACTGATAATTTCACCCAGCAGCCACACCACCCACCATGCTTGGAGGCGAACTGCCCTGTTTCCCTGGCTAAGTAGTAAGTTAAGAGTTACTTCCGTTGTGCAAAACACTGCACATTAAGCGAGTCAGTTCTTTACATTTTGTTTTGCAAGTCACAGAAAAGACAGGGTATACGTCCAGACGTTCGCTAAGCGCGGTATTACGTGGCTGAAAATAAATTTCTGTGAGAATTATTTTTTGCAAGGAAGTAATTCCTTTTGTAATTTACTTACATTTCTGATCACGTTTCATTTGATTCAGAAGATAAAGGTATTTTGTTTCGATGTAAGTGCCACCGTAGGAAACAAGTCATGGCGCTGCAGACATGCTGTAATGCGTAAACTTCAAAAATTTACTCTCTTTGCTTTCTGGCCTGCAAATGTAGATCTACAACACATGCCACTGTATTTAAAGTTCATCAGTGGAATCTTTGAAGAATCGTTATGCCAGGGCACGTATTGTGCATATTAAATACACTTTTTGCAAACATAAAAAAATTACACGTATTTTTACAAAGGTTCGCCAAACCTACCATAGAATGACTAGTACGGAGGAAGTCATTACCGCTTCCTGTAGTTTCCAGGTCCTTACTACATCACTATTGACTCATGAGTAGAGACAGGAAAATTTCGCGTTAACGGTAACGCGAAAAATAACGCGAAATCGGCGGTTTTTGGAGACATATCACGAAATCGGCTGTTTTTTTAACAAACTGGCGCGAAATTTTGCTGTTTTTGACTAACTGGCGTGAAATGTTGCTTTTTCTTAATTACAATATAAAAAATGTTCGTAAATCAGAGGGTTGCCGTTTAATAATATTGGTAGCTAATACTAATTTTACGTTAAAATTGGTTCTTGGCTTTGACATTCGCATATAACTTCAAAACGATTATACATTTATCACTCAAACAACTGATGTCCTGTATATCACTTCAGGTGTCTGATGAAAGGCCAATGGGAAGAATACAGACTTTCCGATAGCAACAGATTTGTTTCCTAAACAAATGGATCCTGCGGGAGTGAGTCGTAACAAAGTTTTTTTTTTTGATCTGATGAGAATGGTCGATACCGGGTCGTATGTTCGATATGTATCGCTTGGGCCCGAGCATTCGATTTTTGACTCTCTGTGCAAAGAATGCCGCTGCAATGTATTAGACTCATTCCGTTTACATGTGCTCCCGAAACCGCATTTCGTAAACAGATTTCCCAATTCCGCTTTTGGTTGGCCATGTAAACACTCCAAAATCGATTCTGGAAATCCGCTTCTCTAAAGCGGTTGTCCAGTTCCACAATCGATTTTCGTGCCCATGTAAACGCAACCGATTTTGAAGCGTTCTTGGCTTGTCAGATTGGGTTTTCTTGTTAAGAATTTTCGGCACATATGGAAAGAGTGATATTGTCTAATGTGAAATAAATGTATTAATATTAGAGTGAACATAAATGTGTATTTAAATAAAGAAAAATAGCGATTGTGCAGACTAAATAAGGAACTGAATCAGCTGTTTTCCAGCCGCCGTGTTAAGGGAGCTAGGAAATCCGATTCAGGCTGTGCCATGTACACACGACAGCGAAAAACGGTTTACGAAAATCGGTTTTCGTCTTCCGGAAGATGTGTTGCATGCAAACTTAGTGACTATTCGTTCAGTATCGTCCACGTTGTCTTGAGGTTTGCGATTGATTGCTGTTATTTGGGTAAAGGTTTCATATATGTAGGCATAATTTCTCAGTACTTAATTACGACATACCTTACTTTAAAATACGCGTTTTGCAAATGTCTATAAAGCGCCGTTACAATTAGGCTGCCAGCTTTTGTAATATTGAAGTATGAATGAAAAATCCACCAAATACGGCACATTTGCTTCCGATCGCCTGAATTGGAGGCTGCGCAACGCGATGTTCATTTGTTGTAGACCACGTGATTATGTGGCTAGCGAATCACAGCACAAAGAAGAGTATCGTCGTCGGCCAATGGTAACCAAACCTCACCGCCGCGCAACATGCAAATAAGAATTTTTGATGCGGTAATGTTTTCATATACGAAACCGCACAGTGGTTACAGGATGTGAAAATTAACGTCTTAACATGAATTTTCAATTATTTCATTTTCGAAATCCCTTGATTACACTTTTAGGCAGATGGTAAAATAAATAAAACAAGCTTTACCTGCTCTATGGTTGACAGGTTCTTGTATGTTCTTTTCTCAAACTAGTTAAGTGTGCCAGTAATTCTTTTCTTTTGAGTTCCATGAAAACATTTCTTTGTAAAATATGTAAATAATTTTTGTATGTGTAATAAATATAATGTAATGGAGAGGTGTCTCTTCATTCAACATAGACCTAGTACTGAAAATCATTAAAAGAGTTTTTAAAAAATGAACAAACTTGAAACAGTTTGAGAAAATTTATCAGTCCAAGAATTTAAACAAATTTGATGTTTCATAAATATGGTATCGAAAGTATCTTTTCATTGTCAAAGCAATAAACGATGAAAAAAATTTAAAAAATGCATTTACAACATTTTTGTCTAAAAGTTTAAATAAATCATAAGTTTAATGGCTGATAAATATGTGATTGGGATGTATATATTTTTAATTTAAACATAGAACTGAAAAATAGTGAAATAAGGCAATACTAAAGGATGAAACTGACAAATATGCACTGAAAAAATAACACCGCTAATGGCAGAAAATAACACCGAAATCGGCCATAAAATAAAACGAAATTTGCCTGTCCCTACTCATGAGTATTCGCCCAAGCATTTCTCGTGATGAATTTCCTTCCTACACTCTGTATTTAATGAAGGTACAAACGTTTGTGCTTCACCTACTTTCAACGAAATAGGTAAGCTTTCGAGAATTGGTCCATCAGCAACTGTGTATACATTTTATGTCAGTTTAAAGCACCAAGGATTTTAAAATCATTTCAAGGTATGTCCAGGAGGAATGTGTTTATGCCACATACACAAGCAAAACTTATTTTATGAGTGTATGTTGGTGTCTGAGAAACAGTGTCCAATAATCAAGTTTCTAGCTGCAGAAAAGTGACTAAAATTGAAATCTATAGAAGAATGAAAACAGTTTACATTGAAGATTGTATCGATATCAGTTATGTGTGACATCTGTAACAATCCGATACATTGGTTTCACTGCCATCGATCATCCTCCTGTTTCATTCTGACCTCAAACGATTTTCACCTGTTTCCAAAACTTAAAGAACACTTTAACGACTTCAGTTGAAAAGTGATAAAGCGGTTCAGACGAACGTCAAGCATTCTACAGAAACCGTATTAAACTGGTGTCTGGTTGTAAGGAATGTTTTCATCGCCAGGGAGACTACGCTTAGAAATAAATATGTATGCATGAAGAACAAAGAGGTAGAACGTAAATTAAGTTTGTTTTATTTTAAAAGCTTAAAGAGTTTTTTCACATATTAAATTCGGATGTATTACTTAGCAGCAAGCCCTCATACAATTAATGAACGACTTTATAATCCTACATTTTAACCAAAAGTAGATAAAAATGCTTTATCTTGTAGCTGCAATAGTTCGTAGCTTCATCTTTAGCATTTGAGAGTATGCTTTTAAACCTTACAGAAGAAAAGGTGTACAATATCTTTTCATTACATGGCAGTGTCACAAGCTATGGTAGCTTGTGTATGCTAATGACGGATGTTCCAAACTTTCAGGATCAAAATGCTGCGGATATTGGAGAGGCTTACACTCACTCAGCATCTAGCGGTATAGACTAAGCAGAAACGTAAGCAATTTGAAAGAACGAGCTTCACATGCCTAACTCCTTTAAGACCTCGTATAGCCTGCAATATACATTTATGACAGTTCAGTTTGTATTTTAATGTAGTTAGTTCAATATCGTCTCCTGCCTTCAGAATTTTGCCACTAGAAGTTATTCACAACCTGTATACCAGAAAAGAGATGGCGTTAAGGGGATTCGCTGGACGTTTAGGTGTATATTTGAAAACCGTGCTCCTCCTTTACGTCTTCAGGTCTAGTGATATCAGTGATGTATTAGAATTTGTTTGATAGAATATTTTACGTGTAACATATTGAAACCAAAGTTTTTTCCCAAAGAACGCACAATTAATGGGTTCACATGTGAAACCTTGTACATTAGCCTACACAAAAGGCTTCGAAAGTAAAGTCTCTATATATTGTCATTTTACTACAAAATTCAGACATTACACAAGAAAAGGAAAACATTTTCAATAATACCAAACAATTTAACACTAACAGATAATAAGAATATATCAAAACAATCATTTTAATTGAAAAATTTATGCAGTAAATATTATATGTCTATAGTTTGAAATAAGGAATAACGGTTCTCTCAATCATGCATCACAAAAGTATTTTACAGGTAGAAAATGTAACAAATGTTACAGATTTACATCCTGGAAACCTACATTTCGATAACATCCTTTTACGACTCATGTGCTCTGGCACTTTACATTTCTTCGTACTTAGACGAAATTGTACGTGTCAGTGCATTGCTTGAATGACCTCCATTCCAACCATAAAGCATCATGATAAAAATAAAAGTTGTGAAAACTCTGACGTGTTTGGAGTGAAAATGAAAGAACAGAAACCTACCGAAACCGGGAATACTGGTACAACTTAGAAAAAATGGAATAAAGTGAATATATTAACACAGCATCTTGTGATTCTAAAATGAATCCAGAAGGAAAACACAGTCTTCTGTATATTTGGATACCACTCGTCAGTACGTTCTGTCCTGAGCAGCTGCAGATAAATGACCTACAGGTAGGTCATCAGATGATTCCACCCATAGCACTCATTCTTCTCGTCAGGCACTTCAGGATCCCATTCCTCTACACCTGATTCCATTCAGAATCAAAGATTCCTCCATCTATACATTCAAATAATTCAGGTACAATTAACCCACTCTCCAGCCAACAGACATAAAGAAAAAAATGTAAACAGAACGCAGAAAAACGTATCATATTTACAACTGATATGAATGCAAGGGAAAAATATCAAGGTTGCCTTTATTCATAACTTGAAAAAACTATGATAAAATGGTAAATGGAAATTGACATCAGAATTAAAAACACTTGAACATGGAACACTTTTGCACTAGAACACTTGATGAACGCTGTAATACTCGAATTGGATCCCGATGGAAGACACACTGAACATCATACGGAGGTCTTTCGCAACATTCGAAAAGGGAGCTGCCTTGGGATAGATGATGGAAGGAGAGGTTCTTATGGAGAGAGAGAGAGAGAGAGAGAGAGAGGGAGAGGAGAGAGTGGCGTTGATGGAGTTGGTGAATGATGAACTGGTACAAGATAGCTATTAGCAGACAAGGACAGAGGAATGGCTGGTACTGGGATTTATAAGTTGTGAAGGAAAAGTGTGGAAAATGACAGGGTAGAGGAGATGTGGTGGGGAAGACGATGGTGAAGGATCTCTGCGGAGAGTGAGGAGTGGATGGGGTGGGATAAGGATCAGAGTTGGTAAGATGAGTATATGTCTGGGCGTAGTTCACCATCTGTGAGAGGGTGCGATTGAAATTTGGTAGGGACAGGATATGGAAGTTGTGTAAGTGGAGAGTTGGTGTTACGTGTAGGTAGAGACGCTATAGCACCTTAGGATTGTCGGAACTGGGTTTTTCGGATGGTGTGGGATACTGAAGGTGTTGAATATCTCTGAGGAGAGGTGGGGAATTGATGCGCAGATGGAGCATCCTTTTACAGGAAGGTTAATGGATGCGGAAGGTGAAGCGAAATGCATGTCGCTCGAGAATATGTAGAGATTTATAGAGCTTGGGAGGGGCGCATATCCATGCATCATTACCATTGCATAACATGAGGTGGATCAGGGACTTGTTTGTACAAAATACAAGCCAGTGAAAGGGTCTAGTTCCCAAGTCCGGCCTGTTAGTAGTTTTAGTCTACTATGGAATTTCTTTGGATAGTTAGTAGGTGAGGATTCCACGCTAGTTGCCGGTCGAAGGTTAATCCAAGGTGTTTAAATGTGTTGGTTAGCTGCATGGAACGGTGAGGTGCGGTGAGGTAGAAGTCGAAAAGAGCGGGTGGTGCATCTTATAATTAAATCCTAGGTGCATGAAAATTTTTTTGAAAAGTCTCGGTCGCAATTAGCATTATTTCACATGACGCGTTTCGAGAAAATCATCATCAGATAAAAAAATTTTAAAAAACGATGGGAAATACAATCATCTTAGTATAGATGCTTGATTAAAACTTAAAAACACCATCATGGACGTCTAGTGACAGTTTTCATGCATGCCAACGTATGGTCGCTTGTCCACATAATTGAAGGTTTCATGAACCAAGTGATAAATCCTGGGTTTTAGAGGAGTTTATCTTGAGGAGCCATTGGCTACACCAAAAGGTAAACTGATTGATGTGGGTTTGGAGGGAGCTTTGGTAATTCTAGAGTGTGGGATACAGGACAAGTAAGGCGATGTCATCAGCAAATGGAGGCCTGGAGGAAGTGGTTTAAGCATATCTGAGATGTAGAGGAGATAAAGTAAAGGAGAGGGAACGGAGACTTGCGGCACTCTTGCAGTGAGGTAGAAGGTATGGGAATTTGAATTAATGGCAGTGACATAGGAGAGGCGGCTGGATAAGAAAGATACAATGAGTCGGACACAGTTAAGTGGTATACCATACATGGTCATATGTTCGTTGGGTTTTTTCCTTTCTATTTTTTTAGCTCAAAAGAGACAAAGATGGGAAATTTACTGGAGTTGAGTTGTTAGAAGAGGAGATAGTTGAGGTTGTGGAGCTGGTCATTGGCAGAGACGGAGGGATAGAAGCCACAGTGGAACAGGTGATGTTTGTGCAGATGTCGGTATATTCGATGGGAGAGGATGGAATCTAGAACCTTCCTAAACACTGGGGTGAGATAAATAGAGCGGTAACGAGGAAAAGTAGGATTCTGTAGGCAGAATGAAAGTTTCACTCTGCAGCGGAGTGTGCGCTGATATGAAACTTCCTGGCAGATTAAAATCGTGTGCCGGAACCGGGACTCGAACCTGGGACCTTTGCCTTTCGCGGGCAAGCGCACTACCGACTGTGCTATCCCGACACGACTCACGATGCCGCCTCACAACTTTACTTCCGCCAATACCTCGCCTCCTACTTTCCAAACTTCACAGAAGCTCTCCTGCGAACCATGCAAGACTAGCACTCCTGGAAGAAAGGATATGGTGGAGACATGGCTTAGCCACAGCCTAAGGGATGTTTCCAGAATGAAACTTTCACTCTGCAGCGGAGTGTGCGCTGATATGAAACTTCCTGGCAGATTAAAATCGTGTGCCGGAACCGGGACTCGAACCTGGGACCTTTGCCTTTCGCGGGCAAGCGCACTACCGACTGTGCTATCCCGACACGACTCACGATGCCGCCTCACAACTTTACTTCCGCCAATACCTCGCCTCCTACTTTCCAAACTTCACAGAAGCTCTCCTGCGAACCATGCAAGACTAGCACTCCTGGAAGAAAGGATATGGTGGAGACATGGCTTAGCCACAGCCTAAGGGATGTTTCCAGAATGAAACTTTCACTCTGCAGCGGAGTGTGCGCTGATATGAAACTTCCTGGCAGATTAAAATCGTGTGCCGGAACCGGGACTCGAACCTGGGACCTTTGCCTTTCGCGGGCAAGCGCACTAACGACTGTGCTATCCCGACACGACTCACGATGCCGCTTCACAACTTTACTTGTGAGTAGAAACGGTTAATTCTGGTTTCACAACTTTAAATCTAGCGGAATAGGTGTGTCGGGGGCCGTTGTAGGTGTTTCAGGTGCGGGGCGGGTAGAAGGAACGAAAGCTGAGACAGAGATTTTTACTGTGGGTGCAGGTGGGGGGTTGGGGGGATTTCTGCAATCAGGGATAAGGTGGTCATTGTAGAGGAGGCAGTTTTAGAATCTGTAGGATTGAAGCAGGGACTTTATGGTTGTAGTTATAGACGAGGGCTCTCTCTGTGAGTAGGTGACTAATTGTGGGAGCATGTTCAGTGAAAATGTGCAAGAGGAAGATGGATGGGAATAAGTGGAACGTATTTCCTGATTTCCAAAGTGAGGTATTTGGCGTTTAGGAATTTTGAGTCAGGATGTGATAGGATGTCGGTATGAACAATTAGGAGAGAAGTTGTAATATAGGGAGAAGTGTCAATGTGTTTGGTGGTGTATGGGTTGGTTTAAGGATTTTTAACAGTCGTACTGGCAATTATATCTGTACTGGCTCGTTTCTTCATTTTTTTATGATGGGATTGGGTGGGATTTGGGAATAGGAGGGTGTGGAGTGTGACGCTGGGCAGGTCCTTTCTTTGAGTTAATGTCATTGCAGATGCTGGTTCATGGAGTGGCATGTGGTGTAGCGACAGAGACATGGCGGGATGTGATGTGTGTGTGTATTGCAGATTCAGTGGCAATGGAGAATAGCGAATAAATCGGATGGGTGTGGGGGAGGTATCTTGGGGAGGAGAGGGTAGGCAGATAAGGAGACTGTGGATAAAGAAGAAACAGTGGGTATGGGTGAGTAGGTATAGAGTAGCGGACTGGAGGAGGCACTTCATGTGCAGATGGTGGAAGCGGGGGAGGGGGTGGTGTGAAATATTAAGGTGCGTGGTGTGTCGATTGTGGATTTAAAGTCCGGAAGGTGATGGATTGTTACACAAGGCGATGGAGCGTCACCAGGTGAACAAGGCTAACAGCTGCTAATGAAAAACGATGGCGGCGCTGACTGCGTAGACGAAGGCGGCGATGACAGAGGAGACAATGCGACTGCGATGACAGGGAAGACGAAGGCAGCGATGAGACGGAAGTCAAGATGAAGGCGAGATGGAGACGACGAACTGTCAACACTCACAGGGAAAGTTAGACAACAGACGATAAGCACAAACACAAACAACGAGCACCTCCAACAGTAAACGTAACAGAAGCGGCAGTGGGAAGCAGCAGCGTTCTTAATACACGGAAGTGGCCCATTCCAGTGTTAGAAACGATGTCTAGGAAAGGAGGAGTGTCATATTATTTTCATCTCGTAATAATGTAACATTACAAGTCACTAGCCTAAGGTGTAACAGATGAGTGTGTGTGTTTGTAAACCTGTTGGACCAAACTGCCATGGTCATCAGTCCCTAGACTTACAAAATTACTTAATCTTACATTAAGGACAACACACACACACACCCATGCCCAGGGGAGGCCTCGAACCTCCGTGGGAACGGCCGTCCAGTTTGTAGCATGAAGCCTTACACCACTCGGATATTCCGCGCGTCTGTAACAGGTGATACATCAGAAAAAATATATAATGCGGCAGAATTTCGCAACTTTATTATTGATCACATACACGTTGTGTAAATAGTCTTATATTTTATGTCTGTAGCACAAAATGTTGTGTAATGAGCATCACAATTACCTTCATTTAGTGGAGCGCAACTTGACCTGGGAGCAGCCTTCATGTTTATTATAGTTGATAACTATCGGCGGCGTGGTGTTAGAAGGAATGGCGTGGATTTCCGTTGCATAAACAGTATCATACATAATGGTACTGGCGCTTGCCTCTAAAAATATTTCAGAAGTGACGAAAAAATTACAAGCTGAGATATCAAAGAAGGAGGAAAGGAATGATTTAACGTCCAGTAGACAGCGTGGTCACTAGAAACGGAGAACAAGCTAGGATTGCTTGGATAAGGATGAGGACAAAAATTGACCGTAGCATTTCAAAGGAACCACCCCGGAAAATGGGAAGATGCCATCGAAGTTACTGCGAGGGATTTATTACTAAATACACATACTGCAAAGAAGGAAAGAAGGTTGAGTCCAATGTCTCACAGATTGAGTGACGAAGGCAAGCAGCTGTGTGCTTTTCAAATGATCCATCCTTTAGGCAATTTAAGGAAGCTATGGTAAACCTAAATCTGGATGGCTGGGCGGTGATTTGAAACACTGTCCTCCTAAATGTGTACCTAGTGATTTATGGCTGCTTAACCTTGATCTGGTGTGCGCCTCGGTTGCACAGTGGTAGAGTGCCAGACTACAAATCCAAAGGTCGCGAGTTCGATCTCCACCAGGTCCTAGGATTTTTATCTGTCACTTTCCACTTCTTTCACCTCTGACAGTATTGCTCATGTGAAAAATACCGAGTAGCACCGTGGTTCGGAACCCACGTTAAACTGTAGGTCCGCCTATTACTGGCTGGGTAAGTCAGTTCAAAGGTCGGAGGAAGGCAACGGCACACCACCTCCAAACAGGACCATGCCTAGTAAAGCACTGTGGTGTTCAAACCAATCTTCGGATTGTTGACTGCTTTAACTTTTTAACCTTGATAGGATGTTCTCTAAAAGACAAGTGATTGTGAAACTTTTTGTCTGAGCAGTATTAGGAATCAATTAAACGAATCAAATAAGCGATGAAATAGCATATTGTTTATGGAGAGGATCAGGAGAAATAAATTTCTAGGAATGATCCTGGTCGTAGGAACGGATGCTCATTCCCAACAAGACTAGGCTGTATATCTATTATACTTTCAATCTGAAGATAAATTTAAGAACGTGTGACCTAAAAAGCAAGTATGAAGTTGGTAAATTGGTACTTCGACATTTTTAAATAATTTTAATTTGTATTTACTTACATATGTGTACTTAAAGGCGCTAATAAATAAATAGAAAGAAGACGAGATACCATTCCAGCGACCTACGAATATTCGTAGTCGATGGTCTGGTCGCACACTGACTGTTGAGATGTTCTTCCCGCTTTCAACACTCCACATCGCATGATTTTTCTCTAGAGTATTTCCTATAGGACAAGCTTTACATCACTCCATTTACAGCAATATTGTCAAAATTAAGAATGGATATAACTACACTCAGAAAGAATCACACAGATCTAGTTAGGTTGCACTTTGTAAACCTCTGACGACGTTATATAAACACCAAAAGTCCCTCTTTGCGATGATAGTTGACAAAAATATCAGGACAAAGTGAAACTTCTCGGCATGCCATTCAAAGATGTTATTTTGTTTTTCTTTCCTAAGGAACCAAACTGCGAAATTCATCAGCCCCTGGACTTGCACACTACTTAAACTAACTTATGCTAACGACAACATACACACGCGCGTACGCTCGCACGTACGTACATACGCACATGCCCGAGGGAGGACTCGAACCTCCAGCGGAAGCAGCCGCATTATCTGTGACATGGCGCCTCAGACCGACCGGCTATCCTCGCTAGTCGAAGAGATCTTTTGAGACCATGGTTCAGTTATTTTGGCACCTACGTCCCTTCGATCCATGTAGTTTATCCATTGTGTTTTTCCAGGGCTTCAAGGCCAGTGCGAGACAGTTCACTCTCCCGTTCGAATAATGAAGTGCAGGATATTACCTTGTCGGTATTGCCTGCGTCAGCACAGTGAAGGTGTCGTTGAAGATCACAGGTTTTGTTGAGACATGCGCGGTAGCCAAGATGTAGCTTCTTTTCTTCAGAAGAATGCACATGTACCCGTCTGCAGAAGGAGGGCCACAGGCCGGAAACGCAGCTGGTAAATGTCACTCCCACCAAGACTGTCCACGTCATGTGATCAAGGTAGGCCTGAGCCAATTCGATCGCCGGCTGACTGGCTGGCCGCTGGGGCACAGCCCACTGTCTCATAGAGACCAGCCAGTCAACTAGCGATAGCGTTGCCTTAGGCCTACCTTTATCACGTTACTTGACGTGCGCGCCACGGCCAGTCTTTCTCGTTGGCTTTGCGCTGACATTGATGCTGCCACGTCAGTCAATTCCTGTCTAAACTCTTCGGGTGCTTTGGTGTCGGCAGCGGCTTGGTTCGCATCATCTTGTGTGGATTGGGAGGCCTCGTGAGCGTGGTAGAGTTATCCTAGGGGCTAGATTCCAAGCCCTTAAATACAATACTTGCTGGTCTTACCTATAGCTGGAATAAAGTATTAATAGGAATCAAAGTGTTTTCCAGTTACTAATATCTTTAGATGCAAAAATATGAGAGTGTGTTAAAAGTAATGCCTCATTTTTTTTATTCTGTTCTGAACACCTGTTGAGCAATTACATGTCATGTATATTAGTAGGTAGTCTAATCTGTTTCAGTAACACAAGGTGCATCATTCTGCCGCTAGAGTGCTCCAAAGTGTAGCGTGTAGCATGGCGGTGTGTAGAATAGATATGTCGGTTAGAGTGAAACAGCGAGCTGTTGTCCAATTTCTGACCATAGAAAACGTATCATAAATGAAGTCCATTGAACAAAGAAAGCTGTGTAGAGTGATTATTAAGTTGACATCAGTAATGTGTGTAACCAGTCAACAGAGCTTTCACCACCTGTCAGAATTTTATTAAAGAACCTGTCATCCACACCTTATGAACAGAACCAATAGACAATTTCTGTGCGGATGCACCAATACGTCCGATTCCTTGCAGTAATACAGATAAAGCTGCGATCAAGTGGAAATAATGAACACGGGGCACTACAAACGTGCTCTTAGATTAGTTAAGAATTTGGGAAGTACGGGAATGGTGTCTGCATAGCCTAATTCTCAGGCCCGGCGCACACTTGAAGCAGCACAGGCAGAGCAGGGGCAGAGGGTAGGCGGCCAGTGGTTTGTAAGCCATGCTTTCCAATGGGACAGCCCACGCCTCACGCAGCCGACACGCAGGGCAGGCGTTCGCTGGGGCAGGCCTCTTGTCAACGCCACCTAGATACAGCGGCGTTGCCTCTATCTGGCTGTCCGAGGCGCACAATTTTCCTTCGCTTCTGTTCCATCTCTGCCGCAAAGTGAAATTTCAGGTCATCTGATATCCCGTAAAAAAATTGTTTTATGTAGACCAATATAAGCTACACCCTTCTCCATATTTATTTTCTCTCTTAGACTTACATTTTGCGTAAAAAAATAAGACACTATTTTTGGATTTGTGCGAGTTCTTCCCTAACGCAAGTTCCTCAATCGATTTTGCAAAAACTATCCGGTAGAAATATAATATTTTTCTGCATCGTATAGCAAAACATCATTGCATGATAGTGAACTGGTTTTCTTTTCGATATTGCCCGTAGTTATTGTTATAATAAGAAGTAAAGTACAATGCCCCGCATATTTTGAAGAGTTTCCAGCGAAAAAATGTAGTCGCTGGCCACTTTGCGTTTGGTGCGTTTCACACCAAACATTACTGCGTACGAAGTATTACTAACATATAGAAATTGTTTTTAACGGTGAAAGGAGAGCCATAACTCTTCCCATACGAGAAAATACGTGAGATACGTTTGACGGGACACGGTCGGCAGCTACGCGTCGCACGCAGTGCTGTTGCCCCCAGCTGTGCCGAGTGTGGACCTGCCTCGTGTTTCTCTACTTCGTATGCTGCCAATACAGACCGAACTTGGAAATGAATAACTTACTGAAATGAAAAGACACCGAGATTCATGAGCTGTAAAAGCTGATTGTGTATATTTTCGGTCTATTGTCCCTGGTTTCAGTAACGAAGGTAAGAGCATTTAAGAGATTTGTGACTGGCTGGAAGACTTCCTAAGTAATAGAACGCAGTACGTTGTTCTCGACGCCGAGTGTTCATCAGAGACGAGTGTATCGTCAGACGTGCCCCAGGGGAGTGTGATAGGACCGTTATTATTTTCTACCCATAGAAATGATCTGATGGACAGAGTAACTTGTAATTTGCAGATGTTTGCTGATGATGCTGTGGAGAATGTGAGGGTGTCATCTTTAATTGACTGCCATTGCATACAGGATGACTTAGACAAAATTTCTAGTTGGTGCGAGGAATGGCAGCTAGCTCTCAATGTAGAAATATGTAAGATGATGCGCATGAATAGGAAAAACAATCCCATAATGTTCGAATACAGCATTAGTAGTGAGCTTCTTGATGGAGTCGCGTCGTTCAAATATCTAGAAGTAACATTGCAGAGTGATATGAAATGGAACGAACATATAAGGACAGTTGTAAGGCGGACAGCCGACTTCAGTTTACTGGGAGAATTCTGGGAAGATGTATTTCATCTGTAAAGGAGACCGCGTATAAAACGCTTGTACGACCACGTCTTGAGTTTTGCTCAAGTGCCGGCCGCGGTGGCCGAGGGGACTGAGGCGCTTCAGTCACGGTCTGCACGGCCACTACGGTCGGGGGTTCGAATCCCCCCTCGGGCATGGATATTTGTGCCGTCCTTAGTTGTAGGTAGTTCATAAGTAATTTGTAAGTTTAGGGACTGATGACCCCGTAGTTAAGTCCCTTAAGCTTAACAAATATTTGAACTTTTTTTTATTGCTCAAGTATTTGGGACCCGCAGCAGATCAGTTTAAAGAAAGACATGGAAGCAGTTCAGAGCCGAGAAGCTAGATTCATTACTGGTAGTTTCGACCAATGAGCGAGTGTCACGGAAATTCTCCGGGTACTCAAATGGAGGTCCCTGGAGGAAGACAAACTTCTTTCCGAGAAATTCTGTTGAGGAAATTTAGAGAGCCGGAATTTGAAGCTGAGTGTAGAACGATCGTCCTGCCAACTATTTACATTTCGCGTAATGATTACAAAGACAACAACAAACAATCCTATAATGTTCGAATACAGCATCAGTAGTGAGCTTCTTGATGCGGTCGCGTCGTTCAAATATCTAGGCGTAACATTGCAGAGCGATATGAAATGGAACGAGCATGTAAGGACAGTTGTGAGTAAGGCAGACAGCCGACTTCGGTTTATTGGGAGAATTTTGGGAAGATGTACTTCACCTGTAAAGGAGACTGCGTATAAAACGCTTGTACGACCACGTCTTGAGTATTGCTCAAGTATTTGGGACCCGCAGCAGATCGGTTTGAAGGAAGACATAGAGGCGGTTCAGAGGCGAGCAGTTAGATTTGTTACCGGTAGGTTCGACCAATGCGCGAGTGTCACGGAAATGCTCCGGCAACTCAATTGGGGATCGCTGGAAGAAAGACGACGTTTTTTTCGTGAATTTCTGTTAAGTAAATTTAGAGGGCCGGAATTTGAAGCTGAGTGTAGTACGATCTTGCTGCCGCCTACTTACATTTCGCGTAAAGATCACAAAGACAAGATAAGAGAAATTAGGTCTCGTACGGAGGCATATAGGCATTCTTTTTTTCCTCGTTCAATTTGGGAGTGGAATAGGAAAGTAAATGCCTAGTAGTGGTACAGTGTACCCTCCGCCACGCACCTTACGGTGAATTGCGGAGTATGTATGTAGATGTAGATGTAGAAGACAAGATAAGAGAAATTAGGGCTCCTACAGAGGCATATAGACATTCTTTTTTCCCTCATTCTATTTGGGAGTGGAATAAGAAAGGAAATGCCTAGTTGTAGTACAATGCACCCTCAGCCACGCACTTTACAGTGGATTGCGGAGTATATATAAATAACAGGCATGAAAGAACTATGTAAGCTAAAATTCTTGTTACTCCTGAATGATCAACTCGGCAAAGCCAGGAGGGATGCGCAAAGGCCGCGGCGGATTAGCCGTGCTGCGGTGCGCGCGGCCGTTCGCCATCGGGGGGTTCGAGTCCCCCTCGGGCTCCTTAGGTGAGTTTAACTTAGTTTAAGTAGTTTGTAAGCTACGGACTAATAACGCAGTAGCTGAGTCCGATAGATTTACTATCATTTTATGCGCAACTATTTTCTGTATCATCAGGCGCCTTCTTCCATTTCTTGAAACACACACTGTCCACCTTTCGTAGAGTTCAGCACCCATTGCTACACTATAGATGACGAATGATCTAGAAATCTAGTAATGTTTGTTGTCAGGATTCCTCAAGCTGAATTCTGTACCACTTTCAGAAATTAAACAATTACAAAGATACTAGTATAGCTTTACTAATTACGAACAAATTTGATAGCGGTAATTATCATTAGAAATGATGACTGAGACAAAATAGGAACGCGACGTAATAAACTGCTGGACGTACAAGAACAGCTGCTGTCAAAGAAGAAGAAAAAAGCAGACGCCAGTATCATAGTTCTCAGGACCATGAAAAGCTACGAATAAAGATCTAAGTAATGAAACACTTTGCGTGAAAATGCAGTTAAAAAAAGAAAAAACGTTTTTTTTTTAATTTTCGCATTGATATATCTTTCAACCTAAGAGATATGAAAAGCTTACCAGGTGTCACTGATCGTATAAACTTCACCACAATCATTATTAAATATGTCAGGTGTATAAAGGTTCTTTCAGTTATTGAATTTGCAGTGACAGTTCTTTCTCTTGATTATAAAAGAAGCGAGAGAAAATAAATCTGATTTTAATTACATACGTAAAACATATCCATAATTTTTCGTTAGTGGGTATGACGTCTCTCAAACTAGTTTGGCTCTCTCTCTCTTAAGTCCTCCTTAACAAGCTTGTGAATCTCTTTGAACTGACGTCTGTTTCTTCAGAAGAGCTGAATAATTGATAATGAACTTCCATAGGCTACACATGTTCGCCATATATTCGTCACTTTTGCCTGCTGCTCAACAGACCTCTCACTGCTCCTATAAGCACTTTACCAGAACACACACACACACACACACACACACACACACACACACACACACACATTGATTTAATTGATTTTAAGGAGACTCGGGAATTAAATCTAATTGCCTCGAGAGGTTAGCAGTTGACATACAGCTCGTGCTGTGTTGTGGGAGCGCAACACGCTGCTCTGGGTTGCCTGTGCCGGGCCCAAATGGTTAATCCATCGCTGGACCAAAGCGGTAAGCCCGGGATCGAGTCCCGGTCTGGCACAGATTTTCAACTTCGCCATTGATTGCAGTTCAACACCCAGAAACAGCGTAGATATTTAAATACTACTATTTCACAAAAGAAAGTGTTGACAGATGTCTGATCTCTATTTCAAGACAGAAGTGAGTATTCGAAGCACCATCCTGTACACAGTTTTTTGTACGACAGTCCTGCATTGATGGCCTATACACGCGCCTGTGGTATTCTACACCTACAGATGGACAAAAATAATTAGCTAAATCTTTTTGCAAGTTGGCACCACTGTGTGTAACTCTTAACATTGACAAGGTACAGTACATACAGTCGCAAAGTGTCTTAAATGTTCGTTGAGCTAAACTTACAAACTACTTATGAACTAGCTACTACTAAGGACGTCACAAATATCCATGCCCGAGGGGGGAATTCAAACCCCCGAGCGTAGTGGCCGTGCAGACCGTGACTGGAGCGTCGCAGTCCCCCTTTTTTCTGGTAGTTCTATGTTTTGCGGTCGTTGGGTCAGTTCTTTCTTTGTTGTTCGTTGAATATTTGGCTCAGCTTTTTTATTACAGAGAGCGTTTAGCCCCCTGACCGGGCGCGCTGAGCCACGGCGCCCGGTACCCTTCGGCCACCGCGGCCGGCGCAAAGTGTCTCACCGGAACTCAAATAATATTAACTACAATGGGAACTTGAGGTGTATTCAGAATTACTACACCAATTTTAACTGCCCATAGCGGTAATTTGATCAGCCTTATAGATCGTGGAGTAATAATAGATAGGACAGGAAACACAAGTACCAGTTAACATAACTATTATTATTATTTACTTACTTACACCTTTTAGCTGTATGTACTTATTATGAAGTATTTACGAGGGTCTTGTTATAGGATTCTGTCAACAAATATATAAGCGACAATATGTACACTGGATAGATGTTGCAGTTTGGCAGTTGGTTGGCCGGCCGCGGTGGCCGAGGGGACTGAGGCGCTCCAGTCACGGTCTGCTCGGCCACTACGGTCGGGCGTTCGAATCCCCCCTCGGGCATGGATATTTGTGCCGTCCTTAGTATTAGTTAGTTCATAAGTATTTTGTAAGTTTAGGGACTGATGACCCCGTAGTTAAGTCCCTTAAGCCATACAGACATTTAAACATTTTTTGCTGTTGGTTGTGGAGCAAACATGAATCTTCCATATTTCAAATAACACTGTTAGGAGCATCAAAAAGATTACATGTAACTGGAAATGTAGCTTTCTTCCAGGTATGCTTGATCATGTTGAATATGGATGCTCTAAACTGATTGTGCATGAGAGTAACTCGCTTACAAGAACTTTTAGCTTTCTTTTTCTCACTGGCAAGAGAAGAATACATACAAAACTTGAACGAGGAACGTTGCGCCAGGTGGAATGGTTGTTACCTTTATGTAATTATCTGCAATTACGAACAGGTCCTGTTGATGGAGTGAAAATAAATCCAGAACCAGACAACATTTTGTTCCAACACTGGGAGAGAGACAGTATGTGGTCTCTGTGAATGCCATAATAAAATCCAGATTGATCGGTATTACGAATTTCAGCTGCTGAATAATTGTGGACTATAGTGCCCGTAAATCCAATAGAAAATGCATTTTCAGAATCCTCCATCTCTTCTACCGCTTGAGCATGTTTGTACGTGAACCACCTTAACCCTTTCATTCGCAGTGTAGTTTCTAGACAACACCATATTAAAAGCTGTTTTACACAGTATTATGAATACCAATCCTTCAAGTCGCGTTGTTGTTGAGGAACAACATGCTTCTAGAACGACGTTTTGGTGCCTGGTGAATCTTGTATCAACTTCAGAGGCATTAATCCCCCCGTCTCTGCAAGTCGTGTTACGCTACTGTATGTAGTTGGTCACGAGTGTGAGTGTGCGTATGCTTCAGGTTAATTCATTTCAACGATGAACTGACTTGTCTTTGGTGCTGTGGTGAAGATTGTGCTAGTATTATTAATCTGAATGTGCTAACAATCAACAAAATAAATTCCGAAGTAATAATATAGCTCGATACAAATGCGTGTTGTGCATGAATAATATGACAAACATTATAACTTTCGGTAAAAAATAATAACGAACATTATTTTATGTTTAGGGAATTGTATCAAAACATGAAATACTGAATTTTTTTTATTTTCCAAAGCAGATTTCATAACGTGAGAATGAAAGGGTTAAACTTACACACCAAGGAAGGTCCAGCCGGCCGCGGTGGCCGAGGAGACTGAGGCGCTTCAGTCACGGTCTTCACGGCCACTACGGTCGGGGGTTCGAATCCCCCCTCGGGCATGGATATTTGTGCCGTCCTAGTTCGTAAGTAGTTCATAAGTAGTTTGTAAGTTTAGGGACTGATGACCCCGTAGTTAAGTCCCATAAGCCTTACAAACATTTGAACATTTTGAAGGTCCAGCTTTGAAATCGTTTAGTACAAGTGCTCTAGCTTTCGTGCACGCCCACTGCCTTATATTCACATCCTGCACAGCTATGACATTAGCCCTTGCCTTTTGAAAAGTAGACCAAACATACTCCGATATAACTTTGAGTTTCTCACGTTTGGTTTCTTGTTTTTCGTAACACCTCTGAGTAAGACATACGTAGTTCCTACCTTTGATCCGTGTAAAATGTTACATAATTGTTTTCAACGACCAGCCTTTCTGGTTTGCTTCATTTACCTTCTTAATCATTAGCTACATAATCAGTAAAAGGGTCATAAATTGGTTCGACGCCACTAATATCCTCGAAAGACATTGGCGACAATTCAAAATGTTTGTTAAGCTTATGAGACTTAACTACGGGGTCGTCAGTCCCTAAACTTACGAACTAATTATTTACTACCTTATACTAAGGACGGCACAAATATCCATGCCCGAGGGGGTATTCGAACCCCCGACCGTATTGGCCGTGCAGACCGTGACTGGAGCGCCTCAGTCCCCTCGGACACCGCGGCCGGCTTGGCGACAATTATTCATTCTCTAGAATGCCAGTGATGGTGGCATCTTCAAGTTTCTTGATCAAACCAACAACGGGTTTTGCAACGTCTCTTTTTCGTGTACTTCACGTGCTGAATACGGTAATTCAATCTGATGTAAAACCGCTAAAACTATGTTTTGTCATTTCCCATTGTGCACGATACAAACACAAATGCGAAAGTGACAAATACAGTAAGAGTCAGAATATACTTCTGTAGCACCGCCAAGACACTATGCTGTCGCGCGCACTGATTACCTGCAACTGACGGTTTGTTACTCACCAGTCAGCATGGCGGCTAAAATTTGTCTTACTGCCATCTAGTCAGTGTAGACGACCCAGATGTTCGCACACCACACACTTTTGTTTTCCCGCTATCTAGCAAGGTTGCGCGGTGACAATACACTGGACTCTTCTTCCGGAGGACGGCGGTTCAAAACCGCCTCCGGCCATCCTGATTTAGGTTTTGTGATTTCTCTAAATCACTCCAGGCAAATTCCCTTACAAAGAGCGCGTCCGATGCCCTTCCCCATTCCTGATAAAAATTATCTTAGCGTGTGCTTCGTCTCAAATCACCACGATATCGACGGGACATTAAACCCTAATCTTCCTTCCCCTTCCTTCCTTTTCTTCTCCCGTTACCAAAGCACTTGTGTAGCCCAATGATGACGGATAATTTTTCTCATCCTTTTTCACGCAATTTTTTTTTTTTTAAATTGTCGTCCAGTTAGACTTCAAAACTTGTATTCTTCTCACCAATAATAATTCTACCCGCTTGAGCATGAGCGAGAAGAAAAATTCCGATTTCATTCTATAAAATATCGAGCAATTCAGTAACCACAACTTGTTATTGGTATTAACTTCATTTCACTACCTAGACCGATAACTGTCCGCCTTGCCTATGCATAAGCCACATGAAGTCTTTCAACAATTTGCATCCACTCAGTATCTTGTGCAGCAAACGTGTAGAGTTTTGCCGGGGAAGGTATTGGCGCAGACAGAAAGGGAGCATGAAGTATGTGGGCCTTCACGGAAAAGCTAGTGCAGTATATCGTCGGCGTGAGTCGTGTAAATCACGATCGTGGAGAAGGGCGAAAGGTGAGTTCTGAGCGCTTTATAATTAGCAGTTGAGGCCGCAGCGACAGCACAAGAACACCATGCCACAAATTAACTGTTACATGCCGTAGGCGAAGCTCAGGTGTCTCAAGCAGACACAACTCAAGTGCAGGAACGCTGTATCTTAGGACCACAGAGTGAAAAGAAGCGACAACAGTGTGACTTTTGAAACGGTAAGTATCGAGAACCGGAAGTCGGATAGAAGTTTGCTGCTGCAGTCACGAAAGATTAACCCCTAATTCTAAATTCGTCCTAAACTGTTGACCGAACCTTTTCTGCAAATTACTGACTCTGACTCTGAACATCGAAGTCACGAATGCAGAGTAACACCTTCGCAGAGATTGAGGGAATGGTAGGGAACGACATAATGATTGTTATACACCCAGATTAAATCACGAATTGTGACCGAAAATTTCACAGTAGTTACAACTAGCGGTTACATTTAATGTTTATAACTTAAATGCATTTAACGTTACGGTACTGTCGTGAAATCAAGCAGTACAAAGCTAACACATTCTGTGCCGTGGAAATGAGTAACTCAAGATGTAAATTTTATTTCAGTGTTGATGGAACTGTCTTAAAAAAGGCATCCTCATTAGTCACACAAAATGAAGAAAGGAAGATTAGGGTTTGTCAACATAATGGTCATTAGAGTCGGAGCACACACTCTGACAGTTTTTGTCACGGATGGGAAAAAAGTCGGTCGTGTCCTTTGAGAAGCACCATCCTGACTTTTGCCTGAAGTGATTTAGGGAAATCACGGAAAACCTAAATCAGGATGGCCGGAAGCGGGTTTGAACCATTGTCGTCCCGAATGCGTGTGCATTGTTACCACGGCTCCACCTCGCTCACAACATAAGAGAGGTTTTCTTAAGCATAAGGGTTAGCGGCGTAATGGGCCCTCCGTGTTCTCTCTCCACATACACTCAACATGCTCACAGTTCGTTCTTTAAGTCCGTGATTTCCTTGGGGACAGTGAAACTGATTTGAAGTACTAGCGAGTATTCAGGAAGTTCTTCACCGTCACTCTGCGAAAGTAAGTAGTTCTGCAGTCGATGCAAATCAGCACCATGAAATCACCGACTGTACGTACCACAAAGAGGGCGCAAACGTCTTGAATGTGAGACAGTTGCTGTAAGTAAATAAATTTATCATAGTGTATTTATGTTCTTAACTTCTTGGAGCTAATCTCCGCAGTTATATTGACTTGTTACTTTTTTTTCTTCTTCTTTTGCCTCCGGAACATATGGAATGGCTATCAAGGCCTTACTTACTTCAGTTACGAATATCGTTATAAATTTACAATTCTACGGGCTGGATACACAAACTTCACTTGCAAAACAGCAAGAAGGTCCTGTGTAGAAACCCGGGAAATTTCTACGATGCAAGCAGTTACTGAGCACTAATATTCACGCGTGTTCTTCTAAAGAAGTATCTCCCCCTAACGTTCTACAAAAATGTGAACTCACAACGAGGATTTGTTGTACAACCAAATATATTCAAACTAGCATAACTTCAAGACTACTGTATCCATCACGTCGAGACTACAACACACAAGTTACAAACATAGTCGATTCTATTTTCCATCGGTCTCGAAAATAAAAAGTAAAAATATAAAGCGAGTACAACTTTCAACTTAGCAAATATTGGGGACTGATGACCTTTAAAAACCTAACGAACCAACCAAATATTCGGGTAGCGCGATCCAACATGTTCTGCACTCGATCACGGCTCCGAACCGACTCTTAAGACTCTAGGTATTACAAGACAAAGCCTTTTCCTCGAGCGCAGGAAATGCTTCACTCTGATTGGCTGTTGCCATGGACAGTCAACAAGAAATATTCCAGCTTTAAAACCTACGCGAGCATCCTTAGCTCCATAGCTCCACAATTCGAAATTATACAGAAGAATTTACATAATAAAATGCAAATTTAAGATGTAAAAATTAAACAAAAATAAAACAAAGTCCTAAGAATTGTCCAAAAACAAAAAAAAAATTAATATTACTCTTAAAATTATTATGGTTGCTTCATTAACAAAAGAAGTCACGCCATTCATATGTCACACAACTCCCGATTGCACAACTAATTTTCTCCACCCACACTTTCACATACATTTGACATAAAATAATATAATTCATACTTTACCTACAATGATCAGTAAGAACATTATGACCACCTACCTATGTTAGGTACGGGTAATTGTTGCGACACGTTTTGGCATGGTTCACTAGAGGGAGTTGACACCACATATGTACACACACGTCATTCCACATGTGTTCGATCTGGTGAACTGGGGAGCCAGATAGTGTGTTCGTCGGACCACTCCCCACACTTCTGGCCTTGTGACACGGTGCATTGTCTTGGTGGAAAATGCCATTGCCGTTGGAAAACACGATCGTCACGAAGAAGTGTACATGGTCGGTAACCAGTGTCCGATACTTCTGGACATCATGTTGCCTTGCACGATCTCCACTGGGTCCATGAATGTACCCCAGAGCGTAACTGGGCTTGTCTCCGTCAGGCAGTAAGTGTGTCAAGGAGCTGTTTGATATCCTGACAAAAATACATGATCATAACCAGAGGCAATCATATAAAATCATTCGAAATTTTACTGAAGCATTCTCCGAAAACTATCTCGAACAATTAATTGACGAACCCAGTGGAACAGTAAACGGTTGGCTAAAACATACTTGACCTCTTAGCAACAAATAATCCGGAGCTAATAAAGAGTGTCAAAATAGAGACAGGGATTAGTGAACACAGAGTTTTCATAGCGTTTTTTTTTTTTTTTTTTTTTTTTTTTTTTTTTTTTTTTTTTTTTTTTTTTTTTTTTTTTTTGAGCTGATGGGACTTGGGTCATCAGTCCCTAAACTTACAAACTACTTATGAACTACCTTATACTACTAAAGACGGCACAAACATCCATGCCCGACCGCAGCGGCCGTGCAGACCGTGACTGACACCGCTCGACCACTGCGGCCGGCCGAAACTCCCAAATTCACTAAAATTTAAATAAAAGTATATTTATTCAAAAAACTGATAAAATGTCGTTCAACGCTTTCTTGGATGAGAATCTCCAGTCTTTCGAAACTAACAATATGAGTGTAGAACAGATGTGGCTTACTTTCAGAGAAATAATATCGACAGCTGTTGAAAAATTTATGCAAAATAATTTAACAAAAGAGGGGGCTGCCCAATCGTGGTAAAAAAATCAGGTTAGCTCACTTCTGCAGATGCAAAGAAAAAAGCATGCCACATTTAAACAGACACAAAATCCTCAAGACTGGTAATGTTTTACAGAGACCTGAAATTTAGCATGAACTTCAATGCGAGAAGCTTATAAGATTTTTCACAACGGAACCCTTTCACGTAATTTGATAGAATACCCTAAGACATTCTGATCATATGTAAAGTATACCAGCGGCTAAACAAAATCACTATCTTCACTACGCGATACAAATGATGATACTATTGATGTTAGTTCTGCTAAAGCCAAAGTGCTGGAAAATTGCACACGTCATTACAATATTCCAGAAAGGCTTATATAATTGACGTCGGTTTTAAGGATATATACTTTCCTCAAACATTATGAACTATTTCGGCGAGGACGACCTATTGACTCATAGTCAACACGGATTTAGAAATTATCGTTCTTGTGAAACACACATGAAGGAATGAGTGCTATCGACAAGGGATCTCAAATCGATTTCTTATTTCTATATTTCCGCAAGGCTTTTGACACTGTACCTCACAGGCGTCTTCTAATTATATTGCGTGCTTATGAAATATCGCCACAATTATGCGATTGGATTCCTCATTTCCTACCAGAAAGGACACAGTAGGTAGTAATTGGCGGATGGTCATAGAATAAAACGGAAATGATAATTGGCGTTACCCGGGGAAGTTTTATAGGGATTCTATACCTTTATAAACGATTTAGAAAACAATCTGAGCAGCTCTCTCAGAATGTTTACGAATGATGCAGTCATTTATCGGTTATTAAAGTCACCAGAAGATCAAAGAGGTGAAGAGATGGGAGGGATGGGGGAGGAAGGTGCAAGGACTCCAAGGGATGGGGAAACAGAGGGAAGCCAAGCATGGGAGGGAGTGTGATGGGAGGGGTAAGGGGAGGGGGCGTACAAATACTGGGATGGACTAGGGTTTATAGGATGGGTAGATGTCAGGACGGAGGGCGTCATCCATGAGGGGCAGATGACAGAAGTTACCCTCAGAGAGGATGTGGAGAGTGTGAAAGTGAAGAGAGGGAGGGATAACAAGGTAACGGCGTGGTAGAGGCCTGGGATACAACAATAGGTGGGAGTGAAGTGGGTGGTGGGAATCCAGTTTTCGGATGATATATTGGAGGCAGAGGTGTTCGAGGAATTTGAGCAGGTGTGGGAAAGGAATAAGGTCGTACAGGATCCACGTGGGGGACAGGAGACGGATGCTGTAATTGAGGTGGATGGCATGGCGTTCAAGGATCTGGAGGGATTGATAGTGGGCAGGGTGAGCAGAAACCCAAGCGGAGAGGGGGGGGGGAGAGCAACACAGGACAGGACGCATAATGGAATGGTAGGTGAAGAGGATGGTGGAGGGGTTGCGGCCCCATGTCTGGCTGGAAAGGAGTTTGAGGAGGTTGAGGTGGGCGAGGGCTTTTTCACGGACTGTTTGGGGTTTCCAGTAGAGGGAACGGTCAAGGGTTAGGCCTAGGTATTTAAGGGTTTTGGTTTTAGGGATAGGACGGTCATGGAGCGTAAGGTATAGGTCTCAGTGGCGGAAGGAAGGGGTGGTGTGACCTATGATGATTGCCTGGGGTTTGGTGGAGTAACTGTGAGGAGCCACTGGTTACATCAGGAGGAGATTTCGGATAGATGGTACTGAAGGAGACGTTGGGATCAGGCAAGGGAAGGGGTGAGGGCAAGGAAGGTGGTGTTGTCAGTATATTGTAGGAGGTGGACAGGAGGCTGGGGTTGCGGTATGTCAGCCAAGTATGTGAAGTAGAGAAGGGGGGAGAGGACGGAGCCCTGGGGCACCCCGGAAGAGGGGTAGAACAAACAGAAGTAGGAAATATTGACAGTGACATGGCATGAGCGGCAGGCGAGAAAGGATGCAATGAACCGGACATATGTAGTTAACGGGAAGGGCGTAGAACTGGAGCTTGAAAAGGACACCAGAATGCCATACACGATCGTTGGCCTTCTCGATGTCGAGGGAGACGAGGATAGCGGCATGACGGGAGTCCACCTGGATGGCAAGGAGGTGCGTGAGGCACAGGAGTTTGTCATCGACAGAGAAGGACGGTCGGAAGCCACATTGGGAGAGGGGAAGGTCCTGGATTTGACGGAGATGCTGATAAATACAGCAAGACAGGATTGTTTCCAGGACCATGCTGAACACTGAGATGAGGCTGATGGGACGATAGGATGAGGCATTGTACAGTGGCTTGCCAGGTTTCAGGAACATGACAATACGGGAGGTCTTCTACAGGTCAGAGAAGAAGCCAGTGTAGAGGATGACAGTGTATAGGGAAGCTAGGGCTGTATGGAACTAATGGGGGCAGGTCCGAAGGTGCCTGTATGTGAGGCTGTCATGGCCGGGAGTGGTGTTGCGTTTAGTGCAAAGTTTTAATTCGATGCCAAGGGCTGTGACTGGTGTGTTGAGTTCTTTGGGGGGGGGGGTGCTGTCGAAGTACTGAAAGTCAGGGGCGAGAGGCGGAATGGAGGTGTTGGTTCACTCATGGACATCCAGGAAGAAAGATAGTCAAACCTGGGATTGCCCGAGATGGAAAAGGTGTCATTAAGGTGGGTGGCAAAGTGGTTCGCCTTGCTGGCATTGTTGGGAAAAGGGAGGTCATTGTGGAAGAGCGGATAGTGACGGATAGAGTGACTGCCAGTAAAGCTGAGGAAGGCTTGCCAGTACCTGGAGGAATTGTGTGGGAGAGAAACATTAAGACCGGTGCATTTCTGACACCAGTCCCGGCGTCTTTTCGTGTTCAAGAGGTTTCTGATGTGACAATGGATTTGCCGGTGTCCCAGTCACGAGTCCTTAGGAAGGAACGGTAGAGGTGACAGGATTCATGGAGAAGGAATACGGTCTGTGGACGAAGGGTAGAACGATGCAGCTGGATAGTTTTGGTAGGAATGTGGGACTGGACGGCGTCAGCAATGGTCTGGGCTAGGAAGAACGTGGCGTGGTCGTAATCGGTGAGGGTGTGGAGGGGCAGGGGTTGGCTGGCGACCGCAGTGTCTATGGAGCAAAGGGAGGCATTCCAGTCAGTGCGGGCACAGTTATAGACTATCTTAGGAGGGGGCTTGGGACAGGAAACGTGAGCCTGAAGGCCAGGGGGACTAGGGTAAGGAGTACGAAGACATGATCACTGCCAATGAGGCCGAGGACTTCCGCCTGCAGGCGGTCCAGGCGGTTAGGAAAGGCAAGGAGGGAAACAGATTCACTGCAGAGCTGGGAGAGAAACGAACACCACTGCCGGAGTTCGGCGCAGAATTGTAAGAAAGATTCAGGTCGGCAGCAACCACATAGGTCATGAAGGATCGGTCTATGTGGGATAGGATGTCACAGATGAGGGGTGCGGTACTACAGATATAAATGGTGGCGATGGTGACTGTCAGGGAGGGGAGACTGAGGATGAGGTGTTCGGTAGGATCATTGAGAAGAGGTTGCGGCTGGACTGGATGCTGGTGGAGGTGGCCGATCGCCATTCTGCCTCGAGCGAGGGGTGGGGGTCCATCAGTTAGGTGGATGAGGTAGGGAGCGGTGCTAATGGAATGGCGGGGCTGAAGGAAGGTTTCGTTGAGGATAAAGGCGTCAATATGGTGGTGTGAGAGGGTATGTATGAAGAGGGACTTGTTGGCAGGAAGGGATCGGATGTTGTGGTAGAGGAGGGTGTAGGATGGGTGTGCCATATGGGACTACAGGTGGTGGGAGGGGGGACTGAGGGAAGGGGCGACGTGAAAAGGGCTACAGGTGTGCTTTATACAAGGGTAACATTTCTGGTGAAGGTGAAGTGGGAGTGGTTGCGGGAGAAGGTGGTAATGTTCTCTAGTTGGAAAACAGAGTGAGAAGCGAGGACGATCTGCAGGATGGTATGGGGTCGTTGGGAGGGGTGTAAGTTCTGGAGGACAGTGGTAATGAAGCAGATGACGTCCTCCGTGGTAGGTAGGGGACAGAGGGAGTTGTTGGGGTGGATGGAAGGATCAATTGTGCAGACAGGGACTGTCAGCTTGGGGTTTGATTGGGGAGAGATGAACTTCACACTTGTAGGAATAGGTGAGGTGGGGGCCGCCACAGGTGTTGCAGGTAGGGGTAGAAGCCAGGTTAGGACATTGTTTCAGGAAATGCTCCGACTTACAGTGGGGACAGGTGGGGGGGGGAGGGTTTCGGCAGTTTTCAGTAAGTTGTTCAATGTAGACCAAACAGTGTCCACAACGATAGGACTGATATAGGGAGCAGGAAGGATCCATATTGTAGTGGCGATCGTAAATGTACACGCCCTCGAGGTATTTTGGATCCGCCTGGCGGAATCGGATGGAGATGTCGGGGTAGGAATTGAGCTGCACCAACATCTCCTCCTTCGTGATCACCAGGCTGAGCTTGGTAGTCACGGCTGTGAGCGTGGGTGGCCGTCAGGGAGGCTGTGGTTGGGATGAGTGTATGACGTGATGTAGGGGGTGATGGTGGCGTGGCGCCCAAAGAGGACCCAGGGGATGCACTGAAGGAGATCAGTGTGGAAGGTGGGGGAGGGTGACTTGATAAGGATGGAGTCCTAATGAGGGATTAGTTGCATTGGAGGGGCGGATGAGAAGTACTTTTGTACTTCCAGGGAAAGGGTGTGGTTATCGAGGAATTTGGGGTCTGTTTGGGTAAGGACATATGTGAAGGTCTGGGGTGTGGTAGCGAGGGTTGGGGAGAGGGGTGGTGTGCACGGGTGTGTGGGTCGAGGAGGAGGAGCGAAAGCAGTGGTGGAAGGTGCTTTATTGGTGGCGCCGTGGGTGGGGTCCGTGCTAGAACGTTGGGTGGCGGTCTTTTTAATTGGGTGGGAAGTGGATGTGGCTGGAAGAATTGGGAGGTGGATGGGTTGGTTGGATGGAGATGTGGTGGGGAGCAGGGCCTGGCTGCGACACGTTCAGGGCTCGGCGATTGTGGCGAGTCTGCCACCGTGGTTTTTCGGCGTTGAATTTTAGCTGGCACAGCTGGCAATGGAGGGAACTCGAGCAAGAACGTAACAGAGGAAGGAGGAGGAGGAGGAGGATAGGGTGTCAATGGAAAGGGAGGCGGGGAGGGGAAGAGTTGATGCACAGCAGCGGCAGGGGAGGATTTGGTGGCGGAGTGGGGGATGGAGAGAGGAATGGTAGATTTAGGATTGGGGATGGAGGAGGTGCTCCACGTAATCGTGTTGGTAACTTGGGATGGGGAGGTATAAAGAACAGAGGTGGTGGTGATGGGTGGAGTGTCCAAGATGGATAAGGATGGGAAACGTTAAACACTAGAAAAGAAGAAGAGCGAAGGACGATGTGGACGTGCTGCATCCTGGCGACCCAATCCTGGAGGGGGGCGGGACGTCCAGTTGGTGGTGATGAGACTGGGGCTGTTGATCCCTGCCGCGAAGGGCAGCATCCTGGCGACCCAATCCTGGAGGGGGGCGGGACGTCCGGTTGGTGGTGACGAGACTGGGGCTGCTGATCCCTGCCGCGAAGGGCAGCGGGGAGCCGACGGTCCTCGGGGGCGTCGATGCGAGGGCTGCGAAGACGGCGGGCGGCTGCGACTAGAAGAGGCTGCAGTAAACGCCCCAGACAGTGGCTGCAGCTTCAGTGGCGGTAGGGAGGACTGGGCGGCGCCCAACAAGCTGACCAACGATCCGACACCGACGGCGTTGCCAGAGGGATCTGGCGGCGGCGGATACAGCCTGCACCGAACCGGCGGTGGCTGATCAGCGGCTGGTCGGCGGTAGCTGGTCGGCAGAAGCTGGCCTCGGAGGCGAAGACGTCAGTCCTGTGCAGGTGCAGGACCCGGCAGCGGCGACGGCAGGAAGCCTGGAACACAGATCCGTATAAGCAGGGCGCATATACGATACCTGCTACCAGGCGGGAAGGATGTCCCTGCCTGTCTGGTAACTCCCCTTTTAAAGCGTCTCAGCCGGAAGGAAAAGCTCCCAGAAATAGCCTCACATCAATTAAATATTCGCCTGCAGAGAATAAATTCAACTCACGACTCCTGTCATCCTATTACAGGACAAATAAATAATTAAAATCAGCATAAACAATTTCCTGAGAACGAAGTCTTCCTGTGACGGCAGTCTTGTATAAAACTTTCTCGGACTTCTTGCCGTGTCAAATCTTTATAAAATAAGGGGAATACTACCGTTATTCTCAATGCTCCTGACCACCATTTGACGCTATAAGCTACGATGCGCGAGGCCGTTCCCCGCCGGGGGTTCGAATAACCCCTCGAGCATGGATGTTTGTGTCGTCTTTAGTATAAGGTAGTTCATAAGTAGTTTGTAAGTTTAGGGACTGATAACCCCGCAGTTAAGTCCCTTAAGCGTCACAAGCATTTGAACTGATTACCATAGTAAATTAGCATCGTTGTTAGAAGACAGCACGTACAAATGCCTAAAAAGGGACCCAACTCTGTCATACAGCAGGAAAACGTCGGAGCCACTGAAGAATTCTAGCCTACCAGAAGAAGATGTGAAAAGCCTCAGAGCTCGAGCTCCTCGACCTCCCACGTTTTACGAATTACCTAAGGTCCATAACGAAGATGTCCCATTGAGACTGATTGTGAGCGCCATAGAATCCCCTACTTAAAGGTTAGCAAAATACCTAACCAAGTTAATGGCATCAATAGATGGCCACTGCTAACATCATATTAAAAACTGCGAGATGTTCATAGAGAAACAGATTAGAGTAGGACCAAATGATATTTTAATCAGGCTGGACGTGGTCTCACTTTTTATGAAAGTTCATATAGAGGAGACATTGAATTTGTTGGCAGAGCATTTTCCTCCTAAAACAAGCCGCGGTGGATTAGCCGCGCGTACTGGAGCGCCGTTTTGCGGTGCGTGCGGCCGTGCGCCGTTGGGGTTCGAATCCCCCCTCGGGCATGGATGTTTGTGCAGTCTTTAGTATAAGGTAGTTCATTAGTAGTTTGTAAGTTTAGGACCCCGCAGTTGAGTCCCTTAAGCTTTATAAACATTTGATCATTTTTACTAAAACAACAAAATTGTTCCGCCTTTTAATGACGACCACCTACTTCTTGTATGGAGGGAAATTTTACGAAATGACGGTTGGAATGGCTGTGGATTCTCCGTTTTCTCCTGCTATGGCAAACTTTTTTATGGAACATTTGGAAGAACGTGCTCTAAATTCAGCTCCTCTTCGTCCATCTGTGTTTTCTCGTTATGTTGACGACATTTTCATGGTGTGGCCACATGGCATGGAAGCTCTCGGCAGTTTCGTGGAACACATGAACAGTATCCACTCTAACATTCAGTTTACCATCGAGACGGAAGAGGAAGAAAGGCTGCCTATTCTGGATGTTTTAATTCGACGTAAATCAAATGGGCTGCTCGGCCACTCTGTGTTCCGTAAACCAACGCACACCGATTTGAATCTCAGCGCACAGAGTTTCCATCGCCCAGTTCAGAAGAGAGCCATTCTGAACATATTGATATACAGAGCAAAAACAGTTTCTGACAAGGATCACTTGGAATCCGAAATTCACCATCGTAAGTATGTGTTCCGGAAGAACGGCTATAGTCGAAGGCATATAAGGACAGCATTTGGCACTAAGAGAAAAAGTAGAAATGTTGAAGATTCGCGTGATGAGCAATCGACGGCTTTCCTTCCTTTCTGTGGTGCTACTTCTAGCAAAATAGGAAGAGTCCTATGGAGGCATTGTATTAAATCGATCTTCCGACCTCCTAGGAAAATCAAGGAGATGCTACGCCCTGTAAAGGACAGCCTCGGCCTCAGGATCCCTGGTATTTACAATATACCATCTGAGTGTGGAAGCAACTACACCGGTCAGTCCATCCGTACCGTCGCCGACCGTTGCACGGAACACCAAAGGCACATTAGAAACAGAGAACTGAAGAAATCGGCAGTCGCTGAGCACAGCCTCACAAACAAACACAACATCTTATTCGAAGAAACAACAATTTTGTCCCAGGCTTGTGCATTCTGGGATTATGTAATTAAAGAGGCTGTAGAAATAAGAATGTGCGAGGACAGTTTTAACCGTGACAGCGGGTACAATCTTAGTGGTGCATGGAAACGAGCCATCGATACAGAGAAGCGACAAAGACATCCCGTACAGCGTCTCAATACTACGGGAGCGGTGACGCTACCAGCGCAGACGTCGACACCACCTGCGACGACATTGCGTAGCCGCCATCCAATCAGACGCTGACCAATCACAAGCCATCTAGTTGCTATTTAAGACCACTGCAGCACTACACAACCAGTCAGTTGCTGCTGACGAAGGCGATGGAGGTAATTGCCGAAAGCTTAAAGTTTTATCAAGATCTGACGTGGAAAGAAGTCCAAGAATATTTTATACATAAACAGTTTCAATTAAACAAGGCACCACACATCTGCCACCTATCACCTGAAAGGACAGCCATCTTTCCCAGTGCTTATCTAACTCTAACAAAGTGATGGAAGAACACAGCAGAGATACGTCTGGTTTGACATTACAAGCAGAGTGTCATCATGAGCCTTGGGGACCAGACTGTTAAGAACGCAGTACTATTCATGCAGCTTTTACTCCTGACGAAGTATCACAGGCTGTGGATACTTGTATGGTAGAGCGAGCGTCAATTTTTACTTTAGGTGGCATTTTAAGCTGTTCATCAAAATACCTCGCTTATGTTTGTGGCGATCAGGTCGACTCGCATGTTAACGATTAAGTGAAAGGTCAAGGGAAGCTGCTATTCTTAAGATGGATACCTTTCCAACTTCGGGAATCATGGTGTGGAGAGATACTGAATAGGACAAGTTATTTTTAAATGTTAAACTGAGATTGATTGCTATCTAACATGAGATAAACTCATTTCATATACCCTTCATGACCATTATTTAATATACCAGCAGGAGCTTGTAAGACCTAACAACGGAGTTAAAGGAGAAACGGTTTGAAAAATTTACGATTCCATGATGGGTCTACATGATCTGCTGGTTGGTCACCCACAAAGCTTGTGAAGTCTGCGATTGGAAGATTATTTATTTATTTATTTATTGCACTATGTTATGACCTGCAGCCTAATATTTAAAACCAAGACGTACATTTCACAATATAACATACATTGTTTCACATTCTTGATTGGAAGACGTTCACTATCAGACCAGCCTCCAGCATGTGTTTCAGGCATGATAAATACTTAAGATGAAAACAAGAGCCGGCCGCGGTGGCCGAGGGGACTAAGACGCTCCAGTCACGGTCTGCGCGGCCACTACGGTCGGGGGTTCGAATCCCCCCTCGGGCATGGATATTTGTGCCGTCCTAGTTCGTAAGTAGTTCATAAGTAGTTTGTAAGTTTAGGGACTGATGACCCCGTAGTTAAGTCCCCTACACTATACAAACATTTGAACATTTTGGAACATTTTTGAAAACAAGAGATGTTTCTTTCCTCGCCACAACAAGTAAAAGAGTATTTATTCCTGTATGTATCAAACCTCATGAAATACAGTTTTGAATAATGTCTTAATACCCATTTTTATGGACATCATCACATGAAATCATAAAATCTAACAAACAATTATTGATAACATGTATTGTGTGTATCATATCGGATATATGTGAAGAAAGCGATACCATACATATAACTGTATACGTGCCTCAAAGAGCGGATGAAAATTTCAATGCCGATGCACAGAACTCGTACGACCCCTTGCAGGATAACAAGTTTAGATACACTCATCTGTGACCTATAAACATCTCGTGTGAATATACGAGACTTTTTTCCTGCAGCGCTTCCTTGTTTTTATGTTTGTTTTACAGATATTTCACAAACTGAACTTAACAATGTCATTATCTTCTAATTGTTCCTTAGTTACTAAGATTCGCTTTTCTCAATTTTTTTTACAGCTGAACAATAGTTTCCAGAGTATACATTTCACATTCGAGTCATTGGTCTGATCAACAGCTAGCCAACGTATTGTACGACTGGTTAGTACGTTAATCAAATACGATGCAGTGTCATAGGTAATTTTAATACATGAATAACGTACTTGTGTAGAGGGAACTGAACAAAGTAGTAATAATACAAAGCATGATTTCACCCTACACAATGAAGAGTTTGTATGATAATGTACTCAATAGTAACCGTAAACAAACGGCTTATGTTACAGACCAATATAACCACGTTATCGACAATGCTATGTCCGACAATGAGGTACAGAAAAAGTCTTTATTCGTCGAAGTATCGAGTCAAAAGTGCACTCCATGTGTTCGTTGCGAAGCAATCTGGCACGTTGCCACGGAAAAATTTACAATTCGACAGTGATGGGCTCGTTGCCTAGTGTGCGGTTCCAGTACAAATTGCCGGCTTCGCAGCCACGGAATGCGTGACGTGACCATGAATCGAATGCGGGTCACGGTGCACCGCCAGCAAGTTGCTCATCTTGGCAACGCGCAGCCGTTCCCCGTGTTCAGTCCACTGCACGACCTGCACGCTCAAACAAATAATAATGGCATTTATACACTGCTGGCCATACAAAATGCAACGCTAAAAGGACCGGAGATAGCACAGCCAGATTTGTTTCGGAGATAGCACAATGTAGAAAAATCACGTGATTGAAAATACAGCGCCATGCGTAGTGAGGATGATGATATTAGTAGTGAGTGCTGGAGCCATTCATGGCTATAACCACTGCAGTACGCCTCACCATTGAAACAAAGAGTCTTTGGATGTGCTGTTGGGCTAGAACAGTCTACGCTGCTTCCACCTGTTCTGGTGTAACGGCGGGTGGTGTATCTCGAGTGTGTCGTTCCGCACTCATGTGTTCAAGTGTTTATAAATCTAAGGGACTTAACTATGTTGGTTATCAGTCCCTAGGCTTACAAACAACTTTAACATATGCTAAGGACAACTCAAAGTTCTGAGGACTCGAACCCCGACGGAGAGTAACCGCGCGCCCCGCAGCAAGGCGCCTTAGAACACTCGGCCACTCCACCGCGACTGCCCCCACACTCATAAGACGTTTTCATTAATCGAGAGATCGGGAGAACAAGTTGGTCGAGGCAGCAATGGGTGACGAAGAAGTCTTGAACATTGCGTGCCATATGTGATCGCACGTTATTCACTTGTTGCGTGGGCGTTGGCAATCTTCTCAGTTATGTAACGACGATTCTCTTAACTCTTCTGAGATGTAATATACTTCTACATAAATACTCCGTTAATCACATTTAAGAAATGTTGCAATGTTTGTATAGTCTATGGGACTTAACTACGGGGTCATCAGTCCCTAAACTTACAAACTACTTATGAACTACTTACGAACTAGGACGGCACAAATATCCATGCCCGAGGGGGGATTCGAACCCCCGACCGTAGTGGCCGTGCAGACCGTGACTGGAGCGCCTTAGTCCCCTCGGCCACCGCGGCCGGCTCACATTTAAGGTCATGGCGGAGGGTTCATTGAATCGCTTTTATGATATTCCTTTATTGTTCCACTCTCTAATAGCGCGTGGGGGAAAAGGAACACCTGAATCTTTCCTTTTTCTATCTGATTTCTCTTATTTTATTATGATGTTCATATTTGAAAGAAACGGGTGAGGACAGGTATCGGAACGAATAACGCCTTTCTCGTAGCTGTGTATGGAGCTAATTCATTAGCATATTCTGAAAGGAACCTAATTGGTATACGATCTTGACCGGGAGACTTGCATTGGTTAAGTAATTTAAGTTGCTTTAATACTCCAGGGATATCTACTTCTAAATTACTCTTGCTGGCGGTTGTTCTTGATTCTAATTATGGAGTATTTTATTCGCCTTTCTTGGTGAAAGAATTTCGGAAAACTGTGTATAGCAATTCTGCTTTAGCATAACTGTCATCCGTAGCATCGTCATTGCTATCGCGTAGTAAGAGTATTGACTGTGTTTTGCCACTATTATACTTTACATACGACCAGAATTTCTTCGGATTTGTAGATTTGGTGGATTTGGGAATTTTGATATTCATCTCGCTACTTTGGGGTTTTTGTGTTGGTTGAAATTCTTCTAACCTGTTTTGTGTACCACGACGGATCAACACCCTCCTTTGTTAATTTATTCGGTGTAAATCCCTAAAAAGCTGTAGATTTGTTTTATTAAATATTAACTACGTCTGATCTACACTCAACATTGTTAGATTTGAAACATGAATATTACTTTTCATTTAATTTTGGTGGATTTGGGAATTACGATATTCATCTCGCTACGACAACTCTGCGTTCACTAATCACTGTGTCTGGTTTGATGCTTTTTATTAGTTTCTGATTATTTGTTGCTTCAACCAAGAACTGGTAAATGTAACGGCAACAATCTGGGTTGAAACGACAGTTTTTACTTCCAATTTTTTATTTGTTTAGCGGTGAATAGCGATTTGTCCTGCACTAATGATCTGATTAGAGTCTGGAGACACCAAGCTGGTCATGAATCATTTTATATTATGGTTTAGGATGGTACTGCATACCCCCCTCCCCTCCGGCTACACCTACATGTAGCTACTGCCGGTGCACTAACCAGACAACAATACATCTCTCAGGTGTTGAAGCCTCTTGCCCCTCCCATAACTTGGAAGCCTGAGGACGGCCTCATTGCAACAGGATAATGTGTGACCACGTGTGGCGCGTAATGTTCAGGACTTTTTCGTCGCCCATCGAGTAACAATGCTGGCTTGGCCTCCCTGTTCCCCCAGTCTTTCGTCTACTGAAAACGTATTGCCGATGACTACGGGCGGCGGCGGAGCGGCCGAGCGCATTGAGGCTCTATGCTACGATGCGCAAGGCCGTTCCCCCCCCAAAAAAAAAATTGTTTGTAGAGTCTATGGGACTTAACTATGGGGTCATCAGTCCCTAAACTTACAAACTACTTATGAACTAGCTAATCCTAAGTACGGCACAAATATCCATGCCCTTTGGGGGATTCGAACCCCCGACCGTAGTGGCCGTGCAGACCGTGACTGGAGCGCCTCAGCCCCCTCGGCCACCGCGGCCGGCGGCCGTTCCCCGTCGGGGGGTTCGAATCACCCCTCGGGCATGGATGTTTGTGCTGTCTTTAGCATAAGCTAGTTTATAAGTAGTTTGTAAGTTTAGGGACTGATTACCCCGCAGTTAAGTCCCTTAAGCTTGACAAACATTTGAACATTTTTGATGACTGCGGAACGTCTGGCCCGGATACACCAACCGTTGCCACACCAGATCAACTTCAGGAATTTTCGGAAGCAGCATAGACTGCTATACCCCAGCAGTACATACACAGCCTCTTTGATTCAATGCTGAGGCGTGTAACACATGTTATAGCCCGCAATGACTGCAACACTCAGTATTGATTTCATTATCTTTCTTACTTCACATGCGGCAGTATTTTCAATCATATATTCTTTGTGAAACATGTTATGTCCTGATTAAATCGGGCTGTGATATCTCCGGCCCTTCTTGATGTTGCATTTTCGATGGCCAGCAATGTACGAGGATTAGCACTTAAATAGTGGCAACTATTTATTCACAACCGATACAAAAGGGTTACACGTTTGCACCTGTTACTGCCCTTCAAAGTTGTCACCAGCGTTGTGTAGAACCCGTTGCCAGCGATATGGAAGGCGTGGTATACCGTTAGCAGAGCCTGTTCTGTTGATTGTGCGAATGGAGCGGTCTACTACCTGTCGAATCTGTGGAACAGTTCTGAAGCGAACGTCACGAAGTGGTTCCTTCATCTTCGGAATCAAATCAAAGTCACAAGGACGTAATTCCGGGGAGTATGGTGGATGGTAGTGTACTTCCCACTCCCATCGACCGAACAGAGCAGCCACAGCTTGCGCTGTATGCGCCCGCGCATTGTCATGCAAAATGATGGCTGGGTTCCGCAGAAAGTGTTGCCGCTTCTTTCGCAAATATTAAGTCCTTGTGACTTTTATTTAATTACGAAGATGAAGGAACCACGTCGTGGCATTCGCTTAAGTACGGCCGCGGTGGCCGAGGGGACTGAGGCGCTTCAGTCACGGTCTGCACGGCCACTACGGTCGGGGTTCGAATCCCCCCTCGGGCATGGATATTTGTGCCGTCCTTAGTTGTAGATAGTTCATAAGTAGTTTGTAAGTTTAGGGACTGATGACCCTGTAGTTAAGTACCTTAAGCTTAACAAACATTTGAACATTTGAACATTCGCTTAAGAACTGTTCCAGAGATTTGACAGTCAGTAGACCGCTCCATTCGCACCATCAACAGAACAGGCTCTGATAACGGTATACTACGCCTTCCACATCGCTGGCAACGGATTATAAACAACACTGGTGACTACTTTGAAGCCGCGGCGGAGCGGCCGAGCGCATTAAGGCACTATGTTATGATGCGTGAGGGCGTTCTCTGTCGGGGGCTCGAATCCCGCCTCGGGCATGAATGTTTGTGCCGTCTTTAGTATAAGCAAGTTCATAAGTAGTTTGTAGGTTTAGGGACTGATGACCCCATAGTTAAGTCTCATAAGCTCTACAAACATTTGAACATTTGAACTACTTTGAAGGACAGTAACGGGTGCAAACATGTGACGCTTTTGAAACGGTTGTAAACAAATAGTTGCCACTATTTAAGTTCCAATCCTCGTATGTATCGAAATTAATTTCTTTAATTTATTTTAAAGACGAGATGTTTGCTTAGAAATCGCCACCATCGATTTACTATTCTACTGCTGTCCAATATGACCCCGGGCGAGATGGTATTGTTGCACGATGCTATACATGAAGTTAGGAGAACTACGGTTCAAACTCTCGTACAACTACTCAGACACAGGTTTTTCATGGTATCCTTCAATCAATTATTGCAATTGGTACCACGTATTCTTTGAAATTCTGGTTTTATTTCTCCTCATGCCACGTCACGAATTCGTATTCAGTCTTTAAACCTAAAACTTCTTTCCTTTAATCCACTTCGAATTTTTGTGACGAACTAACTGCTCCAAAACTTTAGTCTATTCCGTGCCATTATACTCTAATGTTTGAAACGGTCACACTTGACAAGAGAGCTTGTGTACATTTGGTGAAGGGGGGTGGAAAATTTTGAGAGGTATAAGGGGCCCCAAAAAACATGGGGATATCTGGACACACAAAACACGACAGTAACTGTATGAAAATTTTGAACCTATATCGAGCAAAATACGGAAGAGGAGGTGACTATTTGTTGGCACATCAGGGGGATGGACGGTGAAAGGTTAACTAAGAAGATATGAATGCAACATGTCATGCAGGAAACAACTGGGTGAAGGAAGTCAGAGATGACTGGAAGGCTGTAGGAATAAAAGAAAGGAATCTGTAGGCAATAGTACAGGACAGAGAGAAGTATATAGGGTTTGTGGATAGTCTCAGGTGGCCGGACACCAAAATCAAAGTTGTCATAACAGAAGGAAACAGAAACAGAAGAAGCGAGAGAATAAAGAGGTATTGGGAAGAAAGAAGAAGTGCAAAACAAGCCACACGGGATCGTGACGAGTCCTAACGAAGCAGAAAAACAAGACTCTTATGTTATGTTGCCAAAATTCGCATATCAGTCTTGGGTGTCAAATGCCTAATCACCTGTTAGATGTTTCTGTGCGGTGCCATTCGTGTTCTTCCCATGGTAGTGATGACAGAAACTTGCAAACGCTGAACGAGCAGTTCGCTTCATTGATGCTTGTTCCACTTTGATGGTTCATAACATCCCCCCTCAGTAAATGTTACTTCAACCAAGAACTTTCACCGTTCTCTGAACATGGACACGCCCGGATGATTTCTCTTTCTCACCAGCACTGGTTACATAAATTTAGTTACGTGTTACACGCCATCGGCGTATCTACGCGTGCCTGTTACCACAATAGAGGTGTGGTGTGATTATTATGTTCTAGTAAGCCGTCTTTGGTCCGTTCCATTACTAAGAAATAAGTTATATATGTATGAAATCTATCCCATAGCTGAATAAATAGACTAATGAATAATGCAAGAGAGTAGCTTTAGCTGCTCTTAGGGAACAAGCGGAAGGCTTTCCAAACAGTAAATCAGTTATAAGACCCATAAACATACGTGTGGTTCTAGTGGAAAGTAGAATGATCAATTATGTATAGAGTATGAAACCTGGAGATACAGATTTAGGAAAAATGTCTATTTTGATGCATATTAAAGGTAGTCTGCCATGTGAGTCATAAAATCAAAAACTTATCTTTGGAATCCCTTTTCTAACAGATAACAACTAGATCAATAAGGCTTGATATGGTCAGTTAGACAGTAGAGTTGGTTAAAAATAAATGATAACTGACACTACAGCTAACTGTTCTTAATGAAGAAGGCTTGAGTGTCACTCCCACCTTTGGAACAAAGAACTGGATTGAAAACCGTGAAATTCGAAATATACAAGAATCAGATACACTCCGATCCTGCTTCTCGTTATTGTGTAATACTAAAACATAGGAAAAATTGGCGAAAGACTTCACAACTATAATATGTATGCAGTGCGTATATTCTGTATCATGTGCGTAATACACAGTTATACCGTCAGCAAATATGGGGTTTCTGCACAGAATGATCTAAGAAATGACACCTCTAACTACGTAAGAGTGAGTGAAAGTACCGGAAGCGTAATGTGTATCCCATGCAAACAACACAGTTCTGACGTCAGAAACGGTGAGGCGTCTGTGCGGAATGCTTAGCTTTCTCTCCTCTTGGCTTACTACGGATTTCCCGTGTGTGACACGTTTTGTTGTCTACCAAAAGGAATCTTACAAATGGTGACCATACAGGCTTTCTGATTTCACTCAATCTGTTTCCATACTTCTATCATGCTTGTTTGTATTTGATGGGTAAACGGAGTTGTCTAAGTCATTAATATTAGGAAATATTGTGGTATCCACAGAAAGTGATACAGGAAAACCAAAAAAATATAGAAAATTATATCGATTGACTCTTGGACATCAGAGAGAGTGTAGTTGAATGCAAGTTGAGAATTATTATGTCACTCTTCTCTTTACTTACAGATACCAGCGATAAACAACATAGACTTTTCATCCGCATTATTTTATCTGTCAAGGCAGTTTCTTCTGTTCGATGCATATCTCGTATATTTATTAAGGAATCTATACTAGATAATAAATAAGCCGAAAATTTTCTTATTCAGTAAAATGCAAAATTCTTACCTGCTTCACACACAAATCAAACAATTGTCGATCACAACGATCATCGTAATTCGGTTTCCCAGCTTTTTAGCTCAGTTACAGAGGAATAAAATACTAGAATAGGCTTCCGCGGGATCACTCATTAAATCCTTTTTAGTGTAATTCCTCGTTATATTATAGAAAACTTAAAGTACTAAAATAACAAACGTCTTTTCCATCAGGAAAACCTCAGCAACTCAGACGAAACGTCGATTCCTTTTAATATATTAAATATTTCATAATATAGTATGGCAGTACACCACGAAGTATTTTAATGAATGACGATTTGTGTTTTCAGTGGACCTACTGAATAATTTCAACGGAATTCCTCTATGTTTCCTTCTAAAAGATGCCAGTTAAAAGTTTTTGTCATCCTTAAGCAATTAAAAGCAGTATGTCTTATGTAATTACACCATTTCCAACGTAAAGTCAAATTGTAGCCATATAATTTTGACCTTACTATCTCACCTTTAAACAGACGAACCAACATAATTTTTTGATCAAGTCTACACCACTTACATAGGGTGTTCTCGTTGAAATTACATCATTTGATGAGTACATCCGGTTTTAGATTGTGCAACTATATTTACTTTCGATAACTAAGGTGAATGGTTTTTCGGTGCCTTTCTCTTATAATTATTAATTGTAGTTCTTGGTTAACAACTCTCAGACTTATTTACGATTTTTTATAATACACACAACATGTCTTCAGCGTCTACCATTAAGTCACTTATTATTGGCACTAGCGATTTATGAATAGCCGTCTACGCAGAATTTGCAACAAAAATGTCATAACATTAGATAGGAACGAACAGAGAATTTATCCGTCGAGTATTGTTCGTGAAAAGTCACAACTGTAACTATACGAATGGATTTTTTTTAGGTTTGATTCCATTTCTTGGAGGTGCTCCACGACCACACAATGATGAACACCAGATGTATTTTGCAGCATTGGCCGTTAGTGTTTTATTTTAAAAAAAACTCTTACTGTTACATTCGGGGCATTCATATGCTTGTTTGAAGGACACTGAAGATGATCACTATGTGATTGAAATCGATCTGTGGTTTTTTTAAATAAAACACTAACGGCCAATGCTGCAAAATACATCTGGTATACGAATGGACCCAAGTTTTCATTTTACCTTGCCACTGATATTTACTTTCTACAGAACTGCCTATGTGATCCATTATGAATGACGTCTTTTATACAGGTGAGACGAATGTGAAATGTACTGGTTATACAGGGTGTTACAAAAAGGTACGGGCAAACTTTAAGGAAACATTCCTCACACACAAAGAAAGAAAATATGTTATGTGGACATGTGTCCGGAAACGCTTAATTTCCATGTTAGAGCTCATTTTATTACTTCTCTTCAACTCACATTAATCATAGAATGGAAAAACACAGCAAAAGAAGGTACTAGCGTGACTTCAAACACTTTGTTACAGGAAATGTTCAAAATGTCCTCCGTTAGCGAGGATACATGCATCCACCCTCCGTGGCATGGAATCCCTGATGCGCTGATGCAGCCCTGGAGAATGGCGTATTGTATCACAGCCGTCCACAATACGAGCACGAAGAGTCTCTACATTTGGTACCGGGCTTGCGTAGACAAGAGCTTTCAAATGCCCCCATAAATGAAAGTCAAGAGGGTTGAGGTCAGGAGACCGTGGAGGCTATGGAATTGGTCCGCCTCTACCAATCCATCGGTCACCGAATCTGTTGTTGAGAAGCGAACGAACACGTCGACCGAAATGTGCAGGAGCTCCATCCTGTATGCACCACATGTTGTGTCGTACTTGTAAAGGCACATGTTCTAGCAGCACAGGTAGAGTATCCCGTATGAAATCATGATAACGTGCTCCAGTGAGCGTAGGTGGAAGAACATGAGGCAGCCGGCCGCGGTGGCCGAGGGGACTGAGGCGCTCCAGTCACGGTTTGCACGGCCACTACGGTCGGGTGTTCTAATCCCCCCTCGGGCATGGATATTTGTGCCGTCCTTAGTAGTAGCTAGTTCATAAGTAGTTTTTAAGTTTAGGGACTGATGACCCGGTAGTTAAGTCCCATAAGCTATACAAACATTTGAAACATTTTTTGAACATGAGGCCCAATCAAGACATCACCAACGATTCCTGCCCAAACGTTCACAGAAAATCTGTGTTGATGACGTGATTGCACAATTGCGTGCGGATTCTCGTCAGCCCACACATGTTCATTGTGAAAGTTTACAATTTGATCACGTTGGAATGAAGCCTCATCCGTCGCATGTCAACACAAGCACGGAAGTCAACATTACCTTCCTTCAATTGGGCCAACTGGCGGTGAATCGAGGAAGTACAGTACACACTAACAAAACAGTTGGGTATTTTGACAATGGTCTGCACGAATTATTTCAATTTTCATTTAAAGAGAAATACTAAAATGAGCTCTAACATGGAAATTAAGCGTTTCCAGACACATGTCCACATAACATATTTTCTTTCTTTGTGTGTGAGGAATGTTTCCTGAAAGTTTGACCGTACATTTTTGTAACATCCTGTATATCATAGAGTTACCTGCCATATGATACCATCGTGTACTCTTCACTGAAAAGTTGTTATACTTCGTCTGCAGTCAATCTGTTGTTATGTTAGGTCCAAGTGACTGCTAGTGTTTCTGCAGTACAAACTACGCAGATACTCAAGTAAGTTTCTGCATATCAGGACACACGCAGAGATATGTCAGTGGAGACCAGGACAGTTTAGACCTCTTAAAAATCTCATAGTTTCAACCTCGTCCATTTGACAGAGAGGTGACAACATAGCAATATCGCCTCATCTGCCACCCAGCGTCTGCTGCTTCGCTTTGTCTGTAGGTTGCAGCCGTAGTAGGCCTCCTCAGGTCGAGCACTCTTCACACAACTTTTTGCAGTCGTGACGTCCCTACTATGCTTTCGAATATCGACTTTTACGAAAACGTGTGGTCGGTCCGGAGCGATCTGCTTACATTTAGAACAGCCATGCTGGATTTCTTTTCCGTATTACAACTTACGTATTATGAAAGAATGTCATTGTAGTGCAACAGCGCTCTGAATCATATCGGTAACAAGTCACTATAGGTACGACTTAATTAATAAGAAGTAAATGAAAAATAAAACAAGAATTACATTGAGTATTAAATCATCATTCATACAATTGTTTCTGTGGTGCAGTGTTTGGCTGTGAAACGGAAAGAAGAATCGCGCCTCGGTTGATGCCAAATTTTTTTCATTTCATCTCCGCATTTATAACAGATTCTTGGACTTTATTTGTTATCTATATTATATTGTGGAATACTGGATGTTATTTAGACGTAAAGGTGTGATCGCTCTCTCTCTCTCTCTCTCTCTCTCTCTCTCTCTCTCTCTCTGTCTCTCTTAAGAGTAATTTTCTTGTTACTGTCAAAAATCTGCAAATTGGGTAAAACAGACTACCACTCAGAATAAAAATGGAAAAGACTGACATATTAGAAACAATTTAAAAATTTAACTTACTCTCAGCCGTCTATACTGTACAAAAGAAAATTTACGAGCTAGTTCTTTTAGCACACTTCTTGTCGAAATCAAAATTCGTCATTATATGTACAACTTCAAATTAACTTTCTATTATTTCAGAAACAGTTGCAGTTCAGAGTAATGTAATGATCACTCTGTACATTTATTTGAATCTCCATGTTTTGAATCTGAAATAATAACGTTGTCATTACTCAGAAAGTAAACATTTCGAAAGAACTATAATTAAATTTACACTCTTACTCTTCCTTGTTTAGACAGTATGCCATTTTCTACGAATATCGCTATTTTACGATTATATGCTTAGGCAGGAATCTAACAGCACGGCTGTAATTGCTGAAGCTGGTGGCAATCACATTTTCATTCTTCATTCTCAGAACCATTTTGCTGTTATCTAGGAACATGTCACGATTTTCCGGTCTATGGTTTAGGTTGTTCTTCATTCGCGCATTTATTAACAGGTAAGCGCTATATCGATCAACAGATCGATAGTCTCGATTTTAATCTCCTTCACAACGTCACTGCGTCACGATTACGTCAGTTCCTGCAAAACGTTGTGTGAAAACTGTTCTGCCCGGGCCTCCTCTTCGAGGGTGACCCCACATCCGACATCTATCGCCTCTTCAACCGCCCGATGCTTCTTCCTTTCGAACCTATGCACTGTAGCCACGGTAGGCTCTCTTCTAACGGTGTTACTGTTCCGAGCGAAGATCATAGTGACGACATGCCACATTCTCTTGGGCTCCAGTACCTCTTTTAGTGTCCTTTCCTGTCTTTGCATTCGAGATTCCTGTTTGCCTTTGTTTCCCAGTGGCTTTGTGTCGTCTGCACGATCTTCCGACTCTGGGTACCTGCATTACAGTACGCCCCATAAGCACTGAGTTTCGCCTCCCTTACTGCCTTCTGTTCCCCCTCGCGCCGCCTGATGGTGCTTCCTATTGCTTCCGCACTTTGCAACGAGGACGGGCATTCTACTATTGGGTGGCTTTGCTACAGATATCAGTAGTGTACAGGGTTCGGACGTCAACTGATTCCAGAGGTCATTGATCAAACCGGCTCTGCCAATCAACCGGCTCTGCGAATCAACTAGCTCTGCAGATCAGCCAGCTCTCCCTATCAGCCACGCCTACCGATAAGACGCCTCTGGGTATCAACCACCTATACCGATCACCCACCTCTGCCAGTCACCCGCCTCTGCCGATCATCTGCCTTCTTCCGATCAGGCACGCCTGCTGATCAATCGCCTAACTCCTTTATCAATCTACCGCTCCCACAGGTAGACTGTCTCCACAGATCAACTGCCTCCTTGAAGCAACTGCATTCTCAGTCATCCAATTCTAAGAATCCACTACCTCCACATCGCTGAGAATCCACCACCCCTACAGCCCCACTGACTCACAGCAGCTCGTTCTCAATGGAAACCTCCAATGGTTCTCTTTCCTTTCCTGTCAGCTTCCTCGGCTCCATAATCCATCTCTGGGTTACTTGGATCCGCCATTTTCTTCTTTGTTCCTCCATTACTATTTTTTATTTCACTCTCCGATACATGTCGCCAACAGTGCCACTACACTTGACAATGACCTCATTCTCCATTCTCGTGTTGAGTCTTGTACACTCTTCGTATCTTTATTGTTCCACTGTGTCTCTTTTGATGGTTATCCACCGATCCATTTGCACACTCTGACACATGTCAGTAACTGACATTTGATTTTGCTTCCTTTTGTGTGCCCATAATTCATAATAAACACCAAAATGTTGTTACCAAATTTTCAAATAAGTTTCACGACAGCCCTCTACTTTGCTAGCTGTTGTGTTCAACACAGAAGAGTCATTATTTTCATAAAGGCCTGAAAAATAAAGTTATTAGAATCTTTTGCCTTTTCACACCCTTCTCTGAGCTATTAAAATCGGTTTATTTGAACATGCCGCTAAACGTCGGCCGAATACTGCATTCCAGTGTCCACAATGGCAGGGCTGATGGTGGAGCTAAATTGCTGCAAAAACAACATATAGGAATTGAAACTTCCTGGCAGATTAAAATTGTGTGCCGGAACCGGGACTCGAACCTGGGACCTTTGCCTTTTGCGGACAAGCACTCAACCGACTGAGCTATCCCGACACGACTCACGATGCCGCCTCACAACTTTTGCCCCCGAAAGGGAAAGGTCCCAGGTTCGAGTCCCGGTTCCGGCACACAATTTTAATTTGCCAGGAAGTTTCATATCAGCGCACACTCCGCTGCAGAGTGAAAGTTTCATTCTGGAAATATCCCTTAGGCTGTGGCTAAGCCATGTCTCCACCATATCCTTTCTTCCAGGAGTGCTAGTCTTGCATGTTTCGCAGGAGAGCTTCTGTGTAGTTGTGAAAGTAGGAGGTGAGGTATTGGCGGAAGTAAAGTTGTGAGGCGGCATCGTGAGTCGTGTCGGGATAGCTCAGTCGGTAGAGCGCTTGCCCGCGAAAGGCAAAGGTCCCAGGTTAGAGTCCCGGTTCCGGCACACAATTTTAATCTGCCAGGAAGATTCATATCAGCGCACACTCCGCTGCAGAGTGAACGTTTCATTCTGGAAACATAAAGGAATTGTATGGGTGCTGTTGTACTGTATGGAAACACATTTATATATTTCAATTCTCTATTCGAAACCGTAAATTAGACATACCTGTACGATAAAGACTTCAAATTGTAAAATGAATATTGATATTACAATAGACAAATATAGAAAAAACAAAGGAAATGAGAATGGACTCGGTAAACATGGAGGTGCCACTGTTAATAGGGAAGCAGTAGGTGGAGACTGTCAACTCATTCTTGTATCTGGATAGTATAGTGACAGAAGGTGGTGGAGCTGGGGATGACGTGAAGAAACGCATTAATATAATTGTATCCAATATTTAAAAACAGAAATATCATGTACAGAACAAAAATATCTATTTTTAATACAGATGTGAATGCTGTTCTGCTGTACGCCAGTGAAAGCTGGAGAGTGGATAAAAAGATAACACCCCAGTTACAAATAGATGTCTCCGACTCATTATGAATATCTGGAGGCCAGAAGAAATAATTAATGAGGAGCTCTGGCGAATAACAAACCAGATACCTATAGAAGACCAGATGCGGGAGAGAACGTGGGGGCGGTTGGAGACACATTGAGAAAACCAGACGGAGCTATTGAGGAACAACCACTGGAATGGAATCCCCAGGGAACAAGGAAGAGACCCGGCCGCGGTGGCCGAGGGGACTGCATCGCGTCAGTCACGGTCTGCACTGCCACTACGGTCGGGGGTTCGAATCCCCCCTCGGGCATGGATATTTGTGCCATCCTTAGTCTTAGCTAGCCCATAAGTAGATTGTAAGTTTAGGGACTGATGACCCCGTAGTTAAGTCCCATAAGCTCTACAAACATTTGAACATTTTTGAACAATGAAGAGAGGGAGGTCTATGGGCACATGGAAGAGGACAGTGGAAGAGGATGCAAAGACAGTTGGCAAGACCTGGGCAGAATTAAGGCAAATGGCCAAGGACAGAGACGGATGGCGAGCACTCCTAGATGCCATATGCCCCCATAAGATCCAAAGGAATTAACTCAAGTCAATAGTTATAATACATTACACATGTAACTCAGAAAATGGTGGCCATGACTTATATAAGTACTTCTTAAAATTAGTATTTACATCTTTGGATTATTCTATACCGAAGCCGGTTATGACAGTAATTTAATAAGGCGACTACTACTATTTTAGCGTCTTTATGCCTAGGGTCGTTAAAATGTCCTCATCTGCCTTCAATTTTAAGTTTGTTTGGGTTACGTACTAACAGTTGTATCTCCGTACTCAGTAAAAGTGGACTGATATGGCATTTTTATTGCAACTCGTATATACTACCACCTCCTAAAATAATGTCCCTCCTAAAACATCCTGCATTTACTTACTAGTAAGGAGCTGGACAACAATTAGCTTTGGGAATAACTGTAATTCATGGGACAGATTCGTAATATCTGAATATTTTCCACCAAAGTGTAGGCCTACTCTTCTACCGAAACAGCCATCAATTACTTGAACGACGTTGTAACTGAAATCTGCTCCTCAGTATCTACTGTAAAATTCCCCTTAACAGTTCAATGATGTTGAGGTCAGACGATTGTGCTGATAGTGCTGATACTTAATCGGAGTAGCAGACGTGAAGCCAGGTGCAGTGTACTACTCGAGCCAATAGATGGCACTGCTAGTGGTGTCGCCTGGCAAACGCATATAAATGCCACGGAGTTTCCGCTATTAGCTATTTGATGGAACCACCTGAATACTGCGATACTGCCACCCACGTAACGTTTAGCAAGCAGGCAGGCTGGACCGTGGGTTTATTTGGCAGTTCTCCATAAATCAACAGGGTGGTTTTAGGAGAAAATGAAAGGTAGGATACACTGGACCATGGCACATTTATCCAATCATCAGGTGTCCTGGTTTTATTATCGAGGCACCGTTTGTTTCGCAGCTTTCCACTGGCTTCCGTTAAAAAGGGTTTCGCAATTGCAGCCCTTCCATGAAAGTTAGCCTTGTGAAGTTCCGTCCGTATTGTTTTTATAGAAACACTATCACTCAAGCGAGTATTCACTTTTGCAGTCAATTTTGCCACAGTAGTTTAAGCTTGTCTGGTCACAATCATTTTTATAGTTCGGTTTCTGTCAGTTAAATTCGAGTTTCCTCCACTATTTCCCTTCGCCGGTGATGTTGTATCACGTTTTGTGTGCAGTCACTACCGTGGATACAGTCGCTCGTGAAACATAAAACAGAGAAGCCATTTCACCACTTATGATCACGCTAACCGCGCACCAACAAACTGCGCTCTCTGGAAGTCTGAGACATAACGCATTTCATCGATCGCTTGTGTTAGCTGTCACAGAACGAAGTGTAGGATGCACAGCAAGGTAACGTCTAAAGCTTGCCAAGTCAACTGTGCACTGCAGCCGGGTAGCAGTTTTTTCACATACGCAGTGATGCCACGTTCCTATAAGATGAAATATCTTGCGCGTTGTTCATATTATTTTGCCCACCCACTGTATGGTTACATTACGCTTACCAAAACAAAACAATCTCGCCATTTGATGTTGCCTGCTTTCGCCAGCTCTTTCTTTCCAGTCTTATGATTAAATTATCATCATCTTTTATGCTGAACATTGTTTGTCGGAGAATCACGCCATGGAGTATGAACACACTAGGATTCTGATACAGACGTCGAGATACTGGGACTGTGTCGTTAGAGATGCCATTGAAATTCGCACAAGTGACGACCTCATAAACCGTGACTCTGGCTATAATCTTAGCAAAGCTTGGGAACCAGCGATTGGGTTAATTAAGAGTAAATCTAGCAAACGTAACGAAGTGACGACCACGGCGGACAGAGCCCTCACACCGACGTCTTCTCAGATGCCGGCGCAATCGGTTCCACTGCGCGGCCGCGGCGTGGGGCGCGGATCGCGGAGGGGTCGCTCCGCGGGCCGCGGGTATTTAAATGGCCCGCTACCGGGCTAGAACCCAGTTCCCTTCGAGCAGCCGTAGCGTGCGGACCTCCGTGCCGGCGCGTTTCCAGGAGCTCAGTCCGTCAGTTCACCTGATGATGGCGACATGTATGATCGCCGAAATATTGTGCCCGTTGGACACTATAGACCGGCAGTACACCCGTGGATATTTTGATCATCAAATACGCCGGGAGAAACTGAAGAATCACATCATCTTTTATATATTTTCGAATATTAATACTATCAAAAACTTACTCAATTTTACTGCCACTCTAATTACGAAGATGAGTCAGTAAATAAGTCACAAACTGAGGTAGTCACGCCAGTACTGCGCGCTGTGTAGGTGTGTTTCTCTACCACTGCGACACTTCCGTCTTGTGGGTTGCAGCAGTTTAAGGAACCAAATAAAGTTACAGCTCAAGAGCGTCCCTTATAGGATGCAAATGCTGCCACAAAAATTCCTAGCTACAGGCTTTTAAAACCTTCTAGAACGATGGGACGAGTGTTTAAATTTACAGGTGGAGTCAGCTGAAAAGTAAAGCAATTTTGAGGCTTTTAAACGCAGTACTGGCGTGTCTACCTCAGTTTGCGACTTATTTAGTGACTCACTCGCGTACTTAATGAAATGTTACGATAGTTTTATTAATGGTAATTTAGTCACCAATTTAATTGCGTGGTATCCCACAGAAAGTCGCGGTGGAGTAGCCGAGCGGTCTAAAGCACCTCGCTGCGGAGCGCGCGGTTGCTCGCCGTGGAAGTCCGAGTCCTCCCTGGGGCATGGGTGTGTGTGTGTTTGTCCGTAGGTTAGTTTACCTAGGTTTAAGTAGTTTGTAAGCTACGAACTGATGACCACGCAGTTTAGTCCTATAGATTTACAGACATTTGAACATTTATCCCATAGAAATATGATAAACCCAATGGAATTGTTAATTTCTTATCGTATCTATTTACAAATTTTAAAAAATTCCAAAACAACTTATGAACTTGTTACAAGTAAGGGTTTTTTATATATTGCAAATGAGCGGAAGTAACGTATTATTCAAGCCTGTAGTAAAAAAGGAAGGAAGCTTAGGCTTTAACGCCCCGTCAACAGCGTGGACATTAGAGGCGGAGGTTACGCTCGGATTGTTTGGGTCAAGATTGGGAAGTAAATCGGCCGTGCGCCTCCAAAGGAAACATCCCATCATTCGCCTGAAGTGATTTAGGGTAAATCACGGAAAATCTAAATGCGTACGGCCGGAGGTGGATCTGTAACTCCCGAATGAGAGTCCAATGTGTTACCAGTCGGTCGGTATCTGAATGCAGTAGTCGCATGCACTTAAGCTGTCATTTGGAATATTTTCCAAAACTGTATACAGGTTAACTTAGTATATATCAACCTTCCATCAAACGAACTTGTTTGAGTAACAGAAAGGGTGAGTTAACTATTTCAAAACTAGTAGGTCATTATTTGGAACGCTGAAAACCTATTTGTGGAAGATTTGGTCTCATTACATTTCATTCAGCAAAATATCGATATATGATACTCAAATGATTGAAGGTTATATGTAACGCTAGTATGTATTCACACACACGTTAATTTAAATCAGTCGTACATAGAGAGAGCTTATTTTAAGAGTCCAATTGTGGATACATATTTTGGAATTGGCTGCATACATTTGTTAACTGTTCCTAACTAACTTTGTATTTACGTGATCTTTCTGACTCTGTTGATATTTACACTCTAGTATAGAGGATTTGCCACAGCTGTATATGAGGCACTACTACTCAGAGACCTAACTTCCCATCATGTTCCTTGCTTTCCCCTCTACCTTACAACAGACACTACGTAATTCGCGTTGAATTTCTCCTTAGGTAAACTGCATTCGCTGTGTCAATAGAAAGCTGTTGGCAGACCTGTTTCATAACAACATAATCAAATCAAATATTGATGAATAATTTATGTAACTTGATCAGTCATTTGTTAATTGTTTTATTGTTATTTATCACACGGACACTCAGAATTAAAAAAAATAATAAAAAAGATGCTGCATATTGGTAAGACGCCAGTGTCACATACGACTGATGCTTCAGCAGAAACAGAGGTCCGTTTGTTTCGTAGCGAATTTTACGATTAACTTACTGCCGAAATAACCGGAATATCTCACTGAGCAAGCGAAAAAGTAATGTGAGAACGAAATTTCTCGAAACGCCCTCCGTATGCAAAATAATCTGTATCTTCATGCCAGGTCAAATTAGAGTAAAACACCCGAACTTTCGGCAAAGGAGATTTTCATTGAAAGCTCGAGTTCTTTCTCTAACTGGATGCAGTAGTACGACCGAAAATATTTTTTACGAAGAAGTTTGTTTGAAATACTCAATACGGCTGCCGACATATATTGTAAACCGATGGTTTTGGTAACGATGAAAAAATAAGACAGCCAGTTGCATAACAACTAGTTGCCATTTTTTTGGTATCCTTTCCAAGACTATAATTAGTTTATATGCACAGTTTCCTTGCAGTGTTTACATAACAGGTCACCCACATTAGCGTGCAAGCTTTATAAGCTCAAATGTATGTAATTCTACGGGACCAAACTACATTGGTCATCAGGCCCTAGCTTTACAAACTACTTAAACTAAGTTAAACTAACCTAAGGACAACACACAAATCCATGCCCGAGGGAGGATTCGAACCTCCGACGCGGGAGGCCTCGCGGTACTCCAGACCGCTCGGCTACCCCCGCACAGCAGCTTTATAAGTCAACAGTGGCAAACAATCTGCATCTTCATGAGAAATTTTCATAAAAAAACGACATTTCCACATTCTATAATTTTTAATTATCGGGAAAGATTACTAAGTGATCGCTAGCCTTCGCTAGTGTATGGTGTCCACTGATGAGTTGTTACAAAGCACAAGCTCGTATTGGGGAAGGATGCTGGCTTTTTTCTTCAGAAAGAAACCATCCTACAGCCATCAGAAGCGAAACAGATACAATATGATGTTAGAAACTGTCACAAAGTTGAAAAGAATTTGTTTATCTTAACAAGAAGACTTAGGGAATTTGTAGTAACATGAGAAATCTAATTAAGAGTTCTTTGATTTAAATTTCCATTCTATTTCTTGCAGACAGTTCTTAAGATACGTGTACTTTTAAAAACACTGGGGGAAATAAAAATTTATGCACACTCATAGAATTTTTCAATAACACTAAAATTTATTGTTGAAACAGGACATATGGAGTATATGAAATGATTACATTTACACACCAATAGCTCAAGCGGTACTGAGATGCTAGGTGTCGACCTATGCTGATATGCCCATATCTGATTCTGGCATCATTCCATCATACAGATGGCGAATACGTCTTGCGATAAATTCTTCCACGCCTAATCTGGATGTTCACGTAGTTCATCAAGAGTTGTGGGTTGACGAGTCGCACCCGTCAGTTGCCGTTCCATTATACCCCACACGTGCTCGATTGGAGACTAGTCCAGATATCGTGCTGATCAGGCAAGTTGCCTCACGCTTTCCAGAGCACTTGAGGTTTCACGCACAGTGTATGGGTGAGCATTATCTAGTTGAAACAACACATCACTTTCCTGTTGCAAGAATGGCAAAACAAAGGATCTTACAAGATTCTGCACGTACCGAGTGCTGGTCAGCGCTCCGTCCACAAACACCAAAAGTGACAGAGAAATGCAGCTTATCGCAGCCCAGAACATAACGCCTCGAGTGGGGCCAGTGTTTCTTGTACGAATGTACTCAACATCTACATGAATACTCTGAAATTCACATTAGAGTGCATGGCAGAGGGTTCATCGAACAACTTCTATGATATTTCTCTGTAGTTCAATTCTCTAATAGTTCGCGGGAAAAAGGAACAGCTAAATCTTTCTGTTTTCGATCTGATTTCTCTTATTTTATTATGATTATCATGTCTCCCTATGTAGGTGAATGCCAACACTATATGTTCGCATTCTGAAGAATCCGTTGAAAGAAATATCGCAAACAGATCTCGCCGCAAAAAATAACTCCTTTCTTTTAACGATTTCAAAAATGTTCAAATGTTTGTATAGTCTATGGGACTTAACTACGGGGTCATCAGTCCCTAAACTTACAAACTACTTATGAACTACTTACGAACTAGGACGGCACAAATATCCATGCCCGAGGGGGGATTCGAACCCCCGACCGTAGTGCTTTAACGATTTCCACACCAATTCGAGCACCATTTCCGAGACAATCTCTCCCCTATACCGCAATAATACAAAACAAGCTGCCCTTCACTGGATTTTCTCTAAATCGTCCGTCAGTACCATCTGGTGTCGATCCCACAATGCGCAGCAATACTCCAAAACAGGACGTACAAGTGTAGTATAGTCAGTTTCTTTAGTAGAACTGTTGCATCTTTCCAATTTAAGTTGTTCAGAATTGTTACTCTTAGTTATTTAGTAGAATTGACGGTCTGTAGGTTTGACTGATTTATCGTGTAAATGAAGTTTAACGGATTTCTTTTAGTGTTCATATAGATGACCTCACACTTATCGTTATTAAGAGTTAGTTGCCAATTTTTGCACCATGCAGATGTCTTATCTAAATCGTTTTGCAGTTGCTTTTGATCTTCTGGTGGTCTTACTAATCGAACTCGCCAGATCTACGTAGTATGCGGAAAAGATCATCACCTGCATGCAGGCAGAATCTGCTTTCACCGCTGAAGACCACGATCCGCCACTGCATCTTCCAAGTGATGCTCTGACGGCACTACACGATCCGCACACTTCGATGTTGAGGCGTGGGTGGAAAAGGGACTAGAGATGTGGGTGTCCGTAGAATACCATTGCTGTTACCCAGTTCATTTTTCTTGGCTCGCAAACCCTGTTATCTGTTCTGTGGTAGCTTAACGATCCGTCACTGCTGCCCTTACAATATGACGATCTTGGTGGACGTCTGTGCTGCGTGGTCGTCCTGAACCTCTACAGGTGTGAGAATGTTCACGTGCACATTGCAACCAGCATCGTTACACAACTGACGCGGTACGAAGAACTTGTGTGGAAATTCTCCCGCCACTCATTAGGTCATAGTTTTAAACTCGCTGTGGACGCGTGGTCTAAAGCATCATGCTACGGACTAGGCGATCGCTCCCGCCAGAGGTTCGAGTCCTCCCTCGAACATTGGTGGGTGTGTTATCCTTGGTGTAAGTCAGTTCAAATAGTTTGTAAGCCCAGGGACTGATGGCCATAGCTGTTTGGCCCAACAGGTTTACAAACATTTGAACATTTGAAAGTCTCCGTCACATGGTAGTTCGCGGACGATGTTGAAACTAGTATGAGTCCATCTAATATCCCCCGGGTGGCATCTGCCGTCATGGAATCAATTTCGAGAGGTACCATTTTTTTCTGCTAGTGTAGACTTCAACTGAAACGAAATGTATGATTTTTTTTTTTAGCCGTGACAAAGACACAATTCGAGAATCAATAAAGACACATATATATGCATTACCGTTACCATTCTTTGCTGCCGAGTTAGTTATGATGGCTGTTGTCCCACGCAAGAATAAATATTAAGTAATTCATTTATCATATCTACATAAATCGACATTACAAACTGTTTAGTTGCTCCATCTTCTGTGTACAACATTAAGTTCATGCACATGGTGTGATGGCTCGTTCATATCTTTCCAATTGGTCGTGTTAGATTTGTCAAACCCCTCGTGTGATTTGACGTCTTCTAGCTATTGGCGCGCATTGTGGTGCGTTCTAAATCTCGTTCCGGCGGTGCCGAATTGGTCGGTGTGCAGTCGATAACGTTGGACTGCAGAGGTTGGACCCTAAACGACTGGAAAGCCGTCGCTCGGTCAGATGAGTCACGATTTCCTAGTTCTTTACCTTCTCTTCAAATGTTTGTAGATCAAGGGGACTTAACTGCTGCGCTTATCAGTCTCTAGGTTTACAAACTACTTACAAAAACATAAACTAACTTATGCTAAAGGCAATACAAACACACACACACACACACACACACACACACACACACACACACAAAGGCTGCTCAATTTACAGTTGTTGTTGATGTGCTCTTCAGTCCGCAGAGTGGTGTGATGCAGCACTCTACGCTACCCTGTCCTGTGCAAGTCTCTTCATCTGAGAATACGTTCGACAACCTACATCCTTTTGAATCTGCTTACTGTATTCGTCCTTCGGTCTCCCTCTACGATTTTAAGCCATACACTTCCTTCTAACGCTAAGTTGACAATTAATTGATGTCTCAGAATGTCTCCTACCAATCTATCCCTTCTCTTGGTCAGGATATGCCAGAAACTCATTTTCTCCCCAATTCGGTTAAGCACCTCCTCATTAGTTACGCGATCTACTCATCTAATTTTCATCATTCGTCTGTAGCACCACATTTCAAAAGCTTCTATCATCTTTTTGTCTGAACTCCTTATAGTCCACATTTCACTCCCATACAATGCTACACTCCAGACAAATGCTTTCAGAAAAGACTTCCTAACATTTAAATTAATATCGGATGTTAACAAGTTTCGCTTCTTTCGAAACGTTTTTCTTCCCATAGCCATTCTGCATTTTATATCTTCTCTACTTCGGCCATCAGAAGTTATTTTGCTATCCAAATAACAAAACTCATCTACTACTTTTATTGTCTCATTACCTAATCTAATTCCTTCATCATCGTCTGATTTTTTGACACTGCATTCCATTACCCTCGTTTTACTCTTGTTAATGTTCATCTTACATCTCCCTTTAAAAATGCTGTCCATTCCATTCAGTTGCTCTTCGAGATCCTTTGCAGTCTCTGACAAAATTATTATGTCATCGGCAAACCGCAAGGTTTTTATTTCTTCTCCCTGAACTTTAATTCCCTCTCCAAACTTCTCCTTACATTCCTTCACTGCTTTCGCAATGTACAGATCGAACAACATGGGGGAAAGGCTACAACCCTGTCTTACTCCCTTCCCAAGCTCTGCGTCCCTTTCTTGCCCTACGACTCTAATAACTGTTGTCCGGTTTTTGTATAGGTTGAATATAACTCTTCGCTCTCTATCTTTACCCCTAATACCTTCAGAATTTGAAAGAGTGTATTACATTCGACATCGTCAAAACCTCTCTCCTAATCTACAAACGCTAAAAACGTAGGTTTGCCTTTCCTTCGCCTATCTTCTAAGCCGTAATGTGAGTATTGCCACCTAAATCCAAACTAACCTTCCCCGAGGTAGGATTACACGAGTTTTTCCATTCGTCTGTAAATAATTCGTGTTAGTATTTTACAACCATGACTTATAAAACGGATAGTTCTGTAATTTTCACATTTGTCTGCACTTGCTTTCTTTTTAATAGGAATTACAATATTCTTCTTGAAGACGGCGGGTATTGCATACCAGGTGGAACAATTTTTTCATGACTGGCTCTCCTAATGAAATTAGCAGTTCAGACGGGATATCACCTACTGCATGGACCTTGTTTCGACTCAAATCCTTCAGCGCTCTGTCAAATTCTTCTCGCAGTATCATATCTCCTATCTCATCTTCCTCCACTTCGTGTTCCATTCTAGAATACTGCCTTCAAGTATATTTCCTTTGTATAGACCCTCTATATATTCCTTCCACAGTTCAGCTTTCCCCTCTTCGTTTAGTACTGGTTTTCCGTCTGACGGAATAATACACTACTGGCCATTAAAATTGCTACATCAAGAAGAAATGCAGATGATAAACAGTTATTCATTGGACAAATATATTATACTAGAACTGACATGTTATTACATTTTCACGCAATTTGGGTGCATAGATCCTGAGAAATCAGTACCCAGGACAACCACCTCTTGCCGTAATAATGGCCTTGATACACCTAAGCATTGAGTCAAACAGAGGTTGGATGGCGTGTACAGATACAGATGCTCACGCAGCTTCAACACGATACCACAGTTAATCAAGAGTAGTGACGCGTATTGTGACGAGCCAGTTGCTCGGCCACCATTGACCAGACGTTTTCAGTTGGTGAGAGATCTGGAGAATGTGCTGGCCAGGGCAGCAGTCGAACATTTTCCGTATCCAGAAAGGCCCGTACAGGACCTGCAGAATGCGGTCGTGCATTATCCTGCTGAAATGTAGAGTTTCGCAGGGATCGAATGAAGGGTAGAGCCACGGGTCGTATGAAATGTAACGGCCACTGTTCAAAGTGCCGTCAATGCGAACAAGAGGTGACCGAGACGTGTAACCCCATACCATCACGCCGAGTGATACGCTAGTATGATGATGACGAATACATGCTTCCAATGTGCATTCACGGCGATGTCGCCAAACACGGATGCAACCATCATGATGCTGTAAACAGAACTTGGATTCATCCGAAATAATGACGTTTTGCCATTCGTGCAGCCAGGTTCGTCGTTGCGTACACCATCGCAGGCGCCGGTCGCAGTGGCCGAGCGGTCTGCGGTGTACCAGTCACAGTCTGCACGGCCGCTGCGCTCGGGGGTTCGAATCCCCTCTCGTCTTTAGTATACGGTAGTTCATAAATAGTTTGTAAGTTTAGGGACTGATGACCCCGCAGTTAAGTCCCTTAAGCTTCACAAACATTTGAATAACGTACACCAGTGGCGCAGCCAAGCGGGGGGGGGGGGGGGGAGGCAGGGAGAGGGCTAATGGGGCTGAAGCCCCCCCCCCGGGGCATCTCCCAAAGATGTTTTAAATTATTATTTATTATTATTTTAAACAGGCCGGAAGAGGAATTTGAAATAGTGCACATTTAATAAATCAAGACGTAACTGTAATTTCCCAAGTACAAGTTAACTTGACAATGGGTCGCTACATGATGCCGCCACTGAGAACGTGTGCTGCTGTTACTGTGAGCAATACCGACGCGTCTAGCTTTGATGCTGCCGCTATTGTTACTGCTATGCTGAAGTTACGGGCCGATTGTTCATATGCGGCGACCCGCTGCTTAGCAGGTCAGCGGCGCCACCGAGTGGAATCTTACAAAGGCTGCCAAAAACTACGAACAACAATAGTGTTATATGATAATTTCCTAGTATCCGTGTACATCGAAGGAAACGGCATTGCGATCGATATATATAGAACGTTATATATTGTAGTTTTGATTGTATTGAATATATGATATTTTCTTGTGCTTTTCCGACTCAATGTGTGGTTGCCATTTGAAATACCGAAAGGAATATCGGTAGTTCCAAGAATGGTATGTATCCAACGTGCAACTGTAAACCGATTTAGTGTTTCTGAAACGGAGATTCGGTTGCTACGCGTCATCACGTAGTAAAAAAGAACCTCTTGTTTAACCCATACCTAACATTCTTAAAGCTACGCTACAAACCACTCTTTTTTAAGTAAATGTTAAGTTATGTATAGGTTAAACAAGATTTTTTTTAGTACATGAGGGCGCGTAGCGGCGGAATCTCCGGATCAGAAACACTAGATCATCGATGGTAGCGAAGCGAGAGTCGAACGTTCGCTATACATCGATCACAATGCCGTTTCGCAGTTATAACATCGGAGAGCTTCTTATATTTCTGATGGTGCATGATAAGAACCCTTTACCATCAATAAATTCAGTAGGCCGGCGGTGTCCACAGGGGAGTGTCATAAAATAATTTACAAAACGTGAAATAAAAGATATTGTTGCACACCAGCTATGTAGCGGAAGTATAGCGGTAAATTTTTCCTAATCTTGGTTGCTGTAGAAACATTGCGGTGTGTCGACAGAACGGGGAAGGGGAACAGCAGCTACTTTGCGTCATACTTACTGGGGCAAGCTGACAGGAATGGACGCACATGTGCCGGACTGAATAGCACGCATCAGCCCAGGGGCGTAGATAAAGGGTGGGGTGGGGGGACGCGGGAGTTCAACCCCCCCCCCCCAAAAAAAAAAAAAACTTTTGTTTCCACTCAGCCGGCCGCGGTGGCTCCAGTCACGGTCTGCACGGCCACTACGGTCGGGGGTTCGAATCCCCCCTCGGGCACGGATATTTGTGCCGTCCTTAGTCTTAGTTAGTTCATAAGTAGTTTGTAAGTTTAGGGACTGATGACCCCGTAGTTAAGTCCCATAAGCTATACAAACATTTGAATTTGTTTCCACTCGTGCTAAAGTGAAAATGATTTGTGTAATGAATATTAGAGTTAGACTGAAAACTTTGAAACTTTGCCAACAAAGAGAGGTACCAGGGTGTCTGTAAGTTGTAATCGATGCTTAGTTGAGCTTTGTCTTCTTACTTGTAGTCCGGACACTTTGTCTTGAATGTCTTATGGTTGGCATTCATGAGGCCTACGCAAGCGTCGCGCACAACTTATTAAAAAATAATAATAATAATAAAATTAGTGCCTAGGTAACCACCACATAAAAATCAGTAGCAATGAAGAACTATTGTTGAATTCCAGCCAGAAACACGCTTCACAGACCGCGCGTGGCTTGCCTAGCGTTTAACGATGGCCACCGTGTCTTATGTTTACTACAGCTACCAACTTCAATGATCTACTAACTTTATTACTACAGTAGGGTGGCGAACTTGTACCTAACACAGACAAATATATTTTTAACGAGTCATGTTCCCATCCGCCGCTTACAAGAAGCAACCTTACCTTCGTCCCACTACTGTAAATGCACACTAATATTACATTGTAATCTCTAGCGTCATTTCGCCAAAGTAGTATTACAAAGAAGCGACGGATTTCTATAATAGGAGGCGACAGTGGACTTTGTTAATAACTGTCGCCTGTTAACTGGATCATATTTGTCTGCAACTTCACTACGGTAATTCGGGTTTCCACAGGGCGTTGTGCAGGTGCTGAAACGTATGGGAGACCTGGGTAACGGCGCCACCCTGGGTAATCGCGCCATCCCAGTTTTCTGACGAACGGTTTGCAGTACGAATACGCTTGTCAGTGTTCTATCTCCGTTACCTACCACGGAATTAATTCCTGTGGTCGCCGTTCGTGATTCTTGACAGGTATTAATCGTGTGAAAGAAATTGTTGGTTTCGACGTTTTAGATCTAATTTTTGAGCCTGTATTTTATTGAAATAAGTACTTCTATAGGCTGTCAGTGCTTTTTAATACTCGTACTAACGTAATCTGTAGATATTTAGTTTCTATTACGTGTCTCTAACCTAAATGTTTCGCAAAATCTTTGGCTTTAAATTAACGTTCTTAGCCACATTTTTCAGCTGGGGCAATGACGCCATGGTGGAGAATTTAGGCTAAATGAAGTGTAATACAGATGCATTTTGACATGTAGTAGGTTTGAAGTGCCAAAAACTATACCGGTATTTCTGACTTTTGCGGTCTCTTAATCAAGCCTAAATTATAAAATGTATTTTTATTCCAATTTTACATCGACAAGTACTTGAAGCCTTCTAAATGCGATAAGTATAAATGACAACGGTTGCAACACTTACTACTACTCATTCATCGTGTTGGTTTATCCTTGATTTTCAATTGTATGGCGTCATTACCCCGGAAACCAGGTTGATGGCGCCGCTGCATATACTTTCACAATATATTTTTTAACAATAAAACTTAACGAAATACATGTCTGAAAAAATTATAATAAAGTAGTATTAGCTGGCGAAGCTGTAGTATTATTCTTTACGAAAAAGACACGCCTTTAATAAAGTAGAAAAAACTGGTTTTCCTTGAGGTGGCGCCATTCCCCTTGTCTCACCTACGAGGTGTGTTAGAAAAGTAATGAGATTGGCAACAGTGCGGGAGATCTGGCAACGTTGTGTCTACCGGCCGATGCTAAATCTGATTGTTGATCCCTTCCACTTCCTCAGTCCGAGTTACAACTCCGTACAGTTAACACATTAGTTTTCACAACGCCATTAGTAAAGTTGTGTTTTCATTGTGCGTCACAGAAATGGAGCATCGGAATTTAGAGCAACGTTGTGCAATAAAGTTTTGTGATAAACTTGGTGAACCCGCGAGTGTAACTTTTGAAAAGCTGAAACAGGCCTATGGGGAACAGTGCTTATCGAGAGCGCAAGTTTTCCGCTGGCACAAATCATTTTTGGAAGGCCGAGAACGCGTTGAAGATGAACCTCGCTCAGGGAGACCTTCGATTTCAAAAACTGACGAAAACATTGATCGTGTGAGGGCTCTTGTGAGATCAGACTGTCGTTTAACAATAAGAATGATCAGTGAACAGCTAAATTTAAACTCTTTCACCGTGGATCAAATTGTGACAGATGATTTGAACATGCGAAAGGTTTGTGCCAAATTGGTGCCGAAAAATCTCACAACTGAACAGAAAGACATTCGAAAAAACGTGTGCGTAGATCTTCTTGAGAGGATTGCTAATGACAAATAATTCTAGAATTGTGTGATCACTGGTGATCCTGGATATCTGAGAACGATCCTGAAACAAAGCGGCAAAGTAAAGAATGGCACACTCTGTCATCTCCTCGGCCGAAGAAATGTCGAATGCGCAAGTCAAAGATCAAGACCATGCTGATTTCTTTTTTTGATAGGAAGGGTATTGTGCACAAAGAATTCGTTCCACCAGGACAAACTGTCAACCAAGTGTTTTATAAAAGTGTCCTTGAAAAGTTGAGGAAAAGAGTGATTCGTGTGAGACCAGAAATTGCAGACAAGTGGATGCTTCACCATGACAATGCTCCGTGTCACACGGCCATTTGCATCCGTGAATTTTGACCTCAAAACGCATTACTGTTGTTCCTCAACCCCCCTATTCACCTGATTTGAGTCATTGTGACTTTTTCCTCTTCCCGAAATTGAAACATGTCCTAAAAGAACGTCATTTTGGAACTCTGGAGAACATTCAAAATACAGTGACCGACCAGTTAAAAGCCATACCAATTGAAGACTTCCAGCGCTGCTACAAAAAGTGGGAACGACAACTCCGCCGATGTGTAGCTGCCCAAGGGAACTACTTTGAAGGGGATAACATTGTTGTTTGAAAATAATAAAAACTTTGGTTAGTATGAAATCAGTCTCGTTACTTTTCTCACACAACTCGTATATGTCATTTGTCTGAAGGTTTTCGATTTTTTACGATTGCTGGCAACTGACGACGTGAGTCAGATTTGGTAGTGTGGAATGTATTTCTAATTTACTAATACCTGCAGTGATTAATTTTGCTGTGAAAATTGGGTTTATTCTGTATGTAAAGTTAAAATAATTTATGGGAATATAGTTGGGCAACGTCTTCGACAACAGCCTGTATTTCAGCAGGTGAACGCCGCTCATTTTCCGGGTATACCACTACACCAAAAGAGACATGGATAACACAAGACGCTGGAGAGAATGTGGAATGACGACGCGGACGTTTTAGGCTCGGAACGGAGCAGAACACCTGAGTGCACCGATAACGCTCGCCTCTGCGCAAGGTATCGGCGCGCTACGGGGTTAGGAATATCCTTAAGCCTACGTGGCCAACCCCGTCTGACATATTGCAAAACAAGAGAGAAAGCTGGATCGGAAGCTGTTGCGGAAACAATACGCTGAAAATCAATAGGAAAACGCTGGAGACTGTAACTTCTGAGCGTCAATTTTAGCACAAGAGTCTTCCGATCAATCAAACTTAACGTCAGGGCCAACTGGTAGGCGAGACAATATATCTGCATTGGAATGCTTGGTATAAGGTCGATATAACAAGTCGTATTGATAGTTCGATAACAACAACGATCAACGTTGAAGTTTTTGAGCAGTACGCTGTGGAACTGACTTTGGTGGATGAAAAAGCGAAAGGAGGGGGCGATGGTCGGTAACTTAATAGAATTTACGACCATACAGATAGTCATGAAACTTGGTTACCCCATAGACAATGGCCAAAGCCTCTTTTTCTATTTGGCTATAATTGACCGGAGCCCTCGTCAGAGTTTTAGAAGCGAAAGCAACAGGCCTATCAACAGAACCAATGCGATGGAACAGAACCGCACCCAGACCATAGAGACTAGCGTCAACTGCCAACAACCGGTTTAGCCGGGTCAAATGGAAGGAGACATTGAGAACTCAACAATGAATCTTTTAATTGCTGAAATGCAGACTAACACTCCGGAGACCAAACAAAAGGTACATTTTTCGTGCGTAGCTTGTTAAGTGGAGCCGCAATTTGGGCGGCATGTGGTATAAATTTAATATAATAAGTTAGTTTACCCATTACCGCTTGCAATTCTTTGGCATTTTTAGGCGCCGGCAGATCCTTGATTGCCGACAAACGCGCCTGAGAAGGATGGATGCCTTGAGAATTAATCACATGTCCCAAATAAGGAATTTCCTCAAGAAAGAAAACACATTTGTCTTTATTGCACTTTAATCGATTGTCTTGAATACGTTGAGCAAACACTAAGTTCTGTAAATATTCACTGGCTGTACGGCCTGCAACGACAATGTCATCTAAATAGTTCGAACATGACGGAACCTGTGAGGTTAACTGTTCCAGGAACCGCTGAAAGATTGCAGGAGCCGAAGAGCTGCCATGTGGGAGCCTTTGAAACTGGTAAAGTCCTAAGTGCATGTTAATCACAAACATTTGCTTTGATTGTTCGTCCAGCGGCAATTGCACCTAAGCTTCCCGTAAATCCACTTTACAGAAGTATCTACTCTGCACCAACCTGCCCATTAATTCTTTCGGTCGAGGGAGCGGAAACGTATCCATCACTGTTTGAGGGTTCACTGTCTTTTTGAAATTCTCACATAGTCGTAAATTGCCATCTGGCTTGGGCAAAATAACAAGGGGTGAAGCCCACAAGCTTGCTGAAATAGGTTTGATTACATCGTCTGCTGTCCAACGGTGCAATTCTTGTGCTACTTTCTCGTGCAAGGCGCACGGCACGTGACGAGCCCGAAGAAACTTCGGCTGTGCCGTAGGTTTGAGCGTAACATGGGCTTCGTAGGTTTTTGCCTTCCCGACACCCGGGTTAAAGATGTCTTTGTACTTGTGACACAACTCAGACACAGTCTGAAGCGGCACTGCCTCCTGAGCTTGCAGAATATTGTCCTGTTTACACAAATGGAACATGTCAAACAAATCCAACCCTAAAAATATTAGCACTATTTTCGGCACAAAGAATGTGAAACGACACACACTTCGTAATTCCTCTAAACCGGGTAGGAAGGGTACAGACACCTAACGCAGAAAGTTCCTGTCCGTTATATGCAAAAAGCGCTGACGTAGGTGGACGTAGCCGTGGACTGCCCAGGAATTGGTAGGTGTCTTTATTGAGTAAGGAGAGCGAAGCACCGGTATCCAATTGAAACTTGACTGTTTTGGAAGCAAGGTGCATCGTAAGAAACATTTTGTTTCCAGCTCGCTCATTTAGCGAAGGCTGCGGTGACGTTGTCGGATGATGCGCCTGCTGCGGGGTGGCAGCGCGAGCCAAAGCGTCGGCGATAACAAAAAAAAAAAAAAAAAAAAAAAAATGTTCAAATGTTTGTAAATCTATCGGACCAAACTGCGTGGTCATCAGTCAGTAGCTTACAAACTACATAAACCTAGGTAAACTAACCTAAGGACAACACACACACCCATGCCCCAGGGAGGTCTCGAACTTCCACAGCGAGCAACCGCACGCTCCGCAGCGAGACGCTTTAGACCGCTCGGCTACTCCACCGCGGCTCGGCTGTAACACCACACACGTTTTGCTGCTGCCTATGTCCGGGCCGCGCAGCGGACTGCGGTTGCGAGCGGCGTGTCTGTTGTAAACAAACTGTCTGTATGTGACCTCGCTTGCCACACAGGAAACAAATAGATTCGCGACAAGGGCAACCACTACGGTTATGCTCTGTAAAGCATTGCGTACACGACGTATTTCGTCCCCTGTACTTGTCCTGTTTTTGACCTCTAACTTTAGTCTGTCTGTTCCGTAGACCTTGCCCTGAAGCACTGGATGAACCCCCTGAATGTGACACCGTAGAGGGAGAACACCGTTTCTCACTACCTTGGAGATATTCGGAGCCTCTAAATCCACCTCCGTAGAGTCCAACATGCTTTGCGATTCCACATTGGATAACACTGTCTTTAAGTCTGGATCAGGATGTTTCAAAATAGCCCCACGGATGCGGGAGTCAGGAATATTCTGTGTTATCGCATCGCGTAACATGACGTCACTATAACTGGCACCACAACTACACGTGAACCGACAGTGAAGTGTGATACCTTGCAGTTCCGTAATCTACTGTTTCAACGACTGATCTGGCGTCTTTTGAAGTCGGAAAAACCTATACCTTGCAGCCGCTACGTGTACTAAGAGTCAAAGTGCTCGTCTAACTTCTTCACTATGTGCTCATACGAAAACTTTTCAGGGCGCGTGTCCTGGAATAACTTTAGTGCTAAGCGGTAGACGTCAGAACCCACAGTCGAAAGAAACAATGCATTGCGCGCCGTACCTTATACAGGGTGTCCCAGCTATCTTGTCCACCCAAAATATCTCTGTAACAATAACAGCTATTGGAAAACGACTTTCACCGGTATCAATGTACGGCTGGGGCCCATGAATGTACATATTTGCAAACATTCTAAAACGAAAGTAAATGTGTTTTTTAACACAAACTTATGTTTTTTTTAAATGGACACCCTATACTTTTTCTTTATAGATCCATAGTATGACAAATCACATAAACAATGGCGTTGATTGTATCGCAATATTCCAATTACATCCCGAGATATTGCGACGAGAAGTCGACGCTTGAAAAACCCGAAATATGCTGCTAGCGCACGTCCTGAGGCTCAGGCGTGAACCCCATGCAGCCCGTAATCGCGATGTGATTGACATGCGTAATCGCACTTCCATACTTATCAAGAGGTCCGAAACGAATAATACGGTCTGCTGCCATCAACTCTCATAAGCACATAATGGTTTCCCTCTTGCACGTTTTATGTGTCTACGTACACAATATGAACCAGTACCGATCGGTATACACCAGTCAGGTTGTCTTATTTATCCTGTACACCCAATATAAGGTTTATCGAATGCGTTACATGACCCATTGTGCCTTTCGCGCACTCTTTCATCCAGGGTCTACCTCTACCTAGACACGTGTCCAACGTAGTTCCCACTACAGCCACCGTTACCACTTCGCCTGCTGGAATGTATGACTTTAATGCAGGATGGCAACAGACCGTATTATTCGTTTCGGACCTCTTGATAAGTATGGAAGTGCGATTACGCATGTCAATCACATCGCGATTACGGGCAGCATGGGGTTCACGCCTGAGCCTCAGGGCGTGCGCTAGCAGCGTATTTCGGGTTTTTCAAGCGTCAACTTCTCGTCGTAATATCTCGGGATGTAATTGGAATATTGCGATGCAATCAATGCCATTGTTTATGTGATTTGTCATGCTATGGATTGCTGAAGAAAAAAATATAGGGTGTCCATTAAAAAAAACATAAGTTGTGTTAAAAAACACATTGGCTTTCGTTTTAGAATGTTTGCAAATATGTACATTCATGGGCCCCAGCCGTACATTGATACCGGTGAAAGTCGTTTTCCAATAGCTGTTATTGTTCCAGAGATATTCTGGCTAGACAAGATAGCTGAGGCATCCTGTATATTGTAGGCTGAGAAGTGTGCTTCCAGTTGCGCGCTATATTCTGCCCAGTCTTCTTTACCATCATACTGTCGAAATTTAGGAGCGGCCACTGGCGGCGGAACTGCTTGTTGCACCAGGACAGTAGTCATCTGTTGTACACTGCTCAGTAGGCGTTCAATTTGTTGAGCCTAAAACTGAACAATTCCCGTTAGAGACATTTGCTGTGGTAGCGGATCAGGCATGATGAACCACGGGAAATACAAGAAAGAAAGAGTCCATTAAGTAGAAAGAATACAAATATGAGCATTCGAATCCTATATTCACATAAGCAGCCTCGTGCCTGTGCCACTGCAAAAGTTGATGCACCGATAGTTCTATGCGCCAGTCCTCTTCGCCATCTTTATATTCGTACTTTCTCGTCGTCGGTCAGTTCCCACTTTCTTTTCTGGCGTGGATTGCTTACTGGCAATTTGAGGAAGGTGCAAGTGGCAGGCAAGGGTGCTGACTGAGACACGATGCACTCAAAACAAAACACACTTTTATTTTACACAGAAATTCTTCCATAGTAGAAAAAAAGAACATAACAGTACTTATCTTTTCACAGTCGCTGCTTGTTCATGAAAACAGTAACAAAAATCAGACTTGACACAATGTCCTGTTCGTGTCTAACTGAACATTCAATGGTAGACAAGATGTCCGTGACATACCGAGTCTATACAATACAAGTATAACTTAAAACAGTCTGCAACGGGCCACATGCTAATGTCGACAGTCATTTCTGTAGTCCACTCTTCCAGGGCACGTCTACCACACAACTAACTTTTCACTCCACGTAGCTCGCTTGGCTAACGTCGGTTGGCGGTGGCGCTACGAACTCCTGGAGGACGTGACGGTTACCTTTCGATCTCATTGGCGACCGTCTCTTACTTCTTCTTCCGTTGTGTGGTGTCAACCTTGCCTTGGTGGTTAGGACACCACATACCCTTAACAAACATTTGACCTTTTGTTGTTGTTGTTGTTGTGGCTGGCATTGCGCTGCACCCATTGTTTTCACCATATCCTACAAATTTTCGATTGGCGATAAGTCTGGTCATCTGGTTGGCCCGGAAAAATGGCTGAAGTTCAAATGTTTGTTAAGCTTAAGGGACTTAACTGCGGGGTCATCAGTCCCTAAACTTACAAACTACTTATGAACTACTTACGAACCTTGACGGCACAAATATCCATGCCCGAGGGGGGATTCGAACCCCCGACCGTAGTGGCCGTGCAGACCGTGACTGGAGCGCCTCAGTCTCCTCGGCCACCGCGGCCGGCGAATGGCTGAAGTCCTGTGACACCAACAGGACCCGTTTTCATGCAGCAGCATGTGTTCGCTCATTGTCTTGCTGAAAAATGGCATCTGGGGTGTCATACAGAAAGGGTACGGTTGTGGGTTTTAGTAAGTCATTTACATAGGTGAGACTGGTCAAAGTGCCTTGACACGCACCAAATGTGATTTGTGGTTGTATCCTATTGCACCCCACACTATAAGGCCTTGAGCTAGCGCTGTATGTCTTGTGTCAATGAAGTCACTATGATGCCGCTCGCCCTGTCTGTGGTGAACCTAAATACGGCCATCATTTTCAAACAAACTGAACCTGGATTCGTCCGAAAAATCACTGTCTGATGCCATTCCTGTCCCCAGTGAAGTCGGTCCATACTCCATTGCTATCTAACATGTTTCTGTGCATTAGTTAAAGGTAGGCGGAGAAGTGGATGCCGCGCACGTAACCCTAGCAGCTTAAGTGTGTGACAGTTTGTCGCCGATAGAACTGCGCATGCGCAGAGCTGTTGTCGATTTCCATAAGCAGCTATGCGCATGCGCAGTTTTGCAGCTTACGTGTCAGTTTGTCGTCGATAGCTATTATAAATGTTTTTGCGTGAAGTAACTGCGGGAGAGTAATGCTCTGTGCTAGAGTTGATCGATATTCATCGCTGTTAGATAGACATTGGTGTTAGAATCAATTTTTAAAAATATTTTAGGATGATGCTATTACCATGAGTGACGGAAATATGTTACAACTGGACAAAGACATAGAGCACAATACAGAATACAGATTTATATATACCTATTTCTTTTGTGGCTTGGTATCCTGGACCATATCAAAATTTTATTAGAGAATACAGTTGAATCTTCAGGATGGAGGTACCGATGGTCCTATATTGTAGTGATACCACCGATGTGTTGATGTTTTCAGAGAACTTAACACCGATGTAATAACATCGATGTTTCCCACTAAACACCGATGTCTATCTAACAGCGATGAATATCGATCAACTCTAGCACAGAGCATTACTCTGTCGCAGTTACTTCACGGAAAAACGTTTGTATTAAGCTATCGGCGACAATCTGACGTACATAGGATTGAAACGATTTATGACTGAACGCAAATTGAGCATGTCAGGGAGAAGTGAACATTTGTTTACACTGACAATCATCTGTTTTAAATAATAACTACGTCTTTACGTAATTTCTTTTAAACATACCTCCTAAAAAATACAGCACTGAAGATTGCACAGATATTCTTAATCACAATTCATAATATCTAGAACAGCAGTGAATTCTGTTGACTGCCGTGCTTTTACTAATACCGTAATAAACGACGACAGACTGCCACCCCTAACAGTGTGAGATGTATTTCACTGTTGCGCCAGAGTCGAGAACACAGATCTGCCCTGCAATGCCATTCGAATGAGGTGTTGATCTTCTTGGTCTGGGTAGTGCAACCTGCCGCATCTCGTCGTGTTCCACGCCCTTCCGCGGACCATTCTGCATAATTCCGCTGACCACCGAAACACTTCGATCCCTACACGAGCAGTAACATCCTGGATGCATGCATCACATTCTCCCATTCCCAATACAGCGTCCTCTTTCGACCCAACTTATTTTACGGTACGGTTAGCGCATACATCTGGGACTCACACTGACCATTACCTTGGGTTTCTAGCGACAACGAGAGCTGCAGGCACATTTTATCGAGTGGCTTTGCGCTTCGATATCGATGTTGACCTTGAACCCGCGGACCGACATGGTTTAAATGCTAATCATATCTGAAGAATGTGTGGTAGTGATCCCGCCATTAACATTCCTTCTTCAGTAATTCGACTTGGATAAGCTTTGAGATAATACCTTCCGATGGCAGTCATTCACTACCAAAGCAGATAAAAATATGTTTGAATTAGAGAGAATGTTAACCCTTTCAGCCATACTGTTCATTGTAATGGACGTTTGATTTTACAGTGAATATCCTCACTGTTTTATTATTTTTGCTTAATTAAGTCACCATGTCCATTTCAATGTAATACCAAATAATCATTATTATATTGGTGTGGTGTCTGTTCTTTCGGACCCGAGTTCGATTCCCGGCCAGCTCTCATTTTTACTTGTCGCCATTGCTTCATTTCAATGCCCTAGAGCAGCCACTGCCAATCCTTTCCTTCCTAATCCTTCTTTCTTCCTCTCCTTTATCAATAATTTGCATAACCAAATAATCAGTTATCACGTCATGTGGTGCCATCTAGTGGATTTTGTGTAGAACTATTTGGCAAAAGTTCGTGGGTGTTACTGATGGCCGCAACCTTCAACAAACAGCCGATTTCTTCCATTGTTTCCTGCATGTTATTGGTAAGTTTCACATTGTTTATTAATGTTATTTGTAAGTATAAGGTGTCTATGCTTCCCACACATATTCATAAACCTACAAAATGTTCCTTAAATGTTATAATTATTTTTGTTTTGTTTTGTAATGTCCATTGTAATTTAAAGTATGATACATAAAGGGGGGTTATGTTTGTTAGTATTCTGATTTTCTTTCTTTTCTCCTATATTTTAGGGTTAATTCGACACACAAAATGTCTAAAAGACGGAAATGCGTTAAATATTTGACAGATGAAGAGACTGAAACCTTAGATACTGATGGCATGGGGTCCAACTTTATCAGTACTCGGGTAATGGATACATGCAAAAGTTGTCCACATTCCAAGGCCTGAGTCTGTGTAACTCTACAACCAAAGTATGGCTGATATAGACAAGATGCATTTTTAATTAGTATTTACAGAACATTTATACGCTCTAAGAAATGGACTTTACGCATGTTTGCACATGCTCTGGATATGGCGTGTACCAATTCTTGGTTGGAGTATAAGAAAGACTGTCAAGTCCTTGGTCTCCCTATGAATAGTGTGATGGATTTGCTGCAATTTAGACAGCATATTGCAGAAACTTTGATTCTTGCAGACACAAATAAGTCTAGAAGGAGGGAACGTCCTAGCAGAGATTCAGAAGAAGTTATGTAAGAAAACAAGAAATGGAAAGTTGCTGAACAGCGACCAAATACCGAAATTAGCTATGATGAGATCAATCATGTGCCTGCTATGGATGATAAAGAGGCAACTAGGTGCAAAGAGATGAACTGCAAGAACAGAAACACTTTGTATGCACTAAATGTAAGCCGGCCGCGGTGGCCGAGGGGACTGAGGCGCTTCAGTCACAGTCTGCACGGCCACTACGGTCGGGGGTTCGAATCCCCCCTCGGGCATGGATATTTGTGCCGTCCTTAGTCTTAGTTAGTTCATAAGTAGTTTGTAAGTTTAGGGATTGATGACCCCATAGTTAAGTCCCATAGACTATACAAACATTTGAACATTTGAACTTAATGTAAAGTACACTTGTGTATTACAAACGAGCGCATTTGCTTCAAGGCATTCCTTTGCAAATAACAGGAGGTTTGTATGAATTTTTGTGTGCTGATGTAATAATTAATGACAATAAACTATGTAATTCTCTAACATCTGTAGTATTTTCCCCCCTTGCGTGCGCCCATCGAATCACACCGTGCATTGTAATGGACGTCACGTAAAACCTCTTGTATGAACACTGGAAGTACGGGACTCGAAAAAAGAAATAATGAAAAATATCGGGTAATCTATGGTATAAATATCAAAATTTTCACTAAACAGACAAAAAATAGTGACTGAAAGGGTTAAAAAGTTTAAAGCAGGCAATGCTTTCAAAACTAAATGCTCATCACCGTAAGAAAGTCAAAATCACATACCCGGATAACTGCACAGGTTTTAAAGAACTGCTGTGCAGCCTTGTGCAGAAAATGGCAGAGCATCCCACCGCGTTGGGACACACATCACGTAAATCCGCCTGAAGACGCGGAATGTGTGCATAGGGAAAGCATGACCATTGTCTCGAGTTCCAGGAGTCGTTACGGGAGTTTGAGCATGTACTGAATCGCCTGGAACAGAAGGCCATTACAGACATGTGTTGCGTGATTCACACCAACTGCCTCGTAACATCGTGCTCTGAAGTCTTTCCGGTGATGGCATTTGCCTTTTTAGATCTTTTGTGTACAATATATATATCTCTCTCTCTCTCTCTCTCTCTCTCTCAACACACACACACACACACACACACACACACACACACATGTGCAGGCCCTTGCGTATATACACTAATGTGTTCGTGCTATCCAAAACAAGCTTCCGCGTAAGATATAGGCAGAGTTAGATACTTCTGAGGAAACAGAACACGGTTATCAAACTGTGGTTTAAAACTGTGATATTTAGTTTTACATACATATACAGGGTGTCCGAAAAAAAGCGTCCGATACTTTGAGATGTAGTAGTACCCAACAAAAGAAGAAAAAAGTACAATAAACATTGGTCAGGAAACGCATACTTTCTGGGTTATGTACACTTATTCATAGTGACGCAAGACGTTTGTGAATGTCATCCTTTGTGATAGACGAGGTGAAGATTAACACTTAGAGTGCCATGCCCGTAATATTACGTTGCTGTCGTTTGTTCGAAGATTGCCGCGCCTGTAATATTACATTCTCTGTGCCTTTGCGAGAACTGCCGCGCCCGTAATATTACGGGCAGCTGTTCTCATACGAATTCTAGCTTTCGCGCGCATCATTATCCGTACGGCAGTTATCAGAATGGAGGCAAACCCTTGTAGTAGACATCTCTGCCACTAGGAGGCGCCACAAAACTGTTCACTTTACGAAACAAGGGTTTATGTCAGTTGACTGTGAGACATCAGGGCGAGCGTTAGACGCAACATGTCAAGCAGTAGGCCTTTGAGCGACGCCGAGACACTCAGGTGACACAGAAAAACATTTCTACCAACCAGTTTATTATTGCGGTATGCAAAGACTTGTCATCACCATGGGCCGCCAACTTTTAGCCTGGTACAAGTGGTGCTGCGCTTTCACGGCTGGATGGAACACATTTCCTGGAAAGAATACCCATTCCACCAGGGAAGAAGAAGGCACAAAAGACTTGTAGAGTGTGCTCAGAGAGGGGCAAGAAAGAAGCAGGAGTCGCCAGAAGGAAGGATATTTTATTCCAGTGTGCAGTATGCAAATTGGGGTTTTGTGTCCAGCCCTGCTTGCAGCTATACCACTCAAAAAAGAACTATTTGCACTAAAATCCGTTTGCTGATGTTTAATATTCATGTTTGTTGTTGTTATTTGGATGTTTAAGGGGGACAAAACTACAATGGTCATCAGTCCCCCATTCCATCACAAAATGTCAAAAATAAAAGCGCGGACGGTAAATAAATGCGCCCAGAGATTAGGTTTGCGAAGTGGGATGGGAATCCCACTGGGTCCATAAAACATCAACAAAACGGAGAAGAAACTAAAAGAAAAGGGGACGAACACACAAAGACACCTTACTACAAAGAGGCCGAAGGCAGTGGTTGACCGACCATAGGAATAAAAAAGGAAAAGTCAACCACTCGTCAGTACAAGGGAAAGACCAGTCATAGAGACTGATAAAAACCTCCTGCTCGAATAAAACTTAAAACTGAATTTGCTGCTGAAGCATCGTCACGTAAAACATCTGATAAAACGCCAGGAATGTTAAAACGACGCCACAAGGCGGCTAAAAACGGGCAGTCCACTAGGATGTGGACTATTGTTAAGTGGGAGCCACACCGACATTGGGGCGGGGCCTCACCACGAAGGAGATGTCCGTGGGTGAGCCACGAATGCCCAATACGGAGTCTACACAGCACCACGGAGTCCCGGCGAGAGGCCAGCACGGAAGAACGCCATGCGGTGGTGGTCTCCTTGACTACCCGAAGCTTGTTGGGTGTACCCAGGCTATGCCACTCTGCATCCCAACGCTGATGTACGCGGTGGCGCAACAACGAACGGAGATCAGACGCTAGGAGGCCAATGTCCAAAATGGACGCACTGACTGCCTGCCTGGCAAGTCTGTCAACACGTTCATTGCCCGGGATGCCGACATGACCTGGAGACCAGACGAACACCACTGATCGCCCGGACTCTCCAATGGCACAAAGCGTCTCCTGTATGGCCAACACCAGAGGAGACCGCGGGTAACAGTGCTCCAGAGCTCTGAGGCTGCTCAGAGAGTCGCTGCAAACAACAAAAGACTCGCCTGAGCAGGACTGGATATGCATGAGAGCTCTGTGAATGGCCACCAGCTCTGCAGTGTAAACACTGCAGCCATTCGGCAGAGAGTGCTGTTCCACATGGTCACCATGAGTATAGGCATATCCCACACAGCCATCAACCATTGAACCATCTGTGTAGATCAGGTCATAACCACGGAACTCCGCTATGACAGCAGAGAACTGACGGCGGAGCGCCTCCAGTGGAACTGAGTCTTTGGGCCAATGGGCCAAGTCCAGCCGAGTAGACGGCCTTGGCAAACACCACGGAGGTGTACGGGCACGGACCCGATAGGAAGTTGGAAGGGGAGAAGACTCAAGCTCCTGCAGGAGGGGCTGAACCCGATAGGCAATAGTATGACCTGATCTGGGGCGTCGCTGATGGGGACGGACTACCACATCAGGAAAGAGGAGACGATGGTTTGGGTGGCCTGGGGAGCAATGTACATGGGCTGCGTAAGCCACAAGTAGGTGTTGGCGGCGGATCCCCAAGGGTGGAACCCCAGCCTCTACTAGTAAGCTGTTCACTGGGCTGGTGCGGAAGGCACCCGTCGCGATGCGAACCCCACAGTTGTGAATGGGGTCCAGTAGGTGCAGTGCCGAAGGTGCTGCAGACCCATAGGCAATGCACCCAAAATCGAGACGGGACTGCACCAGCGCCATGTAAACCCGCAACAGTGTGGAGCGGTCTGCACCCCAGGTCGTATGACCCAAGTGTCTGAGAAGGTTGAGATGGCGCCAGGACTTCCGTTTCAGCTGACGAATGTGGGGGAGCCACGTTAGCCGGGCGCCAAAGACCAATCCTAAAAAACGATGAGTTTCCACTACAGTAAGTAGTTCGTCATTAAGATAAAATTCAGGGTGCGGGTGGACGGTCCGACGCCGACAGAAGTGCATCACTCTAGTCTTGGAGGCAGAAAACTGAAAGCCGTGGGCAAGCACCCAGGTCTGCGCCTTCCCAATAGCACCTTGCAACCTGCGCTCAGCAACTTGGGTGCTGCAGGAACTAAAAGAGAGACAAAAGTCGTCAGCATAAAGAGAGGGGGACACCGACGACCCAACCGCTGTGGCTAAACCGTTGATGGCGATTAAAAATAATGGAACGCTTAAAACGGAACCCTGAGGAACCCCATTTTCCTGGATATGAGAGGAGCTCAGAGAAGCACCAATTTGAACACGAAAGGTACGGACAGCTAAAAAATTCTGAATAAAAATCGGTAGGGAGCCCCGGAGGCCCCAGTCATATAAAGTGTTGAGGATGTGTCGTCGCCAGGTTGTATCGTATGCTTTGTGCATATCGAAGAAGACGGCAACAAGGTGTTGGCGCCGGGAAAAGGCTGTGCGGATTGCAGACTCGAGGTACACCAGATTATCGGTGGTAGATCGACCCTGGCGAAAACCGCCCTGGCATGGAGCCAATAATCCCCGAGTCTCAAGAATCCAACACAACCGCCGACTGACCATCCGCTCCAACAGTTTGCATGGCACGTTCGTCAGGTTAATGGGCCGATAGCTATCCAAAGAAAGAGGATGTTTGTCGCGCTTAAGCACTGGGATGATGATACTCTCCCGCCACTGTGACGGGAAAACACCATCACACCAAATGCGGTTATAGACCGCAAGGAGGTTACGCCGACTATCTGCTGAGAGATGTTTCAGCATTTGGCTATGGATGCTATCAGGCCCTGGCGCCGTGTCAGGACATTGTTGAAGAGCACTGAGGAGCTCCCACTCAGTAAAGGGAGTGTTGTAAGATTCAGTGCGGCGGGTACGAAAGGAGAGGTGCTGGCGTTCCACCCTCTCCTTCAATGTACGGAAGGCTGGTGGATAGTTTGCAGAGGCAAAGGCACGGGCATAATGCTCGGCAAACATCTCTGCAATAGTGGCCGGGTCTGTACATAGAACTCCATTTGTGGAGATTCCGGGTATTCCCGCTGGTGACAGTATTCCCTTTAACCGCCTGATTTTACCCCAGACCTGTGATGCAGAGGTACCCGTCCCGATAGTGGAGACGTACCTCTCCCAACACTCCTGTTTCCGTCTTCGTATTAACTGGCGAGCACGTGCGCGAAGCCGTTTAAAATCAATGAGATGCTCCTGAGAGGGGTGACGCTTATAGCGCTGTAAGGCCCGCCTACGATCTCTAATAGCCTCAGCTATTTCCGGCGACCACCACGGCACCGCCTTACGCCGTGGGCGCCCCGAGGAACGAGGAATAGTAGCTTCTGCAGCAGACAATATGGACTGCGTGGCGCTCTCAACCACCACATCGATGGTATCGAGTGGGGGAGGGCCAACGATGGCAGCAGAGGTGTAGCCTTCCCAGTGAGCCCTATGAATAGCCCACCGAGTAGAGCGTGCTGGGGACTGACGTTGTGGGAGTGACAAAAAGATCGGAAAATGGTCACTGCCGCACAAGTCATCATGGACACTCCAATGGATGGATGGCGGAAGGCTGTGGCTGCATATCGACAGATCAATGGCCGAGAATGTGCCGTGTGCCACACTGAAATGTGTGGAGGCACCTGTATTCAAGAGGCAGAGGTCGAGCTGAGAAAGCAGGTCCTCGACAACTCTGCCACGGCCAGAGATCGTAGAACCACCCCACAGGGGATTGTGGGCATTAAAGTCCCCCAATAGCAAAAACGGTGGCGGGAGCTGCAAGATAAGTGCAGCCAAGACAGCCATACAGACATCGCCATCAGGAGGGAGGTATAGACTGCAGATAGTAAGCTCTTGTGTTGTCCTTACCCTAACGGCCACCGCTTCCAACGGTGTCTGAAGGGGCACAGGTTCACTATATACAGAGGTAAGGACATACACACACACTCCACCTGACACCCTGTTATACTGGCTACGATTACAGAAGTATCCCCTATAGCCCCAAAGGGCAGGGGTCCGCATTGCCGGAAACCAGGTTTCCTGCAGGGCAATGCAGAGAGCAGGTGTATCGCTCAGAAGTTGTCGTAGCTCAGCCAGGTGGGTGAAAAAACCGCCGCAGTTCCATTGGAGGATGACAGAATCCGACAGCTGGGAAGGCATGAATGAAAAACAAGTTATGAATCACACCTCGACATCTTTTGTGGCCACCGGTAGCGATGCATCAGCTTCGATGTCCATTGCATCTGATGCATCCAAGAGAGCAAGGTCCTCGGGGGATGCGAGTATCTCCACCTCGTCCTCAGAGGAAGAGGTGGAGGGGGCGGGTGGCACAGTGGCCATCGTGGAATCTTTTGTCTTATCCTTTTTCTCTTTTTTCTTACGAACCCTCGAGTCCCTCGGGGGCTTCGCTGGAAGGAGGGGCTTTGCAGACTCAGCCTCCGTCTCAGTGACAGAGGGAGAGTGCAACGCCATGCGGCCAGCAGCCGGCGACGGTGCCTGCTGCTGGTGGCCAGTGCCGGTACCGGCACTGGAGGAAGCCGCAGAAGGGAGCGTCCCGAGGGTCCCCTTCTGAATGAGGGCAGCCGGAGAAGGTTGAATCTTCTCTGGCGGAGGGTTGGGGGCTGCTCCCGAAGCAAGTGCTTTGGGAGCAGGAGGAGGAATGGAGCCCCCGGCCATTGTGGGGGCGGGCGTGAGTGGACGGCCCTGAGGGCCGGCAGATGGTGGAACACTAGTGTCTGCTGCAGGTTTATAGGCGGATGGCGACGATGTCACTGCTGCGAAAGAGGCAGTCATGGTAACGGGGTGAAGTCGCTCATACTTCTTTCGAGCCTCAGAATACGAAAGTCGGTCCAAGGTCTTAAGTTCCATGATTTTCCGTTCCTTACGAAGAACGGTGCAATCCGACGAACAAGGAGGATGATGCAAGCCACAATTCACGCAGATGGGAGGCGGTGTGCATGGCGCGTCCGGGTGTTCTGGACGTCCACAGTCCCTGCATGTAGCGTTGAAAGTACATCTAGAGGACATGTGGCCGAATTTCCAGCATTTGAAGCATCTCATAGGGGGAGGAATGTAAGGTTTCACGTCGCACCGGTAAACCATTACCTTGACCTTCTCAGGCAGGTTATCGCCTTCAAAGGCCAGGATGAAGGCACCGGTGGCAACCTTGTGATCCTTTGACCCCCTATGGACACGCCGGACGAAGTGGACTCCTCTACGCTCCAAGTTCGCGCGTAACTCGTCGTCGGACTGTAACAAAAGGTCTCGGTGGAAAATTATACCTTGGACCATATTTAGCGACTTGTGTGGTGTGATGCTCACAGGGATATCACCCAGCTTGTCGCAGGCAAGTAACGCCCGCGACTGAGCCGGGGAAGCTGCTTCTATGAGCACTGCGCCGCTTCGCATCTTGGACAATCCGGAAACTTCACCGTACTTGTCCTCAAGATGTTCCACAAAGAAAAGAGGCTTCGTAGATGTAAACGACTCGCCATCCGTGCGGCTGCATACAAGGAATTTGGGAGAGTATGGCTCATTCGCAGATCTAGCCCGACATTCCTCCCACGGTGTAGGCAGGGAAGGGAACGAACGGGGGTTATATCCAGCAGCATTATAATCTCCTCTTCCACGCTTAGAGACGCCGTTTTCGCGACCGGCCACGCTTTTATTTGCTCGTTTCGTTGTCGTCCCACGAGCAGCTAGGGAAAAGAGGTCCACCCAGGCAGAGCCCCGCTTGCCTGGGGAAGCCTTATACAACTGAGGTGCGGCAGGTTCCTCAGAGGGTGCTCGCTAGCGGCTGTTCAACCTCAACAGCCATGCATCTCCTCGGCACGTAGCACACCTTGAGATTGAGGGGTTTTTTATATAGGTTTGTACCGTCCTCGCGACCCGGGCGATTAAGCCAAGATCCCCGGGCTCTGAAACGTACAACGTTCCACCGTCGCGCCGAACGATGGTCGTTGAGGCACGCACAGAGCTTACGGTGTAGCGGACTGTTGGCGCGACACAGCCCACAGCTCAGGACCCCGGGTTCGCCAAGCCCGTACCCAGCAAATTAATGCCGAGCCCCTGAGGGGTAATATTCACGATATTTGCATGTAATCACATAAACATTGCCATGTTTATTAATAAATAGTTTATAATACGAAAAAACAATTTTTTACCAAACCGAAAACAGCGTTTCTTGTTTTGATTGTTGTGATGAACGTTTACAAAGCAGGGAAATGTACGGGGCAAGTATTTGAAGTGGAAATAATAAGGTTTATTCCTGACCAAGAAAAATATATTAATGATTATTCCCGAATCTGTACCAACAGGACGAAATACTGTAAAAATGGCCGGCACTGGGGGAAGGAGACTAAGAAAATGGGCTGGCACTGGGGGAAGTAGGTTCGCATATATGGCTGGCACTCAAAGTGTTAAGGAAACAAATACCGTACTGTAATGCAGGGACACGTCGTTGCCTCTGTGATCCGTCAACAGAGTTCGACACTGTCGCCTACACGTGTCTCTTTATCGAAGTACTCTTCTGTAAACATCAGTCGGAGCATCGCGTTACGTACACACGGTTGTTTACTGTCTTCCTGCATTGTATGTTCAGTCTTCTTACTGTGTGTTATTGTGCAGTACATTCATTGTAACGCTGGGGATGTATCGCTTAACTGCTGTAATTACTGTTATGGCGATGTTTGTACTTAAAGGTCCTTTTCTTTTCTCGTACACATTTTAGCAATGGAAGCATACTAGTTCACACGTGAGATGGCGGATATGATTTTCTGTTACGGAAAATTTTCCAAAACACAAAAATGTTCAAATGTTTGTTAAGCTTATGGGACTCAACTGCGGGGTCATCAGTCCCTAAACTTACAAACTACTTATACACTAACTTATACTAAAGACAGCAGAAACATCCAAGTACGAGGAGGGATTCGATTCCCCGACGGGGAACGGCCTCGCGCATCGGAGCATTCCAAATCGGGGAGTGTTATCCAGTAAGCTGTTTTTCAGCTTCTTTAGGACACAGGTTCTCTAGCACCCAACAAGGTGAACAGTGGATGGCCTCGGTCTGTCCGCATAGCGCAGATGTAGGAGCGTGTGCTATATTTACTGGGGGAAAGACCTACAACCAGTGTGCGGCGATTAGCTGCACCAGAGGCGTCAGTCATTCTTTTGTCTGATGTTCAGCGCTTCCAGAAGACCACCTTAGCAGATTGCGGTTCCGTCAAGGGCTCTTGCAGAAGTGTGCCGTAGATCCGCTCTTTTTGTCGAAGATTTTATTTACCGACGAGGCGGGTTTCACACGAGATGGCGTTGTGAACTATCATAATCATCATGAAGTTGCGGAAAGACGGCATCGATTCTCCATCAACGAATAGGCAGCCATTCTTGGTGATAGGTTAATAGAGCCATGCATCTTACCACACAGGTTAAATGCGGCACACTATCGTCAATTTGTTATTAATGTCTTAAGTGCCTTGTTGAAGGATGTGTCATGTCAGCAAAAATTACATATATGGTATATGCATGATGGCCCACAGGCTCATTTTTTTCGCATTGTACGTGAACATCTAACGGTGACATTTTAGGATCGGTGGATTTGTCGTGGAAGCCCCACAACTTGTCCCTCCCGATCTCGGGACCTCAATCCCCTAGATGTTTGGTTTAGTTATGGAGCACTTGAAGGCAACAGTCTACGCCACCCCAGCCAACGATGTCCAGACGCTGCATGACCGCGTCTTCAATGCATGCCAGAATTTACAAGAACCGGATGTACTTCAAAGAGTACGTGATTCGTTACGCCGGTGGACAGAGGGATGCTTTACCATGGACGGACCTCCTATGAAAGGACGTCAAGTTGAACGTATCCTAAGAACAAGTAACTCAGAAAGTATGCGTTTCATGACCGAGGTTTATTGAACTTTTATTTTTGTTTTGTTGGGTACTACCACCTCCCAATGTATTGGACAACTTCTTAACACCCTGTATAATGGTGTGGTGTTTGTACTCTCAGACATGTCCGAAAGACTATAGAAACCAACAATATATGTTCACTAAGTGTGTTTTCCTCTGTAACTTATAAAATAATAGGTGACGGGAAATTTTAATGCGGTAGGTCAACACAAGAAATGTTACACTTTCTGCGGAGCTATGAACATAGTTTATTGTATCATTTTCCAAAGAGTTACAGCACAAAGATATAATTTTTTAAATGGAACAATCGTTTTTTCTATCGTGCTTTGGATTCGTTGAAACCAGCTGCGTCCAAATCAATTTAAACCACATTCCTATCACTGTTAGTTTGGGAGCTACAACCCTTCAAAGTTTCAGGGACAGATACCACACGCTGTACATAATACATGGCTGTGTGGTGGGTGATGGATGTTATGGCGGTGGGAAGTTGATTTACATGAGATGTTCAAATCTGTGTCCATGTTCCTCAATGCATAATGCAATGCGCCGTCGAAAGGATCTGCGGACGAGATGTAACATCGCCGGTGTGACGGAGCGACATGCGACTTCGATGCACCGCTTTAGATCATCTGGGGATGTGGGCTCCGTGACATAAACACGATCCTTTAGATATCCTCACAAAAAGAAATCTACTGGTGTTAAATCGGGCGACCTTGCGGGCCATGAATGAGGACCATGGCGCCCCAACCATCTTCCTGCAAACCTGTTGTTTAGTTCGTCCACAACAGCACGCGCAGAATGGGCTGGGTGACCATCGTGCTGCATCCACATATGGACTCTCGTGTGTAGACACACATGTTCAAGGAGACTACCCAAACTGTCGGCTATAAAAGCGCGATATAACTCACCTGTAGTGTACCTGGGAAGTTGTGTGGACCGATGATTTCATCCCCAAGGATTCCACGCCACACGTTAATAGACCACCTACGTTGACGGTCGACAGGTCGTAACTACCGAGGATTGTGTGCGGCCCAGTAGTGCATGTTATGCCGATTCACTGCACCATAATTTTTGAACGTGGACTCATCAGAGAACATAACACTTTGTAAAGACTCCATCGTGAAATTACGCATGGCCCACTCACAGAATGTCACTCTTGCACGGAAATCGTTCCCATGCAGCTCCTGGGTCAATGACAGGCGGTACAGGTGAAACCTGTGGCCGTGTACTATACGCCACACAGATGTGAGACTGACACCAGCGACTGCAGCAACGGCTCGTAAGCTGACATGAGGATCGTGGTGTAGTGCAGCTAAAACAAACACCTCCGTCTCCTCACTTCTTGCAGGTCTTCGTCTGTTACTGCGGCGCATTACCAAGCTGCCTGTTTCCCGAAGTCGTTGTTCGACACGTACGAACGTAATGGCTTCCGGGGCTCTTCGCCTAGGATATCTCATGGCATACGCCGTGGCTGCTTCGGTGGCATCGTGTCGACACCCGCCGAACATCAGCAACATGTCAACGTACTCGTTGTTCGTGTATGCCATCGTCATCCGATATCAGTAACTGTGAACTGTGGTATATTGAGCCCCGGTTGTTTCAAAAATGTTCAAATGTTTGTATAGTCTATGGGACTTAACTACGGGGTCATCAGTCCTTAAACTTACAAACTACTTATGAACTAGCTAATACTAAGGACGGCACAAATATCAATGCCCGAGAGGGGATTCGAACCCCCGACCGTAGTGGCCGTGCAGACAGTGACTGGAGCGCCTCAGTCTCCTCGGCCACCGCGGCCGGCCCGGTTGTTTGTGTGGCTCCAACTGTCAGGTATACGGCCGTGTGCGGCGACAGTCGGCAGTCTAACAGCGCATCGAGGAAGCTTCTCGCTCCGTGACACCGGCGACGTTACAACTCGGCCGCAACACATTTAGAAGGCGCATTGCATTATGCGCAGCGTTTGTGGTATCTGCCCCTGAAACTTTGAAGGACTGTAGCTCCCAAACTAACAGTGATAGGAATGTAGTTTAAATTGATTTGGACGCAGCTGGTTTCAACGAATCCAATGCACGATAGAAAAAATAATTGTTCCATTAAAAAAATTATATCTTTGTGCTGTAACTCTTTGGAAAATGATACAATAAACTATGTTCATAGCTCCGCAGAAAGTGTAACATTTCTTGTGTTGACCTACCGCATTAAAATTTCCCGTCACCTATTATTTTATAAGTTACAGAGGCAAACACACTTAGTGAATATAGGGTGTATATAGGGTGTCCCAGCTATCTTGTCCACCCAAAATATCTCTGGAACAATAACAAACTATTGGGAAACGACTTTCACCGGTATCAATGTACGGCTGGGGCCCATGAATGTACATATTTTGAAACATTCTAAAACGGAAGCAAATGTGTTTTTCAACACAAACTACCTTTTTTTTTTTTTTTAATGGACACCCTATATTTTTTTTCTTCAGCAATCCATAGCATGACAAATCACATAAACAATGGCGTTAATTGCATCGCAATATTCCAATTACATCCCGAGATATTGCGACGCGAAGTTGACGCTTGAAATACGCGAAACGCGCGGCTAGCGCACGTCCTGAGCAGCATGGGGTTCTCGCATGAGTCAGGACGTACGCTAGCCGCGTGTTTCGCGTATTTCAAGCGTCAACTTCGCGTCGCAATATCTCGGGATGTAATTGGAATATTGCGATGCAATCAACGTCATTGTTTAAGTGATTTGTCATGCTATGGATTGCTGAAGAAAAAATATAGGGTGTCCATTTAAAAAAACATAAGTTTGTGTTAAAAAACACATTTGCTTTCGTTTTAGAATGTTTCCAAATATGTACATTCATGGGCCCCAGCCGTACATTGATACCGGTGAAAGTCGTTCTCCAATAGTTTGTTATTGTTCCAGAGATATTTTGGGAGGACAAGATAGCTGGGACACCATGTGACCGCTGGCCCAAAAGGGGAAACTGTGGCTGAGAACCCGCTGCGGCACAAATTTTCACTCGTCTACGTTGATTTATTTCCATGCCGTAATGCAGTTAAAGTTAATCCTTTCCATCTTTTTCCACTACATTCATGGTGTAAAAGGCATATTTAGTTTTTAGGTCGTTTTAAACAGTTCAGAGTCATCAATTGCGTTACTTTTTCATTTCCGAAATTACGACAGCAAAGCCAGAAATTAGTTTCATGTTGAATAGAAGTACTGTCGACAATATAAGTCGGTTTGACGTTGTCCAAAAAACACGGCCTATATCTTTAGAGCAATACTTCGTCATATAGTATGATGTCTTTTGTTCCAAAACGTTAGAATAGTGTCATCAGAAAGGATGAAGTGAACGTTTTGCTGCTAAGGAACGCTTCCTTGCTTCCCAAGCAACGAAACATAGCCGACCGCGGTGGCCGAGGGGACTGAGGCGCTTCAGTCACGGTCTGCACGGCCACTACGGTCGGGGGTTCGAATCCCCCCTCGGGCATGGATATTTGTGCCGTCCTTAGTATACGGTAGTTGATGAGTAGTTTGTAAGTTTAGGGACTGATGACCCCGTAGTTAAGTCCCTTAAGCTTAACAAACATTTGAACATTTGAATGAAACATACTGTTCCCTCAGTTCAATCTTAAAATGTATGTGAAGCTGTAAAACACGAATTTGGAAATACTGTCTCCGTGAAAATATCTCTTACAACTTATTTCATGTCGTGATATCTGCTGCAAACATTTGCAGCTCTTAATTACTTTTACAAAGCGTCTATCTGACACCATTGCTTTATGGACTGATGGAAACAACATATGAAGTATCTTAAATATGAGTCAGTTATAATTATATCCTTAACACTTTCAATACTAAATCTCTTCATTTTCACAAAACTGTATTCTAAATTATCATACTGCTGAATGATATGCATTCTAACGAAAAATATATTTGATAGAGTGAGAAATAAGTAACTTATGTATGTAATAATAACTGTCAGCCCTAATGAAAGACGTCGTTATATAAAATTGACGTATCGTGTTTGCATATGACAACAATCAAATATTTACGCCACTAGCAACACATCGTATTTTTACGCTTCTTCAAGTGCGACTGTTAACATAAAGGTATGGATAGAGATGTATGTAGCTGTTGTATGGACCAAATAATCTAATCTATTTTACTGATACAGTAACCGAGCGAGGTGGCACAGTGGTAACACACTGGACTCGCATTCGGAAGGATGGTGGCTCAAATCCACCTCCGGCCATCCTGATTTAGGTTTTCCCTCATTTTCCTAAATCACTCCAGGCAAATGCCAGGATGGCTCCTTTGAAAGGGCACGGCCGATTTCCTTCCACTACCCACACACTCCGAGCGTAAGCTCCGTCTCAAATGATCTCGCTGTCGACGGGACGTTAAACTCCAAGCTTCCTTCCTTCATTCTTACTGATACAGTATTTACGAAACGTGTCACAAAATGTGGCTTCATTTCAACTTCTACTTTGTGTCCCGTATTTTGATTTTGGAAATCTGGTTGCGACCTTCCTATCGGTACTCACCAATAAGAATTGGGCAATACATAACTTAGGGTAGTAAAAGGTTCATGGCTCGCTGTCTCTGTTCATAGGGGTGCGTTACGTAGGCTTATGTCAGTTTCTATGCCCTAAACAGCTACCCAATCTGTTTAAACAAGATCAATAATTAATCTGTAGTTTAGCCAGTCTATCAATCTGCATATGATGACATGAAAATATATTTAACAAACATAAATTAAACCTCTGAATAACCAACAAAATGGATTCTAAGATAAAGAAGTGATTCACTCACGAAGTAATTCTTTATAAAAGGAGTTTATTACTCTTTTTGGACATGAAAATGTGGAGGTGGTCCTACTTTATACATCGATAAATAACTGAATATTTATTAACTAATTGTTCATGAGAGCAATAATAAGTATCACACGCACTCGAGAGTAAAAGTTCCAAATCATCACAAGTAAATTAATGAAGTCCATCGAACATTGCAGTTCCAAGTAATTTGCATTACTAATCGAACGAATACTTGTTTTATAGTTATCACATGCATGGAAGCAGGAAAGACAGTTATTGTTACTACGAATTTTATTTATTTATTTCTCAATTATATTTTGCACATGAATGTATGCCATTTAGGAGTTCGGTATTTTAACATAGATTTTTCATAATAAACTCATGAAGTAGTCTAAAAATGAGTTGTTATAATTATTTTCTTTACGAACTAAGTATGTTGTTTCGCAGTCCATAAAGTATTTGCGGTGGAGAACACTCTTTCTGCAGCAGTATTAGTTCCAGGTAGAGCTAGCACAAACCATATAAACAGCTACAAATATTTTTAACCGATATCTTCAGATGTAAGTTGAAAATTAGAGACCAGTTGTTACCAGCTCGCTTTGTAGTTCTCAGTTAATAAATTTTTTCCTCACATATATTTGTAATATTGTTCAGTTGCTGAAAATAAAAAAACTGATTAACCCGCTCGGTTAGCCGTGTGGTCTAACGCACCACTTCCGAGACGGGGAGGCGTACTGGCCACGGTTCGAATCCGCCCGCCGGATTAACGAAGGTGGTCGGAGTGCCGGCCAGCCTGGATGTGGTTTTTAGGCGGTTTCCCACATCCCCCTAGGTGAATACCGGGCTGCTCCCCAAGTCCCGCTTCAGTTACACGATTCGCAAACATTTCATGACACTTCAGGCTTTCACGCCTATAACGCAGACATTTGGAATACACATTTCCTCCCGGGGCAGGGGGTGGCGGCAGGAAGGGCATCCGGCCACCCCGTAAATGCTAACACGCCAAATCCCAGTAAACAAAGCCGACCCTGCATGTGCGGGAAAAGGGCTGAAGAGAAAGAAAGGTGAAAAAACTGATCACAACTTTCTTTCAAAATATTTTCACAAAAAAAATGCGGTACAGAGTTAAGACTGTACTGAACAGACTTCCAAAGAAGAGGACGTTTAAGATTAACCCAGTCATATTGTTTCATCATATGAAATCTACATCTACATGGGATACTCTGCAAATCACATTTAAGTGCCTGGCAGAGGGTTCAGCGAACCACCATAATACTATTTATCTCCCATTCCATTCTCGAATAGCGCGCGGGAAGAAAGAACATCTGAATCTCTCCGTTCGAGCTCTGATTTCTCGTATTTTATTCTGATGATCATTTCTACCTATGTAAGTGGGAGTCAACAATATATCTTCGCATTCGGAGGAGAATGTTGGCCGGCCACGGTGGCCGAGGGGACTGAGGCGCTTCAGTCACGGTCTGCACGGCCACTACGGTCGGGGGTTCGAATCCCCCCTCGGGCATGGATATTTGTGCCGTCCTAGTTTGTAAGTAGTTCATAAGTAGTTTGTAAGTTTAGGGACTGATGACCCCGTAGTTAAGTTCCATAAGATTTACAAACATTTGAACATTTGAGGAGAATGTTTGCGATTGTAGTTTCGTAAGTAGCCCACGCCGCAGTGATAAGCGCCGTTGTTGTAATGATTCCCACCCCAGATCCTGTATCATTTCCGTAACGCTGTCTCGCCTATATCGTGACAATACGAAACGACCTGCCCTTCTTTGGACTCTTTCGATGTTCTCCGTCAAACCCACCTGATAAGGATCCCACACTGGGCTGCAATGCTCCAAAAATGGACGGATAAGCGTAGTGTATGCAGTTTCTTTTGTAGTTCTGTTGCATGTTTTATGGGTTCTGCCAATAAAACGCAGTCTTTGGTTTTGCCTTTCCCACGACATTATCTACGTGTTCTTTCCAATTTAAGTCTGAGGCAATAGTAATTCCTACGTATTTTGTGGAGTTTACGGCCTTCACGTTTGATTGATTTATCTTGTAATCAATGGGTAAGTCCACTTCGCGATATAATCAACGTCTTTTGAAATGAAATGGGTTTCAACACACCATCTTCGAGCAATGAACTGATTAATGACTGAATTTTTTATAGTTCGAAAGCTTGCACATGTCATGTGAAAGCATTGCATAGTACTAATCAAAGAAATTAAAAAAATCGAGTGTTATTCACTTTGAGTTAAAGCCTATTTTTTATTGTTTGGTTATGACCCCATTTGTTCTCCATTTGGTTACAGTGTACATTATTTAAAAACACATTACTACAAAGTGTATGGGACGGTTGATAAAAAACGGGACAATATGCGTCCCGTATTTACTTTGTCGGGACAACGGGACACTTGAGCTAAATAAGGGACGATTCCGTAAAATACGGGACGTCTGGTCACCTTAGGTTCGACGCCTCAGCTCGTGTTGACACAAGAGGAAACAACCCGAGGTAAGACATTCTGCAGATCATGTAACGAAAATTTATATAAAGGAGGTGGGGGCGGGGTGATTTCCCCGGCGCCACTAAGCAGAGGTACGCGGAATACTCAAGTGGGAGTGAACATTTATCGGCTCTGTGTAAACCTCTTCCTCTCACCTCCCCCAGAACAAGTTGCTGTTTGAGGAATTAGTGAGAACAATTGCTAACCATTATGAACAAACATTGAATATAGCAGCAGCTAGATTTCAGTTCTATAATTATCGTCTGCAATGCAGAATAATCTTATACACGGGCCGGGGTATACAGGGTGCAGCCAAGACTGGAGGGCGTCATCTCTCTAGGGAAACTGGCCTCAGTATTCCAGGCCGAAATCACTGCCATCAGGGCGTGTGTGGAGGAGAATTTGTGTAGGTGCTACAAAGATCGTAGCATATATATATATATCTATTCAGACAGCCAGGCAGCCCTGAGATCACTGGCAGCTCCTGCAACAAGGTCTAAAATTGTTGCAGAATGTGACAGGGTTCTGGTGGAGCTAGGGGAAAGCAATAGAGTACCTATTGTGGGTCCCTGGCCACTCGGGGATCAGTGGCAACGAACATGCCGACAGATTAGCCAGGATGGGGGCAGAGACTCCATTTATTGGACCGGAACCTGTCCTGACAATCACCAAGGCAATGATCGAATTGGAGCTACGTAACTGGCTCAGAAGACAGCACGTAGAATATTGGACCAAAGTCCATCAACAAAAACATGGCAAGGTAATGATGCCAAAGCCATGTTTTAACAGGAACAGGAGAGAGATGAGACTCATGGTTGGATTGCTGACAGGCCATGGGAATTTCAAAAAACACCTACATACAATGGGAATAACAGAAGAGTACCCTAAATGTAGGATCTGTGATGACGGTGATGAAACTGCATCACATCTAATCTTCGAATGCATTGCATTGGAGAGTAAAAGGCACAGAACATTTGGGACAACCAGACCGAAGAAATTGTGTCTAATAAAGAACTGGTAAAGGGACTCCTTGCACTGTTCAAGGGAATTGGTTGGCTTTACTAGATATACAGGGAGCGATACCGCACAATAAACTTAGTTTCGGTGCGGGCAGTGGCGGGTTGGACCAAGACTGTTTTGGCTTCCCTGAAAAAATCAAATCAATCTTAAACACAGTGGGTAACTGAACTATAAGGTTTAACTAGGAAGTGCAAATTTCGTTGTGACTGTGTCAAGTAGGGTAAGATTGTGTACCTTTGACTACTTTTGATATTTTAAACTGTAAATGATCCATAAATATTTCACACATTACTTTTATTATGTCAGTCGACAGTACAAACCTTATGTCATATTAATATGCTAGTTAATTTTATTTGTCTTAAGCAATTTCATAGAAATATTATTTTTAGTAGATTCTGCAATTGCTCAAAGGTACAATGCAGTGGTTGTACCTTTGACCATCTCCTGCTCTACCTTTGACCATATGAAGAAAATAGAACACTGGTATTGCAAGTGACCTTACATTATACTTCTTTTTTCTTTAACAAGACAGAAATAATACAAAAATATAACTTGTTCATATTGTTGTGTTATCATTGCAATGAAAAATTATGAAAATTTTATTTGACCACAACGTTTTGGTTGCACTCATGTGAACTTCCCAATATTTTCTTCTTTTAACACAACACTGATGTCGTCCACAAGTGGCATTGTGAAAATGTTGATATGCTTTCTATACTGTCTCATAAATTTCTCTTCAAATTTATTTTTCCCAACTGCTTTTAACAGTTGAGCTCCAAAATATTTAACACCTTTTCCTGCATAAATAGGCACATTAACCCAAGCGTAATCTTGTTCTTTAATGTCTTCTTAGCTCAAGGTTGAGTGAAAAATCTTGTTAGTTACCTCTACTGCATCTTGGTCTTCTGCATCATTTAATTCTTCTTCCAAATCCAGTGATGACCCATCATCACATAGGTCGCACGCATTCATGGTTTCGGAATCAGAAGAGTCATCGAAGAGAAGTTTTGGAGCTGTAGTTTTCTTCAGACTGGGGGCAGCAGGCCTACGTACAGGGGTCTGGGGTGTCTGTGTAGTTATTGTCTTTTTTATTTTCTCAATGCCTTCCTTTTCAGGAGTGTCACTTACTATTCTAGATTTTCCTCTCCTCTGACCTTTTCTACTTTCTTTTCTTGGGTCATCTCTTGGGAAGGGACGAATCATTTCTGGAGTAAGAGGCTTGTTGTTATACTCTGTGGAAGATTGTGCTTCAAGTAGTAGTTCTTCCCAGCATTCTTGAATTACACGAAAATGATGACAGGCAAAAGTTAATAAAGGTTCGTGCGTCTATAAAAAGATCGATGCGCGAAGCATACGATAATTATACCTTAGCAAAAGATGTTTCCAAGAACCCGAAAAAATTCTGGTCTTATGTAAAATCGATAAGCGGGTCAAAGCCCACTGTCCAGTCACTCGTTGATCATTCCGGGGCAGTAATAGAAGAAAGCAAACGGAAAGCTGAAGTTCTAAATTTAACCTTTAAGAAATCTTTCACGCAGGAGGACCGCACAAATGTACCATCATTTGATCAACGTACTAATTCCGAAATGGGGGACATAGCAATAGGTATTTCCGGTGTAGAGAAGCAGCTGAGAGAGCTAAATACGAAAAAGTCTGCTGGTCCGGATGGAATACCAGTTCGGTTTTACAAAGACTATTCTGTGGCGTTGGCCCCCTACTTAGCTTGCATTTATCGCGAATCTTTAATTCAGCGCAAAGTTCCTAGTGATTGAAAAAAAGCGCAGGTGACTCCTGTTTATAAGAAAGGAAAGAGAACTGACCCACATAATTACTGGCCAATATCGTTGACATCAGTTTCATGTAGAATTTTAGAGCGTATTCTCAGTTCTAATATAGTAAATTTCCTTGAAACGGAAAAGCTTCTTTCTATGAATCAGCTCGGGTTTAGGAAAGATCGTTCATGTGAAACTCAGCTTGCTCTTTTCTCACATGATATCTTGCGAGCCGCGGATGAAGGGCAACAGGCGGATTGTGTTTTTCTCGACTTCAAAAAGGCGTTCGACGCGGTGCCACACTGCAGACTGCTAACGAAGATGCGAGCTTATGGAATAGGTTCACAGATTTGTGACTGGCTGGAAGACTTCCTAAGTAATAGAACGCAGTACGTTGTTCTCGACGGCGAGTGTTCATCAGAGACGAGTGTATCGTCAGGCGTGCCCCGGGGAGGGGGGGGGGGTGATAGGACCGCTATTATTTTCTATCTATATAAATGATCTGATGGACAGAGTAAGTTGTAATTTGCGGCTGTTTGCTGATGATGCTGTGGTGTATGGGGAGGGGGTCGTCTGTAACTGACTGTAATAGCATACAGGATGACTTAGACAAAATTTCTAGTTGGTGCGAAGAATGGCAGCTAGCTCTCAATGTAGAAAAATGTAAGGTGATGCGCATGAGTAGAAAAAGCAATCCCATAATGTTCGAATACAGCATTAGTAGTGAGCTTCTTGATGCTGTGGCGTCGTTCAAATATCTAGGCGTAACATTGCAGAGCGATAGGAAATGGAACGAGCATGCAAGGACAGTTGCGAGTAAGGCGGACAGCCGACTTCGGTTTATTGGGAGAATTTTAGGAAGATGTGCTTCACCTGTAAAGGAGACCGCGTATAAAACGCATGTACGACCACGTCTTGAGTATTGCTCAAGTGTTTGGGACCCGCAGCAGACCAGTTTAAAGAGGCGGTTCAGAGGCTAAAATTCAAATGTTTGTAGAACTTATGGGACTCAACTACGGGGTCATTAGTCCCTAAGCTTACAAACTACTTACGAACTAGCTAAGACTAAGGACGGCACAAATATCCATGCCCGAGGGGGGATTTGAACCCCCGACCGTAGTGACCGTGCAGACCGTCACTGGAGCGCCTCAGTCTCCTCGGCCACCGCGGCCGGCTAGGTTCAGAGGCGAGCAGCTAGATTTGTTACCGGTAGGTTCGACCAATGCGCGAGTGTCACGGAAATGCTCCGGCAACTCAATTGGGGATCGCTGGAAGAAAGACGACGTTCTTTTCGGGAATTTCTGTTAAGTAAATTTAGAGGGCCGGAATTTTAAGCTGAGTGTAGTACGATCTTGCTGCCGCCTACTTACATTTCGCGTAAAGATCACAAATCCAAGATAAGAGAAATTAGGGCTCATACGGAGGCATATAGGCATTCTTTTTTTCCTCGTTCAATTTGGGAGTGGAATAGGAAAGGAAATGTCTAGTAGTGGTACAGTGTACCCTCTGCCACGAACCTTACAGTGAATTGCGGAGTATGTATGTAGATGTAGATGTACACCACTCAAGCTTGCCTTATCAACTGATCTATCAGTGACGCTTCAGGCAGCAAGTCCCAAAACACGAAAATGCTATTGGATAGGCTATTACTACGAGGGCTGCAGTCTGATAAATTGTGACAGGTTTCCCAGCATTCCGGGCGACAACATCCAGTTATTCATTGCACTGTTGAAGTAACTTTTGTAAGGCACAAATGCTGTCCTGTCAAGAGGCTGCATCTTATGGTGTGTGTGTGTGTGTGTGTGTGTGTGTGTGTGTGTGTGTGAGGGTAAAAAGTCAGCATGCAAATTCCTGAATCCTTTGCTAATGTTTTTTGCTGGGATACTAATATGGCTTTCATGATTGTCCATCAATAAAACCACAGGTCTTTCTGGTTTGGGCTTGACATGTTGAATGAAGTGCTTCAAAAACTCCAAAAAAAGCTCTTCTTTGGACCATCCTGAATGAGATGCTCCTCCAGTGGAACCAGATGGTGCACCATGCAACATAAATTCCTTAAAGTGGGCTGTTGAAAAAATTACCATCGGTGGTATTGAGTTTCCTGCAGCATTCACTGCAGCAATCATTGTCACATCTGCGCCTCTTTCCCCTCATGTGACAGCTCCAATTTGCTTAAAACCTTTTGGGGCTAGGATTTTGTTGGGAACATGGACTTTTAACATTCCAGTCTTGTCCAAGTTCCAAATGTCTGATGGTTGGAAAGGATGTCGTGATAATATTTCTTTATAGTTCACAGTCTCACGATTGAAGGCTGTGGCTCAACCAAGACTAGTTCCTTCTAGATTTCTTAAAGACAGTTCACCTGAGTACACCCAGCTTTCTCTTCAGAGAAAGAGAGGAAAATTTTTATTGTTGGCCACAGCGTATTGGTATGCCAGTTTCCTTACAATCATCAGGCTCAAACCATGGTGCAGCTTGGCAGCTTATTGAAAACTTTCTTCACAGCCAAATTTAGTGAATATACAAACTTCTCTTTCCCAGATGCACTGAACTGTTTTAAATGAAAAATCAGCGTAGGTTTTTTTTTTTTTTTTTTTATGCTGAAGTGTTTTGCTGCCTTGCCTATGGTCATATCTCCTGACTTTACAGCACTCACTACTTTTTCCATGTCTTCTTTCACTATTTTCTTCCTGGTTACCTCTGCCTTGCTTCTTGGCATTCCGCTGTTGAAAAGAAAGTATTGTTATTGACTGAATATAATTAATATTGTACCTTTGACTGGTCAAAGGTACATCGAAATGAGTGGTCAAAGGTACAACATATAGCAAGGTTTTCACTTTTCACTTATGACCACGTGTCCATGTTAGGTTATGTTTCAAGTTTAAACTTTTTTACAAATATCACTCATAATTCACAGTATTATACATAATTATGATTGAAAATAATTTACATGACAAAATAACTTCGTAAAGTACATGTATAATACTTACTTTTCTGGGTGCAAATGGATAACTTTGTATTTTAGAAATATGCTTCCAAACACCACCACAAAAACAAGTGAATATGCTGTCTCTGTGGCGAAACTGTGAACTAGAGCATGTAGTTCCCCTCTTAAAACACAGATGGCCCTAGAAGGCACAGAGGTCAAAGGTACAATGTGGTCAAAGGTACACAACCTTCCCCTACTATTTAGACTTAATTATGGGTTGTGATTACGAGGAATGTGTCAGACTCGTGCATCTGTAAACAAATATTTAAGTATTCTGATCCTTCACTTGAACAAATGCATCAAATTTTTGAGTATCAGGACATGGGTAACTTTGCAGCGAGTACAGTAGTTTTCAAGATGCCCATATATGTGCTGTAGCGTGTGGCAAACAGTGTTCCATCTCGGCACTATAGACCTGTAGTTGGCCAGCACTCAAGCCACACCTGGCCATGCCGAATTGCCGGCCGCAGTGGCCGAGTCAAGGTCTGCAAGGCCACTACGGTCGGGGTTTCGAATCCCCCTCGGGCATGGATATTTGTGCCGTCCTTAGTGTAAGCTAGTTTATAAATAGTTTGTAAGTTTAGGGACTGATGACCCCGTAGTTAAGTCCCATAAGCTATACAAACATTTGAAACATGCCGAATTTCCTGTAAACAGCCATGATGCCAGCATTTGAAAATTGCTGGCAAAACAGGGCAATTTTTGCTTATATGGGTGCAACAGTGTCGTTGATCAATCGTGCCACATATGAAATGCTAGGTGCACCTCAATTGCGAACAGTGAACACTTTGCTTACAGCATACACAGGACAAGACATACCAGTGCTAGGGTAGTTCTACGTGTAGTTTTCCTGCAGTGTATGGTGGTATACACAAGACAGCTTCTCTTTTGGTTCTTGAATCCTATTACAGTGCAAATATTTTTGGTTTGGATCTGTTTGATCTGTTTGGTCTTATCACTGGGAATGTTCTGTCAGTGACGTCAGTCGACCCGAGTGTATGTGGCGAATTTCCTTAACGGTCTTGGGCAGGCAACTAATTTTTCCGAGCACATGCAATCACAATAAACAATAAATAAATAAATATACAATTACCCTAATTACTCTATCTACTCGTAATTGCAATTACTCTAAGTACACATAATTACTCTAATTACGCCATTTTGAATTTCCCGCCAAATTATGCTGACATCACTTCCGGATTCTTGGCATGAAGCTCTCCTTAGGGGTGGGGAAATCCGCCATTTTGAATTTCCCGCCAAATTTTCCCGCCCAAATTATGATGACGTCACTTCCGGCAGCCATCTTGGATGACGTCACTTCCGGATTCTTGGCGTGAAGCTCTCCTTGCCTACCTACCAGTAGGTAGGCAAGGAGAGCTTTGTACAGAACAGAACCGGTCACATGTGGTGATACCTCAGTCATTGCAACATCAGGTGCTTCAGTTATTGCACCAAGGTCATTGGGGTGAGGTCCGCACAAACAATTGGCGTGCAGACATTGCACATGGATCGGTAGGGACACGCAACTAGAGAGGATGACGGCTCATTGCCAAGTTTTTGTGGAAAACCAATCCACCCCTCCCCAACAGAGCTCAGAATGGTCCACCACAACCGCGCCATGGGAGCGTGTGCATTTAGACTTTGTATGTCCATTCTGGAATACAATATGACTCATAATTGTGGATCCTTACAGTAAGTTTCCTTTCGGAGTCCCCATGAACTCTACTACTACTCGCAATACCCTCCAAGTCTTTCCGTCTGTTTTCTGTATCAAGGGTCTACCAGAACTTATAGTGACGGACAATGGTCCACGGTTTGTGTCAAGGGCATTTGAACAGTTTTGCCAAGCCAACGGTATTCTCCATCTGACCAGTGCTCCATTCCACCCTCATTCAAATGGTGAAGCTGAAAGTTTTGTGACAACATTCAAGTCAAAGATGGCCAAGCTCAAGTACCATCACACACTTGAACAAGCTCGTCTGCATTTCCTCGCTTCCTACCGCTCCTGGCTATGCAACAGAGCGTGACCTGCAGAGTTATTGCATTGACGGCACTCTCCTGCATCTCTTGCACCCACCACGAACACTGCTTCCTGTGCTGAATCAGGCTCAGTATTGCACAAACGTATCTGTCTTTTTCAGGTCCTATAGCGGATGCGGGGATGGGGAGTATGGTACCACCATTTGGCAGCTTGGCGCTAACATGTTTTTATTGCAGGGTGCAGATAGTGTGCAATGTTTACACAGAAACCAAATTCGCCTTGTGTATTAGAGGATCCTGCCGCTAAGTTTTTGTCAACAGATTCGCTGCTCACTCAGACAGTGGCGCCCACACCTCATGCGATGTCGCAGGTTCGTCAGACTTCCTTTCTTGGCCCCAAGCCCCATGGATGTCGACGCTTCTCATCACCATATCTGACGACCCATACTTCATCAGACGTCATGGATCAACCAATGTCCACCATCGTGGGCTCATCATTGCGCATCCAAGGCCCTTCCAATGCAGTGGTCCACTGGCTCCTCACTGGTCGTCGAGATCATCGCTCCTGCACCAGCATCTATTCATTCTGCACCTGTGGCCATGGGTGCGTGACCTTTAGTGCGTTTTCCACCCAGCTTTTCGTGCCAAGCGCAGGCCAGATGGCGGTTTGCAACGGTGGTTCAGAGCTGGGTACAGATTCGAACCCCAGTTTCTCATCTGCTCCCAGGGTCGCACCTTCCCCTGACCATCATTTCGCTCACTACATAACGATGGTGAGAAGGTTTGGGAGGGGGGGAGGAGTGTTGTGGCGTCGCTATTCGCCACAATGACAGTGATCCACGCAAATCGCCGCGCCAGTATAAGATAGGTGATAACTCACTCTTTAGTACTTCGTTCGCCGGGGGTGCCCGCAGTCTCTGTACCTGTTTGCTTGCTTCACACGCTGGCCAATAGGAAGAAGGGAATTCGCCTACATTTGCTGGCACACCAAGGCAACACCAGAGAGTTCTACAGTTGGACAATTCTGATCCAGGAGTCAACAGAAGTGTTCCATATACGAGGGCCAGCAGTCTGACTTAGCACAAGCCAGATAGTATATTTAGTGATACATTGCAGAACTGTGAAATAGTTAGGAAGAATTTGTACCAACACAAGCACAGCAAAGTATGCATTTCATCTTGTAATAAAATAAACTGGACTAATCAATTCCTTTAGTTACAGACCTAAGTCCACATCCTTGCTCGTCACAGTCCACCTCCTGAACCTGCTGAATCCTGGAGACATAACAATAGGCAACATGATTTTACGGTCGTTTACTTCAATGGTTCCAAGCATAGTGTTCCTTGACCATTCTACCAGGATCGCCTCCCCACAGCCTTTTTTGTTTTTACAGCAGAACTTCACGCCATCTTGAAAGCACTCGAGCAATTGTGCTGTGTTCAAGACACTCGGTTTCAAATCTGTTCCGATTCCCTTAATGCACTGCAATCATTTCAGAGTCTGTATTCATCAGAGAAGGTTCTGCAGCTCATACAGGACCAACTGGGGTGGTCGAAACAGGCATCATTGTACTGGGTGCCTGCACATGTAGGAATTTGGGGCAATGAAGCTAAGGCAGCCTGCAGCAACCATAATGCCATACAATCTGCCAGATGTCCTCTCTGTTGTTCAACAGAGGTTTTTTCAGTTGTGGGAAGAAACACGGCTGACAGTAACAGGTAAAAAGCTGCAGTCAGTGAAACCCACTGTCCGACTGTGACGAACCTCATGCCAGTCATTGAGACAGCATGAAGTTACCCTGACGCAGTGCCGAATCAGTCACTGCCCATTAACACACAAATTTTTACTTCATGGGGAACACCTTCCTTTTTGTGATACTAGTGGCATGCAACTTACTGTAGACCATATTTTAATTGAGTGCAGTTCATATCATGATGCAAGGGCAGATGCCAATTTTAGTGGTGATCTGCTCACCATTTTATCTGATGATGAGACAAGTATGGCCAAAATTTTAAAGTTTTGTGACTCGTCTGCATTCTGGCTCAAGCTTTTAGGCTGGGGATTTTAGATTGTTGCAGAGTGTCCGGCTTACCCTTTTTATTTGTGTGATCAGCGAACTATGCTTACCTGCTCTGTCCTTTTTCACAACTGTGATAGAAAGGAACTTCTTGTGACATTCTTTATACCACTCATAATTTATATTATATTTTTTACTTAAGTCAACTGTTTTCGTATGGGCACTAACGACCTCAATGTTGTGCACCCTGATAGAAGACACGCCACCACCACCAGAATAAGATAAGAAATAATTTACACACATATACCACAGAGTGTAAGTAAAAGTACTGTGATTCCTTACACCACATGAAGTATAAGTGAAATACAGTATACTGCAAGAAAAAGACACTCAACATTTCTGAAAAAAATTGACCCTTCCCATAAATTTATATCTTGGTGCACTTGGCGGGTTCACTTGTAGGAAAAGCTGACAATATTAATGATAATTAATATATTGTTTAAATAGTATAATACAGTTTTACCTATCAGAAATGCATTAAATACAGTTACTCTCAAAGCCTTTATTATTACTATTTTACTTTGGAATCAAATGTATACCTCCCAGGTGAAACAATAAAAGGTTAAAGAGATTAAAGTACTTTGTATCAATACTTCATTTTATAATGCATTGCTTTTATAATGCAACTGTTCGGTGACTTTAATTTACCTTGCACGATTCTGCATTTTCCTTTACATGTTTGTTCTGTTTTTGCCTGTACAATGAAAGACAAATGATAATTCTGGTACAGGTATACCTTTGGGGCACCATACTTCACAATGTCCTAAGCTCACAATATATGACATAAAACACCCAGGACTTTTTTATTTTATTTTATTATTTTTTATTTTATTTTATTTTTGTTTTCACAGGTGTCATGTGGTCAGAAAATGTTATACTAATATTTTGTTGGCATAAGAAGTGTGCATATGGTACAAATAGTCTGTAATAGGAGTAAAGTGGCTTAGTTTAGGGGCAAGGGGGAAGGGATTGTCAGTGTGGCCATGGCTAGCATTGGACCTGTATCTATGGCACAAATCATTTACAGGAACAAGAAAGAGTCATGTAATCAGGTTACAGAGACTGTCCACTTCAAATATCAGGGCCTGTTTAAAGCTACCACAAGAATTGCAGCCATGGAGACCAGTTTTATTCCATTTAAAAGAAATTGATAAACAAGATGTCTTTCATATGTAGATTTTCCACCAAAAAAAAAAAAAAAAAAAAAAAAAAAAAAAAAAAAAAAAAAAAAAGTATGGTATGTGAATTATGTTAATGAATAACACCTGAAGGATCATCGTAGTAGACAGTCATATTGGTGATAGTCAGATAGGTGAGGGAAGTGAGGTATTAATGGTGTGAAGTTCATGTCAAAGTTTTTGAAAGTAGCTTTTTTTGTCAACAGTAAAAAAGCTTGATCTTAGCAAAGTAAAGGTGGCTTCACTTTAAATTATCCTGTGAATATGAGCAGCAAAACTCATACAAAATATCATGAAAGTGTCTACTTAAAATTACTTAACCTATCTTTACATTAATTGTGCGATATATTTGCCACTGTCCCCATGCCACTGGAATATGAAACAACTCATGAAACTTTGATTTTATTTATTTATTTATTATTATTATTATTATTTATTTTTTAACAAGGACAGGACACCATAAGAGTGGCATCTGACACATATTCCTTTACCACAATTTTAATCTAATTGTCATTCATTACTTGAGTCCATATCTTATAATTAATTGTGGCATGCATGACATTAATTGGTTTTATAATGTGTTCAGTCTGTCAATGTAACTATGTCCCTTTCCTCCCAGTGTGTGCTCAAAGGTACAAGTCTGCATTCTTCATGATTTTAATGCCATGTTTTCCATTGCTAACAGCAGCTGCACAAAAACAGTTATGGTATTGTATAGCTGCTCGGTGAATGAGTGTGTACTTCAAAAGGCAATCAGTGTTGAAGCTCACCCTGGCCCATCAGAGTAAATTCATTAATCATTGCTACATGTATGTGTTTTAAACATGGACCACCTTATAATACACTTTCATGAAATGTTACTTCTGAGTGCTATTTCTACCATAGCTGCTGACAGGTGCATGGATCTTGAGTTGGTAGCAGTATAAGATTAAGATACACACATACCATCACCCCTCACTAATTTCACAAAGCATAGCAGTTTTATTTCCTCTTCACCCCATCCTCACTTGACAGTAAAGTTAATGGACTACAGGTATTTACACAAAGAAGTAAAATGTTTTTACTGTTTGTAGGTTACTTATACAATATTATCTTTAACATGTCAGGCCCTGGCGGCAAGAGAGATAGAGATATCAGGAGAAAATGGGAATCTGATTCTGCACAAAAAAGAAAGTTGAAAGAGCTGTATTGAATCAAGTTTCAAATGCAGGTATGGTGAAGTTTCTAAAAAATCTACGTATGATACAAGGAAATCATTAGAATCAATTGCTACAACTTCAAAAGAAGAAACACTCACATCCAATATTCCACTCAATTAGGTAATGATTCCAGATGCACAGAGTATCAACCCACAAAAACTGAAAACACACACAGAATCAGAATCTAGCCAACCAGAATCTGAAATCTCAATGTTGAACAGTGAAATTAATAAAGAACTGTTGTGTTCTCTACTAGTTAGTAGATGTTTCCTGTAGTGAATTCTCATTCTCATAATATTGTTCAAAGTGCCCCTTTACAGCAATTAAATATCAGTGATGAAGATTATCTAAAAGACAGTGATCATAGGCAATTCTTTAATTTTCATTTTCAATGTTTTTATAATATAAGGGTGAAACTTAATATCATTGCTGGTTGGTTAATTCACATTCTCAAAATGAAGTTTTCTGTTTTCCATGAAGACTATTTGGTAATTCACAAACTCAGATGGTACCAGGAAGGTATGATGGCTGGAAACACTTGCGCAGTATTTTACAAAAACATGAGAATACCAAAGAACAATGGCATTTATGTACCAATAGATGACATTAGACAAAGGAACGAAGCATGCAAAAAATAGACGAAGAGAATGAAAGGATAATTCTTAAATCCAAAAAACATTGGTAAAATCTGTTTCAGAGCTTTATTAATCTCATTAATTTCTTAGCCTCTCATAAGCTGTCATTTAGAGGTCACATAGAATCTTTCAGTATGGGTGACAACAGTGGGAATTCTGATAACTTCATAGATTTGTTTAAATTGCTATCTAAATATGATCATACATTAAGGTACCATATGAAACACAGTTAACTAATTGAATATGTTTATTAGTGTGCCCTTCAAGCTCACCATTAAAGGTTCTTTTCTTTTTTCGCGCATTGTCTCAGTAATCACGATAAGCTGTTTTGTGTATATTCATAGGCCAAATTCACGAGTGTGCAGATTTAGCATTACATCACAATTTTAAGTGTATTTACTAACAGCTTACATGTATTTTAGTGTCCTAAACAAATCTAGTAATCCTTTGTATCTGTAGTTAATATATAACGTAAGTAACAATCATGAATGCAATGTGTTTGAGCGGCAGACGGTTTGTTCAGTTTGGGTTTCAATGCAGCTGTTGTGACAAGTGGTTTATTTGGGAGGGAGGGGGGGATGTAGCGGTGTGGGAAAGAGGGAAGCAAACAAGACTCTTCCTTTGTTTTGCAAAGTGTGTTCAAGGAACAGAAAAATAGTTGAACAGAAAGGAACGATTAGAGCCCTTCAGGCTGAACTGGATAGTGCTAGGGAGGAACTTACGGGGTTAAGGGGGGAAAAGGGTGAGCATGGGTGGGAAGTGGTAGCACAGTTCTGGACAGCTTCACAATTGGCACAACCAACAGATTTGCTTTGCTACCACATCTAAGTGAGGAAGACGCTCCTTTAGCAGTTAGGAAACAACAGACTTTCACTAAGAAGTAGCCATGGAGGAGGTGCGGGCCATATTTTGCAGGGCCAACAGAGGGGACTGAGGCGCGTCAGTCATGGTCTGCATGGCCACTACAGTCAAGGGTTTGAATCCCCCCTCGGGCATGGATATTTGTGCCGTCATTAGTATTAGGTAGATCATAAGTAGTTTGTAAGTTTAGGGACTGATGACCCCGTAGTTAAGTCCCATATGCTCTACAAACACACATAACAGATTTTGCAGGAAAAACTAGGTGACAGGTATCAGGTCACAAACTTATTCAAGCCCAGTGCAGGTCTTAGCCAGGTGGTAGAGGATATGGGTTCCTTTTGTAAGGGTTTCACAAAAGAGGATCACATTGTGATAGTGGGTGCAGTGGGAAACAGCATTGATAGGGATCAGGGCTACAGTATTGAGTGTGACCTAGTTAAAATAGCTTCTGCCATGACCCAGACAAATGTTGGACTGTTGCCTGCTTTCATGCAGTATGATCGACCGCAACTGAACCGCTCTGTCAGGAGGGTCAATATGGAGATTGATCAACTGCTTAGGGCGGCTACATTGTCAGACATAGGTTTGGTTCCTGTTGATGCTATTGATAGGTGGGATTTCACTAGGCATAGCCTGTATCTCAATAGGAAAGGAAAGGGAAAACTAGCTGGGTTGATAGCAAAATCCTTAAGGGGGGACACTGCAATTCTTGGAAGTGTTTCTCTTTTAGGCTAAGTTCAGTGTCCAGTGAGAAGCTCAGGCAGGAAGGTGCTAAAAAAGCTTAAAAATCAAATGTTTCAAGAAAAGTAAAGTAAAGTAAAAAATAATGTTAGCATTTCTCACCAGAATATTGGGGGACTAAAGAATAAAATAGATGAGCTTTTGGTTTGTTTAGATGATATAGAAACTGATAATGTAATTGATATAATATGCCTATTTGAGCATCACATTGTCACTGGTATGGAAAATGTGAATGTCAGTGGATATAAATTAGCTTTAAATGTAAGTAGAGATAATAAGATAAGAGGAGGAGTTGCCATATATGTCAAAAGCTATCAGAGTGTCAAAAGTTTAGAAACAAAAAAGTTTTGTGTAGAGCAGCATATTGAAACATGTGCCTGCCAGCTTAAACTCTATGATGATTATCTTATAATTGTAACAGTATATAGGTCCCCTTCAGGAAACTTTCAGTTATTTCTGGAAAACTTGGATGCGTTGTTGTGCTATCTGTCAGATAGGGGGAAGCAAATTATTATTTGTGGTGATTTCAATATAGATTCACTGAAAGAGTGTAATAGGAAAAAAGACCTGGAAGTCTTACTTGGCTCATTCAATATGACATCTGTTTTTGATTGTCCTACTCGGTTAGTAAAGGACAGCAGTACATTGATAGATAACTTTTTTATAGGCCAAGATAAACTTAACAACATAAATGCTTGTCCTGAAAAGAATGGTCTTTCTTATCATGCTGCACAGCTAGTAACAGTATATGAAATAGCTCTGTTCAGTAATTCGAAACAGTCCTCTAGAGTTGTGCACTCGGTTAATGAGTTAACAACTAGAAATTTCAAAGAAAGTCTACAGCAGTTAGACTGTGATGAAGTTTATAAGGAACATGATGTTAATTTAAAATATAACTTATTTCATGATACATTTGTAAGGGTATTTGATAACTGTTTCCCCAAGAAATTAGTAAAATCTAATTGTAAGAAACCATGACTTACTAAAGGAATAAAAATATCTTGTTACCAAAAAGGGGAACTATATCTGTCCACAAGAAAGAGTAATAACCCAGAAACAATAAAATATTGTAAAAACTACTGTGGTACATTAAGAAAAGTTATTAAAAATCAAGAAGCATGTGAACCATGTCTGAAATTAGCTCCTTTGATAATAAAATTAAAACAATTTGGAATTTTATTAAAAGGGATACAGGGCAACCAAGAGCAGAGGAAGAGGGTATTACCATCAAAACAAATGAAAACTTTATTAACAAAATGTCAGAAGTTGAAAACATTTTAAATGATTACTTTTTAAATGTTGTAGAGAAAATAGGATCAAAATGTTCATTGGAAGGAGCAAGGCAGTTAATGGAAGAGGCCATACCCACATATTTTGATACAATCGAAATTCCACTCACCTCTCCTTCAGAAATTAGGAAAATAATAAACTCTCTCAAGAGTAAACAGTCATATGGAACTGATGGCATTTCCATCAGGGTATTAAGAACTTGTTCCCAGGAGATAAGTAGGATTCTCAGTCATATTTGTAATAGCTGTTTAAAGCAGGGTATTCTCCCGGATCGACTGAAATATGCTATGGTTAAACCTTTGCATAAAAAAGGGGATACATCCGATGTCAACAACTACCGCCCCATCTCACTTCTGACAGCTTTATCAAAAATGTTTGAAAAAGTTATGTATTCTCAAGTTGCTTCACATATTAGTAAAATTAAAGTTCTAACAAAATGTCAGTTTGGTTTTCAAAAAAGCTTTTCAACTGAAAATGCTATATATACCTTCACTGATGAAATATTAAATGCTTTGAATAACCGGACATCACCAGTTGGAATTTTTTGTGATCTCTCAAAGGCTTTTGATTGTGTAAATCATGGGATTCTTCTAGATAAGCTTAAGTATTGTGGTATGAGTGAGACAGTGCACAAATGGTTTAAATCATACTTAAGTGGAAGCGTGCAGAAAGTTGAAATAAGCAGTTCACATGATATAGATGAAACAATTAATTCCTCTAACTGAGGAGTTATCAAAAATGGGGTCCCACAAGGTTCGGTCTTGGGTTCCTTGCTGTTCTTAATATATATTAGTGACTTGCCATTCTACATTCACGAAGATGCTAAACTAGTGCTTTTTGCTGATGATACAAGTATAGCTATCACACCTGACAAACAGGACTTAACTGATGAAATTGTAACGGATATCTTGAATTGGAAGAAACATCTCCTGAAACGTTTGAGTTCAGCTACTTATGCTATCAGAGTCATTGCAAAATTTGGTGATATACATCTCAGTAAATTAGCTTACTACGTCTATTTTCAGTCATTGCTTTCATGTGGGATCATATTTTGGGGCAATTCAACATTGAGTAAAAAAGTATTCATAGCACAAAAACATGTAATCAGAATGATTGCTGGAACCCACCCAAGAACATCCTGCAGACATTTATTTAGGGATCGCCGCGGTGGAGTAGCCGAGCGGTCTAAGGCGCCTCGCTGTGGAGCACACGGTTGCTTGCCGTCGGAGGTTCGAGTCCTCCCTAGGGCATGGGTGTGTGTGTGTGTGTGTTGTCCTTAGGTTAGTTTACCTTAGTATAAGTAGTTTGTAAGCTACAGACTGATGACCACGCAGTTTGGTCTGATAGATTTACAAACATTTGAACTTTTTTTTTTATTTAGGGATCTAGGGATCTTCACTGTAGCTTCACAATACATATAATCACTCATGAAATTTGTTATTAACAATCCGACCCAATTAAAAGTAATAGCAGTGTGCATAGCTACAACACTAGGAGAAAGGATGATATTCACTAGTCAAGATTAAATCTAACTTGGGCTCAAAAGGGGTGAATTATGCTGCCACAAAAGTTTTTGGTCACTTACCAAGTAACATCAAAAGTCTGACAGATAGCCAACTAGTATTTAAAAGAAATTAAAGGAATTTATGAATGGCAACTCCTTCTACAATGTAGATGAATTTTTAGATAAAACTTTTAAAAAATAAAAATAAAAAAACAACAAATAATGTAATAAAAATCCTTAAAATGTTGATTATCAAGTGTAGAAAAAATTTACTAGACTGACACGTTCCACATCATTACGAAATGTCGTATATATGATCTATGGAACAAGTATTAATCTAATCTAATTAATGACCTTCCTCTACCTTACCTAAGCTATGATATTCAGAATGAACTGATAATACTGATGTCAAAAATAGTTACCAATGAAATAATACATAAGGCAAAAAAGGCAAAACGTTATTCGATTTTGCTTGACTGCACTAGAGACTGTAGTCAAATTGAACAAATGTCAGTTACCTTAAGATTTTGTTATACATTAACTGGTACAATAGAAGAAAACCTTTTTTTGGATTCCTACCTGTTGCTGAGATTACTGGAGAATATTTTACTAATTAAAAACTGGAAGAGTTAGAAAAAATGGATTATACATTCAAGATGGTCATGCCCAAGGGTATGACAATGGAGCAAATATGGTGGGTATGAATAGTCGTGTTAAAACTCAAATATTATATATAAATCCCAGGTTAAGTAGGTTTTGTGATTGGTTCAAAAAATATTGACAAACTGGCTTCGAGCAGTGCATGTCTGATGCTCTTCATTTTATTGAAAAAAGCAGTTACAATTTGCCAAAAGATTTTAAAAATTAAAGGCTATCACAAAGGAGAGAATATTTGATTATGAAAGCAGCGATGAACCTACTCAGTCTCCCAAAACCAGATACAAAAGAGAGCTTTTTAACATCATGATTGATTCCATATTGAGCAATATGCATTCAGTATTTGTTTCATTAAAACAACATTTTCAAAATTTTGCTTTCCTTTATGATGTAAGTTAAAATTTACTCAAGAATATTTGCACACAGTCCTCCAATTAGATGAGAGCTATGATTTCCAACCTTACAAATTGTATGAAGAATTTCGAACAGTGATCTCAAATTTAACTGACTACATTAAAGATGTGAAACAGCTACATAACTGAAAATAACTTAAAAGAAATTTTCCCAAATATTTATACTGTCATTAGCATATAATTAACCACAAAAGTAAGCGTGGCCTCTGTAGAAAGTAGCTTTTCCAAATTAAATCTGATTAAAAATTAATTAAAAAAGACAATAAGTTGGAAAAGATTATTTGGTTTGGAAATTTTATATGTAGAAGCAGATAAAGTGTCCAATCTGGATTGTGATACAGTTGTTACTGAGTTAGTACATTTTTATTTGATTAATGTTTAATTGAAATTTCTGAATAATATTACATGAAATTAAAATGTTTTAATTTTGTAAACAAAATTTAGTCAGTTTAAAAACAAACAAAAAGATTTCTCTAAATAAAATATGAGGGCTGTTCAATAAAGAATGATCATAATTTTTTTTCTACAGTCTTAAATTCCCACACTTAAATTTAATCTTATTATATTCTGATAGCTTAATGTGAAAATATTACACCACAGTAGCTTCATTGCTGGAACTCCTGGTTCCCACCTGTGAGAGGCAAGCAAGTTCACACATGTTCAGAATTGCCTACTGCTGCAATGGAGGTAACACACGAAGAACAATACGTGTTTTGAAATTCTGATTTTGTCTCAATAAATATTCAGCTGAGGTCTATACAGTGTTACAGGAGGCATCAGGAGAGTCTGTTCTTTCCTACAGCACATCTCGAAGGAGGTTTAAAATGTTTAAAGAGAGGAGACAATCAATTTCAAAGAAATGTGGACCCAGTGCTCCAGTTACTGTTGTTACAGAAGAAAACATGGAAACTGATGCTATCATTGTAAAAGAGGATCAATGAATTACCCTAGTATCACTTTCTGAAATGTGAACATTTCATTGGGTACCACCAAATGTCGGAGACAGAAACATTAAATACAAGACGTGTATGTGCACGATGGGTTCCAAGACTTTTGATTTCTGAACAAAAAGACATTTACATGCAGGTCTGCATACAGTTAAAGTTAATGTTAGAGGAATGTCCTGAATTTCTTTCAAATGGAATCACTGCCAATGAAACTTTGCTACATCAATTTGATTCCTGAGAGAAAACAGAAAAATTCAGTGTGGAAATCACCTTTGTCACCAACCCCCTAAAAAGCAAAAGTAGTTGCTTCTGCTGGGAAAGTTATGGTCATCTCATTTTTTTATATTTATGGAATCGTTTATGAGCATGTGGTACCTGCATACAAATCAGTAAATAACTGGTCAATACTACAGCGATGTCCTGAAAACATTACAAGTAAAATCAGGCACAAAAGACCACATTAACATGAAGCAAGCTGAATGCTGCACCACAGTAATGCACAGCCGCATATTACTAATGTCATTGCTGAATATCTTGAAAAACTCAAAGCAAAGTGTGTGCCTAACCATCCCTACAGTCCAGATTTAGCCCCATGCAACTTTTTATATTCCCTAACGTGAAGAAGCACCTTTGTGAGAGGCATTATGCATCATCAGCAGTTGTAAAGCCAATTTTGAAGGACCTCTCAAAAATGGTTTCCAGCAGAAATGCTGGGACAAGTGCATCACATTCATGGAAGACTATTTTGAGAAGGACCATCAAAATTATGAGGATGAGTAAGGTATGTTTTCAAAAGAAAATTATGATCATTCTTTATTGAACAGCCCTGGTATAGCCTCTTGTGCCACCATGGGGCCTCACATAATTCCATCTTGACCACACTGTATTTTGGTCTTGCCCCACCACTGCTTACATGTTCCTACATTTGTTCTAAATCTACACTGAATTTCACAAAGGTCAGATTCTACAAGTTTTCCCATACTTCCATAAATAATTTGTATATGTATTGTGCAACCATTATTAAACTGATAGTCCTGCAATCTTCACACCTGCTTTCTTTGGAACTGGGAATGTAAAAAACTTAATTTCTCAAATATAATTTCCAGGTACTCACAGCAGATTGCCAACATGATATTTTTATCACTGAAATATTTTATTATGTCTTTAGTGAAAGTATGAATAATTGTATCAACAAAGCACCCTTTCTAAAATACAATCTTTACTAAGGGTTTCTTGAATAAACAGCAACAATGTACCATAATTACCTAGGTGATTCACAATCTCCATACGAACTTTTACTTCTGATGCTTATAACAATTTTCCTTATTTTGGATTTGGATGTGTGATAAATTTTCTATCAATAAATTTCCTCTTTACTGCTGCTGCATAATACTATTATGCTTTCTTTTCTCAACTCCTTGAACAAATTTACTTACCTATTTTTAACAAGTATTCATCCCATTTAAACTGTTATGCCTATTTTTGGCACCCTGAATGATGAACATCGCTGATAGCAGGGATGTTACTGGTTACTATATAACCAGGCTGGGCTTTACATATAAGCATTTGAGGTTGGAAGCTGTTGCTGTCCTTAACCTGGTTGTCATTGTACACTGGATTCACATCACATTGACAGAAATGCACATTATGTGTTCCTCACCTGTTGTGTGCACAAAAGAGGTATTGGAAAATGCATGCTGTGCTGGACATAGTATGTACATGAGGCAATGAAGTGTCAAGACATCTGTTTCCGCTGTAATTGCTCTGTGTTTCTAGCATTTTGAGAAACTGTTTGGTGGTGACAACAGTCGGGCACATGTAAAGTGCTCCATGCCCACTCTCACTGGCTCCTTAAACCAACTTAATGAACATGTTTTGATACCTGTGTCACACCCATTATTTAAATTTAATTTGTCTATAATATTGTCTGTGCAATTGCTGTTATTTTAGGTACCCTTTTGTGTCCACACTATTGTTTGCTTGGGGAGGCAAGACCAGAGTGTTTACTATAATTGTGATTGTTACCTGCTACCACTAAATTGTTTAAGATATCTACTCTGTTGGAGATATGAACATAAGATTATTGTCCATGGCTCTGTTAAATGTGTATAAATTAGTCAGCTCCACATGTGTGTAGGAGTTGGTTATGGCCATAAACCAGATAGAGGTTAGGAGTAGACCTGAAGCCTGAGAATAATAATTAATTAAAGGGGAAGTTGCTGTTTTAATTCATAATACTAAATGTATGTCATTTAATTGCATGAGTTAGTCAATTTGGCTCCAGGGAGCTGAAATCTAAAGTAACCTAGGGTTTTTTTCTAAATGCATTGTGATTAATTTAGTGGTTTCCTGAATTTGTCTCCTTTTAAATTTAACTAAATCATGTATTTAATGGTTTCGTCAGTGTTAGAAATACTGTTGGTGATATATATGAAACCATTTATCAGGATTGTTATTTGACTACCTTATTGCGGAATGCCTTTCTTTAACATGTTGGAAGTGCTGTTCTTACAATCGTGGTCACTATTATTAATCTTGTAGGAGTACAGATATGTTTAGAATTAGCTGTTTTGTTCTCATGATTCTTGATATGTATGATGATTAAAGATGTCTTAGACAGTTTAGTACTGCAGTTAGTACTACATTACACTCACTGTAAACTTCAACCTGATCAATGTTTTTTAAACTTTCTCCAAAAACTTGCTTTGGTTTGTCAATCACATTAATTTTTTCAATGAATGCATTGAGCTATACATGGCAGTATATTAATGTAATATGACTGCCAGGGCATCAAATCCTGAAAACTTATTTACAACAGAAGATGCATATGAGAGTTGAACTACTACCTGTTGTTTTAAATGAATTACCTAATGATGTACTACTGGTTTTGAGCTAGTCAAGCAAGCAAATTTAGAGCCAATAGTAAATTGTAAATGATTAATACCATCCCTAGATCATTTTTCCTGTCAGATTATTTTTAAAAAATTGCAATTAATTGCAACAATTATCCCTTCTTTCTGCTTGAAAGACAGCACAATAAGCCATCAAAACCACTGATCAAAGTTTCTGTTGTCTAACATCATGCAGAAGTCTTGGTGGACACTTTTTTAATCTCCTCTGATACAATTATAATTACTGATATGGTGTCTGTTCATTTGAAGATGTCCGGAAGAACAGACACCATTAGTTGACGGTAATGGCCCTTAATTTATGAAATTGAAATATTGAAACATTTTGACCACTTTGGGGGATTGAAATAAATTCAATCACAAAGTTGAAAATTTGCACTGGACTGGCATTTGAACCCAGATTTCCCACATCAGGACACCGATCACCTTAACCAATTAGGTGATACAGGTACACTTTCCTTCCAACCCAAATTCTCAACTTTTAGCCCCCTGCCCATTGATTCTTCTTGCTCACAGCCTATACTGGATTCCCACAAGGGATTTAGCATTTGAATGTGTTTGTACTGAAATTGTCATTACCTGTTGTGGGCATATTTACAATTATTGACATGTTGGGTTGGAAGGAAAGCATGCCTGGATAGCCTAACTGATTTAAGGCAACTGCTGGCACGAAACAGGAAAGCTGCTTTCGAATCCCAGTCCAGCACAAGTTTTCAACTTTGGCATTGAATTTATTTCAACACCCCCCCCCCCCCCCCCCGAAATGTTTCAATATTTCGATTTTGTGATATAATTTTGCATATGTTTGGTAAGGTTACCAGGCACAGCATGAAAGGATACATCTGTCGGTCCAGATTGGCTGCCACAGACCAACACACTCTCACTTGTGCAGTCAGTCAATGTTTACAGAAAGTTATCATTATAATAAGGATAGTTTGCAACTCATCGCAAAGATGTATGATGAGTGGTGGCAAGCACATAAAAAAGACACACACATACAACCCTTAAGCTATATGGCATTACCTTTCTTCAGGAAAGAGAGCATTCACACAATCACACAGGCACACTTCACAGTCACACAACCATCATCACTGGCTGCTGCACTCCAACTTACGCTCTGTGCTGAGGGGGTGGGAGGAGATCAGAGGGTGGAAATGGATACAACATAGTCTTTCAGTGCATATATGTACTAAATTGGTAGAGCAAGATGCAGCTTAGGATTGGAGTGGGGAAGTGGGGGGAGGGAAGCAAAAAAAGAAAAAAAAAACCACACACACATACACACACAGAGCATATGGATTGGGAGAAGTGTGGGATAGAGGGAGTAGAAAGTCTTGGGTATGGATAAAAAGGGGGTTATCATAGGTTGAGGACTGGACTGGATAATTCTGGGATTGAAGAATGTAATGTAAGGATAACTCCCATCTGTGAAGTTCAGAAAAGTTGATGGTAGGTGGAAGCATCCGGATGGCCTGAGTTGTGAAGCAGGCATTGAAATTAGGCATATGCTCTGTTACATGTTGTGTCACAGGGTGGTCTACCTTGTTTTATACCACAGTTCGGCAGTGGCCATTTGTCCTGATGGACTACTTGTCACGCCAATATAAAAAGCTACACACTGATTGCAGCACAGTTGGTAAATTACATGGCTGTTTTCACAGGTGGCACAGCCTCTGATTGGGTGGGATAAATCTGTGATGGTACTGGAATACAAAGTTCTGGGTGGCTGGATTCAATAGGTCTTGCAGCGGGGTCTTCCACGGGAATATGATGATCCCTGTGGCAGGGGTGGCATAGGGATGGACCAGGATGTTATGAAGATTGGAAGGGCAATGGAATACCAGTTTGAGAGGTGCGGGGGGGGGGGGGGGGGATCTTAGGCAGGATGTCTCATTTCTGGGCTTGAGGACAGAAAATGAAAACTTTCATAAAGGATGCATTTTAGTTATCTACAATACTACCGGGTGCCAAGAGGAGTGCTCTTTTGTGGCTTGTTGGTGTAGAGCAAGGATTTGTGGTGTGTGAGAATGTGGCACAGGAAATCTTGTTTGCAGACTAGGTCTGCAGGATACTTTTTGTCTGTGAAGGCCATTGCGAGACCTTCAGCATATTGAGGAAAGGAGTTCTTGTCACTGCAGATACACTGCCCACAGGTGGCTTGGCTGTAAGGGAAGCATTTGTTTATGTGGAAGGGTTGACAACTGTCAAAGTGTAGGTACTGTTGGTGGTTGGTAGGTTTAATGTGGACGGAAGTATGGATGGAGCCATCAGTGAAGTGGCAATTAATATCGAGGGATGTGGCATGGTGAGTTGAGAAAGACCACATGAAGTGAATGGGGAAGAAAGAGTTGAAGTTTTGAAGGAAGGAGGATACGGTGCCCTGGTTCTGAGTCCACATTATGAAAAATTGCCAGAAAACCTGAACCAGACCAGAGATTTGTGGTTTTGGGATACTAGGAAGGTTTCTTCCACACAGCCCATAAATAGGTTGACATAGGAAGGTGCCATGCAGGTGTCCATGGATGTGCCATTGATTTGCTTGTAAAATTTCCCTCAAACGAAAAGTAGTTTTTGTTAGGATAAAGTTGGTGAGGGTTATGAGCAATGAAGTCAGAGAGACATTGGAAGAGGTAGTGTTCGAGAGTGGTAAGGCCATGGTCCTGTCGAATGTTGGTCTATAGGGAGGTGGTGTCCACTGTGACAAGTAAGGATCCAGAAGGTGAAGTGGTGTGGATGGTGGAGCATTGGTGAAGGAAGTGGTTGGTATCCTTGATATGGGAGGAGAGATTTTTTGCAGTTGGTTGTAGGTGTGGGTCAATGAGGGCTGAAATTCCTTCAGTAGGAGCACAATAACCAGCCAAAATCAGGCACTCATGGTTATTTAGTTTGTGGATGCACTAATTTGTGTATCTGGGCACAATTTTTCAATTACATTGCATGCTTGTGTGCATGATTTTGCATGAGGACTACTTCCACACTTATGTCCACATTAAACATACCAAACACCAACAGAACCTTTCACATCAAAAAATTCCTCTCTTACAACCTGGCCACCCATGGGCAGCGTATCTGCAGTGACAAGACCTCCATTTCTCAATATGCTTAAGGTCTCACAAGGGCTTCACAGACCAAAAGTACACCAGAGTGGTAAGGCCACTCAAACAGATCTGCCATGTCATGTTCCCACACACCTCAAACCCTCTCTCTACCACCAGTAACGAGCCACAAAAGAGCACTCCCCTTGTCAGCCAGTACTACCCAGGGATCATATCCCTATGGAAGGCCCCACTGCAAGACATGTCAAATCTACCCACCCAGCAGTTCCTATTTCAGTCCCGTCACATGTTTATCCCACTTAGACAAGAGACTTGGCCACTTGTGAAAACAGCCATGTAATTGACCAGTTGTACTGCAATCCCTGTCCAGCATTTTATATTTGCATGAATAGCTGTCCATTAGAATGAGTGGCTACTGCTAAACTTTAGTAAAAAACAAGGTTGATCACCCAATGGAACAACATGCAGCAAAGCATGTGCTTTATTTCAATGGCTGCTTCACAACATGGGCTATCTGGATCCTCCCAATCACCACAAGGTTTTTTTTTTTTTTTTTTTTTTTTTTTTTTTTTTTTTTTTTTTAATCTAAATAGAAGGAAGTTATCCTTAAAGTACATTTTCGGATCCCAAAATTAGACATGCCTCAACCTAAGATAATCCCCTTTTCCTCCACAACCAACAGTTCCTAACCCCCTCCATTCCACATCTCTCTCATTCCATGTGCTGTGTGTGTGTGTGTGTGTGTGTGTGTGTGTGTGTGTGTGTGTGTGTTTGCTTCCCTCCCCTACCCCACCTCCCCACTCTATTCGTAAGATGCATCTCACCCATTTAGTAAGTACATGCTCTGGAAAGCCATGTTGTATCCATCCTTACCACCACCACACAACCTCCCTATCCCCCTCCCCTCTCTTCCTATCCTCTCACTGCAGAGTGTAATTTGGAGTAGTGTAGCTGGAGATTACAGTTGTGTGACTGTGAAGTGTGCCTGTGTAATTGTGTGAAGGCTCTCTTTTCAGAAGAAGGCTATGGCCGATAGCTTAAGTGTTGTATGTGTGTATCATTATATTGTTAAATTACAACCTAGACTTTTCATTATCCAATTGTACCTACAGACAACGACAATGTGCTATGTAGTTTTCTCCTGAACTGCAGTTCTGATTTTTTACTACCATTAGTGTTTGGCTAACACATAGAATTGTCTGTCTGCTGAAAGCAGTACTCTCTTGTATCACCATTCACCCAAAATTTATACCTTCAGAGAATGAACAGAACACACATGGGTCACCAAGAGTGTGGCAAATATTTAAGTGCTTCCCACTTGAACCTATAGTGTTGTTCTGCACTAACATGTGAGTTATACTACATATTTCCAGAGTATTTTATTGACTGAGAAGCATCCAACTCCTGAAGTCTTTTATTTTGTATTTTCAGAACTATTACTTTCTGTGAATTATTTGTACATATTTATGTTTAATGAAATTTGTGATCTTGAAGAAACAGATTTGCAACAGACCCTTATGCTTTTTTCTGATAGATCTGCTACCTAGTTTTCAACCCTCTTGTTTAGATGTCGGTCATAAAAAGCACATTTGCATATTCCTTAGGTATCTACTGGAATAGTAGAAATATGTGATAATGCATCCTTCCCAAGGATCCCATTCAGCCCTGTTTTTAACTGCTTTACAGTACAGTTGACCTATTTCTGATCGCAGTGCCACAGGACCTACACAAAACTATATTTGTGACTTCAGTAGTTACTTCTATTTTGTTCACATCACACATAATTTTACATTTTTAGTCACACATTTTCCAGCTACTCCCTTCTATTAACATGTAACCATCATAGCAAAAATCCTTATCCATTTGTTACAATCTTACTGTTTTGTGGATAGGATTAGTCCCTTGTTTCACAAACTTTTTCATCCTGTGCCCTGACCTTAATTTTTCATGTTGTTGTTGGATTATGTCCCTCCCATGACAACTTCTTAGCATCAGAATTCTTCATTTAATTTTGATTTTTTCCCTGGCTTATTGGTAAGAAACATAGAATTCTGATGCAGCAAACATTCCTATACATTTGTATGAGGCTCCTCCAAAAACAAAGGTGAAACCTTTCCTCTTTCGGGTAATGGGCTGTACAGATCTGTTCCAGCTATATGTTTTAATGTATCAGGGATAATTGGAAACATTGATGGTCTAGTTTGATAAGTTACATGCTTAGCCTTGATACATTTCTTGCAAATTTTTAGGACACGTCTGGCCTCTTCTAATTCTGGTAGAAAGTGAAGTCTAAACATTAACTGAATATTGAATGATCCTTAGTTAATAATGAAAATGGCAAGTACATCACATACTTAGTAACATATAATCTAATATGCTAAATGATAGAGGAATCATGGGTTTTTAACTTTCAATTGTACAATCATTAATGCTCATAATTTTAAGCTCACATTATGGCACAATTAGATTAGATTAGATTAATACTTGTTCCATAGATCATGAATACGACACTTCGTAATGATGTGGAACATGTCAGTTAAATGAAGTGTGTCTATACATAATATTACATGACACTCAATATTTGAATATTTTTTTTTATTTTTTTATTTAATTTTTTTATTTTATTTTTTAAGTTTTTCCTATAGTACTAACTTTTATCTAGAAATTCATCTAATGTGTAGAAGGAATTGCCATTCAGAAATTCTCTTAATTTATTTTGAAATGCTAGTTGGCTATCTGTCAGTATTTTGATACTACTTGGTAAGTGACCAAAGACTTTTGTGGCAGAATAGTTAACCCCTTTCTGTGACAGCTAAATTTAACCTTGAATAGTGTATGTCACCCTTTCTCCTAGTGTTATAGCTATGCACACTGCTGTTACATTTGAATTCAGTTGGATTGTTAATAACAAATTACATAAGTGAATATATATATTGTGAAGCTACTGTGAAGATTCCTAGATCCTTAAACAAATGTCTGCAGGATGATCTTCGGTGGGTTCCAGCAATTATTCTGATGACCCGCTTTTGGGCAATGAATACTTTCTTACTAAATGATGAATTGCCCCAGAATATGATGCCATAAGAAAGCAGAGAATGAAAATAGGCATAGTATGCTAGTTTACTGAGTTGTACATCACCAAAGTTTGCAATCACCCTAATAGCATAAGTAGCTGAGCTCAAACGTTTCAGCAGATCTTCAACGTGTTTCTTCCAATTCAACCCCTCATCAATGCATAAACCTAAAAATTTTGAATATTCTACCTTAGCTATAGATTTCTGGTTGAAGTCAATATTAATTAATGGTGTGATGCCATTTATTGTGTGAAACTGTATATACTGTGGTTTTTTTTTTTTTTTTTTTTTTTTTTTTCAAAATTTAAAGAGAGTCCATTTACAGAGAACCACCTAATAATTCTCTGAAATACTTCATTGACAACTTCATCAGTTAATTCCTGTGATTCGGGTGTGATAGCGATACTTGTATCATCAGCAAAGAGAACTAGCTTGGCATCATTATGAATATAGAAAGGCAAATCATTTATATATATTAAGAACAGCAAAGGTCCCAGTACCGAACCCTGTGGCACCCCATGCTTGATAGTTCCCCAGTTTGGGGACTCGGCTGTTTTTTTAATATTATGTGAATTACTTATATCAACTTCCTGAACTCTTCCAGTTAGGTATGATTTAAACCATTTGTGCACTTTCCCACTCATACCACAGTACTTAAGCTTATCTAGAAGAATTCCATGGTTAACATAATCAAAGGCCTTTGATAGATCACAAAAAATCCCAACGGGTGATTTACGGTTATCCAGAGCACTTAATATTTCATTAGTGAACATGTGTATTGCATTTTCTGTTGAAAAGCCTTTCTGGAAACCAAACTGACATTTTGTTAGAACTTTATTTTTATTAACATATGAAGTTACTCTGGAATACATTACTTTTTCAAGAATTTTTGATAGAGCAGTCAGAAGTGAGATTGGGTGGTAGTTGTTGACATCCAATGTATCACCTTTTTTATGAAGTGGTTTGACAATAGCATATTTCAGTCTATTAGGGAAAATACCCTGCTCCAGTGAGCTATTACAAATGTGACTAAGAATCCTACATATTTCTTGGGAACAAGCTTTTAATACCCTGCTGGATATGCCATCAATGCCATGAGAGCTTTTACTCTTGAGAGAGTTTATAAATTTCCTAATTTCAGATTGAGAGGTGGGTGGGATTTCCATTGTATCAAACTGTCTGGGTACACCCTGTTCCATTAACTGCCTAGCTTCTTCTAATGAACATTTGGATCCTATATTCTCCACAACATTTAAAAAATAATTATTAAAAGTGTTTTCAACTTCTGACTTTTTGTTTGTATTTTTTTCATTCACTTTGATGGTAATGCTGTCTTCCTGTGTTCTTGGTTGCCCTGTCTCCCTTGTTATAATATTCCAGGTTGTTTTAATTTTATTATTTGATGTACTAATCTCAGACATCATGCACATGCTTTTGGATTTTTTAATAACTTTCCTTAATACAGAACAGTAGTTTTTATAATAGTTGAGTATTTCTGGGTCACTACTCTCTCTTGCTGTCAGATACAGTTCCCTTTTCCGGTTACAAGATATTTTTATACCTTTGGTGAGCCATGGTTTTTTGCTTGGTTCCTTACAATTAAATTTGACTAATTTCTTGGAGAAACAGTTATCAAATACCCTTACAAAAGTATCATGAAATAAATTGTATTTTAAATTAGCATCAGGTTCCTTGTAGACTTCATCCCAATCTAACTGCTGAAGACTTTCCGTGAAATTTCTAATTGTTGATTCATTAATTGTACGAACAACTTTGGAGGACTGATTCAAATTACAGAAAGGAGCTACATCATATAATGTAACTAGCTGTGCACCATGATCAGAAAGACCATTCTCAACAGGAGATGCACTAATGTTGTTAAACCTATCTTGGTCTATAAAAAAGTTGCCTATCAGTGTGCTGCTGTTCTTTACTACCCGAGTAGGAAAATCAATAACAGATGTCAAATTGAAAGAACCGAGTAAGACTTCCAGGTCATTCTTCTTATTACACTCTTGCAGTGAATCAACATTGAAATCCCCACAGATAATAATTTGCTTCCCCCTATCTGCCAGATAGCACAACAAGGTATCCAAGTATTCCAGGAATAAATGAAAGTTTCCTGAGGGGGGCCTATACACTGTGACAATTATAAAAGAACCGCCCTTCAGTTTAAGCTCACAGGCACATTCTTCTATGTGTTGCTCTATACAAAATTTTGTTGTTTCTAAATTTTTTACACTGTGACAATTTTTGACATAAATGGCAACTCCTCCCCACACCTTCTTTTCTCTACTTACATGTGCTGCTAGTTTATACCCACTAATATTTACTTTATTCATATCAGTGATAATGTGATGCTCAGACAGGCGTAGTATATCTATTACATTGTCAGCTTCTATAGTTTCTAAACAAATCAGGAGCTCATCTACTTTAATCTTTAAACCCCCAATATTTTGATGAAAAATACAAACATTATCTTTTAATTTACTATTGTTAGAATCTTGTGATATTTTAACAGCTTTATTACCTGCCTGTCTGGGCTTCTCATTGGACACTGAACTTATCCTAAAAAGAGGTACTCCCAATTCACATTCATTGCAACAACATGGTAAAGCCAGGTCCGTGGCATCAATTCCCTTTTTCCATAGATGGGCCTCACAGACACTATTTCCCACAAATTGTCTTTGTGTGAGCAAGGACTCGCAAGTGCAAGACAGCAAGTGAATGACGCACTACATAGATGAGGAAACACCATGGTTTATCTATGTTACAATGCACACAATAGCCAATTGAAGAACAGCTCACGCAACTGCTTCCAGTCCTCTACATCCAGCACATTATATCTTAAATTCACTTTGAAATGAGAGTGCACCTGTTGCTTAATAGCAAAAATTGAGAAAATTATCTCAATTAATTCTATAAAAATTAAAATTAAAAAATAAAATGCAAGGGAGCAGCTACAATGTAAGAAAAATTCATTTGTAATTAAATAAAACAGCCATTACATGTGCAATACATCAAGAGACTTTATTTCAGATAAATGGTAACTAAGTACCAAGGACACAAATTACATTTAAAATGGAGTTAACAGTCCACATATAGAACATGTACATCAAGGACTTATGTATCATTATAAATGAATGTGCAAGCACAACAGACTTTTACTGAGCCAGATATAAATGTTTATGTTCAACATATATTGCCCAACTAAACACCAGTAAGCCAGGGTAAGAGTAGCGCCATTATCATGATATGTCTGACAAATAGACATTAAGGTGTCCAAACAACAATTAAGTAAAATATCTTTACCCTGTGAGGAAAATAGAAATGTTGTTGACATTTTTGCTCCTTATTTACATGTTTGCCACATGAAGTAATTTATAACAATGGTCAAAATATTGAGTTGAAACAAATTTCAAAAAGAATAAAGACTGACAATAATGCTAAATAAAAATTAAAGTTTTGTGTTACTCTAAAAAAAATTAAGAATGGAATTTTTCACCATAGAGGAATTCCAGTATCTGGAACAGTTAGGAATATAATTTTCCCTTTCCAAGGAATCTGTAAGACACAGCATATGACTCATTTACATCTCACTGTAATTGACTATCTTACCTTGTGCTTCCTGTAGAAATCAAATAGCTGAGATGTTTACCTGATATTAAGTCACACTAAATGATCAGTACTGAATTGGCAGCTTTCTAATAAATGAATCTATGGAATTTTGTTCCTAAATTGAGTGACAATGCCTCAATGAAAGAAATTAAGGTTAAATTTATAAAGAATGATGCATGGAGGGAGCATGTCAGATCTGTGAACTTACTCCAAAACACAAGAAACATTTTATGTGTTTGTTTTGGTTTATCTAACATTCAGCACATAAATAGTATGTTAAAGAATGTTGGTGGTGACTAATGCAAGACAACTTATCTCTAATTCCACAGGCCTCCTTCATCCCAACATTTAATGTGGAAACTGGGTTGATTGTTTTGGGGATTATTAGATATCTATGAACTGTATGTTTCACATCAATAGGGTATCACATTTACTACTTGGACTTGCAAGCTCTATACTAATAATTCTAAAACAAATTAAATAACATACAGTTATATGTATGACACTACAAGGGAGAAAGCTGCAAGTGCACAGGTTTGCACACCTCTTCGCAATCTTCAACCCATCAAAAGTAGCTTCAAACCATAATTTTCTTCATCTTCTGAATGCTACAGAAACAGACTTCTTTCAGCTTTTACTTACTTATCACAATATAATTAAAACTGCATCTTCCAATAAAGAAAGAAAATGTACAATAAGAGTTTCCTTAATTAAGAAACTATTCATGAAATCTTAGGTAAGACAATTTAAAATAACACAATAACACAAAATCTCACACAATGTACATAAGTAAAAAGACAACTCAACATATGAAATCTTAGGTATGGTGGTTTAAAATAACTTACACACAAACATCATACACAGAGCACAAAGGAAAAAAGAAAAAAAGGAGAATTCAACAGATTATAAATTCTATTCATATAAAAAATAGTATTCCTCTTTTTCATTCATACATGGCACTGCAGCTTGTAAACACAAATTTTCTTCTAGTATGCTCACAACAACATGTGAAATTATTTCACAATTCCTAAAAGGAACAAAATATAATTTATCCAAAAGGCAGGTCTACAAGCATGAATTTCACCAGGTTCACTGGTTTAATCTACCATTACAGGCTAAATAATGCCAACACTGAGGAATTTTCACAGTAAAATATTTACATTTGGTTTACATGAAGAAGCATATATGGCTTATGTGCCTTCCACTGCATAGAGTAAATACTGTTATTACATTTAAACATCTAATAGATACATTTCAGTAATACATAGCAACAGTGATATTATTATGCAACAAAAACTGCTCAACATAAACAATTTCATGCTGTGCAAGTATAAGAATCAATTCATACAAAAGGAAGGCCATTAAAAAATTATTCCACTCATCATAAATAATTTCAGTAATAAACTGAAAACTCTCTAAAAATAACAGTTCAAATATTTTACTTCCATTGTATCACTATTAAAAGTCTATCCACTGCAGTGTCTCAGGCAACAAAAAAGCAGCACCTAAGAAACTGGAGTTCACTCCGTACTGAAGTAGCAGTCTCATGTAACAACTATGATATGGAAATATGATATGGAAATTATGCTTTAAATACTGCCACAGAAACTTACATTAAAAAGAAGTTACACTTATTTTGCATCTGTTCAAAATACTTTGAATTATTAAAAAAAAAAAAAAAAAAAAAAGAGCCTGAGCTGAGGAAAAATTAATCAATAAAAAATTCTTTAGTCCTCTCTCACAATAAATGGAACTAAAGGAAGCTCTTTCACAATCATACAAAATATGAAAAATTATACATGATAATAAAACTGTTCAGTGATTAAAAAGTGCATAATACATAAAATAGGAAAAGGTATAAGAATATACATGACTCTGTCCTATAGAAGCATCCAATATGCTTACTCTGTGCAGAAAATACCAAGAAATTATTTTAAAATAAATTAAAAATTATTCACATAACATTTGGTTAAAATATTGTTTATCATTATTCAGAATAACTGAGAACATCAATGAACACAATTAAAAGAAACATAACTGGTCTACAAATTAACTACAGATTCCCTCATAATAAATTTTGTTTTTAAATAATTACCAATTACAGTGGGAACAGTATCCACTTAGACATTTCATAACTTGTTTGCTCTCTTGGGAGAAAAAATAAAGGTATAGAGTACGGATAGTAATAAGAGAGAATAAGAAAAGAAACAAAACAAGGGTATAGTGTGGGGTTATGCAGGATCAGAGGGAAAGCAATCAGAAAATAATGTTCTGATAGAAATGAATAATAGATGAAATTAAACTGCCACAAACATTTTGAACTAACATAAAATGTGACAAACCGTAATACATGAAGAATGCAGAACAGAAAATAGTTAAAATAGATTCAGTCTGGCTGGATTGCGGGAATGTGAAATATGTTGAAGAGATGCCTTTATCTGTTAAATATTGAAGAAAGGAGCCTGACAGCCTATTTGTGGAGCAGCTATGAAACTTCTGCTATACCCATTGTATTTGATAATAGAATGAATGTAAAAAAATCAGTCAATGATTGAAATTAAAGTAGTATAATTGCTTTTACAGTTAATTCTACATCTGAGAGGACAGTTCTGAGACCAAGGTAGATAGTTTATACAGGATAGGTTAGGCATATTGGATATGACCAATGTTCTCAATGTGAACTCTAAGTAAAATTCAAATCAATGCCAGCTGATTATACTTTATCATACACACAGTTCAATTGCAACACCTACAGAGCTTTAACCTCCCCATCTATGGAACACGCTACCCAACAATCTAGAAATAGCATCTTGCACTTGCAGATTACTGTTTAAATGACCACATAACCTACACAACCTTAATTATTATTCCTTACATTTCATACCCTTGTTAAATACCACAATTTCACATTTATTTCTATGCACTGCCCCCACACTGTTCCAGAATGTCTGCATTAATCTACAAAGTAGCTAACCTGCTACACTGTTCCAGCATTGAAATAACTGATATTAACAACTAACTTTGTATAAAAATACAGTAATTCTCCAATGTGGAAATTTATTACTGACCATAACAGCAAACTCTGCACTGTAGATATCACACAAAAAAATCAATGAATCCATAGATAAAACAGTTCAGTTAAGATATGGTACTGGAAATGATTTCTTCAATGTAACTTATACAAGATGCCAAATACTCTGATTAAAATTATCCTGTGACTGAAAGACTGCAGTGGCAGCAGACAGGTTGCAGTGTTCCCAGCACACAGCCAGCCACACTTCACAAGCCACTGTGTGTACTTACAAAACAGACAACACAGTGCTGCTTGAGATAGGACTATGGCTGGTGGTTGATTCCTACCACTCACCTCACTGATATGTCCATCATTAAATAATTTTAATTGCAGTAAAAGCTGTCCAATATTCCTATACTTTTAACACCCATGTTCTTAGTATTCTATTGAGTTTTATTCTACATTTTACAACACATTTTTCCACAGTCTGATCTTTCTTCTGCAGTCATCCTTTCCTAAGTGCTGTAAATCAAACTAAGCTTACAGTCCCCCCTTCCCCCCCCCCCAACTACCCAACTGTTGATCACACTATCAGATTGTTAAAGGTATAGTTTTTTATGGTCCCAGTAAAGCAACAATGGCTGTCATATCACTCTCTCTGTTTATAAGAAAAAGTAAAAATAAAAGTAAATGTTTGATAGATCAAACAGTACCACAGTGCCTACAAAGTGTGTAGTGATTATTTGTTGTAGGTTTCAAATTTCAGGAGACTAATTTTTCTAGCTATTGTTCCTACACTATGTCAAATTCAAAACACAATACATCCATCCACATTAGTAGTCATTTTTTACACCTGAATCGACAACATAATACAGTTCCAACTATTTTCAGAGTTACATAATGAAATTCCAAAGATTACTGCTTATAACCTTAATCTAATGAAGTTGGATAGAGCAAATAAAATTGTCTTCTCTGTGATATAGGGATAGGAACAGAAAAAGAGGGAGATTTTAGAATTTGACATTAATTCAATATACTCTGGACACAAAAATATTAGAGAGAGTAATAAATAGAGAGGGGAGGAGGAAAGGAGGAAGGAAGGGAGGGGGTGGGAGAGAGAGAGAGAGAGAGAGAGAGAGAGAGAGAGAGAGAGAGAGAGAGAGAGAGCAACCTGACATGAACTGTCATACATGATAACAATTCTTTGTGATATCAGTCATAATTTAGCCAATGTGAAAAAACAATTTAATCTCATCTGTACTCAAACCATTTCAAGAAAGGGAATACTGTTGTTCTTAAGGCAATAAAAGCCAGTCTTCATTGACTTTAGACAGTATCCTTAATTCACTTCATCTTACATTAATAAACTGTACAAATCATACCTTTCAGCATAATTAACAAAGACTCAGTAGTGGATCAGTTCTCCCGTTTAAAGGTAAAACTGAAATAACAAAACATTAATCCACAGAAATTGTGTTTGTTCAGCAGTAAGTGTTGCTTTCTTTAAAGCAAACACTGCGATAAAAATCTTGATACACAAATGCAATATTTAACATTGTATATGACATTTAGTAAAGGTAATTCAATAATATAAGCTTATATCATGCACAACAACACAGCTTAAAAGTACAACACAGAGATATACAGTACTTATTCTTATTTCTACACACACACTTTTCATTTACACACTTCTTTTCTCATAATAAGTTATGTGAACCCTGGTTCAACGAGAGCAGGGGAATGTAGACCAATAATTCATAAAACAAGCTGCCCAATGATACTGCACAAGAGCATCTGGTAACATTTTTACTCACATTAATTATTATACAAGATATAATTATCTTGGATAACACAGAAGCACTTCAACAAGTGTATTGATCAGTGGACTTCATCCTCCAATATCAGTGCCACATTTGTCCTCGATCTATAAGATGTAAAGACGTGCACTGAACCCATGTTCAGAATTTTGCACTTTTCTCCAAATAAGAGAATTACAAGAATTTTAAGTCATTTATAAGAGACAGTTACTTCTAAAGTTTCTCAATAACCTATTTGCATCATAACACTTTTCTTACTTTCCAACTGTTTCTGAGTTTACAATGATATGTGGAATGTGCAGTGATCAGAACACCAAGTTTACATGCAAAGAAGACATTTTAGTGTAACATGTTTTATCAATATTGGAACAATACTATTCCACTGCAACTATTCTGGGATTATGTTTTTCACTGCAAAGAATAGGTGTTTATAGTATTAATTTGTAACAGAAATAGGTGTGTTAGCAGAATTGATATTTTGTTGCCTTTGTTCAGAACCACCACAACAACATATGATAAGAGTATTCATTTATATCCTTGAAAGAAAACATATCAGCTGTAAACAAAGAAAAAGAAAACAAAAGACACTAGTATTCTCAAACAAGCTATATCTAACTTGGTGTTCAGGTAGCACTTGGTTTTATAATTTCACTCACAGATGCACTTGGCACTATCAGTAGTCACAATGTAAATGGTAACGAACAAAGATATAAGAAGATTGGACCTCTAAAGGATGATGTAGGTGTCATGAAGATGGGGACAAGTGGGAGCAAAAATGGGGAGGGTGGGTACTGTATTGAAGGAGTACATATGACCAAAATAATAATAAGTTTTGTGCATCAAGTTAATTGATCATACATTTGTATAATGCTTCATTCCTATCTCCCCCTCACACATACACACAAACATACTCCACTGCAGTCATTTCAAAGGATAGTTTTAACATTTTCATTATTTGAGTGATATTTACTTATATCTGGTAGTCTTCATTTCTATTTATGTCATATTTATGTTATAGAAATACTTAAATGCAACACACAAACGTAAGACGTTCATTAACTTATAATCATTTCTTTAACACTGATTTATTATAATTCCTGTAATTTTAGTTCAGTTCATTTGTAGATTTTGGATATAACAAAAGTGATTTCCTTCAACTTAATAGCTGTTTTTGGACTATTACATATGAGACAATGATTTTCCTGGATAAAATGATAACAAATATTTTATATATTTGGCCAACAGCCAACATGAATTGAAATGTGATAAAAAATAAGGTAGATTTTCCAAGTTATTAAATAAGGTAAAAAAGGAAATAATTTACATTATTCAATGATATAGCTCAAATAAAATAACTTTGTTATTGATGGCTAGCAAGAGCAGACAACAATGTTGTTGATGGGTAGCCAGACACACTTTATGAGGCTCTGTATGTACATACAAAACAGGCAACACAGTGAGCATGTGGTGCCCACAAAAGAACTATGACTCATTGGCAGCTAGCCTCAAATTACTACACTTGCTGAAACATCAATCACAAAGTTATTTTAAATGAATTATATCCATGTCTCAATTTTGTACCTTTGTATATTTTCAAAGGTATCAGACTGCTCTTAACACGTCTCAGTCTATTAAAAGGGCTGGCAAGCCACTTAAATCTCCTCTCCACCATACCTAGAAGAAAAAAGAAAAGATATGGTGACTGCTAGTAAAGAAAAACTGAATACAGTTAGATGATATGAATAAATCCACTAAAATATATTGGAAATAATTGAAGCAATATGGACTCAATACAAACCTGGAGAGCAAATAATTCATCTCTGAAATTTTTAATTTTAGAAATCATATTATACTTGAGTTTTAGCAATCAACTTGAACTCAAAATATTATTTATAAACCCAATCTAGATTGTAAATGTTTATTTGATGTGCAACTGGTTTTGATCTGCATACTAAACAATCTTCAGACCATCATGAAGCCAAATGTTGCTAAACATTTCTGCTGTGGAATCAATTGCTGGCTCTACAACAGCTGAGCCTGCTCATCGCCAATAGCTGGATTCGTGGTGGCCTGCAGATGGTGTAGTACTTAAACCAAAACTGATTTACTTATTTATTTCTATTTATCAAGTTCTGTAGTACCAAACTGAGGAGGAAGTCTCCATGGTCATGGAATGAGTCAGTACATCAAATTGTAGCAAAATAGTAGAAATAGACAAAGTGAAACATGTAGCAATACTTTACACACAAAAGGCCTAATCACAAGTAAAAAGAACCTACAACATAACACAGAAATGAGCTTAATTTTTAAATTTTACAAGGAATTCCTTGACAGAATAGAAAAAGTCAGTCATGAGGAAACTTCAGTTTAGCCTTGAAAGTCCAAGGATTACTACAAAGCACTGTGAAATCTTGTGACAGTTTATTAAAAATGGATGCAGTAAAATACTGCACACCTTTCTGCACAAGGTTCAAGGATTAGAAGAAGGAGAGATGGCATTACCTATGCTGGGAACAGACATTGATTGAAGCCAAGAGCCATGCTGTTGTGCCCAAAACCAGAATTTTTAGCTTAAAATCCTGTGTGAATATAGCCTTCTTTACATATTTCCACTAAATTGATAGTCACATTGCAGTATTTACTTAGATATAACACACATTTCAATGACTAGAACTACTTTACCACATAATACAACCAATGTTTTGGGCACAAACAAATGCCGGAATGCACAGTTTGCTGGCTTCACTTTTTCAGTGTTAGGGCATCTCCAGAGATTCTAACCTCCTTGGGATGTGTGATCCAAACACAGATTTTATTTTTCATCTAGTATTACATGAGTGAAAGCTGCTAACTCTTGCGAATAGCCAAATACTATTAACAAAAAATAACATTAAAGATAATATGTAATAATATGCACATCAAATAAACACAATTTGCAAGCAAGACTGGGTTTATAAACATTAAGTTCATCTTTAACATTACAGAAAACTGTAGCCAACACACAAATAAAATATACTGTAGTAAAACAAGCATTCTCACTGTGTAAACTAGAATTTAATTCATAGTTTTCTGTATTTCAGTAGGATAAATTGTAAACTGTGCAGCCAGGCTAAGTTACATATGTAAAATGCTAAACTCCCACACTAGGTCCTATGGTTTTAAATTAAATGATAATGTATCATTTGTTTCTTGTTAGAAATTCTTTGGTTTAATACTGCACAATAAGAAAAAAATGTGTGGAAGTATAGTCTAATTACTATCAATAATTCTTATTGTGTTATGCTTTGTGCCATGATGGTTTTAGATGGAGATTATTTCCTAACAGGAATAAAACATAAATAAACTTTAAGAAATGTAATCATATTTTTCTTCGGTGGATATACATGTTGCATCAGCATTAATTGAATAAACTGAAATAGGTTAAGTATATGATAATATGAATGTAAACCTTATTCAGGCCCTGGTGGGGTATTAGAAGCAAACACGTTCCTGGACAGAATCCTTTTTGTGATAGTTATATAGACATTTCAAGTAATTCCAGCTATACTCCACAATCTGCAACCTGAAGACTTGGGGGGAATGTGGTCACACATATAGTCTCTGTTGGTGTGCCAAAGATAAATGCTTTGTAACTAAAGCTTCTGTAATTAATACCTATATTTGATGCACACTAGAGCCTGCAGGCACTTGGCCTATGTGTATGGCCTGCATGCACTGGTAGTATGTGTGTGAGAGTACGAATATACGTCATGAGAACTGTCAGAAGGTGCCAAAGATAACCAATGCTTTCTCACCTAATACCAAAAGTGAGTGGGCAGTTGCATGGTCACATGAATTCAATAGATAATTTATGCATCAATAGTCACCTTAGTCGCTACTATTTTATTGTGTTGTAATTAATATGAACTGTTTTGATGAGATTACAAATGGAGACATGTGATAAAATCCATGTTAATTTCTGTTTCTCTTCAGATGAGTCCACCAATACATATATTTCATGAAAAGACTGTGAAGTTAAAAATCAGAGAGATTCACACCTACAATGCTGCGACCACGCCGTGGCATGCCCCTCAGTCATGTCTCGACTGCACTATGATATCGTTCGGTTGGTTTCTCTTGGATGTTGATCAGCTACATCTAGGATTACAATTCAGTTCTCCCTTTTGGACTTCTAATTCCACCTTGTGTCATGGTTCTCTACCTAAACGGATGTGGTGACATTCTGCTGACGCCCTCGGTCGGTCGGCCGTGCTCTTTTCATACCGATCTAATCTGACTTTGGTCTCAATATTCTCGTATTATTTTTGCTAGGTATACTGTAGTGTTTCCTTGGCTGACACCAACTACAAAAATAACAATTATTGTAACTACATTATATTATCATAACTTGATTGACTCATAAGTAGTCTAATATTTTTCATAGGTATGTGCTGAGTTAGATTTAAACTGGATAGGTACCTATCTATATTCTTGTGTGGTAAACACATAGATCGCACCTACATATTGATGAGTAGAAAAAGTAAGTTGATTATTAAGTTATAGAAGAGTATGCAAAAAAAAATTTAGTGCACATTAATTTGTTATAGAATATTTTTTACTTCATACAATTTTAAAATGTACTCAGCCAACTGCTTTATTTGGCACGTAATTATATGACATTAGGAAACTTTTTAACATATTTTATTTTAATTAAAACCTTTTACACACTGTGTCCGATTGGTTAGCAATGTCACTACATGATGGGCAGTGCATCCAGTGCAACTCATAGCCCCACTATTCTTACCAGCAGTTCACATTTGAGCGGCTCTGAGGAACACAATGGTAAGTTTCATTAGTGAATATTTTTCTTTATAGAGCAGTAAATGCAGCTTATGAGCTGTAGAATATAATACACCATGAACAAGTTATCTCTAGAGGCCAATTATAAATTTTACCTGGTGTATTATACTGTACAGCTCATAGGCTGCAGTTACTGCCCTATAATGAAAAGTACTCGGAAATGGCACTTACCATTGTGTTCCCCCGCGCCGCTCATTTTTGCAGCCTGCTGCAGCCACAGCCACTGTCTGCCATCATGGGTAAAAATTTCTGTATTGGCCCACTTTAGGTTACAGTAGTAACACTAAAAGTGGGCCTTTGCAATCGTCTTTTGACAGCTCGAAATTTAAATGAAAATAACGGCTTAACCGTTCATCTGACACGAAAATTGAATAAGCTAGTTTGTAGAGGGGAAAATTATCTACAACTTCGCTCTCATGTTTTTTTCATATCTTGCATCATTGCAGAGGTATATGCAAAAGTAACAGATTTGACACCCTCCATTGAATTAACAAAAAACAGCCATTTGGAGATGTCACATGACATTCCTCGCCCAGAACTCTCTGGCATACACCATCTTGCTTTACGTATTTGATGATTTTCTTATTGTAACTTGTACGTTGTCATTTCTAAACAACTTCTTACACTGAAGAAATAAAAACATGTCGTTCTTCATACGATAAACGATAATCTAGTGTCTAAAAATGCCATATAAGTATCAGTTAACTGCCATTAATAGTACGAGAATGAAGGTTGCATACTCCAATTGTTACCCATGGTGTAGTAGACAGCGCGTTGGACTGTAATGCTCATGGTCATTGGTTCGGAACCCACCACTACACAAAGAATTTTTTTCTCCTTTTTTCCTAAAAGTGTTACGGGCAGCATTATTAATTAAATACAGCTATGTTCTTCAAAGTTTAGAGTTGTGCATATGTAAAAATGCTGCCTCTAAATTGTGTGTGTCTGCTATTTCGTGAACATGCCATGAAATATGCAACAACGAATTGAACAATGGTCTTCTGAAGCATATGCACGTAAACTGTGAGGATACTGTAATAATGAACATTCTGAACAACATGCTGATACATGTAGTTTAGTATATATATAAAGGAAATTCTAGATATCTGTGGCAAGTGTAGTTCCTTAATGAAACAAAAGGGAAGTGTATACTTTGCACCAAATTACCTTCTTTATTTATTTATTTATTTTTTTTTATTTTTTTTTTTTTTCTAAGTGTTTATTCACTATTTATGGAATATATTGAAAGTCATTAATTAGAATCATTGCATCTACTAAAATGTTTGACATTGTTGCTATGGACGGTTTTAATGTAGATGTTATTACCTTTTCTGTATTTCAGATATGATTTCGTTCATGTTACTCTTTAAAATAAATAGCAAATATTCTATTTCAAACTGTGGTTATGTTTTCTTTTACAGCTAAAATCACAAACGGAATAAGTGTGGTAAAACTGAATTCCACATAACTGTAGTACTTAATATATATATACAGAGTTATTTGTTATATTTACAACAGTCATTTTAACAGTATCGCCCCAGTTTATGTACATATGATAAGTCTATGATTAAAATTCATTACTATGTATTTCATGGCATGTTCTTGAAACAGAACAAATGCACTTTTCAGAGAAAGCACTGTTACCTTTGAACAACTCTGAATCTTGCCGAATGTACTTGTATTCAGTTAACGCGTGTGCGAAAAATCTTTTAGGAAGCAAGAGGGGAAAAAATTGTCCGTGGTGGTTTTATATGTATATATTCTTCAGGGAGATCGATGCTTTCTGGTCGTTTGTTCATGTTCGTTCTGGGTTGTTCATTGAGAAATTTACTCAGTTTTGTATAACAGAAGGCATTGAACCAACACCGTCTGAAGAGAATGCCTGTGCACTGCTGTGCCACTCCACATCACACAGAGTAGAGTAGGTCGCGATCGCGTAGTTCACTGGCTGGCTGATGGGGCACCGTCTCACAGCGGCCAGCCAGTGAGCTACGTTCGTTCCAAGGTATAGTCATTCGTAACCAATACAGGCAAAGAAAATAAACTTTGAACTACCATGGCAAGACAAGTGATAATATTTTAACGGAAAAATATAATTAAAATGTGGGAGAGGTATTTGAATGTTCAAATGTTTGTAGAGCTTATGGGACTGAACTACAGGGTGATCAGTCCCTAAACTTACAAACTACTTATGAACCAGCTTATACTAAAGACGGCACAAACATCCATGCCTGAGAAGGGATTTGAAAGCCTGACCGCAGTGGCCGTGCATACCGTAACTGGCACGCCGCAGACCGCTCGGCCACTGCAGCCGGCGGGTGAGATATTAAAATAATAGTTTGAAGAGGTAAAAGTTGAAAAAAAGAGTGTGTTTGTCAAAGCTAAACTGAAATATCATAATTTTGGCTGTTTGTTAAAATACGGCCAGAAAGAATATTACATGTTGGGTGCATAGATATTACCACACTAGTTGAGTCGTAATCATATCACCATAATTTTTTATTATTCAGATTATTATTTTGATCCAAAATATTTACAAAAACTTATAAAACTACAAATCTAAAGTGGGCCGTAAAACATGTCAGTGAGATTTTTTTAAATTGCTGTTTTAGATGGCCCTCTAGAACATGTTCACTGTTAGTTTAATTTTAACATATACAGGTAGTGACTTCAACAACTGAACTACGAAAATTGTTGTTTTCTCCTGTTTGTAGATGATTTATACCAATGCCCAGGATTACATTAGGACCTGAAAACCTGGAGATTTGGTACTAACATCAGTCTAGATTAATTGCTGCCCAAACTGAAAGTATCTATATGATGAAAACACTGTTTGGCGTAAACACTATCAAGCTTGTTCCACATTCACTCGTAGTATGACTCAGCTGTCACTCCGGCCGTTTGACAGCGTGCTTCCAGCAGATGGCGTGCAGCTCATGTCAGCTGTCTTAGACGACCGTGCCCTCCCATGGCTAGGCTGGGAACTATCTCGGCCGGGCCAACACCAGCCACAGAGCACAATACGGGCATGCGATCTGAATGGCCCACTAGGCCATAACATCCCACACCCCTTGGGGTGAGGGGCCAGAATCCGGAACAGCAGTGAAGAAGTATGGCTGCTGGGACTCTTCCACCTCCATCCAATGGTCTGGTGGCTCCATCCACTCCCTAGCCGGAACCACCTCATATGAACGAAACCCCTTTGCGCGATGAGGGGTTCGCCCTCGCGAGCGATGTCTTGCCGCTCCCAGCACTGGTGATGGTGGTGAGTCCTCTATTCTCCCTCCTGTGGTACATTCATCAGCAACTCTGGGCCCCCGTCGGCTGGCCGCAAGGTGCCCCAACTGCCAGCGACTGGAGCTGTCCACTCCTTGGAGCTGGCCGCTGGGGCTGCGGCAAGGAAGTGGGCCCTGGACCCTGACGGCGGTGGGAAATCCCCTTGCCGACCAGTAAATGTCCGCAGAAATAAAGTTGGTAGAGAACTGTCCCCTGATGTCGCTCCCGACAGAGGGGGGGCATGAACTGGGAAAGGGGGAAGGGACCATAGGTGTGGGAGAAGGATGGTGGACCCGGAACTGATCGTGGTGGTGGGTGAGGATACCAGTAGGAGAACTGACCTCACAGAGACGACGGCGACGCCCCCGAACGACCACGGCTGAGACCCAACGAGGATGGCGGCCGTAGCCTCGAGCCCAGACAGCCGAACCTGGGGCAAAATGCAACAGAGGAAGGGGTGCGGGAGAGCCCAGATGCAAGACGGACAACAGCGTCCAATGAGGGCGTACGTGAAGGAGCTATAGGGGCTCTGCTGACCGGCCGGAGTGCACCGATAAGATGACAGGAATCAAGGGATGGCTTCCTCCACTGAAAGATGTGACACATACTTGCACATCTGCGTGTTGAAAGTGCAGACAAACCCCTCCACCTTCCCATTTCACTGTGGGTGGAAAGGTATGGCCAGGACATGGTGGATCCCATGGGTAGAACAAAAATCCTGAAAGTGTTGTGAAGTAAACTGTGGCCCATTATCTGTCACCAATGCAGCCGGGAGACCTTCAATACATGGGCGTCACCAGGGAGGGGGGGGGGGGGGGGGAAGCTGCCGCCCCTCCCCCTAGAGATTCAAAGCCTTTTTTTTTTTTTTTTTTTTTTGACACATTTTGGAGGTTTTAAACTATCATTTCATCAACCATAAGAAGTTAAAAAATTGTCTAATATAAAACATGATAATTTTAACAATAATGATAATACACTAAAACAGGAAATCTCCATGTCCATGTGTGTGACTTCGGCATGTTGTGCCTCACGTGCGTATGTGGTTAAATGCAGCATGGCATGGTGAGAGAATTCGCAGTGACATCACTGCTCATAGCCTGCCTGGCTGCCATGTATTCTACTGTCGGTGTTAGTAGTGGCCAGTGGGCCGTGAGACCGCACCAAGGACGGCAACACACAAGATGGACATCAGAAACTTTTTTGGTAAGTGATTGCTTTCAGTTTTTTTATGTTCATATATTTGTGATTATTTATTAGGGTTGATGTAAATGCAAGGTTTTGCGTTCTCTAAGACGCCAATGAGCAGCAGGACAGCGTTAAACAATCCTGAAGGAGCAGGTATAGAAATTAGGTATGAAGCCTGCTGACTTCATGTACTGGTAGATCTAATTCATTTTTGTGCTCTAAACAATACTGTTGTGCGAATTAGCAGTTTCACTCTCTAATTAAAGACTGCTTACAAAATAGTGATGTAAGTCGCTTAGTATTGTTGTTAAAGCCAATACCTGAATCCAGGCATACAGAACAGACGGAAACAGAGGGTTCTTAGTAGGGCTACATTATTGTCTTTAAATGAATGTGTGTAATACAATCTTTTGTGTCAAACAGCGAGCTATAAATATAGCCTTACTATTATTGTCGATGGAAGGTTTTATTCGAGCTTCTAGCTTTTCCTCGTGACCTTCCATGCATGTAAGGCTGGTATTACACGGTCAAGTATTTACATCAAAAGTGTGATGTCATAGATTTACATAAAAGAAATATGACAGTGTAATAGGATCTTTGACATACCTCAGAAATATTATCAAATCTAGGGCCTCGCCCAACGAGCTTGCTCGTTGGCTCCGCCATAGATTTGATGTAAAAGTCGCTTGTCTTCTGTTCACTGCAATGCAAAATTTAAACGCTTGGAGTGCCAGCATCACTGCAGCTATACTTTATGTTTGTACTTAGTGAACACCAAGGTGGTTGACACTAATATTTGTGTTTACGCTTCTACCTACAGAGCTCCATGTTTTAATTGAAAATACTAATGATTTACAATGAAAAAAAAAACATGTTTATGAAAATGTAACAAGTCTATGGCACTGATGGTCATCGGGACCACGGTGGCCGATTGCTCTGCGGTGCGCCAGTCACAGTCTGTACTGCCACTACAGTCGGGGTTCGAATCCCCCCTCGGGCATGGATATTTGTGTCTTCCTTAGTATTAGCTAGTTCATAAGTAGTTTGTAATTTTAGGGACTGATGACCCCGTAGTTAAGTCCCATATGCTCTACAAAACATTTGAACATTTTTTGTCATCAGGAAATCGGAAAAGTACATTGAGAACCAGTCACTACATGGATGTAACAGTTTGCTTTACGTTATCGATGATGACTGCTTTTATTCGGTATTAACGTTTATCATTGTCAATTAATGAGACATTTCGGGCCAAATCTACATAATTAAAACAATCGTATACACATACAGTGACTGGTTCTCGGTTTCCTTTTGTTTTTACTTCTCCAGCTAGTTCTTTTGTGACAACAGTGGAATGTATAATTTTTCTGCAGTTATGTCACGACTGGAAAATGTTACTCGTAAAACCACTGACATTCGCAATGCTGATTTGTTTACAAGGTGTAAAGCGAAAAGTTACTTTTATTGGCTGCCTTCACGTGCGTGATCAAAGTCGACGGATTTCCAACATCAGCAAACTATGCTGCTACCGTCGTTAGTGAAATCCCTTATTGCGGCTTATCATATAAAACGATGTATTTTTATTAATTTTTCGGTCAAATGTATCAGCTGTAATGTCCAACATTCATTTTTTATGTTACTTAGTTGGGGATTACAATTGTAATTTCATCAAGTTGCATGTCACCAGTCGTCTGTTCTCACTAGGGTTGCCAGATGTGTTAAAAACCGGACAAGTTTTTAATTTTTATTTATTAATATAAATTTACTGAAAACAAGGGTTCATTATCTGTGGCAAAAAGTAACCCTGTACTTAGTTATTAAAACAATAAGAGTCAATCTACTTTTTTGTATATTTAGTACATGGTGTCACTGCTTTTATTAAGGTTATACATCAAATTTTGTCCTGTCTACCAAGATTTTCTTGAGTAGACAAGCATATAGAAAACTGAACTGTCCTGTCGAAAACTGGACATCTGGCAACCATAGTTGTCACAGGTGCAGTGACAAGGACCATATGTCACGTAGGTGAGTCAAATGTGCCGCAGAAAGGCGGGAGAAAGAGTTGCTGTGCCGAGTGATATGCAAGGGAAACACAGTCATTCCGGCGAAAGTAAATATTAAATGATAGAATCCAGTATTTAATACGTTCAAGTGTTACAAGCATGCTGGTTATAAACACTTTCTGAATAATGGTAATATAAAGTAAGACATACAAGTAATTACGAAGTTGTACAAAGGGAGTAGGAAAATTCAGCCAGATGGAGATAGGACATGATATGAGTCTGGTCATGTAGTGACCATGTTCTCAGAATTGCTCTTTTTTGAAGTGCTGTTAATTTTGTTTTAAGGTGTCGTTATTAATAAACACATTGCAAATGGGATCGCAACACTTATTTTGAGTAAACAACAGCTCATTAGAATTTCAAGTATCTCCCTTGCACTGTCTTTAGAATGTCAACGTTTTATCAGAACCACGCATGACATCGACTACGAGAGCTTCACGGCAAAACAAGTAGGAGGAATCCCATGCGTCGACAAACTACGACAATTCAGGGACGGATTGTCTTAAACACTGCAAATCGTGGATGGAAAGGACAGGCCAGTCATAAATTCTGTAGGTCTCCTAAAGCAGCTTCTAAGGATTTGCGGCCAAAGTATGAAACATTTATAATGGGAGGTTTAGCACAGGGAGGGGATATTGCATGTTTGTTTCTTTCTCTACTTATTAACGGTTTTTAATTTTAGTAGTACGTAATTTGTGTGCACATTGCAGAAAGTCGAGGCCATACCTGATGGGCCCACCGCGCAGAAACAGAAACCAATTTGATGTACCGTTTTGATCAATGTGACGAATAAAGAATACAATACAATACAGTTGCCCTGCGTGGGCTGGCACGAAGAAGAGCAGAATGAGGCAGTCGCGCGCACGTTCATAAAAAATTGAAAACGAGAAACGTCGTTGAAACAGAATCACACATGAATCAAGCGTTTCCTTTGTTGTACCGACAATGCTCGCAACTTGATTGTTGTCGCACAGGGGTAAGCGGTATGACGTCCACACCAGATGCGCTGATCTGCACCAAACCTCTTTTTTTGGTTTTCCGCTGCACCGGGCAATGCGGCGATTCTGAAGTGGACGCAGCTTAAGAAAAATTTCCAATTCCTTTCCACAAAAGCATATTGTAAATACTCAAAGTGTGCTGTATTTCTGCTACTTTATGAAGAGTAAACCCTATGGCAGCCGAAAATTAATAGATACATAATAGTTATCAAAAAGCTATAACCTAGTTCTTGTAATTATCAGCTATAAAGACCATATTTTACATCGGTCGTTAAACACACACACACACACACACACACACAAACACAAACACACTATGTGTGTGTGTGTGTAAATGTCCGATGCACTCACCTACTGCCGCCCCCCCCCCCCCCTTTAGCCATCGGGCTGGCAATGCCCTTGCTTCAATAGAAACTATCTTTAACAGGAAATGTGTGGTAACTTCCATGGACGTGCAAGCCAGGCGAACAACAAAAGGGAAGTTGCAGTATGTGACTCATCTACTGCAAAACACAAAAGTTCTTCGGCATCAAAGACTGGTTCGGGGCCTACCGGGAGGCGCAACAGAGCATCGGCATTGGCGTGATGAGCCGTCAAGCGGTACTGTACCTCGTAATGAAAATGGGAGAGGTACAAGGCCCAGCGTTGGAGACAATGGGCCGCCTTATCCGGAAGAGCCGCCGACGGGTGGAACAAAGACACTAATGGGCGATGGTCCGTGTATAGGGTGAACTTGGACCCATAGAGATAAACATAAAAAATTTTTTAGAGCAGAAACGATGGCTAGAGGCTCCTTGTCCACCTGGAAATACCGGCGCTGCACCTCCGTAAGAGTTTTAGGTGCAAACGCCAACGGGCATTCCCACCCATCGGGGAACCGATGTGCCAGCACCGCGCCCACACCATGCTGGGAGGTGTCTGCTGCCATGACTATTGCGACCATCGGGGTGTATGCCGCGAGGCGTGGAGCCTCAAGGAGGGCTGCTTTAAGTGCTTGAAAAGCCCGCTCGCAAGCTGGAGACCAGTGGAACAGGACGCTCTTACACAGCAATTGGTGCAGGGGGTGAGGCACTGTGGCTGCCTGCAGGAGTAAGCGGTGATAATAGGCGATCTTGCCCAGGAATACTTTAAGTTCTTGAACAGAAGAAGGACATAGAAGATCTGCGACCACACACACGTGATCAGCCACGGGACGCACCCCCGACTTGGATACTTCGTAGCCTAAGTACTCGATAGACAGTTGGAAGAAAGAAGATTTCTGGAAATTACAGCGGAGGCCAGCCACCTCCAGAACGGAAAACAAGGAGCGGAGGTTGGCAATATGGTCAGCAGCTGTGGTCCCCGTCAGCACAATATCATCCATGTAGTTCATGCAACAGGGAACCGGTGCTAGCAACTGCTCCAAACAATGGTGAAAGATTGTGGGGGCACTGTCCACCCCGAATGGCAATCTCTGATATTCATATCGGCCAAAAGGCATAGAAATTACCAGCGCCTGCTTGGAGGCATCATCTAAAGGCAACTGGAGATAAGCCTCTGTCAGATGTATCTTCGAACAATACTGGCCCCCTGACAGCCAATCTGGGCTGGGGGAGGCATGGGAAAAGAATCAATGGAGTGAGAATTTACAGTTTTCTTAAAGTCGCCACATAAACGCAGGGCCTCAGAGGCCTTGCGTATGACAACTAGAGTCGCTTGCTGTGACAGGACGCAAAATACCCTCCGCACTACAGGTGATCTAATTCGGATTTAACAGCGCCACGGAGGGTGATCGGGAGGTGCCAAGCCTGACAGAAGACGGGTCGAGCCGTATTTTTAAGTGTAATAGTGGCCTGAAAAGTCTTAGCACACCCAAGACCCAGCGCAAACAAGGACGAGAAATCCATGCGGAGGTGTGCGAGACTCTCGTACGGAATTTGATCGGAAACCAAGTAGACAGAATCGGTAATAGTAAAGCCAAAAGCATGGAAAGTGTTGAGGCCGAAGATATTCGTAGCCGTCGCACTGTTTACTACCACAAACGGTACTGCGCAGCTAACATTCTGATATGTAGTTTTGGCGACAAACGACCCCAATAGTGGAATAGGGTGGCCGCCGTAGCCAACCAACCCGCGAGGCGCCAGACATAAAGTGGGGGAGCCTAATGCTTGGTGAGTAGCAGAACTTGGAAGCAATGTCATCGCGCCAGTGTCCACTTTAAGCGTGACAGTTTTCAGCAGAATGCTGAGGTCTATAAACAATTTCGGCTGCTGTACGCCGACGGGAACAACCTTATTAATATCCATGGACAACGCCCCGAAATTGCGAGGGTGAGAGGTCCCTTTGCGGCCCCGAGCAGAGGAGCGACACACTCGGGCGATGTATCCGAATATTCCACAACGATTACACGTGGCCCGTCTGTGCGGGCACGACTCCCGAGAATGGGACACCCCACACGAAAGACATGAAATCGGCTCGCTCTTTGAAGCAGGTGACGCACGTCGCCTCCCCCCCCCCACCCATACAACACAGGCATGTGCCGCGGCGTCGGAAGGGAGGTAGACGCAACACCAGCAACTGAAGAAACGGCGCCGCGGATAACTGGGCTGAATCGGCAACTGAGGATACCTCTCCCCAAGCGAACGTCCAGGTCGGTAGCAAAACAAATCAAAACATCGTGGACCATAGAGTCCACATACGAATCACCGTGTGGCTCGGACAGAAAGAGACAATGACGGGTCAGCCCCTGCAGTTCCATGGCCCAAGGGCGGTACGACTGACCCGGCTGTTTCTGCGAACGGTAGAAAGATACGCGGGCCGACACCATGTGAGTGGCGATGAAAATATGCCACAAAGAGAGAACAGATATCCGAAAAGGACAGGGATGCCGGCGTTTGAAGAGGCACCACATCGCCCAGCAATCGAAAAAGACAAGGTGAGAGCCACGAAAGGAAATAAGCTTTTTGCTTACCTTCATCACACACCTGGAAGGCTACAAAGTGTTGGCGTAAACGCTGTGAAGACTGCAACCCGACCTGTTGTGTCACAGCCCTAGTCAAGGTGTCAATAGTCGCCGTGAGGGAAGCATTCTGTTGAGCTAAAACTTCCGGTAACGACTGAACATTCATCAGCAACGCACTAAGTTGCTCTGCCATAACTGCAGCAGGAAGACCACACTACCATAAACCTCGTCACCACTGATGAAAACACTGTTTGGCGTAAACACTATCAAGCTCATTCCGCGTTCACTCGAAGAACGACCCGGCTGTTTGACAGCGTGCCGCCAGCAGATGGTGCGCAACTCAGCTGTCTTAGACGACCGTGCCCTCCCGTGGCTAGGCTGGGAACTATCTCTGCTGGGCCAGCGCCAGCTACCACAGTCTAATATATTAGACTGTGCCAGCTACAGAGCACAATACGGGCGCGCGCAATCTGAATGGCCCGCTAGGCCATTGAACATACTCACGGACAAAGTGGTGTAATATGTGGTATTAACCATATACTATTAATTAAGGTGGATACATCAGGTTAGTATTGTAACTTTTTACTCACCTTTACTGCCACGGATAATTGATAATTTCTTCCACAGATGGTCTTGCTGCTTCATCTCTTGTCAAACATTGGCGTAAAATGTCAGTTAAAGCTCTAGGGCAATCATCCCTGTAGGGGTAATGTATTGCCACCTCTTGGTTAGTAATAGCCGATATCTTCTCAGAATAATCATCCAAATATTCAAATGGTGTAACTTTGTACAAAAGGTGGTACAAGATACACCCTAAACTCCAGACATCACTCTTGAAACTAGTCTGCAAACAGAAGAAAGAAGTATTAACATGCATACATGCACATGTCTGCCCCCCCCCACCCTACACACACACACACACACACACACACACACACACACACACACACATACACACACCCATTGTAAAACTTACACCCTTATAAAGTGTGACTTATCTATGTAGTACAAAATAAATGTAACTAATGTAATACTTTACATTAATAAGAAAGTATCCAAATTATGCTTGATTCACAATTACTAATGTGAACAATAACAAAGCAATACATAGTCTTGTAGGGCTGTTAACACATGACTGGAAATTCTGTGCCAATACCTATTAAACTGGCTATTCAACACCACTACAAATATGACAACTATTAACAATCAGTAAAATTCTTCTGGGTATGACACTGCATTATTAATCTTTGAGAAACTGGCTGGCATTTCAGCCACAGTTCCAAGTGGCCTTCTTTTGGGTATTTGTAGAAGAAAACCACTTACAACAGTGGACAAAACCTCAGTCAGTTTCTTAAATATTTACAATACGGTCTCACACTCAGAAGTAATTTATTGACTGTGACAATGGTATTTAAATACATTGTTATTTGTGCACTAGTTCTTCAATAGTGTACCACCCATCTATTTTTAATAGGAGTCAAAGACTGAGAGCTAAAAACAATTTGTCCATTTATTTATATATGAAACTAGCAGCAAAGTGTAAAATCATTTGACAGCATTTGCAATGGATGTAAGACAATAAATGATGCCTTGGGATAAAGAAGGTGGCAGTTTAGTTAATTTTTTATCATTTATAAATCTTTTACTGTTTTAGTTATTCCTCATATGCAGGACTTGGTAAGTTAGTATGGAATATAACAAATTCTTCCTTTGCAAAATAATGTATTATCTTTCACCATTTTTAGCAGACCTTGACTATGATATTTTGGCTAGTTCTTCACTTCCTGTTCTCATATCTGGTTGGGAGCTCTTACTTGTAACAAATAACTTTGTGTTGTTACACAAAATGATGATAACTGCCTATTTGAAAAAAGAAGGGTGACACAACATACAAGCAAACTAAAATAATAATACAACAATTATGAAAGAAGTTATGAGAAACCATTACTGTTGTAATGTAAGACATAAAGAACAACAGGGACACTGAGAACCATCATTTACTGGTAATGCACATAGGCTGTGCAATAGTTATACATGGACATAGATAATGCATCAAGTGACAACATTGAGTAGGGTGAGGCTGAACTATGTCTGTATAGTTGATGAGATGTAGCGTGAGCTATGACGTCATGATGTGCAGTGGCTCTGCGCCAACTTTGTGTAGTGGGGGGAAGGTGCGGGTGCATACCTGTAGTGACCACTGCACACTTTGCTTCACAATTTTGACTAGTCTGAAAAGAGAGAGAGAGAGAATATCCCCCCTCGGGCATGGATGTTTGTGCTGTCTTTAGTATAAGTTAGTTCCAGTAGTTTGTAACTTTAGGGACTGATGATACCACAGTTATAAGCTTTACAAACACTTTGAACATTTCGTCTGTGCTTAATTCAGTGCTTCGTTAGTGATGATGAATAACAGCAGCTGAGAAAAAATCCTCCATAGTCAGATCCGTGGAATTGTGTATAGCGTATACAAATTCATGAAGAATGAAGCTGATTTGAACCATCCAAGTAATTTAAAAAGTGTTCAGTCATGTGTTGTTGCAGCTACAGGTGCCTCAGTAATTAGTTTGAAACACATTGTGAGTGAGAGACATTTACAACACTGAATAAGAAACGTTTTAGCCAAAACATGAAAACTGAAATGGATGATTTCTACAAATGTGTAGTTCGACAAACAATTTTCATGAAATGAACGGAAAATAACCAATAATGAGAACATTGCTTCCAGTCTTAAGAGAAAAGGTAAATTTTTCTGGCAGTAGCTGAGCACTACATAAAATAATTACTGATTTGGGATTTAGGTGGAAGAAAACAGCAAATAAGCGGAAGTTATTAACTGAGCAGGAAGACATTCGCGAAAATCGATTAGTTTTTATGGGGTATATAGAATTACAGAAATAGTGGGAGGCCTATTATACATGTTGATGAGACTTACGTGCATTCATCACAAACCAGTCATTTTTGGTGTGATGATAAAAACAAAGTTTTACTTGCACCAGTTTCTAAGGGAAAGCGAGCTATCATTGTGCATGCTAGTGGCGATGATGGAGTCATACCAAATGCATTATTGATTTGAAGTCATGAACAGTATCATCTGATTATCAAAGTGATATGAACTTCAAAAATTACAGAAAATGGCTGAAAAATAAATGAATCCCTAACCTCCCACTGAATTCAGTGTTAGTGATTGATAATGCTTCTTATCATAATATTAAACTTAATCCCTCTCTAACTTCTTCTTCTTGGAATGAGGAAATGATTAACTGGCTTTCGAAAAGAAGTATTCAATTTCATGAAGGAATGTACAAAGCAGCACTGTACCATCTTTTTAAATGCAATAAAGGAAGTTTCAAATGTTCAAAATTGATGTGATACTCGCCAAATAAGGTCATTCAGTGCTTAGACTACCACCTTACCACCCATATTAAAACACAATAGAACTCATACGGGCTACAGTAAAAGAAAATTTACGGAAGAAGAATGTTAGGTTCACTCTAGATGAAGCAATTAAAATGATATAAGAAAAGTTTCAGACAATAGGTAAAGACGAGTGGGATTCACATTGCAGTCACATGCATAAATGCGAAGAGGAGTATAGAATTGAACGAAGCCTTGACACGATGACAGAACAATTGGTCATTAATTTAGAACACAACAGTGGCAACAACATGACAATGGTAGCAACAATGATGAAGGAAGTTGCTCAGAATGCACCGACACTGAGGTTAGCAGTAGCTGTGACACCAACATGAGTGGAGTCCAGCCCCTCTAGTCCTACGTTACAGGAATGTGTCATCTGACAGTCTAATACAGGGCTGGTGCAAGACTAAATGCCTCCCCTTTTGAGTTCCAAAAATGGTGGACAGCATATTGAACATGTTTTGTGACAGTCACATGGAAATTAAAAATTCAATTTCATTTTGACTTATGCTTTTTATGTGGTTTTTCGCCTCAGGATAATTAAAAACCAATTTTTCCCATCCAATGTAATATGACTTTAGCACCTTATGATCAACATAACACTTTGAAAATGCATTTTCTGTTGACATTTTCTTTAAGTATACTTTTTAAAGAGATACTGGTATGTAAATACAATCATGAACCTAAAAATATAGAAAATAACATTCCCTGGGAAGGTTGCATTTAGTACACAAATTTAAAATTTTGGGGTAGGTTTAATCCAAAAATTTAAAACATTATTTGCAGTCTGGTAGATGACTTCATTAATAACAATAGATATTTTGTTACAGTTTCAGAGGGTGGGTTAATGCTAACCCACCATCCCTCCTACCCGCTCCTTGGTACTGGTGAGTTAAAAATCCAAATGGAGGGATAAAAACAGAGTGAATTGTTATTATTCGCTGTCTTAATTTTTTCCATGGTCAGGGTTTTAAGCTTTATTCTAGACTTTGGTTGGCTGCTTGATGCTTAGTCTCTTCGGCTCAATCTGATGACTGGCATGACATCATACTGTCCACACTCATGAATCGACAACAAGTTATAAGCATTCGATTAGTATACCAGTGAATCAGTGGCAGTATTTTTTAATATGCTGCCAGTAGGCTATTCAAATTTTGCCATCGCTACCAACCTATACAATTTGATACCCTGTTTAACCATGATATTAACTATAATTTTTTGTCAATGAAGTTGTAGCTTTTTGTTTAATGCACTATCATCCCAAGTATATCACCCTTTTTCGTGATTGGTAGGACTGTGCACTACGGAATCGAAGTGTTACTTCCTAGATTATTTTTACAACCCAACTATTTGCTTAAGATTGTACAATAAGTAGTTTTTGAGATAATAAAAGCACAGTCATATACAACTAATAACATATGAGTAAGCTCAACTTTAGTACTTCATACACAATAATGTACATAATTTTTTGTCCATTATTGTCAGTGATAACTTCCGTGACTGTTTTACTTCAGCAAAATAAAACTGAACTCGCCTTCAGTCACTAAATTTTGCTTTATTATTATTTATTATATGAACCTGTTTTTAAAAGTTTTCCATATTGTTAAAACCTATGTTTTGATCTTATACAGGCCCATGCCTTTAAACATGTGTAAAAAATCAGAGGCACCTGATGATGAGCCCTCAGGGATCGAAATGAATTGTGTACAATAAGACACAATATTGTGACTAAAAGGGTGTCTATTTTATTTTATTACATTAGTGTACATTGGTACATGTAACCTTTTATTACACTTACAGTTTAAAATTTTGCCCTCAGATTTGCTGCCCCTAAAATCTGCCACCCTAGGCTCCAGCCTACTGAGCCCACTGGTAAATCTGCCACTGAGATGAATTATTTTTCCCAGAAATTCTTTACACCATATACTTGGTAAAAACCACGAGGCAAAACTCTCATATTTTTGAGTTGGATATTCACTTTTGTCTCATACCTCATACAAATAATGAAATTCTAATATGTGTATGAAAATTCTCATACGTATCACAACCCTGCCTACCTCACCTTGTCCGACAGGGACTGCCCGACCTGCTGCTACGTCGCTGCCCCCCAATGCCTTGTGCCCGCCCTGGGCTGATATCTTTAGGATGGACAGTACCTGCGGCGCACACCCTCCCCACCCGTGGCTGTTGCCTTCCCCTTACGCACAGCTCGTAGCTCTTACTACATCTCGTTTACTGTAACAGGGAAATCTCCAGTAGATGGCATTGTAGGTGCCGTGCCTTGTGCACAATTCTGTAAATGGCTTCTGGTAGCCAGTACTGATTGGCCAACTCTTCAGAGTGTAGTGTTCCTGAGGCCTACTGCTGCAACATATATTTAGTCTTGCATACTTCACTCTTGGAGAAAGGCACTCTACCAATGCAGTTATCAGTGTGACAGTTGAAACACCCATAGCTTCTGCAGTGAGCACTTCGGAGAGTACAGACGGACTGGAGAACCATCAACAGGCTCAGCTGTCGCTCATGTGTGATGGATCACAGGAGTGGAATGGAGACAGGAAAGTCAGTTGTATCTCAATGACACATTCCTCACTGCCATAGAACTGTATCAATGGCATGGATGTCAGGGGGTGCTGAACAAACTGGTACTCAGAGGACCACAGATGCTGACCCTGCCAGTGGCAGGGATGTTGGCAGCTGTGCTGCCTTGCAAAATGGCCTGGCAGTAGGTACCAGGATGCCAAACCACAATGATCATGTAGGAAGCAGTGACATGTACCAGGAGGGCAGGTCTGCCCCTGTAGTAGAGGGGGCCCACAGAGCAGCACTAAGGGAGTAGATGGAGATGGCAGTCATGGTGACCCCTAAGTCCTGTTACAAAACAACGATGTGGCCAATTGTGGTCACACACCACCACAACATCACTGGTGCATACAATAAAGAGGCATAATCTAGAGCAGTTGCTGAAATTCACTTCAGTCAGTGGCTGTACCCCTGAACTCAGATAGTGGAGCCAGGGCAACACTTAAAATAATAATAATAATAATAATAATAATAATAGTTTAGGGAGAACGCAAATTGTCATTGTAGCTGACACTGAAGAACAGTGGACAATATAGGGAAACTAAACAGAAAAAATGCCAATATCGACAACTAATATGAATTTAGGAAGAAACGAAATTGCCATGGATGTGTTCCCAAAGATGCTGTTGTGCAGACCAAAGAGAGAGTGTTATGAGCAGTGCTGTCTGCTGGTAACAATGACAAGACACACAGTATTACTTTGGGATGCTGATCTAATACATGTGGCTGATCCCAATAGTTTGGTGCATGACAGGAAAATTATCAATTTGTAATATAGCATATTTGCAATACAGCATAATTCCAATGTGGGTATATAAGCACTTACAGCAAGGCAACAGATATGTGTAGCATTCTAGACTTTCTGCAGAAACGAGACTATGGCAACATTATTAATAAATGCATCCCAACAGAACCAATGTGCTGTTATTCTTTTCTTGTCTGCCTAAGGGCAAAATGTTGTTCATGTAGTAATCACATATTACAGATCAGGTACAGTGCTGGCCTTACACTAAGAAAATGTTGGTAAATGGATGACTAAGTTTCTCTCTAGGCTTTCCATAGCTGTCACAAAGCATCAGGGTGTACATGCTCAATAGTGATGTGGCATGCAGGTCCCAACACACAGTGCTGTTGTCACGGTGAACAGTACTAGTGTCACAGTAATGACACATTCACATGTCTATGTGATGGTGCGAGAGAATTCTTCTGCTGAGAGCTATGTAGGTTTCTGCGTAGCCCTCAGCAGGCAGTATCATTCAAGCATCGTCTGAATTTTTCACAGTATTATCTAAGTTCCACTGCCCTCATGTCATCACCTGCCAATGTTGCTGCCCTCCGAAGGTGCTGCTTCATAAGCTCTGTACTGCAGGGGACTGCCGTCAATTGTTCTTTAGGTGTCTATCCATAGCTCAAGCATTGTGACTGCCCACAAGCTCACAGAGCCACAGGAGTGTGTCACTGTTTCTCTTCAGCATCTCCCTGCTCCTCACCACTACTGACATCACAGATTATAGATTTTAAGGATTTTATAGAAGAGACATTTAAGTTTTATTTCAGTTGTATGGACCTTCACCCAGAATTGTACTTTATATGTCATATTAAAAAATGTGTGTTTTTGTAATAAGCATACTTGAAGCACTGTCAGTGTGACCCACAAATGTAGGACACTTCATATGGCAACAAGTATGTTTGTGTGGTCAAGTGCATTTTTTGCATATTTGTGTGTTTTAGTGTCTCTTGATGTCTAGTAGTTTTGCCTAAACAGGGTTTTGTTTCTTTAAGATAGTGTGATTTTCAAATACATCAATTTCTGCTTTTGTATTATTTCATGTTGATGGGACGGCATATTTATTCTCATTGTATTGTGAAAGATGGAGCCATCACTGCTTCGAGCCCTTCAAGCCAGAAGCCAGCTCATTGAGAAACTACTGCCAAGTGTCAATCTCCTAACACTTGCATAACTGCAAATCACTCCAATTTCTGCATCAACATTTAGTGTGTTTGATGGTCAGAAAGTAGAATGGGCTCCATACCATCCACAATTGGAGATGCACTTCAAAGCATATGATGTACCAGGTTTTCAACGTAGGACTGCCTTTCTTGTGAAACGCAGGTGCAGATATGTTTCATGTATGTAGTTAGTTTTTCCATAATCTTGATCAAATGAAATAACTATGAGATATCTATGGAACAGTTGGCCTCTGTTCTCTGGCTGCACTGAGTGCACACTGCTCTCCTGATTACTAACAGACAGTCTTCATCACAGCATTCAAATGAACCTGAATACGCCAATACCTGGACTGTGGATCCAAAAGCCTTGTTTGTGGCAAGTAGGATTCAGTCAGGTTTTTTGCTTTCTAATACAGAAAACAGAAAATTCTCTATGTCCTTCTGATCGACACAGCATTCACAAGTGATTTCATTGGACACCAATCATTGTTTCAGGTGAATGTTGTAGTTTCCTTGTTACCCCAGTAATTGTCAGCCTCATCAATGTTGATACCAGTTCTATCATCATCTTTGTTGTTGCCATCCCTGTTGAGGTTGATCGTCACCAGCTGTCCCATCAATCTAGTGTCCTTGCCTGTCCTGCAGTAATTGGCCCTCTTGAAACTGTCCTGCCAGCACCCAAGGGCACTCTCATAATCTTCACTGGCCCCCTCTACAGCAGAGCACCCACCATCATTCCAGCAGGCGCTGTCAGTACTGGTACTATCACAACCTGTTCTCTCAGCATTCATTCTACTTGCCACTACTGCCATGGCCACCTCCATCATGATAACCAATCCCACATATGTTCTTCTGGGCCTTGGGTTGGGCCTTCTGGGATATTCTGCCACAAGCTCTGCCAATGCCCAGGTGATAAGCTGCCATTCACCTACATGGACACGGCACTTCTTTGGCGGGATTGGTCTTCTGTTTTCTTTAGTGCTTCAGTTTGGTACAATCAGGCACCTTTCACAAAGCTTTTTGTGAAATTGTTGCTCTGTTTCTATTGTTGTTGTGGAAATGGTTGTTCTATGATTTGCTTACTTGTCTCAGGTGTCTCAGGTTATGCATCATATGCTCAGCATTTTTTTAATATTTGTATCCTACAACTGTCTTTTGAGCTTTTCTCTTTTGATCTTCTGTAATTCAAGGTTTTTGGCTACTTCTAACACAGCCATTTCGACATTGGTTAATGGCACTGTTGTATCCTTGCATTTGTTGGAGAGTGGCTGTGTTAGTTTCTCCCTCTCTGTGTGTAGCACTTACCTGAGATGGTTGTTCCAGCTCCTTCTAAGGTAGAGAGGGGTGTCATGTCAGCTGGGCTGCACCACTACATACGTAGTTTGTCATACATTATGGACACATGTTACAGGCCAGGTATAGACATGCCCTTATGTCAAGAGCTTGTTGGTAAACAGAAGAGTCACTGAGCTGTGTTTTCCAATAAGGCTTCCCAGTGGCCATCACTCAGCTGCATTGGACACTAGCCGTGCAGTGATGTGGCACACATCACCACAAACAGTGCTGCATTCATAGTAAGTCGCACTCATAATCTGTTTGCTTTCATGCAGTCACACTTCTACATGATTGTGTAACAGTATTCCTCAACCTGAGGGCTCTATATAGGGTACCACTTGATCCTCAGCAGGTAGTGTTGTCTGAGCATCATCTGAGCTCCATCACCCTTGACTATCTGCATTGGATCATTACCTGCCACTGCTACCTGCCACTGCTGCTGCCCTCTGCAGGTGGTGCTTTATTATGAACTTCATACTGTGCTGGACTGCCACCTGTCATTCCCAAGGGTGCTGCTCCATGCTTAAAGCTTTGTGATTGCCCACAATTTCCTAACTGTTAGACTGTGTTGTTGCTTCTCTGTATCATCTTCCACTTTCTCACTATGACAATGTTGTGGGCATTACTGTAGTGAGTGGGGATGGAAAAAACTGACCAGTTAATTTCAATAGCAGTATTTTAGTTATGAATTAGCAACAGAGCCAAGTGGCACAGTGTTAACCCATTTGGGAAGATGGCAATTCAAACCACTTTCCAGTCTTCCTGATTTAGGTTCCTTTCAAAGTGCACAGCCAACTTCCTTCCCCAACCTTGAAAAGAATTATTGAATCACATGCTCCATTTCTAATGAACTTGATGACTGTATGTAAACCCCTAATCATCCTTCCTTACTCTTCTGAATGAGTGGTATTCGGTCCTGGTTAAAACAGTTTTTCTCTCTCTCTCTCTCTTTTTCAATCTACCACAGCAGCAGAGCTAAAATATTTTGTTTAGTTTTAAAAAAACTTTCTTTAAAAAATAAAGAAGAGCAGTAATGTTTAGCCATACAATGTTCATTGGTTTGAAATACTGGGTGGTTACAGAAAATGGGAAAGCAATCACTTCGATTTTAATAATAGTGTTGACAGAACTAGCAACAAATATATGAATGGGCATATGAGTGCTGAGACATGGATTTACCTGTTGCTAGATTTTGTGATTTATTAAACAGTACACGTGAATGTGCAAGTGTTTAACACTTGCTCTAATACTCGGATACTGGTTGTAATGCAGAGTGGTGTGATCCCTACTTCGTAAGTATTTTATGAAGTAGAGCAGAAATGAGACAAGAGGTACATTTTATATTGAATGTCAGAATGATATACTTATATTTTTATTTATCTGCTTAATTTTGTGGTTTCTTCAGGATAAAAAAATTGATACTATGCAAAAGTTAAACTTCAAGGAAGTTAACATGTGATCTTCAGCTCTCACCATCAATTTATCTGCCTCCTTCAACTTCCCCATCTTTGCTGGAGTCCAATTTCTACCAGAGACTCAACCTCATTCAGATAGAGATTTCCTACTCCTTTATTAAAGTTTTTCAGTCTTTGTTCAAAGTCTACATTTTTAATTGGAAATAATAGCAGTAAAATACCAAATATCAGTTGTTTCCAAAATATTTATTATGAGAGGTTTTATTAGTTTGGTTAAATTGTAACCAAAAAGACAGGTATATCTGAAAACCAGTTATTTCAGTGATAACAACCTTTTGTAACAGTGAGTTGTTGTTAAGGATCATGTATAAGAGAGTTTTCAATTGTATTACAGCTACTAATGTGCAGTTTTCACAGTATGGATTGGTAGTCAGGGGCTTGTATTGATAGCCAATAAACAGAATTTAATAATAAACAATAATTGTATTATTTGTGCAAACATACACTTTTTAATAATAAACAATAATTGTATTATTTGTGCAAACATACACACACAAACTAAAAGTAAAGTAAATTAGAATGTCAGAAGTGTTTGTTGCAGGATTTACGTGTCATTCATTTACAAGATATCATATTGTGAAAAGTTCCCAATCCAACACTTGTTTGCCCTGTGCAATCTGTGTAATTGCTAGGTACAATGCTTTATGTTTGCTTAGATCGTGATTGTGTTTTCCTTGGGTGTACTGTGACAGTCCAAGTAGTTGGTTCTGAATGGATGATGGGACTTACCTATGCAGAAAAGGCCAGCATACTCATGGTGTATGGAAAGTATAGGATTCACGCTTGTACAACATATGCAGAAACATATCCCAATAGACATCATCCATCTCGGAAATTATTTATCCACCTTTTCAACCAGTTAGATGAATGTGGTAATGTAACACTTAGACAACATAACAGAAGGAAACAAATGATGGCAGAAGTGGGAGAGATTAATGTTTTGGCTACTATTGCAATTGATCTGCATGTTAGTTTCTGCACAATTGCACTAGGAAGTGGTATGAGCCAGACAGTTTCCTGCACACTCTCCATTAAAATTGGTTCCATCCATATCATATCTTTCTAAATCAAGAGCTGCATGGAAAAGATTATAATAACGGTGTTGCCTTCTGTTCATGGGCATTAGAACAGGAGACTCCAGATGCATCATGCATCTTATTATTGATGAAGTCACATATACCAATTATGGGCAGGTCAACCACCAAAACATGCATTACACATCTGTTGACAGTCTCTGCTGTAAAACTTCCAGGTGGATTAACTCTGTATGCTGGAACGTTGCAGTGGAATGATCGCGCAGTCTAAGGCACCTTGCTGTGGAACATGCAGTTACTCCCTGTCAGAGATTAAAGTCCTACCTTGAGCAAGGATGCGCATTTTTTTGTAATGCACTCACAATTCCAGTAATGCTAAAAGACACGTGGCAAAGCCACAGAATCTGTCAGGCTAGTCCTCCGGCAAGTCATTTAAAAAAATAATATGTCAAATTTAATTACAAATTCTGAATCCTGATGAAATCCCGAGTTTATTGACTTTATTCCTTAGGTTAGTTTAAGTAGTTTGTAGGCATTAGGACTGATAACCTCATTTGTTTATGTCCCATAGATTTACAATTTTTTTTTCTTGTGCCGGAACCGGGAATTGAACCCCGGATCTTTGCCTTTTGCGGGCAAGCTCTCTGACATCTGAGCTATCCCAGCATGCTTCGTGGTCCATCCTCAGAGATTCACTTCCCCCAGTACCTCACCTCCTACTTTCCAAACTTCACAGAACTTCTCCTGCAAACCTTGAAAAACTAGCATTCCTGGAAGAAAGGATATGGTGGAGACATGGCTTAGCCAAGGCCTAGGGGATGTTTCCAGAATAATATTTTCACTCTGCAGCAGTGTGCACCGATATGAAACTTACTGGCAGACTAAATCTGTGTGTTGGAACCAGAGTGTGCACCAATATGAAACTTACTGGGAAGATTAAATCTGTGTGTCGAAACCAGGATTCGAACCTGGGAACTTTGCCTTTGGTGGGCAAGGTGCACAGGAGAACTTCTGTGAAGTTTGGAAAGTAGTAGGGGAGGTACTGGTCGAAGTGAAACTGTGAGGATGGGCCATGAAGTGTGCCATGATAGCTCAGACAGTAGAGTGCTTGCCCGTGATAGTCAAAGGTCCCACGTTCAAGCCCCATTTCCGGCACACAGATATAATCAACTAGGAACTTTCATATCAACCCAGACTCCATTGCAGAATGAAAATATCATTCTGGAGTCTGCTGGTTCCGTCAGGTGGAACCTCAGTGTCCATGGAGTGTAAACATGTGGTGTGTGGTAGTTAACCATCAGCTCATTGGCCCATTTTTCATAGATGACACACTGAATGCACACAAGTATCACAGCCTCTTAACAGACCATCTGCATGGTTGCTAGAAGTAGTTCCTCTACAGACTAGGAGGAACCCACAGTACCAACATGATGGCTGTCTAGCCCATACTGCACGGATTACAACAGCATGTCTTTACAAATTGTTTCCAAACCGTTGGATTCAATGCAGAGGACCTGTACCTGGGCCAGCTCATTCCCCCAATTTGATTCCTGTATAATATTTTCTGTGGGGAAAGTTGAAAGACAACATTTACAAAGACACACCAATTGCACTCAATGATATTAAATAACGTATTACTGCAGCCTGCTCGGACATCTCCACAGAAATGTAAACTCCTTTGCAGAAGTCCTTCCACACCAGACTGGAAGCATGTATTGCTGCTGCTGGTGGTCATTTTAAACACAATTTGTGATAGTCATTTGCCTCTTTACTGATCAGAATCTACATCACTAGTGTATGCCCTCATGTTGTTCTTTATTGTGTGCTAACACAGGTAGTGTACAACTGTTACTGTGGAAACTTTTCACAAAACGATATTTCATAAAGGAATTGCACTAGAGTTATGCAACAAACTCCACTGACATTCCATTTTAAAAAGTGTATGTTTGCACAAAAATACACTTTCTATGTATTATTAAAATTTGTTTACTGGCAAACAATATGAGCCCCTTAGTACCAATCCATCCTGTGAAAACCACATACAAATGGCTATTCGCATCATCAGATTAAAAAAGCCTTACAAATAAAAACACCAGATAAATCACAGGAGAAAGATGAAGAGGAACGGTATGTGAAATCTACAGCCTTTCTCCCATACGTGGACAATGTGTCTTCAAAAATAGCCAGAATCATGAAGAAACATAAAGTGGATGTGATCTTTTGCCCACCACCTAAGACCTCAGCTCTTCTGGGATCTGTCAAAGATGATTTGTTATTGCGAAAAGTGGGAGTTTATGAAATCCCTTGTGAGTGTGGAAAACGTTATATAGGTCAAACCACGCGCACTGTGCAGGAACGATGCATTGAGCACCAACGGTATACACGCCTTCTTCAGTCCAACAAGTCTGCAGTAGCCAAACACTGTATTTCTACTGGCCATTCCATGAATTACAAAGGAGTAAAGATTTTAACCACAGCTTCCACTTTCTGGGACTCTGTTGTAAAGGAAGCTGTACATATACAACTGGCGGACCACCTGCTAAATCGTGACGACGGATTTCATCTTGACAATGCATGGAAGCCACTTATATCACTCCTTCGTTCTGAAAGAATGTCTGCGTCTTCTATTCCGATTGATGTTACCACTTTTAATGATTAATTATTCATTTGTAAGCACTGTGGATACGAAACAGCTCTGTTTATGTTTGCACTCACTGCTCACAGATTATCTTTGAAGTATATATTTATCTATGACTAGCGCAGCAGTTACGAATGTGATATCTTCGAGCATGCGCAGTCTAATCCTCAGTAGCTTGGATCACGTGATTTACCATATAAATAGGCATGCACAGACGCTGAGAACTGAGTCTTGGACTCGCCTTGAAGATGGCTGTAAGGTTTGCAGCTGAAATATCGGAAGAAAAATTGTCGCTGTCCCGGGTGCACTCCCGAAAGATGATGAAATAACACATATAATACATATGTAAAATTTTATTGACAGTTTACAGGAGGTGCTCAAAAGAGTGGCCAACAACAGTGATACAAGATTCACAGCAACGATGCATGGCTCAGCATACATTAAAAAAAAGTCAGGCACATCGACTACATTTCCACCAGCAACAGATACGCAGGCAACTATATCTTCTTCAGGTATGACAGGCTTTTAATATGACCCGAAAGGAAGAAATCCCTGCAGGTTAAATCATGTTAATGGTGTGGCCAGGAAACTGGTCCACCTCATTCTATCCACTGCTGGCCATAGACAGTGTCCAGGTGATTCCTGATGCTTTGACTGAAGTGCACAGGCACTCCATCGTGCTAGAACCACATTTGTCTGCCAACAGCTAGTGGAACCTTCCAAAAGTTCAGGTAAGACATCCTGTAGGAATATTTTGTATGTGTAGCCCGTTAAACATCTAGGTAGAATGTACGGCTATTCTAAGTTATTGTTCACAATCCTTTCCCAAACATTCATTGAAAACTGTTCTTGGTAGGAATCTGCTATGGTGACGTGTGTGTTATCATGAGCCCACAGGTGAGAATGATGGATGTTAAAAATATCCGATCACGTGAAGGTAACCTCATCAGTAAATAATAGATTGGCAGGTAAGGTGTTATGGGCTGCAGTTTGCTGTAGGTACCAATGAGAAGAGTTGAGATGTGGAAGATAATTGTCAGATGTTAGTGCTTTCACTCTCTGTAAATGGTATGGACTACGGATGCTTTCTGTCTTCATGCAAATTCCTCAAAACACTTTGATGCCTCACACCCAACGCATGTCCTACAGCTCTCAAACTTGTCAAAGGATTATCCTCTACTGCAGGAGTTCTGCAATATCTTCTAATGCCAGCTTCATGTCTGGACACACTATACGATCCACTCGAGTGTAACTCCTGATAAAGGTACTTGAATGTTTGATCTGGAAGATGCCTCTCCAGTTATTGCTCCATGTACATCCTTTGAGCAGCCAACACATTTCCTTGTGCAGTCCCATACATGAAATGCATGTCAGCTAGCTCTGCATTGGTGGAAACGAAGTATGTTGCTCGAGATCTGTGCGGGAAATAATGAAGTACTTGTAAACAGTGCACTCTTCAGCGCTCTCTATAGGCTCAAGACGTTGTTACTAACCACACATTCCTATACAAAATCTGCTAATTTTGGTCTCCTCTACCAGCCATTTCATATATATTAATTGGTTGCTCATAAAAGTGCTGTGACAAATGAATGCTTGCACATACATTATTAAGAATCAGATATACAATTACATAATAATAGATAATATCTTATATAATAGACACTTGTCAACTCACTACTTGATGTTTTGCAGTCTCTGGACTCATGTAATCCACTTCTGCAAGGTTCCTCCTCCTACGAATTTTTTCCCATGGAAGTATAGTTTTGTACGATAATCCAAAGTCTGTCAGCTTTAATACACCACGGAAGAAAACAAAATTTGATGGTTTCAAGTCCCCGTGAATAACACCTGGAACACGTCCAACATAATAAATGAGGCTGCTTATCAAAAGGAATTTGAATCTTCGTATAGTCAATAATTGTTTGTACTCACCATATTTATGTACTTCATTCACAGCTGTTAACATTTCATCCCAAAAGTACAAAATATCATGTATGTTTAAATCATCAACACTTTGCATTAATCGAGATAAGTCCACATCTCCCATTTCTAGTTGAATGAACAGTGACTGCACAGATGAGAATTCCTCGCTGAAATACAGATTATTGTCATTAATATCTACAAGAGTAGGACTGCAACTTATACACTGAAGCTTATGTAAGTGAGAATAACCTTAGTTATTAATGAACACAAATAGGAAACTTACTAATCATACATGGTTACTGCTCTTGGACATGACCTTAAGTGCTTCAAGATGTCAACTTCATTCAGCAGAGCTTCAGCTGTTTCCGTTGGTTCCACTGGGTCTGATAACAATGCACATTTAATTGCATACATTTTCCGCTCTCTCGTTTCCAGACCCTGAAAAGAGAAGAGAAACAATGATCACCAGATATTACAGGTGAAATGTGATAAGATTGCCTTGTGCATGACATGATTTAAGAACTCCAGAACAAATCACTTAAAAAGCAAAATTTAATGGATGATAAAATACCAAGAATGGATTCCTTACATGTGCAGATTGAAACATGCCCTATAAAAATAGCCCAAAATTATTTAATTTATAAAATTTGGGATTAATCATCCACTCAGCAATATGATATGAAAAGTTTAAAATGCCGATTTATTTGGTAGATACTGATATTGATTAGTCTCCCTGTACTAAATATGTGAGAGTTTCCTTCTCTTGGTGGTGGTAATTAAATGAAAATTTAAGTCAGAAATTATTACCATGAGTTTTTTCCACCTCTCTTCATTCTGGAATGCAACCTAATGAGTGACAGCATGAACACATGAATCATATCAAGCTACATGCTAATTGTCATCTGCAGAAGCATGGATCTCAGCAAGGCAAATTTGTGCTCAACCACTACCCAGAATGGCAGCTCACCTAACATTTCATGCAGTGCTGATGTAAAGTTCACAATACAAAACGGGCCACAGTTCTACTGATATATACTAAATGCAAACAATAGAGGTACACAGATTCCTACCATGGGGAGAAGTGGGAGAGGAGGAGAAGGGGAGCTGACATTAGCTTTAAAATGCCGTTGGGAGTGGTACCCCTGCTGTAATGATGACTGACAACAGGTCTGAATAGTGACTGTCACAATAATGAGCAAACTACAATGTGGGAGTGACCAATGTGACTATCATTTAATTACCATACTTTATCTTTACCACAAGCATCTTCTCTTAAAATGATGAATTGGAGTATCAGTGAAGTATTTGCAGGCACAACATGAACAAAAATCAAATTAAAAGAAGAGATAAATGATAATACACATCAAATAATGAAGCACTCAATACAGTAAAGTCTTAGTGACTCATTGTTACAGACAGGCAATGAAACAAGATGGAAATGTAAAACCTTCACTAAATCAAAGAAAAGCTCTCAACCTGTTCTGTGCAGTTCATTGTGGCTTCCATTTGTTGCTCTACACACATCTAAATTATATTCTAGTTCATTTCACACATGTTGAATGACATTGGGTGTAACAGAGTAAAGAGTATCATTAATTATCTCCTTTAAATGGTAATTGTCATTGATATGAACACTGTATTCACTTTGCTACACATAACACCACAAGAAAAAGTATAGGGGGTGTCGAGCCAGAAAGTCATGCTGGACATTGATTAAATCCACTCCTTGCTATTCGCCCCTGGGGAAATGTTGTATCCAGAAACTCTTGAGTGATTCTGGTGTAATGTCAAGAGTACAATTTTGCTAGAAGATGACACCTTCACTTTCATCTTGAAATTTTGGCACTGCATCCAACAGCAACATTTGTAGGTAGTTGTTTAATATCACAGTTTGCTACTCAAAGAAATATAGGGCTATAATATTAACATGTATGAAGGCACACCACACATTCTTCTTAAGGGAATTATGCTGATACTCAGTGTAGGCATGAGGATTTTCAACAGCCCATATTCTGATGTTCTAGTGATTAAAATGACCACACACAGTAAACACTGTCCACTTTAGGAATTTTCGTCATTGTTAATCTCATGAAGCATCTGTGAAGAAAATTAAAAAACATGGATGTTTCTTTAAAACCTTATGGACTGTAGTTTTTTATAAGTGCAGTCGTTGAGTACATCAATTCCTTCGTGCTCCTAAAGTACATTTCCTGTATAGCTTCTGCAGTTTTGTCACCAACCAAAGGTCTGCCAGAATGTTTTTGATCCAACAAACAGCCAGTTTCCTTCAACTGATGATCCCACCATCTAAAGCTATTTCTATCAGGGAGGACTTCATTGTACACCTCATTGTGTCATTACTTGCAAGCACACAACAAAAATTATGTAACATAAAATTTGAGACTTTTTCTTTCATTTGGTGAAGGTTTCACACTTGTATCTTGTATTGTTATCTTTCTGTCACTGGCTGAGACTGCGCCAAGAGTTTACAGGCACACACTATATAAAAATTATTCTATTATTATTTTAAAAAATCTGTAGATAAAACACAATGGAAAAAAATGCTATAAAGGTGCTACTGTCTGCTGATCACCCAAGCATGGAGTATGAGCAAGAAAGCCTTTTAATATAATAAAATCATCTGCCTTTTTTTAGAGATCAGGCATAACAGAGAATGCCAAAACTCTTTACAGACTTTCATTCTCAATGCATAAAATAAAAAACACATGAACTTGTAAATTAATTCCTATTCTTCACATTGCAGTGCCCCATCAAGGGACATGTTAAAATCATTCATCTCTTCAATGTAGAGTAGGAGGAATGCAATAGACAAACTGTGTACTTCACCAAAAGCCCCTGCAACACCACCCACTCTTCCTCCTAGTGATGCATGATCATGGGCATTGACAGGTGATGGGGTACACAGATGACTGTGCCACAAGATTACCCATAACTGTTTCATTTACACATTAAATTCTCTGAATTACCATGCGCTCTGGTACCCAGTAGCATTACACAATTGTCCCCCAACTCTGCAGATGACAAAATGTGTCGTTGTTCAACAGCAATTTTATGAGACAATCATTTCATACATGCTTTAGTAATTTCAATATTTCATAAAAAAATTTCATCACATTCTCTCAATTCACAAGGTAAGCAAAACTTGAGGAGATATCCAGGAAACACCACAAAGCAGCCAATGAAGTCTCCAGTGTTTAGTAAACACATCAGTGTAAATTAAATATAGTTTTAGAGCCCTAATAAAATTCTATAACACGATAACTGAAAAAGTAGTATATGGTAAAATTAAATCGGTATCCTGATAAATGTAACATATAATACAGAGTCCTCATGTGAAAGACTATGGTGGACAATGCCATCCTTAGCAGATAGAGTACTACATTTCCCACTGACTGCCACTAGGTCCTTCCCAGTACAAATCCAAAATGGCCTCTTTACTTGCAGCGAGCTCATGAATATTTGCTATTTTTGGGGTTAGCAAATGTTATTCTGTGATTGATAGCAGGCTGTAACAACAATGCACTTTGCGGACCTGTTGCTCACCAGCTTTATCACACGGGTTGGGAATTGAAACTGGTCTTATAAGCCCCTATTAACAACTAACAATCTAAACACTGAACAGCATCAACGATTTTCAGGTATGGTACAAGAAAGAAGAAAGATTAGGGTTTAATGTCTTGTCAGCACCATGGTCAATAGCGACAAAGCATAAGTTCAGATTATTTATTTATAAGAAGAAGGGAAATTAGCTAAGCCCTTTAAATGTAATCATCCTGGAATTTCCCTGGAACAATTTAGAGAATTCGCAGAAAACAAAATTCTGTTTGACCAGCTGTCTTCACAAATGCAATTCCAATGAGCTGACCACTGTGCCATCTCACTCAGTTTGGTATGACAGTCATAAACTGTGCATTAATAGTCAGAAGAGAGGTATTCAGTCTGCTCACCATATCTTGTGCCTGAGACATTTCAATATATACAAAGTTTATAAAACATTAACAGAGTCTAGGATCAAAGGCAAGTTGTTAACTTTTAAAATTTATCAATAAGGTGACTGATTTCTATCATGCTACTATCACCATCAGAGCATTAAAACACCACATCAATGACTGGAGTGAGTGCCAAGGTACAGACTGCTAAGAAACGACAATAAACACAGCTCTTGAGCACCTGAAGAAGTAAATTTTATATCTTAACAATTTTTGTGTGATACTAAACTGTGTTTCTGTTTTCAAAAATTTATTCCACTTTGCAGAATGCTGCCTCCCAAGAAAAAATATTTAAACGATACTTTAATATTTTCAATACCTTTGGCACTTAATCCTTTGTGGACAGCAACCATACTGGTATGGTGATGTCCATATTGTTGTGCCAGCCTACTACTGTACTGGTATATTTTCACTTTTCTGTCATCTCTATCAGAAGCATATTACAACAATTACTTCTAATTGAGACTGACTGGTGTTGCCATGTAAATCTACTTACATTTTTAGGAGACCTTATAGACGTTCAACCACAGAGGCACTTTCCTTTTACAGTATGAAAAATTGTGGGGTAAGGGTCCAGGTCTCAAAGAACATACCACATATTTCTGCAGATAAGAGGACCTTCAGATAAGATGAGGTACAAATTTTCATCAAAATTTTATAGTTTAAGTATATATCTGGCCTATAAGACGACCCCCAAGTTACCATATTCACTTGAATGTGAGGTCCACTTCTTTCACAGTTTTTGGGATCTAAAAATACGCCTGTGGTTTAGATTCAGATTCAAAGCTTCAGGAAGTTCTGAAAAATGCCATCAGAAGCTGTCATAAGCAGGTTTTGTGAATGGTAGTTCCGAAAATGCCACTAGAAGCTGCCATAAGTAGTTTTTGTGATTGGTAAATCTGTATTTAACCCTTTGTTGCAGTGTTTGCGGTCTGCTTTTGAACTTACGTGCGTGTAGTGCTACGTTGTATCTAATCGTGAAGAAGCATGTTTTTATTACACCACGAAGTTTAAGAGAAAAGTAATTTCTTTTGCCGAGACAACATTTAATCATGCCAATGAGCATATTATGCGGATGAAAACAGAAAAATGCCTGAGAACAAAACATAAAGGATTTCAAAGGAAGCTGCAACTGTTGTGTGTAGCTTGCAAATATTTCAACCCTTTCACTGCTCCATGCGTAAATATATGCAAATCGTTTCAGGGCGACTCTGTATATATTGAGAAATTATTATTGACAAGCGATGTTGTAAAATTACACTACATTGTAAATAATTAATTCTATTCCTGCTCTATGGCGTATAGATTATCATATGTACCCTTGTTCATTCAGTAAATTAATAAAGCTCACAAACGTGTTCTTTGTTTTTTTTTTTTAATTTACACAAACCTTTGTTTCCATAAGTCTTTCGTCCACAGTGTAAATTTTGGACTAAATTTCAATCTAATTTTTCTTTGGACCATCATATAAGATGACCTCAGATTTTGGGGACTTTTTTTTATGATTCAGCCATTGTCTTATCTGCGGAAATATATGGTAAGTATGCAGCCATACGACACAATGATACAGAAATGAAGGACATGAGGTTGGCATCTCATGAATGCTATATCCCTTTATGTGTAACACCATGCTTTCAGGAGTACTACAAGAAATTTTTCATTAATGTTACACCCCAATCTGTTGTTGTTGTTGTGGTCTTCAGTCCAGAGACTGGTTTGATGCAGCTCTCCACCCTACTCTATCCTGAGCAAGCCTTTTCATCTCCTCATAAGAACGACAACCCACATCCACTTGAATCTGCTTACTATACGCGTCTCTTGGTCTCCCTCTGCGATTTTTACCCCACACACTTCCCTCCAACGCTAAATTCACAATTCCTTGATGTCTAAGAATGTGTCCTACCAATCTATCCCTTCTTTTAGTCAAGGTATGCCAGAAATTTCTTTTCTCCCCAATTCGGTTCAGTACCTCCTCATTAGTTACGCGATCCACCCACCTAATCTTCAGCATTCTTCTGTAGCACCACATTTCAAAAGCCTCTATCCTCTTTCTGTACACACTGCTTATCGTCCATGTTTCACTCCCATAAAAGGCAACACTCCATACAAATGCCTTCAGAAAGGACTTCCTTAGGCTTAAATCAATATTCGATGTTAACAAATTTCTCTTTATCAAAAACGCCTTTCTACCCATTGCCATTCTGCATTTTATATACTCTGTACTGTAGCCATCATTTGTTATTTTACTGCCCAAGTAACAAAACTCATCTACCTCATTTATTGCTTCATTTCCCTATCTAATTCCTTCAGCATCACCTGATTTTCTTACACTGCACTCCATTACCCTAGTTTTCCTCTTGTTAATGTTCATCTTATATGCACCTTTCAGCACACTGTCCATTCCGTTCAATTGCTCTTCCAGGTCCTTTGCTGTATCTGACAGAATTACTATGTCGTCGGCAAAACGCAAAGTTTTTAATTCTTCACCCTGAACTTTAATTCCTTCTCCAAATTTCTCCTTGCTTTCCTTTATAGCTTGCTCAATGTACAAATTGAACAACATTGGGGAAAGGCTACAACCCTATCTTACTCCTTTTCCAACCACTGCATCCCTTTCATGCCCTTCAACTCTGACAACCGCTGTCTGGTTTTTGTACAAGTTGTAAATAACCTTATGCTCCCTAAATTTTATTCCTGCTTGCTTCAGAACTTGAAATAGTTTGTTCCAATCAACATTGTCAAAAGCCTTCTCCAAATCTACAAAAGCTAGAAATGTTGGTTTGCCTTTTCTTAATCTATCTTCTAGGATAAGCCGTAAAGTGAGTATTGCCTCCCGTGTTCCTACATTTCTCCTGAACCCAAACTGATCTTCCCCGAGGTCGGCTTCTACCAGCTTTTCCATCCTTCTGTATATAATTCGTGTTAATATTTTGCAACCATGACTTATTAAACTGATGGTTCTGTAGTTTTCACACCTGTCTGCACCCACTTTCTTTGGAATGGGGATTATAACATTTTTCTTAAAGTCTGAGGGTATTTCACCTGTCTCCTACATCTTACACACCAGGTGAAACAATTTTGTCATGGCTGGTTCTCCCAGAGACATCATTAGCTCTGACGGGATATCATCTACTCCAGGGGCCTTGTTTCGACTTAGATCTTTCAGGGCTCTGTCAAATTCATCTCTCAGTATAGTATCTCCTATTTCATCATCATCTACATCCTCTTCCCTTCCTACAATAGTGTCTCGAAGTTCATTTCCTTTGTAGAGCCACTCTATATACGCTTTCCACCTTTCAGCTTTCCCTTCTTTGCTGAGAACTGGTTTTCCATCAGTGTCCTTGATATTCATAGAGCTGTTTTTCTTATCGCCAAATGTTTCTTTTATTTTCCGGTAGGCTGTATCTATTTTTCCCCTATTTATACATTCTTCTACATCCTTGCATTTGCCTTCTAGCCATTCCTGCTTAGCCATTTTGCACTTCCTGTCAATCTCATTTCTTAGTCGTCTGTACTCCATTTTGCCTGTTTCATTTACTGCATTTTTATACTTTCTCCTTTCATCGATTAAATTTAGTATCTCCTCTGATATCCAAGGATTCTTTGTAGTTCTTGCCTTCCTACCTATTTTGTCCTCTGCTGCCTTCACTATTTCATCTCTCAATTTTACCCATTCCTCCTCAACTGTTTTATTTTCCCCTGTTTCTGTCAATTGTTGCCTGAAGCTCCCTCTGAAATTCTTAAGAACTTCAGGTTCCTTCAATTTATCTATGTCCCATCTCCTTATTTTCCTACCTTTCTGTAGTTTCTTCAGTTTCAGCCTACGTTCATAACCAATAAGTTATGGTCAGAGTCTATGTCTACCCCTGGGTATGTCCTACACTTCAAAACCTGGTTCCGAAATCTATGTCTTACCATTATAAAATCTATCTGGTATCTCCCGGTGTCTCCTGGTCTCTTCCATGTATACAACCTTCTTTTATGATTCTTAAACCAGGTGTTTGTTATAACTAAATTATGTTCCGTGCAAAATTCTACCAGGCGGCTTCCTCTTTCATTCCTTTTGCCCAGACCATATTCACCCACTATCTTCCCTTCCCTTCCTTGTCCTACTACCGAATTCCAGTCTCCCATAACAATTAAGTTTTCCTCTCCCTTAATTGTCTGAATAATTTCCTTTGTCTGAATATTTCTTCGATCTCCTCATCATCGGCAGAGCTAGTTGGCATATAAACCTGTACTACTGTTGTCGGTGTTGGCTTCGTATCTATCTTGACAATGATAATGCGATCGCTGTGCTGGTCATAGTAGTTTACCCGCATTCCTATTTTCTTATTATCAATCCTACTCCTGTGATACCCCCAACTGATTTTGTATTTATAATCCCGTACTCACCTGACCAGAAATCCTGTTCATCCTGCCACCGAACTTCACTAATCCCCACTATATCTAACTTCAACCTATCCATTTCCCTTTTTAAATTTTCTAATTTTCCTACTCGATTAAGTGATCTAACATTCCACGCTCTGACCCGTAGAATGCCAGTATTGTCTTTCCTGATGATGACATCCTCCTGAGTAGTCCCCGTCCGGAGATCCGAATGGGGGGACTATTTTACCTCCGGAATATTTTACCCGAGAGGATGCCATCATCATATGTTCATACAGTAGAGCTGCATGTCCTCGGGAAAAATAACGGCTGCAGTTTCCCCTTGCTTTCAGCCGTTCGCAGTAGCTGTGTGGCAAAGCCACATTAGCTGATGTTACAAGGCCAGCTCAGTCAATCATCCAGACTGTTGCCCCTGTAACTACTGAAAAGGCTGCTGCCCCTCTTCAGGAACCACACATTTGTCTGGCCTCTCCACAGATACCCCTCCGCTGTGATTGCACCTACGGTACGGCTATCTGTATCGTTGAGGCACGCAAGCCACCCCACCTTGGCAATGTCTGTGGTTCATGGGAGTGGACACCCCAATCTAATATGTATAAAGTAATTGTATTATAATTAAATGCCACACAATAAATGACACGATAAGAATATATTAAGACAAAAGATTGTTTTGTTTCAAAAATTTATATAACTCTACAATCCCAAGATAATCCAGCACAGAGAAGCAAATGAGTATTAAAATCTTAGTCTTCAAAGAGTTAACTCCCTGATGTGCAGCAACAGAAGAGTCTCATCAAAAGTTGGACCCAGAAATTATGCTCAATTTTAAAAATTTAGAATGGTGTCCCAAATTTAAAGCAAGGGTAAAAAGAAAGACATGGGAATGATTGCAATTCATGCGCGAGCTTTACTCTTATGAAAATTAAAATGCCCTACCATTAACTTTGTATGAGAAGCAGTTGACCACTAACATTTGTGAATCGCCAATATTGTTGACACTAAATAAAGTGTAATGTTTCTGAAAATTTTAAACAAGTTACCAGTCTTTTGGACAATTTTGAAATCTTACTAAGATCAGATTGAATATTTGTCCAACTCTTTTCAGATTGTCTTTTATTACAGATAACTGTGAAATGTTTGAAATTACTGTTAATATTGTTTGGGCCATAATCAGTATTGTCAATGAAACTCTAAGATAAGATGATTTGGCCTGCATACCATTAAATTCTCACCTAACAAACTTGCTTGATACATCTGATTTTAGTTTTGATAATAAGCACAGGTGTGCCCACACTGTAAGCAATTGAACAGGTTCCTGGATTTTAGAGTAAACATCAGCTAACTGACCAACCCCTATCTAGCAAACAAACACTGCACTATGATTATTGATGAACTTGAAAAAGTATGAGGTTCTTGGCAGATTGTAGGCATCCTAACCTGCACACAGTCACGGGGCTGTTCCTCATTGTAGAGTAAAATTAGTGATTCCCTCATGGGATGTGGTGCTTCTGGTTGGTCTAAGGACTTATTGGTTCATGGCTCAACAGGGAGGAGAGTGAGAGGTGATATCACAACCATTATGCAATAAACCCAGTCTTCAATGCTGTCTCCATATTGATAAATAGCATCTTGGCTGTAGAGTGTTCAATTTGTTCTACTAGCAGGTGAAACTGCCCATCACAGTCCCCCTCAGATTTACTGGTAAGATGACCAATAAATGGCCTGTTGAAAACAGAACACATATCGAACATGAAAACAGGAAGAAGGTACTGTATTTGAAACTGTTAAAAAATGAAGCTAAATAGAAATAGTAAACAAGCCAAGCTAAAAACATTCAAAACCGAGCAAAGTTGAATAGCTGAGGCATTGTGGCTAAATGTCTATGGTGTTGAACATCATGGTTATATGGAGAAGTCTGTGTCGATGCAGATATCCGTGGATATATCTGCAACTTTCATAATCAGATACAGTGTACAGTGAAAGTAACGTATTTAGGGAGGTACACAATGTTTGATTGTATAGGCTGACTGCAGCTGCAGCCGACATTGTCTCTTTTTGCTGACAGTTACCAATTAGAAGTAAGTGGCAGTTTTAATACTTGAAATAACATGCTTTGTTTTCTGTCACATAACATCTTGTACATTAATATGGGGAAAATAGTGTCCCTTTTGTAAAACTCTGAAAGAACCGTTTCTTTTTTTGAATGTAATCAGAGTAAAATCTCCTCTATGTCGATCAGTTTTAACCGCTGAAATTTACGAAGATGCCTCATTGAAACAAATGACGTAGTTCCGACCACATGGACTCCGAAGCACTACTGTGTGTGTCTAGAGCACCAAAGTTTTCCTGTTTGGAATAGCCTGATTTGAGGGGTACGGTATAGAACAGTTACCGTCAAAAGTAGTTAAGTTGTTGCAGAAATGATACTCCAACAATAATTGTATCATTACATACCATGGTTTTAAATACTGATATCTATGAACAATTATCCATTCAAAACTTTAATATCTATGGGTGCGGATAATGAACTTGCGGATGCAGATAAAGTGCTGTGGATGTGGTTGTGGATATGGGCCTTGGGGATGTGGTGCGGATGTGGATAACACTTTTCCTATCCACCTACGGTGTTGAACTGCAAGGCAGGTATCGGTGTTCAAATCTCCTTAGCGTTTAATTTCTTTCATAAAATTATGAATTGTCCATCCAGCCACTGACATATCTGTTTGCTATATTCAATTCTATGCATGCATCATTATCTTATGTCTACTTGCAATAGAGAGATGTAAACAAAGACACCCATATTTATTTTGAAAATTTTGATGCTTCCATTCCTTTGTTGAAACATAGTTTATTTGTTGTTTTAAATTATATTTCAAAAGATAGATTTGCTAGCCAATACTTACATTTGTGCTGTACTGCCGATAGTGACACAAAGAAAGAAAAAAAGGACGAAAAAAGAACAAGCTTTTGGAGCAGGGTACGAAGGGAAGAAAAAAGGAAAGGGAAGAAAAAAAGGAATGGGAACAGAAAGGGAAGGTAATTCATGACCTAGGTCAAGAGTTTAATGTTTAAGGATTGTGGAAGTCAGAGATACTGTATATTAGTACTGAGTCTTACCAAAGAGGATATCTATAACCAGAGAGGATTGTTCAAGCAGGAAAGAGAAGTAAAGATGAGTGAACCGAATGATGGGGAATGGAGGAGGGGGGTTATTTAAAACATTTTTGATTAACAGGAAAAGATGGAAAAATGAAGGGGGCTGAGTAATGGATAAGAGAGTTGACGATGGAAGAGCAGGAGAGTTTAGTGTAGATTTAGGCCAGGAGGGTGGCGAGAGGAAAGGATATGTTGGAGGGCAAGTTCCCATCTCCGTAGCTCTGATGATTGGTGCTTGGTGGTAATATCCAAATGGAATGTTTGGTGTAACATGTGCCAAGGTCCCTGGAATCATGCTGGAGGACACACTCTGCTACAGGAGACTGGGTGTCTCCCAGTCTGTGACCATTCATCCGCTCAGCCAATTTGTTGGTGGTCATACCAACATAAATGGACACATGTCAGTTGATATGACAGGTGTTGTCTCACATGTAGCCCTGCCATGAACAGGGTACGTTTTTCCTGTGGTGGGGCTGGAGTATGTTGTTGTAGGAGGATGCATTGGACAGGTTTTGCAGTGGGATCAGTTACAGGGATAGGAACCATAAAGTAGGGAGGGTGGTTTTGGGATGTTGTAAGATTGGACAAGGATGTTGCGAAGGTTGGGAGGACAATGAAAGGCTACTCTGGGTGGTGTGGGAAGAACACTTTGGAGTGATGATCTCATTTCGGGGCATGACTTGAGAAAGTCATAGCCCAGACGGATCAATTTGTTGAGGCATTACAAGCTGAGATGGTACTGGGTGATAAGGGGATGCTTCTGGGTGGTCTGGGGTTGGGAATATTGTTGCTGGAAGGGGAGGAATGGACTGCTAGTGGACAAGGTCTGTAGGGTAGTTGCGGGAGAGGAAAGCATTGGATAGATTGTTGTTGTAGGTGGTGAGGGTGTCGTTACTGGAGCAGATACATTTTCCACGGATGCCTAGGCTGTAGGGAAGGGATTGTTTAATATGGAAGGAATGGCAGCTGTCAAAATGGAGGTACTATTGCTTGTTTGTGGGTTTAATATGGACTGAGGTGTGGATGTGGGATTCAACAAGGTGAAGGTCAACATCAAGGAAGGTGGCTTGAGTTTTAGAGAAGGACCAGGTGAGTTTTAGGTTGGAAAAGGTGTTAAGGTCTTGAAGGAAGTTCAGAAGGGATTCTTCACCATGAGTCCAGACCACAAAGATATCATTTATGAATCTATACGAAACCAGGGAGTGCAATTTCTAAGTCTTAAGGAATGCCTCTTCCATGCAGCCCATCAAGGGGTTGGCATAGGAAGGGGACATCCTGGTTCTCATAGTTATCCCCCTGATTTGTTTGTAGGTCTGGCCCTCACAGGTGAAGTAATTATGGGCGAGAATGAAATTAGTAATTGTGACAAGGAATGAAGTTTTTGGGAGGCTTTCAGGTGGGCAATGGAAAAGGTAGTGTTTTAGGGCTGATAGACCATGGATGCAGGGGATGTTGGTGTACAGGGATGTGACATCTATGGTGACAAGCAAGCTTTCAGGTGAGAGGGGCATAGAGATGGATTTGAGGCATTTCAGAAAGTGGTTCATGTCTTTGATGTAGGATGGGAGCCTGCCGGTTATAGGTTTATTTCTGTGAGAAGCCTATGTGTTATCTCACCTGTTGTCACTACCCATCACATTTACCTGCAGTTGCAATACATTCTTACCAAATAACTCATATTCGACAGGCAGTCTATAGTATGATCTTTTCAAAGACTGCAGAAAGAACAATGACGAGATGGACAGCTCATAATTTTGAGCATGGGATCTCATGTTTCTCAGTCCAACACCATGACCACATAACCACTATACCATGACTAATTTACACTGCTCAAAGCTGAACATCTATTGCTCAGAGTGATCACTATTTTCCTTAATTTTTCACAGTTCAGCACATGTCCTTTCTGTTTCCACAATTGATCTGTTTTAAGTTTATGGCAGGCTACTCACTGAGCCACCTTACAACTAAATCCCTTGCAAGTACCCCTTGTGGTGGCTTCTGTTCAGGGCTGGTCCATTTCACAGGTGGATGCAGATGGAGAAGTTGCCACATGAGCATATCCTGAACTTCCTTACACTGAGCTGCAACTTCAAGGGGTCAAGAGCAGAATGTGAGATCAATGGCACTAATTCAGCCTAAATGCAGAGCTGAAGTAATTTTTTCAACCATACTGGAAAGAAATAGATGTTCCAACACAGTGAGACTATCAATGACACCATACATGCATTTGTAAATAATTACCACAGCAATAAAATCTCCTATGTTGTGGTGTTTTCAATAATTGGTATGGTGTGTGGCCTACTATCTACTTACAAGAAAAAACACAATGTAACTTCTGATGAATATGTTTTCAATGGTGGATACATAGAAATATTGAGTGGCCATGTTCACTTTATTGTAGCGCCAGTTGGAAGATTACTAGTTACTGTCAGGAGAAAGCATGTTGTTCTTAAGTTTTCCTGGGTTCTCTAATACTACGGGTTCACTATCTCTCTAATCACTAATGTGGAGGTACCTAGTCAAGTATGGCTTAGCTGGTTCACTAATGTAAAGTATGTGAGGTGCTGCCTGAATTATAACTAGAAAGTAGCCATACTTTTTGTGGTTTGACACACTAATAAGGACTGCAGTCTGAGATAATGCAGAACTTGCATTTTACATTTCTTTTACTGGGGACTGAAATACAATACAGGCTAAGGCAATGAGTGATAACTGAGATATGCATCAGTGCTCCAGTTAACTCAGTGATATCTCAGTTTTACTGCTGGCATCAATGGGATTACTTTATTGTGTGTAGGACTTTGAAAGCTATTAAGATTAATGTTGTATGGTAAATAAAATGCAAATCTTTTAAGGTAATGTGCCCATCCATACCAACTGCTTTAATTAATGTTGTGAGATGGAGAGATGTAATGTAGTTAAACTATTTACAGGTATGGAAGTTGACCTGTTCCTCTGTCTCCACCTGAGTATACCCTGAGCATAGAGAATTCAGTAGGTTTAAAATGTCCCCTACAGACAAAAGAACATACATTTTCCCATTGCTATAGTTTAGTTCCTGCGCTTGTATTACACACCACTTCAGTGTTCCATTTTAGTATAGTCAGGTTTTTTCTTTCTGGCTTTGCCTTTATAGGTTGAAGAGTCTAAATCAGAAAGGATAAACATGAGGGGCTTGAGGTTCGGCTCAATTAGCTCTCACCATCCATCACAGAGTTCTCATCTGACTTAATATAGATTACTTTAATAATGTTTTTTAAGGAACTAACCTTCTATGCTAGTTTGGACTCTCCTTTCTTTACATATTGTTTCTGAATGGCATTAAATTTTGGGTGTGCAGCTGTGCAAAATGTACTGGCCATCCTCAGAGTAGAAAGAGTGATGACAACTTACAAAAATTCTCTGCAATTTAAATACACCAACACACAGTTTCCATGCTGTGCCCAAATTAAAACCATTACCTCTGCAAATAAGTTATTGGCTCACCTTTTTTATATAGCTTCATTGAAAACAGAATACCAAAAGAAAGAGGTGGATGTTAAAATTTTCATTTCAGTGTAGCTCATTGAATGATACATATCTATTAAATGATGTACCACTGGCTGACTTTTCTGGCTGTAGTAAGTGTGTGGATATGTACAAAAGAACAGACACCACATCTATAATCATATATATATGCCTCCAACAGGCTGATGACAGTTTCTGTTCTAATGCACAAACATGCCCAATCCTTTTGGAGAATACAGTCAAAGCTGCGAGCAAAAGGAAGTAATGGACAGGGACACTACAATTATAGTGTACAATAAATTGAGAAATTGGGCAGGACAGGAAGTGTGTCTGGATAGCCTAAATGGTTAACGTGACTGCTTGTCTGAAGAGGGAAATCCAGAAGATTAACAAAGATTTAATTAACAATATGACAATAAGAATAGTTACCAAACTAGAAAAGGAAGTTGTAAAAGATTTCAAAATGTAAGTCAAAGTACCACCAATATTGCCACGAGACACCATGTGTCATGATATCTGATTGTGGAAAAGTATTCCAGTCAAAACTAGTATCAGAGGTAATGTCACAGTGCGACATTGTCCACAGAATGACAACTGCATACCATCCTCAGACAAATGGTCTTACGGAACATTTTAACAAGACGTTAGCCAATATGCTTTTGATGTACGTCTATGTTGAGCAGAAGGATTGGGATACAATTCTGCCAGTTGTGACATTTGCTTACAATACTGCAAGACAAGACACCACAGGCTTCACGCCGTTTTCCTGCTCCACGGCCGTGAAGCTGAGATGACAATGGATACGCTGTTCCCGTTCCAACCGGGCGACGCTCAGGATGACTATGTTAAATAGCTCATCACCAGGGTCGAAGAAGCAAGACAGCTGGCTCGCATACGGACACTGGACACCCAGGAGAAGGACCGTCAGCGATATAACAACAAGCACTGACCTGTTGTGTACAGCCCAGGAGATCTGGTATGGATTTTTACCCTTGTACGGAAGGTTGGACTGTCAGAAAAGTTATTGAAGCGATACTTTGGTCCGTATCGTGTCATACACTGCCTGCCAGACATCACATACAAAGTTGAGGATTATGAGCCATCGTCGAAAGTACAAAAATGAAGAGATGTTGTTCACGTCCTGCGCATGAAGCCTTACTACGATCCTAAAGAGCAGGTAGGCGAGAATGGCTTCTTATTCAACAGCTCTAAGGACGGTAATGTTACTGATGAAGCCATGACAGGAACGTCTGTCGTCGATAATTGTGGAGAAGGAAAGGATTCTGTACAACTGCCATACAGAGGACTCATGACAAGGTCAAGATCCTGGACATTGCATCTGGCTCCACAGGGAACATAACAGCGGGTCACTGTTTTGCCAGGAGAGGAAGCAATGCCGCGAGACATCATGTAAACTGACTGGCGGTGTGGCGCAGGGGATAGTGTTACCGACTGTGATGCTGAAGGTCGCCGGTTCAATCCTGTCCACCTGCAAAAATTTATTTCTTTGTAATTAACAATTCCAGAATGTTCTACATCTTTCTTATGTTCACTTGTTTCTTATGTTAACTATTCTACTAATTTCTGGTACATTCTGTCTGTGTATAAATAGCAGAGCACTCTGCCTGAGAGGCAGTTAGTGCTGCGTATACGTTAAGTTCGTAATAAACTTGCTTTCAGTGTAAGTGCTGTGTTCAGTTGCCTTCAAAGTCCAGCCAGCTTCCATTTCAACGCGACAATATTATGTGGGCTTCCTAAACGTTCGCAAGATGGATAAGGATGAGCTTCTATAGGATTTGTCTTTGCAGCCAAAAAAAAGCACATTGTTTGAGCACTGTGTATTTCTGGCAAGTATTTAACTTTACTATCAACACCACAGGTAAGAAAATGTAGTCACTACATTCATAGTTGTATGAATTTTATTCAGAGACTTAGAAACTTCAGGCATTTTATGGGTGTACTGTTGGGATCATTATATGCAAAGTTACCTTGAAATGAATGTCTGTCTCTTATTGAAAACACTTTGACAAAAACATCACAGCCTTATTTGAGCATGTATTCTTCTCATTCCAGTTTCATAGTGAATTTTATCAGGAGATTGATGGAGTTGCTATGGAAAGCCCCCCTCACCCCTCTGGTGGCTACTTTATTCATGAATGACTTTGAGGAAAAGCACTGGACTCAGCAGGTTTTAACAGTCTTATGAAGGTGTGTGAATGATACATTTATAGTGTAAGCTCATGGAAAGGATGAATTACTTTGATTTCTTAGGGTGAAAACATAGTGGAGTGGCGAGTCAAGAGTCAAGCCGCAAGTCAAGCTGCGCTACTTCTAAAATACATGCAGTCCAATGAGGCAACACATAGTGGCATGGCAAGCAGCACTGCTTGCAGCAGCAAGACACTTGACTCTCTGGTCGGGAATTCAGCGCCGATTTCTTTGCAGCACTGCTCCAGGTGAGACACATTGCTCAGTATGGCTTTAGAATGTACCCTTACTTCCCATGTTACATTTATTTAAAAAAGGGTATTGTTACTCAATAGTAAAAAGCATAATTATGCACTCTTATTTGTCAATATTTACTATTTGATCAAATTTCTCATATTTGTAGAGGAAAACCACCAATAAATAAATTTGTAATGAATAGAATGAAGTTGTAGTCATAATGATTTTACCTTCGGTGACAACTTGTGTATTACCTTTATTATCAAAAGTTGTTTTACAGTTGGATCAGTCTGCCTTGAGCAAAACTGTATTTCTTCTTTTTCTTATCAATACATGTTTCATTGCAACTGTAGCATCTTCAGTGGAATTTTATTTATTTCTTGCTCTTACATGTTCATATATTCCTGTATTTGTAATTTTGTATATTTTTATATTTTTATTTATTTTTAATTGGGTATCAGGGAAAACTTGAAAAAAACAGGAATTCCTGAACATGTAATATGAAGGAATACATAAATGCCCACTGAAGATGCAATGAAACACCTGTGGGTAATAAAAAGAAGAAATAAACTGCTTTGCTCAAGGCAGACCGATCCAATTTGGAACTTGTGTTGAAGCAAACGCAGACCACAGGAGTTTGAACCCGAATATTAGGTTACCTAGTTGTTTTCCCTTTCCATATTCTCATAATATGTTGCAAAAAATATATCTTCAAGTAATGATTAGCTTCTCTTTAGATTCAATTGGCTGCTTTAAAAAGTTAAAGAAATTCCATTGCATATGTGATGCAACAAACTTCAAGATGTACTGAGATTGCTGTAATTCCGTCTTCTATATTGGAAAAACGGTCAGGAAATTTATTTAGCAGGAGGAATAAATGGTGATATTTGCCACGTTGATTACATTTATGATTTACAGAGTGGACAGCATAATTCCTCATCCCTAAAACTGATACCACTTTAAGTGTGCTACTCGCAAACAACACATCATTTCCTCTATCCGATGACACATTCCTGAGTCACGCAGAAAGCCTCGCCACTCCACTATGCGCATGTGCAGCGCTGCTACCATCTTCATTCAAAAACCGCGCAGCTTAACATGCCACTTGACTCTTAACTCACCGCTCCACTATGTTTTCACCCTTAGGCATTTTTTTCTTTCTTGTTCATTGTAAAGTTGATGACATTAGGACATGCAGTATATTGTAAACCTACACATAAAAATTATGTCAGTAGCTGCCATCACCCTTCACAGACTGTAGGTGTCCTTCAGACCTTGGTACACAGGACATGTTGTACATCCAATCAATATAATTTGATAAATTGGAAGAAGAGTTCACATACTTCAAGAGCATTTCTAAAACAAATGGATATTTTTAACAGCAAACTTGCAAAGCATTCAATGTGAATCCTGGAATCCACGTACTTGTTTCTTGCAAGAAAAAATTAATACCTTCAGATTGAGAGTCTTTTTGCCTTACAGGCATACTCTTTCCTTGAAAATAACCCCTTTTCTCGAAAAACACCATGTTAAGGTGATCTTCTAACCTCTTACAGTAACTGCAGCTTTACTAAGTTCCTTGGAGGATAATTTGTAGCTTGTACATGGGTGTGTATCAGATTCCTTGTGGAAACAGTGCTAATTTGTGTGTAGTTAAGACAACACACACCGTTCATTTGAGATTTGTTGAACACCAAAGATACACATGCTTACTAAAACCAGAAATGTCAACTTTGGCAAAACATTGTACAGATATGGGTTATTTAATGAACTATGGGGACATGAAGATTTTAACATCCACCACTCTTTTGGGATTCTATTTTTGATCAAACCCTAGAAGTTAGATTAACAAACAGATATAACAGTTTTAATTTGGAGAAGGCATGGAATCTGGCTCTTGGTGTAATTTAACTGCAGTGGAGTCCATAATGTGGCACCGCAAAACATATGTTAAGTGAGGTCGAATGTCTGAACAGTTCCACCATGAGGACACTTGTGTAAGTGTACCTCTTTGGTACTGGCCAGCAATCATTACCCACAAGTGTAATGGTTGCAATGGTGGGACATATAAAGCCACACGTCACCTTGTCGTCAAGTCTTGCTGCTCATTCTAAGATGGCCGAACAATATGAAGTCAAAATAGAAATTGAAGAACTATAATTTGTGCGGCTGCATGCACAAAATTTAATGGTTACTCATTATGCCACAAGAAGTTGAAAATTCACATATTGCTTCTGCTTCTTTGTATATTTCTCCACCTTATATGTCATCTTAGGGTATGGAACAACAATTTTCAGTAATTCACTGTGCAGTTTGCAATGAAGTGCCAAGCAGTGGGTTCCTCAAACCAATTGTTTCTGCTCTTTCTTATTCTTCAACTCCCATCACATTTACTGTTGTAGTTAATTTCTGTGGTGACTAGAATCAATAATAATTTCATGTGGCTCAATAAATGCAGTCTATTTCCAAACCTTCACTTTATCATACTGTTTCACCAATGTCTTATAAAACAAATATGTTATTAACCCTCATCCTTGATGATAATACAGCATGTTCCAGTAAAATGTAGAGCCTCTACAACAAGTGCAACGAATTTGAGTCCTAGTGAGATCTAGTCCAGACAGAAATTTACTAAAATTGCAACTGTAATGAAAATTAAAGAGTATAAAGAGTTTGATCATTAATTTCATGGCCCTATTGCTCAATATGCTGGAACTTCATACATTTATTTCTACTTGAACCTTAGGACTGAGAGTGTTGATGCACTTGTTTTTTTGGTGATTTTCTTAAGTACTCTGTATCAGATTTTCCAAATGTAAGGGGTGGAACAGACTAATAAATCTGCATTAAGCACTTAAGTCACCTTCAACCTAGTTTTCTTCCTATAAAGAATATAAGGCACCACAATGGGCATTTTAACTAGCAAGTCAATCACCAATTGAAATGAATCAAATTTATTTATTTACAAAATGAAATGTAACCATTGTATGTTCAAGTTTCATAAGCTCCATTAGTTTTCCCAAACCACCTGAATGTCTTTGGTGTCTATGTGTATATGACTCTACACAAACCATACCTGAACTATAATTATGGGCATAATGCAGTTCTAATACATTGTTCCAGTTTCTTTGATATCAAGAGATTTGATTCCTGCTGTGACAATATTGTTTCTGAAGTGAAAGTTCCACTGTGAAGTGCTGTAACACAGCCAAACCTTTAAGTAAAGGTGTGGGACCCTCTTTAATCTGTTTCCTTCTCATTTAATACTTCGGGACTTCAAAACAAGCATTTTACATATATCATATCATTGTCAAGACTTTTACAACATCAGCAGTACATTGTCAGAAGAGACAACATGTACCAGGTTTCCTGCAGACAGTTCTGTTGTGGTACAAATATCAACTGTTAAACAGAAATGGCACAGCAACTGGAAACAAACTCCAAAGTTGAAATATTTGGAACAGTACAATAAACTACTTTCCTACGTTAAAGATATGGTTTGGATTGTTGTTATTCTGAATCATTATAACATTGAATAACATTTATGCTCAAAAGCACTGAATATAAAATTTCAGATTTGGTCTTGTGATTTTAAAATGCTCTGTTATTAGCTAAAGCTCTGGTGATGTCACAGTTCAGGAGTTATCTGAAACTGTAAATGTGTTATAGCAAAAAAAGGGAAGGAAGATTTGAGCTTAATGTACAGTAAATGTGTTACAGTAGTGTTAGCTGAAGTTACTAGCTTTTTCTGTACTTTCTTCTGCTAACAGTTTAGTATTTAGTGATTGAAAATGTGCATTTATAATTTTAAAGTAACACTAGAACATCTGTCTGTGAATCCTAATATAAGAAAACCCAAATTTGTTTTTCCAGAAGTAAGAAATGTGACAACTCCTTTTTAAGTCAAATATACCTACATTTAAAGCTAATCATAATTAGTTTGTATCTACATACTGACTCTAAAAGATACAAACTGTTGTACACGATAAATTTGTAAATAAAAGATAACTTCTTGTACTCAGTCTCTCTCTCTCTCTCTCTCTCTCTCTCTCTCTCTCTCTCTCTCTCTCTCTCTCTCTCTTTTTTGAGGCATTTCACTTTCAAATGAATACTGTTATTAGCGACCACAGTGAAAACTTACATAGTAGGTGTTAATTAGTGTGTGTATGTAAATTAACTGTATGCACCTGTCACTTTTCACAAATCATAAGACTTTTTCATCCTGTTCCATTACAAAGAAATTTGTAGGTTAATTCTAAACTTGTGAAGCCAAAGATGGGTGGAATAAGATAAAACTATTTGGCTTTGTTGGCAACACTAAATATCCTCCAAGGCAAATGACAGTCGAAGTTTTGAGACAACTTCATGTGCTCAAGCAACTTACTCAAGAGTTACTTGATAGTGCAATGGGTAGTCCATTAGTTCACAAATTTTGTGTACCATGTTCAAATCTAATCCAATGTTGTTACCCCCCCCCCTCCCGCCTCCTTTATCTTGGCATGGAATAACATGTTACTGTGAAATATGAGAAAATAAGTAAGCAATTCAAATTTTATAATAAATAGCTGCATTTGAAACACAAATCATTGATGCATATATTATCTTACTGCACTGCTGATGTAAATGTTAAAACAGATAACCAACATGAAATTTATAATTTAACTACACATGATAAACGTAGTAAGGGTAGGATGAGTTTACCAGATTTGGAAGTAGATCTAATTTCAAAATATTCAAATCTTATTTTCTCAAGAAATGATGAAGAGGAAGTACAGGAATTTCATAAAAGAATGTGGTTGTATCCTATAAGCTTTGAAAATATGCAGATGTATATGTTTTCAGAGCTTTGATCCTGGGAAATAGAATTAAAAATAAAATAAAAAAATCTAAATAATTCCATAAAGTTGCATTTTCCCAACAATATGACACAGCCACTGATCCCCATTTGGTATTTTATTGGGCTTAATTTGCTGTTTCCAAATATAATACAGATTTTCAGTCATAGCTTTAACAAATTTGTCACAATATAAACAGACCAAAAACTTAATTTTCCCCTCAAATTACCCTAATACAATTTTTAATTTATAAAATTCTGTAACTTACACTTAAAAATATTACTGCAGACCAAAGAATTCTACAAAAATGGAAAAAAGAATTAACTCAATTTTCTTGGAGTTTAGTGTCTACAGCAATTTTTATGAGTCTACAATTATAAAATTACGTAGAATACTTCTTCTGAAACCCTGAGAATTGTAAGATACTGAAAGGATATAAAACAAACTTTCTGATGAAATTCTTATTTATATATACTTACCCTGCACAAAACACTTGAGGGTCCATGTCCTAAAACATCCATAACTCTGAAACGTTTTCTATTGATAGCAACATACACAGGATCTAAAATACGTGCTAGTTCACGTCTTCTTCGGAGACATCTCTGCGAATGATGTCTTTGACAAAGCCTGAAATAAATTTTATTGTGAATACTGTGTTGCATAAATACGCATATAAAGAAGAAGGTTTATTTATCTATAAATCAGACTATAACATGATACCAATTTAAGTTGACATTAATACCTTTTATTATTTTGGTTATCTCCTGAATCATCATCTGGGTAAGGCCGTTTATTGCTCTGTTGATCTGACTGCTCCTCTAATATTTCATCACTGAAATATGACCAAAGATAAAATTTAACACTATTTTACATGCCTCCTAATATAGCATTACATTATAAATTTTAGTTGCAAACCCACACAAATGTGGGATGACATCTGACTTAAATTACACAGAGGAATGTGATTCTTCAGTTTCTCCCAGTGTATTTCTTGTTCAAACAGTCCACAGGTGTACTGCCAGTTCATAGTGTCCAACGGGCACAATAATTTGGTGATCAAACATGTTGCACTAACAAACTGAGGTCCTGGGGGCTGGTGGTCGTCATATATCCCCGTGTGTCATTCGCTCCACGTTGCTTGCCTGTCGGTACATGTCGACTATCGTTGAGACACTGGTGTCGGCATCTGTGGCCACACTGATGTACTTGCCTCATCATCTCTAGTCGCTAGTTCATTTTGTTTGCCGAGTGTCCACTTCTCAATTAGACTCAGGAGTCGCAATGAGCAGCCCAGTCTCAACTTTGGATGAGAATATGTACATGGAGTACTTCGAGGATGCAGCCTTGGCATCATCCAAATGGGAACAAACTTGTTTTTTCTGATATGTGAATGACACATTCATCATCTGGCCCCATGGAAGGGATAAGCCCCTGAACTTTCTTACTCACCTGAACTCCATACACCCAAACATCAAATTCACAATGGAGACCAAAACAGAAGGAAGATTACCATTTCAGAACATCATGGTTAAGCTAATGGCACTCTGGGCCATGGTGTTTACCAGTATAAAATACAGACTGACCTGTATTTGAATGCAAACAGCTGCCATCGCCCCTCACAGAGGAATAGGATAGTAAAAACACTGGCACATAGGGCGTGCACCATTTCTGATGCAGAGAGTCTGCCCAATGAGCTGGAACACCTCAGAACAGTATTTCATGAAAAAGGGTACTCAGAATGGCTCAGATGCGCTCGCTGCCCCACCATCACAGTAAAACCTGCGGAGAAGGAAGAAGTCACGGAGGAAGAGGTAATCACAGCCTTTATACCGTACACTGGCTCACTATCAGGAAAATATGATGTATATTAAAGAAACAGCAAGTAAAACACCAAGTCTTTTGCCCACGCAATAAAACATGATCCTTATTGGGAAGTGTCAAAGATGATCTCGGTTTGCAGAAGGCTGGCATATACCTACCAGATTCCGTGTCAGTGTGGGAACACTTTTATAGGACAGACAGTGTGCCCCATCGAGGATCGTTCTCATGAACATCGGAGGCACACTCGATTCAAATATCCTAACAAGTCAGCGGTTGCAGAGCACTGTTTGTCCTAAACTCATTAATTTGATTATGAATGTACCAGGATCTTGGCACAGACTTCAATGTATTGGGACAGCATTGTTAGAGATGCCATAGAGATCCGCACCAGGGCAGGACTCATTAACCGAGACTGCGGCTACATTCTGAGTAAGACTTGGGAACCAACACTGAGTCTAATTAAGAAGAGGACACTCAGCAAAGAATACAAATTGGTGAGTAGAGATGACGAGGCAAGTACAGCAACGCAGCCACAGATGCCGACACCACCGTCTCAGCGATAGCAGACACATGCCCGCAGGCACGCACTGCGGATTGAACGCCTTGCGACGGGCCAGGATATAAAATAGCCACACACCCTCAGGATCTCAGTTTGTCTGTGCACCTGACATGTCTGATCACCAAAATATTGTGCCCGTCGGACACTATGAACAGGCAGTACACACGTGGATTGTTCAAGCACATAGAGGAATGTTAACAATGCACTAATCTCAACATCAAACTTTGTTTGTGACTCCACTGTAATAATATAATGATGCACCATCTCAATCAGTATATGACAACCTGTTGTGTGCTGCAGACATATTTGCTCACTTGATCAATCAAGAGATTGAACATTCTATCGCTGCTTGTTCTATGTGTGCAAGTCATCAGGCCACTCCATGACATAGCTATTCACTGTGGCCAGTCATCGAGCATGTCCACGTCAATTTCGTAGGACCCTCTTCAGATGCTTTTGGTTAGTGATATTCAATTCTTTCTCCCACTTCCCATACACTGGCAACTGCCACTCTACCATAGCAGATGCAACTGTACATGCTCTCACATGTATCTTCTCCACCAAAGCTCTTCCCCACACACTGGCAACTAACATTGGTCCAAAGTTGACTGTGTAGACATTTTCAAGATTGACTACACTTTCAAGAGACAAATGATTAAGTATACAGATGATTTCCTGGTCCAAGAGACACTTAATATTTCCTCTGTTCCTAAAGGTCCAGATCAATCAGTGAGGAGAGCCCAGCGGAACTGCTGCAAGGGCACCAGCCATGCATGTCATGACATCTCCAGCTATCCACCCCAAAATTTACCGGAGTGCCCAGACACCATGCTGTGCTCCTGATTCTGGGCTCATACATTTTTTGCCACAAGTGCTGGATCCGATCAGACATTTGTGTCCAGAATGTCTTCACCCTACAGACTATGAACAGGCAGGTGATCTGCTACTGCAATCAACTCAATTCCCAGAGTGGAAAAAAAGCATCCACTACCTTTACACACATTTGCATTGTCTTCTACTCTTCACACATCTGTTCCTCAACACTCCCTCCAGGGGCGGATCCGGGACGGCTTCCTGGGGAGGGGGGAGGGGGGGGGGGTGAAAGAATTCTTATTGTAAGCTAAATCTGGCTCAGTAGAAAGACTCCAGTACTGGCCATCCCTTTTACCCCACACCCAATAAAACAAAAAGTCTTACAGTTTTGAAGACTCAGTGCATTGATAGCGCTAGCTTCGCATTAAAATAAAAAAATAAAAAAAAATTTAAAAAAAAAGGAGCTGCTGGGGAGGGCGAATGACCCTTTGCAGCCCCCCCCCCCCCCCCCCCCCGCCCTTGGGTCCACCTATGCCTCCCTTCCACCCTTGGTGTCCATGCCCCTCATAATGCCTCCACCACTAACATAGGATGATAGCCAGACTTTTCCCCCAACAGTATATTAGGGCATGGGCACAAACAACCACACACAGCATCAGGAGGCAATAGGTGTACATCAAGTATTGTAACTACAATATCTAACAACCAACCCCATATCTCAGATGACTCCACATACTCCATCCCAACATTAACACACTCAGTAGCCAGCAACCCCATCCATGGCTGCCCTCCCCTGGTCACAACAGCATCATCAAGGGAACTTCTGTTCCTATGCTTCAGCAATGCCCAACAAGGGGTCTTTGCTAAGCAGGGAGCAGAAAGTCACTGTGCTCCAGAGTCCATGGGCATCACCTTGAGCGCCAAGCAATTTCCCACCCTGTAGGGGAGGGATGCCGGAGTGGCATTGACTCACTGTCACTTTCCCACAGGGAGAGGGCTGTGGCTATCTGTGGTTACCATTTCACACTGGCTCCTCATTGTCAGTTACATCAGGAGGATGCATAGGTGTCAGCCATCACAAATCAATTTCAAATAGCCAGAAAAGGTTCTGGCAATGTAAGCTCAGCCATCAGAGGTTGGGGAACTCCTAGCACAGATAGCCAAACAAAAAGAGGTACATGCACAGCCACTGCTCAGTGCTACACTGTAAATCAAGTGCATCTTCCACATAACCCAGAACTGAACAGCACTCTCACTCATTATGTAATATTCTATGCTAATCTTAACTTCACTCCACTCGATGGTCATGATTTGTTTGTTCGTCATGATCTTAGCTATGTTAAAGAACTCTGTACTGGTCTTGCTCATTGTGTCAGCATGAAAGTGATTAGATTATTATTGGGGTACTTTGTTATGTGTTTTACTACAAATTGCATTGTAGAAAGATATGCTTATTCAGGCCCCCTTAAGCAAAAATGGTTTTTTGGTTGGGGGTGTTCAATCCAACGTAAGGTGCGTGGCGGAGGGTACACTGTACCACTACTAGGCATTTCCTTTCTAATTCCACTCCTAAACAGAATGAGGAAAAAAAGAATGCCTATATGCCTCCATAAGAGCCCTAATTTGTCTTATTTTGTCTTTGTGATCACTACGCGAAATATAAGTAGGCGGCAGCAAGATCATGCTACACTCAGCTTCAAATTCCGGCCATCTAAATTTCCTCAACAGACTTTCACGAAAAGAACGTCGTCTTTCCTCCAACGATCGCCAATTGAGTTGCCGGAGCATTTCCGTGACACTCGCGCATTGGTCGAACCTACCAGTAACAAACCTAGCTGCTCACCTCTGAACTGCTTCTATGTCTTCCTTTAAACTGATCTGCTGCGGGTCCCAAACACTTGAGCAATACTCAAGACATGGTCGTACAAGCGTTTTATACGCGGTCTCCTTTACAGATGAAGTACATGTTCCCAAAATTCTCCCAATAAACCGAAGTCGGCTGTCCACCTTACTCACGACTGTCCTTACATGTTCGTTCCATTTCATATCACTCTGCAATGTTACGCCTAGATATTTGAACGACGCGACAACATCAAGAAGCTCACTACTAATGCTGTATTCAAACATAATGGGATTGTTCTTTCTACTCATGCGCATCACCTGACATTTCGCTACACTGAGAGCTAGCTGCCATTCTTTGCACCAACTAGAAATTTTTTCTAAGTCATATTGTTTGCTATTACAGTCAGTTAAAGATGATACCCTCCCATACACCACAGCATCATCAGCAAACAGCCGCAAATTACAACTTACTCTGTCCATCAGATCAATTATATAGATAGGTATGGCCAAACTTTCAGGAAACATTCCTCACACACAAAGAAAGAAAATATGTTATGTGGACATGTGCCCGGAAACGCTTAATTTCCATGTTAGAGCTCATTTTATTACTTCTCTTGAAATCACATTAATCATGGAATGGAAGCACACAGCAACAGAATGTACCAGTGTGACTTGAAACACTTTGTTACAGGAAATGTTCAAAATGTCCTCCGTTAGCGAGGATACATGCATCCACCCTCCGTCGCATGGAATCCCTGATGTGCTGATGCAGCCCTGAAGAATGGCGTATTGTATCACAGCCGTCCACAATACGAGCACGAAGAGTCTCTACATTTGGTACCGGGGTTGCGTAGACAAGAAAGAGCTTTCGAATGCCCCCATAAATGAAAGTCAAGAGGGTTGAGGTCAGGAGATCGTGGAGGCCATGGAATTGGTCCGCCTCTACCAATCCATCGGTCACCGAATCTGTTGTTGAGAAGTGTACGAACATGTCGACTGAAATGTGCAGGAGCTCCATCGTGCATAAACCACTTGTTGTGTTGTACTTGTAAAGGCACAAGTTCTAGCAGCACAGGTAGAGTATCCCGTATGAAATCATGATAACGTGATCCAGTGAGTGTAAGTGGAAGATGAGCTCTAACATGGAAATTAAGTGTTTCCGGACACATGTCCACATAACATATTTTCTTTCTTTGTGTGTGAGGAATGTTCCCTGAAAGTTTGGCCGCACCGTTTTGTAACACCCTGTATATTGTCAATATCATGTAATTAAACCTCGTAAAAATCATGAATGAAATGTGTTTGAGCTGCAGTCAGTATGTTCGTCGTGCTAGGTTTCAATGTAGATGTTGTGACAAGTGGTTTCATTGGAGGGGGGGGGGGGTATGTAGCGGTGTGGGAAAGAGGGAAGCAAACAAGTCTCTCACTTTGTTTTGCAAAGTGTGTTCAAGGGACAGATAAAACGTTGGGCAGGAAGGCAGGAAGGGAAGATTAGAGCCCTTCAGGCTGAACTGGATAGTGCTAGGGAGGAACGTACGAGGTTATGGGGGAAAAGGGTGATCAGGGGTGGGACGTAGTAGCAGGGAACAGGGGCCACAGAGAGTATAGTTCTTGACAGCTTCACAATTGGCACAACCATCAGATTTGCTTTGCTAGCACAGTTAAGTGAGGAAGAGACTCCTTTAGGTGTGGTTGAGAAACAACAGACTTTCACTAGAAAACCAATATTTAAAAAAAAAGAAAAGTAGATAGTAGGAGGAAAGTTCTGTTGTTAGGAAGTAACCATGCAAGAGGTTGCGACCTTCCTATCAGCATTCACCAATAAGAATTGGGCAATACATATCTCAGGGTAGTAAAAGGTTTATGGCTCGCTGTCTCTGTTCATAGGGGTGAGTAATGTATGTCAGTTTCTACGCCCTAAACAGCTACCCAATCTGTTTAAACAATATCAATAATTAATCTGTAGTTTAGCCTCTCTATCAATCTGCATAAGATGATGTGAAAATATATTTAAACAAACATAAATTAAACTACTGAATAACTAACAAAATGAATTCTAAGATACAGAAGCGATTCACTCGCAAAGTAATTCTTTAAAAACGAAGATTATTACTCATTTTGGACACGAAAATGCAGAGGTGGTCCTACTTTATACATCGGCAAATAACTTAATATCTCCCCAACTATTGTTTACGACAGCCACAATAAGTATCACATGCACTAGAGAATAAAAGTTCCAAATCATCATTCTTAAATTAATTAAGTCCATCAAACATTGCAGTTCCAAATTAATCTGCAATTAATTAAAGTATTTGTTATAAAACACAGTTTGTCATCACACGAGTACACGATTGCTGAATTATCACAGTTTCACAGCCCTACTAACATCCATAGTTTATCACTTTTCAAGCAGAGACTAAGTTCTGCAGTCACAGTCCCGTAAATTTTTTAAGTCCACACATGCCTACGTCTTCAAATCAAAAGTTCATAACGCGGCTTCAGACTGCCCAGCGTCACAACCTTTCACCACAACGTCCAAGTTACGACTCCCTCCCAAGCATTCGAAAGCGTGCTCTAACTGCTCCCAAAATTGTATCCTTCTGTGCATCCTAACGACTCGCCTTTAAAATACAATTTCCCTTCCAAAATATTATACATTTGAATATTACAGAATTAAATGCTTTGACAACCTCCCTACAAATGTTACTTACATTTAACAAACAAATACATATTTAACAATACTAAAATCGGTTCAGACTGAAGCTCTTTGCTCAGGTACCCATTAAGCGTGGAGTCTCACTGTTCAAATATACTGCTGCCATCGAAATATAGTTACATAAAAAATATTTAATTTATCGTCGCTTTTTATGCAAATATATTTAGTTCTTGTCCACAAATACATATAATTGTTTATATATAAATTACCTGCTGCATATCTACTATTTTTAGTCGGCCATGAAATATTTAAGTGGCAGTCTACAACATAAAACGAACGTTACTAAGAATAATATTAAATATAATAAAATACATATATAAATGTAATGCACTTTGTCGGGTTCACGTTTTGTGTTTCTGTGTTGGAATCTATGTTCCGACACAAGAATATTACTACCCCAACGAAAAGCAGAACAAGAGAGTAAAACAAAGTTTATTGAAATAATACGGAAATAACATGGTACGTCTTTTAAGATAGGTATCATAGTGCAATGTTGCCCATTTGCTTGTTAAACTGTTACTGATAAACACTATGTATCAATAATTGTAAATATAAGTCTTATAATATTATTATTATTATTATTATTATTATTATACTGAAATTTTTTGGCTTTTTATCTGTAAGAGATATTTAATTGTAATTACGGCGTTTGATTCTCACAAGTCTACTGAATCCATTTATATAATATATTTGCCGTATGATCACTCTCCGATTTTATAGGGATTTTTAGAATAATGTGTGTGGCTATATTATATTTCAGTTACAATCTGGGAGAGCTGCCCTCGCTCAACCAAGACTGTTTCCAGTTTCCGAGCAGATTAGGAAAATCCCAACTACCTGTATTCCATTCACTAGGTCCAAACTGTCAGCCGGCTGGCTGGGGGAACCCAACAGCCTGACAAAACCCACCTTTCACATGGAAACAACCATCTTCCCCCTGTATCTGTAATGTCACATACCTCCACTTGATATGATACATTTGCCAGCCAAATTATGATGTCAAGTAGCACCAAAATTATTGACCAATTACTCTTAAATTAATAATACCATTAAAATTTTTACCAAGTACTGTGCCAGAGCGAAGTGTATAAAACTGTTGTGACATATGATCCAGCATACCATTTGCGCATCATATATAAGATTTAAATCTAAAGTAACATAAATTATAAATATGATGGCATATTAATTAAATGCCCAGAGAAGTGTATGTTCCTATGGTGCAAATTTCACTCGGCAAAAATCACTTTTTGCGCCCTTGTGCCTCATCATTCCAACGATCTGGTTCCACCGTCCGCAGCACTGTCACCAACTCTCCACCAGCGTTGTACCTTGTCGGAATGTGTGTGCCTCTGCAGCCGATTCCTCCGGACAGAATGAAAACACCTGTCAAAATTTGACTAAAGTATAATTGCCATTATATAGAAACCCAACCAAATCCCCAAGGTTCCAGCTTTGAATGCCTTCCCCCAATGGAATCGATACACACTCTTCAACAGCAATGCAATAAAATTGATCAACACACAAAATATTCTTGCTTTTACCATCAGTCTGTCCATGTTTCCACCAGAAAACATGTCCACACTATATTAATTTTTGTTTTTGCAACACTAGTCTCCCCCATTGCCAACTTATGAAATTTAAAAAGAAGCTCAAAGCAACAAACCATTAATTCCCTTGAAAAGCTTTCCCTGTTAAATTATACCCTAACCACAACACATTTTAATCCCCAAATATTAAACACAAATTAAATTTCCATATCAACACATATATAAACCACTCATGTCACTAAGCTCCTTCTTTTAATTTTCAATACGCTGCAATTCTCAAATTATCACATCTTTTTTACTGAGAAATTAATCCAACCTCCTCACACCAAAATTTGTGCAACAACACTCTTTAAAATAATACCACCATTCTGACAACTATCCTCATATTTTTAAACCACAAATTATAGAAACATTTATTAAATCATTTTCATCAACATTATCCCATCAAACCACTGACCTCCATGCCCCAAAGTGTGCTCACACAATTCCTTTTCGTTCTCCTCCTCTACCCCAATCATTGGCCAACACATTGCTCCCTCGTTAATAAGTTCTTGAATTTCACCTTTCATCTTATTCCTTGTATTTCAAATTAGAGATACAGTTGAGAGATGTTTTTTATTTACATAAAAAATTTATACCTAATATAACATCTATCACCAACTCACTTATCACAAAACATCTAATATTAAATTTGTATCCACAACTTTTAAATTCTAAACTCATCTTCTGCCTGATGGGCTTACGCCCCTCCCCTCCCCACCCCCCTGTAGCTGTCTTAATTGTTACGCTATTTACTGGAAATATAGCTAAATGTTTGTTCTTTATTCCGGTCAGAAAACTTTCTGAGACAGCTGATATGTTACTTCCCAAATCCAGAAGTGCATTTACTCTTGCTTTTCTACGTCAACTATTGGCTGTACAACAATCTCTTCTTCCCTAACTAAAAGATCTTCATGTAATAAGTCATTCTCAGTTTTTCTCCACTTTTCTTCCATATCAATAGTACACAAAGCTTTATTCCACCCTTCAATTTCATCATCCCCATAAAATAATTCCTTAAATACCCTGTTATATAGTATTGTTTCAGAGATATTTGCAAAAATAAGGGTGATTTTGGGATGTCTGTCTGTCTGCCCCTAACGTGTTCCCACTTTTTAAGACGAACCATTCAAGCGATCAGTAACAAATTTTACAGACATAATTGTAGGCCGCCAGAGACCAAAATCTCCCTTTTTCAAATTTTTCGGGCAAAAAATACATTAGTAATACCAAAAAAAGCCGTTTGTAATGAAATTTTAATTGCAAATAAACCGCTCATTTGAATTTGAAGAGGAGAAAATGCTCTACAACTTTGTTCCCTTATGTTTTTTTCATATCTCATATTCTTTGAGAGATATTTGCAAAAATAACAGAGATTTGATACCCTCCATTGAATTAATGAAAACCAGCTGTTCGGAGGTCACGTGACATTCGTCACCCAGAACTCTCTCTGGCATACGCCATCTTGCGTTGCGTATTTGATGATTTTCTTATTGTAACTTACACATTGTCATTTCAAAGCAATGGCGCACTGAAGAATTAACAAAAACATGTCGTTCTTTGTACGATAAATGATGATGTAGTGTCTAAAAGTGCCATATTAGCATCTGTTAACAATGGCCATCAATAGTACGAGTTTAAAGAACCCATCTTCTAATTGTAAGCTGTAGCGTAGTGGGCAAGGCGATGGTGCTGAAGGTAAGTGGTTCGGAACCCGCCATTACTTAGGGGTTTTTTTTTTTTTTTTTTTTTTTTTTTTTTTTTTTTTTTTTTTCTTGTAAGGGTTTCAGACACTTTTATTAATTAAATAGAGCTATGTTCTTCAATGTTTAGAGTTGTGAATATGTAAGAATGCTCCCTCTAAAATACGTGTTTGTTCTATTTCGTGAACATGCCGTGAAATACGTGACAACAAATTGAACAATGTTCTTCTGAAGCATATGCACGTAATCTGGGAGGATACTGTATAATGAACATTCCGCACAAAGTGCTGATACAGGTAGTCTGGTATATAAAGGAAGTCCCAGATTTCTGTGGAAATTGTAGTTCCTAAATAAACTGAAGGGAAGTGTATACATTGCAACAAATTACCTTGTTTATTTTTTTTCTAAGCGTTTATTCACTATTTGTGCAATATATTGAAAGTCATTAATTCGAATCAAGCATTTACTAAAATGTTTGTCTTTGACGTGGTTGCTATGGACGCTTTTAACGTAGATGGTATTACCTTTCCTGTAGTTCAGATATGACTTCGTTCATGTTACATTGTTCTACGCTAAAATAAAGAGCAAATATTGTAATTCAAACCGTAATTACTTTTTCTTTTACAGCTAAAATCACAAACGGAATAAGTGTGGTTATATGAATTCAACATAACTCAATATATATACAAAGCTAGTACTACCAATACATCATTTACAACAGTCATTGTAACAGTATTTCCCCAGTTTATGTATATGAGTTAAAGAAGTCTATGTTTACAATTCATTGCTATGTATTTCATGGCATGTTCTTGAAACAGAACAAATGCAGTTTTGAGAGAAAGTGCTGTTACCTTTGAAAAACTCAGAATCTTGCAGAATACAGTTGCGTTCAGTTAACAAGAGTGTGCGAAAACCTTTTAGGAAGCAAGACGAAAAATAAAGTGAGACAAAGAAATTGACAGAGGTGTTTTTTTTTTTTTTTTGTTTTTTTTTTTTTTTTTTTTTTTTTCTTTAGTGAAATCGATGCTTTATGGTCAGTTGTTCATATTTGTTCTGGGTTGTTCGTTGACAATTTTACTGATTTTTTTTTATTGGCGTTGAACGAACACCATCTGAAGAGAATGCCTGTGCACTGCCGTGCCACGCCACGACACGCAGAGTAGCTTGTGCTCGCATAGCTCACTGGCTGGCTGATGGGGCTGAGCCCACCACCTCACAGCGGTGAGCCAGTGAGCTACGCGATTGAAACCTACTCTGTGTGATGTGACGTGGCACAGCAGTACACAGGCCTTCTCTTTTAGATGGTGTTAGTTGAACCGTCTTTCGTTTTCTCTCTTTTGATTGGTTCGTCGGTTTGAACAGGTACTATGTGGATGTTGGTGTGTTTTGTCCTATTTTTATCATTTTAGATAAATCAGTTCTCTCATTACAGAGGGTGTCGAGCTATCATCCCGGCAACCCTCTGACCGAGCGCGCTGAGCAACCGCGCCCTAGCAAGTTCCGAACCACCATGTAACATGTTCGTACATCACTGCCTATTACCCTACGGTGAACAGCTGCAAGAGTAATCCATGATTCTCGAACTATCGATGGCAGGAGTTAAATAACTAACCAACATTAGATTATAATTCATTGTCCTAAGAATGATGTGTTGTTGATAATTTTCAGTGTGCCATTGCTTTGAAATGACAACGCTTGAGTTATAATAACAAAATCATCAAGTAGAAAAAGCAAGATGGCATATGCAAAAGAGATTTTGGGGCGAGGGATGTCACGTGACTGATTTACGAACACCAAATGTACGCTGTGTTCCATCCAGGTTATAGTCACTCGTCCGAACACCAAATGTACGCTATGTTCGTTCCAGGATATAGTCATTCGTAACCAGTACAGGCAAAGAAAATAAACTCTGAACTACCAAGGCAAGACAGGTGATAATATTTTAACAGAAAAAAATGTGGGAGAGATATTAAAACGATAGTTCAAAGAGGTGAAAGTTCAAAAAAGCGTTTGTTTGTCAAAGCTAAACTCAAACATCATACAATTTTGGCTGTTTGTTAAAATACGATCAGAAAGAATGTTACGTGTTGGGTGCATATATATTACGACTATAATAGAGTCTTAATCTTATCACCATAATTTTTTATTATTTAGATTATTATTTTCGTCCAAAATGTTTGCAAAAACTTATAAAACCAAAAATCTAAAGTGGGCCATAAAACACATCAGTGCGATTTTTTCTTTAAAGTTCCCTTGCTATTTTAAACTTTTCTTTAACCCATAAGTGCGGTAACATTGATTTTAAAATCTTCCCATACCACCGCCAGTCTGCAACAGAAAATTAGCGTTCACTTTTGCCAAATCAATCAATGTTTACCCCTTCTCCTAACTCACTATAATTGTCATTAATAGCACTGTCACTTTCTCTTCCCTTCATAAATTGATCCCACAAATTGTATGTATTTAACCCCGCTGCATCCCTGTCCTTGTCTAACTCAAAATTACTTTCATGAATAGGAAAAGTCACTACACTAGCTGCTTCATTCACATAATTATTTTCAGAGCATACAATACCTTCTCCACATAAATCATCATTTTTTTTCCAAATACTTCACAAATAATATTTCGGCTTCAGCCGATGCACTTAAAATCTTATACCTCTGCCGATTTATCAATGAACACAGAGTTGTTAAAATCTATTTCCATACAATCACTATTTACTACACCACTCCTGCGCTGCTCCTCATTCATATCTTTAGTACACTCATTATTCGACAATTTCAGTTTCACATCTGCATCTGTAACCCACATCAAATTTTCCCCCAAAATATTATCTGTTTCACCAATATTAAAATTTCCTTCCTTTACTATAGGTAATGGTGCCTTTAACGTAGCATCAACACTTTCATCCATCACCTTCCATTCACAATTCATAATCTCTCTATTGGATCATCCTCATCAACAGAAATAAAGGCACAAATTCCTTCCCCAGTAGCATCACCTTCCATTCACAATTCATAATCTCTCTATTGGATCATCCTCATCAACAGAAATAAAGGCACAAATTCCTTCCCCAGTAACATCACCTTCCATTCACAATTCATAATCTCTCTATTGGATCATCCTCATCAACAGAAATAAAGGCACAAATTCCTTCCCCAGTAGCATCTCAGTAGCTTCAAATTTACCACATGTCTCACTTATTTAATTTCCCTTCAACAATAAATCACCTATCATGCCACATACACAATATAATTCACCACCAGCCAACAAGACCAATGCAACGGTGCTTTCCCTATCAACTTGACTCATATCCGCCCGCCGATTTACCACTTAAATTGTTACCACCTCAAAATTAAATATATAGTTGCATTTATGGCTACTGGTCAATACTTCTTGGAATTTTCTACACACTTCATCTCCACCAAATTCAAATTTTCCTCATACCATTTCTCAGACTATTTAGCATATATTCATTCACTCCATCACTCATTCTCTCTTCACAAAATAGTTTTTGTAAACCCATCTCTTCATCTGATCCAAATGATTGCCCAAAATAATTTTGATTACTCTGATGGCCACGCTGTTTTAAATGACCAACTTTTGCGGATTTATCTATCATACAAATTTCCACAACTTCCTTCTGCCCCCTGTCACAGCTATATCCCACAAAATAATCACAGTACAGTGTCCTATCTATCGCCGGTTTGTTTCGCCATCCTCGCAGATGAGACGTGGCATTTCTCAGTTTCCCGACCGCATATCACTATGTTCCCTTCTGTGATTTCTCTCCTGATAATACCCACTGCCTTGACCTTTATAAAATTTATTCCCCTGATTACCATTGTGATTGTGTTGATTCCGGAAGTTACCATTATTACTGTGGTTCCCATGATTACCATTATTACTATTATGGTTCCAATTCTGACTACCATTTCCTCTTCCGTTACGGTGATTTGGTTTTAAACTTTAATGCTCGTTCCAACTTTACAACAAAATCTAAAAACTCATCAATTGATTGCATCGGACTATGCACCAAATCCCATTGCAAATAATCTGGTAATCGCCTCTTTAACTTCATGATTTCTGTCAGAACTCCCAGTGGCTGATTTGTATGCATAAACTTATTCAGTTTGCGCAAACGAAATTCATGCATTTGAACTGTTAAGAAATTCATTTTGAAGCTATGTTTGCTTTACTTCAATCCAGTACTTATTCAAGAAACAAATCTCAAACTTGTCATAGGTCTCGAACAAATGATTATTTAAATTGGCCCACGAGTGTGCACTACCTCAAGCTGTCTTTTTACCAATTTAATTCTATCTTGGTCACACATCCCCCTAACAAATCCATCCTTAACACGAGCCAAGAAAATCTACTGAGTGGTAATTGCCATCATTAGAAAAACACTTATTACTTCCAGCTGAAAACCACAGATTATTTACAAGTGGACTAACATTTGCATTACCTATTTCAGCTCACACCTCCTCAATTTTTTGCTGTAGCTGCACCTTTTCCTGATCAATTCTCCCACTACATTCTTTGATCTCCATTTCACAACCCACCATCCTATCCGTTAAATTATTTACTTAGGCTGTAGTTGCCTTTTCAAAATTATCTTGTCGTTGCACAATCTTCATTGCATTGCTGTTCAATTCGTGCTGTACCTTTTCCATTTTACTGTCTAAATTTCTCTAATGCACTGACTTTATTATTAACAGAATTAACTTCCTCCCCTATTTTGCCCACTTCTGTCTTCACATCATTTAATTTTAATTCTACCATTCCATCCACTTTAGATTTAAATTTTTCCAACTTAAATTTTACATTATAATATTACTACTTAATTCTGCTCTCATACTTTTCACGTTTGCTTGAACTTTGTTCAAACCCATGCCCAGTTCCTTCCTAACATTACCCACTTCTGCTTTTACATTATCCACTTCTGATTTTATACCACCCAAAATTTGTTCTTAACCCTATTATCCACAGATAAAGTTTTCTTTCTAATGAACTTCCTGCTGTATCATCTTTATTCGCAGCAACTGGACTACTAGCCCCACTATAGCCTTCACCATTTACATTTTCTCCCTCAGAACTCAAGCTAGCACATCTGCTAATATTTTTGGACACACACACGCTTGGTGACTGCTTAATTACTGACATTTCGTTCACGTAAGATCTAGCCCCAGACTCACACACATTTATATCATCAACGTTGGTACTTAGCTTTACTGCCATGGTTCCTCTGCCACTGCCACCAATGTATGTTGACCGCCTCCTTGAACTGCCACTGTGTAGTACTCAAAGCTGCTGGCCACTGTTGGCTGTGTCTGTGTCCATTCTGTGAAGCTCTGCCCTGCCATATTTGTAACTCGTGCACCACGTTCTTCTCCGGTCCGAATACCAAGTCCTGTTCCTCTCCTATCTTCGTATTATAACAGGAGCGATACTCCTACTGGACTATAAAGCTCTGAGCCCCCACACATCACTCAATATGCCTTAGACTTGGCTTCTAAATGAGTGTACGGCAAAATTTCCAGTAACTATTTGAACAGAATTTACTAAAACCAGACAAAAAAACTGTAGCTTTATTTCTCATCTCGGATGAGAAAACCATTTGTGACCTTCCTATCGGTACTCACCTGTTGTAACAGTATAATTTATTTCTCACAAGAGGATGACACTACAACATAGATCAAGTGAATTGCTGGTCACAGAACAGCTAACGTCTACACATGAGGCTCAGGCGAGAGCTACGTCATAACTGAGGCGATGCCTAGCACACCACGTGCTCACCCGGTCGTGACGGTGCTGCAAGCTCTCTGAGGTGGTGCCATTGTACAGCAGACTCAGTTGTGGCACGTCTTTCATATGCCATGAATAGATGGGATGCGGCTTGTGGTGGCATGCTCCAACATCCCTCCCCTCTTCCGGGAAGCTCACACTGCAGGTGGAGGTGGGCGATGGCCAGCGACGTTGGATCGCGGCAGCTACGGAAGTCACCCACATGACCCTGCAGCGGGGACGACCGTGGCGGGGCGGGAGCTGCCCGGAGACGGCGAGCGCCTCCATCACCTCATCTGTGTCCGAGGGGAAGTAGTCAGCATGTCGCTGCACGGCCAACCAGTCCGGGGGCACGTAGGGGCTGAAGTGCCAAGGCCAGCGGCGACCAGGTAAGGGCAGGGTTCCCACTAGCAAAGGTCACAGTGGCGGAGAGGCCAGTCACATCTCAACATCGCCACTGGAGGAAAACGCCTCCCTTGCTGGTGCTCCCACCACCGTCGGTGCAGGAGACGACACAGCTGCGTCCGTTGCAGGACCTGAGCAGGCAGGATGCGGGGTAAACAGAGGGAAACCGGCCATTGCGTTGACCCGTGGGGAGAGAGACCGCGTCTCGAAGTCATCATCGGCAGCCGGCTGTTGGCATTGTGGACACCCATCCGTAGCGCCCCTTCCCCGAACCTCATCGAGCGTCGGCTCCGTCGGTAAGGTATCGACGTCGTGGTGGTGGTGGGAATGGGGCGCTAACGCAGCAGAGGCTGCCGGGCGTGAGCTGTCAGCAGGAGGAGGTCAGTGCCACAGTGATGTCACACAGATGCCTCTCTCGACCTCTGAAGCTATGGAGGGGTATCCGAGAGGCACAGTCTTGAGAGCTGAAGGTAGTGGGGTGGGGCCCCACCTAGGACGTACTTGGTTGAGATGACAGGAGATCGTCACCATATCTGCATCTACCATGCACATCTGTCGACCACGCGAATGCTGTATTACCCCTAGTGTCCACCCTGGGCAGTGGCCAAAGGTAAGTGCCCAGACAGGGGTGCCAGGTGAGGGTGAGTGGACACCTGAGGTCGGGGATCCGGGTACAGCAGGTGAAACAGTGTCCAGGGCTGGCAGCCGTGGAGGACCTCCGCAGTCCTCCGACCATTAATTGGTGTTGTCCGATAAGTACTAAGAAATAAGGAGAGCGTCGTCTCGGCAGATGATGTTTCTAGGCACTTACGGAGTTGTGATTTAAAAGTACGCACCATACAGTCTGCCTCCCCATTGGATTGGGGGTGGAAAGGAGCAGGGATGAGGTGGGAAATACCATTGTTAGTGCAGAAGTGTCGAAAATAACATGACGTGAATTGAGAGCCATTATGAGAGATGAGGGTCAGGGCAAGGCCTTCAACAGCAAAGATCTGTACCAGGGCTCCGACCACATCTTCCACCATAATGGAACGCATACACACGATGTATGGATAATTGGACAGCGCATCTACCACCACGAACCACACTGACTGACAGAAAGGGCCAGCCAAGTCCACATGAATGTGGTCCCTGTGGTGCTCCGGAGTAGGCCACAGGGGAAAAGTGCACCAGGGAGCAGCTTACTGGTTGGTACACTGCACCTACAAACCAACTGCTCAATGGTGGCATTGATCCCTGACCAATAGACAAAATGGCATGCAAGGACCTTCACGCGCATCATACCCCAGTTACCCCGATGTAAAAGAGCTAACATACGAGCCCGTAAGTCGGACAGAGGAGGAGGACATCATCGATGATTGACAGCCGGTGTCGAAGTTGTAAATAGGTACGCAGAGGGCCAGCCTCTTTGGCGGACAATCGCTCATACCACCCAGCGATCATATGCTTAAGTACCTCACAGAGCACAGGATCCCGACAGGCGGCTTGTGCGATTCGATTGGCTGTAATCGGAAGTATCTCAACAGCATCGTGCAAACAATTGTTAATCTACTGTTAATAAAGCTGTCAGAAGAGAGATTGGGCGGTAGTTGTTAACATCTGATGTATCCCCTTTTTTATGCAGTGGTTTGACAGTGACATATTTCGGTCTATCAGGGAAAACAATTTGCTTCAGAGAGCTATTATATAAGTGACTGAGAATCCTACTTATCTGTGGGGAACAAGCTTTAAGTACCCGGCTGGAAATGCCATCAATTACGTAAGAGCTTTTACTTTTCAATGAGCTTATTATTTTACTGATTCCAAGAGGAGAGGTTGGTGGAATTAAAATTGTATCAGCTGGGATATTTTTTAATAATAAGAATAAGACTGGAATGGTAAATACTATTCATTCAAACATCAGTTCTCCTCCCACTGAAGTCTTTCTTTACATCAAGTTTTTGAAGGATAGCTATACTTTTTAATATTTTATTGCATAATTTGTAAACTCCAGAAAAACAACAATATATATGATAAACTAACCTTGAGTTTAGTCTCTTTTTTAGAATTATGATTGTCTGGCAATCGATCCCCCACCACTTGACTCAATGAAACAATAATATAAGTTGAATTTAATAAAAGTGTAATGCCAAATTCTATCCAGAACACAAGACTTAAACGGGTCAATCTAATAGAACTATGAAACCACAATTATTGAATACTTATAGACTATTGTTTTAAAGGAGGCATACTACCAAGAAAAATATCATTATACACTAAGCTTCTAAAACAAATGAGCAAAAGTTGTACACAATAAAAGAAATGGAAACACTAGCATTAAGAATCATGACATCTGTGCTTGTGCCACATCACACAGATTTGTAACTCAAAGAAATACAGCAACCACAGCTAACAGTGGTTACTATAAATATTGATATGTAATTACTGATATTCTCATGACAACAGACATAAAATGCAAATTGTTGTGTTAACCTACAATGTTTATAACACCAAAAAGTTTCAGAAACACTTATTTAGTATTGACCATCACTGGTTAGTTAATATTATATCTCATCTGATGTTCTATAACATTTATTAAAGGAAATAAAACATTTATTATTCTCATTTACACTTACCAATTTTCTTTTTCATCATCGTCCTCTTCATCATCCCAAGGAACAGGTGTCGCTTTGAAATAACTATTCCCCAACCTCAAGAAAAAATGGGAATTCCTAAAACATAACAACCATTTTTTATCAAACTGTATTATTCAACAAAAAATGTATGTTTGATTACAGGATGTACATTTGATGCAACCAACCTCATTTCAGTGGCATAAAATTGGCTAAATAAAAGTATTTTACCTTCAATGGCTGAGACAAAAGTAGATAAATAACTTTTTAGGTTGTGCAGTAAGGAATGTTTTCTTACATGTGTCTTCAAGGGCATTTGCAAACAAATAATAATTTGTTGTGTGTCCAAGAACTTTTAATGATCCATTTGACTGATTACAATTTAACCTTATAAGCTAGGAGAAAGTATACAGAATTTCCACTAACTTGTCTCCACAATTTGCTCCACGTTTCACATGATCAGCTGGTGATACAGGTACAACTTTATACAGCTCTGATGTTAGCTGCAAATAACAACCCGGAGAACTGCAACAGAATTAAATTACTTTAGCATTGCTACTAATAATTTTCAGTGTTATAACTATTACATGTTAATTATAATGATAGTACTACTACCAGAAAAAGCCAATTACCTATCCATTAAGAGTTTCAATAATTTTATTTCTAATGTTGTGAAGTACTTCTTCAGCAGATATCATGAGAGTGAAATTTATTCTGTGACAAATATGAAATGAATGGCTTGACATGAATAATGAAGTTATAAAAACATCTTACACTATAATTAATAGTAGATTGTGTGGCCAAGTGTGATATGAAAAAGTACTAGCCACCATTTATTAATGAATAAGAAAAAATGACTATGACACTGTAGTCATAAACTACATGAATATATAGAGCAGTAAAGGTACAGGGTACCCTCCACAACACACCATATGGTGGTTAGAAGAGAATGTATGTAGATAAAGATGTCTGCCTGGTTGTCTGTACGTCCATGCTATCAGTCTTATTGCCAACCTCCGTACACACTATCTCTGTTCTTATTCTTATGCAAGCTAACACAGTTTCAATAATATTGTCTTTCACAAAGGAGTTTACAGTTCAGTTCCCTGAGGATCATTTTTATGCTTTTACAAAGGCTATACTTGCTTGATACAATCCTAGCAGCAGAAGTGTAACTAAATTCCTTCAATGTCTACTTTCTGAGCTGTATGACATTGAATTCAAGCAGTGGAGCAGTACTCCACAATGGCTCAACTAAAGTTTTCCACTTGATTTCCCAAGTCAAATGCCATGCTATGATGTCAAGTTCTTCTAGCAAATTTAAGTAACTTCCGACAGTTTATTTCCCATTCTCACTCAATTTCATACTGATTCATAGTATTAGTCCCAAGTATTAAAACAATGTGACATGCTCTAGAAGTTTTGATTGGATATTATCAGGTTCTGTAGCCTGTTTATAGGAAACATATTGCATTTATACACATCTCAAGAAAACATCTATTAAATACATGAAATGGAAACATAATACATGTCATTCTAGATATAGTTACAATCATTCAGCAGTGATCCTTTGATCTAAGCAAAATCACTGTCTGCAAAACAAAAACAAGAAAAAAAGCTTTGGGTGCTACTGATCCTTCCTAACAAATCACTCATTCATACTGCTGGCCATACAAAATGCAACAGCCAGAAGAAAGCAACCTGATCAGGTGAAATTTGCAGCATGTGTTTCCTGTAATAAAAGATGCATATGTTTAGCACTGGAGCAAAGCCCCACACCACAAGTGCCAGCAGTGCATCCTGAAAGTGCTATATAAAGGAGGAAAAAATGTTCAAATGTTTGTTAAGCTTAAGGGACGTAACTGTGGGGTCATCAGTCCCTAAACTTACAAACTACTTATGAATTACCTTATACTAAAGATGACACAAACATCCATGCCTTAGGGGGATTCAAAATCTCGATGGAGAACAGCCTCACGCATCGGAGCATAGTGCCTCAAAGCGTTGGTCCACTCCGCCATGGCAAAGAAGGAACAAATGGCCATGTGGACATGTAGTTGTTTTGCATAGGCAGCTTCATTTACCTCGTAGAAGACAGCGAGTGTCTTTCAAGCACGTGCCAGAATTCAACTGAGGAAGATTGTAGAGTATCCTTCAGAGAATCGGTGACTGTGTTATTCGTAACCAAGTAAATGTAATGACAATCAGTATCACTGTATGGAGGAGGGAAGAATGGACCCATGGGACTGACTATACCCACCTCATTCCATGATAACAGGCATATTGTCCGCATGGCAGTAATGGATTACTCTGTCATGTCATGAACCATATCAAAACAAATTCAGTCTGTTACCCAACAAGCAAGGTATAAGGTATCTTCCAATACACTACAACTGTTTGCAGCAAAGTGGACTGTCCATGAGACAATTCCACTGGCATTTCAGCCAATAATGATGTGATAAACAACAGATATGGACAACTGAATGTCATGTAACTTCTCAGTAGTACTATCACGAGCACTAATAATAGTGTTGAGAAGATTAACAATAAAGAACCGATCGTCAGTATGACAGTATACAACACTCAATACTATGCATGCTCAAACAAGTCTCACACACAACAGAGCAGAATTGCGGTTTGCTTGGCTTCGCTGTGCCGGCGGCTGCCAGATGGCAGGCCAGTAACACTGGTCTGCGCTAGGGTTGCTGTCTCGTAGCTGGTGGCTAACCATGTGTGGTGGCTCGTAATTAGTGTGCTGTGTGGCGCGATGTATAGCACTCCTCCCCCCTCAGGAGGAACTGTTAACCGACCCCGCACGGACCCACGCAATGTCCATTGGCATCGTGTCATCAGAAGTTGGTGCAGGATCATTGAGGAGACTGCGAGGCGGCACCTGGGCATATGGATGACACTGGTGGGGGCGTGGCCATCTAGGGCTGTTTGTCCTTCGTGGGAGGCAGCTTGCTATGATCGGAGAACCCGGTGCTGCCAATGAACCGAGGACTGGAGATGTCGGGGGCGACGGCTCGGTCACATTGTCTGGCAGTGGTCCCACCTGGCCAGACTTTGATATGTGCGCTTGTACATCGGCTGCCCCTCCCACAGGTGGCGAGGTGGAGCTGGCCTTGTCTTCAGCAGGCACAGGCAGCACCGCAGGCAGGGGTGCAGCATCCGTGATTGGCATTGGCCTAACCGAGGATGTGACTACCACGGGAAGCATTGGGTATGGATCCATCGACTCTGGTGGAGGCGTCTGAAGCGGCACTTGCAAGTCAGGTGTGGAAACCACTGGCGGCATAGGCGGTGGTGGTGGCAGTGCCTGCGGTGTGGACCCCGCAGGAGCCCGGGAGCATAACTGGTCCCAGCGGCGGCACACCACACCTCCTGGAATGCCTACGGAACATATGAATCAGCCTCTGCAGCCCGTGATGACAGTGGGGGCTGCGTCCGAACCCTCGCACCCAGACAGCTGAGCCAGGAGCGTAGCGGCGTGGCAACGACGCAACGACCGGCTGTGGCAGTGGCAGGAGGAGGTGCAGCATTATCTGCGGGGACTATCCTCCCCCATCGGTGTGAAGTGGTAAGAAGATAAGAATCTAAGCACAGCATCATCCACTGAAGAAGAGGGCACATACTTGTGAATCTGGACCTTGAATGTGCGCACCAGCTGCTCCCCCTCACCGTTAGACTGGGGGTGGAAAGGTGTAGTAGGAACATGACGGACCCCCAACTGGGCATAGAAATCCCAAAAAGCAGAGGGGGTAAATTGAGACCCATTGTCCGAAACCAATGTGTGAGGGAGGCCTTCAATGGCAAAAACCTCAGAAAGGGATTGAATAGTCATGGTAGTAGACATGGTAGCGGAGCGCATGACATAAGGGAAGTTAGAGTAGGCATCCACAATGAAAAAAACAATAGGAATTAAGAAAAGGGCCGGGATAATCCATATGTATGCGCTCCCAAGGCTGTTTAGGCTGAGGACAAGGTGAAAGTGATGCGTGCAGCACTGCGTGCTGCAAAGCACATTGCGAGCAGGAGGCCACTAGGCATACTATGTCACTATCCATACCGGGCCAAAACACACGTCACCGGGCCAGAGTTTTAGTGCGGGAGGCCCCCCCCCCCCCAATGTCTCTCGTGTAGCAACGCCAGCACACGCGAACGTAAGGTTGCCGGCAAAACCACCCGAGACCGCAGGTCATCAGTAGCCAGTAAGATGACCCCGTCACATTCAGACAAATGGAGTCTGAAGGAATAGCAATTCCGCAAGGAATTGGATGCCCGGCATGGAGGAGTTTTCAGCCAACCGGTATGAATATAATGCAAGACCTGCCATAACAAATGATCAGCAGCCACAGCCACAGACAGTACTGAAAACGTAATAGGGAAACTATCCATCCTCGTCCAGGTAAAAGCAGAGAAGATCTTCATTATCAAATTCAGGATCTGATCTAATAGGAAGATGCGACAGGGCATCAGCATTAGCCTGTTCGGCTGTAGGCAGGAAGTGAATTTCATAATTGTACCTCGATAGAAAGAGAGCCCACTGCTGAAGCCGGTGTGCAGCCTTATCGTGAAGAAAGGCGGTAGGATGGAAATGCGAGACCAATGGTTTGTGATCCATAATCAGGTGAAACTTGACACCATATAAATACATGTGAGATTTCTTTTAAGGCATAGACAATGGCCAAAGCCTCCTTTTCAATCTGAGGATATCTTTGCTGGGCCGGGGTCAAAGTTTTGGAGGCATACGCGATAGGGCATTCAGACCCATCAGGAAATTTATGGGCCAGTAGCGCTCCAACCCCGTACTGGAAAGCATCAGTAGCGAGAACCAGGTGCTGACCCGGAGTGTACGCGGCCAGGCAGGGGGCTGACACTAGAAAATTTTTCAGTGTGGTGACAGCTCGATCACAGTCCGCCGACCAGACAAAAGGCACATCTTCATGGAGGAGGTTGTGGAGAGGTTGCGCTACAGTAGCTGCACCGGGCAGAAAACGATGGTAGTACGCAACTTTGCCCAGAAAAACCTGTAAGTCCTTGACAGACGTGGGCCGCAGAAGAGAGGCAACTGCTGCCACACTGTCCAGCAGGGGGTGTACACCTTCCGATGAAATTTCAAACCCAAGGTAGGGAATCAATGATTGGAAAAACCGAGACTTACAAAGGTTGCAACGGAGGCCAGCAGACTGCAGAACTTGAAAGAGGGCCCACAAGTTATGAAGGTGCTCCACCGGTGATGATCCTGTAACCACAATATCATCTAGGTAGTTAACACACCCCGGAATGGGGCACAACAGTTGTTCCAGGAAGTATTGGAAAACTGTCGGCACACTGGCCACGCCAAACGGCAAACGTTAGTATTGATAGAGGCCAAAGGGTGTGTTAACCACCAGCAACTCCCTGGATTCCTCATCGAGGGGAAGTTGGAGATAAGCCTCTGCCAAGTCTACTTGAGAAAAAAATGTGACCCTTAAAGTAAAGCTAATAATTCATCAGCACGCGGCAGTGGATAGGAGTCTGTGACTGGCTGCGCATTAATCACGACTTTAAAGTCGCCACATATACGTAAGGCGCCCAAGGGTTTCCTTACAATAACAAGTGGTGTGGCCCACTCACTGGAAGTTACCGGGCGAAGAACCTGCATGGCTTGGATGCAATCGATTTCAGTCTTCAGCTGATTGCGTAAGGCAACCAGTACCTGCCGAGCGTGAAAAAATTTTGGCAGCACTGTCAGCTTCATAGTAATGTGTGCTGAGAAGTCAGAAGCACAACCCAACTCATCAGAAAATAAAGAAGAAAATTCTTGACAGAGCGACTCGAGATCATGGAAAGGCACAGTGTCTGAAACTAAGTTAACTGAGTCAGAAATTGAAAATCCAAAGGTGGTGAAGGCACCAAGGCCAAATATGTGCACTGCGGCTGTATAGTCAACCACAAGGAAGGTAATCGGACGCTCCACTGATTTATATGCAGTCGGAGCCGTAAATTGACCCAACACGGAATTGCGTTGATGGCTATAATTGCGCATGGATTGTTCCACTGCAGCTAACTGGGGGGAATCTAGCCGTACATAGGTGTGATAGTTCAACAAGGAGACGGAGGCCCCTGTATCCACTTTTAAGGTCACACTTTTGTCAAAAACGTGCACTTCCAAAAATAGTTTTGCAGGAGACAGTTGCAGTTTCTGAACCAAATTGATTTCCATATCTACCTCCGCTGAAATGGGTTGATAACGGCATACTGAAGCCATGTGGCCTTTCTTTTGACACTTATTACAATCACCCACCGTTTATGGCAAGAAGCCCTGTGGTGATGAAAAAACAAAATCGGCAGGATGGAATACGTTGCTGTGTATTGAGACACCCCCATGGCGCAGGCCATTGGCACTGTTTACTAGTTTGTTGCCGTCGGCCGCATGCACAGTGATTAGAGCGGTCATGCACCGTGGCAACATCTACGTCAGAATCGAAAGAGTGAACGCTGTCGGAAGAAATAGCTGCGACATCCCCCCATGTGTCAAATTTGATCCCCCACAGCCCGAGAAATCCCAAAAGATTGAGCAATGTGAAGCACTTCAGCTAGTGTAGGACTGCCTAATTGTAAGGCTTTTTGATGCACTTTCCAGTCCAGCACTAGGCAAAGAATAGCATCGCGAACCATATTGTCAGCATATCACTCCTGGTGGGTAGCTGTAACAAATAAACAACGACGGCTAAGACCCTGAAGTTCAGCCGCCTAATCACGGTAAGATTGGTAGATTGGTTTGGCTTCATGCGCGCCTTGTAGAACTCGACCCTGGCTGCAATAACATGAGTGCGCGGCCAATAATAGGAAGACAACAGGCGGCACATTTCGTCAAAAGACCATGTCGCGGGTTCCTGCAGGGGAGCTAACTGGCATAAAAACTGGTAGATGCAAAGGGAAATCCAAGATAAAAATTAAGCTTTACACAAATCTGGGTCAGATACACCGTGGCCTGCGGCTGTTCCATAGCCGATAAGCAGGGTGAACCAGCAGGGTGAACCAAGCACACGCGTTCGAACCCTACTCTCGTCGCCAATGATGTAACTTCTCAGTAGTACTGTCACGAGCACTATTAATAGTGTCGAGTAGATTAACAATAAAGAATCGATCTACAGTATGACAGTATCCAACACTCAATACTATGCATGCTCGAACAAGTCTCACACACAACTGAGCTGGGTTGCGGTTCGCTTGGCTTCGCTGTGCCAGCGGCCATTAAGTGGCAGGCCAGTAACACTGGTCCACGCTGGTGGCGTAACCACGTGTGGCAGTGCGTAATTAGTGTGCTGTGGGCTGCGATGTATAGCAGAATGGAATGAGATTGTTTGCACTGACAAATCCCCATTCTCCCTGCAACACTACAAATATCGGTTAGAGTATAGAAGCACCAAGGTGGGAGACTATTTAACTGGTGGCTTATTCATTGATGTACTATTTCAGAACCCAGTATTATGGCTTGGGGTGGTATTATATACCACTCCTGTATTCCCATAATATACATTGCTGATGTACTAACTGACCAGCATTACAACTTTGAAGTGTTAGTGCATGTTGTCTTCCCATACCTTTCGGAGCTTGCCATTGGCCACAATATAACAGGATAATGCACGAGCACATGTGGATTTCAATGTTCAAGTCTACTTTGTTGCCCATCAAACTGGCATTGTTACCTTGGCACCCTGTTCTCCCAATCTATTGCCTACTGAAAACATCTGTTTGATGACAGGACAAGACTACACTACCCACTACTACTCCAACCAACTTTGGCAATATCTGGAAGCATGGACAGCTATACCACAAGGATGCAACCAGAGCATCTTTGATTCAGTGCTCAGGCAAGTAACAGTTGTTATAGCCAACAATGGTCGCAACACTTGACACTACCTTACTTCAAATGGGGCTGTATTTTTGATCATGTGATCTTTATAAAACATGTTATCTCTCAAATAAATGTGGCTCTGACACCCCTGATGCTTCTTAGAGTTGCATTTTGGATGGCCAGCAGTGTGTACTGAGAACATTAAAGATATTAGAACAATTTTTGTCCAATATTCTCCACACACACACCCCTTTGCAGCTTTTACGTACTTGCCCTCACTAGTTTTATTCATATTAACAGGGTTTGTAGCACACAGCTCAGACCTCAGCATATGTAAAGAGAAACATGGATCTCTTAACCAGTTTTGAGATTGTCGAGTTTTAAAGTTTTGAGCATGCCAATATACAGTGAGCAGCCAGAACATTATGATCATATACCTAATAGCCAGTTATCCACCTTTAGCATGGATAACAATGACAATGTGCCTTGGTATGGAAGTAATGGGGCCTCATTAGGTCACTGGAAAGAGTTTGCACCACATCTGCATACACAAGTCAACTAATTGCTGTAAAATCCTGAGGATGGGGAGACAATTAACTCTGATACCATGTTCCATCGCATATGTTCTTTCAAGTTTAGATCTCATGAGGGGGATGGGGGAGGTGGGGGAGCAGCACATAACTAGCGAAATTGTGGTTTTTCAAACCATAACATCACACTCTTGGCCTTCTTACATAACATATTATCAAAAAATGCTACTGCAAATGGGAAACACTATAGTCATGAGGGGGTATATGTAGTCTGCAACCAGTATACGATACTTCTTGGCCATCATGTTGCCTTGCAAAAACTCCATTGGGACTATGACTGCCCATGAGAATGTTCCCCAGAGCATAATTTACCAAGAGCCAGCTCATCTCCGTCTCATAGTACAGTGTTTTTCAACCTTTTCTAATATGCGACCCATTTCCGAATAAAAATATTCTGGCAACACCCTTCCAAATAAAAATATTCTGGTGACTGCCCCCCTCCCAATCCTCACAAACCATAACAAAACTATGTTATCTCAAAGGAAACAAATTACTTCTTCGGTTTGCTACAGCTTTCTCTTAAATTGTTGGACGAAGTTTTATTTTGTGTATTTTTCAAAATGGAACATCTTATATTTTTACATGATTTCTGACAGAAAAATATATTATGCTTAATGAGTGTTTCACATTTTATGCAAGACTCAGACGTTAATTATGGTCATTAAGAAAAGCTCCAATATATAGACAATTTTTAATTTTTCACAATTACTTATTGCTTCTTGTTCTTCTTACATGATAGAAATTTCAAATAAGTTTGATGGTCTCAGCACACATAAAAATCAGGATGAGGATGTAAATAAACAGTGGATCACTGTTAGGAATAATATCAAAGAGGCTGCCAGGGCTACAATATAACAATTAAGAAGAATAGGGGGAAACAACAGTTTGATGAGGTGTGCAAGAAATTGGTGGAGGAAAGGAGAAACGCGCGATTAGTTTGGGATAGAATGGGAGACAGTAAACGGGAGGAGTTCTTGAATATGAGAAGGGAATTTGGTCATAGATTACGGGCAAAGAAGAGGGTTTATTTGAACAATAAAATTAAAGAAATGGAAACTAACAGTAAAACAAAAAATATTAGGGAACTATACCTAGACATAAATGGGTAAAGGAAGGGGTTCCAGGCTGGGACAAATGCTCTTCCAGAGGATGACATGGGGGCATACTGACAGGCCGAAGTGCTATATTACGTAAATGGAAGGTGTATTTTCAGGAACTATTAAATGTTCACCAGGAAGCAGGAAAGGAACAGACATTCGGAATACATACAGCAGAACTGCAGATACTTGAGCCAATGCTACAGAAGTAAGAGATGCAACCAACAAATTGAAAAATCATAAAGCATACTACACCAATTTTCAGCTGTATTCCAGTCCAGGCAGGAGAAGAGCCAGATGAAACAACCCACAATAAAATACCGTATCAATACTGGGGATCATCCACAGATTAGCTAGCATTTGTACAGTGTGTCACCAGCTGAAAGACAGATAATTTGGGAAGAAGGGGAGAAGATGTCGCACAATGACATTATTGTCATCTCCAGTGGTCCTCATGAAGAACAAGGATGGCACATAGCATTTCTGTGTTGACTATCAGTGGCTGAACAAAATCACAAAGAAAGATGTCTACCCATTGCCGCACAATGACGACACCTTAGACTGCTTCATCAACCTCGATTTGCCAGTAACCTGTCTGCATGTCCATGGTTGACAAGTATGTAGCTCCTTTCAAGCAGACAGAGAGAAGACTGCTTTATTTCACTTGCGGCCTCTATGAATTCAAAGTAATGCCATTTGGAATATGTAATGCACTGGCCACATTCGAATGCATAATGGACAACTTGCTATGACACCTTAAGTAGATGACATTTTCATTTTCTCAAGGACATTTGCAGAACATCTAAGCCACCTGTCAACTGTGTTGAAGTGTGTTCAGACAGCAGGACTTCGCCTCAACCCAAAGAAGAGCCTCTTCGTCACCAAAGAGATAAAAATCCTGGGGCACCTAGTGAACGGAGCTGTTGTCTGCCCTGATCCAGATAAAGTAAGGGCAGTCATAGAATTTCCAACTCCTCAGCACAGCCGTGTTGTGTGAAGTTTCCTCAAGCTGTGCTCATGCTATCATCATTTCATAGAAGGTCTTTGTAACAAGGGACATCCATTGCAAGAACTTCATACCGGGATGAGACGAAAGAAAGAGCTTTCCAGGTACTTAAGGAGGCTCTAACTTCCACACCAGTTCTAGCCTTATATGACGAGAATGTGGAAACCAAACTTCACACAGACACTAGTGGTTATGGGATTGGTTCAGTGCTTGTACAAATTCAGGAAGGTGCTGAAAAGGTGACAGCCTCTGCATCAAGAGTTCTCTCAAAGTCCAAGATAAACTATTTATTCAGTAAACCATTCACCGTCATGACAGACCACCATTCATTATGTTGGCTGACCAATTTGAAGGATCCATCAGGTTGACTAGCAGGATGGGTACTAAGACTCCAAGAGTACAATGTCACAGTGGTATTCAAAACTGGGCACAAACACAAGGACACCAACTGCCTTTCATGGAATCCATTAGCCGAAAACAAAAAAATGGATGAAATTTCAAAAAATGTTTATAGAGCTTATGGGACTTAACTTATGGGGTCATCAGCCCCTAAACTTAGGAACTACTTATGAACTAGCTAATCCTAATTACGGCACAAATATCCATACCCGAGGGGGGATTCGAACCCCTGACCATAGTGGCCATGCAGACTGTGACTGACGCGCTGCAGAACGCTTGGCCACAGATGAAATTTCAGCCCTCACTGAGTTAGGCGACATTACAGCTGAAGAGAGGGAAGATCCAGCATTATTACAAACCATAGAGGTCTTGGCGGAAGGAGAACCGACCAAAGGAGAGATTCAACTTAATAATGGAACATTGTATAAGAGCAACTACGATCCACTGTCCCCCACATGGCTACTGGTTGTTCCAGCTCATCTCTGGCTCACTATTATCAAGTATTTCCACAATTTTCCAATATCAGGTCAAGTGGGATTTGTGAAGACCCTAGACAGAATCAGACGTAGGTATTACTAGCAATGTCTCTACTGATCTGTGAAGCACTATGTGAGTCACTGTAAAGAACACCAGTGATTGAAGCTTGAGCCACAATTTCCTCCAGGTCATCTGGTACCAATTCCACCTGCAGCAGCTCCATTCCACCGGATTGGAATCAACCTCTTAGGTAGGTTCCCGAAGTCGACAACCGGTAACCGATGGATAATAGTCTGCACTGACTACCTTACAGACTACGCTGTCACCAAACCTGTGCCAACTGAAGAAGCTCCAGAGAATACAAAATTCCTGGTAGAAGACATTATTTTGAAGCACGGTGCATCAAATGTGATTATATCTGATTGAGGACAAGTATTCATGTCAAAACTAGTATCAGAGATAATGTTACATTGCAACATTGTCCACTGAACAACAACTGCCCATCATCCTCAGACAAATGGCCTTATGGAATGTTTTAACAAAACATTAGCAGATATGCTGTTGATGTACATTGATGTTGACCAGAAGGATTGAGATACAATACTGCCAGTCGTTACGTTTGTCATAATCTATAGTGAGGAGATCCTCTTGGATGCAGAAAATGTCAGAAAACAAGAACAATAAATACTTAGAAAATAAAAGCTAATATGCTAGTGTACCTTCCAAAGATCCGAAATTAAATTTCCTTGTGGATGTGGAATAGCCAGATAATAAAAAAAATTAACCATATTTACAATTAAAAGGGCTTACAAACTTCTAAAATACTAAATGTTCATTATATTTAGGTGCATATATAATTCTTAGGCCCCAGTAGTCATGCATTATCATACAAAAATAAAATAAAGTAAAATATTTTACAACACCTATTTACAAAGCTGACATTAATGTAAAAGATGTGTACAAATGTAAAGAAATAATTCAACCATGTCAATTTGAATGGAACCATTCCATTATTCAGCTTTAAAAAAAAAAGAAAAAAGAAAAGAAATGGAGATTTGAATTTATTCCTCCTAGATGTGGATCTAGTGTTATAACAACAGTACCACCGACTTCATTCATGACATTAAGGAAGCAACTGACCAGCAGTTGAAGACAATAACTACATCAATACGTTGACAACTCACAGACAGGTTAGATCACATTAAACAAAGATTTGAGTGTTCCAGTTCCAAGTTGGATTTGGTGGATTTGCATTTAATTGGTGTTAAATGTACAACTTATTAATCTAATTGCTTGTGCTGTAGGTGCAAACTGACATAATTGAAGCAACTGAATGTTTCCACGGACAGTATGATGTATAGATCATGGAATACATGAAAACAATGCTGGAAAAAGAGAAATTATGAGTCACACTTTTATAGAGAATGAATTGTGAATGATAGAAGCCATGTTATAAAAGTAAAAACTACTGTTGATGCAATCAAACCTTTACACATTTAACTGTATCTGCTACCCTAAAATTTGCATTCATAATCTTTACTCAGTAAACATTGTAATGAACCATTTTTCAATTGGTTCCTAAACATGGGGCCAAATTGTCTACAAGAAGTAAACACTATACATCTCTAATGGATACAAGGATAACACATTCATATTTTAGAGAAGTATTAGAAGCACACAAGAATTTAGGGCTTATCTCCTCAATACTTCTTTAGCATGTCAATCAATGTTACAGACTGCAAGTACAGTAAATTTGTTTGAATACTCGTAACTGATATATGTGACTAATAGAAAGAATCCTAACAACCATCAAACAAGAAAGATTTAGAATGAAACTTTCACTCTGCGGCGGAGTGTGCACTGATATGAAACTTCCAGGGAAATTAAAATTGTGTGCCGGAACTGGGACTCGAACCTGGGGCCTTTGCCTTTCACGGGCAAGGCCAAAGGTTCAAGTCCTGGTTCCGGCACACAATTTTAATCTACCAGGAAGTTTCATATCGAGAAAGATTTAAATGTGTAAGGCAAGAGAAACAGTGATGTCTTAATTCTGCAGTCTAGGCAGCGGGAATAGCCCCGAGATAAAATATTTTACCTGAGTATAAAATAACATTACAGTTTTACTCGTAACTGCAAACCTTGAATTGTGGAACACTACACGCTGACACACTGTTGCTTTACCAAGAATTGGATCTAGCTCACTAGGTACTACAAAGACAATTCTGTCATGTTTTGGATCTGTTGTTTTTGTTATATTTGAATCTCGAGCTTTGCATTGCTCACAGTGCATGTCCGATCCATGAATACATGAGAAGCGTGGTAAGAAGAGTTTTAATTCCACCGATTTCTCTTGTTCAGCTGCTTTGTCTCGTTCAACTGTTTTTACTTGTTTGGCCGTTTTTACTTGTTCGGCCGTTTTTGCTGGTACAGACGCTTTTTCTTGTTCAGCTGTTTTTTCTTGTTCAGCGGTTTTTTCTTGTTCGGCTATAAATTCTTCTTCAATTATAATTTCTTCATCACATGTAATTTCATGCTCAATCATAATTTCTCGGTGAGCCAGAATTTCTCGTTCAATCACAATGTCTGGGTCATTCGTAAATTCTTTTTCAATTATAATTTCTTGTTCTGTATTCTTCTGCTGTTCATTTTGCTTTTTCTGTTCAACTACCATCTCTTCTTCTACTGGCTTGGCCTGTTCAGATTGCTTGTCTTCTTCACTTTGCTTGGTTGGGTCAGTTTTTTTATTTTCCTCTTGGGGCTTCACCTGTTCAGCTGATTTATCTTGACTGCATTCGTTCAAAATCCTGTAAACAAAAAAAAATGGCCTTGTTATAATGCAATTTCAACTATGATAATTATTTTTGACTGATGAGATTATTTTGCAGTAAATAAATACATATAATACAAAGCATTTCAATATGTACTCCAATAACTGGAGTATTCATTATCATAAACAATAAGCACAATTAAACTCCATGCAAATATGTCCTGTGTCATTGTTAAGTTATTGTCATATATGTGTGTGGCGATGAGAGAGGGAGGAAGGGAAAGAAAAGGAGAGGAAGGAAGGAAAGGATGAAGAGAAGGGGGGGGGGGGGGGGGACTGACTGTATTCTAACAATTTAGATATTTTAAAAAAATCTGGTGATATCTTTGCGAACTCTGAACTCAAGAACAGAAGCCACAATAAATGCATAATGCATTACAGTGTGTTTTCTGGTTACAATTGGGAGCATATACACCTAGAGCAGTCAACCAACATATTGCTTCCATAAACATATATTACAAGCATGGGCAATGAAGGCAAGATTAAATTAGATGTACTTTTTGTTCCAGGAGATCTATAGTGAGGAGATCCTCTTGGATGCAGAAAACATCAGAAAACAAGAACAATAAATACTTAGAAAATAAAAGCAGATATGTTAATGTACCTTCCAAAGATCTGAAATTAAATTTCCTTGAGGATGTGGAATAGCCAAATAATTAAAACATTAACCATATTTACAATTAAATGGTCTTACAAACTTCTAAAATACTAAATGTTCATTATATTTAGGTGCATATACAATTCTTAGGTCCCAGTATTCATGCATTATCATACAAAAATACAATAAAGTAAAATATTTTACAACTCATATCTACAAAGCTGACATTACTGTAAAAGATGTGTACCGAAGTAATAGTTTATGCAATAATCACATTATGTAACATTGTTAATAACATATACACATCTATCAGTTGTGCTAAGAAATTTATCAATGGAGTAGAAGGAGTTGGCATCTAAGACTCTCCTCAAACTGAATATTATTATGAGTTAAACGTTTTATGGCTGCTGGCATGTCAATGAAAATGTGTACACCTTTCTGAATCAAAGTAAGTGACTTTAAATCTTTGTGAAAGTCATTCTTGTTTCTATTATTGACTCCATGCACTGAGCTGTTGGTTTGGAAAAAAGATAAGAGAGATTCTAGCTTGCATAGAGATTTACCAGCAATGATCTTCCTACTCACCATTTGCAACTGGAACAAAATATGGAATAAATGGTACAAAGTACACTCCGCCACACACCATAAGATGGTTTCCAGAGTATTGATGTAGCAATCATAGCTATCTCATTCAACACAAATGTTACAGTATTTTTCTCAACAGATGAGTTTAGGTTGCTTAGTGTACACCTCTATGGAATTACACTGTGAATGAGCACTTCTGCAAAACCCTGTAATTTTCTCTACTGTAATTCAGGTGATTGAAATTTGGCTGATGCCTAAAACCTTCATCTCTACAAGTGCAAAAGTATGTCATTCTGCAATGTCATCCTTGCACTTGCAGTGCTTCAAATAGCAAGGTTTTTATGATGAAGGGTGAAAAAGGGACAGAGCTCAGAATTTCATATGAGTTTTATGTTGGGTTAATGATATCACACTGGCACTGGCCATAGCACAGCCATGGGCACACATATGGCACACTCCTATGCCAACCTATTTGTGAGCCATTCAGAGGAAACCTTCATAGCTTCCCAAAACTCCAAACCCTTGCTCTGGTTAAGGTTCATTGATGAAATTTTCATGAATTGGGCCCAGGGCCAGGATACCTATCCTCACTCCTTCACAATCTCAGCTTCTTTCCCCCCTATCACTGATAGCTCCATCCATACCTGCACTTTGACAGCTGGCATCCATTCCACATAAAAAAAGGAAAAATAAACCCCTCCCATACAGTCTTGCCACCCATGGATGGGAAATTTGCAGTGATGAGAAGTTCCTTACACAGTATGCTGAAGGCCTCACAAAGATTTTACACTCTTGATCTAGTCCATAAACACATTTCCCATGCTATATCCCATAACACCACCAATCCTTCATCCATCCCCAATAACCAGTCACAAAGGAGTGTCCTTGTTACCCAACAACTGGAACAATTAAATCACATCCTTAGCCAGGGCTTTGATTAACTTTCATCATGCCCTGAAATAAATGAGAGACATCCTACCCAAGGTCGTTCCAACCCCTTCCCCCATAAAGTGGTGTTCCATTACCCACCCAACCTCCACAACATCTTAGTCCACTCCTATACCACTGCCAATCCCAACCCCTTACCACATGGATCATGTCCCTGTGGAAGACCCCACCACAAAACCTGCCCAATCCACTCACCAGGCTCTTCCTATTCCAGTCCTGTCATTGGCTTATACTACCACATCAGAGGTCGAGCCAACTGTGAAAGAAGCCATGTGATTTATTAACTTTGCTGCAATCAGTGCCTAGTGTTTTACATTGGCATCACAACAAATCAGTTGTCCATCAGGATGAATGGCCACCACCAAACTGTAGCAAAAGAAAAGATAGACCACAGCCATACCTTAGCAAAAGATCTTTCCGAAAATCTGAAAAAATTCTGGTCATATGTAAAATCAATAAGTGGGTCAAAGGTCACTATTCAGCCACTATTATTGGTCATTCTGGGACAGTAATAGAAGACAGCAAACAGAAAACTGAAGTTCTAAATTGAACCTATCACGCAGGAGGACCATAAAAATGTACGATCATTTGATCAACACACTAAATCAAAATGGAGGGCATAGTAGTAGGTATTTCCGGTGTAGAGAAGCAGCTGAGAGAGCTGAATTCAAAAATGTCTTCTGGTCCAGACACAATACCACTTCGGTTTTACAAAGAGTATTCTGCGACATTGGCCCCTTACTTAGCTTGCATTTATCGCGAATCTTTACTTCAGCACTAAGTTCCAAGTGAATGGAAAGAAGTGCAGGTGACTCCTGTTTATAAGAAAGGTAAAAGAACTGACCCACATAATTACAGGCCTATATCATTGACATCAGTATCCTGTAAAGTTTTGGAGCATATTCTCCACTCGAATAAATTAAATTTCCTTGAGATGGATTAGCTTCTTTCTATGAATCAGCATGGGTTTAGGAAACATCGTCCATGTGAAACTCAGCTTGCCCTTTTCTCACATGACATCTTGCAAGTCATGGATGAAGGGCAACAGGCAGATTGTGTTTTTTGTCGATTTAAAAAAGGCATCTGACGCGGTGACACACTGCAGACTGATAACGACGATGCAAGCATATGGAATAGGTTCACAGATTTGTGACTGGCTGGAACACTTCCTAAGTAATAGAATACAGTATGTTGTTCTCAATGGTGAGTGTTCATCAGAGACAAGTGTATCATCAGGCATGCCCCAGGGGAGTGTGATAGGACCACTATTATTTTCTATCTATATAAATGATCTGAGGGACAGAGTAACTCATAATTGCAGCTGTTTGCTGATGATGCTGTGGTGTATGGGAGGGTGTCATCATTAATTGACTGTAATAGCATACAGCGTGATTTAGACAAAATTTCTAGTTGGTATGAAGAATGGCAAATAGCACTAAATGTATAAAAATGTATGTGATGCACATCGCATAATGATGAATACAGCAATAGTAGTGAGCTTCTCGATACAGTCACGTCGTTCAAATATCTAGGCATAACATTGCAGAGCGATATGAAAAGAAACGAACATGTAAGGACAGCTGTGACTAAAGCAGATAGCCAACTTCAGTATATTGGGAGAATTTTGGGAAGATGTACTTCATCTGTAAAGGAGACCACGTATAAAATGCTTGTACAACCACGTCTTGAGTACTGCTCAAGTTTTGGGACCTGCAGCAGATCAGTTTAAAGAAAGGCATGGAAGCAGTTCAGAGGTGAGTAGTTAGGCTCATTACTGGTAGGTTCAACCAATGCACGAGTGTCACAGAAATGCTCCGGGAACTCAAATGGGAATCACTGGAGGAAAGACAACTTTCTTTTCCAGAACTTCTGTTGAGGAAATTTAGAGGGCTGAATTTGAAGCAGAGTGCAAAATGATCTTGCTGCTGCCTACTTACATTTTGCATAAAGATCACAAAGACAAGATAAGAGAAATTAGGGTTCGTACAGTGATATAGACATTCTTTTTTTCCTCGTTCTATTTGGGAATTGAACAGGAAATGAAATACCTAGTAGTGGTCCAGTGTGCCCAGCATGTGGCTGAACACTAAACTCTTGATTTAAATTGCTGCTTTACTACCTGAGGCATCTGGATCCTCGCCTCCACCACCAGCTCTTCTGAACTGCGCAGATAGGAGTTACCCCTTCAATGCATTCTGTGATCCCACAACTACCCTGGCCTCAACTTAAGATAACTTTTCATCCCTACACCCTATGCCTAACATTACCCCTCACCCTTGCTCACTTATTTCTTGTTTCCGTCCAGTTCATGTCTTCCTTCCTACTGTGAGTCACCCCTTACAATATACCCTTAAGTAGCTACTTTTATATTTTTTTCGATTTTTTACTTTTTCCTTATAATTTTTTATATCATTTCAAAAAGCTCTCCCTCTCCACATACTTCTAAACCTCCCTTTTATCGCCTCCTGCCTCTTCCCTTCACTGCATTCAATGCTGCATCTCACATTCCCACATATCAGAGCCTTTACAATCTCATGCAACGTGGAACTTTCTGTCCTCACCCTTAGCCAGCACCCTTTCCACCTCCGCTCCCCTCCTCACTCACTGTCAAGATGCATGTAGCACTGGAGCAGCCAGAGATGATGGTCATGTGTGTATAGTTGCCTCAGAGATTGTGTGAATATAAGTGTTTCTTTTTCTGATGAAAGCCATGGCCAAAAACTTAAGTTGTGTTAATGTGATTTTCTGTTTTACGTGCCTGCCAGTACCTCAGCTAACGTCTTTATGGTGAATTGTTATCCATCTTCCATTATTCCAATCGGATTTTCCATAGTCAAATTTCACTGAATGACTTTGAATGGTCCCTAGCCACATTGGGATAATGCATTCAGTGAATATCTGGAATCTCAAAAGTAGGCAAGAATGTCATCCTGTCCCTTATCACAGTGCGAACTGTCATTTTTGACAACAAGATTTTTGGGTATCAATGGCCTAAGGGAAGTAGTGATCACATTGACACCATTTATGCCTTTCATACGTATTCAAAGCAACTGTGTGTCTGTTATGTTTTACTTGGCCATCTATTAGAAAACTGTGCAACTTCAATGCTGGACAATATGGTTCTGGCCACCATTGCAGAGACGGAAAATGAATGAGTGAAATGGGGGTTTGACGACCTTTCAATCATGTGACACGCCCACGATGTCATTGGGGAATTATTATGGTGAAATTGGATGCAAATGTAACATCATTAAGCCATTGTAAATCTTATATGGAATCTGAAGCTGCTCTGTCCTTTTTTACCCAAGCACTGGCACAATGTTGTAAAACGTTTTGCTGAGTCCAAGGGAGATTCTGCAAGGCGCCACACTTTTTCACCATTAAAAAGGAACACTGTAAGGACTAGTAATTAGCTTGCACACAACATTTAATTTATTTACTTATATTTATCATGTTCCACAGGAGCGAACTGAGGAGAAAGTCTCCATTGTAATGGACTTTTTCTTAGGTACATTTGTGTAGAAAGTAACTTTCACTATTTGTCAGTGTTCAATAATGCTTATTAAATTTTATAGTTGCTTGTGCGTTTTATGATGGTTAGTGTTGCATGAGCTGACTTTGTAGTGCAGTTTTACATTCACATAAGTGCCACTCTTACCACGTTCATTTGCAATTTGTGGCTGTTGGACACAGTTAGTAGCATTATTACAAAACTGGCCTTTCTCAATGCAAATTTATAAATGTGGATTTGATAGTGCAAAACAATGGTGTTTTGATGGAGTTGGGAGGGGAATACAGTGCCCTTTCAGTTAATTATATTTGCATGAACAGATTTTAGTGTCCCTTGGTGTAACTTTCATGTTTTAGTCAGTACTTAATCAAGTTTTTACGATTTCTATTTTTACCATGGGTGAGAAGTGTGTGACATGCCATTGGATTGTTAGTTCCGGGGTGTGGTGTGATAGCTGTAGTGGTTTCTTTCATTGGAGCGAATGTAGTTGCATGGGAAATGGGGACATAAATGAGGCTCACCAGTGGTTTTGTAGGTTCTGCAATAGAGATAGTAAAATAATGCAACAGGAGGGGAAAATTGCAGCTCTTCAAGCTGAATTAGATAAGGCAAGGGAGACTCTGAGCAGCTTAAGGAGGAAGAATGTTGACCAGGGGTGGGAAGTGGCAACAGGTAACGGGGGGGAACAGGCTTAGGACAGTTTCAGACAGCTTTGTCATTAATCTGAAAAACAGATTTGACCTGTTGCCTCAATCAGAATTGGATGAGCCTCATGTAGCTGAAGCTGTAGAAAGGACACAACAGACTTTCAAGAAGGATTTGAAAAAGGTAGGGAAAACTGTGAAAAGAACGAAAGTCTTGTTGTTAGGTAGCGCCCATGGTAGAGGTTTGGCCAACTACTGCAGGAAGAGCTAGGATCAGATTACCAGGTCACAAACTTTTTCAAACCAAATGCGGGTCTGGGTCAGGTAACAGAGGATATAGGTTCTTTATGTAAACAAATGTTAAACATAAATATCAACTACTCAGAAAAGTTAATCCAGTTGCAAATGAGACATTTTTAAGCCTAATTAAGGAACAAGAATGGCAGGATGTTTATAGTGCTGATAATGCATATGATAAATATAATGCTTTTCTGAACACATTTCTCATGCTGTTTGAAAGTTGCTGTCCGCTAGAACGCTTAAAACATGGTTCTTCCAGTAACAGACAGCCAGGGTGGCTGACAAAGGGGATAAGAGTATCATGTAGAAAAAAGTGGGAATTGTATCAAAATGTTAGAAGCAGTCAGAATGAAGATGCAGTAGCTCATTACAAACAGTACTGTAAGGTTCTGAAAAATGTTATTAAGAATGAAAAAAGTATGTGGTATGCAAAAAGAATAGCAAACTCTCGGGATAAAATTAAAACTATCTAGTCAGTCGTGAAGGAAGTGTCTGGTCAGCTGCAGCAGGTAGGAGATGTAATGTCAGTGCGTACTACTACGCATAGTGCTCATGGCATGAATGAAAAATATAACATATTCATTAATAATGTTAGTGTCATGTTTGAAAACTGTTTCCTCTAAAAGTAACTCGAATTAAACAGAAGTCTATAATAAAACCATGGATTACACAAGGAATAAAGATTTCATGTAAGACAAAGAGGAAAACGTATCTATCAGCCAAGGGTAGTTGAAATGATGATGATTTAGCTAAATACAAGGAATACTGTAATATATTTTAAAAATTTATTCAGGCATCTAAACAAATGCATTATGAAAAGAAGATAGCAACATCAGGAAACCAAATAAAGACAATATGGGATATAGCGAAAGAGGAGACTGGTAGAACCAGAAAGGAAAAAGAGCAGGTAGCATTAAGAGTAGATGAGACATTAGTAACTGATGGGTATAGTGTGGCAAATCTATTTAAAAACGACTTTATATCTGTTACTGATAGTATGAGATTGTCTGGGTCAGCAAATAATGCCCTTGAATATTTGAAACTAGCATTTACAAATAACTTCAGGAACATGAATACGTCACTCACTTCACCACAAGAAATAACTTCCATAATAAAATCTTTAAAAACAAAGCATTCTAGTGGTTACGATAAAATATCGACAAAATTAATTAAAGCTTGTTCTTGTGAATTTAATACAATTTTAAGTTATTTATGTAACCAGTCTATTGTAACTGGAATATTTCCTGATTGGCTAAAATAGGCAGATATTAAACCTTTATTCAAGAAAGGGGATAAAGAGATACCATCAAACTACAGACCGATTTCACTTTTGCCTGCATTCTCAAAAATTCTAGAAAAGGTAATGTACAAGCAGCTTCTCAACCACCTGACCACGAATGACATATTGTCCGAACACAGTTTGGATTTCTGAAAGGTTCCAATATCGAGAAGGCTATTTACACCTACAGTAAGAACGTACTTAATTCATTAGATAATAAATTGCAAGCAGCAGGCATTTTCTGTGATTTGTCACAGGCATTTGAATGTGTGAACCATAACATCCTTTTAAGTAAATTAGAATTCTATGGTGTCACGGGAAATGCTGCAAAATGGTTCAAGTCATACCTCCCTAACAGGAAACAAAGTGTGTCAGTGCAAGTGACTAGTGAATTAAGCCAACAGTCATCATCGGATTGGGAAGAAATTACATGTGGTGTCCCACAAGGATCCATCTTAGGGCCATTTCTTTTTCTTGTGTACATTAATGACCTCTCATCAGTTACACTACCAGAAGCAGAGTTCGTTTTGTTTGCAGATGATACAAGTATTGCAATAAAAAGTACTTCAAGCATAGTTATAGAAAGGTCTGCTAATGATATTTTCATGAACATTAATAAATGGTTTAAAGCCAACTCATTGTCATTATACTTTGAAAAACCTCACTACGTGCAGTTCAGAAGATGTAAGAGATTTCCCGCCAGCATATGCATTAAGTATGAAGAAGAGCAGATAGAAGAGGTTGACAGTATTAAATTCCTGGGATTACAGCTTGATAATAATTTCAGTTGGGAGGAGCACACCACAGAACTGCAGAAACGACTCAACAAATCTGTATTTTCAATACGAGTGTTATCAGACATAGGAGACATAAAAATAAACAAGCTTGCATACTTTGCTTACTTTCATTCCATAATGTCATATGGTATAATATTTTTGGGTAACTTTTCAAGTCAGTCAAAAGTCTTCAGAGTCCAAAAGCGTGTAATACGTATTACTTGTGGAGTAAACTCATGGACGTCCTGTAAAAGCCTCTTCAAAGAACTGGGTATATTAAATACTGCCTCTCAGTATATTTATTCCTTAATGAAATTTGTCATAAATAATATATCCCTTTTCCCAACAAACAGCTCAGTTCATACATAGGATACTAGGAACAAGAATGATCTACATAAGGACTTAAAAGCGCTTACTTTAGTTCAAAAAGGGGTCCACTACTCAGGAACACACGTTTTCAATAATTTACCATCAAGTATAAAAATTTAGCTAGAAATAAAGATCAGTTTAAGAGGATCCTAAAAGACTTTGTAGTGGCCTACTCCTTCTGCTCCATTAGTGAATTTCTAAATTGTACCAAATGATGCATGTATCGGTATTCATACTATATTAGTATTATTATATTATCAGCTAAAAATGAATTAAAAGTAATGTATGTATCTGTATTTATATTATTAGTATTATCTATTATTCAGCTTGTAAATTTTGTTTCTTGACATGTTCCACATCCACGAAGATCTCAACAGGAATCTATGGAACGAAAACCTAATCTAATCTCTAATCTTTAGCAAAAGTTAAGTCTCCCGGTCTCGATTGTATACCAAATAGGTTCCTTTCAGAGTATGCTGATGCAGTAGCCCCATACCTAGCTATCATATACAACCGCTCGCTCAGTGAACGTTACGTAGGCCTATCCAGAACTGGAAGATTGCACAGGTCACTCCAATATTCAAGAAAGGCAATAGGAGTAATCCGCAAAATTTCAGGCCTATATAATTGACACAGGTTTGCAGAACATATACTTTCCTCGACTATTACGAATTACCTCGAAGAAAACGACCTGTTAACCCACAGTCAACACGGATTCAGAAAGTATCGTTCTTGTGAAACACGGGTAACTCCTTACTCACACGATGTGATGAGTGCTGTTGACATGGGATGCCAAATAGATTCCGTATTTCTTAATTTACGGAAAGCTTTTGACAGTATACCACACAAACGTCTTCTAATCAAATTGCGTACCTATGGAATATCGCCACAGTTGTGCGATTGGATTCGTAATTTCCTGTCAGAGAGGACACAGTACGTTGTAATTGACGGGACGTCATCGCGTAGAATACAAGTGATATCTGGCGGTCCCCAGGGAAGTGTTATGGGGCCCCTACTGTTCCTTATTTTTATAAAGATTTAGGAGACAATCTGAGTAGTTCTCTTAGACTGTTCGCGGATGACGCTGTCAGTTGTCGGTAAGTAAAATCACCAGAAGATCGAAAGCAGCTGCAAAATTATTTATATATCTGCATGGTGCAAAAATTGGCAGTTGACCCTTAATAATGATAAAGTGTGAAGTCATTCATGTGGCCACTAAAAGAAATCCGTTAAAATTAAGTTACACGATAAATCAGTCAAAATCAAAACTACAGGCCGTAAATTCAACTAAATGCCTCGCAGTAACAATTACAAACAACTTCCATTGGAAAGAACACATAGAAAATATTGTTGGGAAAGCGAACCAAAGACTACACTTCGTTGGCAGGACACTTTCTACTACAGAAACTGCCTACACTACACTTGTGCGTCCTATTTTGGAATATTGCTGCACATTGTGGGATCCACACCAGGTGTGACTGACGGACGATGTAGAGCAAGTTCAGAGAAGGGCAGCTCGTTCTGCATTATCGCGATATAGGGGAGAAAGTGTCACGGAAATGATGTACGAATTGGGATGGGAATCATTAAAAGAAAAACGTTATTCGTTGCGACGAGATCTATTTGCGAAATTTCTTTCACCAACTTTCTCTTCAGAATGCCGACATATTTTGTTGTCACCCACCTACATAGGAAGATATGATAATCTTAATAAAATAAGGAAAATAAAATAAGAAAAATCAAATCGAAAACTGAAAAATTTAGGTGTTCCTTTTTTTCCGCGAGCTATTGGAGAATGGAACGGTAGAGATATATCATACAAGCGGTTCGATGGATCCTCTGCCATGCACTTCAGTGTGACTTGCAGAGTATCTATATAGATGTAGATAGGGGCAACAGTCTGGATGATTGACTGAACTGGCTTTATAACATTAGCTAACATGACTTTGCCATGCAGTTACTGCAAACGGTGAAAGCAAGGGGAAACTACAGTCATTACTTTTCCCGAGGATATGTATGATGATGGCGTCTCCTTGGGTAAAATATTCAGCCGGCCGCAGTGGCCGAGCGGTCTGCGGCGAGTCAGTAACAGTCTGCACGGCCACTGCGGTCGGGGGTTTGAATACCACCTCGGGCATGGATGTTTGTGTCGTCTTTAGTATAAGGTAGTTCATAAGTAGATTGTAAGTTTAGGGACTGATGACCCCGCATTTAAATCCCTTAAGCTTAACAAACATTTGAAAATATTCAGGAGGTAAAATAGTCCCGTATAAGGAACATCAGGAGGGGGACTACTCAAGAGGATGTCGTCATCAAGGAGGAAAAAAAAAAAAACATGCATTCTACGGATCAGAGCGTGGAATGTTCTATCCCTTAATCGTGTAGGTAAGTAGAAAACCTGAAAATAGAAATGGATAGGTTCAAGTTAGATATGCTGTTGATTGGTGACGTTTGGTGCAGAATGAACAGGATTTTCAGGGCTATAATAAAAAACCAGTACTCATTTTCGTATGTTGTTCATAGTATAAATCTGAATTCAACACTAACTGCTGGAAACTGCAAGCTTAGCAATATTGAATGATGGAAAAGTAGTCAGCTATTGTTATCGTTTTGTCGTAAAAATACCACTGTTTAAGGAGCCAGCGGCAGACAATGATGCCGAATTTTAAGTAACAATCAAATTCACGAATTTTCGAAATATTTTCAAACATCGTATTTTGACCTCAAAAATTAAAGAGGGGTATAACAGGCGGAGGGGTACTATATAAGTACTGTATATGCCCCCAACAGGCGATTAACAGTTTCTGTGATGATGCATAAATACGATCGATTCCTTGCAGGAATGCACTATGAACTGCGAGCATGAGGAACTAAATAGCAGGATGCACTACCTTTGTAGTGTGCTACAAGTTGAGAATTTTGGGCAGGACAGGAAGAGTGTCTGGCCGCGGTGGAGTAGCGTCTCGCTGCGGAGCGCGCGGTTGCTCGCCGTGGAGGTTTGACTCCTCCCTGGGGCATGGGTGTGTATGTTATCCTTAGGTTAGTTTACCTAGGTTTAAGTAGTTTGTAAGCTACGGACTGATGACCACGCAGTTTGGTCCGATAGATTTACAAACATTTGAATTTGAAGCGTGTCTGGGTAGCCTAAGGCCCTATTCACACGGTGATACGCAAATCGCGTCTCCAGTTACCTGACAACTGGGAGACTGTACGACTCGATTAGCCCATCACATTCACACAGGCATGACTCTGGTCTCCTATACTGCCGAGTCGCTTGCGATGTAAAATGCAGTTAAAACAATTCCATTCCTTGAGGGTACGCTGCTGCCTTTAGTACATTATCTAGTGATTCTAACAATGACGATGGTATCATAATAGTTTCATTATTACCGCCAGTACATGCAGATGGACCCGAAAATTTGTGCTTGTGAATTTTTAATATCTAACTCAATATGTGCAATATGAAAACGAAAAATGTGGGGGCACATACACTAGATAACTGAGATACGAATACTTCACCAAGTCACATGCGATTTTGTTGCCTTACAAACGATATGAACTGTTGTGTGATTATTTAAATCATCATCTACGTCCTACTATTATCTATTCCACGCACTCCACGTTTTTCGTTTTAAATTGTACAAGTATCATCATAGCTATTTAAAATTCACGAGCATAAATTTGTAGGTCTATCAGTATGAGGTTAGTAATTTGTTATGGATTAGGAAAAAAGTATACTTTTAGTCGATTTTAAAAACAAATTTAAATATTTTTTTTTAAATAAAACAATTATGTTCTAGTTTTCGGTCTAGTGCGTGTGAAATTGTTTAATAGATTTCAAACATTAAGATGCGTTACCGCAGACATGTGGTAACTTTAGGGTTAATTTGTTTCCTTCTGTGAGTCAATCAATTTATTACCTTATCCTGTATATGGTTTATCTCGTGAAAAGAACGCGAAGGTAAAAACTAAACAGATTCGAGCTCACATAGAGTTTACCATTAAACATTTTATTCCGTGACAGGCACAAAGAAAGAGAGGAATAACAGTGGTACAAAAAGTGCCCTCGGCCAAACACCAGATAAACAGTTTCAACATGTTCTGAGCTATCGAATGTTTCACGTCTGTAACTCATCGGGAAGTTACCAAACATTTATTACCTCGAATTTCAAATTAAACACTATATCGTACTTGGCGCAACGAAATGGTACGAGCGCAACCAAGAGACTGGGAGACTCCGCGACCTTCATGTCTAGTCTCGTAGTATCCGAGTAGCGGCGACTTTGCGACGTCGCTGCCCAAGTATCCCCGTGTGAATAACATGGAGTGATCTGACGTCCCGTATTTTACGGGATCGTCCCTTATTTAGCTCAAGTGTCCCGTTGTCCCGACAAAATACATACTGGACGTATTTTGTCCCGTATTTTACTAACCGTCCCATATATTCTGAAATAATATTTTAAAGTTATTGTTAACGTAACCAAACTGAGACTAAATGTAGTCATAATCAAGAGGCTTCAACTCAAAGGGGATGAGTCACGATTTACGACGTAATTTTTCATATATTTTTTCTAATGTTTCCACCTTTTGGGGATATCTTTTTGGCCCACTTTAGGTTACGGTAGTAACATTAAAAGTGGGCCTTTGCGATCGTCTTTTGACAGCTCGAAATTTAAATGAAAATAACGGCTTAACCATGCATCTGACACGAAAATTGAATAACCGAATTTGTAGAGGAGAAAATTCTCTACAACTTTGCTCTGTTATGATTATTATTTTTTTTTTTTTTTTTTTTTCATCTCGCATCGTTTCAGAGATATTTGCAAAAATAACGGCGATTTTGGGATGTATGTATGTCTGTGTGTCTGTCTGTTCGTAACGTGTTCCCTGTTTTTAGGACGAACCGTTCAACCGATCAGCACCAAATTTTGCACACATAATTGTAGGCCGCCAGAGACCAGAACCTCGCTTTTTCAAATTTTTAGGACAAAAAATACGGTAGTAAAACCAAAACCTGCCGTTTGCAATGTAATTGTAATTGCAAACGAACCGTTCATCTGACACGAAAATTGAATAACCTAATTGGTAGAGAAACTATTTGGTAGAGGGGAAAATTATCTACGACTTCGCTCTATTATGTTTTTTCATACCTTGCATCGTTGCAGAGATATTTGCAAAACTAACGGCGATTGGACGATGTCTGTCTAGCTGTAACGTGTTCCTACTTTTAGGTCGAACCGTTCAACCGATCGGCACCAAATTTTACAGACATAATTGTTGGCTACCAGAGACCATAACCTCGCTTTTTGATATATATCGGACAAGAAATACGTTAGTAATACCAAAAAAAGCCTTTTGTAATGTAATTTTATTTGCAAATAAATTGTTCATCTGACGCGAAAATTGATAAACGAATTTGTAGAGGAGAAAGTTCTCTACAACTTTGTTCCTTTATGTTTTTTTTTTTTTTTTTACATATCTCGTATCGTTTGAGAGATATTTGCAAAAATAACGGAGTTTTGACACTCTCCATTAAATTAACGAAAACCAGCCGTTCGCAGATGTCACGTGACATTCCTCGCCCAGAACTGTCTCTGGCATACGCCATCTTTGTTGCGTATTTGATGATTTTCTTACACGTTGTCATTTCAAAGCATTGGCGCACTGAAGAATTAACAAAAAAACGTCGTTCTTCGTACGATAAATGATAATCTAGTGTCTACAAATGACATATTAGCATCAGTTAACAACGGCCATCAATAGTATGAGATTAAAGAACGAACTTCCTAATTGTTATCCGTAGTGTAGTGGGCAATGTGTTGGACTGTGATGCTAAAGGTCAGTGGTTCGCAACCCGCCAGTACCTAAAATTTTTTATCCTTCAAGGGTTTCAGATGCTCTTATTAATGAATTTTTTATTATTTAGATTATTATTTTAGTCCAAAATGTATGCAAAAACTTACAAAACTACAAATCTAAAGTGGGCCGTAAAACACGTCAGTACGATTTTTTTATTATAAATGCAAAAAAGCATAGGTTGGCTAAAATCGATATGCAAGTTTTAAAGTATTTTTGGACAACCTATGTTTTTTGGAATATTTTATTATGTTGAGCCACATTCATATAGTACTGATTAAACGATTGGACCGCCATTTGACCGTAATGTTATATTATTTATTACCACAATCCGAATTTCGTCTTTTAGGCCATTATCAAGTGCACAAATAGTCCATGTGTAAAGTGGGTAAGTAATCATGACAGTCTTTCTTGCTTGTTTGCATGCGAGAGTAAAGTGTTTCTTTAATTAGTAATGCAATTTACATGGGTTTTAGTTGAGCGAGTAGTTATGTTGAAAATGGTCAAATGTTTGTAAACCAATTGGAACAAACTACTATGGCCATCAGTCACTAGACTTACAAATTACTTTAATTTAAACTTGCCTAAGGACGACAACACACACACACACACACACACACACACACACGCCACACGGAAGACTTGAACCCCCGACAACGAGCAACCGTGCACTCCACAGTAGTCTTGTGTAGTTCGCGAACGAACTAGTTCGGAAGAGCGCTCCCACAGGCGAACTACGCGAACTAGTTCGCAGATCCCTCACCTCTTAGTTCCTCCGCTCCTTTTTACAAAGACTGACGGGGAACAGCGAGAGGACGCGAGAGCGCGCCGAACTTTCTGGTTCCCTTCTGCCAGTTACCGTCATTTCGAGCTGAGATGCAGCTCAGCTGTTATTTCATAGTTCACTGCCACAAATCAATTTCTGTAATAAGTGTGAGGCGGCCGCCCCTCCGAAACAAAGGATTGGGCTCGCCCAGCACCTAAGACAAAAAATGCGTTTCTGCACGTGGGAATTTGGTTGTGGGTGGGGGGAGGGTTGACTAATGACTTCCCTCAGCACGTTTGTTAAGCAACAAATTAGAAAAGTTTCTTTTGTTAATGTTAAAGGTATATTCTTTGTGCCATATAATACTTGACCGGTACCATAGTAGTAACATTTTTTGTTAATCACTTCCAAAACTTTATAAAAATTAAAAAGTCATTTATAAAACTGCATTTTATTCTCAAAAATAGTCGCATTTAGCTTATTTTGTAGGTAATGTTCCTTCAATGACCTATTAAATAAATAAAGAAATCCATTTTAAAAATAAAATACTACGCGTATTCTGTATGCAAAGTAGTTGAATACCTTTGTATCACCCGTTCGTGTAAATAACTGGTTTATTTGCTTAAGTATTTGATGTCTAATTGTCCAAAAATACGGGTAATAGCACACGCTTGGGCAATTGGGCAACACTGATCATTATTAAAAAAAAAAGCTGTCATAAAAAAAGAAAGAGCTCTTTTAGTAGCGGTAGCAAAAGCCAAAAAAAGCTGACGATCTAAAAAGAGCGACCTACTTCGCGGCCGAGCTCCGAACTAAAAGGAGAGCTACCGGCCGCGAACTAAATTATGCGCGCTCGCTCGCGAACTAAAATATATACAATCTGTCGCGAACTATTTTGCCAAACGTATCTCGCTTCTTAGGTTTTTTTTTTTTTTTTTTTTTTTTTTTTTTTTTTTTTTTTTTTTATATTTGTCGGACCAAACTGCGTGGTCATCAATCCGTAGCTTACAAACCTAGGTAAAGTAACCTAGGGACAACACACACACACACACCCATGCCCCAGGGAGGACTCGAACCTCCACGGCGAGCAACCGCGCGCTCCGCAGCGAGACGCTTTAGACCGCTCGGCTACGCCACCGCGGCGCTTCTTAGTTCGTTGGATTTTTTCCCGAAGACCGACGGGCAATAGCGAGAGAGCGCGCAGTAGAATTAAAAATCACGTGTTTGCCTTCTGCTGATGAGAGCCATTTCGAGGCTGAGCGTCTGCCTGTTAAATTACATAGTTCGGTGCTACAAAATTTCTGTTTTGAAGTATTCTGCACTCTGCAATATCTGACTAATAAGTTTCATAATGCCAAGATATAGAGATAACTCTAAAATTAAACGGGAGAAATTATCCACAAACTGTTTCTTTTGGTTTGCGTAGTATCGTTAGCGGCTAAAGCAGCAAGCTCATGAAGCAGCTAGGTGGGGGAACTGCTCCCTCCACCTGCATGCGCAGACCACGCCGCTCAGCCGTCATTGGGAGCGGACAAACTAAAATAACGAACTAGTTCGCGGCAGAGCCGCTAACTAAAATGAGCGCTCCCGATCGCGAACTATTATGCGCAAGTCTACCTCACAGCATGGCGTCTTAGAATGCTCAGCCGCTCCACCGCGGGGAGTAGCTGTGTTTGAATCATATTTGTGTTAGCATATCTGACTTGGTGGGTCTTAGTTATTGAGATTGCCTTATATGTAGTTTGTTCCGTCCCAAAAACCCGTAATTCCGATGCTTGTCCCATTGCTCTCATGTTCTTTAAGCAATAAATACTATTTATGTTGTGGTAATAGTTTTCTAAAATAAGTGATTTCGAGAATAGCCAATGTAAATACGAGAACCACCGAATACGACACTAGCTTGCTGAGCATAGGGAGGGGGGGGGGGAGGCGGGTACAAACACTGCCCATCTTCACTATATACTATCAGCATCAATTCGTGGGTTTATGTAACATTTAGTGTGACTCGTATAGGTACCCACATTTGTCCCGTATTTTTATTTTGGAAATCTGGTCACTCTAGAACAGAGCTTTCCAAACTGGGTGTCGCGACACCCTGGGGTGTCGCGTAGTAGTATAAAGGGTGTCGCGGACTAACGAATTTAAACTCTAAACAAACAAATTGTCATAAAATAATACAAAATATCCTTCTCTTCATACTACCCTGAAGACTCGCCTGCAGCTAATCATCCTTCTCATCATTCAGTGCACCACAGATCACGTATTAAAGGAATGATCGGTGCACATTAACTGCGTGCTCAGCCGCTAGGCGGCAGCTCTGCTTAGCAGCAGTAGACACTCAGGGTTCGTTCAAGCAGTTGCCAGATTCCAGCAAACTGCGCATGCGCAGAGCTGCTGCTGATACTCGATAACAGCTCTTCCCATGCGCAGTTTGCTGGAACTGGCAGCTTGAACGAACCTTCACTGTAGTCTGCTTTCTTTCTCAAAAAGCTGCACCTGAGCGTTTTTTAATGGATTTATCAAAGCCACATTACCCTCGGTACCGTTTCTTACAATTAAATGTCAATCAATGACACAGTGGCTGTAAAAGCTGTCACTGATTGTAAAAGCAGTCACAATTTTCCACTGACTAAAACTATTCAGTAGCGATGTTTAATATGATGACCGGGTGATTAAATGCAGTGATCGTTGGTTCAAACTCTGGAATAAAATTCGAGGTAATACATGTTTGGTAGCTTCCCGATGAGTTACAGACATGAAACATTCGAGAGCTCAGAACATGTTGAAACTGTTTATCTGGTGTTTGGCCGAGGACACTTTTTGTACCACTGTCGTGCCTGTCACGAATATTTCGCGATAAAAAATGTTTAATGGTAAACTCCATGTGAGCTCGAATCTGTTTAGTTTTTACCTTCGCGGTCTTTTCACGGGACAAACCGTAGTGAGGAGAAAGTAATAAATTGATTGACTCACAGAATAAAATTAAATTTAACCTGAAAGTTACCATATGATTGCGGTAATGCATCTTAATGTTTAAAAAAAAATTCGAATGCACTAGACCAAAAACTATAATATAGTTGTTTTATTTTAGAAAATATTTAAATATTGTAGAAAGATATAAAAAAAGCCAAGATCGCTGAGCATCAATTTTTATTTAAGACGACCGGCTTCGCTGAACTATGTCAGCATCATCTGGTCCAATAAAATCATTTTACAAGGCCATAATCTTGTAATGTCAATCAGTTGCTATGTAACATAATTTACAGTGCATAGGTGCACTACGTCATTATAATAAACATAATTATGACATTGAGTGACAATAGCAAACTCAAGTTCGCTATTGTCACTCACTGTGATAATTATGTTTATTAAAATGACATAGTGCTGACGGAGAACAGTGTGCAGCCGCATAGAAGAAATGGCAGGCGACATAGAAATGCAGTAGAAAGGTAAGCCAAAAGATTTGGGCCTTTTTGTCTTTGGTTTTAGATGAAAGATGTGGCTCAGCTTGTTCTATTTGTGAGAGGTGTTGACATAGTTCAACGTCAGGGAGGGATTTCGAATGTTCAGGCGAATATTTGTACCGAAATCCTTACCATATGATTTTTAATAATTTTAAACATTTAAAGCACTTCCATTCACATTTTTGTTTAACTGTAAGTGTTAATGCCCCAACACTACTATATTGTTCTGCTGTCAGCTTACCCCTAACAAGGTGGCAGCACGCCATGAGTTATACTCGGCGGGCCAGCCGATTCAATCGCTAGCAGGCGTCACACCGTGACAAACACGCGACTGTAAATAAGCAGAGTATTCTCTAGTCTAATTTGGACCTTCTCTTACAGAGGTCGCAGCGTAGCTGAGAACCAGCGAAGTATTCCTACGCTGGCTCGCGATTAGCCATCTTTTAGGGACCAGCCAGGTGACTCGCCACTCTCGCATCCACCAAGCAAACGATAGCCTCATGGAAGACTCCGAAGAAGCAGCAGCCCGCTACGGAAGAAGTCACCAAAGACCGTTCGATGCCGTACTGAGGAACCACTTTGACTGCTCCAACGGACCTCTGCAACCATGTTCGAAGTAGCGACCCTTGTAAATAGTGTAGAAGAAGTTTAGTTGCAATAAATTAGTTTTTCAAGAAGAAGAATGTATTCACAATAATTGTCAAGCTTTGAGAGGTGCTTGGGATGATTCGGTATTAATTCGTTAGTCTGTCTGTCTTTCAGTTTTTAGTGCTTTCTACAATTTCGAGAGTTTTGGCTTGAAAATTACAATGTAGACACCCTTAATTTGCTGTATAGTTCTCGGTGACGATATAATACGACATGGTTCTGGTAGGTTAGACAAATACCTCGTCACATACACGATTGTTCTGTAAGTATGTGATTTACTATAATTTCACCCACAATTTTTGGCCCACTTTAGGTTATGGTAGTAACACTAAATGTCGGCCTTTGCGATCGTCTTTTGACAGCTAGAAATTTAAATGGAAATAACGGCTTAAATATTCATCTGACACGAAAATTGAATAACCTGATTGGTAGAGGGGAGAATTCTCTACAACTTAGCTCCCTTATTTTTTGTTTTTTTGTTTTTTTCATATCTCGTATCGTTTGAGACATATTTGCAAAAATAAAGGAGATTTGACACCCACCATTGAATTAACGTGACATTCCTCGCCCAGAACTCTCTCACGCATACCCCATCTTGCGTTGCGTATTTCATGAATTTCTTATTGTAACTTACACGTTGTCATTCCAAAGCAATGGCGCACTGAAGAATTAACAAAAACACATAGTTCTTCCTACGATAATCTAGTGTCTACAAATGCCATATTAGCATCAGTTAACAACGCCCATCAATAGTATAAGATTAAAGGACTCGTCATGTGATTGATAGCCGTAGCGTAGTGGGCAATGTGTCGGGCTGTGACGCTAAAGGCCGGTGGTTCAGATCCTGCCTCTTCCTAATTTTTTTTTCCTAAAAGGGGTTTGAGACACTATTATTAATTTTTTATTTTTTAGATTATTATTTTGGTCCAAAATGTTTGCAAAACTTATAAAACTACGAATCTAAAGTGGGCCGTAAAACAAGTCAGTGCGATTTTTTTTTCTCTTCATTGTTCTCCCAAACTAAGTCAGTAATTCTAGCTAAATGGCGTCGGTATTTCGTGTACTCTGTTAAATATACACGTATTGAGGTTTATATATTGGAATGTGTAATCCAGGTTGGCGTAGATATTACGTTCATTTTTCCCGATCAATATTGGCGACTGTCCAGTTTTTCTGGCCCAGTTTTATCAACTTCAACTCACAATTTTGTTTACACGTAAGGCTGTACTGTTTTGGAAGAGAACGTATGAAGATTATCAGTAAATAATTGCGTAACAGTATTCCACTCATGTGCTTGAGGAAGGTACTATAAATTTTTAATTTACGAATTTGAGTGAGGATCCTTGTTACAAGATTCAGTAGTATGAACATTTAAAGTATGAGGTTTTTTAAGGACTGTAATATGCAACGTTATTTTAACTGAATACTATCTTAGTAGGTAAGAAAATATTGGCTGATGTAAAGGGATGGTTTGGAAATGTTTCGAAACATTAACCAATTATACAAATCAGTACATCTATTTATAGATTTAGTTTTCATCATAGGCGTAGCCAGGATTTGATTTCTGGAGGGGTTTTCAGCAAATGAACATCACAAAAAGAAAAAAAAAAAAAAAAATAATCTCCGCCGAAAACGTACATTTCTGGTTCCGTAAGGAAACGAAAATCTTTTACCTTACGGGCATTGACCCTGTTCCCTCAAAGTGAGATAAATCTGTTAAACATTTCATTCCCAGTGTTGTAACTGGACAACAACGTATTAAAAGTTGATTTATACTGTATTTTGTGCATCAATCCTTGGAGTTGCATTTTTGTTGATGTACAACATGCTTCTAGTTCATTTTGCCGCTTGGTATGGCGTGTAGCCACTTCTGAGGCATTAATCTGTCTATCTTGGAGATTGTGTTGCGTTGCCGTCTGTACGTGGCTGAGAGTGTGAGCGTGAGTGTGGTTCCTTTTATTTTATTCCGGTAGTGGACTGTCTTGTCTTTGGTGCTGTGGCGAAGATTATGCTAGCGTTATTGATCTGGCAGAGTTAACTATCAACAAAATAACGACCAAGTAATAAAATACCTCAATACAAACGTCTTTGTTGTGCATGAAATACATGACATGAAAAATCAATACTTCGATCAAAAATTGTAGGACGCCCCTAGATAGATCATGGGTGCACTACACTGAGGATGCGGCTACTCGGGTAGCAAAGTACTTGTGGAGTGCACATGGGGGTTTTTAGGCTAGGCGTTAGTTCTGATGAGCACTCACCTGTCAACATTCAGACAGCGAATTCGACTATCAAAATATTAGCCGTCAACTTTCAAAGTATTAAAAACAAGGTTCCCGAATTTGCCGCGTTGTATGGAAATTATTGTGCTCGGATAGTTTTAGGCACCGAAAGATAGCTAGTTCAGAAATATTTAGCGAGGCTTGGAATGTGAATCAGACACAACTGAAGGGGGAGTGTTCATAGCCGTGGACAAAGATATCGTTTCTACTGAGATCGAGGTTGAAAATAACTGAAGAAGTCTGGGCACGCTTAACAGGTCTAAGAGAACTAAAGTTAATAGTTGGGTGTTTTTACCGGCCCTCCAGTGCTGCTGTAGCAGTTTTAGAGTCATTCAAAGAAAGTCTACGTCGCTAATGCGTAGGTATCCGGACCATGTAATATTAGTCGGGGGAGACTTCAACCTTAAGAATATAGATTGGGACCTCTCTAGTTACATTTCAGGCGGTACAGACAGGCAGTCTTGCGAGCTACTTTTGGACACATTCTCCTAAAACTGTCTTGAGCCGGCTCATATTACATGGTCCGGATACCTACGCACTACCGGCGTAGACTTTCTTTGACTGTGTACTTCTTTAAACCGATCTGGTGGAGATCCCACACACTTGAGCAATACTCAAGACAGGGTCGTACAAGCATTTGATATGAGGTCTCTTTTACAGACGAATCACACCTTCCCAAAATTATCCCAATAAAGCGATGTCGACTATTTGCCTTGCCCACGACTGTCATATGCTCGTTCCATTTCAGATCGCTGTACAGCATTACGCCTAGATATTTAACTGACTCTACTCTGTCAAGCAGCATACTACTAATGCTGAATTCGAACATTACGGGATTGTTTCTCCAACTCATCTTCATTACCTTACATTTTTTTTACATTTAGCGCTAGTTACCATTCCTCACACCACTTAAAAATTGTGTCCAAGTCATCCTGCATCCTACTACAGTCATTCAATGACGACACCTTCCTGTACACCACAGCATCATCAACAAACAGCCGCAGATTGCAACTCACTTTGTGCGTCAGATCATTTATATAGACAGAAATTAATAGCGGTCCCATCACACTTCCCTGGAGCACTCCTGACGATACCCCAGTCTCTGATGAACAGTCGCCATCGAGGACAACGTACTGGGTTTTATTACTTAGGTAATCTTCGAGCCATTCATATTTGGGTACTTATCTCATAACGAGAAATATGCAATCTGCATGTTGCCCTTCATCTATAGCACGCAAGATGTCATGAGAGAAAAGGGCAAGCTGGGTTTCCCACGATCGATGCATCCTAAAGCTTTTCCTCCTCAAGGAAATATACTACATTACTGTAGAACTGAGAATATGTTCAAGTATTCTACAGCAAACTGATGTTAATGATATAGGTCTGTAATTTCGTGGGTCCGTTCTATTGCCTTTCTTATACACGGGAGTTTCCTGTGCTTTTTTCCAGTCTCTTGGGATTTCACGCTGCATCAAAGATTCCCGATAAATGCAAGCTAAGTAAGGGGGAAAATGTCGCCAAGTACTCTTCGTAAAATCGGATTGGTACTCCATCTGCACCTGACGACACCTTTGTATTCAACACTCTCAGCTGCTTCTCTACACCAGCTATGCCTATTACTACGTCTTCCGTTTGAGAGTTAGTGCGACATCAAATGAAGGTATGTTTGCATGATCCTCCTGCGTGAATGATTTCTTAAATGCTAAATATAAATCTTGGCCTTCACTTTTCTGTCTTCTATCACCATCCCAGAATGATCAACGAGAGACTGATTGGAGGCCTTTCGGCCGCTTACCGATTTTACAAAGGACTACAATTTTTTCGGGTTCTCGGCAAAATCTTTTGCTAAGGTATGACGGTGGTAGTTATTGTATGCTGTCCGCCTCCGTAGTTCAGCGGTAGCGTCGCTGACTACCACGCAGGAGGCCCGGGTTCGATTCCCGGCAGGGTGTTGTGTGTTGTCCTGATCATCATCATCTCATCATCATTGGCGTCAAATAGAAAGACTTACACTCAGGCGGCCGAACAATCCCGTAAGGGATCTCCCGGCCAAGAAAACCATATCCACATTTCCATTGTATGCTTCGCGCATTGCTGTTTTTATAGACGCGCGAATCTCTACTAACATTTGTCTGAGTTGATCTGCTTGACCTTTTTTGTACCGAGAGTGCAACTGCCTTTGCTTTCTCAGCATTTTTCGAATATTACTATTACACCACGGTCGGTCTTTCCCGTCCTTAATCCACTTAGTTGGCACATATTCCACCAGCGATTTATATAAAATGCATTTAAATTTTTCCCATAATTCCTCTGCGTTCACCGTACCGAAACTAAACGATGTCCATTCATTCCTTAAGTGGGACGCTAACAGTTGCTTATCAGCTCTTTCTAGCACAAACACACTTCTAGGCTTCATGACCGATTTATTAACTTGGGTGGCAGTTGTCGCTATGACATCATGATCAATAACTCCTGTCTCTACAGTGACATCGCTGTCAAGGTCTGGTCTGTCTGTAGCTATAATGTCCAAAATATTTCCGTTGGGTGTGGGCTGACGATTTAGCTGCTCAAAGCAGTGTTCGGAAAACGTACTCAACAATAGTTGACAAGACTGCTTGTCTATACCCCCTGTAGTGAAAGCAGAGGCGTCCCAGTCTATATTCGGCAGGTTGTATTCGCCCTCGAGCAATAAACGATCCGAGTACCTTCGCGCTACTAATCGTAAACTTCCTTTGAATGACTCTAGCACTGTTACGGTGGAACTGGGTGGCCGGTAAAAACATCCAACTATTAACTTGATTTCGCCTATACCTGTTACACGTGTCCAGATAACCTCATAGTCACTCTCGACTTCCGAGCTCAGAAGAAGGAATACTTTTGTGGACCGCAATGAACACCCCCCCCCCCCCCCCGTCCTCCTCCTCCGATCTTAACTTATCTATCATTGCTATATACATGCCATTCTTCGCTTAATATTTTAAAGCTTCCAACGTCGAGATTCAGCGAACTCTCAGTCCCGAGGATTATTTGAGCGCGGAGACTTCCCTGCAACGCAGTAAATTCGGGAACTTTACTTCTAATACTTCGAAAATTTACTGCCACTTGGCCACAATCGATCGTCAAAAATCGGAATTTTTACAGACTTCATGGAGAAAATAGTTATGCCCATGTTTAAATTCGTGTAACTCCTAATACAAAATGTCAAGTATGAAAGTTGTAGAGCATTAAATTATGCATACGAAGAGATAAATCTTAAACTTAGCTTTCCCTATGCACAGATATCAATAAAAACCGTCAACGTAAACGTAGTTAAAATCCTGTGAGATCCTTTGCGCGAAATCTAATTACTTTTGAACCCCATATCATAAACAGTCGTCTAAATATTCAAATTTAAATTTAATTTAGTTAGGTACGTAACTACCTAGTTTTTTTTTAATTCTATGTATAACATGAATTAACTATTATGTCAGTCTAAAATTATAATAATTTTAAAAGAAACAGGACAAATATCAAATGAAAGGTTTTATTAATGGAAATATACTTCAATTGCAACATTAAACTGATGAGAGAAATTTTTTGCAAACGATATTTAATTATTGTTCTAAATTTACATTTACAATTTTTCTGTTTTTATGCTTTCCGGGGAAGGTGGTCCCGTGGACGAAACGTCGTCCAATACTTTGTTCCCTTTTGTCATGGGATGCAAATAGATTTTTTTGATCCACTTTAGGTTGCGATCGCCTTTTGACAGATCGAAATTTAATTAAAAATAACGGCTTAACCGTTCATCTGATACAAAAATCGAATACATGAATCTTTAGAGCATAAAATTCTCTACAACTTTCCTCTGTTATGTTTTTTTCGTAACTCGCGCCGCTACGGAGATATTTGCAAAAATAACGGCGATTTGACGCCTTCTGTTGATTTTAGTGAAACCAGGCTTTAGGAAACGTCACGCGACATTTCTCGCTCAGAATCCTCTCTGGCATACCCCATCTTGCTTCCTGTATTTTATGATTTTCTTATTATAACTTACGCATTGTCATTTCAAAGCAGTGGCGCACTGAAGAATTAAGAAAAGTACGTCGTTCACAATACGATAAATTATAATCTACTGTCTATAACTGTCATTTTAGCTGTAATCAACTGCCAGCAATAGTACGAGAATTAATACTGTCTTAGTAGTTCGCCGGGGTGTAGTTGGTAGTGTGTTAGATTGTGATGCATGTGGTCGATAGTTCGAAACCCGCCAATACCATGATTTTTTCTTTTTTTTCCGCCTTCGCTCCTAAGAGGTTTTCCGGCACTCTTATTAAATAGATCTATCTTCTGCAATGTTTAGAGTTCTGCAGTTATATGAGTCCGTTTCTTCTATTTCGTGAACATGCCGTGAAATACGTAACAACGAATTGAACACTGGTGTTCTGAAGCATTTGCACAACAACGGGGAGGATAATGTGATAACGAATATTCTAAACAATGTGCAGATACTGGTAGTTTCATATATATATATATATATATATATATATATATATATATATATATATATAGTCCTAGATTTAAGTAGCAACTGCCCTTCCTTGGTGAAACGGAAATGTATACATTGCAACAAATTACCTGTTTTTTTTCCCTAAGCAATTATTCACTATTAATGGAATATGTTGATAGTCAATTAGAATCAATGAGTCTACAAAAATGTTTGGCATGGTTGCTATGGACGTTTTTAACGTAAATTGTGATACCTTTTCTGTAGTTAAGATGTAACTTTGTTCGTTTTACTTTGTTCTGCGCTAAAATAAAGAGCAAATATTATATTTCAAACCGTGACTACGTTTTCTTTTACAGCTGAAATAACTAACGGAATAAATGTGGTCATACCAAATTCCACAAAGCTCTAGTACTTAATCTACAAGGGGACTGATAACCCAGCAGTTGAGACCCCTTTAAACACCCGACAACAACAACTTAATCTACACACAAAGTTACTGCTATCATTACGTCATTTACAACAGTCATTGTAAAAGTATCTTACCAGTTTGTGTACATGTGATAAAGAAATCTGTCTACAATTCGTTGACATGTATTTCCTGATATGTTCACAAAATAGAACAAATGCACTTTTCAGAGAAAGTGCTGTTACCTTTGCGCAAATAAGAATCTTGCAGAATATAGTTGTGTTCAATTAACAAGAGTGTGCCGGCCGCGGTGGCCGAGGGGACTGAGGCGCTCCAGTCACGGTCTGCACGGGCACTACGGTCGGGGGTTCGAATCCCCCCTCGGGCATGGATATTTGTGCCGTCCTTAGTATAAGGTAGTTGATAAGTAGTTTGTAAGTTTAGGGACTGATGACCCCGTAGTTAAGTCCCATAAGCTTAACAAACATTTAATTAACAAGAGTGTGCAGAATCCTTTTAGGAAAAATGGCGGGAAAAATGCTTGTGGCGGGTTTTTATTATTTTTTATTTATTTCTTTATTGTTCTTCCGGTAGATCGATGCTTTGCAGTCGTTTGTTCATGTTCGTTCAGAGTTGTTCGTTGAGATTTTTGCTCGGCTTTTTTAATTACAGTTGGCGTTGAGCCCCCCTTTCTTTTTCTCGCTTTTGGTTGGTTCTTCGGTCCTTTGTGGACGTTGGTTTATTTTGTTTAATTTTCATCGTTTCGCCGTTGTCTCGGTTTTTCGTTATAGAGGGCGTCGATCACTCTGACCAAACACGCTGAGCTACCACGCGGGCAGCCCCCCCTTTTTTTTTTTTTTTTTTTTTTTTTTTGCTCTATGGGTCTGTTCTTTTCGTTGCGGACGTTGATCATGTTTGTTCGTTCTTATTCGATTTCTTCTTGGCTCAGCTTTTTTATTACAGAGGGCGTTCAGCCCTCTGACCGGGCGCGCTGAGCCACGGCGCCCGGCGTCAGACCGAGCGCCCTGAGCCACCGCGCCCAGCAAGTTTCGAACTACTGTCTAAGATGTTCGTGCATCACAAACTAATTCGCTGCCCATTACGCTACGCTGAAGAGCTACGAGAGTAATTTGTAATTCTGGTATCATCGATGACAGGTGTTATCTGCTAACATGGCATGTTTAGACATTTGTAATTCATTGTCCTAAAAACTACATGTTTTTAATAATGTTCAGTGCGCCATTGCTTTGAAATGACAACGCTTGAGTTATAGTAAGAAAATCATGAAATACTGAAAGAAAGATGGCGTATAGAAAAGAGTTTCCGGCAAGGTTTCGGGCGAAGGATGTCATGTGACTGATTTCGGAACGCCAAATGTTAAGCACCTCCATAAAACCAAGCAGACGTGTGCACGATGGTGGTTATTATTTTATGTATATTTTTGACCAACCATCCATTTTATATCCGACTATCCACCAGCACAAGATTTTCTATATAACTATCATCTAGTACACCTACCAAATTTTATGTGGAGCATTATAATAAGCAGTTTACTGTCAATGAGACCAGATGATGACACCATAGTGAGTAAATTAAGTGATGATAAAAATGTGGGAGAGATATTAGAATAATATTTTAAAGCGGAAAAGATCAAAAAGGAGTAAATAATTTTGGCTATTTGTTAAAATACGGTCAGAAAGAATATTACGTATTGCGTGTATAGATATCACAATAGTAGAGTCGTAATCCTAACGTCCATCAATTTTTGTTTATATAATTTGTGTCCGAGATGTTTGCAAAAAATCAAAACTGTAGGATAACCTAAAGTGGGCCGCAAAACACGCCAGTGCGGACTTTTCTTCTTCTTCTTCTTCTTCTTCTTCTTCTTCTCGCTGATGTCAATCTATTCGTCGACCTGTGTTGAATGAAGGAAGATACACTTACCTGTTGGACAGTTAAGGTACAAAAGGCCATTGCATTTGTGGCATATAGTTGAGCACTTTATGGACGATTTCCTGCAGGAACAAGTTATTTGGCATTCCTTCTTTCACGTGCAGGGTATTATGTCGAGCATTTGCTGGTGATGGATCCAGCTGGATTGTTACTCCAGATCTGAACCTGTAAGTACACCCTGAGGGAGAACTGGCAAGTGGCGTCTTCAGTGGGAGGCAAACATGGTAAGCTGAAGGCATTTTTCGTTATAGCTCTCTAGAAAAGTTGGAGACGAATTTTATTCAAAGCTTTGGAGTTGCCACCAGTGTACAAACATAAATGAACTTCACTTCTGCATGAGATATCTTATAAGGATATCACTGAGATCCATGAAGTCTCAGGCAAGATGTTGGAGGCTCGCGTTCTTTTGAATAGTGTTTGTAAATTTCAGTTTGTCCTGTCGAAAAAATGTAGAGGTGATGAGACAGCCACTGAAGGCGTGAAGAAATAACATGTTTCTTGCCTTTTTCAGAGAGCGCTGTTGGGTGTAAATTGATGTACGTCGCTTGGCTTATCCAGGTTTCATTAGAAAGATGTTTTTGGCAGATCCTTTCGTTTACGTCTACGAGCCATGTGGTCAGTCAGCAGGTAGTCATCAAACAGTGCATATGGACAACAATTAGGAGTTGACGTCGTTCACATGCTTTTCGAGAATGAAGGAAAACATTTCACCATTATTCGACACAACACGTTTTAAGAGGAATCCACCGTCAAGCACGTAGACTATATCGACTGTAGTGAGCAACTTAAAGGTATTTTTCTTTTTTTTTTTTTTTCATTTAAATTTTTTTAGAACCTGAAAGTTAATAGAAGAATTAAGCTTAAGAGATCAGACTTTGTCCTGCACATTATTCAGTCGTTATAAGGGCAAAATATGACTCGAGCTGTTGTGGTGACTTCATATGGAAAGATAATTTAATACTGTTACTAAAATATATTTCCATTACTAAAACCTTTATGTTCTTTTTTTAATCTGTTTACTATCATTTTGGATTGACTTGGTAATCAATTCATATCACACTTACTACGAACGTATCTAACTAAATTTCATTTAAATTTTAATATTTCGACGACTGTGTATGAATTGCGGTTCAAAAGTCGCAGAGAGCGATTTTTGAGCTACTATTAATTTGATGGTTTTATTGGTATTTATGAATAGGAGGGACCAAACTTTAAAACTGAACATAATTGACGATCAATTTAGTCTAAACCGATTTTTACTTTTAAGTAGGTAATTATAAACGAAATTTATTACTCTTTCAAAAATGTCGTTCAAATGTTTGTTAAGCTTATGGGATATTGCTCTTTCATTATGGTATTCGCACAAATTTCTGTAGGATGCATCTTTTCTAGTTGTAGGTGAAAACTGAAAAAGTAATAAAATTTCGTTGTTTTTCGGCTCTCACAACTTATGAACAAGCCAAAAAAGGTCGAAAACTCGCATTACTCTTGAGATGCCTAACAATGCAAATTATTTGCAGGCTGTCTACATTTTAGCCTCCAAAAGTCTAACTTGCCTTGGTTGTGTGTTCATTTGTTTGTTCTTAAGATGTGCGACCAACTTTGCTCCTCAGCATTTTCCGAATTTATTAAATAATGGTAGGTATTTTTTGTCCTTACTGACTTGGCACATGTATTCTAAATCACGCTGTGGAGAAACATCATATTGGCCTTAATCATATCCATTCATTGTCTAAGTGAGATACTAAAAGCTGCTTATCTGTTCTTTCTAGGAACTACACTCTCCTTGCCTTCTTTAGTAATTATCGTCACTATGATATCACGATCACTAAGCCGTGTCACTACACTGACATTGTTCGGGAGGTAATGTGTCTGTTTGTATATACAAGACGATACGAGGGCTATTCAGAAAGTAGGAAACGTTTTGGCATTAAAAAAAAAAGTACATGAAAAACATTTTATTATAAACATCAGAAAGAGCGACTACAATATTACTTTTCCAAATAGTCACCAAACAAATTGAGGCACTTATAGCGGTGGACAAGCTTTGGAATTCGTAAAATTCTGCCGCCTGAGACTTCAGCCAGTGAATGACAATGTCAAACAACAATGTCCATGTCACTTGTGGAAAATAAAGCGAAAACTCCGTTATTGTGAAGCAACGGTTTTCACGAATAGTTTCATCAACTTTAGCTACAAGATCGTCAGTCACAATGCTGGAGCATCCACTCTTCTCTCAATCGAGAACGTTGGTTCGGCCACTTTTAAGCTGAATGCACCATTTCCGAACGGAACATTCACTCATTACGTTCTTTCACGATAAATTGCTATAGATTTTAGGTTTTTTGCCAACAAAAACCTCATCATAGATCGCAACTCACAACTGGCGGGATTTTCGATTGCAGCCCACATTTCAAATTCGAATATCGAAAAAACCAGAAGCGCAGAAACGTTGCTGTTGTTACGGCTGGATGCCGAATGACCTGCGAAGCACGCACATACCAAACCATACGCGATCGGCCTGCGCCTAGCGGCGTCAGACTGAAACGTTGCCTAATTTCTGAATAGACCTCGTATTTCCATGATGTGTGGGCTGTCTATTGAACTGTGCAATACAGTTTTCAGGAAACAGTGTACAAATGTACTATCTGCCTACACTGCATTCAACGAAGTCATAGGTGTCCCATTCCACACACTATAGGTTGAAGGTAGAACCATCTAATATTACATGATCTGAATATTCTCGCTCTCCTGAGCATATACTGTCCTAGAATGGCTCTAGAACGATCACAGTGGAACCAGGTGGGTGGTGATTGCACCCAACAATTACTTTATTTCTCCTAGACCTGTAACAGTGTCTGGTGATTTCAGTCACACTGAACTTCGACCTTAGCAGTTTTAACAACTGCAATCAACACATGCCCTCCTATGGAGCCTACTCAGTCTTTACTATACCTATCCTATACCTATATACTATACCTATCTAAATATTTCAGATCTCGGTCCTGAGAATTTAAGCCCAACGAATTTGTTGCAAATCAATTGATTCGAGAATTCTGTTCCCACGTTCCTGGACTAATTTTCAAACAATGCCAACTTCAGGCAAATTCCTTTCTCTGGTGCCTGTTCTATACATAATTAACTGTCCCCCTATTACTAAACATGATCAGGAGCATGCATGCCATATGCATGCAAGGTTTTTAATACAGTTTGTTGGCTGTTTTTTTCCTTCTATACTCCCAACCTTTTTCCTCCACGCTCCACTCCAGTTTGTTTTGGGTTAACAGTATTAATGGACTTCAAAATTTTATCTATAAATATTTCTGTATCCATAATAATTCAGTCGTGGAACCACTTTTATAGTAGTCACTTTCTACTTACTAACTATTCATGTACCTAAATATGTATTCAGCGTCAGATAAATTCATATAGTTGTTAAATGTCAGTTACATAACGTAATAACCCCAGATGTGGGTATGCCATTGCATACTTCTGTTAATATATGACTGTGTGATTTGTGAACGACTTGTGTGTGTGGTGCCACTTGTGACCCATGTCTGTGCCACTGATGTGTTTGGCACTGGGTAACGTTTATGTATGCAGTGTGATGGCTGTCAGTCGTGTAACGTAATAAGTTTTTTTTTCCTGCTATGAGACTCACTACACTTATCTACATTTGTATTCACTTTAACATATGTTTATGATTTGTCGTTTGCAGTGAGCCTGGATTATAGTGTTGTTATTCAACATAATTTTAAAAAATCCACGTAAACATTTGGTAGACCCACTTCAGTGTCTTAAGGCGGGTTTACACTGGCCACAAAAACGGTACCACAGCATGTGGCATTACGGCTTATATGGATGTGGTGCTGCCACAACTGTTTCCACTCGTTCTTGTCAGAATTCTACATGCAGGCTACCAATATAGCGTCAGGTGAGATTTTTCAACAGGCATTGGTGTTGTCATTTAGGCTATTCTATTAGAATGGATATAAACTACGTTAAGAGGGAAAGAAAGTAATATTTTTTGGGGAGGGAATGGATTCTGCGTAGAAATAACACTTATATACTAAAAATAGGTAAACATCAAGTAACACATGTAAACAAAAATCCATTCTTGAACCAATTACGATTGTTGTTATGGTCTTCAGTCCGAAGACTTGTTTGATGCAGCTCTCCACCCTACTCTATCCTGAGCAAGCCTTTTCATCTCCTCATAAGAACGGCACCCACATCCATTTGAATCTGTTTACTATACGCGTCTCTTGGTCTCCCTCTGCGATTTTTACCACACACACTTCCCTCCAATGCTAAATTTACGATTCCTCGATGTTAAAAATGTGTCCTACCAAGCTATCCCTTCTTTTAGTCAAGGTATGCCAAAAATTCCTTTCCTCACCGATTCTGTTCAGTACCTCTTCATTAGTTAACCCACCTAATCTTCAGCATTCTTCGTAGCACCACATTTCAAAAGCCTCAAATCTCTGCCTGTCGGTACTGTTTATCGTCCATGTTTCACTCCCGTACAAGCCAACACTCCACACAAATGCCTTCAGAAAAGACTTCCTTACACTTAACATTCGATGTTAGCAAATTTCTCTTTTTCAAAAACGCTTTTCTTCCCATTGCCATTCTGCATTTTATATCCTCTGTACTGCGACCGTCGTATGTTATTTTACTACCCAAGTACCAAAACTCATCTACCATCTTCATTGTTTCGTTACCTAATCTAATTCCTTCAGCATCTCTTGATTTTTTTCTAAGACTACATTCCATTACCTTCGTTTTGCTCTTGTTAATATTAATGTTGTACGCTCTCTTCAACACACTGTCCATTCCATTCAACTACTCTTCCACGTCCTTTGCTGTCTGACAGAATTACAATGTGATCAGCAAAACGCAATGTTTTTATTTCTTAGTCTAGAATTTTAATCCCTATTCCAAATTTTTCCTTGCTTTCCTTCACCGCCTGCTCGATGTACAAACTGAATAACATCGGAGAAAGGCTACAATCCTGTCTTACTCCCCAACTAATGCTTCCCTTTCATACCCTTCGAGTCTAGTAACTGCGGTCTGGCTTTTGTACAAGTTGTAAATAACTCTTTTTCCCTGTATTTTACCCCTGCTGGTTTCAGAATTTGAAAGTGTGTATTCCAATCAATTGTCAAAAGCTTTCTCCAAATCTACAAACGCTAAAAATGTAGGTTTACCTTTTCTTAATTTATCTTCTAAGATAAGTCGTAAGGTGAGTATTGCCTCCCGTGTTTCTACGTTTCTCTTGAATCCGAACTGATCTTCCCCAGTCAGCATCAATTAGCCTTTCCATTATTCTGTAGATAATTCGTGTTAAAATTTTGCAACCATGTCTTATTAAACTGATCGGTCTGTAATTTTCACACCTGTTCGCGCCTGCTTTGTTTGGAATGGCAATTATTACATTTTTCTCGAAGTCTGAGGGTATTACGCCTCTCATACATCCTACCAGTTGAAATAGTTTTGTCATGGTTGGCTCTCCAAGAGACTTCAGTAGCTCTGAGGGAATGTCGTCCACTCCAGGGTCCTTGTTACGATCCAGGTCTTTTACGTGCTCTGTCAAATTCTTCTCTCAGTATAGTATCTCCTATTTCATCTTCATCTACATCCTCTTCCCTGCCTACAATATTGTTTCTAAGTTCATTTCCTTTGTAGAGCGCCTCTATATACTCTTTTCACCGTTCCGCTTTCCCTTCTTTACTCGGAACTCGTTTTCCGTCTGCATTCTTTATATTCATATAGCTATTTTTCTTGTTACCAAATGTCTTAGTTTCCCCATAGGCGGTATATACTTTTACCCTAGTTATACATTCTTCTACAGATTTGCATTTGGCTTCTAGCCACACTTGCTTAGCCATTTTTCACTTTCTGTCAATCTCATTTCTTAGTCGTCTGTACTCCATTTTACCTGCTTCATTTACTGCATTTTTATATTTTCTTTTGTCAATTAAATTTAGTATTTCCTGTGATATCCAAGGATTTTTTATAGGTCTCGCCTTTCTACCTATTTGGTTATCTGCTGCCTTGACTATTTCATCGCTTAAAGCTACCCATTCCACTTCCACTGTTTTATTCCCCCCGTTTCTGTCAATTGTTCCCTGAAGCTCCTTCTGAAATTCTTAAGAACCTCAGGTTCCCTTAATTTATCCAAGTTCCATTTCCTTATTTTCCTACCTTTCTGTAGTTTTGTTTCGGCCTACAGTTCATCACCAATAAGTTATGGTCAGTCTATATCTGCCCCTGGGTATCTTACAGTTTAAAACCTGGTTCCGGAATCTATGTTTTAACATCATAAAATGTATTTGATACCTTCCGATGGTCTCCTGGTCTCTTTCATGTATACCACCTTCTTTCGTGATTCTTAAACCATGTGTTTTTTATGATGAAATCATGTTCCGTGCAAAATTCTACCAGCCGACTTCCTCTTTCATTCCTTCTGCCCAGTCCATATTCATCTACTATTTTTCCTTCTCTTTTTCTACTACCGAATTCCAGTCTCCCATCACAATTAAGTTTTCCTCTACCTTAATTGTCTGAATAATTTCCTTTGACTCATACATTTCTTCAATCGCATCATCAGCAGAGATAATTGGCATATAAACCTGTACTACTGTTGTCGGTGTTGGCTTCGTATTTATCTTGACAATGGTAATGCGATCAATGTGCTGCTCAAAGTAGTTTACCCACATTCCTATTTTCTTATTCATCATCAGTCCTACTCCTGTGATACCCCCAATTGATTTTGTATTTATAATCCTGTACTCACCTGACCAGAAATCCTGTTCCTTTTTCCACCGAACTTCATAATTCCCACTACATTTAACTTCAACCTATCCATTTCCCTATTTAAATTTTCTAATTTTCCTACCCGATTAAAGGATCTAACATTCCACGCTCCGATCCGTAGAATGCCAGTATTGTGTTACCTGATGACAGCCTCCTGAGTAGTCCCCGCCCGGAGATCCGAATGGGGGACTATTTTACCTCCGGAATATTTTATCCGGGAGGATGCCATCATATTTTCATACAGTATAGCTGCATGTCCTCCGGAAAAGCAACGGCTGTAGTTTCCCCTTGCTTTCAGCCGTTCGCAGTAACTGCATGGCAAAGCCATGTTAGCTGATTTTACAAGGCCAGCTCAGTCAATCATCCAGACTGTTGCCCCTGTAACTACTGAAAAGGCTGCTGCCCCTCTTCGGGAACCACACATTTGTCTGGCATCTCCACAGATACCCCTCAGCTGTGGTTGCAACTACGATACGGCTATCTGTATCGTTGAGGCACGCAAGCCACCCCACCACGGCAATGTCTGATTCATGAGGGTGGCAATTACGATTTTTTTTCTGGGCTCGATAAGCAGATTCCAATCGAAATTTACAATTACGATTAACAAAAGTAAATTTCGATTGGGATCTGCTTATAACGCTCTGTAAAAAAAGATCCGATATCAACATTAAAGACGCATTACTTGCTCAAGTTATACTACAAGTGTCACTGTGATATTTGACATCTGACCATTACCTGTCATCTCTTCAAACTATATCTCGTCATCAAACAAGTTCAGTGTTCTGAGGTAACGTTCTGGGTGCCATTTACAATATCCTAGACGCTTATTTGAAAGGTAATATAGCTACCTACACTTGCCCACAGTTAAATACATTTTAATCTACAGCGAATTTTGAGGTTTTTCTACGTAAAACCATTTCAGTTACTGTAATATAGTGCATTCTGTTATTAACAGATAAACTCAATCAGAAATCGTAACAGAAACCTTGACACCTTTTGTGAAACCCATTTGGCAAGTGCTTAAGAGCAATGAATACGCCAATTCCAGAGTCTGAATTTACTGCCAGCTCCACATTTTCACCATTTGTAAAATTAAATACGTTTATGTTATCACTCAACAACATGTTTAGTTACACACAAATCTGAAGTACACATTGTATAAGCAAATTAACCATATTATGATCATGAAAAATTTGGCCTCCATTCCGATGTCTCACTATCACTGTACCCCTAAAAGCACACTTAAAACCACATATTTTGGTACGATCTTTAATTTGGTGAACAATTAGGATGCATGTTGTCCGCAGGAATAAGTACACGAAACACCGAATACAAGTATAGCGTTGGAATCCTTCAAATAAAGATGGCGGCTGTTTGTTTTGATTCTGACAACTGGCGTCACAAAAAGTGACTTTAATTTTGTGGCAGGGTGGAAAGTGGAGACAGTTCAGTGACCCCACATGATTTTTTGCTATTGACACTAGCTATTTCCGTGGCGTGAGTCAAGTGGCACAGTTTTTGTGTCCAATGTCAACGTACCTTTAGTGCCTACTGAACGGACTTGGAACTTGTCACATCTGCTCTCCGAGTAGCGGATCAGTCTTCAGCCGTTGTTCAGGCAATACATATAGGACTGGGACAGTTTTGTGCTCTTGAATCTCACATTGATGTATACAAGTTTTATTTCAATAGTCTTTAATGTTATGATCCAATATGACGACATATTTTGTAACTTTAACACATTCCCAATTCAATGACACTGACATTTTTATGGAGTGTATGTATTCATACACAGCGTTTCTTGTACAGAATTAGAAGCACCTGCTTGATTTGTTATCTGTGCATTGTAGAGATCGTCTGAGAATGGAAGCTAATTCTGCTACATTGAATTGTTTCAACGTAAGACAGCTTGACAGTTTTTAATGCTTTGTCCTATAGCTCCTGGCGTAAGTGGTATGTAGAAACTCCCAATTACCATATTTGACCAACCAACTTATTTAACATTCGGACTCTGCTATAAACTCACTAGATATTTAATTCTTTACAGTGTTGAACACACCGCTGCCAATGAAGCTTTGTGAACTAAGATAATAAACAACGTAATCTGATTTTAAGATTTCACTTCTATGCACTTATGTTTCTGTCAACTTGCATTTCCTTGTAAATCTGCAATAGTTTACTAATACCACATCCATATTTTCTGACCTGCTTGAAAAGACATTCTAACAGAGGAATGTGAAAGATATTTCGCCTACTGTTGTTGCTGTCGCCTTTAGTTTCAAGTATTTGATTCCACTTTCCACAATAGTCTAACGTATGCATTAGATCAGATTTTAGATTAGATTAGTTGTTTCGTTCCACAGACCCGTGCTGAGGAGATCCTCGTGGATGTGGAACAAGATTTATTTATTTATTTATTTTTATTTATTTATTTACCTTTTGCTAATACAGGTGCATACCTTTTTTACAAGCTGATAATATACTAATAGTATTAATGCAGATACGTGTATCATTTGTATCTATTAAAGAATTCGTCAGTGGAGTAGGAGGAGTTTTTTAGGGTCCTCTTAAACAGGTCTTTATTTGTAGCTAAATTTTTTATGGTTGTTGGTAAATTATTGAAAACGTGTGTTTCTGAGTCTGGACCCTTTTTTTGAACTGAAGTAAGTGCTTTTAAGTCCCTGTGTAGATCATTTTTGTTCCTAGTATTTTAGGTATGAACTGAGCTATTTGTTGGGAAAAGGGATATACTACTTATGAGAAATTTCATTCAGGAATAAATATACTGAGATGCAGTAGTTAATATACCCAGTTCTTTGAAGAGTCTTCTGCAGGATGTCCGTTAATTTACACCACAAATAATACCTATTACACGCTTTTGGACTCTGAAAACTTTTGCTTGACTTTAAGTGTTACCAAATAATATTATAGCATGTGACATTATGGAATCAAAGTAAGCCAAGTATGCAAAGTATGTTTCCTGTGTCTGATACCAGCCGTATTGCAAATACAGATTTGTTAATGGTGTCTCTGCAGTTGTGTGGTGTGATCCAACTAAACTTATCAAGCTGTAATCCCAGGAACTTTATACTGTCAACGTCTTCTATCTGCTCTTCGTTCTTTATGCATATACTGGATGGGAATCGTATTTTCTTAACTGCGTGTAGTGAGTCATTCCAAAGTTTAATGTCAATGAGTTGGCTTTTTAAAATGTTTGTGAAGCTTGTGGGCCTTAACTGCGGGGTCATCAATCCCTAAACTTACAAACTGCTTATCAACTAACTTATACTAAAGACAACACAAACACCCATGCCCGAGGGGGGATCCGAACCCCCGACGGGGAACACCCGCCGCGGCGGAGCGCATTGAGGCGCTATGCCACGATGTGCGAGGCCGTTCCCCGTCGGGGCTTCGAATCCCCCCTCGGGCATGGATATTTGTGTTCTCTTTAGTGTAAGTTAGTTTATAAGTAGTTTACAAGTTTAAGAACTGGTGACCCGCAGTCAAGTCCCATAAAATCTAATTTTTATTCCTCCCCCCCCCCTGGGAACGGCCGCGCGTATCGCAGCACATCGCCTCAATGCGCTCCGCAGCTCCACCGCGGCCATTTATTAATGTTAACGAAAATATCATTAACAGACCTTTCTAAAATTAAGCTCAACATGCGTTTATTGCATTCTTGTATATCTGCAAACAAAACTAACTCTGCTTCTGGCAGTGTAACTGATGAGAGGTCAATGAATAAAAGAAAAAGCAATGGCCCTAAAGTGGATCCCTGTGGGACATTTAATTTCTTTCCAATCTGATGACTTAATTCACTAGTTCCTTGCACTGACACCCTTTTCCTGTTAGCAAGGTACAACTATTTTGCAGCAATTCCCGTGACACCGTAGAAGTTACTTAAAAGAATGTTATGGTTCAGACAATAAAATGCCTTTGATAAATGACAAAATACCTGCGGCTTGTAATTTATTATCTAATTAAGTACGGTACATTCTCACCGTAGGTGTAAATAGCCTTCTCGATATCTAAACCTTTCAGAAATCACAACTGTGTTCTAGAGAATGTCATTTGATGTTAGGTGGCCGAGAAGTTTCTTGTACATTACCTTTTCTAGAATTTTTGAGAATGGCGGTAAAAGTGAATTCGTTCTGTTGTCTGATGGTATCTCTTTATCCCCTTTCTTGAACAGAGGTTTAATATCCGCGTATTTTAACCAATCAGGAAATGTCCCAGTTATAATAGACTGGTTACACAAATAACTGAAAATTGTGCTAAATTTACAAGAACACACTTTCACTTTGTTGATATTTTATCGTAACCACTAAAATGCTGTTTCTCGTGGCGAAGTGAGTGACATTCATTTTCTTGAATACCTCGTCATTTCCCAATAAATACTGCAATTTGTATCCATCTGAATCTACTTACTATACCCATCTCTCAGTCTCCCTCTATAATCTCAGCCCTCCTCCCCTATTTCGACCCCACTTACCTGTAATGTTAAATTGTTTCCATGATGTCCCAGAAATTATACAATGTACTAATCTTCCTTCTAGTTCTGTTGCACCACATTTTTCACTTAAATCATTACCACCCCATTTGTTGCACAATGTAGCTGTCTAACCTTCAGCATTACTCTTCATAAGCTTCCATTTTTCCCTTGTCTGAAATGCTTACTGTCTCAGTTTCATTTTCATAAAAAGCTACTCTCCAAATAAATACCTTAAGACCTCTAAGTTTTATTGTATGTTAAATACGTTAAAAAGTTCTTTCCTTGCTATAGCCAGTCTGCATTTTGTATCCTATATACTGTGTAATCTCCGCCGTATTGCTGCCCAAATACCAAAATCCTATTTGTAATGTCTCTTATTCTAGTTCCCTGAATTCTAGAACATTCTTTACCGTTTTATGATTTTATTCGTCTTAATTCTACACAGTTCTTTGATTAATCTGTCCAGTTCGCTTTCATCTGTTCTTTAGAGTTCTTTGCTGTCTCTGGAAGACTTGCAATGTTTTCATTTCTGATTTTCTCCTGTTACTGCAGATAATTCAACACTGTCTAAACTTTACAAGAATCTAAATGTACATGTCACATCAATCAGCTACGAGTGGATGTGTTACAGCAGACTGCTGCGTAATTTTAACGCTTTCATGGGCACTTTTTTTCAATGACTTGCTATAAAACACCGATGGCCCACCATCGAAAACAAAATTTTTTTGAGAATTATGTGGCAAGATGGATTCCCACAGGCCACTAGATGATACTACAAAATTTTTAGGATTTTTAATATAACTGGACACCAAAAGAAAATAAAAAACTTAAATGATTGTAAAAAGAAATTTTATTCACAAAATATCAACAAAAGTATTAACAAAAATGTCATTACTGGATGTTATTGAACATTCAAACGTGTATCAAACAAAGCGACAATAAAATTTGAGCGTATGACTCTTGTTTTTTCTTCTTTCCTTGTATTGAACAAACGACAAACCTGTACTTAACTGTTTTCTTTGGCAGATATTCACTTACATTTGAAAGCCTGAATGCATCAGGAACGCTAACACTACCTCATTTTTAATGACAAGTGGACGCCCATTTTATGAGAATCCTGATTAGTTATCTTGCTAGTTGCAAACAGAGTGTAAATTGCTTTCCATTTCCTGTGACTGCTATGCACATAAATGCATTCAGGACGGCAGAATCAATGAGAAATTTTTAGAAATCTTCGTCCTACATATCATTCTTGCTTATGATCGAAGAGATCTACATCGACCACTGTGTAGTTGTACAAATGTATGACACTTTGTCAAGCTATGCTGCACATGGAACCATCTCTGCCATTTCTGGAAACCAATGTTACGCCCTTAGGCGATGCTACTGTAGACATAACTGTTCCCTTGTCTTCCCACTTTATCGCAATAACAATCTTTGATCTGCACCTTAAACACATCAAGAAAGTTTGTCACTTTTCATTATTCCAGGAAGACCTATTCTGTTGACTGACAGTACCTAGAGAATATATTCTATCATCCAGGGCGTATGAAAAAAATACTTGTCAAATAGAACACTTGTACTGTTTTTTCAAAGGTGAACCCAAGTACAACCCATTCAACAAAAGGTAAAATTAGCATTATTGCCTACACGTTTTCCGCAATAGATCTTGAACTTTGGTAGATAGCCTGTCTCAATAACCAGATACCAGGTCTTATTTCTTCTTCTCAAAGGTTTCATGGGCATATACTGTCTAACATTTAATCCTTACTTGAAAGGTACCATAGCTTCAGCAACAATGATTATATGCCTCTAAGAAATTTGTATTTAGGGCATAACTCAGTGGCCTCACTTTACATAATTTATTATATCCATGAACATCCTTCCCCACTGCCTTCCAATTATTGAGATGAAGATTTGCTAAAAATATTTTTTAAATCTCTTTAGAAGGTTTAATTTCGACGCTGATTCAACTTGCAAAAGAGTTATCTGAACTCCAGTAGTTTGACAATGTGCATTTATGGGCGTCCATAATGAGCAACCCAATAGATGCTTGGATTTCAGAGTGTCATGTCCACCCAGTTCTTTGTTGTTGCAGGTGTATTCTCGCTCAATCGCTCTTGGGATGGATACAAGTTTGTTCAACAATATCTTCAATTACATTTTCATTGAGTATGGACTATTTGTTTTGGAGAACGCTTTCTTTGGCGATGCTAAGAAACATGTCCAAACATTGAAGCACTGTTTATCCCCATCAGTTTCAGGGATTCCATTACAACCCACTTTGCAGACACTATGGGTTAATCTTTAGGGACTGAATATACTCCTTTGACTGTAACATTATTACTAAGGGCACTTCCCAATAAAGAGTAGTAGGAAAATGTAGGATGGCGCTCTGGTATATTTCTAATCAGTTGACACATCATCTGATTCAATGACAGAAGCCGACTCATCCGCACGAAGAAGATATACTCTAGTATGTCTTCCTCTCTCGTAAATTAGTTCTGTAATGAGAAACACCTAACGTAAATATGCCTACCACCACAATAAACAGGCATACTGTTTACATTAATAGTGGCCAACTTGGACCATGGATGCAAATAATCCCACATATTTATAACACATTGATGTGTCAGAATGGAGTAGGGAAAAAAAAGAGGTTGTGTGTGTGTGTGTGTGTGTGTGTGTGTGTGTGTGTGTGTGTGTGTGTGTGTGTGTGTGAACACCGAGAAAGTTACGTAAGGTTTGAAATAAGTATTGGAAAGTTATTTACAGAAGTCATTGTTAGCAGATATTAAACACGAAGTGACACCAAATCGACTACTTTCAGACCAACACACAGTGCTCCAGCAATCTTGTTATCAGTACGACTGCTGACAGCAATGAAAGTCATCGCATGTTTCTCATTCTAAACGATAGATGGCAGGATCAGCTAGACGTAAGAATGTTTAGTCCCTCTGGCCCACAGAGGAAAATAAATGTATGTTGGAAGGTTAGCGAGCCGCCGCTGCTGTTTACGCGTGTGCCATTAGAGGCACCACACTTGCTATGACTGTAGCGCCACAACACCTACTATTTGATATTTACTTCAATGATATGCAGCTCGCCGGCCACTTAAATGTGCAGCATCTACAGTGACCAGTGTTCATGTTCTAGACTAGAAATTATACAACTTTTTGACGACAATGTTATGATTTTTTTTTTTTTCTAATAAATATTCCAACTCACTAGTGCTTCGATTAGTATTTGTACATGGAGCCAGAACTTCAAGCTCTTCTTGAGCAACAAACGTCTTCCAAAACAGGTATCAGTCCTACCCATCCACTTCCCGCCATACGACCAAAACAGCCAAGGACTGGCACATTACGAGAAACCACTTCATCTACACTTAATTTATCTTTGCCATTGTCAAAGAATGTAAGTCTTTTGTCCTAGATTTCTCCACGTTCTCTACCAATGGTTTTGTCAATTAGCCACTCTGCAAGAACCAGCGCTGCTTTCCTTTGTGGAAATGTTTTTAATTTTCTACTTACGATCTTAAACGCCCATGACACTGTGCTGCATGTTGAATTCTACCACTTTCACAAGCAGCCAAACCAGTCCTACAGTACTTGGGTGGTTGAAACTCACGGTGTCAGTCAAATGTAATTTTGTAACATATAATCACCAACAGACAACAGTCAAGTTAGCTCCTGACAAGCCCTGCAGTTTGAAAAGTGGAAATTTTGAGAATTATTCAGGCTTTTTGAGGTTTCTCGTGCAACGTGCAAGTGGAACAAAACTGTGATATTTGTGGAAGTTGCTCCAGATACAGGTCGCAGGGTGGCACTAGTTCGTGTGATGAAGATGTGGCAGCCATTCAGACTATCTCAGCACTGCACATGGCTGCAGTGTGCAGAACAGTAGCAGCAATTGCCACTATCTTTGCTTCCTTCTTGTCCGAAGTAGTTTGGACAATATGACAGCCCTGTGTCCAAAGCGTTCGACAGTTTGCAAAGTTAACCCTTTAACGCATAGTGTAGCTGATCAGCTACATACCTTATTTTTTCGATTATCTCAAACTGATCATTTTACCACAAATTCATTTGCAGCTGCTTACATACATAGTGTTACATATGCTAGTAGCTCGTCCTACAAATTATAAATTGTTGAGTGATACTGAATCACTTCGACAGCTGCATTGACTTACTCCTACCATGTACGTTTGTTTACTTTAGTATTCCTCTGCCATGTAAAAGTAGTTAATCACATGCTACTGTTGCATTGTGAGTTACTTTATAGAAAGATTAGGGGCATAATAGTGACATTTACTCCAACGTGTACATCATGGAAGCACTATATAGCTGACCGGCTATGAACTTTTTTGTTGCCAGTAGTGCATAATATTTAAGGAATTTTTTCACTATTTTTCTCAGATATACGCACTATACATTAATCGTGGTGGTTTTTATAGCTTCAAATGAAGCCATGCATTGAAGGGTTAAGTAGAAAGAAGGCAAATATATCGTCTGTCAGTCTCAGCCTGGCACTACAGAAAAAAAGATATGGAGATTAATATGGGCATCGATTAATACCAGCTGTGGTAAACTAGAACAATCTATCAGTGCCAAAGTGTTGAACTTACATACGCAAGTGGACAAGTGTAACGGTGACAGGCTTGTTCTCTCCCTGTTGGCTCGTCACTTCTTGTGTTTTAACATGTTGGCTGCCACAATGACGTCAGAGTAGCGCCAGAGCCACCTGCTGTGGCCGCCGCCGGCCACATGGCAGCCGACGTGTTAACCAGCAGATAATTCCTATTACCTACAGATAGGAAGTTCAAACATTGGCTTTCCTTATTTAGCTAGAATGCTTCAGGACTTTTAATTATCAGCATCTTCCGTTTGTTGCTGTTAGCGTGCCTGCCATATTTCAAGGTTTCCGGAGTAGTTAACAGCATTTTTCACTAGCTGTGTAACAACGACGATGCTGCGGTCACAGATGCTTCCAATGAGAAACATCACAACTTTTACAAGGTTTTATAAAATGCCTTTTTTTTAGTGCAACTTTGCTAAATCACAGCTTTTTCAACTTTCAGTACCTCTGGTTTGAAATCTCAAGGAGTTACGCCTTTATACCAACATATAGCTGCTCTTACGGCTCTCCCTTGTCCTATCGACATCTAGGAGTTTAAGGTATTTTTGGGTGAAATTACTCATTATCAAGTCCATCTCGGGTGTTGCCGAGCTAGGTACTCGCCTTCATCAGTTACACAAAAATGTACTGTTGCAGTGGGCCTGCTCGAGTAAAAGTGTATTCCTGCAACAGAGACAAGCTACAGTCCGTACCTTGGTTAGTCACGTTCCATCCAGGCCATTTGTTTCTGACAACAGATACCTTTTTGGGTTCATGCCACAGCACACAAATGCTGACGCCTTGTTTGTTTCCCATGGTTATTGATCCTGCTTTTTATAAAGATATACTCTTATTTTTAATCGGATGAGGCATAACACACTTAAGATAGATTCCTATCACTGATTCACAAATAACTACTGATACAGCTGATTTTGTCTTGACAGGTAGTTCATTACATTCAACAAAGATGGCCTTACTGCCCTTCTAGTAAGGCCTCACACCCCTTACACAACTATTTTGCTTTAGTTACAGACTGACTGTACAGGAAGGTGGTCTATTAGCTACAGATGATTCATCTGCACAAATTAAGTCCTGCTGCACTACCACAAGAAGTGCTACAACTGTTGCATCATGGCCACCGAGGTATTTCACGCACTAGGTACTTATTGAGAAAGCATGGTTTTTTTGGCCTGGTACTTTACGTCATTCATCCCATGGCGGCATGTACGTAAGGCAGTGCCCCATAAGACATTTTCCCCGTGACTAGCTCTTAAATATCTAACGGAATGTTATCGTGTACATATCATGGATTCCCTTTTTCGAATCATTTTGACTAGTGTTGGCTGACACTAATTTTCCATATATTGTATGGTGCCGATCTACTACTAGAGAAACTAGTCAGGCCTTATCAAAATTATTTTCTATTAAAGAACTGCCAAACACTTGTTACTGATAATGGTCTACAATTTGATTCTCAGTCCTTCAAGTTCTTTGTACGTCATGTCACTCGCCATTTGGCAGCTCCTCCCTCCCATCTACAAACGAACAGCGAGGTTGAAAGGCTTATTCCAACATTTAAAGCGCAAGTGAAGTACTATGTGGCTCATTCTTCTAGATGACGTTCTCAAACAGCTCAGCTCTTTTTACTTCACACTGATCCGAGGATCATAGTCCAGCAAAAATACCTCATCAACCTTTAACACTAACATTTTCTGATGTATTCCAGCGCAGTATTTGTAGCAGTACATTCTTAGCGTTAAGGTGTGGGCATGTGCATACCCCAAATACATTCCAGCTGCAGTACAGCGATGATGTGGAGGCTGTCTCTACATGGTGCACAGCTGTGAAGGCTTCATGACACATCACAATTGTCTAAGCCCTTGCATGTCACTTTGGCGTCCACCTTTGCTGCCTCCAAGCCCCACACCTTCGGTTCAGTGGGGCAACATAGCAGCATGGCTATGCGACGTCTCAGATGTCGCAGTCCCCTACACCTATGGCCTCCAAAGGACGTTGTGGAGTTGTCAGATGTGTTGCCTCTCAAAGCATCTTCATTGCTAAATGCGTCGGCACCAGCCTCTCTAGGATGGCTTGATGCCGCAGGAATGACATCCATCGTGCCCTCCTTAACCTCACCAGTGATCTTGCAGGGTCACGGCAGCTGTGTGTCCACAGCACTTTCGACCTTACCAGTACCACACAGGGATCTCGCCAACACGCCAGCAGATCAGATGAATGTATCAATGGTTTCATCTTTTGTTAGTATAGTGCGTGGATTTTCATCATCATCATCATCATCATCATCATCATCATCATCATCGAGTTGGCAGCTGTAGTTTCTGTCAGTGTTAATAGAAGTGACGTGTGGTAGTGCTGTTACATGCGATTGCAGCACCACTATAGCTACCTGCAGCTATTTGGATAAGTGCTATGTTGTTCACAGGCCACTGTTTCATATGAAATGTTCAACGTCAAGTGATCAATGATCATGTTCTAGACTAGAAGTTTTAATAGGATGCTTCCTCTATGTAGTCCTCCCTTGACATTAAGATGGACCTTACCCATGTCCACCTAATAAAGGAGTCCTACAAATCTGCATTAAGACAGTTGCAGAACCATCACATCCTCTCATTTAGAACTTTAATTTGGCTGCAAAGCAGAGAATGGTGATTGGTTCTGGGTAGGCGCCTGCAAACTGCACGGTGTGCTGCAAGATGATGAACTGACTCAACAAACGTCATGGATTAATGGGGGCACAGATGTGTTTCCGCAACTCACCCTATGCCAGTTGCAATTTAATAGGAACCCTTTTGACACATGGTTACGCAAATGATTTATGTAACAGTGTCGTCATGAGCGGACGCCGTAGACTTCAGTACCTGATGTATATTTAGAATTGAAAATTCTAATGTGTGTGAGGGGAAAAAAGTGGACGGACAGACAGGTTGATCACTCAATAAAAGTTACCCAGTATGGCCTCGTTTTTACTGAGGTAAAAACGCCCAGAAAATAATTGCAACTATTTCAGCATAGGTGCAGAAGGCCAGCCTCCTTGGTAATGTGGAAAGCAGCAGCTTTTGGGAAAAATGTACATGGGGCACTCCCAGTTCACTTACTACACCAACGTACTTTCACTTTTAAGCAATAGTCCCAGCTAATTACATCTCAATCTCACACTCAGCCCTTTGTCTTAATCTAAGGCCACACACTGACATAATAAAATTACTGAACCGCCGACAACTGTAGAGGCGAGCTTACGTGAAATCTGGCAACACAAATAGCCCAACACTTGAGTGAAATCCCCATACAACCACATTACTTATTCCTCATGACCTCTGCTGCCCCCACCACAGCCCTCCCAGTTAGAGATCCTGCAGCTGCCGCTTTAAATTCTCTTCCCCTCCTCCCGGACCCTCTTCCTAACCACTTTTTTTTACAATGTCTGATCTAGATGTCACGAAGTCTCAGTGAAAAACGAAGGGGGGGGGGGGGGGTGAGTGTTAGAACATCTACACCCAAGTGCTCGTCGTAATTGCCTACCCAACAGTCTCAGCAACAACACGTCCAGTGCATATACTTCACTGTCAGAATTTTAAGCATCACATTCGCTTGTAACTCTACTATTATTTCTGGACCCATGTCCCTTACCTTTCAATGACACCTGTACGTATCTATCACCTGTTAAGGCTAGTGTCACAAAATCACCTTGTACATAATGGACAAGATGTACTATAATCTACCCACCAACTGCTTTGAACATCGGTGTCCACAAAACATGTAGATTGTTGTAAATATGGGAAGATTATGAATGATAAGCAAGGTAACAAATAATAAACAAATTTCTTGTACATACAAATCCTTTATTAACTTTTCAAATATGCATTCCACGCACAAAAAACTATTTTTGCTTCAAGTAGATTTAAATTACTTTTTCCACCAAGTAATTGGACATATACACGGAAGGCATGTTGTTAATAAGCAATTACATCTCTTCCATCTCAGAGCAGTTTAGGATTTTAATTTTGCTATTCATTTCCAGCAGTAAATTGTTGTTGAAAGATTCTACATCATCTTGTGTGTCACCAATTCTTCAGCTCTGTTGCTGGAGAAAATGTCCACTATCATATTTAAATGCACAGTAATCTTCTTCGTAAGCAGATGGAAGTGGTAATAAATATTTATAAATAAATTCTTCGTGTAACCTGACACAGTAAACATTCAGAAATTTTTCCACATACTGTTAGTTCTCCGAAGTATGATCAATTTCCGTTGTTATTTCCAACAAATGCTATATTTTATTCCCCAATCATACAGAGCTGTTTTTTTTCCACACGCTGTGTCTGTCTTGCACATCTGCAGTGGCATGCTCTTTTAATGACAGTGTTACTCTTTCTTTATGGCACGGTTTCGCCAAACACTGCAGTTACGTTTTATTTCCTTCTATTTTTTTTCTAGTATTCTTTTCATATTATTCCACAGAGCCAATCGTAATTTGGTGATACCTATAATTCGCAGTAATGTAGTGAACGATGTCCTGCATTAGGAAAAATACATTCTCCATTAAACACTAATGTATAAGGGGAAATTAGAAAGTTTCGGTCAGAGGGCGATGCTGCAGGATAGTAGCAACGTAGCTGAACTTTGATGCAGGTATACACCAACGTGAAACGAAGCCATGGCACCGACATGCATAGATACAGATGGCGATAGTATCGTGCAGAAAGGTTATATAAGTGCAGGGCATTGGCAAAGCTGTCAATTGTACTCTGATAATTCGTGTGAAAGGTTTGCAAAGCAATTATGGCCACACAACGGTAATTAAATGACTCGACACCGAAAGGTACTTGGAGCTACGAACATGGGAAGTTCCATTTCAGAAACTGATAACAACGAATTCAATAATCAGAGAGATATAGTGTCAAGAGTATGGTAAGGATAGCAGATGGCAGGCATTACCTCTCGCCATGGACAATGCAGTGCTGACGATCTGCTTACCGAGAGCAGCAACATTTGTATCAAGACAAACAGTGTTAAATAACCACACAAATCAATGTGGCACATATGGGAAATGGCAACAATCATCTATCTCGAGTGGCTTTGTCAGATGAGTCCCGATTTCAGTTGCTAAGAGATGATGGTAGGATTTGAGTGTGTCAGACTAGATTAAGGGTTGGACACAAGTTGTCAACAAGGCACATTGAAAGCTGGTGGTGGCTCTAACATGAATAGGCTGCTGTTAAATGCTATAGAATCTGTTCTCTGCTCAAACTCAATAGTTTGACTAGAAATGGTTATGATCTGTTACTTAGAGACCATTTGCAGCCATTAATTGTACTCTTACACCCAAAGTACGATGGAATTTAATTACAATATGCAGAGACACTGGGCCACAACTGTTTATGACTTATTTTAAGAACATTCTGGTCGATTCCAGCAAATTGGCCAGTCAGATATATGACACGAATCCATCAAATATTTATGGGACATAACAGGTCAAAATCCTCCACCAGCTACACTTTTGTAATTACAGTGTTATAGAGGCGCAGTATTCCAGCAGCATACGTTCATGATTTGTGAAAGCCAATACCAAATTGAGTTGCTGCACTTTGCCAAGAAAAAGAAGATCCAAAAAGATAATACTAGCCATCCAAAATGCATCAACACCAGAGATATCAAGGCAGAATTTTTTTGGGAGCAAACGATTGAAAATACAGGCCAATGTGAAACGAAGATGATGAAATCAGTAATAGGTGTTGCCAACTTTGCTGGATACAGCCTCTGCCACACACTTTGGCATTGAATCAAAGAGATTCTGGATGTGCTTGCTGTGGAAAAGCAGTCCATACTGCTTCCACACGTGCCAAAGTTATCTGGTATAGCAGCGGGCAGTGTATCACTCGCCATTCGTTCCACAATACTCGAGTAACCGTTTTCTGGAGGCAAGAAATCAGGAGAACAGCAAGGCCAAGCCAACGGAGCAGGCCTATGAGCGACAGAGTAGTTTTTAACACTGCACGCAACATGTCTTGCGCATTATCCTGTTGCCGTGTGGCTGTCGGCAAGCACCAAAGGTAGGGAAAAAGAACAGACTCCATCACTTCAGAGATATAAACACTGGCTGGTTAATGCACTGCCAATCCATACTGAGGAGTGGGGAGCGAGTGGATTCCAATACCATTCTTAAGTACAGTCCTGCGAGCAGGGGCAATAAGGCAAAACGTAAGGCATCGGTGTCCTCAAACTAATCCAACTATCTTGGTGATGTAGGTAGAATCAGCATTTATCACTAACAGGAAGTCATAGCCTTCCTGTGTCTTAGTCATTCCCTGCACCATTGCCAGCGCAAATTCCTGTTGCATTGACTCAGTGGAGAACACAGCAATTTACACCTTGTGAACATTCCAGTCTGCTGCAAATGACGTCTGATTTTGTGTGTAGTCGCTGCTACTTGTGCAACAGTCTAAATTTGTTGTGGTTATAGTATGTGATGCGGTAGAGCAATCCATCACTGTCACGCACACGTTATGCCTGTTATATGTAATGGTGCAACAAGGTGGGTGGAATTGATTAAATTCCTCTTCCTTCTGCACCCAGTGATTACAGATCAATATTTCCTTGATTACATCAGACATCTCTATGCAGAATAATCCATAATCCGAATGGGTAACTCTTCTTCCTCTGTCTTCCTCTGTAACATTCTCAAAATGGTTGTTTTCTTCTATGTGGTATACTGAAGCTGCTTACGCAAAACAATTGCATGAAAGAATATTTCCAGCACATTACCACTGCCTGTCCTGTACGACATTTGCAATTAACGTTACTAGTGCCCTTTATGAGCATGCCTGAACCGATGTACTTGTCTCTTGTCACCTCAAATGCACGCTGCAAATTTGACCTAATTTGGAAGCTGCCGTCTAGATGTTTTATTTGGTGTGGCCAACACTATCGAGAGATATCCCACGACTTCTGTTACCTCTCGGTATAAGCACCAACATGTACAAAAGGGATTGTAGTGACAGGACAAACCTGTTGATATTCTTTTCATAATGCCACTTGACACACACTGACTGAAATGTATCACAGAAGAATGTGTATGGGGCAAAGTGGTATCCCAAGTACTGCGCTGGTCGTGATTCAACACAAGACACCAGTTGATCTCTGAGGCCAGCCTCATCCACTGCAGACAAAGCAGGCAGTCAGTAAGATTTTGACATCAGCTTTGGCTACAATCAACGCATCTTTTGGCAGGAGTTTCGTCCAGAGACTGTTCCTTTTCCTTCACCACCTCCATCTCCCTCTGAAGGCGAGAGGAGTTGCTTGAAAAGAGCTGACCACAGTGATACCAGATCTGAAAGAGAATGAGGGAACCTGAGGGTCACAGAGCGTGGGGTCCAGTGTCTGACAATATATCCAGTTAGTCCTCAGAATGGCATGGAGGGGAGTTATGAGAGGTGTCAAGAAAAGAGGGTTTCTTCTCCAGCTGAAGTGGGGGAAGAAAAAGAGAGGAGGGGAAGAAAGGAGCAGTAGGAGAACGAGTGAAAAGGCGCAACAGAGGCAAAGGTGAACGTTACAGATAAATGGTAGAGATGGTTAAATTTTCCAGGGCTGAGAATAGGATAGGTCGAGATTTGAGAATTCTTGACTTCATTTCCTCTTCATAGACCAGACAATCCAGAGAGCGAGGAGTATGTCACTTGGCTAATGCTGTTTAAGAATTTCTCTACGTGATGAGGGCAGCCATGTTTACTATGAACAACCACATATACCCGATTTCTTCAGAAGTGTATCCCTTTCAAAAATCAGATTGGAAGTGCCAGTGTCTACACGACTGCCCTTAGGACCTCTCTGAAAACACCAGACAATATCACGGCACTTCATATTAGGCCAGACAACGTCGTTGCATTGAAGAAAGATCACTATGGAACATTATATTCTGAGTCTTTTTAAAGAACTGGTAGGGAGTAATACTGATGTGTGTAAATCGCTCACAAGAACAAGGAGAATATGGATGATTGGCAAAGGGTGGTTTTGACAGAAGGGATCAACATCACATCTGAGAGACTAATTCCCTACACTTACCCTTGATGTAGTCCACAGAAAGAAAGCTGTTTGGTAGTGGCAATAGTACCCTTATTTTTCCTGGAACAGAGCAACTAAGGGGGGATGGGTTTCCCCTCAAGCTGGTCGGCCTGGACCTCCTCTCAGGAGGTAAACAAGAGGGAAAGGCAGTGGAGGAAAAAGGAGTAGAGAAAGAACTTTTCCTTTCTGAAGAGACTGCAGGCGAGTGATCTGAAGTATGAAGCTTAGTACACTTCATGGGCGGAGTGTTCCAAAGCTCCGAAAAGATGAGCATCCACTGCTAAGCGAACACTAAGAAGTTTCTTTTAATTGCATCTTATGGCAGGCAAGAAAACTCCCGGTCGATTGTAGCCCCTGAAGGTGCAGAGGAGGGAAAGAAATTGGGATGGTAAAGAATGAGGACACGGAAGGGGGCGAACAGGAAAGGTAATAACAGCACTGATGAAGTGCCGCAATAGTTTGAGAGGTCGTGCTCCGTGCTCGCCACGCACGTGATCCCGAAAGAATCTTCAGCCGCCTGGATCAGAAACGGCACTTCTGTTTAATGTTTAGCGTTGAATACACTAAATCCAGGTGCCGTTATTAGGTCACGCTACAACGACTTCCATTGTTCTCACTGTAGTTAAGTGTGACGAGCGTGACAGCAGTGGTACTGCTGTCGCTTCATACTCTTGCGTTCAAATGTTTGTAAACATAAGGGGCTAACTGCCGAGGTCATCGGTCCCTGGACTCACCAACTACTTAAACTTATGCTAACTGAAAAAAAAACACCCCCCACCCACACACACACACACACACACACACACACACACACACACACACACACACACACACACACCCACCCCTAACCTCCGAGGGCCTCGCGGTCTAAGGCGCCATTATACGGACTGCTCGGCCGCTTTCGCCGGAGTTTAGAGTCCTCCCTCGTGCATGTGTAGTTAAAGTTCAACGTTTGTTAAGCTTAAGGGACTTAACTGTCGGGTCATACAAACTACGTATGAACTACCTTATACTAAAGACGGCACCAACATCCATGCCCGAGGGGGATTCGAACCCCCGACGGGGAACGGCCTCGCGCATCGTAGCATAGCGCCTCAATACGCTCGGCCGCTCCGCCGCGGCGTAGTTTAAGTAGTTTGTAAGTCTTGGGACTAATGAACGTGAGTTCGGTTCCACAACAAACATTTGAACATTTTGACCAAACGATGCCGCACAATCCGTGACATGTTACTCCAGACTGTGCTGCCATTTCCGCGAGGCTTGATACACTCATTTTCTCTTAGGTCGATATTACACTATCAAATTTTCTTTGACCAAAAAAAAAAAAAAAAAAACTAAGTGAACTGAAAGATTTGTTCTTAACTTCAGCTGCTGCATACATAGAGTATAAGTACCTATTTATACTCTATGGTTACATGTACAGGAATTGCAATGGCTACACAATTCGATGGACTCACATTGCTGATGCTTGAATTTACCGTGGTACTCTCCTCTAAAAAATTAGTGGAACTAAGTCCACTTGTGGTTAATAACGAGCCTTTCCACTTTTGACAGTACTCTGTTGCATATGAAGTAAACAATCGAAATTTTTGTATTTGTGTAACTATATGTAAATGTATTTCATGTCAGTATGATTTGAGTTGAAACTTCCTAGCAGATTAAAATTGTGCCAAGGCAAAGGTCCCAGGTTCAAATCCCGGATGTGCGGTACACCATTTATCTCCCAGGAAGTTTCATATCAGTGCAAACTCTGCTGCAGAGTGAAAGTGTCATTTAAGTTAGATATCTGCTATATATACATACATACATAATGTATCACGGTTTTCAACCTGGTTGCCGTAAGAATAAGGGCCTAGGAATGCCTCCGCATTTAATCACTGGCCGTCATCGGGCAAGTGCGGAGACACTCTTAGCCCCTTACTCTTACGGGAACCAGGTTGTAAAACTGGAGTTTCAGTGATAGTTGACAGGGAAAAAATTGAGGATCTGTATCTGACGAGAAGCGTGCTAGAATAATCCGCGCAGTTGTGGTGATCGCTGTGTCCTCAGTGGTGTAGAGGTCAGCGCAACGGCCTAGCAAGCAGGAGACCAGGGGTTCAAACCGCGGCTGGGTACGCATTTTCAACTTTACCTATTGGCGTTTAATGTAAATTCCGTGAATATAAGTATTTGTCTGAATAAACGTGTAGTGAATTCAACACATAGTCATTATGTACTTTTGCCTTCTGTGCTACATAACAATTACTTTTACGTGTTTTGCAGTGCAATCATTCATCAGTTCATCGCTAATGACCTCTGCAATTATATTTTAGCTTTCGGCGCGAAGCAGTTGATTGTTATAATCAGCCTCGTACAACTGTATTAATTTTGTTGTTGCGACGACGCAGCATATGAATTTCGTCGTCACATATTCGAACTAAGTCAAACTGCTATTGCATTAAGCGGTTATATTTTTAATTGCTGTCATCTTAAGACGAACGCATTCTTTGATAAAATCCAAGGTGAGTAGCTAGATTTGTTCAAAGAATTTTTTAGAAAAAGCAACTCTGACGCAAGTTTCATACACTGTCGAATTTTATTTGCCCAAGATTTGTCAAATTTTGATAGTGTAATATTGGACTTACTGATGAATTCAAGAGTCATTACGGAACACGGAAGATGAGTGCATGATCTTGCTGTGTTGTAACACTGATAAGGCGAAAGGACCGACTCACGGGATCACATGGCCTCTAACGTAGCTATGGTTTGAGAGACTGCAGAGGGTGGAAAACTAAAATTAAATGATGGAGTTATATAATTACAAATGTGCTGCATTAACGAAAAAGTTACGCTTTGCAGAAGTTTGACATTGTATTCCACGCTGGAGACGTTAAACACACAGTTTGTGCAGTGCAAACCATGTTTTTATTTTTTATTCTACCTCTACCTTAAGGGAACGAGCTCCATCAAACCAAGACAGGTTACACAGAAAATTCATGGTTATGTTGCTGAAAACAAATGCACTGTGTTATTTCGTGGAATTAATGTGCTGCTTAGCTCTCAGAGCGTTCAGTATGGAACCACGACTGGCTGCAGAAAGGTAGCCCAAGCCTTCATATCTGTAGGATCTGAAATAGGTTCTGAAGTTTACGTGGAAGCAGTACTACCTCATCAGACTATTACGAAGAATCGAGTAATTTCCCTGCAGACGCTATTAAAAAGGTGCTGGTTCCGCGCGTTACTGCTGCTATTCCCCGTAAGAGCCTTAGTCGTAACTGATATCTGGATGGAGGATGCACGTTTAACTACCACAGTGACTGTACTCCATATTAATTAATCATGGCGCATGGCGAACAGTTTTGTTTACTGCCCCATTTCTCGATGAGGAAAAAAACAGCAGTTTACGTTTTATTGGAGCATGTACGCCGTTTGCGATCTTTGAACAATTTTGAGGACGTAATTTAGTCAGCACTTTCATAACAATGTCCTACTGGTAGCTCTGAAAGACTTCACTGTACTTTCTTGCACTTGCCTTCATACTTTTTAAGTTGGAGTTTTGGCGCCGCAGCCAGAACATCTCGTATAAAGCACTGGTAGCATGCTGTAAAATTTACTCCCAAAGTTACTGAAACAGGAGGTAGAAGTCCGATGGAACATACCGTTAGATTTGCTGGTTTCAGTAAGTGAGGAGTTGCTCCCCATACAAAGACTTCAGACTTTAGATGAGCCGACCTTCAATGAGTTTCATGTTCCTCAAACCATTCAAAGACGTTAGCAATGACCTAGTACTAGGCAACAACCAAACACTCCATTTGCTACCGATAATGTACACTTCTGGATGAGTACTTTGGTCCTCATGAATTGGTAATGCCCCCGAAGCACTTAAATGGAGATGCAGAAATTATATAGACGGAAGGAATGATGCGATTGAAATGACACAAAGGAATTTACAACATTAACTGCCTGTGGACACTAAACTGAATTAATGTGTGTAAAGTCTAACTCTGGTCTCTTCGCGGTTGTGGCGAACACTACGCTACTGGGACACAGTATTCACGACTGCATGGACTACTATAGCACGCGTCTCGGCAGACGCGTATTTTCAACTTACCCACACACTACTGACTAAATGTACTTTGCTACTTTCCCTCATTACTCGCGGCATTTCGCCGATTGCCGTATGCCCTAGGGCAGGCGAACCGAAGACTACGTTTTATTGGCGAAATACTTACAATGCAGACTTACTAGAGAAGCTGCCTAACTAAGCTTATCCGACCTCTCTGAGTATTGTGCGCAGTGTGGGATCCTTTTAAGGCAGCTCTTTTGGTATTGTGGCGATACAGGGAAGAGAGAATCTCGGGAATGAAAAGAGTTTGAAAGGGAATCCTTGCAACGGCGGCGTTTATTGTCGCTGCGAGATCTACTCACGAAATTTGGATCGCCGACTTTTTCCTCCGACCGCGAAAATATATTATTGACTCCCAACTGCACATGGGAAAGTATGATAGATTACGAAATACCAGATCTCAGATATGCAGGTTATATTTCTTTCCAGGCACTATTCGACAATGGAATGATATACAAATAGTGTAAAGATGGTCTGACACGAATTTGAGATTTGCAGAGTAGATGTTGCATACACAGGGTAAAACGGGCAACGATCCCTTCTTCAGCGCGGAAGCTCACTAGGCCTGAACTCTTACCAGAATCTGCTAAATGCCACTACTAATGAGAGAGACTGCATCAGTAGTGTGCGAACAAGTTGAGAATTTGCGTCTGATGGGACGTGTGCTTGAGGAGTCGCTGATCACTATGTCCTAGTAGCGTAGTGGGCGCAACTGCCTAGTAAACAGACCTTGAGTTCGAATCCCGTCTGTATGCAAATTTTCTACTTTCCCCATTTTATTTTTTTCAATTCCTACTGGCAGATGATGCAAATTGCTTTGTATCTCGATTGATAAAAGGTGAGGATTAAAACACTACACATGCACACGCATAGCACATATTGTGCTTTGATGCTGAGCGCTAAAACTGTAATGTTATCGAACATATTCTGCTTTCTGTGAAAGCATTTGAAGTGACTGAAGCACTATACAGACCTATTCTTTCCTGCTCTTGGAACATTAATACAACTGAATGTTGCTACAAATTACGAGTTCCTTTATAGTTACTAACAGTCACACGAAAATACAGTCCATCGAAACTGCCACAGCCATTGGAGTTCCAGAGGTATGCAAGACGTCTGGCCCAACTTGTTTACTTCATAGAAAATATTTTTAGGTGACAGTAGCTAATTAGAAAATTTACGACGGAGTAAATTTCACGAATGTTTCGGGCACTCTGTCCATCTCCACTCCTCGCCTGTCCATTTCCTCCCCTTATCAGCCGCCGCTGCCGCCCCCCCCCCCCCCCCGTATCTATCTATGAAAAATTACATGATCGGCCAAACAGTTGGCAAGTCTACTGCAACGTACCCACCGCCTTGTACCGTAAGATGGCTCACGATGGGTACCTACGCCTTAATTCAGTGTACAGTCGCCGCAGCTGAGTGGCCGAGCGATCCGCTGCTCGCCGTCGGAGGTTCGACTCCTCCCTCGGACATCTGTGTATTTGTTGTCCTTAGCATAAGTTAATGCTTGTAAGCCTAGGGACATGAGCAGTATAGTGAAGTCCCATTTACGAACGTAAGAACATTTGATTTTCTGTGTACATCGACTCTCGACAAACAGACACGTTCATTTAAATCTATTTGAAATTTTGCTTCCCCGTCCCTGAAAAGTAGCCAATAAATTGTAAATAATGTGATTTGATCCCGTTGGTAATTTGAAGTTGTAGGGATGGCATCTTGCTCGCCGACATCATAGAATTTGAAGTCGGGCTTCCCTACTCTCCATAATTTTAAGCTTGTGATTTCAGTATTGTTATTGTTTACATCAATAAGATGTACCGATACGTTCAGTCTTGAGTCTTCTTTTAAGGACTCTCTCTCTCTCTCTCTCTCTCTCTCTCTCTCTCTCTCTCTCTCTCTCTCTCTCAACTGAGTTTGTTACTGTCTACAATTTGCTAATTATGCGTAAAGCACACAAATATGAGTAAATATTCATAAAGCGTTCAACACTGTGCAAAACGAACTACCACTCAGCATAAAAATTCACAAGACATTTTACAGAGGTAAGTTACGAGCTAGTTCTTAAAGAACACTTCTTATCCAAAACAAAATTCATTATATGTGCAACTTCAATTTTAAATTTTATTTCAGAAACAGTTGCAGTTCAGTTTAATGCAATGATTACTCTGTATATTTAAATCTCTCCGTACGTTTAGAATTCACAATCTTAGTAGTAATACCGTAATTCCGCAGGAATGGTTATTCACGGACCATCAAAATTTACACTAGCTCTTTGAAACCAAGGAGGTTAGAATATAGGGAGACGCCCATATGCTGAAAAAGTGAAACAACCCTCCGCCACACTTAAGTTTTGGAGAAGTGTTCGTATTGCAGATCTAACGTTTTATGTCACTTAAAACAGGAATAAAATGTCCGGCGCTTTTGCCGTGACGTACAATGTGATGAAAGAGTGGAAATTAGCCGTTAAAATTAAGTTTTCGAATATATGATTATTACTATTTATGCAAGAAAGTATATTGTTTGAAAGTGCATACTGTGCAGTGACTGTCAGTGAAAAGCGTTAACAGTAAGAGGTTCGACTTAACACACAGTTTTAACGAAGAAATAAAATTCCAAAGCTGACCAAGACGGCGGACAGGCTTCAACTGGCATATGTGCTCGGCATAGATAATGTCATCTCCCTTTATTGTAACCTCCTTGGTTGAAACAGTATGCTGTTTTCTATGAGTATCACTATTTTACAAGTCTATGCTCAGACAAGAACCGAACAACGCAGCTGTAATTTCTGAAACGAGCGGAAATCACAGTTTCATGCATTGGCAAGAACTATCCTCTAGGAAAACCTCTCCTGATTTTACATTTGTTTAGATTGTCCTGTCACTCCTACATTTATCAACATCTCGGCGGTATTTCGGTCGAAAAATCTGTAATTTTATTCGTATGTGGCACGTTCCGTAGCACTGAATCGAGGAACTTGTCTCGATGCTCGTCGAACGAGTCAGTGCATCATATTGTAACGAAAGAATAATAAAAAGGGAAAATATAGCAACCTATACGACAGGCCTACGCATAAGGTGAAACAAATAAGCTTTTATTTTTTTATTTTTACAGGAATTCCTCGACAGAATGGAAAGTGTGAGCCATGAGGGAACTCAACCTTGAAAGTGCATGGATAACTATTAAGCTTTCTGAATTCTTGTGGCAGCTTCTTAAAAAAAAATAAAGAAAGAAAATAGATGCAGCAGAATACTGCTGCCCCTTTCTGCACAAGGGTCAAGGAGATGTGATCGAAATGCGGATTCGATTTTTGTCTAGTAACGGCTGAGTGAAAGCTGTTACCTCTTGTGAATAAGCAAATTGTAGCGGAATATCTCCCCCTGCCCAGAGCACGGCCCCCAGATTTTAGTACATTTTTTAACTTCGGGCAAGAAGGGGAATTTCTTATTTTTCGCCCCGCCGACAGTGCCCGGACTTTATCCGCCACACGGCCGGCCCCCGGCCTGCAACGCGAGTCCTGCGTTGTGGTCTGTTACTGCTGACAAGGGCACGCCGGCCGCTATCGGCCCACCTACACACACGTGGCCGCCTGATGCGACGCCTGGCTGCCCTGTCGGGTCCGCCGCGCTCTCTTCCGTCTCGAGCCTCCGCCCCGACAGGATGTCCTGACTAGCTCCGGCTAACCTGTGGCCCTGCTCCACTGGCCAGATATCCCTGTTTCCTTGTTGATTTCCTACTTACCGTCACATGTGTACAGCTGCGAGCTTTTAAACAGTTGCAGTTAACGAACTACTTATTTCACAATCCTAACATGCCCTTAGTAGAAAGTGCAGAAAATGGCTATGTTACGCACAAAGGGGACATTTACGTGTGGGGGTGGGGGGTTACACCAGGGGTCTGTGCTGAACCGCTGTTTCTCAAATACATAAATGACGTACTTTATTGGTACTAAATCACAGTAAGATTTTTTTTTACAGTTTCTAACAATCAGAACAAGAAAAACTGACATTCTGATGGCACAGAATGTGCGCATGCTGAGACTGAACAAATTTCTAGGCGTTCAGATAGTAAGCTGTCGAAAGCCCATGTTCACGACCTTCACGATCTAAATACTGCGTTGTTTACCATTAGAACAGTATCTGAAATAAGTGATAGTTCAACACGAAAAGTAGCCAAATTTGCGCATTCTAATTCGCATATGACGTATGGCGTCATTTTTTGGTGGCAAGGGAATCAACAATCCAATGATTGAACACAACAGGCAGTGGCGTAACTATGGGGGGGGGGATGAGGGAGATAGAACCCCACCCCCAGAACCCAAAAAGAGAAAGAAAGAAAAGATATCGTATAACAACAATCTGGTAAAGGTAAAGATTGAAAACTTGGGGTGTTTTTCATTGGATGGGAGTGAATTAGTTTCTTCAACGGGAGTGGTAGATGGTAGTCTGTCTGGAAACTGACAAATTTTGCTCGTCAAGCAGATCTCCCTCCTCCCCCCCCCCCCCCCAAAGCCAATTTCTAGTTACGCCACTGACAACAGGCAGGATCCTGTTTGGAGGTGGTATGCCGTAGCCTTCCTCCGATTTTTGGTGGTAACTGCTGTAATTCAAAACTGGTATTTAATTCGCAGAAACGGGCGGTTGGTGTGAGCTTACGAACTTCTTGTCAATTCCTGTTAAGTACCTTCGGAATTCTGACATTGTCATCTCAATACATATTTTCATGTTTGTAGTTAATACATTCTGTGATACGGAAGCCGATAGATTTTATGATGGTAAAAGATTCCGGAACCAGGTTTTGAACTGTAAGACACGCCCAGGGGCAGATACAGTCTGACCATAACATTGGTCATGAACTGTAGGCCGAAACTGAAAAAAGCTGCAGAAAGGTAGGAAAATAATGAGATGGAACTTTGATAAATTGAGGGAACCTAAAGTTCTTAAGAATTTCAGAAGGAGCTTTAGGCAACAATTTACAGAAACGGGGCAAAATAAAACCGTGGAAGTGGAATGGGTAGCTTTAAGCAATGAAATAGTCAAGGCAGCAGATGAGCCAATAGGTACAAAGGCAAGACCCACAAAAATCCTTTGATATCACAGGAAATAAATTTAATTGATGAAAGGAGAAGATAAAAATATGCAGGAAATGAAGCAGGTAAGCCGGCCGCGGTGGCCGAGGAGACTAAGGCGCTCCAGTCACGGTCTGCACGGCCACTACGGTCGGGGGTTCGAATCCCCCCTCGGGCATGGATATTTGTGCCGTCCTAGTTCGTAAGTAGTTCATAAGTAGTTTGTAAGTTTAGGGACTGATGACCCCGTAGTTAAGTCCCATAGACTATATAAACATTTGAAGCGGGTAAAATGGAGTACAGACGACTAAAATGAGTGACAAAGTGCAAAATGGCTAAGCAGGAGTGGCTAGAAGCTGTTGGTTGGTTGTTTTAAGGGGACTAAACAGCTAGGTTATCAGTCCCGGCTAGAAGCCAAATGCAAATCTGTAGAAGAATGTATAACTAGGGTAAAAGTATATATACCGCCTACGGCAAAATAAGACATTTGGTGACAAGAAAAATAGCTATATGAATATCAAGAATGCAGACGGAAAACTAGTTCTGAGTAAAGAAGGGAAAGCGGGACGGTGGAAAGAGTATATAGAGGCGTTCTACAAAGGAAATGAACTTAGAAACAATATTGTAGGTAGGGAAGAGGATAAAGATGAAATAGGAGATACTATACTGAGAGAAGAATTTGACAGAGCACTTAAGACCTGGGTCGAAACAAGCACCCTGGAATGGACGACGCCGGCTGCGGTGTCCGAGGGGACTGAGGCGCTCCAGTCACGGTCTGCACGGCCACTACGGTCGGGGGTTTGAATCCCCCCCTCGGGCATGGATATTTGTGCCGACCTTAGTATTAGCTAGTTCATAAGTAGTTTGTAAATTTAGGGACTGATGACCCCGTAGTTAAGTCCTATAAGCTCTACAAACATTTGAATGGACGACATTCCCTCAGAACTACTGAAGTCTTTTGCTGAGCCAACCATGACGAAATATTTCAACTGGTAAGATGTACGAGGCAGGCGAAATACCCTTAGACTTCAAGAAAAATGTAATTCCCATTCCAAGCAAAGCAGACGAGAACAGGTGTGAAAATTACAAACCCATCAGTTTAATAAGACATGGTTGCAAATTTTAACACGAAAGATATGCAGAAGGATGGAAAGGCTGATAGATGCTGACTTCGGGAATATCAGTTGGGATTCAAGAGAAACGTAGGCACACAGGAGGCAATACTCACCTTACGACTTATCTTAGAAGATAAATTACGGAAAGGCACACCTACATTTTTAGCGTTTGTAGATTTGGAGAAAGCTTTTGACAATGTTGATTGGAATACACTCTTGCAAATTCTGAAGTCAGCTGGCGTAAAGAACAGTGAAAGGAGGGTTATTTACAACCTGTACAAAAACCAGACAGCAGTTATCAGAGTTGAAGGGCATGCAAAGGGATGCAGAGGTTGGGAGGGAGTAAGACAGGGTTGTAGCCTTTCTCCAATGTTATTCAATTTGTACATTGAGCCAGCTCTAAAAGAAAGCAAGAAGAAATTTGGAGGAATTAAAGTACAAGGTGAAAAAATAAAAACCTCGCGTTTTGCTAATGACATAGTAATTTTGTCAGTGACAGCAAAGAAACTGGAGGAGGTATTGAATGGAATGGTGGTGGTGGTGGTGGTGGTGGACATGAGGGACCAAACAACGAGGTCATCAGTCCCTTCAACCCCAAATTGTATACGCCACGGAACCCAACGAAAAATAGGTGAAAGCCAAAAGACCATTACACTAGGAAATAAAATCGACTCACCAACAAGACTAAGACCAACCCAGGGCAGCAAATGCTACAGTGTCCGATCCCACAGCTCTGGAAGCGACCTCTAGCCTAAACCACAAGGTACTAATGCCACAGTGGTCAACGTATCATAGCTCCAGAGCAGGGAGAAATAAAACTACATTAAAATGTAAAAGAGTGGGGGGGGGGGGGCTGATGGGGATAAGGCTCTAAACCCCACAATCAGCCAAGAATCACAAACCCACTCACCCCGACCAAGCGAGTCCTAGAGCTGACAATAAAATCTACTTTCACGGAGGAAGGCAAGGACGCGATCAACCATCCGTGGGTCATCCGCCAAAACTGAAGACAATGCAGGCGGTAGGCCATAGTCGCCACGAAGTGTCGAATAGAGTGGACATTCAGTCAGAATATGAGAAACGGATTGTACGGCTCCACAATCACAATGTGGTGGATTGTCATTTTGTAAAAGAAATCCATGGGTCAGCCTGCAGTGTCCAAGACGGAGGCGACAGAGGACAATTGATTCTCTCCGGGAAGGGCGTAAAGATGAACTCCAAGCTGCAGTCGTATCTTTGATGGTGCGGAGTTTATTGGAAGGGGCAGTAGCTTTCCAACTGCTATCCCATGAGGAGTGAAGCAAAGATCTGATCTGCACCCGCAGATCGGCACCCGGAATTTGAAAGGGAGACGGGCAGCGAGTAATTGCCGATCTAGCCAACTGGTCAGCTACTTCATTCCCTGTAATACCAACATGGCTTGGCACCCAGAGAAAGGTAACTGAGCAGGCAGCACGATGAAGGTCAGCAAGGAGTTCATGGATGGAAATAACTAAAGGATGGGAGGGGAAACAACGATCAATGGCCTGCAGACTGCTCATGGAGTCAGCACAGATTAAACCACGGTCCACGGCAGAATGTTTAATAAAACAGAGGGTTCTATAAATCGCCATCAGCTCTGCCGTAAACACACTGCATGCCTCTGGCAGAGAATGGCATTCCGCCCCAACAGGAGATGTAAAAGCATATCCGGAGTGGCCCGCTGTTTTCGAGCCATCAGTGTAGAAGATAGAGGCGCCCTGAAACTCTTCTAGTACTGGGCGCACCAAACGCCGAAAGACCATGGGGGAAATTAAAGCTTTTGGGCCCTGGAAGAGATCCGTCCGAATTAGTGGTCGCGGCACCATCCATGGAGGTGTGCGTGCAGTAAAATGGGGGGCGCAATCTAGCGAAGGGAAATGGAAATCCCGGCAAAGAGAGGCAAGCCGCAGTCCGACGGGAAGGCCCGCCCGCGGCCGAGTATCAGGGGGTCGAAGCCCTTCATATGCAAAAAGAACCTGGTAAGCGGGATGAGCAGGATATTGCCGGATGGCGATGGCATAAGACGCCAGAAGCTGATGCCGCCTGACCTGAAGAGGGCAGATTCCCGCCTCAACAAGGAGACTGTCGACCGGGCTAGTCGGGAATGCACCTGTAGCCAAGCGGACACCATAATGGTGAACCGGGTCTAATAATTTCAGGGCAGAAGGAGCTGCCGAGCCATAAACTTGACACCCATAGTCCAATCGGGACAAGATTAGAGCCCGATAGATACGGAGGATAGTTGTTCGGTCTGCACCCCAAGATGAATGAGCAAGGAAACGTAGGGCATTGAGTTTCCTCATACAACTAATCTTTAGGTGGCGAATATGGGGCACCCAAGTCAATTTTTTGTCAAAGAGAAGACCCAGGAAACGATGCTGTGCTACAACTTCCAGGCGCTGATTACCCAAGAACAGTTCTGGATCAGGGTGAACTGTAGTACGACGACAAAAGTGCACCACCCTCGTTTTTGATGAGGAAAACTGGAAACCATGGGACGTAGCCCACACTGAAGCCCGCCGAATGGCGCTCTGGAGCTGACGTTCAGTAGAAGCTAATGAGTAGGAGCTGTACCATATGCAAAAGTCGTCGACATACAATGCCGGAGTTACCAGTGACCCAACAGAGCTCACCAACCCATTGATGGCGATTAGAAAAAGTGTAACACTCAACACTGAGCCCTGGGGGACACCGTTCTCCTGTATCCGAGGGGAGCTAAAGGAAGAGCCAACTCTGACACGGAACAGGCGGAGGGATAAAAACTGACGGATAAAAATTGGTAAGGAGCCTCTGAGGCCCCAGTCATGAAGAGAACGTAAAATATGATGACGCCAAGCAGTGTCATATGCCTTATGCAGATCGAAGAAGACTGCTACCAGATGATGTCTTTTAGAGAAGGCCTGTCTGATCGCAGTCTCCAGTCGAAGTAAATGGTCAATAGGGGATCGTCCCTCCCGGAACCCACACTGGTAAGGTGAGAGAAGTCCCCGGGATTCAAGAACCCAGCATAATCTGCGGGCTACCATCCGTTCAAGTAGTTTACAGGGGACACTTGTCAGGCTTATTGGTCGATAACTGTCCAGCACCGACGGGTCCTTGCCAGGCTTGAGGGCAGGGACCACAATACTCTCCCTCCACTGGGAGGGGAACACCCCTTGAAGCCAAATACGGTTAAAAACTTTTAGGAGAAATTGTCGTTGAGAGGGGTTAAGGTGTTTCAGCAATTGATTGTGGATATCGTCAGGGCCAGGTGCTGAATCACGAGAAGAGGAGAGGGCCAGCGATAGCTCCCAGTCAGTAAAAGGTTCGTTATATGGTTCCACCTGGTGAGAAGTAAAGCCTAATTTGAAGGTTTCGGCCTGGCGTTTCTGAAGGAGAAAGGTCGCCGGATATGAAGTTGTCGCCGAGACATTGGCGAAGTGAGTTGCAAGATGTTCTGCAACAACAGATGGCTCCGTGCAGACCCCATCAGGCAGGGCAAGACCAGGGACGGAAGACGGCCGCCAGCTACCTTGGATAGATCGGAGCATAGCCCACACTCTTGTCAAAGTGACAGAAGAACCCAACGAGGAGACAAAATGCTCCCAACATGTCCGCTTACTTTGTTTGATTAAGTAACGAGCTCTGGCACGCAGACGTTTGAAATTTATTAGACCAGCGAGCGATGGGTGGCGCTTAAGATGTTGCAAGGCCCTACGGCGCTCGCGAATGGCTGCGGCAACAGTTGCATTCCACCAAGGGACAGGCCGGCGAGTAGGAGGGCCTGTCGACCGGGGAACAGCGGCGTTGGCAGCTTGGGTGATCATGTTGGTCATTTGGCTTATAACATCATCTATACAGCCTGAGGGGGAAGATGGGAACACAACCTGGGATGTATATAGCGGCCAATTAGCACGACGGAATACCCAGCGGGGTACCCTGGCTCGTGGTAGGCGTGAGGGAAGTGAAAGGATCAACGGAAAGTGGTCGCTATCGCAGAGGTCGTCATACGCCGACCAGTGAAATAAAGGAAGGAGAGAAGGAGAAGTGAGAGAGAGGTCTATGACAGAAAAGGTGCCGTGAGCGGCACTAAAATGAGTTGGGGAACCATCGTTGAGAAGGCTCAGATTGTGGTCAGCAAGAAACTGATCTATGAGGCGGCCCCGGCTAGATGTGTAAGCACTGCCCCACAAAGGATGGTGGGCATTGAAGTCCCCAAGGATGAGGTAAGGAGGGGGGAGTTGCTGAAGGAGGGCCACTAGGGACGTGAGTGTAGGTGGCCTGTCAGGTGGAAGGTAGAGGTTGCAAATGGTCAATGGAGTGTCCAAGTGAACTCGGACAGCAACCACTTCCAATGGAGTTTGGAGAGGAATCCAGGTACTGACAATATCTGTCCGGACCAAAGTACAAACCCCACCAGACGCCTGGAGGGGACCAACCCGGTTCCGACAAAAAGCACGAAACCCACGGAGGGTCGGTGAATGTGCATCCATAAACCTCGATTCCTGCAGGACGACACAGGCCACAGAAGAGAGAGAGATTAGCTGTTTAATCTCCAAGAGGTGACGGTAGTAACCATTACAGTTCCATTGGATGATCACATCACGAGGATCTAGGCGGGAAGCGAATGGCATAACGTCTGTCACGCTGCTTTGTCAGCGTCCGTCACCAAAGAAGAAGGGACAACATCCATAAATAGCTGATCAGCCTCGGGCTCAATGGGATGAGCGAGTTGCGAAAGCACAGTCGGCGCCTCCGGTGATACCGGAGGGGCTTTATCTTGTAACTTTGGTTTCTTCTTCTTCTTCTCCTTCTCTTTCTCTTTCTCCTTCTCCTTCTCTCGTGTGGGACGGGCAGGACCCACCCCAGAGAGAGGACTTTTGTCAGTTAGGTCTGGTACTGACGAGGATCGGGCGACCTTTGAACTCACTGACTGGGAGTCCGATGGCCGGCTGGAGGTCGAAGATCTCCGATCTGGGGAATGCCGGGACGGAAGGCCCTGAGATAGGGCACTGTCACCGGCAGGCGACGGAGAAGGGGTGCACTTCTCCGGCTGGGAAGGGGTGGGACACAAAGGGAGGGCTACAGGAGCTACAGGAGAGGGAGATGTGAGGGAGGGGTGTGGACGGGGTGTAGGGGGGAGATGGGAGTGGGAAGGGGAGGGTGAAAGGCTAGACGATAACGTCGTAGCGAAGGTCGTCGCCATTTGCACGGGATGCAGACGTTCATATTTACTGCGGGCCTCAGGGTACGTCAAACGCTCCAGGGATTTGTACTCTTGTATCTTTTCTTTTTTGAACATAGGGCAATCTGGCGACCGTGAAGAGTGGTGTTGTTGACAGTTGACGCACACCGGCGGAGGAACACAGGGGCTCCCCTCATGTAGTGGGCGTCCACAATCACCGCATACTGGGACTGCTGTACAGCGAGAGCACATATGACCAAACCTCATACATCGAAAACACCGCATGGGAGGTGGAATGTAGGGCTTCACTTCACATCGATATATCATTATCTTGACCTTCTCTGGGAGTGTGTCCCCCTCGAAGGCCAAGATAAAGGCCCCAGTATCGACGCGGTTATCTTTAGGTCCCCTCTGAACGCGGCGAACAAAATGTACACCACGCCGCTCGAGATAGGCCCTAAGCTCCTCATCAGTTTGAAGGAGGAGGTCCCGGTGGAATATCACACCCTGTACCATATTCAAGGATTTGTGCGGGACAATTGTTACTGGAATGTCGCCAAGGGTGGTGCAGGCGAGCAAAGCTTCAGACTGGGCTTCCGAGACTGTTTTAATGAGTAATGAACCAGATCTAAGCTTACCCATAGATTCCACTTCACCAAACTTGTCCTCTATGGTCTCGACAAAGAACAGAGGTTTGGTGGAAGTGAAAGTTCCTCCATCAGTCCTTGAGCAGACGAGATAGCGAGGAAAGGGTTTTGCTCCTAACCGGCGAGCCTGGCCTTCCTCCCAAGGGGTAGCAAGGGAGGGAAACATCCTCTTATCCGCAGTAGTAGCATTAAACGATCTCTTCCTGTCTTGAGAGACGGCCGATGCACGACCATTTTGGAGTCTAACTCTTTTCATGGGGCTAGACGTCCGCCCTGGTGTCACCCACTCCGAAACCGGGGCTCTCTCCATGGGCGCCACCCAGCCTCAGCAAAGGCCACCTGGCACGATGGCCATTGCCGGGAGTTCTGATACCCCCGAGGACAGGCATCAACTCCTTGGCTTGCATGGAGAGGTCGCAGCTCAGACACCAGTAGTGTGATCCCTGTGGTGTCAGGGGGCTCAGCCAAAGGGTACATAACAGCCCCCCCACACGGACTGGCTACACGTGCTGGGGACCTAGCGGGGGATGGGGGCTACAGCGAGGAAAGGAAGTGGAAAGGAAAGGATAGGACCCGCGCTGTAGGGGCTAGGTCGGGAGTTCTTCCCCAATTGGCTCACACATTATCGGACAATTTTGGTATGGAAGGTCAAACCCCGAGGGGGACCAAACTGGGCCAAAAACCGGTGTACACAGCTGACAAAACCAAAGTGCAGGACAATCGGTACCATGGGATAGCCGAGCCGTCATCCAGAGTACCACCGAGAGACGGGGTTGGAGAGGGTGGGAAGGAGGAATTGGGATGGGAAGGAGGGGGAACTAGGAGGGGTAATGCAGCCTGGGGAAAGCAGGAAAAAAGGCTGCAATGGCTCAGGGACCCGTGCGCGCCACACACGTACCCACAAAAGAGCTGTGGGCCCCCTGGGGGGATTGAATGGAATGGACGGTGTGTTGAAAGGAGCATATAAGATGAAGATTAACAAGAGCAAAACAAGTGTAATGGAATGCAGTCTTAGAAAATCACGAGATGCTGAAGGAATTACATTAGGCAACGAAAACAAAGGTGGTAGATGAGTTGTTACTTGGGTGGTAAAATGTCATATGATGGTCTCAGTACAGAGGATATAAAATGCAGGTTGGCAATGGTAAGAAAAGCGTTTTGAGAAAGAAATTTGCTTTCACGGTCTATTAATTTCAGCGTAAGGAAATCTTTTCAGAAGGCATTTGTGTGGCGTGTTTACTTGTACGTGAGTTAAACTTTGACGATAAATAGTTCATACAGGAAGAGGATAGAGGCTTCTGAAATGTGGTAGAGAAGAATGCTGAAGATTAGGTGGCTAGAACGTGTAACTAATCACGAGGTACTGAACAGAAATGGGAGGAAAAAAGGAATTTTTGGCATACCTTGACTAAAAGAAGGGATCGATTGGTAGGACATTCTTAGACAAAGGGATCGTAAATTTAGCATTGGAGGGAAGTGTGTGCGGTAAAAATCTCAGAGGGAGACCAAGAGACGAATACAGTAAGCAGATTCAGATAGATGTGGGTTGCCGTTCTTACGAGATGAAGAGGCTTGTGCTCAAGATAGCGTAGGGTGGAGAGCCGCATCAAACCATTCTCCGGACTGAAGACCGTAACACAACTCACTGCGCTAACAGAGGCGGAACAGTCCTTACGTATTCTGCTAGATACCCATCCCAATTATTGACAATTGTCAGTATCATGGAGGACTATTTCAGGCAAGTCTCGTAATGCTATTTTCTAAGAGAGTTACTCTCTTAAGAGCAATAGAAACTGGTAATGACATGGATATACAAACACGGAGATATGTGAACACCCAGAAGACCACTGCGGTCGGCGACGTCTATTTGTCAGGCAACAGCTTGATTCTGACTGCTAACATTCCGATTTAATTCCTGCCTCGTTCTACACAGTATTATTATTCTTGCCAGCCACGCAGGCTGCCTGTTAGTGGTAGTACCTTGTTTCAAGCGTTCTGAGAGCAGCTTTCAGAAAGCATTAGAAATGTGTCAGGAAGCATATTTATCGTCTATATCATCACTATAAACACCCTGCCAACCTTGTTCCTCAGATTTGGAAAGGCATCTTCCGCAGTTATATTAGGTTTTCTAAATAGTTTATAATTGTATGTACCCTCGTAAAAAAAAAAAAGCCTCTGGATTGTGACATTAATAAATGCTCTGAAATAGCAATAACATCAGTGTCAACATTTACAAGCAGTTCACTAACTTCATCTCTAACACCCTGTAATTTTGTTGAAATATTCATATTCCTCTTTATTTGGATAAGTGACCTATGTGAAAAGTGGCTCTTTTGTTAGAGGGACTTCATTTAAGCAAGCAAACTTATCAGCCGACTTCCATCTAAAAAGGGTGCAGCTCTAACACCCACCACAGAAATTTTCCTCACGATTACCCCCCCCCATCCCCCTTACGCTTTCACCTATAAACTCTGCGAATCTTCAAATCTCATACCTATTGAGGTGCAGGCTGTGACTAGTGCAACCCGACGTGCTGATGGGCTCATCTGGTACCACTGAAATGCTCTCTGCCTTCAGTGACTCCCGAGTCTCGTGTTAATGCGCCTAGCAGCTGTATCAGAGTGAGGCCGGTCATGAAGCTGAAGCAATTCCACGAAATGCGCATTTATGTCACCAGTTTCAGTAGCTATCTTTTCCATATCACCAACTACGTCATACTTCCAAACCCTGTCCAGACTATTCCCAGCTTCACCCACCATCAAAAAAATGTTCAAATGTTTTTAATTCTGTGGGACCAAGCTACGTTGGCCATCAGTCCCAGTCTTACAAACTAAGTAAAACTGATCTAAGGACAACACATCCATTCCCGAGGGAGGATTCGAACCTCCGACGCGGGAGGACGCGCGATTCGTAACGTGGCGCTCCAGACAGCTCGGCTACTCCCGCGCGGTCACCCACCATCACCACCCGATCTTTTTAAAAATTCCTGCATAACTATGTTTAAGTCACTTGCTACAACTTTGCACTAGGCTTCAAAATGCCTCTGACCTGGCACTCAAACCCAGCACTCACAACCAACACTTCCTGTAACAGCTGGCCCAAACCTCTGCCGTGTGAAGAAGCTTACAGCAGAACCATCTTCCTTCTATTAGCCTCTGCTACCGTTTTAGGTTTCCTAACAGCTCAGATCTGCTGCACGTTACCTACACCTACAGCTGCAACAGGATCCTCTCCACTCAGAGTTGGTCAATCTATTGTTAACACCCAAACGTTAACTATCTGAAAACCACCTCTTCCTAATATTTTTGTAAACTGCTAGTTCCCATACCCTTATCCACAATTCCCTCCTCAACCTTTCAAATTCCTCCTCTGCATTTTTCAACTGCACCCAAAACATACAGATCTTAAGCTCCTGTTCCTCCAGCAACATATCCTTGCGCCATAACCTGTAATTCCATGAGAGGATCTTCCTAGAAATCCCAATGGTTTCCCCACTTCCCCCAATGAACCTCTATGGTAAAATTTTAGTTATTCAATAACACACTAAACTTAAATGTTTTCTAATTTCTGATACTAAAGAAGAAAGATTTTATGAACTAACTACAGTAATCACATTTCACTCTACTAATTAAGTGAAATACCATAAACAGTATTAATCTACTGCAAATACTACAAAACAAATGTTTGTAGAGCTTATGGGACTTAACTACGGGTTCATCAGCCTCTAAACTTACAAATTACTTATGAACTAGCTAATACTAAGGGCGACACATATCCATGCCCGAGGGGGGATTCGAACCCCCGACCGTGGTGGCCATGCAGACTGTGACTGGAGCGCCGCAGACGGCTCTGCCACCGCGGCCAGCTAATAAAACTACAACAAAAACTTCACCCTACTTGTTATCTAAAATTAGTCTCGTTTCACGTCGCCTTCACAGTGTCCCTACATCACAATTATGTTACTTCCTGCAAAAAGATGTGCGAGAAGTGTTTTACTTTCGAAACTTCACAGAAGTTATCCTGCACACGTTGCGAGATTGGCAAGAAGGCTCCTTGGGGAGGTTGTGTGTGCTAGTTTGGGAGATAGGGGCCTTTCTTATCCTACTGCATACACCTGTTTGGTTGCTTACTGTAGCTAGCCTGACAAACTTGCCTATAACCTAAAGCATTAAGTCAGAAATAATATTGCGAGATGTACCGAAAGCAGGCAGAGCCTTTCAGGAAAGTGTTATATGAGGCAGAAAGGGTGTGCCTAATGGAAAATGGGGAAAAGACATTCTGCACCTCTAAATTCTTCGATTAAATGCCTCAATTTAGTGAGGTGCTCTGAGCTCGTGAATTTTAGGAGCGTTGAAGCAACCTTCTTTGATGTAAGAAGCTAGCCACAGACCTAATGGAGCGCAGGTTATGTTAACAGGTTTTGCATATTTCGCCGATTGTGAGTGGGTGAAAGCCAGTGGCCGATTATTCTTCCAGTACAGGAGGCTTACAAGAATTAACATGCGTTTTTTGTCATCTCTTCACATTGGTATAGGCGAGTGTCAGCTTCGTGAGGGTGCGCGTGATTTGGCAGATAGGTAACTGATTAGATCATGCATCTATTAGGTGGCTGGCGGTTATTTAAAGCTCAAGTGGAAGTTGTGTGTGTGTGTGTGTGTGTGTGTGTGTGTGTGTGTGTGTGTGTCACTCTCGACCTTTCAACTTTTACCCAGTTTTGCCGTGGTAAAGATTCCTGTGGAAGTTTTAAGAGATTATTATCATTTCATAATCTCTGACTGATCTCTGGTTGCATCGCATCACATGAGCTGTACCTTGCCGGAATCTTATCCACTTTTATTTTGTGTAAGAATATTACACTATTCGAAAAGTAAACGACATACGTGCTAGTATTTGACCGATAGCTTGCATTTTCGAGAATTTAATGGCTAGCGTCAACTCTGAGGTGTTAGAAGTAAAACCGTAATTAGAAATATTTTTGCGTAAAGATACAACCCTGTTCTATTTACAAGCTGATGTTTTTGCCTAATTAGTCGTTCAATCACTACAATATTAAATGTAAGAGATTGCGATTCTGCTTACCGTTGTAGGTATTACGGGAGGGAAAGCACGGGTGTGAAACTAACTTGTGTTGCCTACATCTTATTTTATTACTAAAGAATACTCATCTCGTTAAGGGTGTATAAAGCAATTGGGAAGTAGTTGCAACGTATGTGATGCTGTGTGCGCCCGTATTACTGCCCTCCACTCGCAACTGAACGCGGCAATTCTGTATTGAAATGCGAAGTTGCCATTCTTCCCCGGTAAAAAAAGCGCCTAACTCGGGTTACAACAGTGGCGGCACGCTGGCAATTTCATTCCACCCCAGCCTCCCAGATATAGCAGCCATTACCACAATTGCTTTAGAAATTCAAATGACAGAGATGGTAGTATTCATCAGTATTAACATACTATATAACCAATGAAGTTTTACGCGCGTGCTTCCTTTAACTACAACTGGAAGATCACTACCAGAGTCTTAAGTTTGACACTACAGCGATGAAACGATTAATCAGAAGGGGAAAAAATCCGCCTGCAAACATAAAATGGTGTAATTTTAAATGTATAGGAAATTTCTTTCCTAATCACGTTTTGACTTATCTCTAAGTTGACAACAGCAAAAGATCTGTAAAAACCACGCTATCTTTTGAATATTATCGCTTATCCCCTCTACTTTTACGGCTAAAATGTAATTTTCAGCAATATACAGCTCCACGACTTCTGTCATGTGATGTAACCGTAATATGACAAAGTTATAGCCATATAGAACATATTTTTAGTATTTTTACATCACAAGACACTTGACATTAACACTGGAGTAATGACTACTTTCATCCTGTATCAGTTGTAAACAGGCTTAATACGGATGACCAACCTTTCGTTACAACTGCGGTGATGGCGACAAATTATTTATGCCCGTCGAAAAACGTTAGCTTGCTAATTTGTGGTGCGACACGAGTGCATTGCTCAATGTTAGCAATTTCACGGAGTCTCGGGGGGGGGGGGGGGGGGGGGGAGAGAGAGGAACATTACAAATGTAAAATGTATACATGTCGCTCTCAGTCTAACTATTCTGCCACAGAAATTGTGATTAACAACTTAAATGATTACTACTTTAATGTGACACTACGTAGTAATTTCATGAAAGGTTTTGGAAGAAAATATTGGAAAAGGTATTAATTATTAGCCAATTACATTTGTCTTGACAAATGTCTTTTGCAGAGGTTTCGAACTGGTATCTGTGTGGAGGAATTTCATGATGCAGTAGACATTGTCTCCCTGGCCAAATGAATTTCTAACAAGGGAATGGTCAGACTTGTCATGCTAAAACATGTATTGATTTTTTTAGCACTTATTGAAGGAAGTCTGTATGCAGAATGTTAGCTGCTGACATGACGTGGAAGTCACCTAAAAAAGATAAAGCACGAAAATGGCTGTTTTTCCTGATTGGCGCTTGCGGTGACGGCTGGCCACCCCTGGAAATGGCGAGTCGCGAGCTGCTGTTACGGTGAGCATTGTGCCACAGACAAATTATGTTACTCTGCGATTGTGCGCATGGTCGGGAGGTACGGCCGTCTTATCGCGGTATTCACTAAAGAGGAACATCGTTGCACGGTTTTGGTGGAAAGGGGAAACGAATATTCGTATCTGTGGCATGCACTTCCTTTTCATTTCTGGCACGTATTTCGCAACATACCGTCCTGAAAATGGTTAGGGATGTGAAAGATATTCTGTACGTCTACACCTATACTCCGCAAGCCACTTTACGGTGAACATTCAATCTCCCCCCTGATGGCAAACCCTGTGTTTTGCTGCTTGCCATGGAGATATACCACAAACGCCAAATGAAGCAATCAACAGAAAACACGTTAAGATTATGTGATGTGCAACATGGTAGTTAAACTTCTAGACGAGCATGTGAATAGCGCAGACATGTGGCTAGAAACGACTGAAACACACTATATTGCAGACTGAATCTACAGACGGCGAAGAAACGGAAAAAAGTTGCACGCATGAAGACTATTCGAGTGATAGTGCCACGTACCATCAATTATCTGCGAAAGAATCTTGTGGTAGACGCATCGAAGTCTGGAAAATGGGAAACGATAACGTTACACTTTTCATGCGTCATGATTTTCTGACGTTCTGCGGAAACGTATCTTCTAGATTCGTGGTCAGGTCATGAAAGTTCTGATTCATTAAAAGCTGTATTTCGAGCTCATCCTGACAAAGTAGAAATACTTTTGATTCCACCCGGCACGACGAACGTAATTCAACCGTTAGAATTTTTCCGCCAGTGGAAGACTTTTACAAAAAACTGACAAAATTTGCACACTAATCACTGCAGTTTCCTATTACCGTGACAATATTCTCAAGTTGCAATCAGTCGTACATTATCAGTTTCATCACCACGGTTTCAAAATGTCATTAAATGTGCGTGGCACGCCTCGAAATATACTGATGTTAGGCCTGAGTCCTTCGTAACACATCCGAGTTTTGTCTACGGACGTCTAACAAAGTTATTCGCAGGGTTGTCATTGTCTTTGCCCGTATGTTCTTGGTGCAAAAATAAGCCTGTTTTGAACAATGTATCAATATTTCGCATTTTTGCGATAATAATGTCGCGTGCCTCATTGGCCTGGTGCATGTTTCAATTGGACGCCACTTCGGCGACTTGCGTGTCCCTAGCTTACCCCAATTATCCAACCGGGGAAAGGGGACCTATAGCTTAACGTGGAATCCGAACCACGTGTTTCTGGCGACTCCTCACATCGTTGAGAGGTGAAGGATGGGTAATTACAAGAAATAAAAGTTTGACCTGTTCTAAACCGTATATGTATTTGTGTATTTCACAGCTATTTTTAAAGAATGTTGTAGATAACAGCTATATTTGTTAACGAATTTATTATTATCGTACGATCGCTTTCACTGGACGAATCAGCTCTCACTGCTGTGGCAGGAGAGCGGCGCGTAGCTAACGCCAACTTGTCCCTAGATGGTGTTGGTATAACGTAGTGAGAGGGGGTCAGGGTTGTACAATAGGCAGTTATAAGCGCGGAAAACATGCGACAATAATGTCATACTTCATATAAGTTTTTACAGACTTTCAGGTCACGTCAGCAGCTAACAGTCTGCATACAGGCTTCCTTCAATGTTAACTCAGTGGTAAAAATAGCAACACAGGTTTCGACGTGACGAGTCCCTTGTAAGATACAGTAATTTCCATAACCTGTTCTGGTTTCTACTAAGCTTCTGTTTGTAAAAGATTTTAATTTCTATTAATTTCATACAAAGAAGCACGAACAATTTTATGTGCAGGTTGATTACCCGGCCCCTCAACATTTATGCAACAATAACGTACTAACAAGTCTTCACGTCTTTCGGTTCTGAATGAGTTATGGTCGTTTTGACGTAGGCAGCTGTACCTGAGCCGGTTAAGTATTACATTTTACGATACGTCGAATAAGGTTGGACACACTGCAATACGTTGTTGCGACAACAGCCTCAATAAACAAAGATGCAGTTTTCAGTTTCACATTAATTCTAAACTACTGAGCAATTAAAGACCATACAATTATTTGTTTTTGCTGCTGCTAATACAAAAATAGCAAATACGTAAACGTCACCATAATAATGTAAATAAAATCATAAAAAAACATTTCAATAACGCAGCAAATAAATAGAATTAGCATTTGATGATAGCCTATACAATATAATAAAAGGGATTTCATTTCCTGCTCTACGTTTCATGATAATGCACTAAAGAACCTGATACAATAAAACAATTTCGTGACTTTTTACTCAGAACTTCACTACGTCAGCTGCTACATTCTGTCTCTCGATCGCCACTGTTGTCGAAATCTTTGACAATACCGTCTTTATCGTCATCGTCGTCAACAAGCGAATCATTAACTGTTCATATTTACTGATGCCTTCATTGCCTATGCTGCTCGAGTGAGGTTTTTCAACGTGTTCGATCGTTTCCCTCCGCGAGGCAGCAACCACATCCGCAAGAGGATCATGCAACAGCTTTTCCAACTCTTACTATAAAGGGGTTACTGGCCACTTTAGATTACGGTAGTAACACTTCGAGCGCCTTTTGACAGTTCGAAATTTAAATGAAAATAACGGCTTAACCGTATATCTGACACGAAAATTGAGTAAACGAATTTGTAGCGGAGAAAATTCTCTACAGCTCTACCCACAAGTTTTCTTCAGAACTCTCGCCGTTACAGGAGTATCTGCAAAAATAACGGCGATTTGAGTCGATTTTACGCAAGCCATGCGTTAGGAAATCTTAAGTGACATTCCTCGCCCAGAACTAACTCTGGCATACGCCATCTTGCTTTATTTCATGACTTTCTTATTATAACTCACGCGTTGTCATTTCTTAGCAATGACACCCCAGAATTAAAAACACGTCGTACTTAGTACGATAAATTACAATATAGTGTTTAAAAATGCATTATTAGCACACCTGCCATTAATAGTACGACATTAAGGGACAGTTTCGTATTTGTTCGCCCAGTGTAGAGGGTAGCGCGTTAGTTTGCAATGCACATGGTCGGTAGTTCGACACCCGCAAGTATGAACTTTTTTCCACCTTTGCCCGAAACTTTAAGGATCAATCTTTTTAATTAAATAGATCTTCTGCAATGTTCAAGAGTTGTGTATATGTAAGAGCGTTCCCTCTAAAATGTGTGATATTTCGTGGACATGCCATGAAATACGTACCAATGAATTATACAATGGTGTTATGAAGCATATGCACATTAACTGAGAGGAAAATATATAAATGAAGTCCTTGATTTCTGAAGCATCTGTCTTTTCTCGATGAACCTAAAGGGAAATGTGTACACTGCAACAAATTACCTTGTTTCTTTTTTCTTCTAAGCAATTATTCACTATTTATGGAATATGTTGGAAGTCAATTAGGATCAATGCGTCTACTAAAATGTTTATTTTTGGTATGGCTGCGATGGACTCTGAACTACGAAAAAGTAATGGAATTTACATTAAGATATGACTGAACATGTTACTTCGTTCTCCACTAAAATAAAGAGCAAATATTCTGTTTCAAGCCGTGACTACGTTTTCTTTTACAGCTAAAATAATTTTGTTAACACTGAATTCCACATAGCTCTAGTACTTTATCTACAAACAAAGTTACTACTATCATTCGGTCATTTACAACAGTCGCTGTATAAAAAAAAAAAAAAAAAAAAAAAATGTTCAAATGTCTGTAAATCTATCGGACCAAACTGCGTGGTCATCAGTCCGTAGCTTACAAACTACTTAAACCTAGGTAAACTAACCTACGGACAAACACACACACCCATGCCCCAGAGCGGACTCGAACCACTACGGCGAGCAACCGCGCGCTCCGCAGGGAGACGCTTTAGACCGCTCGGCTACTCCACCGCGGCAGTCGCTGTATCTCCCCAGTTTATTTACATGTGATGAAGTCTATATTTTCAATTCGTTGGTATATATTTCATGACATGTTCAAAAAATAGAACAAAAGCACTTTTCAGAGAAAGCGCTGTTACGTCTGAACAACTCTGAATTTTGCAGAATCAAATGTTCAAATGTTTTTAAATCTTATGGGACTTAACTACGGGGTCATCAGTCCCTAAACTTACAAACTACTTATGAACTACCTACGAACTAGGACGGCACAAATATCCATGCCCGAGGGGGGATTCGAACCCCCGACCGTAGTGGCCGTGCAGACCGTGACAAGCGCCTCAGTCCCCTCGGCCACCGCGGCCGGCTTTTGCAGAATATAGGTGCGTTTAAGAAAAGTGCGCGAGAACGCTTTAGGAAAAGAGATGAAAATTACCAGATGCGGTTTTATTTTTTGCTCTTCAGGTAGACCGATGCTTTGCAGTCGTTCATATTAGTATTGGGCTGTTCGTTAAGAATTTGGCTCAGTTTTTATTACAGATGGCGTTGATCCCTCTTTCTCTTTTCATTGGTTCTTCGGTTAGATCGGTGCTTGGCGGGCATTGTTTCGTTTTGTTTTATTTTGGTCGTTTCGTCGTCGACTCAGTTCTTCCGTTACAATGGGCCCTCAGACCTAGCAAGGTGAGCTACCACTTCGGCAAACAACTGACCGAGCGTGCTGAGCCACCGCGCCCTATCAAGTTTCGAACCACCGTCTAACATGTTCGTACATCACAATCTAATGCGCCGCCCATTACGCTACGGCGAACAGCTGTGAGTAATCCGTAATCCTCGTACCATCGATGGCAGGTGTTCTGTTAACATGGCATTATTAGACATTACAATACATTGTCCTAAGAATGACGTGTTTTTTATAATAGTCATTGTTTTGAAATGACAACGCTTTAGTTATAAGAAAATAATCAAATGAAATCAAAATGGCGTATGCAAAAGAGAGTTTCTGGCAAGGTTTCGGGTGAGGGTTGTCACGTGACTACTTTCCGAACGCCAAATGTACGCTGTGTTCCTTCCATGCTATAGTCACTCGTCCTAACGCCAAAAGTAAGTTATGTCTCTTGCAGGCTATAGTCAATCGTAACCAGTACATGCAAAGAAAATCAACTTAGAGAAGGCAAGAGATGATATTTTAACAGGAAAAGATGACAGAAAGCAGGAGAGAAAGTTTATGGAGGTAGGGCAAAAAAAAAAAAAAAAAAAAAAAAAAAAAAAAAAAAAAAAAAAAAAGAGTATGTCAAATCTAAACTCAAATATAAAATAATTTTGTTAAAATACGGTCAAAGAAAATATTACGTTTTGGGTGCATAGATAACAATAGTAGAGACGTAATCGTATCGTCCATAACATTTTATTGTTTATACTTATTTTTGTCAGAAATGTTTGCAAAAAATCCGAACTAAAGGCAAATCTAAAGCGGGCCGTACAACACGCCAACGCGATCTCCCCCCCCCCCCCCCCCCCCATGTAAGTCTTCACAGCAAATCACTCGGCAGGACTAAGCAGAATTAGGAAGACCTCCTAAGATGTCCGGCGCAGCTCTGGACGAAACGTCAGGGAAAACCCTAAGTTTTATGGACCTCGGCCTTATTAACAGGAAGATCTACCAGCCGGTCGTGAAACCCTTCATTGCATGAATCTATGAGAATGAAATGGCAGCAATGCGGTGGCAGCCTTGTTACAGCGTGATGCTGCTCCTCGGCGATTTCGTCTACTAATGTAGGCGTAGTGTGCGAATATAAACGAAGTATCGTCATAGTTTGGGTTTTATTCGGTATCCCTGAACGGGATGGAGCACTGTCTATTACAGTTGTTTAAGGGACGGGAATTGTTTTAAAAGTTCCTTGAACCATTCAGCAAACTAATAATACCCTGTCTTTCTGCGTTGAAAAACTCTAGGGCAGTGCAGTAACACTCCCTTGTTCTCTAAGCCATTGTCACATTACGGAGCCAATGACATTTGTGGTGACGAGTGTGTATTCATTGCATTCTGAATGTGGTACTTTATCTAAAAAGAAATGTTGCTTGCATTATTTATGGGTGTGCAAGCAGAAGAAGATATCAGCTATTTTACACAGAAAAATTTTGTTCCTAAATTAATACCTACTATTTGTGTGTTTTCTCCTCGATGACTATATTACGAGATGTCAGTTCCCTTGAAATTTCGAAGACCGGGCGGTACAGAATTTTAGAATGAATATATAATGACGTGGAACCTGAAGAAAGAATTTTCGTATGTATTCAACATAAAAATCGTCTCTTAGTACTGAACTTGAAAAATGATTCAGCTTGGTGCTGTCATTGGAAAAATTTTGTTCCACATTTCCTGTGAACTGCTACAGCTGACAATTTCGGTCCATGTAATGCATTTGGGTACTATGCCGATATGTAAAGTTACTCAGAAATGACGGTTGTGTATGAAAGCTAACAATGCAAAACCACACAGTGCTTTAAAAAAATTTCCTTGGCGCCACAAGATGGACTGGCTTCAATCGATGGCTAAACTTTTCATAGTAGCGCCATTTCCCCGTATTTTAACCTCCTCGGTTTCTTTCATTAATTCCGAAAGTTTTAGATGTTCGTTGCACAAACCGATCGGCAAGAACTGACGGCGTATTTCTCCTGCTCATCAAGTTTTCCGTAGCAGCGCCAGTGCCTGGCAGTTGAGCGGCACACCTCGAGTAGGCAGACGACGCCTCGGTTAACACTCCAAGTATAAGAAGCAGAGAAAGTGCAGCGAAACAAAGAACAGTAAAAGACAACGCACGCTGTTTATGTTCACAGATAAAGCCGGCGACGCGGGAAGCTTGGCGTTACGCACTTTACGACCGCAGTGATTAATGGGCTGCTGGTTCGCACCAACCGCCTAGCGCATCTCTTTCTTCACTTATCGCATTCTGCCGCCAGCTTGAAATGAAACCGAGAGCAGAGTTTCAGCAATTCTCTCTCGCTCCACACACACACACACACACACAGACACAGACACAGAGAGAGAGAGAGAGAGAGAGAGAGAGAGAGAGAGAGAGAGAGAGAGAGAGAGAGAGAGATGTAGGTAGGTTTGCCAGGTTAGTGCACATCACACTGCCATCCCTCTGGTCGAAATGTTGCCCGTTGTAAAAAAAATCGCACTGACGTGTTTTACGGCCCACTTTAGATTTGTAGTTTTATAAGTTTTTGCAAACATTTTGGACCAAAATAATCTAATTTATTAATAAGAGTATCTGAAACCCTTTTAGGAAAAAAATTTAAGTAGTGGCGGGTTTCGAACCATAGACCTTTCGCGTCACAGTCTAGCACCTTGCCCACTACGCTACGGATATAAAAACAGGAGTCCTATAATTTCATACTATTCATGATGTTAGTATGGCATTTGTAGACATTAGATTATCATTTATCGTACGAAGAACGATGTGTTCTTGTTAATTTCTTAGTGTGCCGTTGCTTAGAAATGACATAGTGTAAGTTACAATAAGAAAATCAACAAATACGTCAGGTATGTCACGTGACATCTCCGAACGGCTGGTTTTCGTTAATTCAATGGAGGGTGTCAAATCTCCCTTATTTTTAAAAATACGTCTCAAACGATACGAGATATGAAAAAACATAAGGGAGCAAAGCTGTAGAGAATTTTCTCCTCTCCAAATTGTTATTCTATTGTGTCAGATGAATAGTTAAGCCGTTATTTTCATTTAAATTTCGAGCTGTCGGACGATCGCAAAGGCCCACTTTTAGTGTTACTACCGTAACCTAAAGTGGGGCCAAAAAATACGAGGATCAAAGATAACCTAACCTAGGCTGATCAAATGTACCGCAAAATCACGATGGTCCCGGTTTTTCGTAGTCATGTCCCGAAGAAAAAAAAAACATAGTTTTGGAATCTTCAATTGTTTTGGATTTAGCTCGATTAAACGGAGTACTACGGATATGTCAGTACCCAATAGTCCAGACGTAATCGCAGTATGAACATTGCTACTCAGACAATTTGTATGGAGCAGTACAGTGATTGCAATATTTTGCAATTAGTTAAAGAATAAAGACGTGATCAAGAAGACCGGAAGCAGTGAAAAATATCCTTTTCTCGAAGGACAATCAACTACTAGTACGCACAACGAGACCACATGGGTATCTGATTTTAGAATGTTTTGATATTTATGGTACGTGATGTTCAGAACACAATGAAAAAGCCATTAAACCAAAGCCTCAGAAATTCTCGAGGAAATCGAATTCGAAGTACACGTAAGTAAATAACTAAAACAGCTGCACCACCTGCCTGTGTAGCTCAGGTAGTAGCCTTCTACCCTTCCAACCACAGGGTCGGTGGTTCGAATCCTACCGTGGTAGATTTTTTTTCCCGTTGTATTCTAATACACAATTTTAATATATTTTTCCGAAAAATGCACGTATTTTTGTTTATTTGTAATTTTCTATACTTTATAAAAGGTTTTTAACAATGATGGTTTCAAACAAACAAGTTAAATTTTGGTTGACGACGGTAGTCTGTTTTTTCAGTTTGTGAAGAGCCACGACGCTGTTTTCGGAAAGTCATCTCCATAGCTACTAATGACTTTCCAAACAGCTAACCTATTCAACCATCGGCTTAGGTGAGGACTAAGTGTTCAGCTCGTCTACAGCCACAAACAAAACTGACAACACGTGTAAGTAGAGATCCCGAAATGTTTTATATGACAAATTCGAAAACAACGAAAAAATATGTCACACCGCGATTCGAACCACCGACCTTATGGTTATGGAACAAGGCTACAAAATTTTCAAATGTTTGTATAGCTTATGGGCCTTAACTAAGGGGGTCATCAGTCCCTAAACTTACAAACTACTTATGAACTAAGAGTATGGACGGCACAAATATCCATGCCCGAGGGGGATTCGAACCCCCGACCATAGCGCAACGCTACCACCTGAGCTACACCGACAGACGCTGAAATTATTTTAATTATTGGTACTTACGTGAACTTGCAAAACTTCAAAGTCGATTTTCTCGAAAATTTGAGAATTGCGCGCAATGGCTTTGGCTGATTGTTATTTGAGTTCTGAACCTCACGTATCCTATACATATTATAAATGCGAAAGTTTGTATGTTTGTTACCGCGTCACGCTAAAACTGCAGCATTGATTTAGATGAAATTTCATAGAGAGATTTCTTATGTCTTGGATTAGGACATAGGCTACTTTTCGAAATGTTTATTACAAGTTATTTATTTGAAATATATCCATAGAAATACGTAACGGTTGTAAGAAGCTTCTAATACAACAGCAGAGGTGCTGTGTAGTGTATGTCATGTTTAGCCGCGAGGGTTAATGCGTCATGTCAGAAACTTCCATTATTTTGGGCAATGGTTTGTGTCCTGTTATAGTGAAAATTTTTTTTCTTTGTTATTGTTATCTTTTTTACTTTCGAATATACAAAAAGATTCTGTGATACTGCCAAAACGGCTTAACTGACATAATTACATACACAAGAAATCTGAATGTTGGCGTTTATGCTGCATTCATTTTGATTTGTTGTAACAAATGAAGGAAGTATGTATACAAATTGAAGACTTTAAATAAAATATGCTCTAAGTACCATGGCAAGAAAAAACATTGACGTTTTTGTGTAGAATGGGATCTAGATACCAAGCTCTATTTTGTGTACAAAGCGCGAACTGCCACGTATAAATAGCGTACGTAAACTGCAACGAAAGTAGTAGCAAATGCACTCAGATGGCAGGCAGTGTAACACTCATGAAAATATTCAATTGTGATATCTCCATTACTATAAACAAGAGTCAAGGACAAACATTAAAAGTGGCAGGTATTCATCTGGCCACCCCATGTTTCTCGCACGGACAGCTCTACGTAGGCTGCTCCCGTGTATCGAGAGCTAGAAATCTCTACGTATACTCTGAGAGCAAGAAGTCTCGAAACGTCGTTTACAGGGACGTATTGCAATAGATTTTTGGCTCTCAGTCCGTTCCAAGACAATTATATATTCCGTGCTAACAATGTCGCAAACAGTCATGTAGTTATTTATGCCCTTTCTTGGCACTTTAATGTCTGAATATTGAACCGCGGGTATCACCGCGGGGAGCAGCTAGTCATAAATATAAATAATTCTAAAATCTCCTCGTCAGTATAATTTCACATTACGTTAACTTTGCTTTATTAAAACTTCTATGGCCTTATTTCGAAAATCATAAATTTTTGTACGTATATCAAAGATTACAACTAAATATATTACAGAAATAATTAGCTTATTTACTGTTAGTAAAAAGCATAAGTCTATCATTGTGTTAACAAAATTTACTAACAAAATATATACCTCAGCGAAGTTCTATGGCAGCCGCTGCCTCTAGCATCCCAATTTCTCCATTAAGAGCTCTCGCCGCCATTGCTTATAAAAATTAAAAACCTGGTGACTTAATTTGGTGGAAAATGAGGTCCTTTGGGGTCCGGCTGGTTGTCTTATCCGAAAATGATTTGGTCACCCAAACCCTAAAAATTACTGTCTCTAAACAACTAGGAAAACATTTTAAGACTTATTGTATAACGGGCGAAAATATTGTATCAGAGTGGCCATCGTTAAGATCTAACTGCTTAACTCGTTAGATGAAAATGGTACATATTTCCAGTCTGATGAAATCTGGAAGTCGCGTGATACTGGCCAGCTGTTTTAATAATACAGAATTTGGTCCTGACACTTGTTAGGGATGTTAATGTGAGATGCATCATCCTTCGCTTGGGATACTTTCAATGAGGCATCCCTGAAGGAGTGGCAGAGTCCAAAGCAAATAACGCAATATTATGCTCTAATGGTTCACGGAAGTTCCGTCGGACGGTAGAGCGAAAATCGCACATTTCAGCAAGGCTACCGACTCATGAACCATTCAAAGATTACTACGTCGGGAAGTTTGAAACAAGAGCTGTACAATGTTGGTTAAATGGCGTTTGGAGCGAAGACTAAGTTCTAATTCGTCCCGCAGAATATACATCGGGTTTAGCAGGCTGGGACTATTTGCAGGGCCGCGCTGGAGTAGCCGTGTGATCTGAGGCATGTTACGGACTGGGCGAGTGTGTGTGTGTGTGTGTGTGTGTGTGTGTGTGTGTGTGTGTGTGTGTGTGTGTGTGAGTGTGTGAGAGAGAGAGAGAGAGAGAGAGAGAGAGAGAGAGAGAGAGAGAGAGAGAGCACGCGCTAGGGCCTGATGACCACAGCAGTTTGGGTTTTTAAGTCTATCGGACCAAAATGCGTTGTCATCAGTCCGTAGCTTACAAACTACTTAAACCTAGGTAAACTAACCTAAGGACAAACACACACACACACACACACACACACACACACACACACACACACACACACACACGCCCCAGGGAGGACTCGAACCTCCACGGCGAGCAACCGCGCGCTCCGCAGCGAGACGCTTTAGACCGCTCGGCTACACCGCGGCAGCAGTTTGGTCCAATAGGTTTGCAAACATTTGATTTGACTATTTGCAGGTTAGACAGTTTCAGTAATTTACTGCCCACAAACCACTGCCCAAGATATACTGCTTTATGACAGAGCTATGCCAAGATACAAAAAATCTCGTCTACGAACTGCTCTTGTGTGCTGCCGCGCGGTCCGAGGCGTCACGTTACGGACTGCGTGGTCCCTCCCGCCAGAGGTTCGAGTCTCAACACGAGAGGCACACCCGGCAGTATCTCCGAGCGAGATGCTGCACTGATAACACGCTGAACTCGCATTCGGGAGGATGGCGGTCTAAACACGCCACCGGCCATCCTCATTTGTGTTTTCTATTATTTCCCTACATCATTACACGCCAGAGTGCGAAATTTACGGTCGCCAGCTCGCAATTGGCGATCTAGGATTATATATAAATTCGTAATTTTACAAGCCTGAAGAGGTAAATTTTATGAATAAAACAGGCCTATATTTCCAGATAGTTGTATCAATATTTTTAATTTTTTTTAAGATACTTTCTTAGTATTAGGGCAAGTAACAGATCTCAAACGCCAGTTTTCGCAACATGACTACCGTACCTTCTCCGTACACTTTAGGTTTGTTCGAGCAGCTGTCAACGGGTGCACGCACTTGTGCAGAGGAGTGTATAAGGTGCGCCTTTGCCTGCTTCTGTGTACTTGTGGTGTGGCTGTTTCCTGTATAAGCAATGACAGAAAGCTCTGATTAGCAGACTATACTCAGAACATTTTTTCTGGCGCTTCCAAGCCGCCAGATTTGCGCAGAGCTGTGACAGTGGGGTTAGACTCACGTGATTTATGTTTTTATTTGAGACGGGGTCTTAAGTCTTGAAATCTGCTGCAGTTCCCGCATTTGACTATTTCATATTTACGTGTCAGTCAATTCTAAGTCAATTATTTTGTTTAAATCTACGGAACACCTTTACACATTATCAGCTGATTAATATACGAGAATTCAACCAGAAGTGGTGCGAAATACATATTAACAGAACACGTAAAATACCAAATGCAGCTTACAGTACTTTGTTGACAGATACACTGGAGGATTTGCTGGTAATATCTGTGTATGGACCGCGTTGAGTGACTCAAAGGTGCCATTCGTAAGTGGTACTTCTCAGCAGCAAGACAACTTTACACACGCGGCCAACGGGAAATACAGGCCTGAGCGCGCACATCATGCGACGTAAGCAAGGTAGTTCCGAGCCGGCGCGATTGCTAGCTCAGTGGCTGCCCGCTACGACGCAGTGGGCAGTGCCCCAGCGGCCGGCCAATCGGCTAGCGATCGCGCCGGCGCGGAACTACCTTGCTTACGTAGCATGAAGTGCGCGCTCAGGCCTGTATTTCTCGCCGGCCACGTTACACAAAAATGATGTGCTAGGATGCTAGATATAGTACTGGTATGTATTTTCTATGAATCAATCTGATACGGTATAACGAGTGTGTTGTTCGAACAGTGACAGGAGGAAGGCTTACATAGAGAATGGGGCTGTGGCGACGGAAGTCTGACTGGCTTGAGGCTTCAGAACAAATTACGCACGCTGCTATAGAAAAATGCCAGGATGGATCCTTTCAAAGGGCACGGACGATCTACTTCCCCATACTTGATAAGATCAATCCGAGCATGCGGCCTTTCTTCCGACAGTATCAATGGAAACAATGAGTATTTTATTGTCAGCAGAGAAGTACTAACCGCAGAATGGATCGGTCACCGCACAATAAACTTAGTTTCGGTGCGGGCAGTGGCGGGTTAGACCAAGACAGTTTTGGCTTCCCTGAAAAAAAAATCAATGGATCGGTCAGGAGATTAAGTGTGGACAACTCACTGGATATCACCTAAATAACAAATCTATCATGGACGTTTAACGACTTCCAAAGATTGCCCAAATCGGCTGTTGGCAATGTGATTGTGAAGCGGAAACAAGAAACAACCAGCGTTTAAAAAATAAAAAAATAAGCAGATATCTTGTTCCGGTCAGGGACGGTGCAGCACTGTAGAGTGGTTGTAAAAAATGTGTTTTGATGCCGTCATAACTGTTTGCCAAAGTATTGGCGCAAATTACGCACCAGTTATCAATTATATAAAAGTTTGTCAGTGCGAAAAATTTCGGAACTATATTATTCTATTCGCAAGTCCTGAAAAACTAGTAAGCACATATTAAAATACCACGCACGAATTCGACGCCGCACGAACCAAATATGCAAATCACAAAACTAACATACCTAAAAAAATTAATCAGTCAGTAGGAAATTACATCAGTAAAACGCATGCAGCATATATGCTTTGTCATCGTACACACGTCGTATAAGAGGAAACATACTGATAAGATTTAGACTACAAAACAGCTGCTCTCACGTACCGAAGATAATCCATATGCAGCGAAACTACAAAAGTGACTTACCATTAAACTGTCCTTACATCCGAAACATTATGCGTATAATCAACCCAATAAAACCATACCCCTACACATATGGAACACATGATTTAATCAGGAATACATCATCGGTGACCTAAGGTTTTAGTATTTCTGATTAACTTAGGGATGTATTCGATATGTATGGTCTTTGATTTTATTGCATGGATTAGACGCATATTTATTTTTTCACATTTCAGGACAGTATTATCGGGTGTCACCTTTGACGGTTACGTTGCATATGTATTATTTTCGGTATGTGAGATGTGAGAGCACGTGTCCTGTAGTCCACAACTGTGTATCGTAGCAGTAGGTTTTCTCTCAAATGACGTGTTTACGATGACAAAGCATATATGCCGCGTGTATTTTACTGATACCGTTGCCAAATGGCAGATTCTTTTTAGGTATGTCTAATTGCGTATTTGGGTCGTGATTGTCGAATCTGTGCGTGGTATTTTAATAGATGCTTCCTTGTTTGTCAGATGTGAAGATGTAATCGCGAAACATGTACTGCAAACTTTTATATAATTGACAAATGGTGCGTAATTTGCCTCAATAATCTGGTTGTCCAATATTCGCTTGAAAAAGTGAAAAGAATTCCTCGTCGTTCCAAAGCGCTTACTGACAGTTCAGCTAGCACAATGGCTGTGCGTAGTGAGCAATAGTGCAGCAGCTTTTCATAAGGCACACATTTCTCTATTCATCGCCAAGTGACGTTACAAGTGGGGAATGGCGTGGCACCACTGGACAAAATGTTCAAATGTTTGTAACCCTTAGGGACCAGACTTATCATCGGTCCCTACACTTAGAAACTATCTTAAGCTAGGAAACGCACACGCATACGTACGACGAAGGCCTAACCTTCGACGGGAGACGATGGACATTAGATGGCTGTAACTGATGTGGAGTAATGAACCATACTATACCCTGTAGAAATCCGATGGGAATATGGGTTTGAAAGAACAGACCATCTATTTCTAATCGTATGTATGTCAACAAGTCCACGACAATTTCTGTGCGGTTGCACATATACACCCGATCCCTTGTGGGTAGCTAGACAGTTAAAGCTGCGAGCTAGAGGAAGTAATGGGCACGAGGAGGAAGTGGGTGGGGGGATAAGTTTCTAAAATTGGGCAGAAGAGGGACCGTGTCCGGATGCCTAATTGGTTAATGCGACCGCTGGCTCGAAGCGCGCAATCTAAGAGTTCGAATCCACACCCAGCACAAATTTTCAATGTCGCCATTTAATTTATTTCTATGCCCTGTAACGACGAAGTTTTTTGATTATTACGAATTCCTAAACCCTCTGGATGTGACAGTACGTCGACTTAGCTCCAGACCCTAGTGTCAAACATCAACCTTCTCGGGTTAGAGGGAGAATGCCCAGCCATTCCTCCACAGGCACTGTGACACTAATGAAAGGGCCCCCAGCACAGTGCAAGACGTCATAAATGCTAATTGATCTTAAGGCGCGTGAGACGGAGTAATGTACACACACACACACACACACACACACACACACACACACACTGCTGTTTTAAACACCATAATCCAGTCGCTGTTATAGTATGTTATAGTACCAAACGGAGAAGATGGCATAATTTAAATTTTTCAGTAGAGCATATCTTTCAACTGTTTTGCTTACTTTCGCCTTTATCAGAACTTTCGTCATTGCTCCACATCTTTCAATAATTATCTGATTCATCTTTTGCTTCTGAGTGTGAAAAATGTGGGTCGGGGAGGGGGGCTCCGAAATGAATCTCCCATTGTCAAAAACAAAATTACTAATAGTGAGTCAACGGAATGGATTTCCTGAAATTTGCACCTTCCTTCGAAACAAATAGTGCTACCGTGTTGGCCAGACTTTCGAGATGAGAGGGTGATACTCTGATGAAACCAGCGCAGTCTTCTAGTTTCCTCAGCCCCGGCATTCTATTCCGGACACTTCTGTGGTACGCTTTCGTCCACTAACGACTGATCTCTCTTCGCTTAAATCGTAGAGTATTAATAGCGCAGCAAAACATATCAATATATCTGTTGCGTCACTAGATATAGCGCGGCAGACGAACAGAATGCATAACGAGAAGCGTTCGCCTGCCAGTGTAGGCAGAGCGCTTGACAAACTCGGCTGCAAGCATTTTACGAGCAGCGCAAGAAGCACGTTTGCAGAACAAACGTGTTTCCAGTGCAGCGCGTACATACAGAGGTTGCGGCAACGGAGCTCTGGCGTTGCTGACACCCTACAACTTCTAGACGTCATGTTTACCAAACCTGACTTCTGCTACCTATTGTTGAATGAGTTCTTAGAGATGCTCGTTATTTGGAAGAGCTTGTAGCTTATCGAATCAACAGTTCTGAAGAGTACTATAAAGCATTTCGTGAACTAAGAGTTGTACTCAAATTCTGTACTGTGTGTAAGACTCACATTATCAAGATATCCGACACCAAAATTAAATTACTGCACAATCAGATGAACAGTCCACTCCACGATGAACACATTTACATGTCAAACACGGGTATCAACTAAACGAAGACGACGCAACAAGAAACGCAAACAAACGACGACACCCCTTAAAAACATCAGTTTATAAAATTGTTTTAGATTCGGTGATAGTGACACCGCGTATTGCAGGTCATATAGCAAGCTTCAGAACACAGTGCTACCAAGTGACAATCTACAGTTTTTGCAATTACACAATTGTCATGGGCTCTACTTTGCATTCGGGTGCATAACTGTTTAAAAAATCTCAATATGAGATGGGATGCCCATTAATTGTGAGTTAAAAATAAGTGGGATGATTTTACACTACTGGCCATTAAAATTTCTACACCAAGAAGAAATGCAGATGATAAACGGGTATTCATTGGACAAATATACTACAACTGACATGTGATTACATTTTCACGCAATTTGACTGCATAGATCCTGGGAATCAGTACCCAGAACAACCACCTCTGGCCGTAATAACGGCCTTTATACGCCTGGGCATTGAGTCAAACAGAGTTTGGATGGCGTGTACATGCAGCTACAACACGATACCACAGTTCATCAAAAGTAGTGACTGGCGTATTGTGATAAGTCAGTTGCTCGGCCACCACTGACCAGACGTTTTCACTTTGTGAAACATCTGGAGAATATTCTGGCCAGGGCAGCAATCTAACATTTCCCGTATCCAGAATGGCCAGTACAGGACCTGCATCATGCGGTCGTGCATTATCCTGCTGAAATGTAGGATTTCGCAGGGATCGAATGAAGGGTAAAGCCACGGGTCTTAACACATCTGAAATGTAATGGCCACTGTTCAAAGTGCCGTCGATGCGAACAAGACGTGACCGATACGTGTAGCAAATACCATCACGCTGGGTGATACGCCAATATGGCGATGACGAATACACGCTTCCAATGTGCGTTCACCGCGATGTCGCCAATCACGAATGCGACCATCATGATGCTGTAAACAGAACCTGGATTCATTCGAAAAAATGTTTTGCCATTCATGCTCCCAGGTTCGTCGTTGCGTACACCATTGCAGGCGCTCCTGTCTGTGATGCAGCGTCAAGGGTAACCGTAGCCATGGTCTCCGAGCTGATAGTCCATGCTGCTGCAAACGTCTGAATTGTTCGTGCAGAGTCGCCTTGCATACGTCACCATCTGTTGACTCGGGGATCGAGACGTGGCTGCTCTATCTGTTTCAGCCATGCGGATAAGATGCCTGCTAGTTTTACGAGGCCGTTGGGAACCAGCACGACGTTCCGTATTGCCCTCCTGATCCCACCGATGTCATATTCTGCTAACAGTCATTGGATCGCAACCAACACGAGCAGCTATGTCGCGATACGATAAACAGCAATCGCGATAGGCTACAATTCGACCTTTATCAAAGTCGGAAACGTGATGGTACGCTTTTCTCCTCCTTACACGAGGCATCATAACGTTTCACCAGGCAACGTCGGTCAACTGCTGTTTGTGTATGAGAAATCTGTTGGAAACTTTCCTCATGTCAGCACGTTGTAGGTGTCGCCAGCGGCGCCATCCTTGTGTGAATGCTCTGAAAAGCTAATCCTTTGCGTATCACAGCATCTTCCTGTCCGTTAAATTTCGCGTCTGTATCACGTCATCTTCGTTGTGTAGCAATTTTAATGGCCAGGAGTGTAACACTTTCGCTGCGACTGACGCTCCGCGCTCACTGTAGACTAGCAATGCCGCAGCGAAAGTGTTAAATTTTCAAAACGCTGTAAAAATACCACCACTGGTCAGAATGAGCAACTGTAAGGGAATGTTATCGGAGAAGGGGGAAAACATGGCACTAGAAAAATGAAGTGTGAATGAAGTGTCAATATGTAAATGAAAATACTTGTCATGCGCATGGCCATTTCATTCGGAGCCTCCGGCTACCTCAGTTTGGACATGTCGAATAGAGCAGAAGCCATTTTGGAATGAATGTTGCCGTATTTGTAAATAATCACAGCATATTATGAGTGCAGCATAGCTCAGTCAATATTTTCGGTTATGGAGCGAAAAGTCCAGTGTTCGATTCTCTACAATGGGAAATACTTGTTAAAAATTTCTTTGCCTTTCACAGCTTTACTACGAAAGTTTATTATTTGACGTATTTGTGAGTTTTATTCAAGTCATATACCTTTTATCTTTCAAAAAATGTCGAATCTGTAAATGTAGTGTCCCCCGTTTTCATATAAATTTGTCACTTGTTTGGTGAAATCAATTTGAAGATAGGCGATCATCACATCACTAATTCACTAACTTCAGGCAAGCGTCTATGCCTAACATCACAACATTTAAACCGAAATCACATTCCAAGCTAGTTTAGACCTGTTACGTTGCCGAACAGCCTGTCTACAGCAGTAATTCAAAAACTATTAGCGGCAAAGTACCGAGTGGTGTTAGAGCTCTGTTTATCATCGTTTGTTACTTTGCTTGTGCTAGTTTTACCGTAAGAATGGTAAGCGTTGCAGCTACCTCTCAATGTCTTCCACAGTTTCGAATGGTTGCATTGTGGAAATAATGAAATGTGTCAAGGTAGCCTCTATTTTTGTTTTTCGACACTTTCCATACTTCACCACTTCCATATTTTTTGCCCTTCATTATTGTAGGAGTCTTCATGAACTCTTAAATAGTCGTGAAGATTACATGTTCCTCCACCTGTGGCATACAGCCGTCCAACTTACAGGCAGCCTTTTAGCATCTGTCATCCACTGTCGCAAAGAAGTGCCACATCTACTCTGACGTATCTAGAAACGAATTATTTTATGATTAAAAATGAAATTGTTACTCAGATATAGACTAACCACACTTTTAAGAAATTTTGCGAACGTGTAATGGAAAGACCTGCTTCTAGGTGCAATACAAAATTATGAGAAGTAGGGGAGAGTAGTACACTGAAACATTCCATCTCAATTGTTTTTTAGCAATTTTTTCTACTTGTAGGTATCCCTGTATGTTTATTATGATAAAATACATCTTTGACTAATGGTGGACAGTTTGATTACTCTGGTTTCTATACATTGTCGGTGTTTGGTGGTCAGAAGTTACAATTAACGTCTCTTTGTAAGTTTAATATTTTCGATATAACATACAGCTAAAAAAATGTTTTGTGATAAGTTACACAACTTTAGCTATATATTGAACATTTGTAGATTTGGTAGATACGTAGGTTAAGAGTTGTGACTAACTTTTTAGTTTATGGTGACTTTGATACACAGTAAAACACTTATGCGGTACACAGTGAAACAGGATCATTGGCCTCGAATGTATGACTTTAGAGGGTACTATGGAAGATGCTGAGGCAGCAAGTTGCAGTAACAGTAAACTATACATCTCGCCAAAAAGATATTCGTGGTTTGCCCAAAGCACCTCCCTGAAAAACAAGTGGACGTTCCAAAGGTAGAAGCACACCAGAGCGAGCAGCTATTGAAGACAGAAAAAGGACAGCTGGAATAAAATGAGAAAAGTATGAAGAGAGGCAACATTCAAAAAAATAAGTGGTGTGTAAGTAAAACAGCTGCAAGTGAAAGTGATGAAGAAAGTGACAAAGATTAAGGCCATCCAATGAAACAGAGATAAGTGTATCATTAGATCTTTTAAACTTTAAGCATGACGTTATGATTAGTGACTACATTTTGGTGGAATTCCAAAACAATGTATATTTTGTGGCTAAAGTCTTTAAGTCAGTAGTTAGTGGTAGTATGAAGACTCATACCTTCGGAAAAGAAAGAAATACTGGTTTTGTATTCCCAGTTGCAGAAGACTTAGGTCCGTGTTTCGCATGAGGAAATTGCAATGCTTTTGCCATCTGCGTTGCCTATGGCTACTAGGAGACTCTTCAACCACCAGTATATTCGTTTCCCAATAAATTTTGGTGGACTTATTCACTACACAATGTGGTATATACTGTTTGTAGTTTTATTTAACAAAAATATTTATGAAACTTCCTGGCAGATTAAAATTGTGTGCCGGAGCCGGGACTCGAACCTGGGACCTTTGCCTTTCGCGGGCAAGCGCACTACCGAGTCGTGTCGGGATAGCACAGTCGGTAGTGCGCTTGCCCGCGAAAGGCAAAGGTCCCAGGTTCGAGTCCCGGTTCCGGCACACAATTTTAATCTGCCAGGAAGTTTCATATCAGCGCACACTCCGCTGCCGAGTGAAGTTTCATTCTAAAAATATTTTTTAAGTCACTCAGCAAGTAATAAATATAAAAAACGGCAGCTGTTTCACTGTGTACCATACATGGTACACAGTAAAATATTTCCGGAGGTTGTTTAAAATTGGTATTTCACTTACTAATTAGCAGCAAAATTATTTTTTTTTTTTTTTTTTTTTTTTGTTCCAAGATATTGACAAAGTCTTGTTCTTTCAAATAAATAAAGAAAATTTGTTTGTGAGTAGAATTTTACAAGAAACAAAAGGGTAATTTTTGTTTCACTGTGTACTACACTCCCCTACATGCTCCCACAAGTTCAAAACAACAGCCTCATTCGTTTTGCCTCTACGATAGTACCAGAAATGTCCGGATAGATCTTACTCGTCCGAAGCTACTCTAGACCAGCCTCAGATTAGCCTGGCGCCTACTACAGTAATACCGTTGATCACCGGAAGTTGCGCACAAGTCGCACCTTCGATTTATCCGCCAGTTAACCGCATTCGCAGACCAGCCCTAGTACGACCCACTGAAGTTGGTAGAACACGACGACTACACGGCTTTTCCTTGTTTCGCGTCTGAGACGTTCTCCATGACTTACTCAATGCAGCTTGTAAAGCTGTTTTACAAGAATGATGGCAAAAGTCGCTCTGCAGAAGCTCCGGACACTTCAGGGTTTGGAAAAAAAAGGCGCTGGCCAGAAGACTGCCGTGGGTCTGGAGAAAATGATTCGGGAATTCGAAAAGACGGGTTCTTTTCGTGTGCAACGAAATGATTGGACGTCACTGAAAGAAGTGCTCACAGTAATTTAGGAGCAGACAGGTGGTGTGCAAACGTATAGTGCACGGAAAATTACTCTAACATTGGAGAAACCTGTAAACACGGTGCGTAAAATCCTACAAAAACATCTTTCTTCGCTATCCATTCACAATTACCCATGTGCACGAGTTGCTTCCTGTTGACCTGCCAGCAAGAAAGACTTGCTCTAGAATTTCTGGCTGGCATGGAAATAGACGATTTTTTTTATGGTTTTAGGGCGCACAACTTCTACGGTCATTAGCGCCCAGACAAGAACATAGATTCGCTAGATTTAAAAAAAATTGGTGACTGTCAGAACAAGAAGAGGCTAAAACTAAAGATAAAAGAAAAGGGTTAAATATCCTTCGATAAATTGGCCAAGTTGATAAAACGCAAAACTCTAGCAGCTGCTCGTGTGTCATCAGCTAAAATTTCCTCCAGAGTAGACGGAAAGTGAAAGGCTACACGGAGATGATTAAAATTAACACAAGACAGTAAAACATGTCGCACTGTCAGCAGTTCACCGCAGGAGCACAGCGGTGCAGGGTCGGCGGATGGCAAGTGACGGTGGCTGAAACGGCAGTGACCGATCCGCAACCGGGCCAGAATGACCTCTCGCCGAGAGGGGCGTGAGGAGGTCCTCCAAGCGGTCGGGATCGGTTTTACAGTTCTCAATTTATTGTTGTATAGTGAAAACCACGCACTGTGCCATGACGACACGATACTCCGGCGAAGAGCCCGTTGTACATCGTCCGATGGGACGCAGAAGGTAGCCATGCAAGGCAAAAGAGCCGCGGCCTTGGCTGCTATGTCGGCGGTCTCATTCCCGGGCACACCCACGTGGCCAGGGACCCACAGGAAAGAAACTTGACAACTGTCATCTGCTAGCAACTGGAGGGAGCGTTGGATCCGATACACGAGAGGATGGTTCGAGAAGGGGTCCTTAAGACTCTGCAGGGCACTAAGGGAGTCCGAACATATGGCATAGAAAGGTTGGCGGTGGCGGCAGGTATACAAAACGACCTGGTGGAGGGCAAAAAGCTCAGCCGTGAAATTCGAGCACCGGTCAGGGAGCTTGTATTGGAAACGGTTGTCCCCGACGACGAAGGCAGATCCGACACCGGCAGTGCTCTTGGAACCATCAGTGTAAATAAATATGGCAGTATCGAACCGCGAACTGAGTTCGACAAGCCTCGAGCGGTATACCAAATCCGGAGTGCCCTCCTTGGGGAGCGAACTAAGTTCAAGGTGAGTGTGAACCTGGTCCTGATGCCACGGTGGCAATGGGCTTTCGCTCAACCGAAAGGTGGAAGGAAGGGTAAAATCGAGCCGCTGTAGCAGGCGGCGAAACCGAACTCAAGGTGGAAGCAAGGCTATCGCAGACAACTGATATTGGCGATCGAGTGAGTCGTCAAAAAATGATCGGTAAGATGGATGGTTGGGCATCGACCGCAGGCGGCATGCGTACCGACACAAGAGTACGTCACGCCGAGTGGTCAAGGGTAATACAGCAGCCTCGGCATACAGACTTTCAACAGGATTGGTATAAAATGCACCGGTCGCCAGACGTAATCCCCGATGGCGGATAGAGTTGAGACGGCGGAGAATCGACGGCCGTGCAGGAGAGTATACAAGGCTTCCGTAGTCGAGCTTCGACTGAACAATGGCCTGGTAAAGGTGAAGCAGGACGGTACGATCCGCTCCCCATGACGTGCCACCGAGGACACGAAGAACATTAAGGGATCGAGCACAACGGGCAGCAAGGTAGGACACGTGTGTGGACCAGCAAAGTTTACGATCCAACATGAGTCCCAAGAATTTCGTAGTCTCCACGAAAGGGATAGCAACAGGGCCGAGACGTAGAGAAGGTGGAAGAAATTCCTTGTATCTCCAGAAGTTTATACACACCGTTTTCTCAGTGGAGAATCGGAAGCCGTTTGCGATGCTTCCGGAATACAGACGGTCAAGACAGCGTTGGAGACAACGCTCCAAGAGACACGTCCGCTGGGCGCTGAAATAAATTGCGAAATCGTCTACAAAAAGGGATCCGGAAACGTCGGCTGAAAGGCAATCTACGATGGGATTGATTGCAATGGCAAGGAGAGCCACACTCAAGACAGAGCCCTGCGGTACCCCATTCTCCTGGCAAAAGATATCTGACAAAACAGAGCCCACGGAAATAGACGATGGATGGCCGTGGAACATTGTTGACAGAAGAAGCCCACTTCCATCTGACAGCATGTCAATACACAGAATTATGGAATACGGGCAACAGAAAATTCACACGTAAATCAACCAGTGCCACTTCATCCTCAATAGGTCACTGTGGTACGGGTATACACCATGGATTATCAAACGGCCATATTTTTTCGAAGATACTGGTGCTGTCGGTCATGTTGCTGCAGTGTCATTTGCGCAAGCTTGTCGTACCAGCTCTCCAACTGCGTTGATGGGATCATGTTATGCAAGATGGCGCATCTCCGCACATTGCAAATCCAGTTAAGCAGCTGCTGCAGCAGCCCAGTTTTGGAAATACTAGTATTATCAACCGCCATTTCCCAACAGCCTAGCCGCCCCGATAAATTGGTATTAATCCGTTTGACTGCTGGCTGTGGGGCTACCTGAAAGGTATGTTTAGTGTTTCGCTTGCCAACTTAGATGCACTGAAAACAAGCATTGCGCAACACATTCTGAACGTGACCCCAGAATTACTCCGATCAGTTGTGGGACATGCTAGCGCTCTGTTTCAATTTGTTTCAGAAAACGGTGAACAGATTGAACATATTTTACGCCAGTCACACGGAAATTAAAATTCAGATTTAATTTTGACTTACTTTGAGGTTTTTTTTTTGTCTCAGGACAATTAAAAATAGATTTCTTCCGTCCTACGTGATACGACCTGGCCGTGGAGGATGGGCTTACGTAACAGTATCACACCTGAACACCCACGCACACTGAGTAGTACAGTTTGTTAGGCATTGCTGTATGATTTATTTATAGTCGACAACGACCTTATTACACTATGATACTTAGCGTGCCACCTATTTATCAATTTACAAACCATTTTTCTTCTGACGTACGTTTCCCCCTTCTTTGATAATACCCCGTTGCTATTTGACTTTGTGACCAGTGCTGATATTTTTACAGCGTTTTGAAAGTTTCATTATAAAAACCCAGTAAATCTACATCTCATCTAACGATTTACGCCCCCTTTCCGATAATTCCTTCCTGGTGCAGCGTTTTTTGTCTTACGATTGCATATACACCAGTAGTCTTAAATGGTGTTTACTGTCATTTACTGCAGACAAACTATTCACTATAGTTTCTCTGATTAAAATGAATACCATTTTTTGTTTCTTTTTCTAAGTCGGTAAGCATGAGACATAAGACAAGTGAATAATGGTATCAACATTTACCTATGGCCTTTGAGGAAATCTTCAGAGCTGGTTTTGCGTTCAGATACCATCACCCGTGAATTTTCTGGTATAAACGACCTTAGTTCAATTCACAGCAACATATCCTTCATAATTAAGTATGAAGTCTATGCTGCCCCGTTTGGAAGCTTATTTACAGCTACTTCAATATGCACAGTCGTGATCGCGTTACATTAAATTTTATTGTAAGGCGACTGGTTTCGATGTACAATATCTTCAGCTATAATGTTTCTTGGTGACCGATGCACCGTTGTGGAGTAGGTACGTCTATGCTGCGTGTAGAACACGGCACTAATAATCTTTTGAAACCTACTATAAAAGTAGAAACAACTTATTTGCAGATTCAAACGAAATAAAATCTTTACTAATAACCAAATGACGTCAAAACAAGTGACAGGACAGTTATTGGAAAGGCTTTCAATGAATTCAAAACAAATCTTAGAAGATGAGTTGTAAAAAAGAATCTCTTAATGTTCGTCCCAGGTACAATCTCAATACGTCGTCTGCAAAGGTGTTAAGATGACCGAGTGCGGCGGAAACAATCAGGCCGCTTAACACAGTACAAACCGGTGGAATTTTTCAGTACTGATGCGAGGAATAACAGTTCACCCAGCAACAGTAAATTGATTGGTCGCTGACATAACACAGCGCTAGACGTGATTGCAATAGGGCACTATCAGGATAAAGTAGAAAAGTCTTTAATGACATGCGGAAGAGAAGCATAATTTCCTCAAGCGTACGATGTCTATGTTCTAGTTTACGAACTTTTCTCCGAGTGACATCTGACGTGATATCTCCCTCGCTATGCGCATTTTCAACCTCTAACGTGTATTGGTGTCCCCAGACAGGATTTTCACGGGTTCAGATGCGGTAATCTTGGTGACCAAGCAGTTTGTAACGATCGACCAAGGATTCGGTTTTCTCCGAATTTGTTACGGAATGTTGTGAGGTGGAGCTCCATCGTGATCAAAGCAGTCGAGTTTAAAACGCTTATCTCCCGCAGAGCAGTTTCGCATGTTGGCGAAGTAGATCACACCAACTTGTGACGTTCACGTCGCATGTCATTGGTTCTTAATGTCAGAGTTTCTCAAAGGAAAGAGCAGAAACGGCAAATCATTACACTAACTCTAATGACGAATCCTTCATCGCACAATCTGAGCACTGTTCCTAAGAATTTGGGCGTGCATGTGGTACCTAAAGAGTTCTACGTCTGCACTTGCTACAGTATTTAAAGTTTAACCACACAGTGCATTAGATACGGGACACTACCATCATCCAGTACATAAACCACGTCTTTACCAAATTTGGAAAGAAATACATTACCGGACTTCAGAACTGCTAGCAAACAAAACAGTGACGATGTCCTTCAATGCGGAGATGTCAGAAGCGAAAGTAGCGTCTACCGCACTTCACAGAACTGTAATAGCGTCGTTAATGTTCACGATCTATATAAACAAGATGGCAGATAACGCCCGTACTTCTCACAGGCGACAGAGTTGTGCGCAGGCCACATCGACGGAGGACCGTTGTAACATACGGATACACTTACCTGACCACAAGCGAAATAAAAAGAATGTAATGGCAGTCAGCAATGAGCGTAAAAATGTAATACTCACTGAAACCGCATCGAATTCTCGAGTATATTTAGTCGTTCTTATGACACTTCGCACGATTCACTACGGGCTCTTCAGGCGCAAGAGAGGCGCAGATATGTTCGACATACCCAAATACAAGAAATCCGACGTGAAGATCGAATACCTCTCGTAGTATGGAGCAATCTAACGTATCACAGCACAAACCAACGGGTCTCCTCTTGGCGATCAGTTTTAAACTTATCTCTGAAACGATGTCAAAATATTAATCTTAGGAGGCGGCTCAAGTGGATATGGGGATGCAAATAACGTTATCTACGATTTCAGCTGAACACTCATGCACGCCTGTACTTATTAGTACAAAACAGTCACTAAATGAATTTTTAGAAAACCTTACGAAAAATTTACTTAATTCACTAATTTCTGCCACGACTGTCGTTTTTGCCCTTGCATTTATGTACAGTGTCTTAAAATCTTCATAGACGGTATATTATTTAATTTAGGTTCCCACTGCTCATTTTATCTTGGTACCTTTTTTGTTCGGAATGCTGAGGAATCATATGATTAAATTAATGCCAAGGGAGTACGCCTAGAGGTGTCACTTATCATACCCAAGAAGGAAGATAATTATTTAATATCCAGTTGACTAGGACACAAAGGTACGATTCGCATCAAGAAAGTAAGTTCCCTTTTCCCCCTTTTGTTTCTCTTAAGTAAAGACAACTGAGTTACATGAAAAACCTTACTGGCAAAGATTCAGTAATATTTGTGCTATTTTTTCGACAGTCACCAAAAGAATTGAGACACCTGCCATAACGTTTTTTTTTTTTTTTTTTTTTTTTTTTTTGTGGTTTTAGGGCGCACAACTTCTATGGTCATTAGCGCCCAGCCAAGAACATAGATTCGCTATGATCTCAAAAAAATGGTGACTGTCAAAACATCAACAAGAGGCTAAAAACGAAAGATAAAAGACAAAAGGGTTAAATATCCTTGGATAGGTTGGCCAAGTTCATAAAACGCAAAACCCGAGCAGCTGCTCGTGTGTCATCAGCTAAAATTTCCTCCAGAGTAGACGGAAAGTGAAGGGCTACACGGAGATGATTAAAATTAACACAAGTCAGTAAAACATGTCGCACTGTCAGCAGTTCACCGCAGGAGCATAGCGGTGCAGGTTCGGCGGATAGCAAGTGACGGTGGCTGAAACGGCAATGACCGATCCGCAACCGAGCCAGGATGACCTCCTCCCGCCGAGAGGGGCGTGAGGATGTCCTCCAAGCGGTCGGGATCGGTTTGACAGTTCGCAATTTATTGTTGTACAGTGTAAGCCACACACTGTGCCATTGCGACACGATACTCCGGCGAAGAGCCCGTTGAACATCGTCCGATGGGACGCAAAAGGTAGCCATACGAGGCAAAAGAGCTGCTGCCTTGGCTGCTGTGTCGGCGGCCTCATTCCCGGGCACACCCACATGGCCAGGGACCCACAGGAAAGAAACGTGACAGCTGTCATCCGCCAGCAACTGGAGGGAGCGTTGGATCCGATACACGAGAGGATGGTTCGAGAAAGGGTCCTTAAGACTCTGCAGGGCACTAAGGGAGTCAGAACATATGGCATAGAAAGGGTGGCGGTGGCGGCAGGTATACAAAACGGCCTGGTGGAGGGCGAAAAGCTCAGCCGTGAAGTTTGAGCACCGGTCAGGGAGCTTGTATTGGAAACGGTTGTCCCCGACGACGAAGGCAGATCCGACACCGGCAGTGCTCTTGGAACCATCAGTGTAAATAAATACGGCATTATCGAACCGCGAACGGAGTTCGACAAGCCTCGAGCGGAATACCAAATCCGGAGTGCTCTCCTTGGGGAGCGAACTAAGTTCGAGGTGTGTGTGAACCTGGGCCTGACGCCACGATGGCAATGGGCTTTCGCTCAACCGAAGGGTGGAAGGAAGGGTAAAATCGAGCCGCTGTAGCAGGCGGCGAAACCGAACTCCCGGTGGAAGCAAGGCAATCGCAGACAACTGATATTGGCGATCGAGTGAGTCGTCAAAAAATAATCTGTAAGAGGGATGGTTGGGCATCGACCGTAGGCGGCATGCATACCGACACAAGAGTATGTCACGTCGAGTGGTCAAGGGTAATACAGCAGCCTCGGCATACAGACTTTCAACAGGGCTGGTATAAAATGCACCGGTCGCCAGACGTAATCCACGATGGTGGATAGAGTTGAGACGGCGGAGAATCGACGGCCGTGCTGAAGAGTATACAAGGCTTCCGTAGTCGAGCTTCGACTGAACAATGGCCTGGTAAAGGTGAAGCAGGACGGTACGATCCGCTCCCCATGACGTGCCACTGAGGACACTAAGAACGTTAAGGGATCGGGTACAACGGGCAGCCAGGTAGGACACGTGTGTGGACCAGCAAAGTTTCCGATCCAACATGAGTCCCAAGAATTTTGTAGTCTCCACGAAAGGGAGAGCAACAGGGCCGAGACGTAGATAAGGTGGAAGAAATTCCTTGTATCTCCAGAAATTGATACAGTTTTCTCAGTGGAGAATCGGAAGCCGTTTGCGATGCTCCAGGAATATAGACGGTCAAGACAGCGTTGGAGAGAACGCTCCAAGAGACACGTCCGCTGGGCGCTACAATAAATTGCGAAATCGTCAACAAAAAGATCCGGAGACGTCGGCTGAAAGGCAATCTACGATCGGATTGATTGCAATGGCAAAGAGCGCCACACTCAATACGGAGCCCTGTGGTACCCCATTCTCCTGGCAAAAGGTATCTGACAAAACAGAGCCTACCCGTACCCGGAACTTGCGATCCGCCAAAAACGCTTGAATGAAAAGAGGAAGGCGGCCCCGAAGGCCCCATCTGTGCAATGTGCGGAGAATGCCCGCTCTTCAACAGGTATCGTATGCCTTCTCCAAGTCGAAGAACACTGCTACTGTTTGACGCTTCCTTAGAAAGTTGTTCATAATGAAGGTCGACAACGTAACGAGGTGATCAGCAGCAGAGCGGTGTCGACGAAAACCGCATTGGATATTAGTCAGGAGGCGGCGAGATTCGAGGAGCCAGACCAACCTAGCGTTAACCATGCGTTCCATCACCTTACAGACGCAGCTCGTAAGAGAAATGGGGCGATAACTGGAAGGAATGTGTTTGTCCTTCCCTGGTTTGGGGATGGGGACAACAATGGCCTCACGCCAACTTGTGGGAACATGACCTTCAGTCCATATGCGATTGTAGGTACTAAGAAGAAAGCACTTGCCCGCAGGAGAGAGGTTCTTCAGCATCTCAATACGAATGGAATCGGGCCCGGGAGCAGAAGACCGGGACAGGTCGAGAGCACGATCTAGCTCCTGCATGGTGAAGGCGACGTTATAATTTTCACGATTAAAAGAGCGGAAAGAAGGCGGCCGTGCCTCCTCTACCTGTTTGCGAGGGAGAAAGGCAGGGTGGTAATGGGCAGAGCTCGAAACCTCCGCAAAGAAACGACCCAATGCGTTTGAAACATCAGCTGGGTCCACGAGGACTGCGTTCTCCACGGTCAGGCCAGGAATCGGGGAGTGGACCTTGATGCCGGACAAACGGCGTAGGCCACCCCAGACAACCGTGGAGGGAGTAAAACGGTTAAAAGAACTAGTAAAAGCAGTCCAGCAAGCTTTCTTGCTGTCGTTTATGATACGACGGCACTGCGCTCTCATACGTTTGTAATTGATGCAATTCTCCAAAGTTGGGTGGCGGTGGAAGGTGCGTAAAGCACGGCGTCGGGCTCGAAGCGCGTCGCGACAGGCTGCAGTCCACCAAGGGACCTGGACACGACGTGGAGAAGAGGATGTACGAGGTATGGAACGTTCAGCAGCAGTGAGAATAACCTCTGTGAGGTATTCGACCTGACTGTCACAGTTGGGAAAATTCTGATTGTGAAAAAACAGCCATGGAAGAATAAAGCCCCCAGTCGGCTTTAGAAATGTTCCAACTGGTGGGACGTGGAGATGGGGAATGATGTAGGAAGTGGATGATACAAGGGAAATGGTCACTCGAGTACTGCCATAACGTGTAATCAACTTCTGTATTTCTATGTAATAAGCCTGCCTCCTAAGAATGAAACCAGCATGTGATTGTCGTCTTCAGTACGTCGTCATTGTCAAAACGCGAGTCTCAGGACAGCAACTTCTTGAGGTACAAGAAAAGATGGAAATCGCAGGGAGGAAGATTAGGACTGTATGCTGGATGATCAAACAGCTGCCATCTGAATTTCTGCAAAACAATTGCTGTGCGCAAAGCCGTATGGGAACGAAAATTGCAGCATCTTCAGCCATCTCATCGTCTAAAACCTTAAAGGTTGCATTGTGGGTCGGACTAAAAGGATTAATAGCGTCGCGGATATTGCTCTGAGGGGAGCGTTGGACACCGGCCTCCCCTGTCAGCGTCGCTGATTACTGCTCACACAGACTACTTTATGACAGACTGCATTGTGATGCTGGTACAATCATCTCCTAAAGTTTATCTACGGTATGAAGAAAAAGCTGCAAAAGCATTTAATATCCTTCCACAATTAGTGTTTTCATGAGGGCAATTGGGGGAGGGGAGGAAAACAAACTTCAACCACGAATGAGTAAAAAAGTAATGCTTCAATATGCATATTTCAGAGGTTCCAACTTTTCAATACGGCAAATAGTAATGCGATCTAATTTGTCTGAGTGGAGGAGGGTGAGAAGGAGTCCAAGGGAAATAAGTGAATAAGGAATCAGTAAAATTATGAAAACAGTTTCTGTAAGAGATAGGGGCAGCAGAGTATTAATATATAATTCTGATGAGTGCAGTAGGAATCTGTGTGAGAGAGGGGGGAAGGGGGGGGGGGAAGCAAAACTTAATAACTATTTTCTTCCTCAAAATAGAGCTTCACAGATTTCCAAATTAATATGTTTATTTCGCATAAGCCCTCGAACAATGATATCCTTGCGATATGGGTTTTTCGCAATGATTCATAATCATCGCTATCACAAGGAGTAAATTTTTCTTGCAACAAGAACTTCATTTTACGAGAAACGATTAAACGAGATAACATTTATGAGTTTCTCGTAGTACTCTATTTTACAAATGAGAAATGTCCACCACGCACTTCGACACAGCATTAACTCACGAAATCGCTGTGAGCTACGATGCAATAAAAAAACTAACAGAACTTCTTCTGAACACAGATTAACGATGTGGGATATATGATGAACATTGTTTGATATTACTCACATACTTCACGATTTTTCCTATAGGGGCGCAGCTACAAGTCAAGTGACACGCCGTATTCTCTGTTGCTGCTGCTAGCCTAGGTTCCACAATGACGCGCCTTTGTAGATTCACCCCGTATGCCGTATTACGCAGTTTTCAAGTTCGTAGAAGTCACTGTCAATACTGGAGATTTCTAAAAGAACATGCTAGAAGCTGTTGCTCAAAACCAGTTTATTTTTGCCGAACTCTTAAGGAGCCGAGTTTGCCGACGCAAAACAGATGACGCCGATTTGTTATTTAAACCTGAAAATCGGAATTCGAACCACTCAAATCGTAAATTCGTAATTTTAAACAATTTTCGTAACAATTACGATTAAATCGTAATGGTTGGAACCTCTGATCTTTACCGGTACATGCCTTAATCTCTGATCTTTGTGGTCTTTACGCGAAATGAAGGTTGGCGGCAGTAGGATCGTTCTGCAGTCCGCTTCAAATTCCGGGCCTCTACAATTTCTTAAACAGTATTTAAAAAACGTAGCCTTCCCTCCAGCAGCTCCCATCTGACTTCTCTAAGCATCTTGGTAACACTCGTGCATTGATGGAATCTATCAGAAACCTAGCCGCCCACCTCTGAACTGCCTCTATATCCTTTAAACCGATCTGGCAGGGATTCCAAACACTTGAGCAATACGCAAGACGGCGTCGTACAAGCGTTTTATATTTTGTCTCCTTTACAGACTAATCACCTTCCCAAAATTCTCCCAATAAAACGAAGTCTACCATTCGCCTTCCCCACGACTGTCACATGCTCGTTCCATTTCGTATCACTGTGCAGCGTTAGCCCTAGGTATTCAATTGACACCACTATGAGACAGCACACTAATGCTGTATTCGAACATTACGGAATCTTTACCTCTTACTCATCTGCATCACATTACATTTTTCTACATTTAGAGCTAGTTGCCATTCCTCGCACCACCTAAAAATTAGGTCCAAGTCATCCTGCATCCCACTACAGTCTTTCAATTACAACACCCTCTTGTACACCGCAGCGTCATCAACAAGCAGGCGCAGATTCCAACTGTCATGTCGTTTATATAGCTATAATAGCGGCCCTATCACTTCCCTGGGGCACCCCTGACGATACCCTAGTCTGATAATCGCTATAGAGCACAACGTACTGGGTTCTATTAATTACGTAATCTTCGAGCCATTAAAATTTGGGTACCTATTCAATAAGTTGGTACCTTCGTTAGCAGTCTGCAGTGTCAAACGCCTTTCGAAAATCTTTGAGAGCGCTATGGAACTCGCGAACGAATGTTTCCGCCAATTTCATTTAATTTTACAAGCATACTCAGCAATACTTTAAGGTCCCTGTCCATCAATACATGGAATCTGTCTGGTCTTTGTTCTTTTGTTTGGTTTCCACAGTACAAACCACATATCAGTAAACCTAAGCAGCTTTAGAAGGGTTGAAACTTCCACGACGGATTTGTTACTCAGTTGACATCCACGTTCAAAGTCATTAAGCTCTCCTGATCGACCCGTTCTGCTGTTACTTTTATGCTGTAGGATGCCATCGCATGATATATAGGAGTCGAATCCGCATAACATAAGGATATCCTGATGCTTTTATCGGTTGCTGTAGAAAATTATTTGCTGTTCAGATATTACAAACAAGTGCCTATGGCGAGTTACGCCGGAATCTAAAGAACCCAACTGTTATTCTCACTATACTTCATGCGTCAAAGATGGAAAATGGGTTATTCGTAATTTCCCAAAACTAAAAATTTGGTGGGCTCATATGTAAAACAGTCTTGTGATTCTTAATACAATCAACAAAAATTATGTAGTTATTATAGTGACTAATCATGCTCAGCATGAAGTCCAGGCATTTCGGCAAGTACGACATACTATTACAAAAGATGGCATGAGTCACGGTTGAATTTCACAGCTGACATAACAACGCGGTATGCAGCAGGTTGCAGATTAGTAGGAGGCAACATCATAGCCCAGTGAAGACACTATCACAATACCTTGCCTCAGTTCGCCTACAGCATTTGAAGGATGTACTTTACGTGAACAAATTTTGATTTTGTGGTAGGTTTGATACTATGCTACACTGACCTCCTTCGCCAATCGGCGAAAGTTTGGGTGTGAAGTTTCAGGGTCGGAAGAAGGTAGAGGCAAACTAAATCATAAGACTATACTCCTACATTAGAAATAGCTGCTTTGTCCGAGAGCATTTTGGTCTGCATGTGGAAGGAAGGAAGATTAGTGATTAATGCCCCGTCGACAGCGTGGTCATTATAGGCGGAACTTACGCTCCGGCTTGGGTAAGGAAGGAAATCGGCCGTGGCCTTAGAAAGGAACCATCTCTTCATTTGCCTGGAGTGATTTAGGGAAATCACGGAAAACTTAACTCTGGATGGCCGGAGGTGGATCTGAACCACCTTCCTCCCGAATGCGATTCCAGCGTTACCGGTCTGCATAGTGACTGCGGTAATTGGCGTGTCACTAACAGGTATGCCGTCAGAATTTTGAAGTTATTAGCGTGACAGGTCACGATGGGAAGGCGACCATGTAATGACAGTTGCGGGTGAGGGTGGGAGGGGCGAATGAGCGACTTCGGATTTTGGCAAGATGTGCTTCATGCGTAAAGGATACTAAGTAATCGCCAGTATGACCCATCCTTTATTAGTTCACGAGTGTTTGGCATTCCAACAACTCTGATTAAAGAAAGACAACTAAGCAAATCAGGAAAGGTCTGCTTGATTCGTTACTAGTAATTTCGATCAACAATGCGAGCGTTACGGAGATCGTTCGGCAACTCAAACGGGAATCTGTAGATGGAAGCTGACGATCTCAGAGGAAAACTATGGAAGAAATTTAGACGGTTGGCATTTGAAGCTGTCTACTGAGCTATTCTATTGAAGCCAATCTACATTTCACGTAGCCAGGAGAAATTAAGGCTCGTGCGGATACATACAAGCATTCCTTTTCCCTCGCTCTTTCTGTGAGTGGAACAAAGAAGAGATTAATACGATGTACCCTCCACCACGCACCATATAGTGGCTAACGGCGGCGGCAAATTTACCGTCGACATGTTGGCATCAATACGCATTCAAAACCAGAGGCAAACAGAAAATCGACCGAACTAGTTCTGAATGATTTTTCTGAAACCTTTCCAGCACTGCCCCCTTTTGATATACTACAGGATCATTCGTAAAGAGCCCCATTGAACTTCTGACGCTATCTATATATTCTATGAAAAGTAATCGGTCCTATAATACTCCCTTGGGGCACCCCAGGCACCACTTATTTGTGACAAGACTTTTCCACTGACAATACCGTGCTGTGTTCCATTGGATGGGCGCTATTCAATCAAAACACACAGTTGGGATGATATTCTGTATGAACGCACAATTTGACACAGAAATAACAGTGAGAAACTATCATCAATATAGGCTTAAGAAACAAGCCCCCTACTACTGAGCTATCCCAACACAACTCACAGTCCGTCCTCATAACTTTACTTCTGCCAGTACCTCACCTCCTACTTTCCAAACTTCACAGCTCTCCTTGCACGACTAGCACTCCTGGAAGAAAGGATATGTTGGAGACATGGCCTAGCCACAGCCTAAGGGATGTTTCCAGAATGAAACTTTCACTCTGCAGTGGAGAGTGCGCCGATACGAAACGTCCTAGCAGATTAAGTAAAGTTGTAAGGACGGTCTCTGAGTCGTGTCGGGATAGCTCGGTGGTATAGCACTTGCCCGTGAAAGGCAAAAAGTCCCAGGTTAGAATCCCGGTTCTCGCACAAATTTTACTCTGCCAGTAAGTTTCATACCAGCACAGAGTGAAAGTTTCATTCTGGACCTATCTGCTACGCTACAGAAATTACGATTCCATGACAGTCAGTGCATGAACAGCAGCACTGGATGCTTGAAACATGGAAAAAGGGTGATGTGGACAGTCAAGGTACACACTGGTATATGCTGACGCAGGGGTACAAGGAAAAAAAAAAAATCATACGAGACCAGCCACCCCACTTCACAACGCCAACAGGCACTGTCCAGAAAGATGGTAGGTGCATATAAATGAGTTCTAGATGTTAATATAAAGACTCAGTTGCATTTATCATTGTCTCTCTATATAGGAGCACAGTGTACAACCTTGGCATGCCGACACAAGCAACTAAGATCCACCAAATCAGCACACCACCCCATTCCTCCAGATTGTGTGATGATTTTGAGTGACACCACAGTTACGAGAGATGCAATTGCTTGGCCCTAACCCCCACCCCTACCTAATATTGCTGAGCACATGCAAGATGCCACCAATCTAAAGCATACCTTGGACTCCACTTAATTATTTCCTCAAGTTTTAGGAGGTGACAGCTATTACAGATCAAGATGGAAAACTAACAGTTTAAGTGCATCACTGAGTCCATGCCACATGTCGCTGCCACCATCACTGTTAGAGCCATCTACTGGTTGATGGCTGCTGTATGCTTTTCACCTTTTAGTCGTGCACTTTCAAATAGTATGAAAACCGACTCAAATTTGTATGGTGTCCATTACCATAGTAACCTAGCCTGACCACACCAAAAGACAGTCACAAAATGCCCCCAACCCCCAGGAATATCAAACACCTGTAGCTGCCAGCAGCTTACTAACAATGGGTTGACTGCTGTGCCCATGACATCCCACACTATTTGCCAGAGACTAGCAGAAGGTGGAATGCAGAACTGCTGTCCCGTGCAAAGTGTACTGGAAAACCAAAACACAAACTGCTGGTCTCATGGTTCCACACTCAACACAGCAATCACTGCCAAAAGAGTGGAATAATTTTCAATTACAACCTTGGCCTGAACCATCTTTGATTATCAATGCCAGTGGACATTGTTTCATGGGGAAAATGCAAATTCTGCCAATGTTTTGGTCTTGACACCCTGGTATTGCCCTGGTGTGTGCAGCCGTCAGTCATTACTTCAGATCACCTTTTGGCCTACAGCATAGATACTAAGTGGAGAGAGATCACTGCCATCATGGCATGTGTGGAGGAAAACTTGCATAGGTGCTACAAAGACCGTAGCATCTATATCTATTCAGACAGCCCTGAGATCACTGGCAGCTCCTGCAACAAGGTCCAAAATTGTTGCAAAATGTCACAGGGTTCTGGGGGAGCTAGGGGAAAGCAATAGAGTAAACCTATTGTGGGTCCCTGGCCACTCTGATTAGTGGCAACGAACATGCCAACAGATTATCCAGGATGGGGCAGAGACTCCATTTATTTGACCAGAACCTGTCCTGACAATCACCAAGGCAATGATCAAATTGGAGCTACGTAACTGGCTCAGAAGACAGCACGCAGAATATTGGACCAAAGTCTACCAACAAAAACATGGCACGGCAATGATGCCAAAGCCATGTTTTAAAAGGAGCTCGGCAACCCTGGGCCTGAACAGGAGAGAGATTAGACTCGTGGTTGGATTGTTGACGGGCCATGGGAATTTCAAAAAACACCTACATACAATGGGAATAACAGAAGAGGACCCTAAATGTAGGATCTGTGGTGACAGATATACTAGATATACAGGGAGCAATACCATACAATAAACTTAGTTTCGGTGCGGGCAGTGGCGGGTTGGACAAAGACTTTTGACTTCCCTGAAAAAAAGAATCAAATCAAGTGGGAGAGGGGGCCCACACTTCTACCACCCCCCCCCCCCCCGAGCCACGCCCATGGACCTTTCAGTCACAATGCACCCAATGTTCCAATTGCGTGTGGAAACAAGAGTTCACCTGCAGATATTTTGGTTACCAAGCTGAATGAACGTTTTGTACGTGAAAACTCCACCCCCCTAAGAAGAATAAATTATCTATGCCACTACCTTCTGTTTTGGTGCAGAGAAATTTTTGGCATACTGGTAACCCATAAAACCATTCACTGTCACGTTACCTCACATGACACAGCATCCTACTGCCATCCTTCAATAGAATTATCCACAACCACGTACAGTTGTGGCTGTGGACTATCTGCACAATGAGTGCTAGTCCCTTCATTACACAGGCCCCCAATCTGTCCCAGACATAACATCTGCTGAACCTGTTTTTAGGTCAACATCACAAAAGCCATACAGAAGATATGGAAAGTTACAAAGATTCTTTTCTTTTTAGAGATTTACGAAGACTGGTTGCATTGATTGGCAAAGGTGTCACACAATTTCAAGGGAGTGTAAAATCCTACCAATGAGATACAAACAGTGCAGACTTTGCAGCTCATTTAATTATATTTTTAAGCACTTACATAAGCCTATAGTCTTTCATCACATGAAGACTAACTTCATTCTGCTGTTGATGCTCCCCTCCACCCAAGACATATCCAGGACACAAATTTTGTGTCAATAACTTCCATAGTCAGTGTCACCGACACAGGGTTGTGTCAAGCGACATACATTCCAAATCATGATGCCAAAAGAATCCCCACAGCCAGAATATAGTTAGCATGATCAGAAAGAGGTGGTGTAAGACGTGGCAAGCTGAAGGGAAGCAGCTTTAAATTACTACGTTGTAAGAATTTCCTCAAGCCTCAAGTACTACTACCCATGACAGAAAGCAAAAAAGGTGGTTGACTGTGCGAAACTTGAGGCCGGCAGACAAACTGAGGATAAAAATAATTATTTTCATAGCTGCCAATGACATATAGCACATGGTGCTATTTTCCGTCTATCATATCAGTTTTTAAACGTAAATCAGGGTGGATTACCATATGAAAATATTTTTCAGTGCCATTGGTTAGCATATATAATGGCCTTTTAAATGTAAAAAGGGTTAAATGAACTGTCAGCAATAAGGTAATTCAAGATGGCTGACAGGTCTGTAATGGTGAATAACGAGAAAGGAAAATGTTCCTTTTATAAAGCGTACAGCCAATCTTAAAAATTGTAATGAGTAACTTATGGAAACTGCAAAAAACACATTTTTAATGCCCATAAAACCATTTAAACCTCTTGTTCCTACAGTGAGACCCTTATGTCAACTACAATGTCCTATCATTTCATCACATGGGGAGGAGAATAAGTGAGCAAACACAATGAATTGTGACAGACTGTATTTGGATGCTGACAGCGGGGGGGGGGGGGGGGTGTTTACATACCAAGATCAAGTACCCTTAACAGTATTTGCCCAGATTCTGAAATGGTATGAAATGAAATGGTCATAGACCATATCACAAAACTATATCAATACTTCAATTATCTGAATCCAAAGTTAATGCAACTGAAGAAATGCTACACTGCTTGGTGTTAGTTTTCCTGCTACAATGTACATTAACTATAGAAAAATGCTTTACCCAAGAAGTATATGCAGGCCTAAGTTTTGTTTATCACCTTAATTTTCAATAACAATTGCTGTAATAAGTTTTGGGAGATACAGATGAAAAGAGAACACCAAAAAGTCTGTGTTAGTATCCATTAACTTTGAAACTGTTGCAACTAAAAAAAGGAACCTCCCAGGCCTGGTCTTTAGCAGAACAATGCTACTGAGATGTACCATGAAAGAGAGCAACATTAAGATAACCAGCTTACTCTGTACTAAAATATACAATGAACATGTAAAACTTATCAAACGACAAAAACATACATCAAACTAAAATCCTGTAACAGGAGATCAATATAGCCCAGGTTATAAGTTTCTGGCGGACTAAGAATATGCGCGCGCGCGCACACACACACACACACACACACACACACAGTAATAGTTTTATATGGGCTGAGCGTCAGTTACTAATACTGTCAACTGCTACAATAAACTACAAAGCAAGAAGATTAAATATAATGCTACTTCTACCTAAGTAAAACAAATAGTGATATACTAGTCAGTTCACATTGAAGAATACACAGTACACAAACAATATTTTACTGTGTATAGAGTTTTATTAGTGTCCATGTACACACTCGGCTGAGATATTTTACATACACGGACTTTGAAAGCTATACAACAACAAAGAAAAACTACTACCATACAAGTTTTTAATTATACTACAAATAATGTATGGCTCATATCTAAAAAATCTCAACCCTACAAAACTGCTACCGTACTTCTGGTTAGTATAAAAAACAAATGGACGACAGTTGTTCACACTTACCGACTTTCGTCAGTCTGCACTGCTTGAGTTCTGTTTGCCTCCGCTAGACGTTTTTGCTCCTCGAGGCGTTTCTTCTTCTTTTTCTCCTCCTTTGCTTGTTTTTTCAGCTCCTTGCTCTTCTTCTTGGGCTTTGACGCTTGCTGCAATGCATGTATCAGAACAGCTCGCATATCAATTGTATGCGCAGGCGGTTTCTCTGACTGCATTTTAAACTACTTGATGGACGATAACACAAGACAGCTGGTATACAATTCAGACTACTAACTCAGTGGGTGCAACAAGCCGCCTACTTAGCGGCCATTACAACGCCACTTCAAAATTCCAGCTGTATACTGTAAGAATGTCAAGAATAGTAGCCCAAAAAGAAGTTCCCTACACGCAAAAAGCGCGTATAACCACTTTAGACATCCAACGAAGTAGAGCCACACGCTCACAGCACAGCAGCGAACGCACAAACAACACTAATCGATGCAGAGTCCGACACTCCTAACAGTCAATACATTCGTATTATCAAACACTTTCGGTATCCAAAGAAGAACCTTAGCGAATATCGCAGACTACCGTGAATATCGATTTTCGACCTCTCGAATGCAGGAGAGAAAATTTCGTGGTTTCATTTCAGAGTATCGTATGTATTACAAAAAAGAAACAGTCATACTAAAATGAATGCAAATAAAAAGCCTCGTGTTTAAATAAGAAAAACAAATATCGGCATAAGATATGAGAAATGCACTAATAATGGTAGAAGACGTTAGGCCTATTGTTAACAAACAAGAAGAACATGTTTCATAGTGTAAACAGATTTAATTGCCAGTCACAGCTGTCAGGTGACGTCGTTTTCACATGCTGGAGTATTCGCATAAGAGGGATCGTCAACAACATAACAATTCAGTCAGCCCAGTCCTGAGCAGTGCCCCTGTAATTACGAAATAGCATCCATAATACAAAAGGCAAACGACTGTAATCTGTTAGGAAATGAAAAAATTCAAAACTTCAACTTTTATTTCATAACAAAAACATATAAATAACGACAGCAAACGATATCCTTAAGCATAGATGGCGGTTTAATAGCGTGTTTGGCCAGAACTCAGGCCGTTTTCCGCAGTAAAAAAAAAAAGGCAATGGTCTCGTTGATAAATGTGGAACCAATATTATCATGTCTCTGCAAAGAAACGATCTATCCGAAGAATAAAAAAAAATAAATTTAAGAAATACTCCAAAATCAGGTCAGAGCATAGATTTTAACCCTCTATTTTAACCCGTCCTCCACTTCTCAATGATGTGAAGAGTTTCTAGAAGCGAAATGTGGATTGGAATTATTGTTAAGCATCAGGTTTCCATAGGAAGCCTATGGATACACAAGTTGGCAAAGTGGTGTCAAATTGAAAGACTTTCAACAGATCATTGAGGCAAAGGAAATTATTATCACTCTATTTTTTTCAATTTTGAAGGGGTTCTTTTAGTTGTTGTCGAGAAAACATCATGTTCTAATAATTTTCGGCGGTTATACAGAATCTGGCTATGCTGCACAAAATACCTAGGAATTACTATTACTTCAGACTTCAACCGGAAAGAACATATAGATAATGTCTTCGGAAAGGCGAACCACAGACTGCGTTTTATTGGCAGAACCCTTAAAAGATGCAACAGAACTACTAAAGAAACTGCATACGCCTGCCTGTCCTTTTTTGGAGTATTGCTGCCCAATGTGGGATCCTTATCAGGTGGGTTTGACAGAGGACACCGAAAGAGTTTCGTATTGACACGATACAGGGGAGACAGCGTTATGGAAATGATACAGGTTCTGGGATGGGAATCATTAAAACAACGGCGCTCATCGCGGCGGCGTGGGCTACTTACGAAACTCCAATCGCCAACATTCTCCCCCGAATGCGAAAATATATTGTTGACTCCCACTTACATAGGTAGAAATGATCATCAGCATAAAATACGAGAAATCAGAGCTGGAGCGGAGAGATTCATGTGTTCTTTCTTCCCACGAGCTATTCAAGAATGGAATGGGAGATAAATAGTATAAAAGTGGTTTGATGAACCCTCTGCCAGGCACTTAAATGTGATTTGCAGAGTATCCCATGTAGATGTACATATAAATGTAGATGTAAACAAAGTCAGCGATACTGTTATTGAATTAATATGACATAATGCTGTGTCGGGTATATTCTAATTAGAGGTCAGTGACTTAGAACTGGGGTCTAATTCAAGGTACTGAAATTCTTTATATGCTTAACACTGCACCAGCCAAGGGTGCGATCTATACAAGTTACTCTATAAACAGCTGTGTTAAATTTTATTTTACGGTGGTTTCCACATTCCTTCGCTGTTATCTTCGCATCTTGTGTTTAAGATTTATGGCAATCTATATCATGTAAATATAGCAATTAAGGAATGCCACAATGAGTCAAGAAATAAAAAATAAAAGAAATCGAACGATTGTGGAGAGACTGTTTTCATCTTTTAAAATAAATTAAGTTAAATGAAATAAATTATGCAGACAATTTTAGATTTTTCATCACCAACCAATAGTGCTTACTACAAACGTCCTGCTTTTTCTCCAAATTCTAGCATTCAGGAATGTCTTCCATCCTGTTACATGTGTCAAAAACCTGTTTATTGCAATCACACGACAAATATTGGCGTTTCCCTGTTACTGTTTACGTCTGAATAATGAGCTTGGAACTTTTTTATGCCTATTTGGATCTAAAATAGCTCTCTATTTTTCCCTGTACTTCCAAACACACAAAAAGACAACCCAATTCGCAACCCAACGTTCCTATATGAACTAAAATTCCTTTTTCACATTTATTAGCATACATACCATTAAATTGCCCACAGCAGTTTGTTTGTGCAGATTACTAGCAAAGTCAAACTCTTTATTGCTCCATTACGAAATTCAAAAGCTAACCATTTAAGACCAACAAATAATACATTTGAGAAAACTGGAAGGCACTGGTATCACTTCATAAAAAAGACAGCGAATATAATACAGGTGCAGTAACTCTACAGCTAACATATGGCACACTGTGTTTCAGCAATAAGGCAGCAGCAGAGCATATAATAATATACCCTAAATTGCATAGTGCCCAACTGCCGACCAAGACACACTGTTTTCGATTATCGATTTAATAAAAGATTACTTGATGTAATATCCAGCTTTTGTAGAACACAGCACTGACAAGAGGTGACAGATGAACTTCCAAATCACAACTTATATTTGCAGGACTAGATGGAAATATTTCTTTCTTTGACAGTAAATGTGTAAGGGGTGCTCATACCACAGTGTTCCCCTGAAAACATCCTGATGATTATACTCTTTCCTGTTATTATAATATAAATACAATACAAAGAGTCTGTCTATCTTAGTCATTACGCTTTTTCTACATATCAGATAATGTCACATACAGCACTACTGAATTTATTCTTCATTAAAAAGTGATTTTCAACATCTGGCCACACATAATGATCTGTTTGTGTAAATATCTGTCCACATCTTATCTGCACATACAAACCATTGTGTGTGGAAATGAGGTTAGTGCAGGTATAAGATATGTGCACATCTGGAAGTTGAAGTTGGATAATCGGGCGAAACTTGTTACATCTCCAGGAGCTAGAGAAGCTGGTTAAAATATCACTTCCTTATATAATGTTTATGACTAGATGATTGTCATTCATTCTAGAGGGTCCAAAGATAACGCTATTGAGGTTTCTAAACTGGCTGCATCAATAAATTGATACAAACTAATGTCTGTTGATACAATATTTTACAAATTAGTGTTTCATTTAGAGGTTGTCCTTATTCAGCTCTGTCTACCATGCACTAGCTAGCAAGAGCTCAGTTCGTGAATGTTAATGTCATCTTCGCTCCCTAAGATGAAGACAGGGTAGTTAATTGCAAATCAAATGGAGGGGTTTTCCAATCATTTCCATATGGGGGTTGTGAATGGTGTTGCAATTGTATTCATAACTAACCCACATTTCGAATCCCAATTCTTCCCTCTGATTTTAATGGGGTGGTGTGTATGGCTTTATACAAAATGTCATCTAAATGGATTTGAACACAGGCACATACATTTTCAAACAATTATTAAGGCATTGTGCTTGGGTACCTGCTTGGTGCGGACCTGTCACTGTATTCACACACAGTATAATGGCAAGGTATTATTTAATAGTGCAAGCTTATGAGGAACTTGGAATATAGAGAAAAATTCACTAATCTTCCCAGTATAACTACTTTTCGCAATTGGTTGGCACATGTGATTTTAGTAGGGAATTTACCCTAGAAGGGTAAAATCATTGTTTTCAGACTTGGCCTACAACACCTTAATGGTTACACTCCTATAGAATTTCCTATATTGGAGGCAAAACAATGTAGTTCTTGCTTATATAAAATCATTATGATCCTTACTTTCATACTGGTGGCTTGACTCAGGCAGGCAATGTACTGTCTTTACATCCATGACATGCGTATTATATATATATATATATATATATATATATATATATATATATATATATATATATATATATATATATATATCTCTGTGTGTGTGTGGGGGGGGGGGGTGTATGTGTGTGTGTGTGTGTGTGTGTGTGTGTGTGCGTGTGTGTGTGTGTGTGTGTGTGTGTGTGTTGTTGTTGTTGTGGTCATCAGTCCAGAGACTGGTTTCATGCAGCTCTCCCCCCTATTCTATCCTGAGCAAGCCTCTTCATCTCCTCATAAAAACAACAACCCACATCCATCTGTATCTGCTTACCATATTAGTCTCTTGGACTCCCTCTGCAATTGCCCCTCCTCCCACTTCCCTCCAATGCTAAATTTACAATTTGTTGATGTCTGAAGAATGCGTCCTGCCACTGAACCCTTCCTTTAGTCAAAGTACACAAAAAATCCAGTTTTTCCCAATTCTGTTCAATACCTCTTCATTTGTTACACCTAATCTTCAGTATTCCACTGAAGCATGACATTTCAAAAGCCTCTAACCTCTTCCTGTCTAAACTGTTTATTATCCAAATTTCATACAAGACAACACTCCATACACATCTCTCCAGAAAACAATTCCTTACACTTAAATTAATATTCGATGTTAGCAAATTTCTCTTTATCAAAAATGCTTTTCTTGCCATTGCCATTCAGTATTTTATATCCTCTGCACTGCCACCATCATAAGTTATTTTACTACCGCAGTAACAGAACTCACCTACCACCTTTATTGTTTCATTACCTAATGAAATTCCTTTAGTTTCATCTTATTTTCTAAGACTGCATTCCATTACACTTTTTTTGCTGTTTCATCTTTTACAGTCCTTTCAATACACTATCCATTCCGTTCAATTGCTCTTCTAGGTCTTTTGCAGTCTCTGACAGAATTGCAATGTCATTGGCAAAACACAATGTTTTTATTTCTTCGCCCTGAATTCTAATTCCTTCTCCAAATTTCTATTTGCTCTCCTTCACAGCTTGCTCAGTGTACAAATTGTATAACGTTGGAGAAACGCTACAATCCTGTCTTACTCCCTTCCAACCACTGCATACCTTTCATGTCATCCAACACTAATAACAGCTGTTTCGTTAATTTACAAGTTGTAAATAACCTTCCGTTCCCAATATTTTAGCACTGCTGAAGAATATGAAAGAGTGTATTGAAATCAACATTGTTAAAAGCTTTCTCCAAATCTGCTAGAAATGCAGGTTTGCCTATTCTTAATCTAAGATAAGTCGTAAGGTTGTAGTGTTACAAAATAACTACATTCTCCTTCATGATCGACTTGAGTTTATCAAGGCTTTAATTTACATACATGTGGGCTAGCATTGTAGTAGCTACTGCTGAATCTCTCTTTGTTGCAGATATGATGAGCAGTCGGACACTGCACAGTGGATGGTAGGAGAAAGCATAGAAAATCCACAGAATAAACCAATATGTAACCTCTGTTTTTGTGTATAAACTCCATGTACATTATCTTTTGTTTAAATTATTATTACGATTACTGTTAATGAGATTGATTCATTTGGAAGTTCTGTAGAATCACACACAATAAAACGTTAGTGAAGAATTTACAAAAATTTTTAGTGTGAGGAGTTATTTCAACACGACTTTCACTCTCATTGGAATCGAAAAAAAAAAAAGGAACGAAGACTGTTACCCTTAGTGGCAAAAGAATTTGAAGAAGGTTGAAGGCACAGCATAGCTGGACCTCAATTCACTAATAATTTGTTAATCATGACATATTGAGCGTCAACAACAAAATTTCACTAGCTGCTTGCACAGGCTATAAGTGCATTTTCCTGGTAAATACTAAACAACTTTGTATCCAATGGAAATGAGGCAAAGTTGCAGATACTATTAGGGTCTTTACACCTGTGTCATCTTGCAATAACGCAATGTGGCGACCGATGTACAACACGAACTTCAAAATTAGAGAGTGAAAAAGCCACGAGAAGGGTTTCTCAGAAGTCAAGAACTGTGAACCATTATTTCATCACAACCGAAGAGACTCCTTTGTGCAAATCTAGCACTAGAAGAAAAGAAGAAGAAAAAATTATGTGGGTTCGACATCACGACTCAGCTTTACGGAGTTGCAATTGCAGCCCACGGTCACTACTGCCAGACTAGGGTTACTTCTGTGGTTCTTGACGAACTCCATGGTGAGCGTATATATTCCTTTTATTGTGACTGAGTGGTTTACTGAGTGATAAAAGTTTTTTTAATTTATGCCAGTTACACAAGCACAATTTTGAATAATGTCTGAAGGTGCAGATTTGAAATTAATGACAATGTTAAGGGAGATTAACACTCGAAGTAGCAATCAGTCTAAAGAATTAAATGATCGAATTAGCAGTCTATCTAAAGAATTAAGTGATCACATTAATGATCAATCCAAAGAGGTAAGGTAAGAAATGAAATATCCATCTGTACAATTTAAACAGGACCTTAAGGAAATAAAATCTGACATCGATCTGAAATTAGAGACAATCACTAACGATGTATATCATAGGCTAGACAAACAAGAATCTAAACTTGTAGATTTTCAAGCTATTATAGAATCTTATGCAGACAAATGTCAGAAGAATTAATACTCTTTGAGTGTAGATGTGGATACCTTGAAACAAAATATGGTATCAATCGATGATGTTGTAGATTTAGCATCACAAATAGTAGGAGCTAACATAGACAAAGAAAAACAAGAGCTAAAGGAAGAAATCTCAGGGAGCCTTAAGAAGGAAGGTCTTGGTGTAGGTGATGTAGGCCTACAGAAGGAACGTATTCAAAATTTGTCTGTGATAGACAGGAATGTGTGTCAGTGTGATTTAAGAGTAAAGGCCTTAGAGGAAACTTCCAGCATAGAATTTTTAAAGTTGAATGAAAGGGTAGGTAAGGCAGAGAATAAACTGGTCCACACTGAGAGAGGGAGATTGGACGATGAACAAAGACTAACCTTGGGAACTTGATAGCAATTGGGAACAGAAGGTGGAAGATTTAATTAGTAACAAAAAGTTATTGGTCATCAAGTTGATAGGCTATGGGAAGAGTTAAATAAAACCCAAGTAGCATTAAATGAAAATCAAGTTTATTTCCTAGCGAAAATCATGCAATTTCTCCTGTAAGTGCTAGTGAGAACAACCTCAACATTCCATCAGGGGTAAATCTTTATAAACATCTTCCAAAATATAAACCAGGAGGGGAAGTTCATCCTAAACATTTCATTATGACCTTTTCGAGGAATTTACCTACTTTTGGACAGACTCACTAAAGATTGATCTCACTTTAAAATATCTAGAGGGAGAGGCATAGATATAGGTGTCAGCTCTTGCTGATGACATTAAATCATGAGATGATTTTAAGAATCAATTTAAAGAAAAATATTGGTCAGAAACTACTTAGGAAAAAATTAAATTCTATTTATATGATCCAGTTCCCTATTATAGAAAACAAGGTACTATTAAACAATATATCCACGACCATCTAACGAAGGCTAAATTTCTAAACAAGCCAGTGGATGAAGAGTATTTAGCAAATGTGTTGGTTCGAAGGTTACCCATGTCAGTCTAGAGTAAGATATGGTCTAGATGATGGAAATCAGAGAGTTATTGGACGCTGGAGAAACGGTTGACACTTTGCAAAAATCCTTGGAAAAGTATAATACTAATAAAGGTCAGACAAATTCTAATAGGGACAATCAAACGAAAGAAGTGTATTTATGTGAAGTACATAGGGGGCAAGGAGCCAATAAGAACGGTAATTGACCATACAAAAACAAAAAGTATTTTGGGGATAATAAAAGTTATCAGTCTCAGAAGGTACATAGTTCTACACAAACGGATGTTGAAACTACACAGAGTATAGCTAAGGTAAACTCCCCACATCTTGGGTAGAGGGCCCATCCCCAAGATGTAATTTAACAGCTAAGGACCCTAATCGAGTATGTGTTATAAATTTTATATATTCTGAACCTACACGGGTATGGTTATTAGATGAAAGTTATTGTAGTAAGCGTTTGAAGGAAAAACCTATAATAGTTGGATATATATTTGACTTACCTGTTAATATTTTAGTGGGTAGTGGAAATGAAATTTCCATTATTTCACAAGAATTCTTTGAGAGAATTACGAAGTGTCATTCATGTCCAACATTAACTGTCGGTGGTGTAAACATATTAGGTATTAGGGGATATAAAAATAAGTCAATATGAACTGAGACGCAAATACCACTTCAACTGAGTGATTTAATATGCATTATAACTTTGTTAGTAGTACCTAAGCTAAACATTGATTTATTACTTGGTATAAATTGGCTCTATCGTTACGAAGTAACTTTAGATTTCAAAAAAATTAAGGTTACAGGGTGTATCAAAGGTGGTGTTTTCTGTTTACCTTTTGACACAGATAATAACAACCCCACAGAACTGATTTCGATACATTTATTGTCGACCTCTCATGTAATGGAAACAAGAGAGATAACTAATACTGTAACTGAAAGTGATTTGAAATCTAAAGCATATGAATCTGACTTACTATCTAAGGAGCAAAAAGACACATTATTTTTACTGATTGTAAAGTATAGAGAAGTATTCTCAGATAAACCTGGTACTTTAGGTGGGTATATGTGTTCTTTTAAAATGAAAGACACCAAACCATTTTTCTGTCGTCCTTATCCAATACCTTTAAGTGTACGTTAAACAGTACAAGAAGAAGTATACAAGATGTTGGATAATGGAATAATAGAATAGAGCAATAGTGCATTTAACAATCCATTGGTATGCATGGGAAAGGTATGTGTAGGAGTGCACATTGTAGTTGATGCGTGTACTTTAAATAAACATATCAAAATGGAGTGTGATAGATTAATCTGTATTGATGATATTTTGACTAAATTTGAAAAGGCAAAGTACTTCATTTCTGTAGATTTGATATCGGGTTATCATCAAGTGGGTATTCATGAAGATTCTCGGAAATATATAGCTCTTTTGTTCGATGGTAAAGCATATCAGTATACGGTATTGCCATTTGGATTGAATATTTCTGTATCGGTATTTATTAGAGTATTGGATAAAGCGTTAGGGAGAGATTTATTACAGCAACTGGTAATTTATATTGATGATATTCTCATAATTTCAGATAATTGGGAAGACCATTGTGTGTTATTAGGAAAACTATTATCTAGGTGCATAGAGAAAGGAATTACCTTAAAACTTAGTAAATCCTTTTCCAATAGAGATGAAGTCAAATTTTTAGGACATTAGATAGGCATAAATGGAATAAGACCTGATCCTGAGAGAATTGAAGCTATAAAGATTGTCCAGAACCTAAAACTGTTAAGCACTTAAAAGCTTTTTTGGGGTTAATTGATTTCTATAGGAGAGACGTGAAAAGCCATGTACTAAATAATCCCATTATACTAGATTTATTGAAGAAAAACAACCCATGGAAATGGAATGACAAAGCTTCAATGGCTATTCAACAGATGAAGCAGGCCCTCATAGAATCTGATGTGCTAAAACATCCAGTATTAGGACAGCCATTTAAACTAGCAACAGACACATCAGGCTATGGCATTGCTGCAGAATTGTTTCAGGGTTACTGGGATCCACAAGAGGGAGACCATAAGACAATAGCTTTTGCAAGTAGATGTCTTACCCCTCACGAAAGAAATTATTCCACAATGGAAAAGGAGTTACTTGCAATAGTATGGGCTATAATTAAATTTCAAAATCTTATGTGGGGATCTAAAATAATAGTATGTATGGATCTTCAAGCATTATCCTTTTTGTTTGAAAGTAAGTTGTTACATAGTAGGTTGATAAGATGAACTTTGTTTTTACAAAACTTTGACATATATATATAATATATTAAGGGATCTATCAACATTGTACCAGATTCACTTTCTGGATTACCTGTAGGTATGAAAAATGTCACAGTAAGTGAGGGCAAAGGTATCATTATCAGTATAAATTTCTTACAGGTAGGGCATCATGACAATACTGTACATATGTTGGCAAATAAAATTAGGACTATGATTAGAACTGATGAATTCTTTAAAAGCAAGTTTGATAGGTGCGGAAAGGGTTTAGATAACCATTTTAAAATTAATGACGGTGCCCTATTTTGGTGTAGCGATGTTAGAAACAATGATTGGAAACTTTGTATACTTAAACAAGTGCAAATAGATTTAATATGGTTTATCCACAAAGGTTATGGCAATAACTTTGGAATAACTAAGTGCATCAAGCATATGTCAAAATTCTACTATTTTAAAAACCTGAGTAGAAAGGTTATGAGAAACTTAAAAACTTGTCAAGTTTGTCAATGTGTTAAAGATTACAACAAGCCTAATCCTTTTGTTCTGTACCCTATAGTAGCAAAGGGCTTATATGATTTAACAGCTTGTGACTTCTACTGATCTCTTCCTGTTAGTAGAGGAGGTGTGCAAAAAATTTTTGTTATTATAGAACGTTGGTCTAAATATGTGAAACTGTACCCCATAATAAAAGCGAATACAGGAACTGTAGTAGAGTGTTTCAAATATTATTTTACGATGTAGGTAAACCTAAGGGGAATCCTTCAGATAATGGTCCACAGTTCATAAGCAAGGAATTTAAGGAGTTCTTGGCATGACAAAAGATCAATCACATTACTATTTCAAAATACAATCCACAGTCAATCCTGACAGAAAGAGTGATGTGAGAGTTAGGGAGATTATGTAGAACATTTTTCTCAGTAGAACACTCTTCACGGAGTACTCTAGTTAATGAATTGGAAGTCATGCTGAACGAGTTACCTCATTTGTCTATAGGGTTGTCACCTATAGAAATACTTTTAAAAAAATTTATAGGAGAGCCACTGTTGGAGTATTTTGCTTGCCCACCTCATCATATAGGAGATGAAATGAGAATATAAAATCAAGTAGAGACCAACTAGAATATTGCTGCTAACCATCGGTTGAAAAATTTGAATGAAGAAGCTATATTACCTATGTACAATGTAGGAGTCCTGATATGGATTAGGAATTTTCAACTGAGTTCTAGCTTAAAGAAACAAACTAGTAAATTTTTAGAAAAATGGTGTGGTCCTTCCAAAATTGTAAGAGTACCGCATGAGAAAGCAGTATATGTCCAAGATCCAGTTACTGGTAATGATAAAGGCTTATACAATGTCAATATAATTAAACCATATATAAAACTCTCAGCGAAATCAGCACTCTTTGCTGATTTGGCGGTGTGACTTCCGCCAGGTCTTGAGTCATCTGTTCTGATTTTTTTTTATTTTTCCTGTTCGTTTTCTTCAGAACAGATTCTTCACTCTTTTTCTATCCTTAAAGCTTGTATCTCTAACTATTCATTCTTAATAATGGCTATCAGAATTACGTACCCAATATTGATGAATTTAGATACGAGTTATGTGTCTACCTGAAACCTAAAGAGGATGTATTAAAAAAGAACACAGTTTGAGACAACAATTCCAGATTTGACAAAACCAAATTCGGATATGAGTTTTTTTACTTACATATTTATGTGTTTAATCTGAAAAATATTATATTATATTTGTTGTAAGTATTCTGATGGATTTCTGTTAGAGAGGCAGAATAAATCCATTTGTCTCAACATAGAAGAGACCAGCTTCTAGAAAAGAAGTTGAACTTTGTTTACACACACACACACACACACACACACACACACACACACACACACACACACTGCATAACCAAGCGCTGTTAATCACTCGTCACTGGCATTCCATAGTAGTGATGATTGGACCTTTTCTTCAGGGGGTCCTGGACGTGAAGCTATGGCGTCCATTATATAGGGAGGCGGCTCCCATCTAGTCTACCATCTTTTGCCCTCCAGTGCCATAGTGAAGGACTGAAGGAACCAGGGGTTTCTGGGGAAGAGGGGTGGGGAGTTTTTCCTGTCTTTCAGGGCAAACTTCTATCCTTCTTCAGTTCCAATCACCAACTTTTTCTTTTCTTTTCGTACTACTCTTTAGGAGAACCTTTCTTTTAGTCCCCTATCCATAGTGCATACGTCTTTATCGCTAAGACCCTTCTTTTCCATGTCAGGTTTTTTGTTGTTGTTGACTTCACACCCTAGTGTTTACCCTGTGAGGTTCTCTGGAGGATTACCACTCTATCACTTTCATAAACATACACACATACAAACCTATTATATTTACACTTTGCACAAGCTAACACATAAAAACAACAGTACACAATATATACACACAATCACACAAAACTTTAGGTCAATTTGGTTTCTTTATATGTCATCATTTGATCAAACCTGTAAAAGAGGAGACAGCCGCATATAGAGAAATAAGTGACACTTCATAACAGGAGAACATAAGGTCTACCCTTTTTTGACACATATAGTTCCCTTTAGTTAGAGGTGTTTCTCACATACACTCGTTTCGGGTGGGGCAATAAAGGGAGACACACGATAGAGATGAGTGCATGTTTAGACACATGTTAGGGTCAAGTGAATGTTCCAGGGAGGAATTAGTAGGAAGTGAATATCCTGTGTGGCTAAGGAACAAGGAAGTATTAGAGGAGGAGAGATAGAAGCTCATAGTTGTCCTCCGTTGACAATAAATAGGGAGACTTGGTGGTTTTATGAGGAATGGTAGGCTTAATGGAACAGGTACTATCTCTTGTTAGGTACCCATAGTGAGGACCTAACTACTGCAGGTTCCTATTAAGTGGGTATGCAGCACCAAAAGAAAGTTGCTGGCATCTATAAGGATGCAGGTAAATGGATGACTTGAGACGCGACATTTTTTTGTTTGCTACAAGCAATTAAAGACTTAGTGGTCTCTTCTTTTGAGTATTAAACCTTGGTTCCCACTTGTAGATTGGCCTTAGAATTTGGGTTTCACTATTCTCCTGCAATGACACTTTGTGTTAAACTGCTGATTTTTCCCTGTTTTATTTTAAGCTGAAAGAAAATGTAAGAACTATGGCTTCACTTACAATATGATCCAGATAAAAAAGGGGTACTTACCTGCAGTTGACGAGTTGTGGTTCTCCTGACAAGGATAGTTTGTCACCATTATGAAGAAAATGTAACTTTTTTATATAATGTAAAATTGAGGACGCTGACCTCAAAAGAAAATGGTTTAAAACAAACTGATGTATATTAGTATTAAGTACTGATGATTGTATTATTGAGGCCTGATAACACAAGTCTGAGTGGGGGAATATGTAGTGTTACAAAATAACTACATTCTCCTTCATGATTGACTTGAGTTTATCAAGGCTTTAATTTGCATAAGAGCGGCCTAGCATTATAGTAACTACTGCGAGAATCTGTTGTTGTTGCAGATATGATGAACAGTCGGTCACTGCACAGTGGATGCTAGGAGAAGGTAGAGAAAATCCACAGAATAAACCAATATGTAACCTCTGTTTTTGTATATAAACTCCATGTACATTATCTTTTTTTTAAATTATCATTACATTTGCTGTTAATGAGATTGATTCACTTGGAAATTCTGTAGAATCACATGCAATAAAACATAACTGAAGAATTTACAAAAATATTTTAGTGTGACGAGTTATTTCAATATGAAACTTCCTGACAGATTAAAATTGTGTGCCGGAACCAGGACTCGAACATGGGACCTTTGCCTTTCGTGGGCAAGCCCACTACCAACTGTGCTATCCCGACACGACTCATCATGCCGCCTCACAACTTTACTTCCGCCAGTACCTCGCCTCCTACTTTCCAAACTTCACAGGAGCTCTCCTGCGAACCATGCAAGACTAGCACTCCTGGAAGAAAGGATATGGTGGAGACATGGCTTAGGCACCGCCTAAGGGATGTTTCCAGAATGAAAGTTTCACTCTGCAGCGGAGTGTGCGCTGATATGAAACTACCTGACAGATTAAAATTGTGTGCTGGAACTGGGACTCGAACCTGGGGCCTTTGCCTTTCGCGGGCAAGTGCACTTACGACGGGGCTTCTATTTTGAAAAGACAGGGAGGGAAGATCAGTGCCTAGTTGACAATGTTCCTAAACACCTCCCCTCTTTCATGCCTATCCTCAGTGTTGTTACCAACACACTTCGTGCCAGTGCCCTGGTTTGTAAACGGGGCAGCACTGCACGCGAGGTGCCGTGTCGACATGCAACTTCAGTGCATGTCTGAATTCACTCTTTACTAACCTTGTGTCTTCTGCCGTAGTTGATCTCCTATTGCAGGTGAGGCACACAGGTCGCACGTCCGTTGTACTTGAAGTGATGCTAAAAGAGGTGTTGAGATGTGGCTAGGAATTACTGCACTACGAATAACTTTTGCTTTTGTAGGATGCCAGAGCTTGTTTTTTTTATTGAAGAAATGCGAGTGTATATCCAAGCACAAATATACAAACTGAGTAATGTTACAAATATAAACGTTGTGTAACTTATAAACTGTCCCTGGCCCGCACTGAGCTATGAACTGATATGAATGTGCAAGGTATCGCGGTCGGCGCTCGACTGACTGCCGCCGCCTCTCGCTGCGCGCCACAAGCCACCGTTTTGGCGCCAAGCGAAACTTCTAGACTAATATTTTTCAACTTATTACAAAATAAACAAATAATTAAATGTTTGAATTAACTGGAATATAGCTTAGCATAAAAGCATTACAGAAAGTATACAGATAATTTTTAATAGACAAAGGAAAGTTAAATATTCCAAGAAAACTTCTTTAACACATCATATATTGATATGTGAAATAAACGGCTCCATGTCAGCCCCCTCAGACACTACCGACTGTGCTATCCCGACACGACTCACGATGCCGCCTCACAACATTACTTCCGTCAATACCACGCCTCCCACTATCCAAACTTCAAAGAAGCTCTCCTGCGAACCATGCAAGACTAGCACTCCTGGAAGAAAGGATAGGTTGGAGACATGGCTTAGCCACAGCCTAAGGGATGTTTCCAGAATGAAACTTTCACTCTGCATGAGAGCTTCTAAGAAGTTTGGAAAGTAGGTGGTGAGGTACTGGCGGAAGTAAAGTTGTGAGGTGGCATCATGAGTCGTGTTGGGATAGCACAGTCGGTAGTGCGCTTGCCTGCAAAAGGCAAAGGTCCCAGTTTCGAGTCCCGGTTCCGGCACACAATTTTAATCCGCCAGGAAGTTTCATATCACTGCACACTTTGCTGCAGAATGAGAGTTTCATTCTGGTATTTCAATATGACTTTCACTCTCGTTGGAATCTAAAAAAAGGAAACGAAGTCTGTTAGTCTTAGTGGGAAAGGCTGTAAGTGCATCTTCCCTGGTAAATACTAAACAACTTGGTATCCAAGGGAAATGAGGCGAGGTTGCAGATACTATTAGGGCTCTTTAGACCCATGTCCTCTTGCAATAATGGAAGGTGACAATTTCCTCCATGTTCCTACATTTCTCCTGACTCTGAACTGATCAACCCTGAGGTCAGCATTTATCACCCCATTTACATGGGCCCCCAAAACCGGATTTCGTAAACCGATTTTCCAAATCAGCTTTTGGTTGGTCATGTAAACACTAAAAAATCGATTCTGGATATCCAGATCTGTAAAGCAGTTTTCTAGGTCCAAAAACGATTTTCGTACCCATGTAAATGCAACCGTTTTTGATGAGTTCTTGGCTTGTCAGATTCTCTATGTTTACATGCAACACATCTTCCAGAAGACGAAAACCGATTTTCGTAAACCGTTTTTCGCAGTCGTGTTTACATTGCATAGCCTGAATCGGAGCCTGAATCGGAGCATGTTTCATAGGCGCCAAATTGTGGTTTTAGAGTGACAGAATGGTTCTTTTGGAGAATCGCTACACAAATTGGACATGCTTTGTCAGTTGTGCAGTGATGCTGGCTGCAATGATCATGTAAACATTCTCACAGCTGTAGACAACGTTTTGGACGTCTACACAACTCAGACGTTAGATTAGATTAGTTGGTTCGTTCCATAGATTCGTGTTGAGGTGATCCTTGTGGATGTGGAATATGTCAATTTTTTTCTTGCTGATGTTGATAATATAATATTACTAATACAGGTACATACACTTTTTACAAGGTGATAATATAATAATAATAATAGTATGAATAGAAATACATGCATCATTTGGTTCTGTTTAAGAATTCTTCAGTGTAGTAGATGGAGGTGGCCTCAAGAAAGTCTTTTAGGCTCTTAAACTGATCTTTATTTGTAGCTAAATTTTTTATGGTTGTTGGTAAATTATTGAAAGTATGTGTTCCTGAGTAGTGGACCCCTTTTTATGAGTTCAGAAATGTCAACATAGACTGTTGGCAACCAGTTACTAGTAGTGGTACTTGGGCACACACGCCACATAGAGGTGATGAATGCATTCATCCAGGACTCACTGGTGCAACCCCAGGCCTCATTATATGGGATGTGATAAGCAACAACTCCCATGTGCCTCTTTGGTGTTTGTGGAGAAAATGCTGACGAGCGCTCACTGCATGCAAAATGTTCTAAGACCCATACTTTTAGCCATTCTTACAACAGAAAAGATGTATGTTGTTCCAAGAGGATAATGCTGGCTTACACACTGTATGTGAAATGCAATGTGCTCTGAAAGATGTGCAACAACGTCTGTGGGCAGCACAGTCCCTGGATTTTTCTCCAATCCACTAGATGGGGGATATGATATGATGAAAAAAATAAATGATACATGCAGTTCGTCAACCCACATCTCGTGTGGCATCTCATGAGCAGGCGTGTAATGAAGTATCCTAAGACAGTATTCGCCATCTGCATATGAAATGGAAGCCAGAATCAGCGTCTGCATTGCACTTGTGGAGGATACACCATGTATTAATAAAATCATCTACTCTATATTTTTGTGGCGCTGGCACAGCGACAGTAATACATATTTTAGTAAAAAAATCTGTCTTGGTTGCTGTTTGTGCAACCAAGACTGTTTTTTTTTTTTACCAAAAAACCATTTACTAATATGGGTGTTTCAGCATGAATTGACATTTGGTGTCTCAGTACCATTTGAGTTATCGATATGTAAACATAATCATTTCATGCAATCCTGTTTCAATAATAAATCTTAAGTGAATTAGAAAACTCTAACAGGGTATACAACTTTTTCTATTTGACAGCTTGGGTTTGTTTCAAGTACCAACTTTTGCATCTAAGTAAGGACTTTAGGGCAGTATGCTTAATGGTAAGAAGCTTTTTACCATTCGGATTCCATATGGCAAGTGCTTCATGCCTTAAACATTAACCCTCTCCTAAATTTAACGATGGAAGAAATAACTGCATTCCCCTAAGTTTTAAAGAGCAGAGCAACATAATTTTGAGCAGGATCTTTCTGAGCTGGATTTACCTGTTGCTTTCTCAATTTTCTTTTTGTGCTTCTGTAAGTAATGGCTTGAAATTTTAAAAACATTAAAGAAGTGTAAAGTATAATCAGTTCTCTGAAATGCATATGGTAGGGCTGTAATTTATTGTATATCATAATTGATGTTGTTAACTCGTTGGGAGGTACAAGGTTCGTTCATAGAATTGTATGTAATGATATGGGTTTGCCTCAAGTGGATGTGTAATAGTCCCGAACCGGCTACTTACTGACCATGGAAGTTGCAGCTCTGTGCGCCTGGCACCTCGTTTGTACAACTTGTGAACTGTGCAGTAAGTGGAAGAAACAAGGAAATAAATGTGCTCCATAGAATGGATAGTATGGTTTCATTTTCACCATATCATATGATGGGCTGTTTTAATCACAATTCAAAAGGAAGCAGATAAAAATTTCAAGTATCCAGCTATATAAGCGAGATTGTGCTAGACTTGTTGGTTGTGGAGGAATCTTCAGATAAACAATGAATCCGTTAGGTTAGATTAGATTAGTATTTCTTCCATAGTTCATGAATACAGCACTTTGTAATGATGTGGAACGTGTCAGATTAATTAAAGGTGTCTTTGCAAATTATTACTTTGTACTAAAAATTACATGACACAATATTTTTTATTATTATTTTTTATTTTTTTATATTTTTTATTTTTATTTTTTCAGATTTACTAATTTAAATCTAAAAATTCGTCTTTAGTGTAGAAGGAGTTGCCATAAAGAAATTCTTATAATTTATTTTTAAATGCTAGTTGGCTATCTGTCAGGCTGTTTGGCAGATGACCAAAGACTTTCGTGGCAGCATAATTCAGCGCTTTCTGCGCCAAAGCTAGATTTAACCTTTAATAGTGAAGATCATTCTTTCTCCTAGTGTTGTAGTTATGTACACTGCTGTTGCTTTTGAATTCGGTGGGATTGGTAATAACAAATTTCATTAGTGAATATATATACTGTGAAGCTACTGTGAAGATCTCTAGCTCTTTAAATAAGTGTCTGCAGGATGATCTTGGATGGGCTCCAGTGATTATTCTTATTACACGCTTTTGTACAATGAATACTTTTTTACTCGATGATGAATTACCCAAGAAAATGATGAAATACGAAAGCAGAGAATGAAAATAGGTATAGTAAGCTAATTTACTAAGATGTATATCAATTTGCAATTACTCTTATAGCATAAGTAGCTGAATTCAAACGTTTCAGCAGATCTTAAATGTGTTTTTTCCAGTTCAACCTCTCATCAATACATACACCTAAAAATTTGGAATATTCTATCTTTGCTACAGATTTCCGATCAAAGTCTATATTTATTAATGGTGTCATTCCATTTTGGCTGGCAAACCAACAAACGAAGAGATTTTTGGCCAAAGTTCTCACCCAACCTGTTCTTTCTCAGTGTGGTATGCAACAGAAGTTGCTCTTGTGTAGTCGCCCATATTTGGCCTGTCCACAAGGCTGCAGTCTTACAAAGGACGAATAGCAGCTGAGAGGGTGGCTAGTCGGAAGTACGTTACATCCACTGGAAGGTAATCGTAGCATGTCGTCTCTGTGGCAGCAATTTGTAAAATTTTTCAAAGTGGATGTGAAAAATGTCATTATTAATAGTGGGTCATAATTTTGTATGAGCGCTTCACTGAGTGGGAAGACAGAGCAGAACTGACAGTAACAGTGTTAACGGTGGTGCATAACCTTGTGATACTATATGTCTGTTATCACATACAGAAATGTTAAGAGTAAGTATGTAGCAGACTATGATACACATGATGGCGTAGATCCTTATGGAAGGAGTTTAATTCATCTCAATTGAACTACAAGGATCGTTCCACGAAATTTGTGTACTAGAAAGTATTAAAATAAATAATTGGTAAAGCTGCATATCGCCAAATCTTATGAGACTTAACTCACAAATACTAACAAGGGACACATTTGACCTCAAACGCCTGGAACCACACAGAACCATGCTTGGAATAACAGGCAATCATAAACAGGACAGTAGTGTGTGTTATTTGCAAAACGTAGCATTGTACCTCAAGTAACATCTTAACAGAGAGAAACAAAGTAACAAGATATCAATACCACAGGAAGAAAATTATATGTAATTTAATGGTGTCATTGTAACATCACATATTCACTCATCAGCTCCAAAAACTCTCTGCTTAAGGTACTTTGGACCACATGCGTAGGGTTAATTCTCTTCATGATATCATTGCACTGTACACAGTTCACACAGTACCTCACTTTCGAACACTCAAAGAGACAAATACGTACAGCACCTATACTACTCACATAATTGTAGGACTGGTTATTGCAGCTTGTCTATGCCACCATCTAGTTGTGCTAGCAGACAAGTGCAGCGTTTGTGTGGAAATGACGCACAAGACTGCCTCGTTTATGATTGCTTGTTACTCTAAGCATGGTTTCGTGCGGTTCCGAGCGTTCGAGGTCAAAGGTGTCAAACAGCTCGTTTTTTGCTTTTGTTGTATTCTGAAGTGTATGGAAGTGAAGGATTTCAGTTTTTGTGTTATCTGGTTGGAGGTTCCTATTAAAATCAGTGTAAGTGTTGTGACACTTTAAGAAAAGAATCTGGTGGATATGGAAAGGTTTCAGTTTATCAGGGACCATTCAGAAAAACTTTTTAACAACTTCATCAATGCAACACAATATATTAAAATTGCTCTCTTTCCACATATAGTAGACCAGACAGAAACATACATATCGAACCAGCTAGGTTTACTTTGCAACGTGTAATGACACAGTCTAAAATGTAGTTAGGCAACACAATTACAGAGTTATACTCAGGATTGTTACGTAGGATGGGTGAAAGAAAACAATTAAAGTTAATTTTCCTCAATCGCCGACATTCGCGAACAAAACGGCGCAGGCCGAAAGTTCGAGAATAGGTTTTCCATTATTTACGTCCACAGTGTGGCAAGGAGCGAAACGAGAGACTGTTATCGCTTTAAGTGTGTTGCTAGACCGAATAGAGGTCTCAGCGGCCGAGTACCAACAAAGAAAGTGAAGGGTTCTTGTATGTTACGGTTTATTCTGTGAATCCAGTTTTCTTATTCCTCCAACTAGCGTCACAAAAGAACAATCACTCACCTGTGCTATTTTACCATGCAAATTCGATACCAACTGCAAAAGTTACAGTTATAATAGATTCCAAACCATAATAGGTAGTCACCATGCTATTCAAGATGTTCATTCGCATGACAACTTTATTCATTACTAAACAAAAGACTGATTTACCTTTGTTGCTTAATTAATGTATACATTTCTTAAGAAGTACACAGATCACTATATATTCTGAAAGAATTGATGCAAAACTGTTATAAAAGTTTGCACCTAGTGTTTTGATTTTCAAATGTTTGAAATTGCTCGTGTAATATGTATCTATTTTTCTCTTTCATTGAATGGTCAGTTTTATGAAAATACAATTAATAACATTCCTTTGTCACAATTGTAGAGTGACAATTCTAATGCCTTTAAGTGGTAATGTTATTAAAAAATGGTTATTGCTGTGTAGGTTATCTATGTAGCAATACCAGTGTACACATAAACGCTACTGCAACTAGTTAAAATGACTCTTGGTGTACGTCCTGCTCTTTGGAAGTAATAGGTCTGTTTGCCTGCCACCTAACTTGTGCATCTTGAGAAATTTTACACTACCTCTCATTTCCACTCAACATGCCTACAATAGATGTATCTTGTGCATGGAAGTGCAAGGCCATTGTGAATCTGTAAAATGAGAGAAAAGTGTTGTGATTCAATAAAGCATTTGCAAGTGTTATTGACTCTAAGCAGTTAGTGATACCATAATTAATATGGTCAAGACTTGATATTGACAATATTCGTGCCATGAAATCAATAAAACGTTCAGTGAGTGGGAACTGTTTTATTAGATTAGTGCTTGTTCCACAGATCATAAATACGAAATTTTGTAATGTTGTGGAATATATCAGTTTAGTAAAAGGTACCATTAAATGATAATTGAAGACAAGCATTTTTTTTATTTTTTAAGTTTTTGTTTTCTTTTTTTACTAATTTATATTGAAAATTAATCTACTGAATAGAAGGAGGTGCTATTAAAAAGGTCTTTCTTTCAGACTTTTGATGCTGTTTGTCAAGTGATGAAGGACCTAAGTGTCAGTGTAATTCCCCCCTATCTGGACCAAAATTAAATTTAACCTCTAATAGTGAAGATCAGCCTTTCTCCTAGTGTTGTAGTTATGAATGATACTATTACTTTTCGATTGGGTTATGAAGAACAAATTTCATAACAGAACATATGTATTGTGAGACAATCAATACTTATAAAACACTCAATTACTATCAGTGAATACTGTGGACAACATTACATTAATGGAAGTAACATGAGTGCGGCTTATAAAGGAGCTCAAACACAGGTTATTCAGTCGAATTTTGTTGTATTTTTTTACATGTGTTTGTCATAGCCTTAACTTACATTGAGTACATGCAGGTGGGGAATTGTCATGAAGCAGATGCGTTTTTGGAGTGATTAAACAACTAATAAAATTGCCATTGCTACTGAACCACTCAATAAATTAAGTTTGTCAGCTGAAACGTGATTCTGGGTGTTTTGGATTATATGTGTTCTTTCAAATTTTTAATCATGGCATCAGTTTTGCTGAAGTTGTTTGCACAAATCTATCACAGGAACAAATTACTGCAAGGTCGATATACTACCATTGAGAGCTTTTTAAATTACTTGTAATATCTACACGGAAATTGGGACAACATTCTTGTTGAATTTACTGTTGTTGCCTGTGCAATTAGTATAGAACCTGTTTTTCCATAGGTGCACACTGAGAGGAGGAAATCATTTCATGATGGAACCAGGAAAGAAGTGACAAATATAAATGCAGAAGGTCTGTTCAGGACAATCGTTTTTTATGTCATTGTTGATACTCTGGCATCTAACTTGAAAACACGATTTGAGACCATTAAGAAGACTGATGAAAGATTTGGGTTTTTGGGGAAATACTCAGTGATGACTGACAATCAGGTGAAGAGGCATGCAAGTTATTCATCTGGGGATATCATAATTATATGACAGCTAAATTAGAAGAGAAGTTAATTTCTTAAAACAATTCATACTTCAAACTTTGAAGATGTCACCTTGGAACCATTTGACCTGTCGAATAAGATGCACTACCTAAACATTTCAATCTCATTTCCTAATTTATGTGTAGCTTTATGCAACTTTTGCACTCTACTGATGACTAGCTGCAGCAGGAAAGTCATTCAGCACTTTGGCTCGCATTAAAAATTGTCCGAGTTCAACTATGAATAAAGAATGTCTCATATTTTTGGGGATTTTCACAACATTTGGCAAAGCAAATGGAATATGATGATGTGATTTAGACATTTGTTGAACCAAAAGGTCATAAAGCGCCACTGACAATACTGTAGGCAGATGGGGTGTTGTATATGACCCGCTGCATGATTGAGGATTGAGATTTCGTCCATACACAGCCAATATCGTCAAAAAGTTCGTGGCAAAAATGGGGAGGAGAAACTTGAACATCCGCCATACTTTCCAGATCTCAATCCTCCAGATGTCTTCCAATTCCCTCGACTCAAGCTAGATTTCAAAGGAAAGAGATTTGACGATATTCCTGACATCCAACAAAACGTGATGAGGCTTTTGAAAATCATCCCAAAGTAATACTTCGTCCAAAGTTTCCAGGACATGTATCATAGAGCTCGGTGGTGCATAGTTATGGGAGGTGACTATTTAGAAGTACCATAAGGTAACTGTAGTTCATATTTCATCTATGTTAATGTTACAAGACTATTCATGGAACTTTATTTTGAGAGGTTCTATGAAATTGCATTTGCATTTTCAGTACTGTCTACCTCGTACCCAATTGTACATAACTATACTGTATGTTGCAGTAGGCAGGCGAAATGCACTTCAGGCACAACTTCTCTAGAGGAAACGATTCACAGAAAAGCCATTGCCTTTGACCTCGATATTTGGTTGTCTCATTTCTTGTCTACATGAAACGGGAAGTTTATATGGAAGACCACACAATCATCGTAGAACACCAACAGACGAAGTTGTTGTAGCCACTGTACTCGCTGCCATAGCCTTTAATCGTCATGCCTGCATATGAAGAATTCAACATGACGTTGGTGTCTCAGAATGAAGTGCACGTCATATACTGCAACATCATAAATTGCTTCCGTTACCATGTTCATTTCCAACAATAACTCTGGGCACAGCAACAACTTCAGACCTATCCTATGTTCTTCTCTGATGTTCTTTTTACCGACAAGGCGACTTTCTCCAACATAGGAAATTCAATATGAGATATATTGATGATGGCTTCGACAGGTGAAGCAACAGTGTCCATGGAATGTTAATCGTTGAATTCATATACATAATTTTTGCAACCTCGCATTCTTTTCTGAAGAATGTGTTGCAGATAAGTTGTTTATTTTATTTACATGTGCTTTAATCAGCACTGCAAGATATTTGGCCAATAATTGGAAACAATTTTTGCAGACACCTTCTACAGCAGCACTCAAACTGATCAGCTTATGGACCAATTCATTACTAACTAAAAGCATTAGGCCTACTTCTATTACTGCTGCACTTCGTTTTAGATTACACAAATCAGTTTTTAAAGTACGAATGCCTCCTCTCTTGACCCTGTTTTCTGTAGTGCTCGACACCTAGCAAATAATGGAAAACGTTTTTCACAGTTTTTTCTACTTTAGAGCTGACATTATCGTCCACTTCTGCCAGAATGTTGATGGACTCCTGTGGCTCCACTTTCTCTTCTCTTTCTTTCCTGTTAGCTTGCTTTGAAACTACTTTGCATTGCATTAGGCAACACTAAAGGAACAGAGCCTGACCACATAACTTATAGCCTACTGAAATGAGGAGAAAAAAGTTATATGCAACAGCAATAACGTGACAAAGCGTTGAACAAGCTTTAAAATCGAGCTATCGTCGTGGTCCCCACATTCGATTGCGGGCCTTGGACCCAGAATCAGAGTCGGTCCCTCCCCCCTATTTTTTTACTGTTGTGTGCAGTAGTTTGTAATTGCAAGTTTATATCTTAACCATGCTCTTTTTAGAATGTACTTTAATTTGTTATAGCAAGGTATAAATTTGATACAGTAATCGTCATTTATAAAATTATTTTACTTAAAATTGAACCTTTACTTACAATGTCCACAGCCTAATGTATATTCTAACTTGTGAAGCTTTTCTGTACTTCTAGCGGAAGATAAGACGGAATTTCTGTACATACACTCGTCTTCGCAGGAAGTTGGCGGAAAAAAAAGAGAAAATCCATAACTACATTACACCAAAAGCTTGTCCATCAATTCCTTTTCAAGCCACGCCAGAAGTGGCGTCAAACTGCCATGCCAACTGCATGACTTGAGAACAGATCATTAAGCGGTATGACAAACAGACTAAAAACGGGGAAAGGAACCAATTATATCATGTTTTTATAGCTGCTATCTATTCTACTTGGCATTTCATACTAGAATGATCGCATGCAAACTACTACGATAAGAACCTGGCCATATTGTGAAAGATCATTCAAGGTAACCATCACATGCACTTTTATTGATTTTTAACAATGGAAGGTCCAGATTGGAATGTTGAATAGCTAGCAATTCACCATAAAAACGATTGTCAAGATACCAACAAACTCATATTCATACAACTTGTTAATTTTCGGCCGTGACATTCATCAGAAAAGATTACACTCCCTCACACAATCAATCACTCTGGCATAACTCCTCCATTCATCTCGCCATCCCCAGCTGCCCTACCACAATCAGTGCTGGAATATATAGCACTGTTGTCACATATTGAAACAACAAGGAGACAACAGTTGATTTTATTTCATACACAGATTACAAGGAAACATGCTAAAAATACAGAGAAATGCTATGAGGGGCCAACTTGGCCCTGTGATCCTTCTAGGTAGTAATCTTAATATTTAGGAATCTATCTGAAGTAGAATACTGTAAAAGAGGGCGCACAATACTCTGGTAACCTTAGTTAACCATTTCAGGACCATAAGGTTTCTATGAGTACATATTAGTATGTAACTATTTTTATTAGTTTCTTTAGACATAAAATAAGTAAAAATTATTAGAAAAATTCATAAAAACGTGTAGTTTTTTGGAATTTTATGGGAAATATTTTTCCCAGTGGACTATGAAGGTAACACAAACTGTAGTTAGGCTTATAATGCATCGTAATTTATTTACTGGCATATTATAACAAAATGTTACCAAAGAAAATTCAAAATCACAACATAGAAGTATTATACAAAATAATACACTAGTTATGATATTCTGCAAATCAATTTGTTTTGGTTGTGAAGCCAAGATGGATATTGCACATAATACATACATTATGCATCCTATTTTCTATGTGACGTTTAGTACAATTTGCACATCTTTTCATTTTTTTTGCCTTTTGCATATTGTGTGCTGGCAAACTGCGTTTTGTACCAATATGCTGCTTTTCAGTAGTAACCACAGTGGGTCTTGAGCACTGTTGTCATGTATAATTATTTATTAGACCTTGTGCTATGTGTTGGTGATACTCAAGGCTGCTCAGAACTGGTCCTTCCACATGTTGAGCTTCATGCAACTTCACATACACCACATATGCATTGTTTAGCGCTATGTCCAATAAATAAAAAAATAGGCACAGGTAGTATTTTATTTTTGCTTTACAGTCAACCTCATAGCAGGCTTTGCGCTGATCCATGAGGTCGACAAAGCCCATATGTTTATTATAGCATATGGCGACTTCTGGGAAGGAACATTTAGTTTTTCACCAGTTCCTGCCTGCCGTCTGTTGACTGTACCAGTCAGCACTGGAGAAATAAAAGTTGGTCAACATATGAACTGATTTGGTGTCCATCCATTTTGCAACTGATGTGCCAGTTGAACTTTCTGCATGTATGTCACCTCTCTTCATATTTTTGTCTAACGGCAATGACTTGGGCATGTTTTCCCTATTAGTGCAAACAGTACCACAGGCTTTAGTATTTTCTTTCATCAAATCGTATTGTAAAGCTGGAGAATTGAAAAAGTTATCGAAATACACTTCACATCTAAGATCTTTTAGCTTTTCCATTAGGATTAGTACAACAGATTCGCCTAACCCAACTTCTGTGTTCATTTTCTTGCCTGTGTATAAATCCATCTCAAATAGGTAGCCTGTGGAAGACTCAGCCCTGCACCACATTTCGAAGCCCCATTTTATAGGTTTATTCTTGATGTACTGCTTCATAACGTTGTGACCTTTGAACTTGATCATGTGTTCATCTATGTTGCCTCTTGAAGTTGTTCATGAAAATATAAATTGTAATGTTGCATGACTGGTCTAACTTTGTATGCTCTGTCAGTGACTTATGGCTGACTATCGTTATTACAAAAATGTAAATTTTTACGTATTTGCTCAAATCTTGTTCTTGGCATAACATTAGCAATGAAAGGGACACCCATGTCTTCATCTGTAATCAGTAATTTCTAATTGTTGGCAAAACATGGTAACTCATTACAACATTCATGGTCAAGAATGCCTTCAAGTCCTCAGAGTCAATTGTAAAAATTCTTCCATTTTGTTCTAACACTTTGTTTTACTACAATGTCACTCACTAGCTTATTTAGTCGTGTCACTTCCATAAAAATATCTATTGGTGTCAACATATCTTGTTGATCAGATAATAAATTTATACGGCCAAATTCATACCCACTTTCATGAAATACGTCAAGTACATAATAGTTCTTTCTCCATCAAAAATCAGGGACATCTTCCAAAGTCTCATGTGAAACAGTAACTGGACTAACGCTTTGATGTGTTTCCTGAATAGGATCTTCCATTTCGACTACAGTGGTCCCATTTTCAACATATTCAGCGAGGAACTGTTGATCTTCTTCATCCAACTGAAGCTCATCTTCTCCATTTTGTGTCCCGACTTCGTCGCCGCTTTTGTGTCCCAGCCTCCGTCGTAGGTGTCGGTGGCCGAGTGGAACGAGACCGACACAGTATCAAAGATAGCACGCCGGTGCAGGTACGGAGGGGAGCAGCCAGAAACTACAAACACTAGAGTAAATTAGAAAGATATATATATTGCACAGAATGTAACAATACTTAACTTTTACATAGTACTGCAGAATGTTGATACATAGTTGTTAGAGGCCTGCCTAGTGCCTGTACGATAGCAAAGTCTTCACTGGTGCTTATCTGATTACGAAGGTCCTAACTGGTTGCTAACTCAGTCCCAAGTGACCGATGTCTTTCCGTGGTGGCCACGAGCGGGGTTGCAGCAGAGGGCGCTCGTGGCTGTCGTCGTAAGAACGTCGCGCCGTGCATGCATGGCGGCGCGCGGCGAAAGTAGGTGGCGCGCACTTTGTACTTGTGCGACACCACACTCCATCACTGTTGTCTGCCACGAGTAACTGCAGTATTTCATCTTGTGTTATGTGGAATTCTCTGCACCCTCTTCTAGCCATTTCTGCTAATAAAACCAGAAAATATAAGTAAATATAGTAATAGTTACGATAAAAACACAGTACTAACAGTTTCTAAAAATTTCGCTTATGGACCACTGGGAAATATTTTCCCCACAGAATTATTTGTCATTAAAAGGCATTTGTTTTCTTTAATCCCTGTGTAAGTATGCTTACCAAATAACATAAAACCTGTGACAAAACAGAGAAATAGTATTATTACACAACACAGTAAACTGAAATAATAACCCTGACTTAATAAATTTTTATTTCTAAACTCCTTCTCTACAAAATGATCAGAGCAGATTACAAAAGTTGTATTTAATTGCTCCGATCCACTTATTAAAAAATATTTCATCCATATCTGCTTTTCTGCTTCGAATGACCCACTGTTTACATCTAAAAATTACAAAAACCAACTTACAGGTAACGCCAGTCTCACATTAACGAAATAAAATGAAGTCACTGAAAGACACTGGCCTCTAAAGATTCAAACATACATATCTTTATTCTTAGGGAATCTGTAAAAGACTTTCGATCAGTTTGTTGTTGGTAATTATTGCACCCATATGTGGCACAAATAACGCCTCCACAAGCCATTATGGCACATAAATAAACTGAAACTATCTTACAAAACTCGCTGTCGCGCCCGTTTGGACGGAGTTTCCTCTATTATCTATTTTGTAGTACAGTGGTAGAGTGCCAGGCTATGCATCCAAAGGTTGTTGGTTTAACCACTAACAGGTCCTAGGATTTTTTCTGTCACTGTCCACTTATTTCACTTCACCTCTGGTTAGGTTGCTCATGTGGGGGGAAAAAAGTAGCACCATAGTTGGAAAATACGTTAAACTGTTGGTTCCCATATAACTGGCTGGGAAAGTCAGTTCAAAGGTCGGAGAAAGGCAACTGCATACCACCTCCAAACATGACCATACCTAGTAAAGCACTGTGGTGTTCAAACCAGTCTTCGGATTGCTGACTGCTTTACCTTTTTAGATTATAAACACGACATTTCGCAATGACGTGTTGTTCTTATCATTGGTGGAAGGCCTCTAGATCTGTAGACTATGTTGTGTCCTTTTAAACCGAAAGAGGGACCATGTGTAGAAAATCACTCAATAATTTTTTAAGAAGTTTATTTACCATTTGTTGTATGTATATTTGGATTGATTACAATACTAGTGACTTCGCCAGAAAGTCTTAATTCTGACCATAAATTGTTTACAGATATGAGAAAGTTCTGGATCTAATACTAAGGCTTCTGAAAATCCATATGTGATGTAGCTACCTCATTAGCTCACTATTACTTGATTAGATTAGAATTTATCATATACACCCTTTGCATTGTTCTTCATAGCCATGACATCGTACATGATGCCTGTAAAACTATTTCATAATAATTTGCTTTTTGATGACATTTCAGTGTTTAAAGAGCACATTTTGTAGTAACGAGCGAGGTGGTGCAGTGTTAACTGCCTTGTCTCGTAGTCGGGAAGACAGTTCAAATTCATCCAGATTTAGGTTTCCCGTGGTTTCCCTAAATCACTCCTTCCTCATCCCTTCCCAAAATTCCGAGCATGTGCTCCGTCTCTAACTACTACGCCGCCTACGGCTCGTTAAGCCCCAATCTTCCTTTATTTTGTACTGTAAATTTTACGAAATCTAATGCAAATAAATCGTCTAAGATTGGGCACGTATATCATTACAGAGTGTATTTTCTGTTGATTTATAGAAACATTTTGAATATAGAATTATTTTCGTCATTATTTAAATAATTTATGCGTAGTTATTGGACTCCAGTAGTGCGCTATCTGCAAGGGAATCAACAGAAAACATATCTTTGAAATTGTTGTTGTTCGATAAATGTTATCGTATGTTTGGTGGGAGATTTGTTTAATGACAATGAGACGTGTCGTCAGCTGTTAGTGTCAGTTCCTCGTGTGCATGTTAACGTAACACGGAATGTTTGCGTTCTGACTAGCGTTGATATGGGGCCTAGCGGATAAGGTGCTGCCAAGAGATCTGTTTGTAACACAGAGGTGAGTGTGGAACAGATTGCTGAAATGTAAGTTGCGAGCGTGAAACGCTTCATAACACTTGTATAAAACTTGCTCTTTGTTATTTTACAGTCACTAATAATTGGTATATGTATAATGTTATACGTTATCTGTTGTAATGCTTACTGTTCAGGTCATGAACCTATTGTTGACATAGTATTATCACTGTCATCATTCAGAAGATTTACAATTTTTCATATTGCTGCAGCTTGAAGCTAATGAACCTTTTCATCTGTTGGAAAAATAGCTGTTGACTGAAGAAAACACGAGAAAACGTGAAAGTTCTTTGCCATTAGTCTGGTTGTCAGTTGTTGTGTAGAAGTGGTATTTTTTCTAATTGTTTTTCATAATTATTTAATTAACATGATCCTTTTGTTCCTTATTTCAGTTACCTTAATCTTTACACCTTGTGTGAGCATATTTACTTAAAAAACCCAGAGATTCTTCTGAATTTGCCTAGGAACTGCCTACATACAAGTCCAACTGTACTGTTGTCTTTATGGCCCCAAATTTAGGATTTTCATTATGAGGGCGAACTGTGCGTTTCTCATCCCATAAGTAGAGATACATGTTACGGAAAATTATTAAGAAATTGAATCTCTCTACCCTCCCCCCCCCCCCCCCCCAGATGAAATGTTCCAATCAGTATAGTTTTCTTGCATACCCCCTGCTGCTGGATGCCACGTTTAACAAGAATAAAGTATAGGTTCTTAGCATTTAATTGACACATTCTGGAAATATTGAAGGATCTGATACTACTAGTCTTCTTTGACCCATGACGACATTGACAGGGACTTAGTAAATGGAAGGGGGGGGGGGAAATCCCAAAACAATGCTCATAAAATAAAACTTTCCATTCATCAGAAAGAAACTTACCTTTGCAACAGTGTTCTGCCTTTATGAATGATCAATGTTTCAAGTGATTAGCATTTTTTAATTAAAATGTGGGACCTGGGTAGGTGGATGAGTTAATGTAAATTGCTTGGTTTGTAATGTAAAAAGTAATGTCACATTCCTAACAAAAGGAAAATAATGAATGGTTAGAGTCATACAACACAACACGCTGCTGTCAGGGGTCAAAGCGGGCGAGTGATATCGCGTACTTCAGTTGACCCCACATTCTCCTATAATTTTTCCTTCTCTTACTTGTCCATCATGTTCCAGTTTTCCTGTCAGAATTAAATTTTCTCCACCCTTAACTATCAGAATAATCATTTTTTCATCTCACCAAAACAAATCTGCTGAGCTAGCAGACATGCAGTTACATACTATAGTGATGGGCGTTGGCTTCGTGTCTGTATTGGGTACTGTAATATGTTCACATTGCAGCTTACTTTTATTCCTATTGTCTTATTCCTGTATGCTTGAAATGCCTTCATTTAATATGACATCTATGATCAAGTACTTGCCTTACTGTAAGTCCCATCTTTGTGCCACTGCATAGCGGTAATTCCAATTATAAGTTCAACAGATCCATGTTTAAATTGTTTAACCTACATACCTCATTAAGAGATTGGTAGAATTTTACAGTAAAACTTCAGAGTCTGTTGCCCATGTTTTTAGCATGGGCGTAATGTTGGCAACAGTAAATCAATCGTTTCTGGACCGGAGATTCGGGCGCTATGCGCCCTCACATACTAAAGAAGACTTCTTTGCAGCGGTGGAGTAGCCGAGTGGTCTAAAGCATCTCGCTGCGGAGTGTGTGGCTGCTCGCCGTGGAGGTTAGAGTCCTCCCTGTGGCATGGGTGTGTGTGTTGTCGTTAGCTTAGTTTACCTAGGTTTAAGTAGTTTGTAAGCTACGGACTGATGACCACGCAGTTTGGTCCGATAGATCTACAAACATTTGAACATTTTTGAAGACTTCTTGTTTAACTTATATCTAACCTAACTTTCACTTAAAATGATCACTGTTTCGTGCAGATCACAAAATAAATAAAACATATACCTACTCTATGGTTGCCTGCTGTGGTGTTGCCAACATTTGCAGTGCGTGGGCAACAGACTCTGTAGTTTAGCCAATTTTACTTGTAAACCACATAGTTGTCTTAGTGTGATGATATTGGTAACAACCTTCGATAGCTCTTTGAAATCTTGATCACATAGACTGGAAGGGAATAACTTTTCACAAGGTCCACGAAATAAATAATTGCTGCTGTTCCTGCAGTATGGTTGATAGGTTGGTCTATGCTCTTGCTCAGTCAGTAAATTAACTTCATAAAGCTAACATTGTGTTGTGAACCCACACGGCTGTGCGGTAAGTAAAATTTAACCAGGTTCGTTCATCATCCTGAGTAGTCCCTACTTAGAGATTGTAATGGAGGACTACTTTACTACTGGTTTTCTATTCCCATGAGAAAATCAATGGCTTTAGATTCCTCTTGCTCTTAGCCATGTGCAACACCAATGTTATGGGCTGGGATCAGACATAGTAAGTGTTGCTCCTGCAGATATTGAAGAGGCCACTGACAATTCTCAGGAGTTAAAAATTTTGCTTCCCATGGTGCTCTATCATGGAAATACATTAAATGGTAAATATTTATCATGCAATGAAGATAAATGAAAAGTGGAAACTAAATAATGCAGTAGCAGTAGCAGTATTTGGTGAACATGTCTTGATAGCTTTGTTATTATACTCGGAAAGTAATGAAAGCTCAACTTTACATAGTTATTGAGGATTGTTGAGTATAAATAGGGTCTACTTGTGTTAAACAGGATTTGTCAGTTTCCAAATTTTATTTGTCTTAATCTCTTATGAATATAACTACCGTAGTTGATATTTTTTCATGATAGGGCACCATTGCAAGCAAAGCAACAATTGCCTGATTACTATTTAATCAAGCAATGCAGTCATCTAATGATGAGTGAATATTGAAACTGCCTACTGCCATGGACAAATAAAATATGTTGAACAAAAGTCTTTAAATTGGTGGTTGCTAGTTTTCCTTTTTATTTTTATTTTGTAAATGTAACCATGGAATTCACATGATGCCAGTTACCAACAAAACACCAAAAGTTTGTCTGTACAGTATGGATGTCTACCATTGAAAAAAGTCACTAGCTTGGAATTTAGTCACAGAGTAGCTTTAGGGCTTACTATATAATAATATTCCCTGTATCCTGCCATAGGCCTACAGTTTGTAATGAGGTGTTACAGAAAACTTGAGCTGGAGATATTTAAGTTGTTATTACCGGTAACGAAATTCTAATAGAATTCGAGTCATCAGTGTAGGGATATTTTTAAATGCAAAATGGTCTTTCACACGTAAACTGTGACATAGCTGCTAAACTGGGGTATGTATGTTTTTAAGAATGCATTACCCTGTGAGATTAGATTAGATATACATTTTGTTCCAGTTAATGCAAATTGATGAGATACCCTTGGATGTAGAAAATGTCGGAAAACAAATTCCACAATAAATATTTACGAATTGAGATGTGTAAATGTACCTTCGACAGAATCACAAATGTAATTGCCGTTGTGGAAGTGGAATCAGTCAGAATTTTTGAGAGAGAGAGAGAGAGAGAGAGAGAGAATATTTACATTTTAAATGACATAAAACTTATTACTACATACTAAATGTTGAATCCCTTCCTGTTTCTTTATCTTGAAATTCATCTAAAAACACCTGTGAACTATCCAAAACCTATATTCTGTTGTATAAAATAAGCAGTGAAATTAAGAGTCATTTCCAAAAATCAACATTTTCTCATAAGAGAACATTCCAAAACTTGACATGTACAGTTAGTTCTAAAGTCAGACATTCACATTTATATTCTGCACCCCGATAAAATGTACCTAATGTTCCAGAACCCAGTATCTTATCACATCTTGTGTTTTGCTTTAAGATGTGTGAATTTATTTTTCGCAAGTTTCTGTTACCGAAAATTCCTGACCAGGCAACTTATTACTCTTGGCAATTGTACTTGTACAATTTGAGTATTTGGGTAAAAAAAACATTACGCCCCCTCTCACCGGACTCCAGTACTTATGTTGGCAACAGATGAAAAATGAAGTGTAGAATTTAATGAAATAAATCGCAATTTGCGATCACTTATGGCATCACTGTACTAGGTTTAGATGGAATATCAAATGGCGGCAAATGAAAATTTGTGCCTGGCTGGGATTTGAACCCGGGATCTCCTGCTTACTAGGCAGACCCGTTGACCATTCCGCCCCCAAGGACACAGTGACCAGCCTGACTGCAGAGGACTCTTCCCTGCACGTCTCCCGCCACACTCGAATCTCCATTCACCACACTGTCTCTTTCCTATTACCTCAGCCTATTTGTTCTGTAACGCTTGCAGCCACAATACTGTGTTCCCGCATCAGGGAGAACAGACCATGAGGTATCGAGACACAATTAATTGTCGTCAGGAGCCCAGCCTCGGCTTGTATACAGTTATATATTTTTGACGACATTACAGCATTCATTTAATGAAATCAATCACAATTTGCAATCACTGTACTAGGTTTAGGTGGAATACCAAAGGGCAGCGAATGAAAATTTGTGCCCGGCCAGGATCTCCTGCTTACTAGGCAGACGCGTGCAGGGAAGAGTCCTCTGCAGTCGGGCTGGTCACTGTGTCCTCGTTGGCGGAGTGGTCAACGTGTCTGCCTAGTAAGCAGGAGATCCCGGGTTCAAATCCCGGCCAGGCACAAATTTTCATTCGCTGCCCTTTGGTATTCCATCGAAACATAGTACAGTGATGCCATAAGTGATATTGCGATTTATTTCATTAAATTAACGCTGTAACGTCATCAAAAATATGAAGTGTAGCATTGCGTAAATGTTTTTCACAAGCTACAGAGTGTGTTATTGCTGCTCATTTCACTCGCAACAAAATTAAGACTGTACCTGCTCTATGGTTGACAGGTTCATGTATGTACCCTAGTCCTTGCAGAAAAAAATAATTTTTGTTTTAATTGAAGTTGTGAAGACAAAACATTTACTGGTCATCTGAGTTGCCGTCTTTAACCATTGGTGCCAACATAACCACTGGAGCCCAGTAAGAAGCATCATACAGAGTAACCACTATTTGTGTTGGCTCATCACATGGCCCCCAAAATAGGGACAATGCTTTCATGCATGTTTGGCCAGAATCTTGTAGCCCTAAAGGATCCAATGGAATCGCACCGGCACTTAGTTGCAGATTAAACGAGCTTGATCTCTCTGCCATAAAAATTATTAAGCTAATTGCTGATGGCTGCACAGGGCAAAACAAAACCAGCATAATTATTTGCATGATTTCATACTGGATGAGAGATGAAACTCCATAGAATATCAACGAAATTCAGGTGGTCTTTTTGGTTGTTGACCACTATTTTATGCTGTCTGACCAAGTACTCGGAAGATTTGAAAAGGAGATGGACAACATTATTAAACTGGAAGAATATTGATCATCTTGTGATGGTGCAGCTCTTGTGTCTTCCGTGCTTGCAGTATTAGATTTGTGGTTGATTCCGCCTTGTGCAAGACACTTTTTTTGTTTTAATACCCAAAGTAGTTTCGGCACTTATTGTGCCATCTTCCGTGGGTTTCAAGTGTTTATTTTCTATAACAACATGTTACATATTTTGGTTATACGATCGTTTGCACAAGTTGTTTGGTTTGACAGTTTTGTTAGATGTTTTAGGCCTAATTTATTCAAGGTACTTACATTGTGTCATTTGCAGGATTTGCATGTGAATTAATTGTGGAAGGACAAGTTTTGACAGCCTGTCATCTGCAAATAACAAGACGTTTTTGTTTACTAAAACTGACTGATTTATTGTAGGCCTACATTAGCCTGGAAATTTGAAATTATTTCTATGTGGCTCTTTTGACTTACTTATATTTGCGCTGTGGTGTTGCTGCTTGTTTGTTTGTGGCGTGTTGTTATGTTTTATGGTCTTCAGTGTGATTTTTGCTGTGAAACAACACTGTTTACATTTCTATTTTTGTTGTTGTGTTGCATTTGTTTGTGTGGCATGTCTGTGATTTGGAGTGCGATTTTTGAATGGTTTTGATGCTGGCATTGTTTTGTGGGTGTATGTTGTGTGTGTGTGTGTGTGTGTGTGTGTGTGTGAGAGAGAGAGAGAGAGAGAGAGAGAGAGAGAGAGAATGCTGTATTTGGGGGGGGGGGGCATTCAGCTGTAATGTGGTGGTGGGAATTATTTGTAACTTCTTTTACGGTCTCAAAGAGTGTTTTGTTACATAGTGACATGTATTCATTTAGTACTTTTTTTACCTTGGGCTATTGGTTTTTGGATGTGATAATTTTCTTATATTGTTAGTTTTTGGAATAAACTGTTGCTGGTTTTTAGGATTTGTAGGTCAGTTTCTATGTTTATTGGGGTGTGATTCTGTTTTATTAAATGTTCAGCGAATGTTGAGTGACCGCTGCTACTTTTTAGTGCTCCATATATAGCACTGTAAACATTGGAAATAGTTTTGTTTTTCTCAGAATGACTTTGGAAGCAGATGTTGACCTTTGGAACTATACACCTCATTTTTTAATATCCATGAAAATTTCATCAGCCAACCTTACTAAGGCTACAGTATACTTGATTTATTTTTTATTGCAATGTTTGTGTCATCTGCAAATAAAACAAACTTGACATCTAGTAATGTTGCTAATGGGAGGTCATTGATATGTAGAATAAAAAGCAGGGGTCATAAGATGGAACTTTGTGGACCCCACATGTTATTAGTTCCCAATTTGAAGAGGCCCGATTGTTCAGTATACTTCTCTTTCCTATTGACACCCTTTGTTTCCTGTTACAGATATGATTGGAACTATTCTGCAGCACTTCCTGTTACATTGTAATATTCTAATTTGCTCAAAGGGATATCATGATCTACACAGTCAAATGTTTGTATATCTATGAGACTCAATTGCATGGTTATTATTCGATTTACACAGTCAAATGCATTTGACAGATCACAAGCTGTACTAGTGGCTTGTAATTTATTGTCTAATTAATTTAAGTTCATTCTCACTGTATGTGTAGATTGCCTCCTGAATATCACAACCCTTTAGAAATCTGAATTGTGTCATGGATAATATTTTAAAAGTGATCACATGTTTGAGAAGATGACTGTACATTCTTTTCTAAAATTTTGAGAATTCAGGCAAAAGTGAAATTCAGTAATTTTAGAAAGCATAATGGAGAAACAATGATCTTAATATAATGGTTAAAATTAAAAACGGTCAGGATAGTATAACTGTTATTTTTATTTCATGACCACTTTCTGTCAATGTCGTCTATCTTCAGATGAATGTCATCATGATGGCAGGCAGTGACTGACAGCGGACACAGCAAGCTGCACAAATGTGAGCAGTTCACGTTTGTGTGGCTTGCTGTGTCCCTCGCCACTGCCTGCCATCGTGGTGGTATTCACCTGAAGATAGTCTACATTGAATGAAAGTGGTTGTGAAATAAAAACAACCATTTTGTGATCTAGATTATTATTAATTTTAATTTTAAAAGTGAAATTAGACAGAAGTTCGATGGAATTTATCTCCTTTCTTGTATAATGGCTTAACTTTAGCATATTTCAACCATTAAGGAAATGTTTCATTGATAAAAAGAATGGTTACACAGGTAACTTAAAATATCACTGAACTCAGAGGCACACTGCTTAATCAAATTTGTTTGTATATATTCATAGCCACTGGAATTTTTTGATATTAATGATTTTATGATTACTTCTAATGGTGTTGAGTGTCATACTCGTATTACTGTAGTTACTTGAGGTGACAGGTTTGATATATTCCATTGCAGCAATCACTGACTTTGATAACCCCATGTTTTCAGCAATAGTTGTGAAATGCTTATTGAAAATTTCTTAATGTTTTGTTAATGTTATGTACTCAACATTTCACATAATGAGCTCTTAGTCCACAAACATTAACTTATTTTTGACGAGGCCAGTTTGTGCAAATGTATGCTGAGAGCAGGCTCTTGCACAAACTGGCCTCGTCAAAAATGAGTTAATGTTTGTGGACTAAGAGCTCATTATGTGAAATATTGAGTAAGATGGTGAAAAATGTTGGATGTTACAAGGAATTATTGGTAAGAGAACTAGTAGTGGGATTACAAAATATGATTGTAGATCAAACCTTGTAATTTGATATAACAAAATGATCGTAGTGAGCAGTTTGCTCTTGAGGATGGTGAGGTATTTATTCACAGTGAGGGTAATGATAGAAGCAGTTAAATACCAGGGGATAGATCCTCAAATGATGATATAACCTCCCCAACTTGACTTCAGAGAGCAGGCATGCTGTATCATAAGCTTTTTTTGGGGTTTTTCGATACACAAACCCAGCTATTTAAAGGAAGCAATATGAATACAATTCATCAGACAATACCATGATCTTCGAGTCATAAAGTTTCCAGGTTTCATTGTTGTGGCACCTGTTTTTATGGCTTTGTGTTATCTCCTGTTGTTTATGGGTTTTCCAGCTCCACTCATACCGTACTGTTTTTATCGTAACTGTATTACTTGAGTGAGTGTTGGGCTTAACAGTTCCTTTTGCTGTGTACTTTTATGCAGTTTGGCCTCAGTCGTTCTTACTGCCCATTGTTTGCTGTCAGGTTTTGCCCACTATTCCTCCCACCAATGTTGTTTTACTTTGTTTTGTGTACACTGTCTTTACTGTGTATACTGTCAGAAGTGAAACATTAAACAGTACAATTATTTTCATCATAGTACAGCCATTTTCGCACTAACTGCGCATCATCAAGTTGACCTCTTTGGAAGTTTGAGAGACACCATGCATTTCACCGATTATTTGTGTTTACTGTCCCTGAACAACAATGATAGTTAAAATGTTTGTAGAGCTTATGGGACTTCACTATGGGGTCATCAGTCCCTAAACTTAAAACTACTTATGAACTAGCTTATACTAAGGACGGCTCAAATATCCATGCCCGAGGGGGGGGGGGGGGGGGGAGGGATTCGAACCCCGACTGTAGTGGCCGTGCAGAACGTGACTTGTGCGCTGCAGACCGCTCGGCCACCGCGGCCGGCCTGAATTTGCATCTCGGTATTAACACACATGCATTGGTGCCAACGTGAAAGAAGATGTAGTATACTGCGTGGTGTTCTGCAGAAATTTGAGTTCATGGTGGGAAAATTACATATTGTGTTCTGTGTGGTGAAACAAAAGTGTCTGATACATCTGTTTGCTTTGGCTCACAATGTGATCAACAGTGCTGGCCCTAGCTTGTGCTGGGCCCAGTGCAAAACTTCTAGGCAGGGCTCTTCCAGCCCTGGCCTTTGTTAATTGATTCTAATATGGCATTTGTAGACACTAGATTATCATTTATCGTATGAAGAACGACGTCTTCTCATTAATTCTTCAGTGCACCATTGCTCTGAAATGACAACGGGTAAGTTACAATAAGAAAATCATCAAAGACGCAACGCAAGAGGGCGTATGCCAGAGACAGTTCTGGGCGAGGAATGTCACGTGACATCTGAGAACGGCTGGTTTTCGTTAATTTAATGAAGGGTGTCAAAACTCCGTTATTTTTGCAAATATCTCTCAAGCGATACAAGATATGAAAAAAACATAAGGGAACAAAGTTGTAGAGAATTTTCTCCTCTACAAATTCGTTTATTGAATTATCGCGTCAGACGAATGGTTTATTTACAATTAAAATTATATTACAAACGGCTTTTTTGTTTTGTTTTACTAACGTATTTCTTGTCCGAAATATTTCAAAAAGCTAGGTTCTGGTCTCTGGTAGTCAACAATTATGTCTGCAAAATTTGGTGCCGATCGGTTGAACGGTTCGACCCAAAAAGTGGGAACACGTTACAGCCAGACAGACGTCCTCAAATGGCCGTTATTTTTAATAATATTGTCACGTTGAAATGCAAACAGGCTTGACTTCGAAGGCAACTAAACACATTACTTATACTGAAAGCACGTTTATTACGAACTCAACATACACGCAGCACTGACTGCCTCTCAGGCAGAGTGCTCTGCTATTTATACACAGACAGAATTTACCAGAAATTAGAAGAACAGTTAACATAAGAAACAAGTAGAATTTACAAGTGAACATAAGAAAGATGTAGAAACTTCTGGAATTGTAAATTACAAAGAAATAAATTTTTGCCGGTGGGCGGGATTGAGCCGGCGACCTTCTGCTCTGCAGTCCGTGACGCTATCCCTTGCGCCACGCCGGCAGTCAGTGTTCGTCCTCTCTCGCGGCATTGCTCCCTCTCCTTCTACAATGTCTTCTACAAGGAATTTTGCGATCTCTGGAGCTTCTTCAGTCGGCGCAGGTTTGGTGACAGCGTAGCGTGTGAGGTAGTCAGTGCAGACTATTATCCAACGGTTACTGGTTGTCGACTTCGGGAACCTCCCTAAAAGATCGACCCCAACTCGGAGGAATGGAGCTGCTGCCGGCGGAATCGGTACGAGAGGTCCTGGAGGTAATTGCGGCACATGCTTCCATTGCTGGCACTCTTTACAGTGACTCACATAGTGCTTGACAGATCGGTAGAGACCTTTCCAGTAATACCTGCGTCTGATTCTGTCTAAGGTCTTCACGAATCCCAGATGACCGGATATTGGAGCATCATGGAAATATTTGAGAATAGCTGGCTGGAGATGAGCTGGAACAACAAGTAGCCATTTGGGGCCCAGTGGATCGTAGTTGCTCTTATACAATGTTCCGTTTATAAGTTGAAACTCTCCATTGGTCGGTTCTCCTTTCTCCAAGGCCTCTATCGTTTTTACTAGTGCTGGATCTTTCCTCTGCTCAGCCGTAACGTCAACTAATTCAGTGAGGGCTGAAATTTCATTAATGCTGTTGTGTTCCACTGATGGATTCCTCGAAAGGCAGTCGGCATCCTTGTGTTTGCGCCCGTTCTTGAATACCACTGTGACATCGTACTCTTGGAGTCTTAGTGCCCATCTTGCTAGTCTACCTGATGGATCCTTCAAGCTAGTCAGCTAACACAAAGAATGGTGGTCGGTCACGACGGTGAATGGTTTGCCGAATAACTACGGCCGGAACTTGTTGATCGCCCAGATAACTGCGAGACATTCTTTTTCAGTTGTAGAGTAGTTTATCTCGGACTTTGAGAGTACTCTTGACGCATAGGCTATCAGTTTTTCAGCACCTTCCTGAACTTGTAAAAGCACTGCACCAATCCCATAACCACTGGCGTCTGCGTGAAGTTCCGTTTCTGCATTCTCGTCGTACAAGGCTAGCACTAGTGCGGAAGTTAGAGCCTCCTTAAGTGCCCGGAACATTCTCCGCACATTGCACACATGGGACCTTAGGGGCCGCCTTCCTCTTTTCATTCAAGCGTTTTTGGCGGATCGCAAGTTCCGGGTACGGGTGGGCTCTGTTTTGTCAGATACTTTTTGCCAGGAGAATGGGGTACCACAGGGCTCTGTCTTGAGTGTGGCGCTCTTTGCCATTGCAATCAATCCGATCGTGGATTGCCTTTCAGCCGACGTCTCCGGATCTCTTTTTGTTGACGATTTCGCAATTTATTTCAGCGCCCAGCGGACGTGTCTCTTGGAGTGTTCTCTTCAACGCTGTCTTGACCGTCTATATTCCTGGAGCATCGCAAACGGCTTCCGATTCTCCACTGAGAAAACTGTGTGTATAAACTTCTGGAGATACAAGGAATTTCTTCCACCTTCTCTACATCTCGGCCCTGTTGCTATCCCTTTCGTGGAGACTACGAAATTCTTGGGACTCATGTTGGATCGTAAACTTTGCTGGTCCACACACGTGTCCTACCTGGCTGCCCGTTGTGCCCGATCCCTTAACGTTCTTCGTGTCCTCAGTGGCATGTCATGGGGAGCGGATCGGAAGCCTTATATACTCTTCTGCACGGCCGTCGATTCTCCGCCATCTCAACTCTATCCACCATCGGGGATTACGTCTGGCGACCGGTGCATTTTATACCTATCCTGTTGAAAGTCTGTATGCCGAGGCTGCTGTATTACCCTTGACCACTCGGCGTGACATACTTTTGTCTCGGTACGCATGCCGCCTGCGGTCGATGCCCAACCATCCATCTTACCGATTATTTTTTGATGACTCACTCGCTCGCCAATATCAGTTGTCTGCGATTGCCTTGCTTCCACCTGGAGTTCGGTTTCGCCGCCTACTACAGCGGCTCGATTTTACCCTTCCTTCCACCTTTCGGTTGAGCGAAAGCCAATTGCCACCGTGGCATCAGGCCCAGGTTCACACTCACCTCGAACTTAGTTCGCTCCCCCCCCCCCCCCCCCCCCCCCCCCCAGGGAGCCTACAGTTCTTTTGTGGGTACGTGTGAGGCGCGCACGGGTCCCTGAGCCATTGCAGCCTTTTTTCCTGCTTTCCCCAGGCTGCATTACCCCTCCTAGTTCCCCCTCCTTCCCATCCCAATTCCTCCTTCCCACCCTCTCCAACCCCGTCTCTCGGTGTTACTCTGGATGACGGCTTGGCTATCCCATGGTACCGATTGTCCTGCACTTTGGTTTTGTCTGCTGTGTACACCGGTTTTTGGCCCAGTTTGGTCCCCCTCGGGGTTTGACCTTCCATACCAAAATTGTCCGATAATGTGTGAGCCAATTGGGGAAGAACTCCCGACCTAGCCCCTACAGCGCGGGTCCTATCCTTTCCTTTCCACTTCCTTTCCTCGCTGTAGCCCCCATCCCCCGCTAGGTCCCCAGCACGTGTAGCCAGTCCGTGTGGGGGGGCTGTTATGTACCCTTTGGCTGAGCCCCCTGACACCACAGGGATCACACTACTGGTGTCTGAGCTGCGACCTCTCCATGCAAGCCAAGGAGTTGATGCCTGTCCTCGGGGGTATCAGAACTCCCGGCAATGGCCATCGTGCCAGGTGGCCTTTGCCGAGGCTGGGTGGCGCCCATGGAGAGAGCCCCGGTTTCGGAGTGGGTGACACCAGGGCGGACGTCTAGCACTATGAAAAGAGTTAGACCTCAAAATGGTCGTGCATCGGCCGTCTCTCAAGACAGGAAGAGATCGTTTAATGCTGTTACTGCGGATAAGAGGATGTTTCCCTCCCTTGCTACCCCTTGGGAGGAAGGCCAGGCTCGCCGGTTAGGAGCAAAACCCTTTCCTCGCTATCTCGTTTGCTCAAGGACTGATGGAGGAACTTTCACTTCCACCAAACCTCTGTTCTTTGTCGAGACCATAGAGGACAAGTTTGGTGAAGTGGAATCTATGGGTAAGCTTAGATCTGGTTCATTACTCATTAAAACAGTCTCGGAAGCCCAGTCTGAAGCTTTGCTCGCCTGCAACACTCTTGGCGACATTCCAGTCACAATTGTCCCGCACAAATCCTTGAATATGGTACAGGGTGTGATATTCCACCGGGACCTCCTCCTTCAAACTGATGAGGAGCTTAGGGCCTATCTCGAGCGGCGTGGTGTACATTTTGTTCGCCGCGTTCAGAGGGGACCTAAAGATAACCGCGTCGATACTGGGGCCTTTATCTTGGCCTTCGAGGGGGACACACTCCCGGAGAAGGTCAAGATAATGATATATCGATGTGAAGTGAAACCCTACATTCCACCTCCCATGCGGTGTTTTCGATGTATGAGGTTTGGTCATATGTCCTCTCGCTGTACAGCAGTCCCAGTATGCGGTGATTGTGGACGCCCACTACATGAGGGGAGCCCCTGTGTTCCTCCGCCGGTGTGCGTCAACTGTCAACAATACCACTCTTCACGGTCGCCAGATTGCCCTATGTTCAAAAAAGAAAAGAAGATACAAGAGTACAAATCCCTGGAGCGTTTGATGTACCCTGAGGCCCGCAGCAAATATGAACGTCTGCATCCCGTGCAAATGGCGACGACCTTCGCTACGACGTTATCGTCTAGCCTTTCACCCTCCCCTTCCCACTCCCATCTCCCCCCTACACCCCGTCCACACCCCTCCCTCACATCTCCCTCTCCTGTAGCTCCTGTAGCCCTCCCTTTGTGTCCCACCCCTTCCCAGCCGGAGAAGTGCACCCCTTCTCCGTCACCTGCCAGTGACAGTGCCCTATCTCAGGGCCTTCCGTCCCGGCATTCCCCAGATCGGAGATCTTCGACCTCCAGCCGGCCATCGGACTCCCAGTCAGTGAGTTCAAAGGTCGCCCGATCCTCGTCAGTACCAGACCTAACTGACAAAAGTCCTCTCTCTGGGGTGGGTCCTGCCCGTCCCACACGAGAGAAGGAGAAGGAGAAAGAGAAAGAGAAGGAGAAGAAGAAGAAGAAACCAAAGTTACAAGATAAAGCCCCTCCAGTACCACCGGAGGTGCCGACTGTGCTTTCGCAACTCGCTCATCCCATTGAGCCCGAGGCTGATCAGCTATTTATGGATGTTGTCCCTTCTTCTTTGGTGACGGACGCTGACAAAGCAGCGTGACAGACGTTATGCCATTCGCTTCCCGCCTAGATCCTCGTGATGTGATCATCCAATGGAACTGTAATGGTTACTACCGTCACCTCTTGGAGATTAAACAGCTAATCTCTCTCTCTTCTGCGGCCTGTGTCCTCCTGCAGGAATCGAGGTTTATGGATGCACATTCACCGACCCTCCGTGGGTTCCGTGCTTTTTGTCGGAACCGGGTTGGTCCCCTCCAGGCGTCTGGTGGGGTTTGTACTTTGGTCCGGACAGATATTGTCAGTACCTGGATTCCTCTCCAAACTCCATTGGAAGTGGTTGCTGTCCGGGTTCACTTGGACACTCCATTGACCATTTGCAACCTCTACCTTCCACCAGACAGGCCACCTACTCTCACGTCCCTAGTGGCCCTCCTTCAGCAACTCCCCCCTCCTTACCTCATCCTTGGGGACTTCAATGCCCACCATCCTTTGTGGGGCAGTGCTTATACATCTAGCCGGGGCCACCTCATAGACCAGTTTCTTGCTGACCACAATCTGAGCCTTCTCAACGATGGTTCCCCAACTCATTTTAGTGCCGCTCACGGCACCTTTTCTGCCATAGACCTCTCTCTCACTTCTCCTTCTCTCCTTCCTTTATTTCACTGGTCGGCGTATGACGACCTCTGCGATAGCGACCACTTTCCGTTGATCCTTTCACTTCCCTCACGCCTACCACGAGCCAGGGTACCCCGCTGGGTATTCCGTCGTGCTAATTGGCCGCTATATACATCCCATGTTGTGTTCCCATCTTCCCCCTCAGGCTGTATAGATGATATTATAAGCCAAATGACCAACATGATCACCCAAGCTGCCAACGCCGCTGTTCCCCGGTCGACAGGCCCTCCTACTCGCCGGCCTGTCCCTTGGTGGAATGCAACTGTTGCCGCAGCCATTCGCGAGCGCCGAAGGGCCTTGCAACATCTTAAGCGCCACACATCGCTCGCTGGTCTAATAAATTTCAAACGTCTGCGTGCCAGAGCTCGTTACTTAATCAAACAAAGTAAGCGGACATGCTGGGAGCATTTTGTCTCCTCGTTGGGCTCTTCTGTCCCTTTGACAAGAGTGTGGGCTATGCTCCGATCTATCCAAGGTAGCTGGCAGCCGTCTACCGTCCCTGGTGTTGCCCTGCCTGATGGGGTCTGCACGGAGCCATCTGTTGTTGCAGAACATCTTGCAACTCACTTCGCCAATGTCTCGGCGACAACTTCATATCCGGCGACCTTTCTCCTTCAGAAACGCCAGGCCGAAACCTTCAAATTAGGCTTTACGTCTCACCAGGTGGAACCATATAACGAACCTTTTACTGACTGGGAGCTGTCGCTGGCCCTCTCCTCTTCTCGTGATTCAGCACCTGGCCCTGATGATATCCATAATCAATTGCTGAAACACCTTAACCCCTCACAACGACAATTTCTCCTAAAAGTTTTTAACCGTATTTGGCTTCAAGGGGTGTTCCCCTCCCAGTGGAGGGAGAGTATTGTGGTCCCTGCCCTCAAGCCTGGCAAGGACCCGTCGGCACTGGACAGTTATCGGCCAATAAGCCTGACAAGTGTCCCCTGTAAACTACTTGAGCGGATGGTATCCCGCAGATTATGCTGGGTTCTTGAATCCCGGGGACTTCTCTCACCTTACCAGTGTGGGTTCCGGGAGGGACGATCCCCTATTGACCATTTACTTCGACTGGAGACTGCGATCAGACAGGCCTTCTCTAAAAGACATCATCTGGTAGCAGTCTTCTTCGATCTGCATAAGGCGTACGACACTGCTTGGCGTCATCATATTTTACGTTCTCTTCATGACTGGGGCCTCAGAGGCTCCTTACCAATTTTTATCCGTCAGTTTTTATCCCACCGCCTGTTCCGTGTCAGAGTTGGCTCTTCCTTTAGCTCCCCTCGGATACAGGAGAACGGTGTCCCCCAGGGCTCAGTGTTGAGTGTTACACTTTTTCTAATCGCCATCAATGGGTTGGTGAGCTCTGTTGGGTCACTGGTAACCCCGGCATTGTATGTCGACGACTTTTGCATATGGTACAGCTCCTACTCATTAGCCTCTACTGAACGTCAGCTCCAGAGCGCCATTCGGCGGGCTTCAGTGTGGGCTACGTCCCATGGTTTCCAGTTTTCCTCATCAAAAACGAGGGTGGTGCACTTTTGTCGTCGTACTACAGTTCACCCTGATCCAGAACTGTTCTTGGGTAATCAGCGCCTGGAAGTTGTAGCACAGCATCGTTTCCTGGGTCTTCTCTTTGACAAAAAATTGACTTGGGTGCCCCATATTCGCCACCTAAAGATTAGTTGTATGAGGAAACTCAATGCCCTACGTTTCCTTGCTCATTCATCTTGGGGTGCAGACCGAACAACTATCCTCCGTATCTATCGGGCTCTAATCTTGTCCCGATTGGACTATGGGTGTCAAGTTTATGGCTCGGCAGCTCCTTCTGCCCTGAAATTATTAGACCCGGTTCACCATTATGGTGTCCGCTTGGCTACAGGTGCATTCCCGACTAGCCCGGTCGACAGTCTCCTTGTTGAGGCGGGAATCTGCCCTCTTCAGGTCAGGCGGCATCAGCTTCTGGCGTCTTATGCCATCGCCATCCGGCAATATCCTGCTCATCCCGCTTACCAGGTTCTTTTTGCATATGAAGGGCTTCGACCCCCTGATACCCGGCCGCGGGCGGGCCTTCCCGTCGGACTGCGGCTTGCCTCTCTTTGCCGGGATTTCCATTTCCCTTCGCTAGATTGCGCCCCCCATTTTACTGCACGCACACCTCCGTGGATGGTGCCGCGACCACTAATTCGGACGGATCTCTTCCAGGGCCCAAAAGCTTTAATTTCCCCCATGGTCTTTCGGTGTGTGGTGCGCCCAGTACTAGAAGAGTTTCAGGGAGCCTCTATCTTCTACACTGATGGCTCGAAAACAGCGGGCCACTCCGGATATGCTTTTACGTCTCCTGTTGGGGCGGAATGCCATTCTCTGCCAGAGGCATGCAGTGTGTTTACGGCAGAGCTGATGGCGATTTATAGAACCCTCTGTTTTATTAAACGTTCTGCCGTGGAACGTGGTTTAATCTGTGCTGACTCCATGAGCAGTCTGCAGGCCATTGATCGTTGTTTCCCCTCCCATCCTTTAGTTATTTCCATCCATGAACTCCTTGCTGACCTTCATCGTGCTGCCTGCTCAGTTACCTTTCTCTGGGTGCCAAGCCATGTTGGTATTACAGGGAATGAAGTAGCTGACCAGTTGGCTAGATCGGCAATTACTCGCTGCCCGTCTCCCTTTCAAATTCCGGGTGCGGATCTGCGGGTGCAGATCAGATCTTTGCTTCACTCCTCATGGGATAGCAGTTGGAAAGCTACTGCCCCTTCCAATAAACTCCGCACCATCAAGGATACGACTGCAGCTTGGGGTTCATCTTTACGCCCTTCCCGGAGAGAATCAATTGTCCTCTGTCGCCTCCGTCTTGGACACTGCAGGCTGACCCATGGATTTCTTTTACGAAATGACAATCCACCACATTGTGATTGTGGAGCCGTACAATCCGTGTCTCATATTCTGACTGAATGTCCTCTCCATTCCACACTCCGTGGCGACTATGGCCTACCGCCTGCATTGCCTTCAGTTTTGGCGGATGACCCACGGATGGTTGATCGCGTCCTTGCCTTCCTCCGTGAAAGTAGATTTTATTGTCAGCTCTAGGACTCGCTTGTTCGGGGTGAGTGGGTTTGTGATTCTTGGCTGATTGTGGGGTTTAGAGCCTTATCCCCATCAGCCCCCCCCACTCTTTTACATTTTAATGTAGTTTTATTTCTCCCTGCTCTGGAGCTATGATACGTTGACCACTGTGCCATTAGTACCTTGTGGTTTAGGCTAGAGGTCGCTTCCAGAGCTGTGGGATCGGACACTGTAGCATTTGCTGCCCTGGGTTGGTCTTAGTCTTGTTGGCGAGTCGATTTTACTTCCTAGTGTAATGGTCTTTTGGCTTTCACCTATTTTTCGTTGGGTTCCGTGGCGTATACAATTTGAGGTTGAAGGGACTGATGACCTCGTTGTTTGGTCCCTCATGTCCACCACCACCACCACCATTAGTTCGCTCCCCAAGGAGAGCACTCCGGATTTGGTATACCGCTCGAGGCTTGTTGAACTCCGTTCGCGGTTCGATAAGGCCATATTTATTTACACTGATGGTTCCAAGAGCACTGCCGGTGTCGGATCTGCCTTCGTCGTCGGGGACAACCGGTTCCAATACAAGCTCCCTGACTGGTGCTCGAACTTCACGGCTGAGCTTTTTGCCCTCCACCAGGCCGTTTTGTACACCTGCCGCCACCGCCAACCTTTCTATGCCATATGTTCGGACTCCCTTAGTGCCCTGCAGAGTCTTAAGGACCCCTTCTCGAACCATCCTCTCGGGTATCGGATCCAACGCTCCCTCCAGTTGCTAGCAGATGACAGCTGTCAAGTTTCTTTCCTGTGGGTCCCTGGCCACGTGGGAGTGCCCAGGAATGAGACCGCCGACATAGCAGCCAAGGCCGCAGCTCATTTGCCTCGCATGGCTACCTTTTGCGTCCCATTGGGCGATGTTCAACGGGCTCTTCGCCGGAGAATCGTGTCGTCATGGCACAGTGTGTGGCTTTCACTGTACAACAATAAATTGCGAGCAGTCAAACCGATCCCGACCGCTTGGAGGACCTCCTCACGCCCCTCTCGGCGGGAGGAGGTCATCCTGGCTTGGTTGTGGATCGGTCACTGCCGTTTCAGCCACCGTCACTTGCTATCCGCTGACCCTGCACCGCTGTGCTCCTGCGGTGCACTGCTGACAGTGCGACATGTTTTACTGACTTGCGTTAATTTTAATCATCTCCGTGTAGCCCTTCACTTTCCGTCTACTCTGGAGGAAATTTTAGCTGATGACACATGAGCAGCGGCTCGAGTTTTGCGTTTTATCAACTTGGCCAACTTATCGAAGAATATTTAACCCTTTTAATTGTCTTTTATCTTTCGTTTTTAGCCTTTTCTTGATTTTCTGACAGTCACCAAATTTTTTGAGATCTCTTGAATCTAAGTTCTTGTCTGGGCGCTAATAACCATAAAAGTTGTGCGCCCTAAAACCCCCCCAAAAAAAAAAAAGTGCCCGGAAAGCTGTTTCTTTTGTCTCATCCCAGTAAAATTTGGCGTCTCCCTGCAGAAGTTCTTCTAATGGACGTGCCTTGTTACAAAATCCTTTTATGAAACGTCGGTAGTATGAGCACAGACGGAGAAAACTTCTCACATCACGAATGTGCTGAGGAGTTGAAAATTCTGTGACTGCCCTTACTTTATCTGGATCAGGACGGACACCATCTCCGTTGACTAGGTGCCCCCAGGATTTTTATCTCTTTGGTGACGAAGAGGCACGTCTTTGGATTGAGGCGGAGACCTGCAGCCTGAACACACTTCAGCACAGTTGACAGGCGACTCAGATGTTCTTCAAATGTTTTCGAGAAAACGACAATGTCTTCTAAATAGCAGAGACACGTCGCCCACTTAAGGTGTCGAAGCAGGTTGTCCATCATGCGTTCGAATGTGGCTGGAGCATTACATAATCCAAATGGCATTACTTTAAATTCATAGAGGCCGTCAGATGTAATAAAAGCCGTCTTCTCCCTGTCAGCTTCATCAACTTCGATTTGCCAGTAACCTTTCTGCATGTCCATACTTGAGAAGTATGTAGCTCCTTTCAAGCAGTCTAAGGTGTCATCAATATGCGGCAATAGGTAGACATCTTTCTTTGTGATTCTGTTCAGCTGCCGATAGTCGACACAGAATCGCCACGTGCCATCCTTCTTCTTTACGAGGACCACCGGAGACGACCAAGGACTCTCAGAAGGTTGAATAATGTCATCTCGCAACATCTTCTCCACTTCCTCCCGTATTATCCGTCTTTTAGCTGGAGACACTCTATACGAACGCTGGCTAATTGGCGGATGATCCCCAGTATTGATACGGTGCTTTATCGTGGGCCATTTCATCTGACTTTTCCCCTGACGAGGTGTGAATGCACCCGAAAATTGGCGTAGTATACCTAACACCCGCTGGCGTTGTTCCTTGGTCAGTCCAGGCCCTATTGGCAGTTCCACGTTTGTTTCCTCCAGCGTGTTGTCTGTACTAGCAGCAGGGCATGGGTCTTCAGTGATGACGTTGAGCTCACCATCCTGGATTGGTTCAGCTGTCCCGATACACATTCCCTTGGGGATAAGTTGTGACTGCTCGCGACAATTTGTGATCCAAATCTCTCCTTGACCACCGGTAATGCTTATGATAGCCGCTGGTATGTAAATTTGTTTTGTGAGCCTGATAAACTTTTTACTATCAACAAGAACTTCACAGTTTAACCAGTCATCTGTGTTTGTGACTGCAACTCTTCTCATTGTCAACGGCGGTATCGTCACATTGTCAACGACGAATAACTTCCCAGAAAATTCTGTATTACGTGTATCCGTCGGAACAACTTCTTCAATTTGCAGCTCAGATCGTCCAGACAATGATAGCTTGGGATGCCTGAAGGAAGTCCCATCCGAGGATGACATTGTGGCTACATTCTGTTAACACAACAAATTCAAACGGCTGCGTCCTGATGTTGATTCTTGCGACACAAGTTCCTGCTGGATTGACGTACTTTCCATTCGCGACCTTCAGTACAGTTGCCCCCGTATCACAGAACATTGCCTTCTTTAGTGTGCGGCGGTAATTATCCGATAATACAGAAAAAGAGGCTCCTGAATCAACAAGTGCCCGGACAGGTTGGCTGTCGATTATGATGTCGATGAGATTTCCCGACATCTTAGCGACTGTCGTCCATGGAGGATTTTCATCTGCGGCGGTCTCACCTCCGTAGATGGTCGCCTCGCTTACTTTTCCTGAGCGCGGTGGCTAGGGGAGCGGCTGGTACCTCCGTACGGCGAGGGTGAACGGCTGCGGCGCGTTGGGGAGCGACCTCGTCTAGGGTAAGGCGATGGGCTTCTTCCCATAGGTCGACTGAACTCATCAGCAGGTGACTGCCTGGGATGGAACTGCTCCGACAGCTGACGTCTTGCGGCAAAATAATCATCGAATACTCGCCTCCTCTCTGCAGTAGCGTACAACATGTCCAGGGCGCCCACAGTGGAAACAAAGAGGTGTGTTGTCTTCTGACCTCCAGACGTCTGTTCTTCTGTGGGGCGTCATAGTTACCGGGGAAGTTGGCTGTGGTCGTGTCGGCCGGTTCATGGGCTGCCGTTGGGCGGCTGCAGCGTAAGTCATAGAAAGGCGACGCCATTCTTCATATCGGGTGCGATTGACGGGGCAGACAGAAGCTAATGTTGGAAATACCTCGTCCTCAGCGGCGTCGCTCCCTCGTGACTTACAGGGCTCACATCCATGGCCATAATTTGATGCTCGCTCGGTCTAATAGTCCCGGCTGCCTTGCACTGTTGTAATTCTTCTCTCACGATTTGTCGTATGAGAGAAGCGAAGTCATACTGATCTTCCACAACGGCCATAGGGACTACATTTGGGAGTCGGTCATACTTCTTGTCTCCAACCCTCCTTGTTGCATCTCTTCAATACGCTGGCACCACTTGATGAACTCTTCTGTCGTAGCGACGTCTTTTATCAGAAGAGCTTGATACATATCTTATGCAATTCCTTTCATCAGGTGCGTGATTTTGTCCGCCTCAGTCATGTTCGGATTGACTATGTTACACAGGGCCAAAACATTCTGTATGTATGACTGTGTCGGCTCACCATGTCGTTGGGCCCGGTTCTTCAGTTGTTCTTCCGCCGAGCGGATTTGTCGCTGGCGGTCTCCAAACGTCTTCTTAAGTTCCTCCTGGAACGTCTCCCAGTCATTCAACTTGTCTTCGTTGTTTTCAAACCATTGCTGGGCTGTTCCATCCAGGTAGAAATAAATGTTGGCCAAGCACATCGTATGATCCCACCTGTTGTACTTGGCGACTCGGTCGAACCCTTTTAGCCATTTGTTGGGGTCCTGTCCAGCATCTCCAGAGAACACCGACGGGTGTCTGATGTGCAGCTGGCTTATTGCTGGTTTCGTCTCCATCGTTCTTCTGATAATACGGACTTTTGGAAGGATGTACTCGGTGTATCCCTTGTATTCCGGTTCCAGTCCGTGTAAGCGACGGCTTTTACGTTGCCTAATCGGAGCCACGGTGATGCAGCTGTTGCACAGTGTACCCGGCGCCTCCACCAAACAATGTCGCGTTGAAATGGAAATAGGGTGTTCGTCCTCTCTCGCGGCAATATCTCTGCAACGATGCAAGATATGAAAAAAACATAATAGAGCGAAGTTGTAGAGAATTTTCCCCTCTACCAATTAGGTTCTCTATCAATTAGGGTATTCAATTTTCGTGTCAGATGAACGGTTCGTTTGCAATTACAATTATATTACAAACGGCTTTTTTTGTTATTACTACCGTATTTTTTGTCAGAAAATTTGAAGAAGGGAGGTTCTGGTCTCTGGCGGCCTACAATTACGTGTGCAAAATTTGGTGCTGATCGGTTGAACGGTTCACCTTAAAAACAGGGAACACGTTACGGACATACAGACATACATCCCAAAATCGCCGTTATTTTTGCAAATATCTCTGAAACGATACGATATATGAAAAAAACATAACAGAGCAAAGTGGAAGAGAATTTTCTCCTTTACTTATTCGGTTTATTCAATTTTCGTGTCAGATGCATGGTTAAGCCGTTATTTTCATTTAAATTTCGAGCTGTCAAAAGACGATTGCAAAGGCCCACTTTTAGTGTTACTACCGTAACCTAAAGTGGGCCAATAACTTAGGTATTGCAATCCTTTCAATGTAATGAAATTCAAAATCGAAATACAGTCAGAAGTGTTGTTTAGGATATACATGTACTTGTTTACAGCATTTGACATGCTTTGTATTTATAAGGTTATAAACACTAACGGTCTTCTGATTTACACACTTGACATAAAACATCTTTTCCTTGCTTTGTGACAAGCAAATTCATTAAAACTCAATTCTGAAACCAGACAACAAGAAAAGACAAGATGTTCTCGTGAGATGCTGCTTCTGAATTAAGAAGAAAATTAATTTTTCAAAACTCCAATAAATGTAAGCAATTAATTTTCTTATTTCCCTGTCCATCTCTGTAGCTCGTGGCAGTGTTACTGACCACAAATGCAAGAGGCTGAAGCTGCAACTGCCTGTCTTGTGGGAAATATCTGCTAACGGTCAAATGTAATTGTGTTTATTAGTCAAAATGATGAGTGGAAAGTGTGCGGAAAGGCGATGAGAAACAATGAATGACATACCTTTTAATTTAATTATGAACAATAGTCATGTGTCGACAATGGATATCAGTATAGTGCTTCAGTATCATAACCCTTGCTTCTTTAGACTCAAATACAGACATAATTTTCTTAATCAGAGATGTACTCCGGTTGCCATAGCCTTGCCACAATGGGTATATACTTCAATTATATTACATTAAAATTAGTTTCAGAAAAAACATTACGGATGACACTCTTCAAGTCTTCAAATTGCATTCTAATGTTCTGCATGGGGCCCTGTGCGACTGCACAGCTTGCACATACCTAAGGCTGGCCCTGGTGATCAACATAGTGGAAACCCACATTTCAAGCATATGCAGTATGTCGACCATAACAGTATCATTAAATGTGTGAGAATAAACCTAGCAAAAAACTATCGAAACAACAATTTGGATCAATCATTTCATTTTACCTAAAACTTGGGAGACCCTCAAAGGCAGTGATACTGGTTACATTTTACTTATGACAGTGATAATGTTGACAAAAACTGTTGAATCCTCTTTGAAACCTCAGTCACATAGAAAGAGGAGAATAATTTTTTATGTATACCATGAAATAATCTATGCCCTATGGTTGACAGTTTCTTGTATCTAAGTACCTTTGTGTGGTCAGTACATTAATTATCCACAAAAAGGACACATTTGGTTACAAACATTATCTCACTACGCTGTTTTATGTAAAATGGAGCCATGAAACCAAATGTGCCCATCCCACCTCCCCAGAGAGGGGGGAGGGGGAAGGAGGGGTTAGAGAGATGGTGATTTAGTTAAATTATGGGGATAAATGATGGATGAATGAACATAGGTGCACTTCCCTTAATTCATTCAATTTAATGGAATGGCCTGCCATAATCACAGGAAGCTATGATGCATAAGATGTAAATTTGTCATTTATATCCATTGCTAACAAAATAAAAAAAAAAGGCTGTTAAATTATGATCCACAAAAGAAATACACCAATACAAATTATAGCACATACACAATACCACACCCACTAGTACAGAAAATTGGTAAAATTCTATGGAGTCCCAGAACTGGGGCTCAGTACTTACGTAACTTGGCACGCCGATTTTGGCAGCAGTAGTTGTTGACCCATAATGTCATAAAGATGGCAGAAACAATGTCTATTGCTCATAGCCAATATGGTGACGAAACCAATCTTTAAAAAATTGTGGAATTTAGTGTGTTTTAGGAGGGGAAAATCAAAGCAGAAAAAATGACGAAATCCAACCCAAAACACACAAATATACAATGGAAAAAAACTGCATAAAATATTCCACATAAAAACAAAAAATGACGAAAAACTTTACACATAATCAAATAGTTCTATTGACCTGTAATACACCTTAAATAAAGACAGCAATACCAATTCAATCGCCACCTCCCCCAAGCAACAAACAATAAAGAAATAGCAACTTCAATGATTTCAGATGTTCCATTCTGACATAATCATCTTTACCACAACCACTTTTGTTTCAACATTTGTTGGTTTTGCCAACTCTGAACCAGACTGTTGCTTCCCAGCCTAACCTAGACGTTGGGCTACACTGTAAAACTCCTGAGTCATGGTACCAGGATACGGTTCTTACATGACTTGGTGTGACTATGTTGACAGCAATTGTCATGGTGTATGTTGGGACAAAATGGGTGGATTATGTGCGTTCCAACGAAAATAAATTTTCAGCAAACTGTAATTTTCATTGCAAATGATAGATTTTTCAAATGATCAATGTCTTTAATTTAAAATATGTGGTTTGCTAGGTGGATGCATGAATGTAAATGGATGAGTTTCTATTAATTAATTAATGCTGTTCCTGCTCTATGGCTGACAGGTTCTTGTTGTACCCTTTTCTGCTCAATAAACTGCATGTCATCGTAAAGTGAATGTTGAAGATTTACTTGTTGGGGGTCATAAATTGTTACTGCAGCTTTTAAGAAAGATGAGAACGAATCTATGTAATTGTGGTGCTGCCTTCTCCACATGTACTCAAAGAGGTAAAGGTCAAAAAATTGTGTGCACTGCCTAGTGCAGTGTAATGAACTGTTGATTGTAGCCCATGTCCACTCTTTTGAATTGGCATGGAAACCTGTCTTTGGGTCCTTAAAAGTTATTTTGTGGTTGTCTGTAAGGTATGAAAAACCTTCATGTTTCAAACAGTCTGATATTAATGTTGTATCGAGCAATATGTTCTTTTTAATGAGCTTTAAAAGAACAAGCTTTGAATGATGAGATACAAGTTTGAAAAAGCACATAGGAGTGCCCCTTTCAAACGCACCAAAGATCCACTTTTCCACTTTTGTTATTGCCTCTCCAATACATCTTTTCCCCAAATAGGGATTCATCTATTTTCCACTCATGACCTTCACAATCCAGTTTTTCAATCTGGAGCAGACACATGCATACCTCATGGCAAAAATGTCACCAGTCAATGACAGTTTGTGTCAAGAGTTTAAGTTCTTGGGTGATAAACTTCGATGTGCGTTCATACTCTCAAAAGTACATCAACTGAATTTTAGTCAGTATCTTCATATTATTTCTGAAAATCCATATTTTTTTCTAACCTTACACTTATGGAAGTGTGTCTCTATTTTAATGCCACAGAACACCATCCCCTGTATCTTGTATCCTTTGTAATTCCATTTGTTGACTTCACTTATTACACTGCACTGTTTGAGCTATCAAGCCACATGTGATACACTACTGTATTATATCTCTGTGGAGTATCACTGCACTCAGCTCAAGCCACATTATCAAACTAGCTGTATAACTTGCCACATGAACACCACATATAAGACTGTATTTAATTTCAGTGTTCTAACACATCCACCACAGGAGAGTGCCACTCTGTACTTAAAAACGCCACTTATAAATAAACACATCTCAAAACTACTGTGCACAATCCTGCATACTGCACAGTGGTGATGTCGTACAACACAACATGCTGATGACAGAGGTTGCATTGCCAACCCAAGTGCCCTGTGGATGTTCCTTGTACTTAGATTCTTTAATTTATCCCACAAAATTGAACATACTTGCAGAAAAGGTAGCACACAAAACCAATGTCAACAGACCCAAACAAACGAATAACACGAAATAACTATGTAATGTATTGACAACAGACCCCTTCAGATTATCATCCTTCACAGGAGCATGCCATTAAATATTACAACATGCCACCTGCAAACACATGGCCAAAAAAACATCATTCCATGACATCAAACAACAAACGTCACAAGTCCAAGCAGATAAGTGGTGGTATCAGATGCTTTGATCAGTCCATTCCATGTTCCTTTGTTTGTGGTTGGAACAGTACGAATTTGTTAGACAGAAAGCAACAAAATTGAATTTGCACTTCAATATTTTAGTATTTATCAGGCAGCTGCAAAAGGTGTCTGTATCCCATGTTAGGCTGCTGTCTACAGAACTGCGAATGCAACGTAAAACTACCGCACATTACTTTCCCTGTTTAATGCAGTCCCTATTGTGAAATATTGCTTCCTCCCATGTTAAATCATCATCTGGAGGTAAAATAGTCCCCCAGTAGGATCTCCAGGGGAGGGGGGGGGGGGGGGGCAATTGAAAGGAGACATAATAACAGAATGTGGATTGGTACGTGGAATGTAAGAGCACTGTTACAGGCTGGAAAACTAGAAAATCTCAAAAGAGAGGTGGAAATGAATTTGTAATGTACTACTCTGAAGGACAAATAAAATGAAGAAATGGAGTAGGGATGATTATTAAAAAGGAATTGGCTAAGTGTGTGGAAAATGTAGACCCTGCCAGTGATAGGGTTATTGGTGTAAGGATGAACGGAGTACACAAATATGTATTGATTATCTAGGTGTATAAGCCAACCTCAGATCATGATGACCAGGACATAGAGGACACACACAACCTAATGGTGGTAGTAATGGACAATAATAAACAATCTTGCAAAATAGTAATGGGCAACTGAAATGGCATTATAAGAGAAGGGGAGGAGGGAACCATTGTAAGCAGTCATGGTAATGGAAGAAGGAATGACAGAGGTGAATGGTTTCTTCACTTCTGCAGAAAAAGACAGTGACAAATATGTGGTTCAAAATTGCAAGAGGCAGCTCTACACTTGGAAATCGCTAGGTGATACATACAGAAACCAATTTGATTTTTTACTAGTGGAAGAAAGGTATAGACATGGAATCAAGAAGACACACATATTACCAGGTGCAGATACTAATAGTGACCATGATTTACTTATAGCAGAAATTGAAATAAAAATGAAAAAGCTGAAGAAGGCTGCCTCAGTGAAGAAGTGGGATCTAGAAAAGATAAAATTTGGAAATGAAAGAATGACTTAAATAATATCACTTGATGTTACTAATATCTTGCAGAATAAACAACCACCTAAAAATGTCAATGAGTATTGGAATATGCTGAAATAAGCCATCATAAAAGCCGGACAGAAAATTATAGGCTACGTAAGAAGTAAGAAGACAAAAAATCCTGTGTTACACAGGAAATTATCTCTAAGATGGAGGAGAGAAGAATATTAAAAAAATAAGGACACTGAAGATGCAAGAAAGATAGACTGAAGACTGAACAATGAACTGTGTGGAGAAACAGAGCAAGCTAGGACAAACTGCCTAAAAGAGCAGTGCGATGAAATTGAAGAGCTAAATAGGAAGGGAAGGTATCCTTTATTGTATGAGTAAAGGCTGCAACATGGGATTGCTACAGACCAGGAAGTGCCACAATGGAAATTATCAGTAAAGACAAAAAACTACAAAGATCGCGAAGCTGCCCTGCTGGGGTGGAAAGATTATTTAAAGGACCTATATTACACAGATCACAAACCAACATTGCTGGAAGTTGAATCTTTGAACACTGTGAATGATGATGAGGAAAGATCAACAATCATCATGGAGGAAGTGAAGAATGCAATAACTGCAATAGCAGTAGGTAGGGATATGACACCAGGTGAGATTTTAAAATGTTTGAAATAAAAGAAATATTGAGATTATGTAACAAAATATGACAGTGGACAATGTCCAGAGGACTTCTTGACAACAGTTTTGATTCCAGCACCAAAGAAACAGGGAACCAAGAAACGCAGTGAGCAAAGGATAGTTAACCTCATTTCACACACAGCCAAAATAAAAGACTGGAAAAGGTAATGGAGGAGAATCTGCCTGAAGAGCAATGTAGATGGAATACAGGGACAAGTAATGCAATCGGACTCTTTGAATTTTGGGGGAAAGATTTATTGAAAAGGAAAGGGACTTATAGATGTGTTTTATAACTGTGGAAAAGGCCTTTGAAAATGTGAACTGGGTAAGCTTGCATCTATAATGAGGGGGAAAAAAGAGTTGATTGGAAAACTAGAAGACGGATAAATTATTTATATTTAAATAAAAAAAAGCTTCAGTGAAAGTTACAGGTGAAAGTATAAACTAGTTGGAACTAGGAAAATGAGCCTTTTCAATTTATACTTCAAAGAGGGCAAATAGGTAAAACAGGAGGAAGAAGAATATGGTATTCCAGATTTGCAGGCAACATGATCCTCCCAGCAAAAGATGAAAAAGAATTGTAGGCTCTAGTGGATACCATTAAAACTAAAGGAAATAATTTTGGAATGAGAAGCAATTCAAAGAAAACAAAAGTAGTGGCACTTAGAGGAAATCAAAAAGCAAGAATAATGCCAAATGGAGTAGAATTAGAACAAGAGCAAAGCTTTAAATGTCTTGAAAACAGAATAGAAGCTGACTGGAAAAGCAGCACAGGAATTAAAACCCGAATAGGAATAGTGAAAGAGCCATTTTATAGGAAAAGACTAATTTCCTGCAGAAATACGAACAAAGATCTAAGGAAAAGATTAATAAAATGTTTTGTATTGAGTGTTCTTCTATATCAGTGAGTCCCAAAGTGGTCCATATAGATTCCCAGGGGTCTATTCCAGCCTGCAAGGGTCCACGCCAGCGAAAGATAATTTGGGGGCCTATTTTTTGTAAATAGGGGTCGATGATAGTGGTTCACATTTAGGATGGTTGCAACCAAAATTCAGAATTATTTTCACAATGCTGAAGCTCTTGAAAATAAATATGCATTTAGCAGACAGCAGTCGAGGCCTTTTGCTAACATCTGACATTTTAAAAAGCTCAGGCACTGTGTTGTTTGTAATCCTTTTCCACCAAGACCAAAAAGTAGTGACAGAACCTGCCATGTGTGTTTTTTATGTGGCAGTACAAACATCATAGAGCAAATTTATACTCATTATAGGCAGAAGGTGGTAGTTGAAATACGTTTACAATTCTGAGAATGGCTGCTGTCCAACCTAAGTCGCTTGTCTTTTGGAGTATAATTCATGTGATGTAGAAGTTAGTATCCAAAGTGATAATTTGCAACACGTAACAGCACAACAGTCACTTTGCAGTTGGTACACAGGCAAGGTTCTCTGTTACGTCACAGAGGTTGCCAGCGGCCGCACACAAAGAATGAGCACATCACAACTAGGGTTGCCAACTGTTATTCACGGAAAGCCGGAAGCTATGCGGTAAGCCAGAAATTTACATGAAGGGCTTGGCAGAATAGCGAGACCTGTTTCAAAACGTGTGGAAATTATAGATAAACAATTAGTGTCCTGCAAACATATATCACGGGACGCATTATTTGAGCCATGGAAACGAGACATCCCGCCTCATGTGGGTTGCAACCCTGCCTACAATTCAATGACATTTGCTTCGCAGAACAAAGAATCTGTGAGCAGACTAGTTATGTACCAGACAATTTAAATCATTGTCACGTTGGTGGGAGTATCAGTGAAAAGTAAGCAAATTATTTACATACACACTTTTATTAGATCAGTTGCAGTAATTTCTGAAACCAATTTCTTGTCCATTTTGCAGAAACTTTACACTGATGTCGTAGACATGAAACTTTTAACATAGAACCGGAGGATGACAGGCTTGATTTTAATTTCCTTGTCTTATCATATGTCCCTGAATAGAGTAAATTTGTCCTCAGGTAACTGATACTAAACATGGCTGAACCTAAAAAGAAGTGTACACAATACAGCATTGATTATTTGAAATTTGTTTTTGTACCATCACTGTCAAACGATTCCCTATGTGACCTTTATGCAGCAGAGTGGTAAGCAATGATTCTATGCGACCATCCAAGTCAGAGGATCATTTGAGAAGGTGTCATCCTGATAAAACAGATAAAGATTTGAAATACTTTCAAACAGTTAAAGAAAAACTTCAAAAGAGAAGCACAGTGGACAGTATGTTTGCTTCAATGTCACAGGGAGCTGATAATGGTTTGCGGGTGTCATCGTGGTGGTGGTGATGATTTTAGTCTGTGTGCTTATGAATAAATTTCCGAGCACTGTGAGAAAGAATCCTCATTTTGTATACTTTGAACAAGCTTTAAATATTCTTCACTCTTCACTACCTCCAAACTACACATTGACTCATAGATTGTCAGCTTTATTATCCAAAAGAGGTAGAGTTGCTGGCTGGTACTTACCTCAGCTTGGTACCATTGATAGTTACACATAAGAGAAACAAATTAAAATGTTTATTATTGTCTTCATTTGTGTCTTTTATGTGTGATTATTGGCGGTACAGAGCTGAGGTAAGTGCTGGCCTGCCACTACATCTCTGTAATATTATTTTCACATTACCATAGAGAATTTACATTAGATTGTCGTTTGTCAATTTTCAACAAGACTCACTATCACCATCCATTGTATACACAGTAGTATTCCCATAAGCCACACACTGCATGCATAATCATTATAATGTATGTGATACACAAATTATTTTGTGTGATGTCAATAATAATAATAATAATAATAATAATAATGACAGTGACAAAACAGAAGTAATGTAAAGAAATAACATACACCCTCAGAATGTGTAGGCCATTCAAGATTTTTAAATTATTTCTGGATGCTGCACAGAGGGTGAAAATTTGGAGAATGTCAAGAATTTCTCAGATGTCTGTTAGCTTTTCTTGTGTGCCTCTAACATTGTAACTCACAGATAATTACAGTTTTCCTGGAGGTAATAATAATGTCCTGAGGTTCAGTGGATTGGTGCAAGTCTTCAAGTGGACACCACTTTGGCAGATTGTCCCTCCTCCCTCCCCCTCCCAACCTAATCCAATTATCCAACCATGAAAAGATGAATTATAGTCAGTGAAGGTGAAATGCTATATGAAAGATGGTAGTTGAAGACTGACGACCACATTGATAACTAGACCTAGTGGTGAAAAGAATAGATGTCTCACTCTTGAGCATATCACTTCAGACCTGGCAACTGCTGCCAGTTCATGTGTCTGTCAGACCAATTTCCTGTTAATTAAATCATGCTGATTTGTATGCTCAGAACCCTGTAAAATCCACAGCTCTTCAACCAAGCCACTGTCAAGAAGAGTTAAATGGTGTAGGAAGCATGTTGGATGGGGGTCATAAACTGGTTTTAAAAAAACCCAAATCACATGTGGGCTTTTTAGATTAGAGAAATCCCTCCAAAGGCCCATTAAGATGCTTACTGATTCTGGGCAATCCGGCACTCAGCACAATAAAGCAGAGAAAGATAAAATTAATTTAGTAACAGTTAACTGCAGGAGCATCCATAGAAAGACCCCAGAACTGCTCTCAGTTTTAGATAGTCATAATGCCCACACAGTACTAGGAACAGAAAGCTGGCTCAAACTAGATGTCAATAGTAGTGAAATAGTGAAATCCTAAACTCAGATTAGAACATATATGGCAAAGATAGGCTGAACACTGAAGGGGAAGGCATGTATATAGCAAAAAAAAAAAAAAAAAAAAAAAGACAGTTGTATAGAGTGAAATTAGTACAGATGCTGGGGGACTGATAACCTTAGCAGTTTAGCCCCCCTGTCCCAACCAAACCAATCTAGTACAGATACGGAATGTAAAATAATTTGGCAAAAGTCAGCATGAAAAGTGGCTCAAACATGGTCTTCGGTAGTCTGTATAGACCGCCTGTTTCGGAAGTAGCAGATCATCTGAGGGAAAGCGTAGAAAATATTTCTCATACGTTTCATTGTCGTGTTACAGGTGGAGATTTTAACTTACCGGATATAGACTGGGAGACACACGAAAGGTGGCACGGACAGAAAATCGAGCAACATTGTTCTAAGTGCTGAATCCAAAAATTACCTCAAACAATTAGAAAGCCGACTTGTGGAGATGACATGTTAGACTTGATCATGACAAATAGACTGAACTTTTCAGTTAGTATAGATCAAGGAATCAGCAATCACAAGGCCATTACAGCATCAGTTAATTCAGCTTTAAATAGAAATATAAAGAAAGGTAGGAAGATCTTATTTAGCAAAAGCAAAAAGGGTCAGATTTCGAAGTACTTAAGTGCTCAACATGATAGTTTCATCTCAAAAACAGAGTGTTGAGCAACTGTGGACGAAATTAAAGCGTACTGTACAATATGCATTAGATAATTATGTGCCAAGTAAAATTATGAGAGATGGGAAAGATCTACTGTGGTTTGTCAACCAAGTTAGGAAACTGTTACGAAAGCAAAGAGATACCAAAATTAGTGTAAGGGCTGCCATGGGATAGGTGTTCAGTGACTTGGAGAGCAATGTTTTCTGTACTGACTTGGCAGAAAATCCTAAGAAATTTTGGTCCTATGTCAAATTGGTTAACGGGTCGAAACCAGATATCCAGACACTCTGACCATAATGGTGCTGAAATAGAGGATGATACACAGAGGAAGATTGTACTGTAGTACCTCCTCTAAACTATTGCATGAATGATAAAATGACAGATATTGAAATAAGTATTAGAAGGATAGAAAAGCAACTGAAATCACTCGACACAGGAAGGCTGTTGGACCTTATGTGGTACCAATTGGTTTTTACATACAATATTCAAAGTAACTTACCCCATTACTAGCAGTGGTGTGCCAAAGGTCTCTAGAGGAACAAAGTATTCCCAAGGATAGGAAGAGGACACAGGTCATTCCTATTTACAGGAAGGGTTGTCAATCTGATTTGCAAAACTGTAGGTCTTTATACCTGACATCGGTCAGTTGCAGAGTTTTGGAACACATTTTATGTTCGAATATTATGTCATTTCTGGAAACCGGAAATCTCCTTTGTAGCAATCAGCATGGGTTCCTGAAGTAATGATCATGTGAAACACAACTCGCACTATTCATCCACGATACCCAGAGGGCAGGTGATACAGGGTCCCAGGTGGACGCTGTGTTTCTTAACTGACTTCTACAAGGTGTCATATACTGTTCTGCACTGTTGCCTGATGAACAAAGTGTGAGCACATGGAATATCAGATCAACTCTGTGACTGGATTGAGGTGTTTCTTGCTGACAGAATGCAGCATGTCATTCTCAACAGAAAGAAGCCTTCAGATGTTAATGTGATGTCAGGCATGCACCAGGGCAGTGTTATAGGACTGTTGGTTTTTACAATATACATACATGGCCTTGTAGATCACATCGGAAGTTCAGTGAGGCTTTTGACAGATGATGCTGTAGTTCATTGAAAAGGGTAGCAAATTGGTGAATGATCTGCAGTGTATTGAGCCTCAACATACAGTTGTAAAGTGCTGCACCTACATAAAAAGGAAGATCCTTTATTATATAACTATGCTGTAGCAGGAGACACACTGGAAGCAGTTACTTCCATAAAATAACTGGGAGTGGACATAAGGGGCAATCTGAAATGGAACGACAAAGGAGGTAGGTTACAAAACTCTCATTTGGCCATTGCTTGAGCATTGCTTATCAGTGTGGGATCCATACCAGGTAGGGTTAATTGAAGACATAGGCCTAGAGAAGGGCCAACAGAGAGCAGCACACTTCATTGCAGACTCAATTAGTAAGCATGAAAGTAGCACAGAGATGATTAAGAAACTCCAGTGGCAGAAGCTGCAAGAGAGGTGTTATGTATTGCGCTACGTGCTTTTATCAAAGTTCCAGGACCAAACGTTTCATGAAGAGTTAACCAATATATTCCTTCCTTTTTACGTGTATCTCATGAAGCAACCACAATGAGAGATTACGGCCCACACAGAGGCAAACAGGCAGTCATTTTTCCTGTGAACCATACGCGACTGGAATTGGAGGAAATGACAATGGTGCACAAAGTACCCTCTGCCACACACCTTGAGGTAGTTTGCGGAGTATGGATGTAGATGTAGAACAAATCCTGCTTTGCTGTGACTAGTGAGTCTGACCCCCAGTTAGTGTAAAGAGAGGAGAACATGTTACAAACCACAGAATATTCATAAACATCATTGCTATGGCTGATGTGCTATGTTGTGAACTTACGTTGTGCACATTGGCTGAATACTGCTGCATATCTTAGTTTGAGGTACTGTTACAGCACAGTGATATTAAAGGGAAATTATTTTGGATTATGTCCCTCTGTACTGGGTGCAGTAAATTCCAACTTTTTTTATGGACCACAGTGCCCACCCACACAGGCCTGCTGAGGTGTTGGTAATGCTGGAAAATGAAGGCGTTGAACACTATGAGATTTAAAACCTGTAGAGCTTGCCCGGGATGCTGTTGGCAGAAGTGTTTTTGAATCAACACCACTTCCCTGAAATTTGCAGGTATTGCAAGCAGCCTTGATATAGGAGTGGTACAGAAACCCTGAGAACTAAATATAACATTTTACCCCAGTTAATATGTACTTTCTTATAATGGCCATCATTGCCTATGATTATTACTTGTCAAAAATGTCTTTGTTCTTTAGTGATTGTCAAACAGTGTATATGTACATTATCTGTATTGTAATTTTTTTTTTTTTTCAGATGCAGAGCAGTTTCTGGATTGGAAGCAGAATCTCAGATTTCCTTTTCAAGGATTTTTCAACTCATACATTAGCAGGTGAGTGGAATTTGGCTATATATTCACTCTATTCCAGAATCATTTCCTAATATTGTTTAGAGTGAAACAGAGTAATGATAAGTTTATATATGTAGAGGACTTTATGGTGAACGATAAATGCTACAACTGAATGGCTTTGTTTTTATTTGGTCACAGTTTGGTGTACACAGTCCCTTTTTTTAGACAATGCAACTAGTTCTGTTGTACCATCTGCAGCTATGTGATCATATTTAATGGGCTTCTCTGCCCATTTATCCATGGTACATTACATTTGTTTATATTGTGGCTTAACTGACAATCCCTGCAAAAGTTTCAATCCTCTGCAAATATTGCTGCATTAAACTACAATTTGCCGTGGTGGAGTGGCGGAGCACTCTTAGGTGCCTTGCTGCAGAGTGTGCGGTTGCTTGCTATTGGTGGTTCAAGTCTTCCCTTAGGTGTGTGTGTGTGTGTGTGTGTGTGTGTGTGTGTGTGTGTGTGTGTGTGTGTGTGTGTTCGTTCGTTCGTTCATCTCTAGCATAGGTTAGTTTAAGTTTGTTTAAGTAGTTTTTAAGCCTGGGGACTGATTACTGCAGCAGTTAAGTCCTTTAGATTTACAAACATTTTTCAACTAAAATTTTCCACCATTGTGTCCTTTCAGTGTATAACAGCATCATTCCACGAAAAAATCAGGAATTTACAGTCTTAATCACCATGTCCTGTATATATTTTGTAAAAAAATTATCATCCTTTAATACTCACTTAAGACCCCTGTGTTGGATTTATCTGAAGGTTTCTGTCTTTTCAAAATGTTATGTTTGCTAGGAACTCTTTAGTCCAATCAAAAAGTTTAAATAGCATATTTTATTTGTTAGGTGACTCTGTGGACCTTTATTGAATCACTTCTGGAAGTCTATGACTGTTGCATCTAGGCTACCTGGGGACCATTATGTACTTCCTCTTACTGTAGATCTTGCAAGAGAAGAGAGGAAGCTAGATTTCAGGAATCATCCTTTCTGCATGATTCTAAAGCTCCATAAACTACACACAGCAGACTTCACATTGTACTTAGGTACTCCATTGTTGAGAGGTAGCCTCTGTCATCGGCAGCCTATCCAGATACATTGGATACCGAGCGAGGTGGCGCAGTGGTAAGACACTGGACTCGCATTCGGAAGGACGTTGTTCAAATCCACCTCCAGCCATCCTGATTTAGGTTTTCTGTGATTTCCCTAAATCACTCCAGGCAAATGCTGGGATGGCTCCTTTCAAAAGGGCACAGCCGATTTCCTTCCACATCCTTACCCAAAACTCCAAGCGTTAGCTTTGTCTCTAATGACCAAGCTGTCGATGGGATGTTAAACCCTAAGCTTCCTCCTCCAGATACATTGGAGATGCAACTTTTCCATTAGGTCTCCTTAGTTTCTGTCCATGTCCTACTTGGCGTGTTTCACTGAAGACAATGCCTTTAAACAACATTGAAAACTCCCATGATGTTCTTGCCATTAATCATTACAGCTTGCAAAATACAACAGGCTACAAACCAAACAATTTCTTTCTGGTAACAATGACCAGTTGTGTTATTACCAATACTGATTTCTTTTTTGATGGTATTACATAAAACAAATTTAAGGTACTGTTATAGGCATTAAAATGGCACAGTTCTTTACCTGCCTATTCATGAGCCAGGTTCAAACATGTTGTTCTGGTTTTCAGACAAACACTAGTTTGATACAACTCTCCACACTTCCCTACCCTATGCAAGTCTCTGAATAAGAAGAGCAACTTAAAAGAAAATAAATAAAATAAAAGAGAGAGAGAGAGAGAGAGAGAGAGAGAGAGAGAGAGAGAGAGAGAGAGAGAGAGAACAACCCAAGTAGGTTGGTTTTTCCTTGACCTATTTTCAAAGATAACTCATATGTGAGTACTGCCTTGTGTGTTCCTTAATTTCTGCTAAATCCAAACTGATCTTCCCTGAGGTTGGATTCTACCACTATTTCTATTCTTCTGTTAATACTTTGTGTTAGTATTTTGCAACCATGACTTATTAAATTGCTAGTTTTGTAATTTTCACATTTGTGTACACTTGCTTTCATTGGAATTGGGATTATTACATTTTTTCTTGAAGTCTGAGAGTATTTTGCCTGTCTCATACATTTTGGACACAAGGTGGAACAGTTTCTTCATGACTGGCTCTCCCAATGATATTGGTAGGTTAGAGGGAATATCATCTACTGCAGGGGTGTTGTTTCAGCTCAAATCTTTCAGTGCGCTATCAAATTCTTTTTGGCAGTATTGCATCACCTACCTCATGTTCATCTTCTTCCTCTTCTATTTCTACAATTCTCCCTTCAAGTTCATTTCAGTTTTATATATCATGCATACAGGTGTCCCACTTAAACTTTCCAACCCAGTTCTCTGGAACAATAGATATTGAAATAAGAGTTTCACAGACATGAACATTTTGGAGGGACTTACAAAAGTAAATACTATGAGACACTCTAAAACATAAACAAATATTATTTTCAACACAAACTTTTGTTTGTTATGTTTTTAATGGCTAACCTATATTATCTCTTATGCAATCAATAGCAAGAAAAATTGCTAAATGAGTGGCAGTGGTTACATCAAATTATGTCAAATACACCCTGAGATACTGAGAAGTGGACACTTGAAATAAATGAAGTGCACACCTAGTGCATAATCACACTTCAGTCTCAGGATGTGCATTAGCTGCACACTTTATTTCAAGCTACAACTTTGCTTCACAATATCTTGGGATGTAACTGACGTATTGTGATGTGACCAAAGCCATTCGTTTTGCAATTTTTCATGCTACTGATTGTATAAAAATAATATGGGGTATCCATTTAAAAAGCATTAGTTTGTGCTGAAAATACACTGAAGAGGCAAAGAAACGGGCATAGTCATGCATACGCATACAGATTTATGCAAACATGTGGAGAATGGTGCTGTGGTTGGTAATGGCTATATAAGACAACAGCTGTATGGCTGCAGGCATTAGATTGGTTATTGCTGCTACAATGGCAGGTTATCACGATTTAAGTTTGAATGTGATGTCATAGTCATCACATAAGAGATGGGACACGGCATCTCTGAGGTAGTGATGAGATGGGGATTTTCCTGTACAACCATTTCATAAGTGCACTGTAAAAATAGAGTATGGTAAAACATAAAATCTCTGACATTGCTGTGACTAGAAAAAGATCCTGAAAGAACAGGACCAACAATGATTGAAGAGAATAGATCAAAGTGACAAAAATACAAACCTTCCATAAATTGTTGTGGCTTTCAAAGCTGGGCCGTCAAAAAGTGTCAGTATGTGAACCATTCAATAATAATACATCATCGATGTACTTGTGTTCCCTTTATGACTGCATTACACAAAGTTTTACACCTTGCCTCAGTCCATCAACTCCGACATTGAATTGCTGATGACAGAAAACATGTTGTCTGGTCTGATGAGACTAGTTTACATTTCATTTGTATTCAGTGGATGAACTTGTACAGGTATGGAGACAACCTCATGGACCCTGCAGGTCAGTAGGGGACTGTTCAAGCTTGTGGAGGCTCATTAATGGTGTGGGGTGTGCACAGTTGGAGTGATATGGGATCCTGGATACATCTAGATATGACTGACAGGCGACACATACTTGCACATCCTGGCTGATCACCTGCATCCATTCCTGCTCATTGTGCATTCCGATGCACTTGGGCAATTACAGCAGGACAATGTGACACCCCACACAGCCAGAAATGGTACAGAGTGGCTTCAGAAAAACTATCCAGAGTTTAAACACCTCCAATGTCCACCAAATTCCCCAATACATGAACATTATTGAGCATATCTGGATGCCTTGCAACATGTTTCTCCAGGATGGCTACCAAACCTTGCAAACCTGGATATAGTCTTGATTTTGAGAAAATCTGGAAGAGACTTGAGTTCTTATTAGAAACCTGGAGATCTAATAATAGCTATATACATAATAATGGAAAGTCCAGGTTGGAATAAATAATACAGTAAGGACAGTTTACAATTCATCGGCCATGGTCTCCTTCAGAAAATAGTTAACTCACACAGGCACACAACACAGTCATACAGCCATCACCTCTGGCGCTGCACTTCGAATCTTCTTGGCCTCTGCATAGGAGATAAACTGAGTTGTTTTGATTTGCTGTATCATCTTCTCCTGAAGGTAGACCGCACAGTCCCTATTCCAGACTGGGTGGTAGCCTGAACAGTTGACACAGGTCATAGGTGGAGTACAGTCAAACCCTTTGTATGCTGCTTTCCCCATATTTGTCACAGGTAGCTTCTCCCTTGCATCCCAAGGTGGTGTGCCCAAAGTGATGGCACTTGAAACAGCACATAGGGTTAGGGACATAGGGCCTTCCATTTAAGAGCAGAAAACCCGCATTAATGTGCTCAGGTAGTCGAGGGCTATTGAAGGTGAGGATGAAGGACTCAGATGGGAGGAGTTCTCCATCCACCCTTTTCTTAATATGCTGCACATGACTATGCTTTCTGCAGCTCATTCTTCCTTCAATTCATCCACTGGAATGTCAATCAAATCTCTACAGCAAGACTGCACCTCTTGCTATAATTAAGAGTACTGTGTAGCTCTGTTTAGATTTGATATTCCCCAAGACTCTTTGCTGTTAGGAGTTGGAACGCCTGTTGGGAAGTTGATGTTTCCACCAACAGGGTTCCATTCCGCAACAGTTTTACTGACTTCAAGTTACCAGCAATTCCTTCGAAACCTTTGTTGATATAGAAGGGCGATACCTTCTCAAATGAACCTTCCTTTCTCTTCACGATAAGTAATACTTTCTGATTAACAGCCTGTGTTCTGTTACACTGAACAATATTATTATTTTTTTAAGAACCTAAGTCCGGAGGACTGGATATCGGAGCCCTCTTTTTTGATTGGGTGTTGGTACCCCCCAGTGGTACACCCATCCCAGTAAGAGGTGGAAAATTTCTCAAAAGGTCCATCTCGGTCCCACTTGCAGTTAGGGAACTAAATGTCCACCTAGACAGAGCTAGATAAGCCTTATACAACTGAGGTGCAGCAGTATCCCCAGAGGTTGCTCACTAGTGACTGTTCGACTTCAACAGCCGTGCACTTCGCGAGGATGATATATTCGCGACCCAGACGGTCAAGCCAAGATCCCCATTCCCTGGTATGCTTAAAATTTGACTGCTGCGCCACATGGTGGTCGCTGAAGCATGCACAGAGGTTACGGTGTCTAGAGGACTGGTGGTGCCTACGAATCTCCAGCTCAGGACCCCGGGTTCGCCAAGCCCATACTCAGCAAATTAATGCTGAGCCCCTGAGGGAGGCACAATTAAGGTTTCGAGTCGCACTATCCATATCCTCTACTGACTATGTTTCTTAAGGTCTCTTAATATCTCAAAGGAGGAAAGATTGAGATAGACTTCCCTTCGAGAATATGGTCATTATAAACAGAGCACAAGCTGACTGTTTTTGTTAAGGATGGGGAAGGAAATGGCCATGCTCTTTTAAAGAGCCCTATACCATCATTTGTCTAGAGTGATTTAAGAAACTCATGGAGGCAGGTTTGAAATGCCACCCTCCAAAATGAGAGTTGCATGTGCTAATCACTGCACCATCTTACTCGGTATGTTCATTCATGCGAACCATATATCATCCTTACTAACAACACATCACTACCAATTCAAACAAAGTTTTAAGCTTGAATTATCAAAACGCTCGCAAGAATGTGGAAGAGATTTTACAACACGGAATCAAGCAAAATAAAAGTTATCTGTGTAAAACACATGTAATACTGAGATAGTGTCTTATATGGATGGTGTGGATCATTTATTGAAATGTGTAAATTTTGTGTAAATATAGATCACCTTTCATTAAAGATTCCAAACAGTCATGTGCTGCAGTTACATGGTGTTTTTCGAACACACACACATAAGAAAAAATTTACATTGGGTTGTATGGCTTAAGTTGTTGAGATAAAGACTGAGAACTCAGACAATGTCAAATATGTGTAATACAGTAAGGACAGTTTACAACTCACCGCAAAGACGTGGCGACGAGCTGTGACAGGCACATACAAAAGACACACACATACAAATCTTTCAGCTATCTGCCATGGCCTTCTTCAGAAAATAGAAAACTCACGCAATCACACAGACACACAACACAGTCATACAACCAGCACCTCCGGCTGCCGCACTTCGAACCTGCATCTTCCATAGTGCCACTGACAACAGTCGATAAATGTACAGCTTTTGCGGGGCCTGTGGTCTGTGGTACTTCTTACTGCAGAACATGCCGTCACCGTCAATGCCAGCACAACCATTATCACCACAATAGTTGCAACCACGTCCTCTGTATCCACCACCAACCACCTAAACTAAAGAAAGTTACCAGCAAAACGCAGTCACAGGCGAAAGCAGCAATGATCCCTTCAGACTACGTTGAAGTTATCCTACCTGATGCTTTGTCTGACCCAGCTCCAGACCCCATGGGGCTGGATATCCCTCAGGGGCAACCCTCTCACCCCAATTTTGGACCTCAACCATATTCAGTGTCTCCATCTCAGAAGAAAGTCTCCCCAGTCAAGTGGGTATCCTCGGGAATAGTCTGATCGAAATATCATTGCGGCTGAAACTGTAACCGAGCCTTGCGTAATTAAGTTAAAATTTCTTTATGTTTATGTTACACCACAAATCACTAGGTTTTTTTTCTGTATTTTTCAAGATAGCCTTCCTGTACTAAGCCTTCTTGAGTGTGTGTAAGCCTAATCAGGAGTCTGTAAGAGATTACGTGTGAGGCAAACAGGTTTAGACAAATCGACGGTACTTTAATAAAAGTACTTCCAAATTGGATTCTTTCTCCTCATTTTGAAATTTTCTACATAAAAAACAAAAACTAAAGGAAGTTAGACAATAAGTAATGTGAACTCGATACAGTGGAGTCTCGGAATTAAGTCTCTCATAAATATGAGCTTCATAAAACAAAACAACTGTGGGTACAGTCTATCATTATAACGCGAAGTAAATAGTCAAAAGACTTAAAACCTTTAGGCTGCCAATGCCAAAGACTATTTAAAAAGCTTGTTCTAAAAAAAAAAAAAAGTTTTTTTTTTTTAACACATGTATTCTTTTCAAGGTCGATTTTTTTCTTTTTCACAAGTAAATTTCGATAGTTAGAGGTGATCCCGGTCCCGTTTACCTCGAATTATCGAGACTACTGTATAGATACCTCAAATTCCACAATTCTGCATACCTTCTTGTACGAAAATAGTCTTTAGTCTTCAGGTACATGCCAAATATATACTATGAAATGTCAGAGCCTCAACATAACTACCACAATGCAAAATACGCAGGAAGTAATCATTTGTTTGCTTCCATAAGTAGCCTTTCTGATTTCGCTCTTTAGAGCGCTAGCTTTATATTGGTATTTTGCAATTGAGAAACAACTTTACATATCTCCTTTTAGCATTTCTGAATACATAACAGCTTCAATCAGTGCTTCAGGAAGTATTTCGAAAAATAGTCACAGGTCCAACTAACAGTATGATTGTTGTCACTATAAATTCACACAAACTGAACAGGAAAAGGTGTGTACCACAAGATCATTGTTTCCTAAACCATAGTAGTTATTAAAAAACGTTACAGCATAACAATATGATAACCCTTCCATTGTGTGCAATACTGATTAAGTGAAACTATTACAAGTATAGTACATCACTATAAGATGCAATTGCTTTATATTGTGCTTGACAACAAAATACAATTTTTATGCAGGAGGAGAGTCTTCTAGCAGTTAAATGGTGCACCGTCAAGAGAGGTAAAGCGTTATTGTTGACTGGATCCATCCAGAATGCTACTGGACTTCATCAGTAAATTCAAGAAAGCTCATTTCAGCCACGCTGAAGATTCGACTGATTTCTGGCCAAAACCAAAACTGAGGCTGAAACTGGCCATAACCGAAACCGAATATTTGGTCGGTTCTTAATAGGAAATGAACAGGTTGATCAGTTGGCTAGAGTAGCCGTGACTTACTACACCTTCCCCTGGGGAATCCTGGCTGTGGATTTGCGGGTGCGTACAAAAGTGGAACAGCGCCTGGGGGGGCTACTGCCCCATTGAATAAAGTCACCTTCATAGAGTCGACCACTGCAGCTTGGAGTTCTTCCTTATGTCCTTCTGTGAGGGAACCAACTTTCCTTTGCCATTTCTGCATCGGGCATCCCAGGATGACCCACCATTTTATTTTGTGCAGTGAGCCTCCCCCACGTTGTTGTGGAGCCCTACAATCTGTGGCCCCACACCCTAGTTGAATGTCCACTCCTCTTGGCGATACATGCCAGATATGGCATTTCACACTCATTACATATAGTTTTGGCGGATGATCCTCGAATGGTTGACAGGGTCCTTGGGTTTCTCCGTGAAAGTGGTTTTTATTCTCAGCTATAAGATTATATCTCTGATGTTTGGACAGGGTGTGTGGGTTCTTTCTGCGAGCAGCAGGGTTGGAGTACTCCCCCAAGAAGACATCCATCTCCCTTCTTTACCTTCTTTGTTAACATTGTTTCCATCTTCAGTTTTAGGCCTCTGCTTTAGGAGCGTACACTGTCACCTGTACATCCTTGTCATTTATGAATGGGGGTTTAGAGCTGTAGAGAAGTGCATGACAGACCTCATTTTAGTTCCTCCATTTTACTATTGGAATGCCCTTAGCCGGATCACATTCTTATTTAAATTCCATTCAGAAGTCACAGGACTGATGACCTAGCTGTTTGGTCCCTTACTTCCATCAACCAACCAACCATGTTACTTCAATTTATCCATGTTAGAAAAAACGGACACCCTGTCTATAATTGTATATATGCCTTCAACAGGCAATTAACAATTTCAATGCAGATACATAAATACACTCAATCCCTTGCAGAAATACAGTATAGGCTGCAAGCAAGAGGAACTAATGGGCAGGGGTACTACCATGGGAGTGTGTTAGATGTTAAGAATTTGGGGTAGATGGAAAGCGTGTGTAGATAGCATAATTGTTTAAGGTAATCACTGGCCCAAATAGCGAAATCTGGGTTCAAATTCTGGTCCAGCACAAATTTCAGTTTCGCTGTTGAATTTATTTTAATGCCCTGAAACAGTCAATTTGTTTAAACATTTTGAATTTGACAAATTAAGGACATTCTATCTTCATATTTCCAGAATCTCTGTACTTTACTTCCTGCTCCATTTTCTTCATCTGAATTTTTTGAGTCAAGTGAGTCATTTCATTGGGTGTCAACATTCATGTCTCCATAAGAGCATCTGTTCACATGACAGCAAATGCCAAGAAAACAAATTCCGACTGCTGTTATCCATTCTACATGATAAAATTCTTTGATAAAAGCTGGGCTACACTTTCGTTATCACTTAGACAGTTTCAGTCAGTCCCTTTCTCAGTATGTTAAAGACAATGGCAAGCCATATTGAGCCTCTTTATGCTCACTGAGGACTAAAAACTAATTAACAATGTCAATTATTGTCTTTGCCAAGAGCCCCTGTTCTGCATGTAATGCTTGACCGAGTTTGTATAGAGCAGACCTACTTACCACCAAATTAAAACCAGTAGCTGTCAGAATTTGTGTGTGACTTAAAATAATGAGGTGACTGTTGTTGAATGACCTTCTACACTTACTGGATCAGTCTTTTCCAGGTAACTTCCCATTATTCATCCTCATTTCAGACATATGTGCATGCTTTGAAGAATGAACAGGATGCTTTGAAATCAACTATGTGTTTGAATGTATAAGACAATATAGGACATGGTAATAATCTTTGCTGTGTGTTTCACAGAACTTTCAAAATCATTGCACTTTGATGGTAGTCTGTACCATGGGAAAGGGTGTATTGCAAATGTGAATTGCACAGAGTGTCATAAAAAGGAAGTGAAAAGATCTTTATGACTAATAATAATCCAAAAAGGCCTCAAAATATTTTAAAAAATGCTGACTCTTTATTATCTACAAAAACTCATGTCCCCTATGCAGTTTATGTTAATATGCATTTATTTGTGTTAATAGTGTAGGCTAATTTTACATTAACTAAAAAGTCCCATGGAAATTTGAGTGCTCACATAGCCACAGACAGACATTCCAGTTTGTCAGCCACTTTAGCACTGCTGCAGAGTGAACAAGTGGCAAGATAGTGTGTCTTTTTCAATTCCAAGATGTGCTGCCACCTTCCATTTGTGCATTGAGATGTCTACCACTGTGACCAACATTTGAATATTGTCACCAAATTTGTTGTTTTTTTTTTTTTTTATGTCCTCTGCAGGGAACACAGGGAGTGAGGACATTATTGAAGTAACTTCTCAATAGTGATATAATTAACACTAGCAGTAGTGCCTGCAGTTGAACGTACGATAAAGGCCATAGTTCACTTTGTATAAGGCATAAATGAAAGGACACAATTCACAGTCCTAGAGCAGCGTATACATTGACGGGAGCACACTAGAACATTGAGCCAGTGTTGCCAACTCATTTCCAACCCATGTCCCTACAAGACATGTGAGAAACCCCTACGTTCACCATGAAAGTCCCTAAGGACCAAACTGATTTCTAAAAAAAAAAAAAAAAAACTTTCATTCTCCATTGACCCTGAGAAAAGTCCCTACAGTTGGCAACACTACACTGAGCCGCATTGCAGTCTGGTCAGCTTTCTAATGCCTGCCACCGCTAGGTGGCGTGCCGGCCAACACAAGTGCCGCCGTTTCGCAGTCGGCGGCGTACTGACAGGTGGTGGTGCGGAGTTAGGCTAGCCATGCGCCGCGATATATAACACTTTTCATCAAGAAACACATGCCAGCTGTTTATTTGGTATCACTAATCATTCTTCAATAACATTCAGAAATTTGATGCAGATTACAAAGTATGTTTTGCACAGCACTGATGTAGGGACAATTATATATACTAGCTTATGACTACACAGCCATTCACCACTAAAAGTCCTGTCCCCCTGGGCATTTACCCAGCTCAAATCACTACACTTCACTTTTTCTGGACTAGTGAGAGTCTCCTCATGAAACCATATTAGTAGGAACGCATTCTTTATTATGCTATGAGACAGCATCCAACTGGGAACTAATTACATGCAGGCATGCCACAAAATTCTATTATAGGGCCCGTACTTTTTCTTACATGCAACAGTGACCTTTTGTAAGTGACGTTACTATCTGCTAAGTTTTTTCTTTTCTCCATTTCTTTTTTAATTTCATTTTCTTTACAGATGCAATAGTAATAAATACTGAATCAAATACCATATTTACCCAAATGTAAGCCGCAACCCAGAAATGAGACAGGGAAAAGGAAGTTTTACCCAATTGTAAGCCGCATTTTTAACCAAATTTGTCCCTACCACTCACTTATTTGTGTGACACTTAGAATTACTATTACATCACAAACACTGTCAGCAGTGAGAATTCACTATATCTATAGAAATATTTCAAATATACACACACGTTAAACGTGAGCAGTATTTCAGAGGCTATCTCGCTGTGCTGCATACACTGCACCACGCAGACTGTTGTCATTTGTGCTGTTAGAACTGGCACAACACAGTTCGTGATAGGCCTAATTTTCGAGAATGTTTGCTGTAGAATGCGCGGACCAAATATATTAAACATACAATTGTAAATATACTGCCTAACCACACACTTTAAAATCAAAGCATATTTGTAAAAGTTGTAACATTGTCTTTTTCAATACCTATCGCTTTGCCGCCGCCACTGTGCTATGAAACACATCTTCAAAATTACCAGGTACTAGTCACTTTACTTACTTCATTCGGCAACGGTGTAGTTTTTAGCTAGATCACTTGTAGTGTATACTACAAGAAATAGTACTTTTCTTTTCTAACTGGGATAGAGACAAAACTCGAACTATGCTTTTCTCAATAGACCATTTTGAGCAGTCAAACCAGATACATTTTTGAACATTCGTCCTCTTTCAACGATTCACACACACTAATTGTATTGGAATCTCACTATTCAAACATATCTTGTGAAGTTTTACAGAAGCAACTGCGGCACAGTCTTTTCTTGTCATCTGGAACTAACTCAAATTTCTGTTGAAATTGGACTGAATTCTAAAAAGTACACAACGAAGAAACAACATTCCTCCATTTCAAAGAATCGGCGACACAAACGACAATATTGTCACTCATTAAATATTTTTAGCTTGTGCATAGTAATATGTTCCTGCGACAACACAGTAAACGCTGTTCATAATTCGCCTAGCAGTAGGATCATGGTTGATTTAAAACAGTACGGTTTTTTGAGTGCACATTAAATAGGCAAACATTCTTTGAAATTGACCAGTTCAGATTTTTTTTCCTTATTGTGGTTGATGAAATGGTAATTATCATTTATTACTCGATAAAAAAACACAAACAATGGTTACTGTGGCAAAATAACGTTTCCGGCGGCATCTAGTGGCATTTTTGAGAACTTCAGTAGGCATTGTACCTGAATATAAGCCGCAGGTGCATTTTTGGACCGCGAAAATGGGAAAATAACCGTGGCTTACATTTAGGTAAATAGGATATAGCTTTTGGAGATGGTTAATGAAATCTACATAGACACTTGTAAATGCTTTATAGAATTATAGCCTATTCTTTTTTACAACACTTTCAAAAAGCATTATATGCACAATTCAGAATTTGCAAGAGGTGATGTTAAAAGGCGGATAAAAGTTGACATAGTGAAATTCTTATAGCTTATTAATAAATTCAACTGGCTGGAATATATCATAGAATTGTCAAAATACCTAAACAAATCTTTATATGCAGTGTGGATATTGTCATATACAGGTGACAAAAAATAAAAAATAAACTAGCTTACAATGATTACTACTTTAATCCCATTAATGCTACAAGGGATAGTTAGTTGTGGTAGCCCGTGAAACCAAGCTAAATTATTCAGTCGAAAAAGTGTAATACGAATTATTTGTGTTGTGAACTCTTAAGTGTCCTACAAAGCCTGGTCAAGGAACTGTGTCAATCAGCTACTGATTCCCAATATACCACTATTTATTCCTTAATAATTTTTTTCAGTAATAATCTCTCTTCATTAATCCAAGCTCTCATTTCATGGAGCTAATGATGATGATAATAATAATAATAATAATAATAATAATAATAATAATAATAATCTGCCTAAGGATTAAAAGTCACCTATTTGGACTCAGGAAGGTGTCCATTCAGTAATTTGCTAGCAACCATCAACTTCTAATTCTCCTTTAGTGATGAATATATTTGCTGATTGTATATAATATTAACAATATTTGAAGATTGTGTGAAATATGACTTCTGTGTATTTATCAGAAAAGGGCTTTAAGCAGATTTTTCTCTTGAATGGTTACAATAGCCTGAGAAGTATACCCCTAGGCGGTTCAGCATTAACTTACTGAGTACAGGCTTGGTGAACTCTGGGTACCTGAACTCGGGGCTGGTAAGTGCTGCCAGTCCTTTGACACCGTAACCTCTGGACATGCTTCAGAGACCACTGTGTGGCACAGGGGTGGAATTTTGTGTGTACCACGGAATGGGGATCTTAGCTTGGCTAAATGGGTAATGAGAAAGGAAAATATCTCTCTCAAAAAATGCTCAATCCCAAAGTGTGTTATGTGGTGATGGGATGTATGACTGTTGAGGTGAAACAATGGTTAGTGGGCAACCTCTGAGGCTACTGCTGCAACTCAGTTGTATAAGGCTTGCTCAGGCATGTGGGCTTTGTCTGAGTGTATTAGGACTTATCTAACTGCTTGTGGGACCGAAATGTATCCTTTGCAGTTTTCATTATAAACTCCCAGTGGGATGGGTGTACTGCTGGCAAGTACAAACATCCAGTCTCACAAGAGGGCTTGCATAGGCAGTCCTGATAGTGGTAGAACCAAAAGAGTTTTTGTATCACATAATGCAACACATGCTTCAAACCAGAATCTGTTTTAAATTGTGAAAAGGGTAGAGGGCAGTTTTGAGAAAGTTTTGCCTTTGGAGGGCATTGCTGGTTGTTTAAAATCTGTGAAAAGATTGCAGAACAAAACACTGCTGATAGAAACATCTATAGTTATCAACAAGCAACAAACCTGCAAAAAGCTAAGTGCCCAGGGGAATATGCCATTGAAACGTAATTACATAACAGCCTGCTTTACAGCAAAGGTGTTGTGTCATGTAGAGATCTGGTCGATATTCCCAAATAACTGAAAGAGGTATGGGCTAAGGGAGGCATTGTAGATATGAAAAATACAATGAAATGGGGTGATGGGAAGTTAGTTAAATTCAAATTTTTTATCCTCGTGTTCAACACACCAAAGCTTCCAGACCATGTTAAGGCAGGTTTACTTTGACTGAATGTATGGCCATATGTCCCAAACCAATATATCAGCACTTTGGGCACACCAACTTGGGATATAAGGGAGAGGCCATCTGTGGCAGCTGTGGTAAGGTCCCCCATGAGGGAGTCACATGTTTGTCACTGTCAAGGTGTGCCAGTTGCTCAGGGGACCATTTGTTATGGAGTAGAAACTGCAGCACATACCTTGATGAAAAAAAGGTTCAGATGCTCAAAACAACTAAACCCATCTTGTATGGTGAGGCTAAGAAAATGTATAAACCCATGCAACCCCCATCATTTACCACCTCATTTGTGTTGTAACAGTATAATTTATTGAACCCTCATGAACGGTACAACATATACACATATACGCGGTACGGTGGTGGCAAGACACGGACACAGTTAACGCTGACATATGAGACCGGCGAGAGCTACACAATAACTGAGGCACGCCTCGCACACAGCGTGCTCGCCCGGTCGTGGCGGCGCTGCAGGCCCTCAGAGGCGGCGCCATTGTGTGGCCGTGGCGCGGCTTTTAGATGCCGCGGACGGATTGGATGCGGCTTGCAGTGGCGCGCTCCAACAATTTGCATAAGTTCTACAAAAGCCAATTCCTAAAGTTGACACAAGTACACAAACAGAGGCTGTTAGTGTCAGGATTAACACCTATGTTTGTGAGTAAACTTGCAAGGCTGCAGTTGTAATAGAGCCCACCAAAAGACCAGCACTAGCCCTAGCCCCTTTATTGTTTGTCACTACTATGAAGAATGCAAAGTCAAAGAAAACAACTGGAAAAAGTCAGATACAAGCCAAAACAGTCAATAAATAAGACCCCGTCAAGGACATTCTACCTGACCTCTCCTCAAACTCCTTTCCAGAACTCATGAAGCTTGATCTCAGTCTGGGATAACAATCCCCATCAGAAAGAGAGGATGACAGTTCAACCACCTTTATAGATGGCTTCCATCCTCCAATGGAACTTGCAGGGACTTAGGATGCATGTGGAGGAAATGTTTACTATCTGAGGAAAGATGTCAGGAGACAAATTTAAAGTCTTTTCATAACCGTGAGATATGTGGTTATGATCTCCACAGAAAGGATGACCTTAGTGGGGGGGGGGAGAGAGAGAGAGAGAGAGAGAGAGAGAGAGAGAGAGAGAGAGAGAGAGAGAGAGAGAGAGAGAGAGAGCTGAATGAAGAGGTTCTTGAAGACTTTTTAACACACTCCCCAACACAATTATCCTCTGTAGTGATTTTAATGCACACAATATGCTTTGGGGCTCTGTTGCTACCTGTCCCAGTTGTAGAGCAGTTTAGAGGTTTCTCTCGTCTTCAAGTGTCCATTTACTAAATAGAGATAAAAGAAAACACTTCTATACTGGGACAGGGTCATTCTCTGCCACCAATCCATCCCATTGTTCTCCAGACCTTGCCCTTTTTAATGGGAAGTGGCCCATGACCTTCATGAAAGTGATCATTTCCCAATCTGGATCTATCAGACTGATGGACTGGAGCCTGTCAGACAGCTGCCACAATTGGTGCTCAGCAGACCAGACCGAACACATTACAGCCAGATTACCGTGTTTGAGCATCACGTCAGTGTCCAGGAATGGGTAGATCGTATCACACAAACGATCCACCACTGTCTAAAGGGCAACCGAAAATGCAGTCCGTTCTTTGCTGGAATGAAGAATGTCGTTCTGCTATCTGCATTGGTTGAAGTGTCGTCAGACAACCTTGCAGGCTTTTGGGTCAAGGGTCAAATGTCATCTGATTATTTGCAAAAGCAAAAAGAAATCATGACAGCAGTTTCTTGATTTCGTTAATAATTCCATACACAGTTCAAAAGTATGGGAGACCATCAGGAGATTATCTGGTAGAGGAGGGAAGTATCTGTGGCCGCTGTGATGGGGAATGGTACTCTCCAGACTATCCTGCAAGACATTGCCCAGACTATGGCGTCTGTCACTACTGCTACCGCGAATCAGGATCCAGCTTTCCAGTCTCTCAGAGTGGCTGCCGAGAGGGGCAATTTGGACTTCAGGTCTACTGATGATCAGTATTATAACCATCCTTCTGAATTCTGCATCGTCTGCAGCCCGTGACACAGCTCGTGGTCAAGATAGAATCCGGTACAATATGCTATGGCATCTTACACAGCAAATTAAAAAAAAAAATACTCTTCAACCTTTTTAATGTCAATTAAATACAATGAAAGAATCCCTGAGACGGATTTTCGTCTCAAATATGTCAAAGACATTATTGTCTTTTTAATGTCATTTGGGAGTCAGGTCACTTTCCCAACTCATGGAGAGAGGAAATTTTAATCCCCCTTTTAAAACCTGGGAAATATCGCACATGCCCAAGCAGTTATTGTAGTGTTGACATTATTAGCTACGTGGGAAAGACCTAAGAGAGGATGGTCAACTGCTGCCTTGTCTGGATGTTAGAATTCATGCAGCTCCTTAGTCACTTCCAGTGTAGGTTCAGGAAATATCACTGGCTTTCCTGGAGGCAGCTGTTAAATAGGCTTTCCTGCAACGGCATCACCTTTTGGGTATTTTTTTGTTATTGAAAAGGCCTACAATACTACTTGGAGGCATCTTATACTCAGACAACTCCATGAATGGGGGTTTCATGGACATTTTCACCTCTTTAATGAGTTTTTCCTTTCTCCACACTATTTTCATAATGTAGCTGTTTATTCAGTAATACCTCAGTTCATTAAATCCATAGGTACTAGGAATAGATACAATATACATGACATACTTAATTCAGAATAAAAAGATTTGCATTTTTCAAGATCACACAGTTCAATGGCTTGCCAACAACTACAAAAGTTTATTAATAATAGATACAGTGAACAGGGGCCTAAAGTCCTATTCCTTGCCACCAGTGAATGTATCTACAGAACTAATACATACTGCAAGTACTTTGAAAATGTTGGATACATCTGAAAAAGTGTAAGAGATTGATTTGAATTCAGGGTGACAACAATTTAAATCTCCATTTGGCTGTCCCTGTGTGGATATTCTGTGGTTTCCAATAACCATTTAAACCAAATGTCAGTACTGTTCCTTTGAGAAGGCCAGAGCCAGTGTCTTTAACCTGCCTGACACTGTACCTTACCTATAAAGACCTTGTTGTCAATGAAGTGTTACACATCAGCATTCCGTTTCCTTCCGTATTCTTTGATTGTGTTAAGTGGCATAATGCTTAGCACTGTGCACTTACATTAAAGATGACAGTTCAAATCCTCTTATGGCCATCCAGATTTTGATTTTCTGTGATAACACTCCCCCTTACCATGCCCCAAATATCCTTAACAAAACAGTTCAAGCTTTTACTTAGTCCTTATTACCGTTGTTGTTGACTGGATGTTAAACTGTAATTTCTTTCCTTCGTTTCCCTGTCAAAGGCAATAAGATCATCAAAAAATTTTAACACTAAGTTCTTTTTGTTTGACATGCACAGCTAAACTATCTTGCTATATTACATATTCTCTATATGTTCATGACTACCATTGTCTTATTTTGTAAGTGGAAATGAGTTTTAATTTTACTCACTTGTTCCACATCTTTTAAACAAATTAAGTTATTAATTAGGAAATAAATATCAACGATATGCATACTAATTCTCATATAAAATTTAGTTGTTTTAATACATATCCAATATACCTGAATGTAATCTTATCAACAAAAAAAAAAAAAAATGGTATTATTGCTTAAGTCAGTTGGATTCTATTAGCTGAATCATATAAATACAGCATATGGAGATTGAATTGACAACTCTTCATATTGTTGTGATGTGTTTGTGGACATTTTTGAAAATAATTTTGGGGGAAGAAATATACATTACTACTCTGAAATGCTTTAGCAAAGTATTTTTATTAGGCTATCTAAAATCATATTAGTAGCAGAGAATTGCAGTTTAAAATTATAGTTTCTTTTACATTTATTTTTCCAGGTTTCATATCAATATGTTTTGGGCTTACTGCATTAGCAGTGTTCTATGAACTATTAGTGATATGCCAGATATCATTAAAGCAAACATCCAATATATGGGGACAGTGGAGAAGTCGGATGGTGCACACCTTGCCGCACAAAAGGTAAAATACTTAGTAAGATCAAAATGAAGAAGGAAGAAAATTTCTTTCAGATTAACTTTGAAGTCCTTGAAGAAAATAGAACTCATTTGCTTTGTGCTTTTTATTCTTTCAGGATGAAATGTCAGGATTCACATGACAAATATTTGTGTGGGAGAAGAATGTATCTTAGCACTAATGATATTTTGTTTTCTTGACATGTATTTTCAGTTTCTATAACAGTTTCCATATTTAAGTCCCCCATTAGCTTTTCTAATTGGTTATGTCTTGATTTGAAATTTAAGAACAAAGATGTTTGCACACAGAGGTGACAAAAATTCGTGGTATAGTGATATGCACAGATACAAAAGGCAATAGTATTGTATACATAAGGTATAGAAGGATGGAGCAATGGCAGTGCTGGCATTTGTACTCTAATGATTTATGAGAGATGGTTTCTCATGTGATTATGGTTGCATGGTGACAATTAAGACTTTGAATGTGGAATGGTAGGTGTGGCTAGAAACAAGTGACATTAAATTTAGGCTAATTTAATGTTGTGAGGTCTGCAGTGTCAAGAGTGTGCCGATAATACAAAATTTTAGGCATTACCTCTTACCATGTGGAAATGAAGTGGCTGACAAACTGGACAGAGAACAGCAGTATATGGGTAGAATTGTCACTGACAACAGACAAGCAACACTGCTTAAAATACTCTGCCACAACTACCCTACAGGCCTTGTCCACAAGCAGATCTCCTGGGCAGGCCATTCCTCCCCTTTCAGTAACAATGTTCCTAACTCTAGACTACCCAGAACCATCCCAGCTTGGAATGCCTTAACAAATTGCTGTCAGGGCCATGATTGAGAAAATCGTGCCATGAAATAACATCACCACTCCAAAGTATCCTCCCTACAGAGTAGCCTTTTGCCGTCTTCCCAACCTCTGCAACATCCTCGTCAAATCTTACGTCATCCCAAAAACACTCTCCCTATGTAATGGTTCCTACCCTTGTAACTGACCCCTCTGAAAACCTTTGTCCCTGTCCCGTGCATCCTTCCACAAACACCTACCATAGCCTCAACACAGAATAAACCTGCACCATTCAAGGCAGGACCGTGTGCAAAACAACCCATCATCTACCAACTAACATGTGTCAACTGCACAGCCTTTTTATGTTGGTATGACCACCAACAAATTTGCTGCCCAGGGGACATCCAGTATCCTGCGGTAGAGCATGCCCTGCAACATGACTCCAGGGACCTTGGCACATGTTACACCTCATGTGCCATCAGGATATATTCAACCTGCACCACTCCCTAAGAGCTAGGGAGATGAGAACTTGCCCTCCAAAACATCCTCTCTTCCCACCATCCTCCTGGTTTAAACACACATTAACCTCTCCCCCTCCACCATCCTCACCTCACTCCTCCTTAATTAATTAAAAAAACTTTTACCTATCTTCTCTTCCCCTATACCCCACTCTGCATTATTCGATTCACTTCTCTTTACTGCCTGATAACAGCAGTAACACTAAAAGTATGCCTTTGTGATCTCCTTTGGACAGCTCGAAATTTAAATGAAAATAACGGCTTAACCATTCATCTGAGATGGAAATTGAATAAACAAATTTGTATAGGAGGAAGTTCTCTATAACTTTGCTCTCTTATGGTTTTTTTCATATCTCACATCATTTCAGATATATTTGCAAAAATAATGGCGCTTTGACACTGACACTTGTACGTAAACCAGTACAGGCAAAGAAAATAAATTTGAAAAAGAGGACAAACTAACATGCCGAGACAGGTGATACTATTTTAATGGAAAAAATATGGGAGAGATAATAAAATAATGAAGAGACAAAAGTTTTTAAAAAATCATAAAACTACAGGAAAACCTAAAGTGGGCTGTAAAACATGCCAGTGAATTTTTTCTTTTGCTTGTCAGATAAATGTGTGCACATTTTTTTCTTTTTGTTAGAAGTTACTGAATGAGTAGAATGGCAGTCGCAGTAACAATTGGCACAGATGCATGTCTGTCTTACCACAACTGCCTACTAGGTAGATACTCTAATTATTGTACCTAGTAATTATTGTTTTGATGTATTATGCACTGCTGGAAAATGGAAGAAGAACCTGTCAATCCAATGGAGGGAAATTTTATTGACACACCCCAGTAATCGTATACAATGAATTATCACACAGAAGGGACTCACAGAATTGATACAGATAAGTTACCAAATCATTGCCAGCTTGGAAGACAAAATGCTGCACTAGGACTTCCTGTAATTCATGCCACAGTGGAGTAGTTTTAGGTTATGGGCCTGCAGGTCTGGTGGAATGATGACATGGATTATGTTTAAATTGGTGCTAAGGAGACTGTTCCATCAATCACTTCCAGATGATTATAGAAGAGAAAATAATTGTGGAATAACTGGTAGCTGTTGTTGATAAAACTCTTCTGGGCATTGGACCACATCGTCAATATATCAAATATTTCACCGATGTTTTGGCCACTATTGCAAGCGGCCATCTTCTGGGTGTTACGTTTACTGCTGGATGAAGAAAGCTTTCCCTCATCCAGCAGTAAACGTAACACCCAGAAGATGGGCGCTTGCAATAGTGGCCGAAACGTTGGTGTAATATTTGATATATTGCCGATGCGGTCCAATAGCCAGAAGAGTTTTATCAACAATGACAATGGCCGCGGAAGCCTTCATTTACATTTAACTGGTAGCTGTTCAGGCCAGCCATGTCACAAACTGAAAAACCTAACATCTTGCGCTGTTGAGCTGTGACTGAGATTGTATCAACCACATGCTGCAAATGATTATCTATTTGAAAACACAACTTCAGATTTGTCAAAGATTGAGCCAGAAACCATGGGAAGGTGTGAGAGCATGTCTGCTTTGGCTTGGTGTATGGATGGGTGATAATGAATCTTATATTGACAAAAGTAAAACCCAGCAATGAAGTCTTTGTGCAGTCCTGTCGGGATGCTGTGAATGGGATCCGTGTTAGCCAGTCCTCCTGATTTTGGAACTTAGAGTTGGGCATAGTTATAGAGCACAGAATCTGTTTTTGCTTATCAAACAGAAAGTAAGTACCTTTGTAAAAGCATCACCTTTTTAAATTCAGAAGGGTCTGGAGGGTATTGCTGGTGAATTAAAATCTGTCAAGCACTTACATAATGGAACACTATTGGTGGAAACCAGTAATTCAAACAAGTAGCAAACTTGCAGAAAGCCACAAATCTCAGTGAATTTCCTGTCGAGGCAGAGTTACATGGCACTCTGAACTACAGCAAAGGCGTAGTTACTTGCAGGGATCTGGTGGAAATGACGACCAAAGAACTAAAAGGTGAGTGGGCTAAGAACGGCATTGTTGATGTTCAGAACATAATGAAAAAGGTTGGTGGGGAGTTGATTGAATCAGACTCCTTCATCCTCACCTTGAATAGCCTGAAACTCCCTGAGTATGTCAAGGCAGGTTTCCTACGGTTGAAAGTCCGGCCCTGTGTCCTGAACCCGATGCGCTGCTTTAAGTGTCAGCACTTTGGGTGTACAAACCTCGGTTGCAAGGGTGATGGAGTAGATTGTTCACCAGCTACAAAGTGTGTGAACTGCTCTGGTGAACACCCAGTTTGGAGCAGGGACTGCAGTGTGTACTGGGAGGAAAAGAAAGTGCAGGAAATTAAAACAACAAAGAGAATTTCCTATGATGAGGCCGAAAAGATATTTAAGACTATACATCCTCCTTCCTTTGTCACCTCCTTCGCTTCTGTTATTCAAATGCCAGTTTCCAGGGCTGATGCTGCTACACAAACTGAGGTCACTAGTGTCAGTACTAACACCTGTACCTGTGAGTGCACTTGCAAGGCTACAGCTGTTACAGAGGCCGAAGGCCCACAATGTACTTTAGACAAAGCTACTGTTGTCACGGTTCTTTCGTGAGTTCGTGCGTGGTGAGCACGGGACCTCGAGCTAATGCAGTCTTCCATCCTTCTCTACTTCCCGGACTGCATTTCCTTTCCCCTCCCCTCCTTTTCTATCCTCACATCATCTGTCCATTTACTTAACACTGGATGGCCCACACACTTCTGTATTGCATTGGGTCGTTTTCTGCTATAGACCTCATGCTTCGTTCCCCAGCCCTTGCCCCTACGATTCAATGGGAAGTGGCCGCTGACCTTCATGGAAGTGATCACATCCCAATCTGGATCCACAAGCCAGACGGAAGAGCCCGTTAGACAACCGCCAAGATGGGTGCTTACAAGAGTGGAATGGAGCCTTTATAGCAGACTGGCTGAATTTGATTGTCATGTTAGTGTCCAGGAATGCATGGACATGTCACCCAAATGTTCCACCACGCCACTGCAGCTTCTGTTCCTCAGTGTTCGGGTCAACCGAGAAGGCACCCTGTCCCATGGTGGGTGACAAATGCCTCTCCGCAATAAGGACACAGTGAGCAGCTGTGTGTAGTTTCTAAAGCCAGCCAACTGTAGAGAACCTAGCAGTCTTTTGGGTGGCAAGGGTGAGGTGTCAGGAAATCATCCGGGAGAGCAAGAAATGATCATGGCAACAGTTCCTCAATACCGTTAACCATTCCACCAAACGTTCACAAGTATGGGAGACTATCAGGAGAATATCTGGGTGAAGAGGAAGGCACCCAATTGCTGCTGTAATGGGAAATGGCACCCTACAGATGAACCCACAAGTGATTGTGCAGACTATGTTGGAATATTTTGCCACAGTCAATTCTACTGCCAGTCGGGCTCCTGCTTTCCAGCACAACAGGTTGTCTGTGGAGAAGGGCAGTTTGGACTTTTAAGTCCACCAATGATGAAGATTACAATTGCTCTGTTTCCATGTGGTAGCTAGATTATGCGCTATCTTCAACTTATGACACGCGCTCTGGTTATCTACATCTACATAGATACTCTGCAAATCACATTCAAGTGCCTGGCAGAGGGTTCATTAACCACTTTCATAACTTTTCTCTACCGTTCCGTTCTCTAATAGCGCACGGGAAGAAAGAACACCTAAATCGTTCAGTTTTCGATCTGATTTCTTTTATTTTATTGGGATGGTCATGTCTCCCTATGTAGTTGGGTGCTAGCAAAATATTTTCACATTCAGAACTAAAAGTCGGTGATTTCTTCTCTGTTCCGACACTCTTAATGCGCTGCAATCGTTAAGTGAGCTATATCCAGTTGTTGCAAGATATACAGGATGAACTCTCTCTCCTCAAACATCAGGGGAAGCAGGTCACATTTTGTTGGTTGCTGGGACATGTCGGAATTCCGGGTAAAAGAGGTCAAAGAGGACTGCTGAGAATGTGTTGTAGTATGGTGCTCTATTCCTCTAGAGGATCTCACTTCCTTGTTGCGGCTGTGGTCCCTGCAATTGTGGGAGGAGGAATGGCTGTCAGTAATGGATAACAAGCTGCAGTTGCTGAAGCCCACTACCCATCTACGGCGATCATCCTGCTGGCCCCTCAGACGGGATGAGGTTGCCATTACTGGCCTCCAAATCTGGTACTGTCCACTTACCCACAGCTTCCTACTCTGATGAGAGGAGCCCCTGATATATATGCCTGTGGCATACAGATGACTTTATGTCACATTTTAAAAGAGTGCATTTTATACCAGGCACAGAGAACAGAGGCAGATCGTGGTGCAGATTTGCCAAATATTTTAGGTGATGATGAAGTGAGTGTGTTGAAACATTTAAAATTTTGTGAAATTTCTGGACTCTTGCCGAAGCTTTTAGGATAGAGGTTTTAATGTATTGCAGAGTGGTGGATTGATACTTTTTCTTCCTGCAGCCAGTCAGATTTAGTCATCTGCTCTGTCATTTTAACTTCTAAATCCACATTCTGACAAAGTTACGATGTTGGGAACACTGCTACATTATGCCTGGGTGCTGAAAACCTTGCTGTTGAGTGCCCTCCCATCATCATCATCATCATCATCATCATCATTTAAAGGTGATAACCGTTTGCTAGAGGTAACTAGTTCATTGATGACCAGGCCTTGCAACTTAGTAGATCCTCCTCGACAACCAATTGTAAGACAAAAGAATAGGCTGAGCAGGATACATTTCAGAATGGCCATCAGTTTAAAGGTGCTTGAAGTTCAATACCACCTGAAACCATGTGAAAACAGAAATCTAAATACTTAGTAGGGGTAATCAAATTCCTGGAATTGAACAGACTCAGAAACAACATGTAGGCACATTTTGAATTTGGAAAACAAAGACTGTGAATGAATTGATACCAAAAGTGTTCTCCAACATTGCACTGCCTGTTGCAAAAATTGTGATCAACCTTGTGATAAGATGAACCTCAATGTCAATTCTGAACTTCCTTGAACATAAATTGGTTGATTTCTGTAACTGATGCTTTGTGAATGGCAGGGGGAAGGGGGGTGTTGGAGGAAGGAGGGGTTCCAAACAATGATAGGTATTTAGGGTCATGAGAGACAGAAGTCCTGGTGTCGACCTGTAAATGGAATGGTTGTCACTGATCCAGCAAGTACGTAATGCATATTTTTCTGCGAATGCTGAATTTAAGGCCATGCACTGGTTTAACAGTACGATCAACTGTAAACTCCACATCTACATTAGAGGACCCTTTATGTGGGCAGCTATGACAGACAGCTGCCACATGATTGTGTTTATGGCACATCACACGACTGTGCTGATTGGGGCAGTGACTGCTGGAGTGTGTACGAAAACAGTCTGAACACATGGAAACCCCCATTACAAAACGGCAAGGAGTATTAGAGCAACAAGATGAGGGAATATGGGAATCATGCCTATGTTGGGAAAACATACATTCTGATGCATTGTCTATAATGTTTTCGAGCTGTTCAGTCACAGCTGATGCCAGAGGAGTGATAGCCAGAAACCTCTTGCTACCGAACAAGGTGGCAGAGGAAAATGGACTTGCATTCAGGATGAGGGCATGTCAAATCTGCCATCCAGGTTTAGGTTTTCTGTAATTTCTCTAAATTGCTCTAGTCAAAATGTCTGGATGGCTTGTGAAAGACACAGCCAATTTCCTTCTCCTCCTTCCCAAAAACAATCCAAGCTTGTGCTCCATCTCTAATGACCACATTATCAATGGGATGTTAAACCCTAATCTTCCTTCCTTTCTTATAAGACCTCATTAATTGCTGGATCTCTCAAATTCAAATGCAACACCACCTGATGGCCTGTGATGCCAAAAATCAGTGTGACATAGAACTGTGAACAATGAGCACAAATAATTTGCACTACCTACTTAAATCTTGGAGGTTGACTACCCACCCCCCACACCCCTTTCATAGGTGGCCTGATTTCCTTTGTTGAGATTGAAACTCATTAAGAGTTATGACAATGTGGATTTGTTTAAGATAGTAAGCACTAAGCAGCTCACACATTTAAGAAAATCTCAGCAGTGCAGAGTCCTTCAATGTGGCATGTGCCCAAAGTTGGTGAAGCATTTCTGGTGCATTGCTCGACACGAAAAAAGATTATTGCAAAGATGGGTCCTCTTACTGAAATGCTGCAAAATATTTCTGTGAGTACCACATGCATATATTACAACCTTCCTTTGCTTCTTGAAGTGGCTGACAAATGGAGGGATGGGTGGGTAGGGATAACGGCAGGGGTAGACACTCAGGCAGTGCTTATTGGGAGGGGCTGTTGTATCTTGTGAATTACTAGCCAGCTGAAAAAGTATACCTGTTGCTGTTATTCTTGAGTCAGCTGATGCTGTTGTAACAACTTAACCAATGCTGGATCCAGTGTACTAATGAAAACACAGTCAGGAAATGAACTACCTCATCACCAAAGCTATAGTATCTACAGTTCTTCACTGGTGGTGGTGGTGGTGGTGATGATAACCACAAATTACAATGACAGGTAAACTGAGGGCCAAAATTATGGGAATTGAGGAATGTTACCAAATGAAACCTCTGTACCTGTTAATCAGCGCAATGTCGTATGTGAAAACAGAGCTGTCCTATTTGTGGAGAACATTCATCTAGCATAGCTGCAGCAGAAGAGAGCAAGGTCTTGGTAGCAGCAGGCTGCCTAGACCTCTTGCTGATGGTGGCCCTGACAGTGATCTATGCAAGCACACAACCATACTTTCTGTAGGTTTGTAAGTGAGAAACCACTTGATTTCAGCTTGCCTTCCAAATAGCTGGAATAAATGGGTGATTAGAATGTACTAGGAGGTTATTAAAGTGTGTGTTTCCCTAAAAGAAGAAAGACATAAAACTCCTTTAGTGCATTCATTGACATTTTAGTTTATAATTGCTTTCAACTATTTGGTGGTTTGGAAAGTAAAATGAGCTTATAAAAGTTCTAGTGAAAAGATAGACATCTATATAAGATCTTTAAAATGACATACATGTGTATGCAAACTAAGAGAGGGACAAAGAAGTCATGCATAATATTTAACACTCTTAACTGATGCAGATTTGTTCGGCCCAACGTTTCAAACAGTGTGAGGCATGTCTTATTGTAGTACATTGAAGCAGTGCGTAACAGAAAACTTTGTTACAAGCTATGAAAAATTGCAAAGATGCGTAAAAATGTTGGTGCACATGTAAGGAATAAAAGTAGTGAAGAAAATGTGTTTACTGCTGGTTTAAGCACATTTGGAAAGAAAGAAAACTTCTGGAGAATTGCCATGCTCGGGTATCAGTAAATACTATGACAAGAAAATAGTGGAAAATTATGATGTCTGTAAAATATATATGACTGTTTCTGAATTTAACATTGGAGAAATTTGAGATGAGCAAGTATTGTGTTAACACCACTACTTGTCACACAGTTTTATGTGCAGCTGTTTGTGTAACAATTCAGTTGGTATTAAAAGGTGTGACATCAACGCTTCAGTGAATTTCAATAGAAGCATTTGCCACCAGTTTCTAGCAGTTTTATTTGCAGGGTCAAAAGAGCATTCTTGCCATTGGAAATTACATTGGAGATAATACTTGTATTTTATTTATATTCTGTTATGATATCACCTATTAAGCTTTTAGACATTTCATGTATGATGAGGAAATTGCTTGCTAACTGCAGTGGTCGAGCGGTCTGCGGTGCGCCAGTCGCTGTTGGGGGTTCGAATCCCCCCCTCGGGCATGGATGTTTGTGCCGTCTTTAGAATAAGCTAGTTCATAAGTACTTAGTAAGTTATGGACTGATGACCCCATAGTTAAGTCCCACAAGCTCTACAAACATTTGAACATTGATTTGAGGAAATTGCTATTGAGATATAGGTACTGTATATACTCGAGTAATCCGCGCACATTTTTTTCTTGAATTTATGGACGAAAAACTGAGGTGCGCGGATTACTCGAATTTAGGTTGGTATTACTCCATCTGCAACAACAAAACACACCAGGCGGGGGTTACGCCGCTTTAAAAAACATGCCTAGGCTGGTATTACACGATAATATTTTTGATCAAATCTTCAACTAAGAAATATTATCAAATATTCGTAATATTTCTTAGACATAAATGGAATGGACAGTGTGTTGAAGAGAGCGTATAAAATGAACATTAACAAGAGCAAAACAAAAATTATGGAATGCGGTCTCAGAAAATCAGGCGATGCTGAAGGAATTAGATTAGGTAACGAAACACTGAAGGTGGTAGATGAGTTTTGTTACTTGGGTAGTAAAATAACATGTGATGGTCGCAGCACAGAGGATATAAAATGCAGAATGGCAATGGGAAGAAAAGCATTTTTGAAAAAGAGAAATTTGCTAACATCGAATATTAATTTAAGTGTAAGGAAGTCTTTTCTGAAGGCATTTGTGTGGAGTGTTGCCTTGTACGGGAATGAAACATGGACGATAAGCAGTGCGGACAGGAAGAGAATAGAGGCTTTTGAAATGTGGTGTTACAGAAGAATGCTGAAGATTAGGTGGGTAGATCGCATAACCAATGAAGAAGTACTGAACAGAATTGATGAGAAAAGGAATTTTTGGCATACCCTGGCTAAAAGAAGGGATCGCTTGGTAGGACACATTCTTACACATCAGGGAAACGTAAATTTAGCATTGCAGGGAAGTGTGTGGGGTAAAAATCGCAGAGGGAGACCAAGAGACGCGTATAGTAAGCAGATTCAAGTGGATGTGGGTTGCCGTTCTTATGAGAAGATGAAAAGGCTTGCTCAGGATAGAGTAGGGTGGAGAGCTGCATCAAATCAGTCTCCGGACTGAAGACCATAACAACAAATCTTCATCGTGGTATTAAAAAGGGGTATTATTGTCATCATATTTCAAGATAGCGGAATAATAACTTTTTATTATGCGCTGCCTTAGCCGGTCACAAACGTAGCGGAGTAGCGTATCTTTCCGGCAGCTTCTTTGCCAGCGCGGCTGGCGCGCAGGGTTGCCAGGTGTGGCGATTTTTCGCATTCTTGGCTACCTTTTTCTTATAATAGTAGCCATTCTAGCAGTCTGGCGACTGGCGATTAAATTTGGTTATTAAAGGAATTTGTTGGCGACTTAATGGCTATTTTATTTAACTTCAAATACAACGAATGTAAAGCAGTAGTCACTTTTAGAAATTGCGTCAATGATACCGGCTAAACTTCGGTAGAATGCTGGGGAAATGTAATCAACCTACACAAGTTAGCACAACTGTTTTCAAGTATCGAGGATGTGTGGGAGAGTGTCACAGAGATGTAAACAAACTCAACTTAGAGACTCTTGAAGATAGTCGTAAACTACCTCATGTACCCTACATATGATGATTAAGGACAGGCTTTAAACGATATCTTGAAGTATACTACAACACCGTATGTTCTCCTGATGAGAACGTGAGGATAAGATTATATAAATTACAGCATGCAATGAGGCATTTACGCAGTATTTTTTTCCGCATTCCATACGACAACACAACAGAAATTTGTAAAAAATGTTACTGTGAAGCGAGCCCTTTGCTACGCACTTCACAGTGGTTAACAATGGTTTACAGAGTATAAATGTCGATGGAGAACACGCGGTGATTTCTCAGTCGTTCTCATGGCTTATTTTTCAGTGTGTAATGACGCATTATTACGAATTAAAGTCCATCTCACCTCAAAGTATGAAATGTTTAGTGAATTATTATAAATTACCTCACTCCAAAATGATGTAATGATTTTGTATGTATTATTGAAATGATTGGTAATCGAACCTATGCATGAGAACATCCCTTGTGTAAGTTTGATAGAATGAGTCTTGAACAGTTTTGTGTTGCAATTTTTATAAGTTATGAAATTAATAAATGTGATAGTTAAATTTAACTGAATTTCCGGAGTTTTCTATTATATTTACAATGTGACAATATTTCGATGGACTCAGATAAATGTTTCTGTGAAGTATGAGTTTCCTTGCAAAGTTCAGTCTGATGTTTGTGAATGTGAGGGTGCCACAGTTTGTGTTCGTTTTTACTCAGTAACCAGCTTACTCCCTGAATTTCAGGATTGTCATTGTCGAGTAACATGCCATAATTACCATAGCACAATAATGTTAACAGATTAAAGGTTGCGATATTTGGCTATTTTTACTGATGAAAAGATGGTTATATATTTTGTCATTTTATGGCGATGGCGACATTTTGGCTACTTTTTGTTTAAAATTTGGCGACAGAGCAGTAGATAAACCTGGCAACTCTGATGGCGCGTACGAACAGTTGTATTGTTGATGTAAGAATGAGTAGTTTATGGTACCATCTTTCTGAGTAATAAAGTATGTTATCAACTTAAGTTAGGTATTATTCGGTTCAGTACCACAGTATTACCCACATCGGTATCGGGACGTGACGACGACTATATCTGGAGAAGATGTTCAAATGTTTGTAGAGCTTATGGGACTTAACTACGGGGTCATCAGTCCCTTTCTGGAGAAGACAGGGTTAAGGGCCCTACACACAATGCGATTTATTGGACCAATTCGTTGGTCACCCGATAAATTGGGCGGTTGTAGGCGCTACCCGACCAACTTTCCTTGTCGGTCGGTTGGTTGTGCCCTATCTCCGATTCTCCCACCACTTAACCCGACCAACTTCCATGCCTGATGTCTGCACAGCGAACACGTGAAAACAAAAACAGTTCGAGAAACAGACACCAGAACAGGGTGGCGCTGCGTGCAGTTGGTCGGAACGTGTGTAGGCTGCTACCAATTGGTTGGTTCGTTGGACATCTTGTTGGTTGTACGATAAATCGGAGCGTGTGTAGAGACATTTACAGCGATTTCTTGCTACTGTGCTTAAACGCCAATTACGGCGCGGCGTTGCAGTTATGTTCAAACGCACGCACACGTCGATTAGTAACAGCGATTCTAGCGCTCAGAGCGGATACATTAGCAGGGGAGAGAAGACAAGCAACTTTTATAATTAAATATACGGCGAGGCGCTATATTCGATATTTCTTTGATGAAAAATACACGTATGTCGAAGCTCCTTATTACGCTATCAAATATCTTTGATGTAAATACATGACATACAGACTTTTACAAAGATATATGACCGTGTAATATCAGTCTCAGCTTCATTTATTTAACGGTTCAGATTCTATAAGTGTTCATGTTAGTCTGTTACTGTAAGTTTTCAAGGTAATATGTTACAAATGAAATATTTTTCAGTTTGTATGAGAACGTTTAGTAGGTAAAATACGAGCACTTTATGGGGTTGGTGCGAGATTCGCACGCTCTGGATATGACAACATTGCGCGTCTCTCTCTCTCTCTCTCTCTCTCTCTCTCTCTCTCTAAATCAGTGCGGCGTCAATTGGTTCGATATTTACATGTCGTTTTGAAATTTAATAGACGTAACATCCCAAATGGCTGCCCTCACGTACTTGTTCAAATCCGACGGGTGGTATCCTGAGCTATACAATTCCGCGTGTTTTTTCTTTTTCCCCCTCGTCAAAATTTGGGTAGCGCGGATTACTCGAGGGCATGGCCCTCACATTCGATTGCGGGCCCTGGACCCAGAATCAGAGACGGGCCCTCACACTGTCTTTTTTTACTGTTGTGTGCAGTAGTTTGTAATTGCAAGTTTATATTTTAATCATGCTCTTTTTGGAATGTACTTTAACTTGGTACAACAAGCTATAAATTTGATACGGTAAGCTTCATTTATAAAATTATTTTATCTAAAATTGAGAATTTACTTACAATGGCCACAGCAGGGCCATAGTCAGAATTTGGTTTCGGAGGGAGGGGGGGGGGGGATCAGCCACTTATGACGCATATTCTAACTTTTGAAGCTTTACAACATAAATTCAACTAAAGGCGTAGATGTATTTCAATAAAGACAATATTAAATTTTATTCAATACGAATCTCGGAGAAGCAACTTTAGCATACTTTTGAATTACTTCATCAGGAATTATGTGAACAGTAAGGCTTTTCGGGGGGGGGGGGGGGGATTGATCGCCTTCATCCCTCCCCCCCCCCCCCCCCCCCGGCTACGGCCCTGGGCCACAATAAGCCCTAGATTAGCTTAACAGAACCGTACTTCTAGCAGACGTTGCGCCAGGTAAAGCGGAATTGCTGTACACAAAATCTCATCTTCGATGGAAGTTGGCGAAGAGGAAAAAAAATCTATCACTACATTACACCGAAAGCTGATCCAACAATTCCTTTTCAAGCCACGCCAGAAGTAACGTCAAACTGCTGCGCCAACGGTGTGACTTGAGGACGAATCCCTAAGCGTTATGAAAACCAGAGTAAAATGGGCAGATGAACTAATTATATCATGTTTTATAGCTGCTGTATAGTCTACTTGGCATTTAATACTAGAAGGATCGCATGCAAGTTACTACATATAGGAACCTCCGGGGCCAAACTGGCCCCATTCAGTTTTATTGCTTATACAGCCAGATTGTGAAAGATAATTCAGTGTAATCATCATATGTACTTTTATTCACTTTTAACAATGGATGCTCCAGTTTGGAATGTTGTTAGTATGAGGATAGCTAGCAACTCACCATAAAGATCATCGTTGAGCTGCTACCAAACTCATATTCACATTCATATAACTTGTAAATTTTCGGCCATGACCTTCGTCAGAAAAGATCACACTCACTCACACAATCAATCACTCAGGCATAACTCGTCCATACATGACCGCCATCCTCAGCTGCCCTACCGAAATCAGTGCTGGAATGTATGGCATTGTTGTCGCATATTGAAACATCAAGGAGACAACAGTTGGTTTTATTTCAAACACAGTATTGCAAGGAAATATGCCGAAAGTACAGAGAAACCCTATGAGGGGCCAAATTGGTTCCGCGGTCCTTCTAGGTAGTAATCTTAATATTTAGGACTCTATTTGAAGTAGAACCCTCTAAATGGAGCACAATACTTTATATAAAAGATGAAAAAATCACAGAAGTCAATTCATTTCATCTAACGGTTTGATCAGGACATATGGGAAAAAAATTCAGCCTCTCGATCCTTCCGGTGTTAAGCTGTACTTTTATGAATACCTGGTAGATTAATTTCGTATCCCTCCTTTTATCTTTCTTCTGCATTTAATCACGACCGTACTACCGCCCGTGTAGTTCACCAATTGACTTTGCCAAGTGAAATGTATATGTTCAAATATGCACAAAATGCGGGAAATTTAAGCGAAAACAAGAAAAATATCAACAAAATATACCAATATGAGCTTAAAAACAACGAACTTGTACCTAAAACTAACACAACATAAAACTGGAGAAATAGTAATGTAACGATGTATTAGGTGTTTATTACAGTGAAACTAAAACTATTCTGTATTTATCTCATTTATGGCTTTGTAGTAAACTGGTAAATATTTTTTCCAGATTTTTAAAAAAGGCTTCCTGACATCTGGTATAATGATTTTCTCATATTTCTGGAGACCCCTCTGGCTGCCGAAATAGAAATTCATTGTTGCAATATCCGGTATAATAATGTCTGATTGTAGTGTTCCTATAATTTGATAATTTCACGGCAAATATGAATATGCAGACTTTTTCATCTCATAACAAAAGTTTACTTACAAATTACCGGTAGAAACTGAGGGAACTGCAGTCTATTGCAGATGTTGCATCGGCAGGGGACAGCCTCTGCAGACTCTACCAACTGTTGTGGGCCTAAAGCGCCGCGTTGTATGCAAAAAGGCGAACTGCGCCTGTCGGCGGCATCAAACATTTCTGGTGTTTCGTCACAAATCGGCGGCCGACTGGGCGACAAATCGAAATGTGTTCTGTATGGTTCACGTGACGTAAGACTGCCGTGCTATTCAACACTACTGTCCCGTTAAAGAAAAAGTAGAGACAACAATAAAGATGCTCTCGGTGGCGGGATTAGTGTGAATGTATCATGTTAATATTTTAAATTCGATGATATTTATCCTTTTAGTAGGAAACAAGACTCTTCGTTAAACGGTGACAAATTTCGAAGGCGATCTTGGCGGGGCCCCCTCCAGTTCGGGACCCCCGGCGGCCACGGTACTTGCGATTGCCTTAATCCGGCCCTGAATCCCATAAAAATGTCTAATTGTTCTACTCAGTACAAAAAAAAATTGCTTGAAGCTTTTCTCCTAAACGTGCTGAGAACCTTCATTGAATCCGTTTATGGTTGACACACTCCAGGGCTACTGAAGACGGCCTATATGAGTAGAATTTCAAAGAAGCTGCCAGTATCTGCTAAATCTGAAGGATAATTTGAGATGGGATTGGTGATTTTAACTTCCAGTTCATTCTTTTCTAGATCTACGAAACTCAAAAACTGGCGAAAAAGATGAAAAAATTGTTCATAGCTCGCAAATATTGTCAAATCGCAGAAATTGTTCAGCTGTTCTTTCATTTGCATCAGCTTTGCTATTGATAATGTCTGCTGAAATGCCAACTGCCCCAGCAACTAGTTTTTCTTCATTCAAAGTGATGTCATAATGTCTTTAAGTTAATCACCGGCATTGCTACGTCGAGGGAATTACTTTGTTCTGTATAACGACATTTTTGTGATCAATAGAGGTCAAGATATTACGCCAAAAACATATCAAGAGGCCTTTGAAAGCTGTCAAGTACTTATTGAGATCCAAATCAATATTTTTTTTTCTGATGGAGTTAATACAGCAGGAACTCTTCTAAAACTTTGAAGATCGAAAGATGTTGCTTCAGAATTTGTAGCCTTTGATTGCAACAAGTCTTAGACAAAGGGACAAGTTGTTTCAACATTTCTCCAATGACCAGACCTAATAGAAAAGAAAGAATAAAAACTCTAAACATTTCTAAAAAAGAATCACACCATAATTCAGTTCAGCGGCACAGGCATTGTCTCTGTTCAGTGAGTGTACTCCACAAGGAAGAAACATTGCATTCTTTGTTAATACTAAGGTGATCATATTTTCTAGATTCAAACTCGTGACATAACCACATTTTCTAGATCCAAATTCGGGACATATTACAAATTTTGTAATTTGTATATATATTTTCATTATATTAGAAGAAGATTTTAGAAACACTAATAATTACAAAATAACATTTTAAGTTATAAAAAGTACATTAATTTACACTTTATTAGTACTTTATATGATGAAGGAATGCGATCAGAACAGCTGTATTTAACAGTGCAGTGAATTTTCTTGAGCAAGTCTGCATTTTTCAACAACACATGTAAAAAGTCTACACAAGTTTCATAATAATTTACTCTAGTTACTAATATTGATTTCACAGTTTCTACGGCAAGCTGTGTTTTGTCAGTTGACCATATATTATACATGAGGGTAAATACCCTTTCAGTAACAGGGTTATTTCCGGAAAGGCAGAAGAGAAACTGCACTAGTTTAAGCACATTTTAGAGTAGCACATGATTCTGTCCGAAATAAGAAATAATATCAATCCATTTTTGACCTGGAAAAATGGTATTAGCAGTCCATTCACTGATTTTCTCACTGGTATAGTCTGTGCGCGTATTATCAGTGGTAACAGTTTGAAACGGTTTCGACGGTTTGTGATAAGTACCTTATGTCTAACGGACCATTTGTCAAACAGTTTCCCATCATAATTAAAACTAATAATACAATAGACCAATACAGATGAGAGAACTTTCTAAATCGGAACATAATTGTTAAATTTGGGACAAATAGGTGTACCGAATTACCTTTGAAAAAGTTCGGGACAGGCACACAAAAATCGTGACTGTCCCGAAAAACTTGGTACGGTTTGTCACCTTAGTTAATACACTTATACAATACCAAGCAATGGCAATAACTAAGAGCATCAATCGAAGTTATCGTTTAAGATAAGCGGTTTATCATAAATATCTACTACAATTGCCTGTAGAATCTTCTAAAATTTCGTTGCATGAAAAATATCCAATTTTTTTTTCTATTTTTTTTTTTTTAATTTCAGTAACCAAAAAATTGAATCATTTAGGGCTGGTCTCGGGCCCCCTTCAGCACCAGGCCCTGGACCCATGGGTCCACCCAGCCCCACCCTTGTGGGGGCCATGCTCAAGGGTGCGAATTACGGGTTCAAAACCCGGTCGGACCTCGGATTTTTTCAGTCTGCACTTTAACCTATCCTTCACCTCTCAACGATGTGAGGAGTCGCCAGAAACGACACGTGGTTCGTATTCCACGTTAAGCTGTAGGTCTCCTTTCCCCGGTTGGATAACTGGGGTAGGCTACGGACACGCAAGTCGCCGAAGTGGCTTCCAATTGAAAGACTTGCAACAGGTCAATGTGCCACACGAAATTATTATTATTATTATTATTATTATTATTATTATTATTACTCGAGTATATGCGGTATTTTATCCTCTGTGGGCTGTGCTTTTGTAAAGAACTGCAAAATTTACCAGGAACTGTTGAGAAATCCTGAGGGTGTTAGTTTACAGAAATGAGTATGTAGAGTTACATTTACAAGTATGGTGGCCATTGTGTGATATGTGCAAATGAATGTGTCCATCAATTTCCATTTTGAAATCAGAGTGTATGTGAGAAATAATGACAGTGGCTTACATTTAAAGAAAGAGGGAAATTGTTTAAAAAATTGAAGTGCCAGATTAGTAGATTAATTTCTTAATGTGATTAGTAAGCTACTGATTGATAAATTTCTTCATGTCATAATTTGTGATTGTTACAGGTTACACTCTAGACTTTTCCAAACATTGCTGTTCACTGCTCAAGTTCTTGTTTCCTACATACTAATGCTATCCGTAATGACATACAATACTTACTTCACTGCATCAGTTGTAATTGGTGGTGGAATTGGCTATTTTCTACTAGAAAATTCTGTTTTGGAACTCGTGGACTTTGGTGACTGTGCCAACTTTGCTGATGGTGCCAGTAATAACAGTAAGTACTTCCAGTGTCTGCTTCTGAGAGCTAGGAGAAATAACATAAAAGCATTATATAAGAAAAACTTACTCTTCACCTTCTTAAATGCTGCATGTTGAATAGCACAATAAAATGGGCATTTCCTTACAGTAATAATTCTGCAATGTTAGTTTTCTCATTCGTTGTAATATCGGAGGTAACTGAAGGTAACTGGGAAAATTATATATGATATTAATAAAACTTCTTTGTTTGCTTAACTTTCTTGTTTGGTGCTGTAAAATTTAATTCTCTCTCTAAAACCTCTAAACACACACACACACACACACACACACACACACACACACAGAGAGGCACAGTCTTTCTACAATGTTATTCAATCTATGCATTGAGCAAGCTCTGAAGGAATGCAAGGACAGCAGAGAACCTGGAAGAACAATTGAAGGGAATAGACAGTGTGTTATAGTATGAAAATTAACAAGACTAAAACAAGGCTAATGGGATGTAGTCTAAGAAATATCGGGCGACTGTGAAGGAATTAGATTAGTTAATGAAACAATAAAAGCAATGGATGAGTTTTGTTATTTAGGTAGCAAAATAACTTCTAATGGCTGAAGTAAAGAAGATAGAAAATGCAGAATGGCTATGGGAAGAAAAGCATTTCTCAAGAAGTGAAATTTGCCAACAGACAACATTAATTTAAATGTTAAGAAACTCTTTCTGAACGCAGTTGTCTTGTGTAGTGTTGTACGGAAGTGAAAAGTGGACAATAAGGAGTTCAGATGGAAAGGTGATAGTAATATTTAAAATGTGGTGTTACAGATGAATGCTAAAGATGGGTAGATAATGTAACTCAGGGGTAGAGAACTAGAAAGCTGTGGCGATCTACTATTTCATTCCATTGTATCAAAGTGATCTACTACTTTTAATAATAGTCATTCCTCATTTTTTTCAGTATTAAAGTACTGCAAAACAACAATAATTAATGAGTTTGGAAAACATAGTTTCCTTGGTATATGGTTCAGAAATGAAAATAAGTCGCGTTCACAAAATGTTTTTACAATTTATTTGATAATAAAGTGGCCAGTGTTAATCTACTGAGATCATCGGACTGATTCATCATTGATACCGAGGCGATGAGCGTGAAAACTCATCAGCTCGGTATCAATGACGAATCGGTCTGATGATCTCAGAGTAGATTGAAACTGGCCACTCTGTTATCAAATAAATTGTAAAAACATTTTGCGAACGTGACTGTTACTTTCATTCCTGAACAATTTTTAACAAACTTTTACATCACTATTTGTTCAAAACATAAAATTATTCCATAATGTTCTACAAATTATATTTTATATCTAACCTGAAACTTCAGTCCACGTTCAGTTCTACATCTTCATGGGATACTCTGCAAATCACATTTAAGTGCCTGGCAGAAGGTTCATCAAACCACCTTTATACTATTATCTCCCATTCCATTCTTGAATAGCGTGCGGGAAGAAAGAACACCTGAATATCTCCGTTCAGGCTCTGATCTCTCGTACTTTATTAACAGCCCCTTGATATTTGGTGTATAACGTGTTACACATAGTCAAATACGATAGTCAAGGTTTTCGTCATTCAACCTTGTCTGCGATTATTTTTAATGAAATTCATATTTGAAAACATGTACAGCACAATAAGAAGCAAACAAGGCCTTTATTCGAATGGCAACATTAACCAATACAGAGTATTTCTCCTAGTGAATTAGAGCGCAACAGTTTTTGGTAGGTTCTGCAATACTTTTGAGAAACAAATAATTTTTGATAATGTTATTTCAAGTTCTTGGTACAAGAAACCTTTTGAATATCCCGTCCACGCACTATAAAAAGCAGAAGTTTGTAGTTTATCGCACCGAAGAAGTTAATATTCTAATCTTTGTGAATGGCATGAGGTATGAAACTCAACACCACCTCCAAACACTTACCGAACCAATACAACAAATTGCATAAGATGAATCAAATAGTGTTGCCCAGGTAGTGGTTGATTGAACCAGTGTGGAGAAACATAGTTATAAAGGTTCAAGGTAGATGTTGATAATAGTTCTGTGTGACTGTTAATAAGTAAAATAAACTTGCATGTCTAACAACCGCACATTTTGACTGCTACAAAAAACAATTTATTCAACAATTTTTCTTATGCGATGTCAGTACTCGAACGATCTGCCAAATAAGAACTTGTGATCTACCAGTAGATCACAATTATTGTGTTGCCTGCCCCTGATGTAACTGATGATGAGATTCTGAACGGACTTGGGGAGAAAAGAAATTTATGACATATCTTGACGAAGAGAAGGGATAGATTGATGGGACACATTCTCAGACTTCAAGGAATTGTCAATTTAGCATTGAAGGAATGTGTTTGGAGGTAAAAATTGCAGAGGGAGGCCGATAGATAAATACAGTAAGGAGGTGATAAAGGATGAAAGCTGCCGTTCATATTCAGGGATGAAGAGGCTTGCACAAGGCAGGGTAGCATGGAGAGTTACATCAAACCAACCAGTCTTTCGACTGAAGACCACAACAACAAAAACAACAACACATCATGTTAAGTTAGGGATCTGTTTAAGTGTCCTGTCCTCCCTTTTGGTCCCTTTGCTTGGTGGCAGAATACTTGACAATTTACTTTAGGAATCTGAGCTTAAATAAAATTTGTAGAACACTATCAAAATATGTAACACCTAAGGGTGTATGGCATACAAAATTTGGACAGTCAAAAATTGCAATCTAACACACATAAGTAGTGGAATTTTGGTGCAAATTAGTATAATTTACAACTATATATGATGACTAACCTATTTACTAGTTCGGGCAGAAGGGTATAAGTCCACAAATGTGGAAAAGTGAGATAATACGAGTGCCCTACAGAGGATGGTGTTTATTTTGCTTGAGCAAAAGGGTATAACTCGATTTAGATTATTGTAGCCAGGAAGCTTTTGTGCATTTGGGATTAACACAAAAAGATGTAAATATAGTTTAGGCAGAAGGATATGTGACTTATACCTCCGCATTCATTCATTTCCTAATTTGGGCAGAAGGGTATATGTCTACATATAAGGGTATATGTAGACATATACCCTTCTGCATAATCCGAGATAGCATTGTTTCACAGCGACTTGTAGTTGTTGCGACCCAAGACATTCGGTGTTCCACAGTTTATTGGTGTGATTGTTGGCTTCACTGTTGTATTCGGTAGCCAAGACAATCCAGGAACCATAGGGCTATGTGGCATTGTCGACACTGCATTGTTATTTGGTGATGGAGGTGTTCGGTGAAATTAAAGATCTACTGTTAGTGAACTCGTTGTGAATGTCATTTTCACAATGGTTTTACTTGCATTAATACAATATCTTAATCTTCACTATTGAAAGTGTATAAAGAGTGATTGTGACTAGCAGAAGGACTCGCAAAGGACGATGACAGCTTGGAAGGAGGAGAAACACCATGTCAGTTCCAGAGGTAAGGTTTAACAGAAACTGTTTCTGTTATCTACGCTGGGAACAGTATGTCAGAGACGTTATCAAACCTGAAATAATATTCTTCAATGTCCACATAGATTTTGACAGTCTTAAATTCTTAGACATGCTTCGTTTTGTTTATTAGATTCAACCCCTGGTCCATCAGTGCCATCTGACATCTTGAATACTTTATTCAATTCTGATGACTCTGTGCCCATTGTGAGGAAGCTTTTGCGTGTTCTGCGTGAGAAGATTGGTTGGAGATGGGGAGGCACTTCCCTTGCAAAAGTATTGAAATCGATGGGTTTTGTTCGGCTCGAGTACATAACAAACTTACAGTACCGCTGGAGCGTCCAGACGTTTTGTCATGGCATTCCAGTTTTTTGGTTAATATGAAAAACATTCGACAAGGTACCAGTGAAGTCTTCTATTTGGATGAGTCATGGATTGAAAACAATATGACGTTTGGGAAATGTTGGCAATCGGAAGAAATTACATGTGTTGCTTCATGGGGCAGTGCTTCTAAAAGACTGATAGTAGCAAGCATTGGTTCCAGGAACGGATTTGTCAGAAATGCTCACCTCCAATTCTGGCCCCTCAGGGGCTCAGCATTAATTTGCTGAGTACGGGCTTGGCGAACCCGGGGTCCTGAGCTGAGGACTGGTAAGCGCCGCCAGTCCTCCAGACCGTAAGCCCTGGACACGCTTCAGCGACCACCGCATGGCGCAGCGGTGGAATGTTGTGTGTTACAGGGAGCGGGGATCTCGGCTTTATTGCCCGGATCGTGAGGATGGAAAAAACCTCTATAAAAAACCCCTCAATCCCAAGGTGTGCTGCGTGCTGATGGGATGCATGGCTGTTGAGGTTGAACAGTCGATAGCGAGCGACCTCTGAGGAACCTGCCGCACCTCAGTTGTAAAAGGCTTACCCAGGCAAGCGGGGCTCTGCCTGGGTGGACCGTCCCTTCCCTAGCTGCTCGTGGGACCGAGATGGAGTCCTCACATGTTTCTAACCCCGGCGGGATGGGTGTACCGTCAGGGGGCACTCGCACCCAGTCATCTAAGCGGTTGAGGGAGGCCAGTCCTCCTGAGACACAATCTAGTCATAGTAACAGGGCTCAAGGAGTCATTAATAATAATGTTTTCGTAGTTATTAAGAGGAAAGAGGGTACCTTTGAAAAGGTCTCCCCTTTCTACATTAATAAGGGACTGGAAGGACTTGCAGGTTCTTTGAAATCAATTAAGAGGCTGCGGAATGGTGCTTTGTTAGTTGAGACGGCCAGAGCAAAGCAGGTGGACCTCCTCCTGAATTCAGCAAAGCTAGGGGAATATGACATTGATGTAGAATTACACAACACGCTAAATTCCAGCAAAGGAGTGGTCACATGCCGTGACATTGTGGACATCGAAACGGCAGAATTAAAACAGGAGTGGGCGTCACAGGGTATCATTGACGTTGAGCAAAGGACCCGCAGGAACAATGGAGTGATAGAGAAAACCCCTACCTTCATTGTTACCTTCAATTCCCCATCGTTGCCAGAACATCTTATGGCAGGGTTTCTCCGTCTGAAAGTTAGGCCGTTTATACCGAACCCTATGAGGTGTTTCACATGCCAGCGTTTCGGTCATACCACACAGAATTGTGGAGGCAAACCAACCTGTGGGAGGTGTGGACAGGCAGCTCACGACTCTGGGGTTGACTGTCCTTCCCCAGCAACGTGTCTAAACTGCTCAGGAGGCCACCCTGTATGGAGTCGTGATTGCCCTGTCTTTGTTGAAGAACAAAAAATACAGGAGATAAAAGTGCGCAAACGTATTCCATATGTGGAGGCCAAAAAAGAATATAAGGCGACACAGCCTCCGGTGTTTCCGACCTCCTATGCCTCACTACTCCAGAAACCCACGCCCACTGTTGATGCATCGACACAGACCATCCCCATTTCCACCAGCGAAACTTGCACCTGCATTTGTACGTGCCAAACTTCGATTAGTCGAGATATCGGAATACAGGCCGACCCAATGAATGTGAAGGACGAGATAGCTGCAGTAATAATTGAGAAGACACCTCAAAAGGAGAGTACCATCCCACAGGAACGTGCCGTTCCAACAGAACGCGTTCCTCAACAGCAGGGAGCTGCCCAGAAGCAGGTGGCCCCCCAGAAGCAGAGTGCTTCCCGAAAGCAGAGTGCTCAGCAACACGCCCTTCCTTCATCTTCTTCAGAGAAGAAGAAACCAAAGAAGGCGCCTCGGCATTCGATGGAAAGCCTCCCCCAGGCACCATCGAATGTCGTTCTGGCAGCCTTAACCGATGACGAGGATATCATAATGGACCTGGATACCTCATCACCGGAATCAGTCAGCCCTAATGCCGCTGCCCGATCAAACAGTGCCTCACCGTCTAGGCACAAGGATAGGGGGAAACTACAACCACACCGCTGACATGGGAACCATACTCCAATGGAACATGAACGGATTCAGGGCTCGTTTGGACGAATTACGTCTTATTCTGCAGAACAGACCATTCTTTGTCTCCCTTCAGGAGACACATTTCAAGCAGTGTGACGCACCTGTACTTAGAGGCTATCACCTCTACAGAAAAGACGACCTGACTGGCGATAGGGCGCACGGCGGTGTGGCAGTGTTCATCAAGGACACATTCCATTCTACGCCTGTGCAACTAACTACGACGCTACAGGCAGTTGCAGTCCGTGTGTTGGCACACACTGAGCTTACAGTGTGTTCTCTGTATTTACCACCTGGAGAGCCTCTCGATGTTGTACTCTTGACACAGCTTCTCGATGACCTTCCTCGCCCTTTTCTCATTTTAGGAGATTTCAATGCTCATAATGCTTTATGGGGATCTAACACCACTTGCCCCAGGGGTCGAATGGTTGAGCGTGTGTTACAGTCTACATCGCTGATTTTGCTGAACACGGGTAAGGCCACACACTTCAGCGTTGCTACAGGTACGTCTTCCGCCATTGACCTCTCCTTCTGTTCGCCAGCTCTTGCAGACATTGCCCAGTGGGATGCAGACGACGACCTCCATGGCAGTGATCACTACCCTATCTGGGTAACTCTGCCAGATGGAATGGATCATGCTCGACGGCAGCCGAGATGGCTTATTAAGAAAGCTGATTGGCAGCTTTTTAAACAGTTGGCTGTTTTGGAAAGGCATGAAGGCGTTCAGAACTGGGTGGATCACACTACAGCCGTGATTCGCGCCGCTGCCGATGCGTCGATCCCCAAATCGAAGGGCAACTTTAAGAGGCAGCCTGTTCCTTGGTGGAACGAGGAGTGTCGGTCTGCAATCCAAAACAGGAGGGCAGCTCTCCGACGATTCCACAGGCGCCCTACTGATCACAATCTTGCAACCTTTCGTGTGGCGAGGGCACGGGCAAGACGCATTATTCGAGAGAGCAAGGAGAGGTCTTGGCAAGAGTTCCTGAATTCTATCAATGGGTTCACATCAGCAAGCAGAGTATGGGAAGCCATTAGGAGGATCTCGAGGCGGAATTCCCGACCACCAATAGCAGCTGTACAAGGGCAAGGACTTCTCCTGACTTCGCCTCGAGACATTGCTCAGGTAATGGCAGAATCATTTTACACCATTACATCGGATTCTAGCCAGAATGCAGCCTTTCGGCAGCACCGGGCTATACAGGAGAGGGTTGGTTTTGATTTCCGGTCCTCAAATGCTGAGGAATATAACCAACCGTTCTCACTGTGGGAGCTGGAGACTGCATTAACAGTACCTTGTGATACTGCCCCTGGCGTCGATGACATAACGTACAGCATGCTCAAACACATGGAACCGCAATCGAAGCATGTCCTCCTTCAGCTTTTTAACCAAATCTGGTTCACGGGAAACTTTCCACGCTCGTGGAAAGAGTCTGTTTTAATACCTATTTTAAAACCAGGGAAAGATCGGACTGACGCTGGTAGTTATCGTAGCATAAGTCTCACCAGCTGTGTAGGAAAGACATTGGAGCGTATGGTTAACCGACGCCTAGTCTGGGTCCTAGAAAGCAGGTCCCTACTCAGCCGCTCCCAATGTGGCTTCAGAAGGTACCGTTCAACGCTTGACAACTTGATCTTGCTTGACCGGGAAATCCAACAAGCTTTCCTACGTAAGCAACACCTGATAGGTGTGTTCTTTGATCTCGAAAAAGCCTACGATACTACCTGGAGGCGTAATGTTTTACAGCAGCTCCATGAGTGGGGTTTTCGTGGTCGTCTACCCATTTTTATTCAGTCTTTCCTTTCGGATCGGTATTTTAGATACAAGGTCGGGAGCGTATTGTCTGACCGTTTTCATCAAGAGAACGGTATCCCCCAAGGAAGTGTTTTAAGTGTGACGGCCTTCGCCATTGCTATCAATAGTATTACGTCCACTGTACGAAGTCCAGTACAGTGTTCCCTCTTTGTGGACGATTTCTCCATTTTCTGTGCGTCCTCCTCCGTCGCAACTGCTGCTCGTCAATTACATCTGACGATCAGGCGGTTGGAGGAATGGTCCAACAGAACAGGTTTTAAATTTTCGTTGGAGAAGACCGTTTGTGTTGATTTTAATCGCTCCCGTTCCCTTTTTAATTACCCATTTCTCAAACTAGCGGGGACTGCTCTCACTTTTAAGGAGAAGGTGAAATACCTAGGTCTCACTTTTGATGAAAAGCTCACTTGGTTGCCACACCTTAAGGAACTAAAATTACGATGCATCAAGGCTTTAAATCTCCTTAAGTGTGTTAGCCATCGGTCCTGGGGAGCTGACAGGGCACGTCTCCTCCAATTTTACAGGTCATTTGTGCGACCCCGCCTCGACTATGGGTGTCAAGTTTATGGGTCCGCGAGACCCTCTTATTTGAAAATGCTGGACTCCATACACCATGAAGGTATCAGGTTGTCCACGGGTGCATACCGCACAAGTCCGGTTGTTAGTCTCTGTGCAGAAGCTGGTGAGCCTCCGCTTTCTATTCGTCGCCTTCTACTCACTGCACGTCAAGCGTACCGATCTATGTCAACTCCAAATTCCCTAGCGACTTCCAATGCTAATCAACAATCATTGGTACGCTTGTTCCGTAACCGTCCGCAGGCAACAAGGCCCTTTTGGTTCCGTGCAAGGGACAGCCTCGATTTGCTACAGGCGCAAGGCATTCAGGTCCAACGTCAGGGGTGGAGTAGGGGATGTCCCTGGCTACTTCAGAGGCCCAGGGTGCTTTTAGAGTTGACTCTCTACAGGAAGGCTTTTACTTCAGATACCTTTTATAAAAGTAAATTTCTCGAAATTTTAAGTCACCATTCTGATTTTGTCACGGTCTACACGGATGGGTCCAAGCAAGGTGATCATATTGGTTGCTCTGTCGTGTTCCCCGATGTTGTCCTTCGGATAGGGCTCCCAGAACAGTTTACCGTTTATTACGCGGAACTGTTTGCTATCCTGAGGGCACTAGAACAGATAAGAAGACATCATGGAGTGAAGTTCATGATCTGTTCAGACTCCCAAAGTGCCCTCCTGGCTATTGACCAAATGTACCCATCAGATCGGATGGTGCAGGATATACAGGACGCTCTCCTTGCGCTGCAACAACGAAACAAGGAGATCATCTTCTGTTGGGTTCCTGGGCATACTGGGATCCGGGGAAACGAGCTTGCCGATGTGGCGGCTAAGGAGGCTTGCTCCCTCCCCCCTGCTGTACGCTTTTCTGTCCCATTGCAGGCTGTTACCTCGTATGTGACAAGGAAAGCCATGATTTTGTGGGAGGATCAGTGGTTGGATGTGGCGGATAACAAGTTACGCGCCCTAAAATCTTCAGTACGTCCATGGCGTACTTCCTTCCGCTCTCGAAGAGCTGAGGAAGTCGCCCTTACTCGCCTTAGAATTGGACACTGCCCGCTAACGCATGGCTTTCTTTTGCGTCGTGAGGAACCGCCAGAGTGTAACAGATGTCGGACACAATTGTCGATACGACATATTTTCACAGAATGCTATTTATACGCTGGTGTGAGGACAAATTTAGGTCTCTCACAGGACCTGAAATCTATTTTAGGAGACGATGAAGCGTCCGTGGATTGTGTCCTAAGATTTTGTGCAGCATCTGGACTTCTTCCCAAAATATTGGGTGTTCGATTTTAATGTGTGACAGTGTGGCTCGGTCACTCTTTAAGTAGTCACCGGGCCCCATACATCTATCAAACTTTTATCCCTTTTATGCAGTCCTTTCCTTTGAACCGTCTTTTAAATTTTTAATGTACAATTGCAGTTAAATGTCCATACGACTGGACCCATTTTCTTCTCATCTCCTTACGTTAGCATACGGGCGCTGATAACCTCGCTGTTGAGCGCCCTAAAACACCAATCATCATCATCATCATCATCATCATCCAATTCTGGGCTCGCCGTGAAGGTTCGAGTCCTCCCTGGGGCATGGGTTTGTGTGTTTGTCCGTAGGTTAGTTTACCTAGGTTTAAGTAGTTTGTAAGCTACGGACTGATGACCACGCAGTTTGGTCCGATAGATTTACAGACCTTTGAACAGACAATTCTGGGCGAAGCCTACTGTAGGTGATTATCACGGATAAATGAATGCGAGAAATTTCGAAAAGTGGTTTAGTAATATCCCACCAAATTCTGTGATTATAATAGATAATGCACCGTATCACAGCAGGCGGGACGACAGAACACCTAACAAATATGACCTCCGGATCACGATATTAGAGTGGTTGCGAAAGAAGATAGACTGCAACGAATCCATGAGGAGAGCTGAATTGCTGCCTAAAATAAGACAAGCCCGCCGAGAAGGTATACGTCGTTGATAAAATTGCTGAGAGCAGAGGCCACAAGGTAGTCAGTTTACCGCCCTACAACTGCGACTTAAACCCTATAGAATTGGCATGGGCCAAAATAAAGTACAATTTTAGGGAGAATAACGTCACTGCTGAAATGTCGAAAGACTTGAAAATCTGGTTAAAGCAGCTTTCCTAACGGTTACTGCACAGGACTGGGAAGGGTAATGTCGAAAAGTGCATCAGCTGGAAGAAGAGTACTGGAATCATGGAAATTGCCATTGATGAAGTGATCATAAATACTGCGCCAACCAGCGATGATGATCTTCAGTCAGATTCCGATGGCAGCAGTGATCTTCAGTGAAATTTTTAAATTACTTCAATTAGAAATATTCCGTGTAATCTTTAATCCGGTGCTTTTGTTAATAAATACAATATTTAAAGAGATTCCAAAAAAATAGTTTTTGACAGGTAGTTCATAGTGTCGTAAGTTTTACGTTTATATACTTCCGTCTTTCATTATTTACTATAATTTAAACATAGCTACATTTCTAATGTATAAGTATCCCGTGTGTCATTTTATGCGTAGTATATTTCCCCGAGCGTCGTGTCCTATTTCGTATGAAGCACAAAACAGGTGCAATGTTGCCATCACTGCTACAAGCATCCGACACCCGCTCCCCATCACCACTCCCCTCCTCGCGACAGCCGTAGTGCAGGCTCCCAACAGCCACCCTGCGAATAGTCAAGTAACCGTGGCCAATTAGTATTTACGCCGGCCGCGGTGGCCGAGGAGACTAACCTACATCGTGCTGGAAGCTCAGATTATCATTAACTTTAAGAATCACTTAGAAACGGCAAGATAGCACTGGTGGATAGCTGGGAACTCACCAACTATGTGGAATTTGCGAACCGTTAAGTGGTCCCCCTACGCATTAGAATGTTTGTCTTCATTTGCTGACAATTTCGCGCAATGGATTAATTTAGTAGTAAAATGAAGTTAGGAATCGGTATATTCAAAATACCAATTCCCTTCATAATAGTCGTTAGTAAACCGCAGACATTAAGTTGATTTACTATGTACCACTTCTTTCAGGACTGTTGTTTATCTAAACGTTGAGCTTCTAATAATTAACCTGTTTTAATTATAGAGTAACCCACAAATATACCGCATTTCACGATTTTCATCAATAATTAATGAAATCTTCCTATTTAGTCAGATTCAATAGCAAGGTAATGAAGACCCACTGGGGATGCTGTGCCGTGGCCCAATAATATAGGCAGAGTTTACAAAATTCTGTTACACATAGCCGGCCGCGGTGGCCGCGGGGACTGAGGCGCTCCAGTCACGGTCTGCACGGCCACTACGGTCGGGGGTTCGAATCCCCCCTCGGGCATGGATATTTGTGCTGTCCTTAGTTGTAGGTAGTTCATAAGTAGTTTGTAAGTTTAGGGACTGATGACCCCGTAGTTAAGTCCCATAGACTCTACAAACATACAAATAGTATTTACAAATATTTATAAGTTCCCACATTGTAGTTACGTTTGAGTGTCTCAGGTAGTAGTAGTGGTGGTGGTGGTGGTGGTGGTGGTAGTAGTAGTAGTAGTAGTAGTAGTGAGAAATTTGGTTCATTATTTTGTCTGTGTGGTATTTTTTGGATTTTGTGCAAGTGATGATGTACGTTGTGAAATTGATACACAAGTACTGGTCAATTAAAAATTTTAAAAAGTGCAGTTTCATAGCAGCAAGAATTTACTCATAATTGGAGATTTTCTAAGGAATCTGTTTGTTTGCAGCAGAAATGGGCACTTACTTTGATCCTACATCATCCACAATTTTTAGCACTTACACTTAGAATTTTGGGAACTTTGAGGCACACTTTGCATGTGTAATTAACTATGACAGTTGCTGGACTATTACAAATGGAATTTTGCGATGTGAGGTTTTCCTGGCGTGTGTGATGCTTCCAGTGTTCTCGGGTGTACTTACCGAATCCAGTCGTCGAAGGTTCATGATATTTTGGCGACTCTGGACTGGCAGGTATAAATACTGGATGAGCACAGCAGAACCTTCATTCCATCAGTACCATGGTGGAATAGTTGTTTTCTGAAATTGCAGATCTTTGACGGTTGGATCCAGCAGTACACCCAAGGAAAAAATTGGAAGCAAAATTTAAACCGACATTGGAAGACACTGGATGTAATGTGAGTCAATCAGTTTACACTGAAAACCAGAGAGCAATCAAAGCAGCTGGTTGAAGCCCGTAGTACAAAACCAAAGAAAGGGAAGTTAATTTTATATGCTTGAAAATGTTGAAACTTGGATGCAGAAGGGATGGTCCTTAGTAATTATCTTAGAAAGAGTAAAATAAACTTCCTTATCCCTGTATAATTGTCCGAACCTACATCTTTTCAAATATGCTGACTGCATACGAGCTTTAATTTCTTCCCCCTTCCTCCCTTGCCAACTGAACGCAAAGTATCACTGTGTGTGCTGTCAACTGATTACTTCCTTTAATTAAGTTGTACTGTAAGTTTATTATTTCCCAATTTGATTCAGCACCTTGACTTTTGTTATTTCATCCAATCTCCAACATTTGTCTTATACTGTGATTAAAATTACTTTATGATTGACGAATTGCTGTGGGGAGGGGGAGGGGGGGGGGCGGCAACTGAGCATTCTGCCAGAAATGTGGTCGACGACCACCCAGAATCTGTGAAAGGAAGTCTCACGCCAGAATCGCCATATTCGTAAGTGCGATGTTGTAGCTGGTTTTGTTGGTGGCGTACAATGTGACCAGTAGTAGTTCGGATGTTGTAAAGGGCCGGCCGCGGTGGCCGAGGGGACTGAGGCGCTTCAGTCACGGTCTGCACGGCCACTACGGTCGGGGGTTCGAATCCCCCCACGGGCATGGATATTTGTGCCGTCCTAGTTCGTAAGTAGTTCATAAGTAGTTTGTAAGTTTAGGGAATGAGGACCCCGTAGTTAAGTCCCATAAGATTTACAAACATTTGAACATTTGTTGTAAAGGGCTCTTCCATGTTTTGTGTCATTAGTATTCGGTATCCAGGCATGACCTTGGCTGTATATGTGGAACTATACACGGAGACAGAAAACTTTCTGCAAAACTTCTCTCGAAATGACACTGTTAAAGGATGCAACAAGGATAAAATTGTGCCACGAGGCTGTCCATATAAAAGTTCTGTGGGAGCCTTGTCATTAAAAGGCATCAAATGATAAGAACTGATGAATAAAAGGATGTAATTTCCTCTGGAATGTTCTTGACGTAGCTTCATAATCTGTCGTTTGAATATACAAACAAAACGTTCAGCTTCTCTGTTGCTCTGAGGCAAAAATGGTACTGTAGTCAAATGTCTGGTTCGATTGAGGGAACAAAATTGTTAAAATTCAGTAGAAACGAATTGAGGACTATTGTCTGAAACAATGACCTTTGGTAATCCCTCTAAGCAGAAAATAGTATCCAGAGCTTTGATAGTGTTCGCAGATGTAGTAGAACTCAAAAAATGTTCAAATGTCTGTAGAACTTATGGGACTTAACTACGGGATCATCAGTCCCTAAGCTTACAAACTACTTACGAACTAGCTAAGACTAAGGACGGCACAAATATCCATGCCCGAGGGGGGATTCGAACCCCCGACCGTAGTGGCCGTGCAGACCGTGACTGGAGCGCCTCAGTCCCCTCGGCCACCGCTAGTAGAACTCATAGAATGGGTATCTACTGTGGGTGTCCACGGCAATCAACCACTCCGTATTGCAGAAAGGTCCGCCAAAGTCAATATGCATGCGTTTCCGTGGGACGGAAGGGTGTGGCCAACTGAAATGCTGTTTAGGAGGTACTGCAGAATTTTCACTGCAGGTGCGACAGTGTTCTTTGATGTGTTGAATCTGCTTGTCGATTCCAAACCACGTACAATGGCGATGAGTGAGCTGTTGCTTTTGACCAGACCCCAATGAGTTTTTTGTGGAGCTGGCGTACAAAAGAAGCTTGTCATTTACGAGGAACTCAATCATGTCCGTTTGACGAATTACTAAAATAACTCCTTTCTGATTGGACAAAGCATGACGTTGCAGAAAGTAACATTGGACTTCAGGATCAGTAATCTGCTCACCATTGAGTCAGATTGAAATTCAAAATATGATTCAGTTGTGGATTGAATGTAGTAGCAGAAACAATGATGCATACATCGATCAAAAATTTTTGCGATGTTTCCAGGTCTGAGTGATCCAGTTAACAAAGGCATCTGATGAATGAAAAGCTCCATCTCTGCTAATCGGTAGGCGTGAAAGAGTATCAGCATTTGCATGCTTAGTAGTAGACCAATAAATAAGGTTAAAATTGTAATTGGAGAGTAGCAGTGCCCATCGCAGCAGTTTCTGGGCCGTTTGATTGGGACAGTTGAAATAAAGATGACAAATGTTGGACATAAAGTATTGGTGGAACTTCGTGACACCTTAAATACGAGGGTTGGAACTTAAATAGTGGCAACACTGCTGTGGAGACACTATGTAATGGACTCTACTGTTGTCGCCGATAGTACACGTTGTTGACATACCTACCTTACCTTCCAGCAAATGGACTCGCCCGTCCCACGTCACTGGTGTGCGTACAATCGAGGGAAACGCAGTCACTTGTGAACGAGTGGTGTAATTTAATGGTGTCACTATGTTTTTGAAACAGGAGTTGGATCTTTGACTGTTCCACAGGTCGTACAGCACGACAGTGTTATCAAGGTCTTCAAGAGGAGTGAGAGCAATCAACATTGCTGTACAGAACAGTGGCACATTGGGTAAATAGTCCAGTAGAGTTAGCATTCAAATCTGAAATAATTGCTACAAAAGGTTTTCTTGTTTTTATGGCTTCCTTTATGTCCTAGTATGACTATCCTAGATTTTCCCCCTCGGCGGAGTTGTGCATAAATGTTGGGGGCAAAAATGTACCCGAAAAGGGGGTATTTTCTCGGATTTGCGATTATATCTAATAAACGACTCGCAATATGGAAAACCTAGTGAAATTAAAATTTTTAGGGCGTGAAATTCTGCATTGAATGAGGCCATCTGCATATTTTTTGGACAACCCGTTTCCATACCAGTGCTCTTCAAAATTGGACAAATTTTATATGAATATGAAAGTTTTCGTTTCAACCTCTGTTTTTTGGTAATATCGTTGAGACTAACCCATCTATCAATAATATGGTTCATAAAAAAGATATAGAGCGATAAATTCTGCATTCGATGAAACCGAAAGTGAATTTATTGGACCACCACTTTATGTACAGCTCCTCATTAAATTTGTACCATTTCTCATCATCAGTGAAGACTATTTCAAATGTAGTTCTTCAGAAATTTTTATGTACACTCTTTTAAATACAGAACTATACAACCCATTGTCTTATACTTACTTAATGTAGTCTAGTAATAGAATAAAATATTAAAATTTTGAAATATTTGAAAAATAATATTAAAAACGTTTTTCATATACGAGGCGCGTCCAGAAAATAAGTTCCGTTTCAATTTATCTCCGCTGCAGCGCTGCGATTGCAGTTTCGCACATGCGCTGTAGACAATGTGTATTAAGGATAACAACGTGCGCCATTTGGAGATCGCTGTCAGTTATGTACGCTTTGTTGTGCTTGTTTGAAATGTCGGCGTTGATTGAAAATCCCGCCGTCTGTGAAATCAGGTTGGTGATTCGGTTTCTGAATGCAAGGAAAGTGAAACCAAGTGAAATTTATCGGCAAATTTGCGATGTTTACGGACCAAATGCGGTGAGTCATTAGATGGTGAGAAGATGGGTCCGACGGTAGTGATGTGCACGATGAAGAACGAAATGGGCGTCCACCTTTGGTTAGAGAAGAACTGGTTCACGCGATTGATGACAAGATCCAGGAAAACCGTAGGTTTACAATTAGTGCTCTCTCTATGGACTTCCCCCAAAGAAACTGTTTCCAACTGGTTGAAGACACAGGCGGCAGATTTCTATGAAGAAGGTATACAAAACCTGGTGCCACGCTATGACAAATGCCTGCAAAATTTCGGCAGTTATGTGGAAAAGTAGTTTGAGCTGTAGAATTTTGTGCAATAAAAATTACTTCTGTATCTGTGTACAATTTCATTTTATTACCAAACGGAACTTACTTTCTGGACGCGCCTCGTATAATGTCTTGATATCCATTCAAATAATATGGAGGCAGGAAGAGAGAGACTTCTTGAGATTAAGTAGTGGTTATTATACTTCGTAATAACAAAATTTTACATAAAGGTATGAGATGAAAAGGGTAAAAGTAGGTATTTACACAAATTTCACGTCGACGTTTGACGGCCATTGCACCCCTCAGCTCCTCAAAGTCTGTAATTTCCGAGTGCATCGCCCCGTCACTAGGCTCCTTGAAGTCACCAATTTTCGTCGCCACATATATACAGTCTAGGTCTTCCGTCAACATCTGGTTCGTCAGTTGCATCTGGTTGGAAGGAGTTAGTGCACGAGTTCCCCTCGTAGTCATCACATCCACTTACGGCGTAGAGAAATAAGTGGCCTTCTGATATTGTTTGCCAGTGTGAAACTACTGGGACCAAATACTTTTGATGAGGTCTTTCCTCTTCCAGGTTTCAAGAAATATATATTTGCTAATGGTGTGGCTAGGGCATTTAGCATGATAAGGTCTGTACCGTCACCAACTACCACAAACAACCTCATGTTCCTGTGACACCTCAAGCGCTGTGCAACAATCAGGTGGTCTGAATCTTCAAAATGTTCATATGTCTGTATAGTCTATGGGACTTAACTACGGGGTCATCAGTCCCTAAACTTACAAACTAATAACGAACTATCTTATACTAAGGACGGCACAAATATCCATGCCCGAGGGGGGATTCGAGCCCCCGACCGTAGTGGCCGTGGAGACCGTGACTGGAGCGCCTTAGTCCCCTCGGCCACCGCGGACGACTCTGAATCTTCATTGGCTTACTTTACTGAGAAGCCTACATCTTCAAGCCTCGAAATAAGCAAGTTAATGAGACGTGATTTATTTCTGTCACTGTGAAGAAATTGCTCCCGAGTCGCAGTCACCACCATTAGCTCGGTAAAGATGACCCTGACCCTCTGGAGTGGTGTCTTTTGCTTTGGCGGAGGTGCTCAGCATATTTGATGCTCTTGGTGGGCAGGTCTTCTCGGTAGCCATCGAACACCACACTTGTCGCACTCCGGCTGTAGTGTCTTTTTAGATATTCAACGTATTTGGTTAGCATTAACTGGAATGTTTCAGCAGTCTTCTGTACAACTCGGTGAAGAAGAAATCCCCATCGATGACAAATGCTCCTGCTTCCATGTTTACACCATTCAATGATGTGAACAACTCATATAACACTGACTTGGGGGTCTTCCTCATTACAGATGCATCGAACAGAGACAGAGGATAGGGTGCCAGCTCATGTTGGAAGAATTCTTTAAGTTGTTCTTCAGATTTCTTGATAAGATGACGCATATGCAATTTATTTATTAATAAGCAAAAACATGGTGCTCTTACTTACGGTATGACTGATGATGGCACAAGGGCGGCGTGGTCTCGTAACGCGTAAACGTGTCAATGGCGGCCCAAGGAAAACGCATCGTGGCGCGGAGGGTTGTGGCACGCTGCACCTCGCATGTTGCAGTCCCGCGAAACACCGACACATATCGCCGCGTGGTGTGTCGTACGCCGTGGGTAAATAACTGCGTCATTTGGCGTACGAAATAAAGGCGGAAACTGGCGAGACCCATCCAGAAAAAGCTTTTACCTGGGCCGACCTGTCCTTTTGTCCGCGGTTGGCGCCGTGCGCCCCACAGGGCAACAAAGTGTTGCGCCTTGTGGCCGGACGCAGGAAGCTGCCACGTGATAACTGCACATTCACATTACGCATACTATTAGAGTAAAGCAAAAGCTGCACTTCTTCATGGTGCATTTTAAATTAAAATCTGAGGTGATCTATATAAATATATTTCCTCCAAATTTGGTCAAACGTAGTTTCTGATTTTTGGAGGTAACTTTCTGGACCATTACCTTAGGAATTGCAAAATATACAGTTTTTTTTTTCAATATTACACTGGCTTGCCAGGCGCAGAATATACACACAAAGGCAGAATAACAAGGTGTAAACAGGCTTTGCTGTTTAGTTAGGGATTACAAGAGTTGACCTTAAATTTCTTGTCACGGAATTTACTTAAACTAATGTAAACTAACCTACGGACAACACACACACACACACACACACACACACACACACACACACACACACACACACACACGCCCCGGGGAGGACTCGAACCTCTGACGGCGAGCAACCGCGCGCTCCGCAGCGAGGCGCCTTAGACCGCTCGGCTACTCCACCGCGGCACGGAATTTATCCCTGACCTTGCAAGGAAAAATAAATAAATTAATAAATACTGTTCAAACTTTACTCATGATATTGTTATTTTTGCGTTGTCTGCATAAAACTTATCTAGAGACTTGGATTTGTAAATGTGAAGTACCTCACATGCATAGCAATGAAAGTACAAACTTATGCGTACAGAAAAGGGAGGTCCATTCCACTTTTGGTCTCGTCAAACGCAGACTTTATTCCTCTATATCGTTTGTATGAACCACTTTATTGATAGATGGGTTAGTTTCAACAATTTTACCAAAAAAAACAGAGGTTAAAACGAAAATTTTACAAAACCATGTAAAATTTGTCCAATTTTGAAGAGCACTGGAATGAAAACGGTTGGTCCAGGAAATACGCATATGGTCTCATTCAATGCAGAATTTCATGCCCGACAATCTTTAACTCCTATATGTTTTAGATATTGTGAGTCATTTACGAAATATAATCTCAAAACCGAAAAAAATATCCCTTTTTCGGGTACATTTTTGCCCCCCCCCCCACCACTTATGCTCAACTCCGCCGAGGGGAAAAACCTAGGATAGTCATACTAGGACATAAACAAAGCCATTAAAACAAGAAAACCTTTTGTAGCAATTATTTCCGATTTGTCTAATTTTTTAGGTTTAACCATACTGCCTTCAACGAAGGTCGGCAAACTGCAGACATGCATCGGGCAGGTCATCCTAGCGTCTCTGAACAAGAACTGCATACTGTTTCACGTTAGTAAACAGTGAACGACGCCAGACAATTCGTGAGCTCACACATCATTTTGCACGACAATGTGCGGGCGCAAGCTGTGGCTGCTCTGTTCGGTCAGTGGGACTCGGAGGTACAATACTCTGCGAACTTAAGTCTTCGTGACTTTGATTCCTAAGATGAAGGAAACACTTCGTGGCATTCGCTTCAGAACTGTTCCAGAGATTCGATAGGCAGTAGACCGCTCCATTAGCGTTATTAATAGAACAGGCTCTGCTACCTAGTCCAGGCCCCCTATGCAAAAAAGGGCCTGAATAGGAAAAAATTAGGGGAGAGATGAAACCTCTTGCAATAGTCTGTTTGATGGCCTAGTTAACATACTAAAAGTCCCCGAAGCACTGGCTGTGGAATCGCGGTTATGACGTCATCAATATGGCTGCCTAAGAAACTGTAAAGTAATCTTGGAACGGTTATAAATTCTCACAGGATTGACATAAAAATGCCCTTTTTGCGCCAAATTACAGAGGGAGAGCTGAAGAACGTTTATATAGGAATATCACATGTATATATAGCATTGCTCTGTCCGTCAACGTCTTTATAATTCTTCGCTTTTGCTGTGGGTAGTGCTTTGAATCCCGGTGCAGATAACGGTCTGTGTGTGTGGGCTTCCGATAAACTGTATTGCCCAATCTGCCATTCCCCTTTCTGAAAACTGACACATTAAGAATATTCAGTTTTCCATCTGCCTCCTTCTCTATGGTAAACTGAATTCTCGAATTAATCCCGTTGAGGTGTTAAAGAAAACGATCTAGTTCCTCTCCACCATGCCTCCACACAACAAACGTATCGTCTACATAGCGGAACCAAATAGCAGGTTTTTTGATTGCTGTTTTCATCGCCTGTTCCTCGAATTTTTCCATATAGAAATTTGCTACAACCGGGCTTAAAGGGCTCCCCATAGCTACACCATCTGTTTATAGAAATCACCGTTCCGTTTGTAATAAGTAGTCGTTACGCAATATTTGAACAGATCTGCAATGTCGGGTGGAAAGAGGAGATTCAGCTGTTGCAGCACCTCATTGACTGGAACCATAGTAAACAGGGATACCACGTCAAAACTAACTATATGACCTCTGGCTTGACCAATATGTGATTTAATTTACTTATAAAATGTTTCGAATTTTTGATACAGGAATCTGAGCGCCCCACACGCGGTCGTAATAGTGTTGGGTTTGAATAATAAATCCTCAAGACCACGGCATAATAGCCCGGAAATTTTTATTAATTTTGACGTTTCAGTGAAAGTATACATTTTACAGTAAACTGTTATATATATATATATATATATATATATATATATATATATATATATATATATATATATTTCAGTTGCATAGTTTATAACCTTGCCACCCTCTAGGATGTGTGTCTATCGTTATCTGAGGGTATAAATTTGCTCTATGTGCAGACTAAAACTAGAAAACTTTCAAATTCTTCTCGTCGTCTTTGATTTTAATCAAGTAGTTCACTGACAAATAGTAGCCAGATAATGCAAATACATTCCTGGCGGCCATTAAAATTGCTACACCACGAAGATGACGTGCTACAGACGCGAAATGTAACCGACAGGAAGAAGATGTTGTGATATGAAAATGATTAGCTTTACATAGCATTCACACAAGGTTGGCGACGGTGGCGACACCTACAACGTGCTCACATGAGGAAAGTTTCCAGCCGATTTCTCATACACAAGCAGCAGTTGACCGGCGTTGCCTGGTGAAACGTTGTTGTGATGCCTCGTGTAAGGAGGAGAAGTGCGTACCATCACGTTTACGACTTTGATAAAGGTCGGATTGTAGTCTATCGCGATAGCAGTTTATCGTATCGTGACTTTGGTGCTCACGTTGGTCGCGATCCAATGACCGTTAGCAGAATATGGTATCGGTGGGTTCAGGATGGCAATACGAAACGCCGTGCTGGATCCCAACGGCCTCGTATCACTAGCAGTCGAGATGACAGGCATCTTATCCGCATGGTTGTAATAGATCCTGCAGCCACGTCTCGATCCCCGAGTCAACAGATGGGGACGTTTGCAAGACGACAACCATCTGCACGAACAGTTGGACGACGTTCGCAGCAGCATGGACTATCAGCTCGAAGACAAAGGCTGCGGTTACGCTAGACGCTGCATCACAGACAGGAGGGCCTGCAGTGGTGTACGCAACGACGAACCTGGATGCACGAATGGCAAAACGTCATTTTTTTCGGATGAATCCAGGTTCTGTTTACAGGATCATGATGGTCGCCTGAAGTTTTTGGAAGCGTGTACTCGTCATCGCCATACTGGCGTATCACCCGGCGTGATGGTATGGGGTGCCACTGGTTACACGTCTCGGTCACCTCTTGTTCTTATCGACGGCTCTTTGAACAGTGGCCGTTAGATTTCAGATGTGTTACGACCCGTGGCTCTACCCTTAATTCGATCCCTGCGAAACCCTACATTTCAGCAGGACAATGGACGAACGCATGTTGCAGGTCCTGTACGGGCCTTTCTGGATACGGAAATGTTAGAGGCGCTTCAGTCACGGTCTACACGGCCACTACGGTCGGGGGTTCGAATCCCCCCTCGGGCATATTTGTGCGGTCCTAGTTCGTAAGTAGTTCATAAGTAGTTTGTAAGTTTAGGGACTGATGACCCCGTAGTTAAGTCCCATAAGCTGTACAAACATTTGAATATTTTTTGAAATGTTAGACTGCTGCCCTGACCAGCATATTCTCCAGATCTCTCACCAATTGAAAACGTCTGGTCAATGGTGGCCGAGCAAGTGGCTCGTCACAATACGCCAGTCACTACTCTTGATGAACTGTGGTGTCGTGTTGAAGCTGCATGGGTATCTGTACGTGTTTACGCCATCAAAGATCTTTTGACTCAATGCCCAGGCGTATCAAAACAAATTCAAATGTTTGTAAATCTATCGGACCAAACTGCGTCGTCATCAGTCCGTAGCTTACAAACTACTTAAACCTAGGTAAACTAACCTAAGGACAAACACACACACAACACCCCCATGCCTCAGGGAGGACTCGAACCTCCACGGCGAGCAACCGCGCGCTCCGCAGCGAGACGCTTTAGACCGCTCGGCTACTCCACCGCGGCCCAGGCGTATCAATGTCGTTATTACGGCCAGAGGAGATTGTTCTGGGTACTGATTTCTCAGGATTTATGCACCGAAATTGCGTGAAAATGTAATCACATGTCAGTTCTAGTAGAATATATTTGTCCAATGAATACCCGTTTACCATCTGCATTTCTTCTTGGTGTAGCAATTTTAATGGCCCGTAGTGTGTAAATAAACGATAGTTAGCTGTCAGATGATGGTTAGTTTTGAGTTCAAAGTCACGTAGAAAAATTTTCTGCATTTGTCTCAGTAATTTTTTTCAGCTTCCCTGTTCTATGATTCTTAGTCAGTAGCCAATACAACCATTGTAATTCTGATTGTTGCCCATCAGGCGTTAAATTATCCAAATGTAAGCACTCATGACCACAAGAGCTACTATTGTGGACGACACGCGTCACGCTTCTGTTTTTGGGATTCCATGGCTTAATCAGTAAAAATGGAACAATTATTAACAGGGTTTATACGCACCAGGACAACCGGGAGATCCGGGAAAAACCCGTGAATATTTTCAACCGGGAGAAATCCAAGAATTACTCAGGAATTTTTTAGAATCCTGGGAAGTTTTCATTGTTTAGGTTATCAGTGGATAATTTTTGGCAATTTTGGCTAGTAAGAACTTTACTTTAGCCCGCTACTGCAGAATAATAATTCAGCAATAAAACAAGAAAACACGAAAATAAAAATGTAGTTAGGAGACAAGGGCGCGATTAACAAAAATCAATGCGTATGGCCTACAAGCGTCTGCCGACAGCAGGATGTGTCAGGACGAAGAGTATGCAGTACTGTACTTCAAAATGTTGTCGATGAACTTAATGTTTCATCTGTTTACGTTTCTAAAAAATGTTCAAATATTTGCAAATCTATGGGACTTAACTGCTTGGTTATTAGTTCGTAGTTTAAAAACTACTTAAACTAAGTTAAACTAACCTAAGGACAACACACACATCCATGCCCGAGGAAGGATTGGAATCCCCGACGCGCTCCAGACCGCCCGGCTACTCCCGCGCGGCTTACGTTTCTAAAAGGTCGCGGCTCGCGGGTAAAAATTTCTAATATTTGAGAAGTTATACTTTCAAGGTAAATGGCATTTTATGCAATATGAATTATGTTAATACTGAGAATGTGCTATGAATTTCTTAAATCACGAACTGTTTGACTTCCAATAAAAATGACGCTTCGGAGACCAGCCACTTATAGAAATTTAGGGCTCTGCAGACCTGTCATTTATGCCATTATTAAAAATTTTAAGCGATTTATGTTTAGACATACTTGAAAAGGTAACAAACGCTAAAGAAGACTAAGCTTCAAGGTTAGTTTATCGTATTTATTTTAGTTCTTTATTGTATAGATCACAAATTGTACAATAACGATGGCGAAAAGTATAATTATCCGTAAAAAAAGGGGGGGGGGGGAAATGAAGACAATCAGGAGTTCGAAAATAATTATGCGTTGTTCATACTTTTGTTGTTTTATTAGGTTCATGCCTAACAACTTACTCAAAAATCGTGACATAATCGAATAAAACAGCGAAATGTGTGACAAGCGATTAAAGCTGTTGTATTGGGTTACAGCCTGACAACATACACCAGAATCTTAACCTTTTCCTACAAACTGATTTTTTTTACAAAACAAACTAAATGATAAACGACGATCGCAAACTACACCATCTGTGTCTTCATGAAATTAACTAAAATATATGTGAATTTCACGTACGAAACGAAGTGAAAAACAGCATTTTCACCAGCTGTTTACACGTGACCCATGACTGCTCTCTCTTACTTACCATCAATTGTCGCGCCTTTACCAACATCTACGGTAAAGAGAGAGAGAGAGAGAGAGAGAGAGAGAGAGAGAGAGAGAGAGAGAGAGAGAGAGAGAGAGAGAGCGAGACGGCATTTTATAACAATGGGAAGTTGTATACCAGTGTGTTACACGTTAACGTTTCAAAGAATGAGTTTGAGTGATCAAAGCCAAGTATAACACACAAAGCGCAGTTCACCCAGGAAAAAAATGTATTTTACCTCGAAAAAGTGTGTGTTCGTCCAGGGAAATTTTACTTTTTTACCCGGCTGATCCGTATGTTTTCTTCTTGGCCACATATGCACCCTGAGGATGTCTACCCATCTTGAAAGACGACTTTTTCTCAGGAAAATTGTCATATACAAAGGTCTACAGCTGCTTGGTGGCTTAAAAATGTAAGGTCCTATATCAATAAAATCATACAGACAAGTTTATCAAATATTTTTACACGCACAGAGTCACTCGTGAAGACCTGTACAATCATAACACTCTGCAGCAAGCAAGGGTTTTACAGTACAACTAAAAGAAAAAAATCCAAAAATCTTTCATTTCAAAATATGTAATATATGTTAACTTTGCATACTTACATTGCATTTTTGTTATAAATATCAAGAAGTACTGCAGGACTCTGATGTAGTTTTCAGTAATTGGTTCAGTGATCTATAAGGAAGTTTCCTGTGTGTAATTTACAAATACTGCGTGCTATCTGAGCTACCATGGAGTAATTGACGCTCTGAAAATGATTGTCATATAGTATTAATAGAGATAAGGCCACCGAAATACCAAACGTCTATGCCTATGACACGTAAAACAGCTTTAATTTTTTGAAGAAAGTTATTGTGGTTCAAAAGAGCAAACACAAGACTGGAAATGTTTTAAAGAAACTCTAAATTTAGTGCGGACTTAAATGTGGTAAGCTTATAATAGGTTCCACAAGGACACAAAGGAAATAATGGTCATATGTAACGGACCCAAGTGACAAAACACAATACCTTCACTACGCAACAGCAATGGTGATACTACTGATGGCAGTTCTGCTAAAGTAGAATTGCTAAACAAAGTTTTCCTAAATTCCTTCCCCAAAAAAGATGAAGCAAATACTCCAGAATTCGAATCAAGAACAGCTTCCAGCATCCACAGTTTAGAAGTAGATATCCAAGGAGAATTGAAGCAACTTTAGTCACTTAACAGATTCCTGTCTTCCGGTCCAGAGTGTATATCAATTAGGTTTTTGCCCTTCTTCAGATTATGCTGATGCCACACTTCCATACCTAACTATTGTACTCAACCGTTGGCTCACCAAAAGATCCATACCCAAAGACTGGAAAGTTACACAGGTCACTCCAATATCCAATAAAGGCAACAGCATTGATGAGCATAATTACAAACCTATATCAATGACATCGGCTCACAACAGGATTTTGAAACACATACTTTTTTTTAACATTATGAACTACCTCGAAGAGGATGACATATTTACCCATAGTCAACGCAGATTCGAAAATATTGGTCTTGTGAAAAACAGCTAGCTCTTTACTCATATGAGGTGATGAATGTTACTGACAAGAGATCTCAAATTGTTTCCATATCTCTGTTTTTCAGGAATGTTTTGACACTGTGTCTCACAAGCGATTTCTATTCAAATGGCATGCTTATGGAGTATCATCTCAGAAATCACACAGTTCATAGTAACTGGCGGAAAGTGATACCTGGTGTTCCCCATGGAATTGTTAAAGGCCCCCTACTGTTCTTTGTCTATATAAACAATTTAGGAGACACTCTGAGCAGCACTCTTATGTTTACCAATGATGCTGTTATTTATCGGTTAATGAGGTTTCCAGAAGATCAAAACCAACTGCAAAACAATTTAGGTAAGATATCTGCATGCTGCAGAAGTTGGCAATTGACCCTAAATAAAAGTGTGAAGTCATCCATCCATCCATATAGGCACTAAAATAAATCAATTAAACTTTATTTACACTTAAATCAGACATTGGAATATTGCTTAACAGGTCTGAGAAGAGGCCCCATGTCATTAAATTTTTGAAGATAATAATAATAATAATGATGATGATGATGATGATGATGATGATGATGATGATGATGATGAAATGAAGAAACACAGGTGAGCTTGGTGTAGCACCTGGAAGAGGAAGGCATTGTATCCCAGTGGAAATTTTTGACGAAGTTACTGTTCATTTAACTGATTGTGCAGTATGTGTCCTCGATAGTATTAGTTCTTGTGTAACAAGAATTGTTCATGCTATGTTCAACAGTATGCACAGTTTTATGGTTTATTTTACACTGTTAACTGTACAAGATCCAGATGATGGAACAACTGAAACCTCATGATCCACATCAACATTCTGAATTTACTCTTTAACATACATCATGGATTGAAGTTGGTGAGATGTGGCTAAACAGTATTCTGCAGAGATACGGGACACAGTTTACACTACAGAGTTCGGTGAATCCACAGATTTGACAAATTTAGGGTAATTTTAAACCACATGTTGTGCACGAAGAGAAATTGTGCTCGCCATGTGTGTGTGTTGCACAGATTCACAAACACCTTTATTCTTGGTATGTTTTGCTTTGGAGAGAATACACCAAGAGGGCAAGTTGAGATTTCCTTGTACAGCATGCTCTACCCGCTTTGAAGGAGTTGAACTGTTTGGAAACCACTGTTTTCATGCAAGATGGACAACTCATTGTGGTGCTCGCCTAGTAAAAGATTTGAAAAGTTTACCTTTCAGGAATGTCACCTCCAGAGGTTTCCCAGATGCGTGGCCCGCAAGAACACATTTATTAGGGACCAGTTTGGTTGCTATCTGACCTGAAGGCATCAGCGCCAAGAATTTTGATGCTCGGCGTTGTATGAATAAAATTGAAAGTAATAGTTTTTGTTGTGTAAGTTTGGTGATATCTTCTATTTGTTAAAGATGACATTGACTTGTAGGACTTGGGAATGGGCTCAGGCCAGGCCATAACTAGTTGTCAATAAAAACATTTTATGCAGCTCTAGCTGTTTAGAAATATCTATATCTATAAATGTGAATGTCTTTTCGGTGTACGTTTATCACCTCTGAACCACAAGACATAAAGAGCTAAAAATTTGTACAGTTACTAATGTCTACCCGGGGAAGGCTTTAGGCACTGTTTCATGGCAATCGGATAGCTATTTATCTATATATTAATGTGAATGTCTGTTCGATGTTCGCTTATCTCGTCCGAACGACAAGACGCAGATACTTAAATATTTGTACAGTTAGTAATTTATACCCGAGGAAGAATTTAGGCGCGGTTTTATAGCGATAACGCGAAATGCGGAACAATAATTACGCTTTGAAAATTATATTTACTCTTTGAAAATGGTTTTATTAGTTGCTTTGTTGCTTGAGGGTTGATAATGATAAAAGCGTGGACTATATTGGGATGGAAAGTTATCGGTGTATATAAAATTCTACGTGTGTGTGTGTGTGTGTGTGTGTGTGTGTGTGTGTGTGTGTGTGTGTGTGTGTGTGTGTGTGTGTAATATTTTGCTCTGCAGCGAAAACTACAGAACGCAAACGAATGGTCTGTGTGTAATTGTTGTCCGGAGTCTCCCATTGTACACCACAGCAGTTCCAAGCCGATATCTATAACGGGGTGGAAGATATGGTGGTTGAAAGTCGTCAAATTATAAAAAATTCGGACTGAAGGGCAGCGATGACGTTTGCGACTATATAGCAAGGAGGTTACATACAGCGAAACGTGATGCCACAGACCCTATCTTTGGTCTATGCGTGCTACAATGTCTTCAGCTCTTTCTCTGTAAGGATAAGCATACGAATAAGGAAATATGAGAATAAATAAATAAAGCAGTAAAATGAAATTAAAATGAATTTGGACATTACTCTCACCATACGTGTTGCTATATTGCAACACAGGCTATAAGGAATAATGTATGTATTTATTGTAAATCACTAAGCACATCACATAATTTTATTTTTTTATTTGAATGTTGATTAAAATGTTTGTTTCTAAAGAAGGTATTGTATTTCATTTCATCCTTCAAAACCAGTCTCATAGCACACTACTGAAAAATAGGTTATCTATCATAATCAAACAACACGCGAGCGGAGCCCGGGTTTAAGCTAGTTTAACAGAAAAATAACCTTCATAGATCAGGTTCAGAGAAGTACTGTCCACCTGATATGCTCGACATGGCTTCATCTGTCTGTGGAATGGAATAGACAAGACTTTCTGATGGCGTGTACACTATGCTGCTGGCAATTGTGTGGCTATAAAGTAGAGAGGTCTTGCAGCAGTCCTTTGCTCAATGTGAGCCATGTGATTATTTGCTCACCCTAAGCCTGGTGAAAGTATGTTTAAGAATTTGGTGCTTAGTGAATCACGGTCACCAAAAAGCATTGATGTTTACTATTTTATAACTAAAAGATGAAAATATTCCCCATAGAAATGTTTTTTACCTCTTGGTCCAGCTAAGAAAGTAATATCATTTTTTTAATACAGTGTCGTGTGATGTTAGCTGAGCATACGTTTCCTTATTCGTAATAGAAAATAGTGAACTGGTATCAATAATAAGGTTGATCCTTTATGGAGAAAGCATTTGGAGATGATCTGTGGAGGGATTGAACTTTGGCTATAATATATTGATTCTGCTGCAGTATAGTTGGTGCCACTTTTCTAATCTTCTGTCATATGCCCTTCTCCACACCGCTCAACACAGCGTGTTTCCCTAAATGGGCACTGAGTACATGCCTGTTTAGCAAAGCAATTTTGGCACCCTAGATACTTATTCTTGCTGTTATTATGAATATGAGAAGTAGAGCAGAAGTAGAGCAGCTACCAGCAGCCTGTGAGTCAAATATATGTTCTTCTTTGGGCTATGCCTCTAAACGGATATCGGGGTTTGAATTCCAAGTCAGATGCCGAATTTAAACTCATGAATTCCAATCATGCTTACATGACCTGAATGGGAAAGCTGTTTTTTTGCAATCTCTATCACTTGACCCTGAATGATCTAGCCGCGGTGGAGTAGCCGAGCGGTCTAAAGCGTCTCGCTGCGGAGCGCGCGGTTGCTCGCCGTGGAGGTTAGTCCTCCCTGGGGCATGGGTCTGTGTGTTTGTTCTTAGGTTAGTTTACCTAGGTTTAAGTAGTTTGTAAGCTACGGACTGATGACCACGCAGTTTGGTCCGATAGATCTACAAACATTTGAACCTGAATGATTTGGATTATTCACTTTGTGTAGTCTGCTATTTATAACAACCTAAAACAAAGTTTGGAACTCTTGAAAAACCATAGATTATTTACATTTAGCCGTCTCATCTCCTTAGTTTCCTAAAATTCCGAAATTTATTCAGTTTTAATGTATGGTTCCTAACCATTAAATTTTGGTCAGAGTTGACATTTGTTCTGGTAAATGGTTTGCATCTTAAAATTTGGTTTTGTAATTTTTCTTCTACATCTCAGACTTTTTCAAGATTCCTAAACCAGGTGTTAACAATAATAAAATTGTACTATGTGCAGAATTTCACCTAATGGCTCCATTTGTTATTACTTTCCCCCAATATATGGTCATATATTATTTTTCCTTCTCGTGCTTGTTATTCTATTGGATTCAAATCCCCCATCACAGTTACATTGTTGTCTCAAAACAATTACACTCTAAACTTAGAGTTACAGAAAGAATAGGTCAAATATTTAATGTTACATTAGATTATTTTATTGTAGGTACACACAACACTTTTTTGTATATCTTTACTCACTATTTAGTAATCATTAGATGTTAATACTATTGTGATGATATAGTTTAATATGATTTTGGATCAGTTATATTGAAGAAGTGATCCGATCCCTGCTAATGATAGGTGTGTGCTGGTGGCAGAAAATATTTGGAAAGAAAAAAGAAAAAAAGAAATTGAATACTTTCAGAGGATGAAGAGGTACATAGTGCATAGTAAAAAAGTCTTGAAAAAAGTATTAAGTAGACTACTTTCTAGACCTCTTGTATTTATCGCTTCACGCTTTCCTGAGTGATAGTCTCCAGTCTTTCAAAACTAAAAATGCGAGTGTAGATCAGTTGTGGCTTACTTTCAAAGACATAATATCAGTAGCAATCGAGAGATTTATACCAAATAAATTAATAAAAGAGCGAGCTGACCCCCGTGGTACACAAAACAGGTCAGATCACTGTTGCAGAAGCAAAGAAAAACACATGCAAAATTTAAACAGACACAGAATCTCCAAGACTGGCAATCTTTTACAGACACTCGCAACCTCTCGCGGATTTTAGTGCGAGAAGCTTATAATAATTTCCACAACGAAATCCTGTATCGGAATCTTGCAGAAAATACAAAGAAATTGTGATCATATGTGATGTACACTAGCGGCAAAACACAAACAATACCTTCACTGCGCGATAGCAATGGTAATACTACCAATGACAATACTGCTAAGCAGAATTGCTAAACACAAAATTCCGAAATTCGTTCACGAAAGAAGGCCAAGTGAACATTCTAGAATTCAAACCAAGAACAGCTGCCAGCGTGCAAAATTTAGAAGTAGATGTTTCTGGAGTAGTAAAATAATCTGTCACTAAACAAAAACAAATCTTCCGGGCCAGATTGTATACCAACTAGATTCCTCTCGGAGTATGCTGATGCAATAGCTCCATACTTAGCTATCATATACAACCGATCACTCAGCGAAAGAACCGTACGCAAAGACTGGACAGTTGCCCAATTCACTCCAATATTCAAGAAAGGCAATAGGAGTGATCCCCAAATTACAGGCCAATCTCACTGACGTCCATTTGCAGTAGGATTTTGGAACATATACTTTGTTCGAACATTATGAACTACCTCGAAGAGAACGATCTATTAACCATTAGTCAACACGGATTCATAAAGTACCGCTCTTGCGAAACACAGCTTGCCCTTTATTCACATGAAGTGATAAGTGCCATCGACAAGGGACCTCAAATCGATTCCATATATCTGGATTTCAGGAAGGGTTTTGACACTGTACCTCACAAGTGAATGCGTGCTTATGGAATATCGCCCCAATTGTGCGATTGGATTTACGATTTCCTATCAGAAAGGACACAGGTCGTAGTAATTGAAGGTAAGTCATCGAGTAAAGCAGAAGTGATATCTGGCGTTCCCCAGGGAAGCGTTATAGGTCCCCTACTCTTGTGTTTATAAACGATTTAGGAGACAATCTGAATAGCTCCTTAGACTGTTCGCGGATGATGCTGTCGTTTATCGGTTAGTAAGTGAAACGGGGGATCAATAGCAACTGCAAAGCGATTTAGACAAAATTTCTACATGTTGCGAAAATTGTCAATTAAAACTAAATAATGAAAAGTGTGAAATAATACACATGACCACTAAAAGAAATCCGCTGAACTTCAATTACACGATAAGTCAGTCAAACATTAAGGTCGTAAATTGTACCAAATACCTAGGAGCTACAATTACGAACAACGTAGACTGGAGAGAAAACACAGAAAATATTGTGGGGACGGTGAACCAAATGTTACGTTTCATTGGCAGAACGCTTCGAAGATGCAACAGCTCCGCCAAAGAGACTGCCTACATCACACTTGTGCGTCCTCTGCTGGAGTACTGTTACACAGTGTGCGACCCTCACCAGGCGGGACTGACGGAAGACATTGAGAAGGTTCAGAGAAGGGCAGCTCGTTTTGTTTTATCACGTTACCGGGGGGAAAGCGTCATGGAAATGTTGCATGCTTTGAGGTGGAAATCAAAAGAACGACGTTATTCGTTACAACGAGTTCTATTTGCGAAATTTCAATCAGCGACTTCAACTTCTGAATGTGAAAATATTTTGCTAGCACCCACCTACATAGGGAGACATGACAATCGCAATAAAATAAGAGACATCAGATCGTAAGCGGAACGATTTAGGTGTTCTTTCTTCTCGCGCGCTGTTAGAGAATGGTCATGAAATTGGTTAATGAACACTCTGCCAGGCACTTAAATGTGATTTGCAGAAAATTTATGTAGATGTAGGTGTAGCTATTTTATCTTGGGAAACTACTATTTAGGTAGAATACATTAGTTCATGTGAGGATACTTCTGATATGTTTATTTTCAGAACAATTCTATCTACATTTGCGTCATTGTTGTAGTTCATCATAGTCACTCATCAGCTAATAATACAGCTTGTGACAGTACAAAGCAAGTGTCTTGTAGTACACTTTCATTTATTTGTGTTTGTCCTATTACTAAAATATTAGTAATCCTGTTGAGACAATAATTTTGAAGTTGAACGAATAATTTTTTTTATAAGTAGTCTCCAAATTTTTTAAAATGTAATGTGATTTATCCAAAAGATAATTTACTCCGTGGCAACCAAACTAGGAAAGGGGGAACAAGTTAACTGATTTAATATTAACAGAATTTTTATGTGAGTAAATGTTATTAATTTTTTCTGATGACACTGTAAGTAACCTTTAATGCAAAGATTTGTGGAAAGTGATATTTCTAAATAAAAGCACATGTCAATTTTTTGTTTAGGTCCACCTTCCAGAAGGGGAAGTCGTGCTGCAGGAGTTTTGAAGACTGTTGCAGAAGATATATCAGACTCTGTACTTGCCGGTTGTAGCAGCAACTTAGATGGTAGGAGTACTACTCCTGAGATTGTGACTGCATAATAGATGTTTAAGAAAGAATTGACTGATATATATATCTACATTTTTATAGTGTTTTTTATTGATTATATGAAGTATAAAGTGAGCATAGATCCAAAATTGTAATTTTGTGTCTAGGTGAATCACCAGTTCTTGGTTCTGATGTAATAGTTGTTTAAAAAAATAAAAAAAAGTAATAGCTTCCATATAATGTCCTTTTTATTAATAAATAAATAAAATTTAAAAAATCATCCAGATCATTGTGTCAGAAAGGTAATTGAAAGTATCAGAAATAATATTTACGAATTAAAAGTGAAAACTCAAATGCAACAACAGTAAAGTTGGCCTATGAAATATTATATTGCAGTCAAGTAAAGGTATTTGTGGTAGGTATTTTTGGTGAATTAGTTACTTTCCCACACACACTTAATTTTGCTCTTCTACTACAAGGGGTAGTAAATCTGAAATACATCCTTTTGAAACAGTTGAAACCAGTAATGTAAAAATATAAATGTGACTGCACCAGGAAATAACTTGACAGTAATTTATTAGATTTAACAGCTCTAGTCTTGTTGATGATTTTTGACATTTTGTAACCTCAAAGGTGAAGCCACTTATGATTACACAGTTGACAGTAGGCAGTTCTTGTTTTGATTCAACAGAAGTTAATTTCTGTCAGTAGGAATATGGTGAGTGGGTGCAGAATTGAGGCCAATGGAATTGCTGAATTAGGGGTGTGTTGCAGGTTCAGATCTAAAATTTGGTTGTTTTGCAAAGTGCCAAGAAGTTGTGAATGTTGTTGCACAAGGATGCATGATTAGTATATTTAGTAGATTGAATGGGCAGTGGAATAGCCCTTTGGGAGAGGTGGAAATGATATACCACATTTCCCAGTATTATGAAAGATAGTGAAATTACTTCCATACTAAAAAATCTATACCATACAATTAAGCCACTAACAAATGATGTACATACAGTTTTAGAATAGTCTCTATACCAATATGACAATTTCTATCCTCCCTAAGCCTAGACTGCAAAGAAATACCCCTTACCATATACACATATTTTTTTAATACGCTATGTGGCCAAAAGTATCCACACACCCTAAAAAACAAAAATATTTTCATATCGGTGCATTGTGCTGCCACCTAATGCCAGGCAGTTCATATCAGCGACCTCAGTAGTTGTTGGACATTTTGAAGGAGCAGAATGTGCTCTCCGCTGAACTGCCGGACTTCAAACGTGGTCAGGTGACTGTGTGTCACTAGTCTGTACGCGAGATTTCCACGTCCTTAAACATACCTAGGTCGACTACTTCTGATGTGATAATGAAGTGGAAACGTGAAGGGACACATACAGCACAAAAGAGTACAGACCGGCCACGTCTGTTGACTGACAGTCTGCCAACAGTTTAATAGGGTCGTGCAGTGTAATAGGGAAGCATCTGTCTAGACCGCAACACAGGAATTCCTACATTGATGTTTTAAACACCATCTTGCTTCCCACTGTTTAAGAGCAATTCAGGTATGGCGATTGCATGTTTCAACACGATCAAGCACCTGTTTATAATGCACAGCCTGTGGCGGAGTGGCTACACAATAGCATTCCTGTAATGGACTGCATGGACAGAGTCCTGAATTGAATCCTGTAGAAAACCTGTGTGATGTTTTGGAACGCCCACCGCATGCCAGGCCTCACCGACCTACATCGACACCTCTCTTAGGTGCAGTACACCGTGAAGATTGTGCAGCCATTCTCCAAGAAATCTTCCAGCCCAGACTGTACGTATGCCTGCGAGGGTAGAAGCTGTCACCAAGACTAAGGGTGGACCAACACCATATTGCATTCCACCATTACTGATGGAGGGCTCCATGAACTTGTCATTTACAGCCAGGTGTCTGGATACTTTTGATCACATAGTTTACTTCAGCAACACCCACTAGCCAACAAGAAAAGATTCTACCCCTCATTACCCGGTACTGCCATAGACTGGAACATTTAAGCTATGTCCTCTACTGGGGCTTCAGATTCCTTTCATTGTACCCTCGATTGAAGAATATAATTCGTAATATCATTCCTTCTTCCATATCATTGTTCCAAGGTCAACACTTATGCCATGCCTAATACCCAAAATTTGTCAAATGGATTGTATCCAAAAAGACAACTCCTTTCCCATGCATCCACGTAGCATGTCTTAGTCCTATTGTTTTAGAAAAATGGCCATCAGTGGAAGCAGCCATGCCATATACCAATTATGTCATAGCTTACACAAAGCCTATTATGTGGACTTGACTACCAACAACTTGTCCATTCAAATAAATTAATACTTGAATATTTGCAAATTATTGATAAAGGAGAAGTAAGAAGGATTAGGAAGGAAAGGATTGACAGTGGCCGCGGTGGAGTAGCCGAGCGGTCTAAAGCGTCTCGCTGCGGAGCGCGCGATTGCTCGCCGTGGAGGTTAGAGTCCTCCCTGGGGCGTGTGTGTGTGTGTGTGTGTGTGTGTGTGTGTGTGTTTGTCCTTAGGTTAGTTTACCTAGGTTTAAGTAGTTTGTAGGCTACGGACTGATGACCACGCAGTTTGATCCGATAGATTTACAAACATTTGAACATTTTTTGATTGACAGTGGCTGCTTTAGGGAATTTAAATGAAACAATGGCGACAAGTGAAAATGTGAGCCGGGCCAGGAATCGAACCCGGGTCACCCGCTTAGAGCCTTAACCACTTGGCTATCCGTGCTGGCCTCCCGTCCGTCTCAAATTCCCACAATTCGCACGCTATGACTGTAGCACCCCTATCGTTCGTGCTCTCTTACACTCGTCATTATTGATTCCAGTGCGAGGTCGAACGTATGACCTTATCTGCAGTGAAGTAATTAAAGCTAACGTAATCTTCGCGTGTAAATACGTATTATATTGTGATGGAGAGCAAAGTTGATCATCCGTCAGTAGAATAAGAACTGATTTTAATGGAGGCTTCTCTAACTACACAACTTTTTTTATCCAATTCACCCTACGCTATCCTTGCAGTATCTGCTTCTCTGAATAGCTTAAATGGGACTTGTGCTTATAAAACAGCCTTTAGTCCTGCAATTCCCTTGCTGTACTAGCACTTCTACTCCCATTCCCATGTTTTCTTTCCCCCTTTTCCATAACTGGTCACAGTGCCCTGATTTGTAGTACACAATAGTATCCCACACCATAAGGCCTAGAGTTGGCAGTTAATGTCTTGTGGGCGTGCAGTCACAGTGATGCCGCTCCCCCTGTCTGTGGCCAGCCAAACTGCGGCCATAATTTTTTAAACAAACGGAACCTGAATTCACTTGGAAACACTGTGTCTGCCATTCCTGTCCTCAGTGACATCGTTCCATACATTATCGTTTAGCATACTTCTGCACATTAGTCATGGTGGGCGGAGAAGAGAACAATGTGTAAGTAACCCATGTCATGAAAAACTGATGGACTGTCACCCTCAATAGTGTACAATGTGTTCAACTGTTCGCCGTTGTGCTAGAGCCGATGGGGGCACAACTGTGTCCGCAATGCCATTCGGATCGATCTTATCGGGGGATGGCCTGGCTGGAGCGACCTTGTCCATCTCCTTTACTACGACCTTCTGTGTACCATCCCACACACACAAGGTTGCGCTGCTGAAACAATTCGCGTCACACGAGCAGCAACTTCCCTGCCAATTAATTTGGCCTCTTTCAAACTCATTGATTTGACGGTACGCTTCATGCATATGTCAGTGCGTCATACTGGACGACTGCTCAAGTCACACTAATCCATTACCATCGGTTTGCAGCCACAACGATAGCCACAGGCACGTTGTACTGGTGTATGGTGTGTGTGTTGCGCCCTGATATCGATGTTAACGTTGAACCCGTGAGGACAAGGTTTCAATATTTTCTGCAGAACATGCTAATGTATAAGTCCGTGAAAATGAACTTCCTATCATAGTCTTTCAAGGTGTTACTTTTTCTAACATGAGTGTATTTCTTACCGTGCGAATAGTTTAGAGAAAAAAACTACACTATACAACACACTTCAACGTGTGCAACTAATAACTCAGTGAACAGGAAATTTCACTTCTTCAAATGTGCATGTGGTGTGAAACTAATCAGCACTGCTAATGTGCGTCTTTTAATTTTCTCCTTGAGCGGGAGATTGGAATTAGGAACTGTTTGATGCACATTGTTTTTACAGAATTTTTATAAATACTGCCTCCCTTGAAGTCTGCCACCCTGGGCAGTTTCCCCATTTGCCATTCTCTAAGTACGACCCTGGTTGGCACCATTTATCTTTAGTAGAGAGGGGCACTGTCACTCACACAGAACAGATAGTAAAGCGATGTTTTTTAAACAGCATTACACTTCAACAGAAAGGATACAATGTGAATTAATCTTAAAAAGACAAGTATGGCCGTAATTTTTGGCATTGACTACAGACACACACAATACAAACTCGCTCTCATAGCTTGCCTACTTTCGTAAATCCGAAAGTAGAACTCGTGACATAGGAGTAGGTTTTGTATTATTTATATGTGATGTAAGGTGTGCTCTTAAGGCAATGAAGGTTTTCTACATTCCCCATTGTTTTCTGATAGTTTTAATACGTGGAGGGACCCATCCACACACTAGTAAATGATCTGGGCCGCGGTGGAGTAGCCGAGCGGTCTAAAACGCTTCGCTGCGGAGCGCGCGGTTGCTCGCCGTGGAGGTTGGAGTCCTCCCTGGGGCATGTGTGTGTGTGTGTGTGTGTGTGTGTGTGTGTGTGTGTGTGCGCGCGTGTGCGCGTTTGTCCTTAGGTTAGTTCACTTAGGTTTAAGTAGTTTGTAAGCTACGGACTGATGACCACGCAGTTTGGTCCGATAGATTTACAAACAGTTTTTGTAAATGATCTGGAACAGTATTTCAGAACTTCACTCGGAGGTTAATCGCTGTATTTGTTTCTTTTAAGGTAAGTTATTCTGCAGACAAAGCATACATACACACACACAAAAAGTGTTGCATCACTACGATTGTAGGGGTTCATGACCCATTTCATAAGAATGGGATAGATATATCAGTTCTCTTTAGAAATTGAAAAGTTTTACGACAACAATATAGAGTTTTTTATTTGTGTTCAATATTGCAGCATACACCAGTACCCCTAATACCCGGTAACACGTCCTCTTGCACTGATGCATACATGTACTCGCTGTCGCATGGTGTCTATTATTAGATAAAGACACTGTCGGTCCAGATTGTCCCACTACTCAACAGCGATTCGGTTTAAATCTCACAGAATGATTGTAGGGTCATCTCGTCCAAAAACAGTCCTTTTCATTGTACCCCAGGCATGTTCGGTTGGGTTCATGTCCAGAATATGCAAGCTATTGTAATCTTGTGATGTCGTTATCATGAAGGAACGCACTAGAAGTGCACGATGATCGCGAGAATTATTGTCCATTAAGACGAATCCCTCACCTTTCGGTGCCGATATGGCAGGATGTCATCCCTTTACTGTACAGCCGTTTGATTGCCTTCGAGGACCACCATCGGATTACGGTGTCCCCACATAATGCCATTCTAAAACATCAGGGAACCACCACCTTGCTCCACTCGCTGTACGGTGTATTTCAGGCTGCCTTCAAAAACGTCTCCAGCGTCTGGTTGAAGGCAGACAAGTGTCTCATCTGTGAATAACACTTCATACCATTTTTGACGAGTCCATTCAGCATGCGACTGGGCCCATCTGTACCACGTTGCATGGTATGTAGGTGTCAAAGTTGTAACTCGCCGTGGACGTCTGGAGTGAGTTTCTACACGAAAACCATTATTCAAATTGGTGGCTTTCCTCTCAGGGTTCCTCCGAGCTGTAATGCGTCAGTAGCGATCAACTGCTGTGGTGGCCTTTGGGCGGCCAGACCGAGGCAAGTCAACTTCCTGTATCTCTCTACGTCCTCCATGTCCGAAAAACGTCGCTTTGCTTCACTCTGTGTCGTCTGGAAACTTCACTTGATGAGTCCCACCCTGACACGAAGTAGCAGTGTGGATACTATCAAACTTCGGAACTGACCTTCTGGGCAAGGCAGAACTACAGTCAACACAAGCAGTGTGCTCCCTTCCTCGTAATATGATCGCGACTGATCGGCCGCCTTACCCACTCCGTCGCATTGCTCCCCCCCCCCCCTTCTTCTTTGCTTTAGTGTATTTTAATCAGTGCGTCCACCGCCCACGAACAAGTGTCGCCACCGCATATTTTAACCAGGGTCCCTGAGTGTTCTTCGTGTGTTCGGTGTCCAATTACTCACTATGTTTTTGTCGCCACTGTGGCACAAAGATTTTAACTGGCTACATGTTTTTCGTCAATTACTTCTACATGTTAAGGATTTTAGTACTCCACATTTTAATGCCATATCACTATTTGTTTAATCTCATCATGTCCATTGTCTTATATATTCTCTCGGCTGAAGATCAGCGCCTAAGGTGCTGCCAGCCGGCTGGCTGTATATTTGTATGGTTAACGTGAAATAACAATAAATAAAGAAAAAAAAGACAGGATGGGACACTAGTGATATATACTGTAGCAAAAGAGGAAAGCAAATAATACACAATACAACACATTACATTTCTATTTGCTTTATTCTTAATTTCGATATATGACCAGATCAACTCCTTTATTTATCGTCGACCACATTTTAAAAAATATGGTGTTCAGATACCAAATTGTCAGGCAGAGAACCACTCAACCTCCAGGGGTTCACGGTTCTTTCGTGAGTACGTGCGTAGCTAGCATGGGGCCCCGAGCTAATGCAGTCTTCCTTCCTTCTTTACTTCCCGGACTGCATTTCCTTTCCCCCTCCCCTCCTTTCCTATCCTCACTCCATTCCCTCCCCACCGGGGGCTGATAACCTTAGCAGTTTAGTCCCCCTATCCAAACCAAACAACCCAACCCCGCATTGGCACTGCTTGTGCGTGATTGTTTACATCTTTGTGCCGGTTGAGTGACGTTAATGGACAAGCGAAAGAATTTTGTTGTTGGTGCAATGTACACATTCAACGTCAGTGATCAGGAGACCTTGGAATCAAGGTGATGCAATACTATTTTGATGTGTGCTTTACAAATCTGGATGTAAGTTTGTGTGTAGCCTATGTATGTTCCACACGTGAGGTAACAATCACTGTGAGGGTAAGAGACGCCTACTTTGCAAGGGGATGGGGCTAAAAGAAGAAGAGTAGCCCCCGACTTGTAATTACACTTTATTATATACTATTTGAGAATAGTTGTACCTTGTAGCAAACTTTACACACGAATTCAAACATTGGCGAAAGTTTTTCGCTGACAACCCCTACAGAGAAAAAAAGTTTATCGCTTACTATTTTTCCGCTGTTCCTGGCATTATAACTACATGCGGAAACAAGTTACAATTATGCACAAATACAATGTGAAAAACTAGTGGAAATACCTAATGCAGCCCGTCGATAGTGAAGCGCCTGGTTTTGCGATTTTTCTCGTGAACTTTTTGTGTCAATTTTTCATTGGTGACAGTATACTGTCCAGATGAAAACAGGCGCTTTAGGAGCTGCATCAGAAATGTTTCGAGATCAGTAGTTTATCACTTTGTTACTAACCTCACTAAAAAGAAAAAAAAAAGCTACGGTCTGGCGTCAGTGTTCTTTATGCTGGGATCCAGGAACGTCGCTAGATATTAATAAAATGTTGAAAGGATTTAAAAATACCGAGAAATTATTTAGCATATTTAAGTTTTACCAAGTTGTAAAAGTCGTTCTAATTGTTTATAACTTCTCTTACCACTACTTACTTATCGTATTTCATTCATTGTGGCATTATTTCTTAGTTCCCCATTCTCTCACTACCGGTACGTTTACATGCAACCCATCTCCCGGAAGACGAAAACCGAATTTCGTAAACCATTTTAAGCTGTCGTGTTTACATGTTATAGCCAGAAGCGAATTTCCTAGCTCACTCAATATGGAGGCTGAAAAACAGCTGATTCAGTTCCTGATTTAATTAGCACAATTGCTATTTTTCTTTACTTAAATACACAGCTTGATGCTCACTGTAACATTTATACTTACTTCTCTTTTACAACAGAAAATGTCACTCTGTCCATACAAGCTGAAAATTCTCAACAGGAAAACACAATCTGTCAATCCAAAAAGTTTGAAAAACGGTTGCGTTTACATGGGCACGAAAATCGATTGTGGAACTGGAAAACCGCTTTACAGAAGTGGATTTCCAGAATCGATTTTGGAGTGTTTACATAACCAATCAAAAGCAGGAACTGAGAAATCGCTTTACGAAATCCGGTTGTGGAAGCCCATGTAAATGGGGTCATCTTGTTCCCCTCCCCCCTCTCTGATCCTCAGAGCTAGCTGGCTGGCGAAGCTCTTGTTGGGACCCAGAAGTTGGTACCAACACTGGCCAGATTTCAAATTTTCAAGGTGACTAACAAGGAGACCACATGGGTATCGGATTTTAGAATTTCTCTATATTTGTAGTACGTGAAGTTCATAACTTACAAAACAATCAGCCAAAGCCATTCAACGCAATTCTAAAAAATTCTCTAGAAAATCGACTTTGTAGTTTTGCAGCTACACGTACGTACCAATAATTAAAACAGTTGCTGTATCTGCCGGTGGAGCTCAGGTATCAACGTTCTGGCTTCACAAACATAGAACAAATGGTTCGAATTCCGCTGTAATATATATTTTTTCCGTTTTCGAATTCAGTTATATAAAACATTTTAGTATCTCTAATTCCACGTGTTGTGTCAGTTTTTGTTTATGTGTATGCAGACAAGCTGAACACCTTGTGGTCACCTAAATCGATGGTTGAGTAGGTTAGCTGTTTGGAAAGCCATTAGTAACTATGGAGATGATTTTCCAAAAACAGTGTCGTAGCTCTTCACAAACTGAACAATTGGACTACCGTCGTCAACTAATAGTTAACCCAATACTGTAAATATACCGGGTGATCAGAAAGTCAGCACAAATTTGAAAACTTAATAAATCACGGAGTGATATAGATAGAGCGGTAAAAATTGACACACAGGCTTGGAATGACGTGGGGTTTTATTAGAACGAAAAAAAAAGTTCAAAAAATGTCAGGCAGATGGCACTTCAACTGATAAGAAAAGCAATTAGATTAGATTAATACTTGTTCCTTAGATCATGTATACGACATTTCGTAATGATGTGGAACGTGTTAGTTTAGTAAATTTTGTCTATACTTGACAATCTATATTTTAAGAATTTTTTTGTCAATTTTTTTCTTTATTTTTTTATTTTTTTATTTTTTTATATGTTTTTTTATGTTTTATCTAAAAATTCATCTACATTGTAGAAGGAGTTGCCATTCAGAAATTCCTTTAATTTCTTTTTAAATACTAGTTGGCTATCTGTCAGACTTTTGATGCTACTTGGTAAGTGACCAAAGACTTTTGTGGCAGCATAATTCACCCCTTTTTGAGCCAAAGTTAGATTTAACCTTGAATAGTGAATATCATCCTTTCTCCTAGTGTCGTAGCTATGCACACTGCTGTTACTTTTGAATTGAGTCGGATTGTTAATAACAAATTTCATGAGTGAATATATATTGTGAAGCTACAGTGAGTATCCCTAGATCCCTAAATAAATGTCTGCAGGATGCTCTTGGGTGGGCTCCAGCAATTATTCTGATTACACGCTTTTGTGCAATGAATGCTTTTTTACTCAATGTTGAATTGCCCCAGAATATGATCCCATATGAAAGCAGTGAATGAAAATAGGCGTAGTAAGCTAATTTACTGAGATTTATATCACCAAATTTTGCAATGACTCTGATAGCATAAGTAGCTGAACTCAGACGTTTCAGGGGATCTTCAATATGTTTCTTCCAATTCAGTCCCTCGTCAATGCAAACACCTAAAAATTTTGAATATTCTACCTTAGCTACAGATTTATGTTCAAAGTCTAAATTTATTAATGGTGTCATGCCATTTACTGTATGAAACTGTATATACTGGGTTTTATCAAAGTTTAATGAGAGTCCATTTGTAGAGAACCACTTAATAACTTTCTGGAAGATATCATTTACAATTTCATCAGTTAATTCCTGTTTGTCAGGTGTGATAGCTATACTTGTATCATCAGCAAAAAGTACTAGCTTAGCATCTTCGTGTATGTAGAATGGCAAGTCATTAATATATATTAAGAACAGCAAAGGACCCAAGACCGAACCTTGTGGGACCCCATTTTTAATAACTCCCCAGTTAGAAGAATTAATTGTCTCATCTACATCATGTGAACTGCTTATTTCAACTTTCTGCACTCTTCCAGTTAAGTATGATTTAAACCATTTGTGCACTGTCCCACTCATACCACAATACTTAAGCTTATCTAGAAGAATCCCATGATTTACACAATCAAAAGCCTTTGAAAGATCACAAAAAATCCCTACTGGTGATGTCCGTTTATTCAAAGCATTTAATATTTCATCAGTGAAGGTGTATATAGCATTTTCAGTTGAAAAGCTTTTTTGAAAACCAAACTGACATTTTGTTAGAACTTTATTTATACTAATATGTGAAGCAACTCGAGAATACATAACTTTTTCAAAAATCTTTGATAAAGCTGTCAGAAGTGAGATGGGCCGGTAGTTGTTGACATCGTATGTATCCCCTTTTTTATGCAAAGGTTTAACGATAGCATATTTCAGTCTATCTGGGAAAATACCCTGCTTTAATGAGCTATTACAAATATGACTGAGAATCCTACTTATCTCCTGGGAACAAGTTTTTAATACCCTGCTGGAAATGCCATCAATTCCATATGACCGTTTACTCTTGAGAGAGTTTATTATTTTCCTAATTTCTGAAGGTGAGTTGGGTGGAATTTCAATTGTATCAAATTGTGTGGGTATGGCCTCTTCCATTAATTGCCTTGCTCCTTCTAATGAACATTTAGATCCTATTTTCTCCACAACATTTAAAAAGTAACCATTAAAAATGTTTTCAACTTCTGACTTTTTGTTGATAAAGTTTTCATTTGTTTTGATGGTAATACCCTCTTCCTCTGCTCTTGGTTGCCCTGTCTCCCTTTTAATAATATTCCAAATTGTTTTAATTTTATTATCAGAGGAGCTAATCTCAGACATGATGCACATGCTTCTTGACTTTTTAATAACTTTTCTTAATGTAGCACAGTAGCTTTTATAATATTTTATTGTTTCTGGGTTATTACTCTTTCTTGTGGACAGATATAGTTCCCTTTTTCGGTTACACGATATTTTTATACCTTTAGTAAGCCATGGTTTTTTGCATGGTTTCTTAGCATAACAAATTAAGACAAAGCAAAGATGATGTTCTTTACAGGAAAGGCTCAATATGTTCACCACCATTTCTCACCAACAGCTGTAGTCGGGGAATAATGTTGTGAACAGCACTGTAAACCATGTCCGGAGGTATGGTGAGGCATTGGCGTCGGATGTTGTCTTTCAGCATCCCTAGAGATGTTGGTCGAACACGATACACTTGCGACTTCAGGTAACCCCAAAGCCATTAATTGCACGGACTGAGGTCTGGGGACCTGGGAGCCAAGCATGACGAAAGTTGCGGCTGAGCACACGATCATCACCAAACGACGCGCGCAAGACATCTTTCACGCGTCTAGTAATATGGGGTGGAGCGCCATCCTGCATAAAAATCGTACGTTCCAGCAGGTGTTTATCAGCCAGGCTGGGTATGATGCGATTCTGTAACATATCGGCGTACTTCTCACACGTCACGGTAGCAGCTACAAAACTAGAATAACGCAGTTCCTCGAAGAAAAAAGGCCCGATAACGGTAGATGTGGTTCTAATAAAACCCCATGTCATTCCAAGCATGTGTCAATTTTTACCTCACTTATCTACATTAGTCCGTGATTTATTAAGTTTTCAAATTTATACTGACTTTTTGATCACCCGGAATGTAACTTTTTTTTCTTGAAAAGATAATTGTTAACCTTTAATAAAACATAGAAAATTACGAATATACAAAAACACGTGCATTTTTCGTAAAAATTACCTTTAGATATTAAAATTGTGTAAGTATTCGAAGACAAAAAAAAATAAATTGTAACAGCAAGATTAGAACCACCGACCTATGGTTGTAAGCCCCAACGCTACCACCTTTTTTATCGTGTTTGTTCGACGTGTTCTTATCTCAGCTTCTTTCATTACAGAGCGTTCAGCCCTCTGACCGGGCGCGCTGGGCCACGGCGCTCGGCAAACCATCTGAGCTACACCGACAGATGGTGCAGCTGCTTTAATTATTGGTACTTGCAAAACTTCGAAGTCGATTTTCTCGATACTTTGAGAGTTGCGTCAAATGGCTGTGGCTTATTGGTATTTGAGTTCTGAACTTTATGTGCCATAAGTAGCAAAAATTATAAAATCCGATAACCATGTGGTGTCCTTGTAAGATGAAAAGTGAAAAATGTGCATATTGTAATTTGTGATAGCATTTACGTATATAAATAAAGTTTTTCTTACTTCATTACAAATCGGTTGTTATTTTAAAAATGACTTTCGTTAAACTAAATTTTAATCAAATCTTTCAACATATTCATTTAACTTAAAGTAATGTAAGAGGATCATTTTTAAAGTAAAGGCAGGTCACCATGAACATTTAACCGTTTCTCAAACTGTGGCACCAGCTTTTGGATCCAAGCATCAAAGAACTCTGTCGTCTGACCGTCACTCTTTTGTAGTGAAATTTGTCAGTAACAATATGATAAACTACTGTTTTGGAAACTTTTGGAAATTTCTGATGCAGATCGTCAGTAGTGAAGGGCATGTTTTCATCAGTACGGCCTAGTGTCACGAATGAAGATTTGACACAGGAATTTGATGAAGCAGTTCCCTAAAACAGGCCCTTCACTATTTACGAGCTGCATCAGAAATTACAATAAGTTTCAAGATGGGTAATTTATCACTTTGTTACTGATAAATTTCATTACAAAACTGACCGATCAGGCGACATAGTGTTTTCAAGTTGAGATCCAAAAGCGGGTGCCACGACTTGACAGATGTTTAGATTTTTATGGTAACTATGTTGGGAAAAAAAGCGTATTGTAGTCTGCGAGACAATTTCCGTTCTTAAAAATACAGTTTCTCTTACTCCATATCAAATCGGTTCTTACTTTAAAAATGGCATTTCGTACATCGACAGTACTAACTTATTGTAATGGCGGGCGATTTAAATACCCCCCGCCCGCGGAGCGCCCCCTCCGTGGTCCGCGTCCAGCTCCGCGGTCGCGCAGTGAAACCGATTGCGACGGCGTCTGAGATGACGTCGATGTGAGGGCTCTGTCCGTCGTGGTCGTCACTACGTTACGTTTGCTAGATTTACTCTTAAATAATCCAATCGCTGGTTCCCAAGCTTTGCTAAGATTATAGCCACAGTCACGGTTTATGAGGTCGTCACTAGTGCGAATTTCAATGGCCTCTAACGACGCAGAATCCTAGGGCGTTCATACTCCATCGCGTGATTCCACGACGAACAATGTTCAGCGACCGCCGACTTGCTCGGATACACCAATCGTGTGTGCCTCTGGTGTTCAAGGCATCGATCCTCGACGGTACGCATCGTCTGTCCAATATATGACTTGCCACACTGACACGGAATCTGGCACACGCCGGCCTTACTCAAACCGAGATCATCTTTGGTGCTCCCCACCAGTGCACGAATTTTATTCGGCGGACAAAAAACAGTTCCAACCTGGTGTGTTTTCAAAATGCGGGCGACCTTCCCCGAGAGTGCGCCGGTATATGGAATAAACGCAGTGCCTACCACCTCCCTCGTGTTTTCATCCGTTTCCACAGGTTGTGCTGTAGTGATTGGGCGGAGAGCCCGCTGAATCTGCCACTCTGAATACCCATCTTTTTCGGAATACAGTTCTCAGGTGTTCCAATTCTTCGGGTAGACTCTCTGCGTCGGAGATACTGCGCGCCCTGTGTACTAGAGTTTTAAGTTCCCCATCCCTCTGGGACGGGAAGGGCGGTGACAGCTGTCTGCGTGTAAATACAGATCAGTGTGCGTTGTCTTCCGATACACATCATGACCCAGGGTGCCATCAGCTCTTCTCTGACCAAGAGGTCAAGGAACGGCAATTTACCCTCCGTTTCAGTCTCCATAGTGAATTTGATGTTGGGGTGTATGGAGTTCAAATGTGTAAGGAACTATTCAAACTGCACTTGCAACTGTCTAGTCACTTCACTTCTTTTTCCTGGGATTGGATTGATGGTGTTAGCTGGGTGGCAGCCGATTCCGCCCATAAGAAGGCAACGGAACGTCAAACAGCTAAGTTCTCACGCCTCCTTGACAAACCATTTCTGCAGGTTCCGTGCAAGACAGTCATCAATCTTCTAAGTGCTTTGCCAATGAAACGTAGCCTTTGGTTCGTCTTCCCTAAAAATTTTTCTACGGGTTCTTTCCAATTTCAGTAATTCGTAATTGATATTACTAGGTATTTAATTGAATTCACCGCCTGTAGATTTGTCTGGCTTATCGTGCAACCGAAGTTTAACGGATTTCTTTTAGTGGTCATATGGTATCTTCACACTTATCACACGCAGTTTCAGTATTCTGCGCATCAAGGCGCGGGAGTGGTAAGCGACCAGCATCCGCCTTCTGAGGAACCTGGAACCGCGACGACCAAGTGGTCCGCAGCCGGCTGAAGCATCGTGCCTTTGCAGCGCCCAGCTGCAGAGACGACTTCGTCTCTCATACTCCTCGGTCATGACGGTCCAGCAAGAACCACCGCGAGTCCTCTGCTGCAGCCAAGCATACTGCACTCCTGGCCATTAAAATTGCTACACCACGAAGATGACGTACTACAGACGCGATATTTAACCGACAGGAAGAAGTTGTTGTGATATGCAAATGATTATCTTTTCACAGCATTATCACACGTTTGCCGCCAGTGGCGATACCTACAACGTGCTCACATGAGGAAAGTTTCCAACCAATTTCTCATACACAAACAGCAGGCTACGGTGGAGTAGTCGAGCGGTCTAAGGCGCCTCGCTGCGGAGCACACGGTTTCTCGCCGTCGGAGGTTCGAGTCCTCCATGAGGCATGGGCGTGTGTGTTGTCCGTAGGTTAATTTACCTTAGATTAAGTAGTTTGTAAGGTACGGACTGATGGCCACGTAGTTTTGTCCGATAGATTTACAAACATTTGATTTGATTTGATTTGACAAACAGCAGTTGACCGGCGTTGCCTGGTGAAACGTTGTTGTGATGCCTCGTGTAGGGAGGAGAAATGCGTACCATCACGTTTCCGACTTTGATAAAGGTCGGATTGTAGTCTATCGCGATTGAGGTTTATCGTATCGCGACATTACTGCTCTCGTTGCTCGCGATCCAATGACTGTTGGAAGAACATGGAATCGATGGGTTCAGGAGAGCAATACGGAACCCCGTGCTGGATCCCAACGGCCTTGTATCACTAGCAGTCGAGATGACAGGCATCTTATCCGCATGGTTGTAATGGATGGTGCAGTTACGTCTCGATCCCTGAGTCAACAGATGGGGACGTTTGCAACACAACAACCATATGTACGAACAGTTCGACGATGTTTGCAGCAGTATGGACTATCAGCTCGGAGACCATGAGTACGGTTACTCTTGACGCTGCATCACAGACAGGAGCGCCTGCGATGGTGTACGCAACGACGAACCTGGGTGCACGAATGGCTTTTTCGGATAAATCCAGATTCGGATTTACAGCATCATGATGGTGACCTCTGTGTTTGGCGGCATAGCGGTGAACGCACATAGGAAGCGTGTATTCGTCATCGCTATACTGGTGTATCACCCGGCGTGATGCTATGGGGTGCCTTTGGTTACACGTCTCGGTCACCTCTTGATCGCATCGACGGCACTTTGAACAGTGGAGTTACATTTCAGATGTGTTACGACCCGTGGCTCTACCCTTCATTGGATTCCTGCGAAACCCTACATTTCGGCAGGATAATGCACGACGTTGCAGGTCCTGTACGGGCCTTTCTGGATACGGAAAATGTTCGACTGCTGCCCTGGCCATCACATTCTCCAAATCTCTCACCAACTGAAAACGTCTGGTCAATGGTGACCGAGCAACTGGCTCGTCATAATACGCCAGTCACTACTCTTGATGAACTGTAGTATCGTGTTGAAGATGCATGGGCATCTGTATCTGAACATGCCATCCAAGCTCAATATCCAGGCGTATCAAGGCCGTTATTACGGCCAGAGGTGGTTGTTCTGGGTACTGATTTCTCAGGATCTATGCACTCAAATTGCGTGAAAATGTAATCACATGTCAGTTCTAGTATATTTGTCCAATGAATACCCGTTTATCATCTGCATTTCTTCTTGGTGTAGCAATTTTAATGGCCAGTAGTGTATCTGGCGCCACGAGAAGGCGTGGTCTTAGCTGACCAACCACTGGAGGCCCTGATTTTGGGCCGCTGGGCTGTTGCGTTGGCCGCGCCCGCCACTCCCGCATATAGCAGCTCTTACACGCAGCCGGCCTTGACTTTGTTTTTACTGACGGAAATTAAACGGATTGTCAAAACGACCACTGAAGATCAAAAGCAACTGCAAAATGATATAGATATCTGCATGGTGCAAAAATTGGCTATTGATTGATAGGTTGTTTGGGACAGGGGCAACAAACTACCTAGGTCATCACTCCCTCGGTGGGGAGGGAAAGGTATAAGGATAGGAAAGGAGGGGAAGAGAAAGGAAATCCAGTCCAGGGAGTAGAGCAGGAAGAAAGACTGCGAAAGGAAGAAAGGATGCTTGGAAAATGAAATGAAATGTTGAAATGTTTGTTAACCTTATGGGACTTAACTACGGGGTCATCAGTCCCTAAACTTACAAACTACTTATGAACTACTTACGAACTAGGACGGCACAAATATCCATGCCCGAGGGGGGATTCGAACCCCCGCCCGTAGTGGCCGTGCTGACCGTGACTGGAGCACCTCGGCCACCGCGGCCGGCAGGATGCTTGGAGTTTAGCGTCCCGCCGACAGCGTGGTCACTAGAGACGGAGCTTATGCTCAAAATGTGGAAGGAAATCGACCGTGCCCTTTCAAAGGAATTACCCAGGCATTTGCCTGGAGTGATTTAGGGAAATCACAGAAAACCTAAATCTGGTTAGCCGGAGGTGGATTTGAAGTACCATCCTTCCGAATGCGAGTCCAGTGTGTTACCACCACCCCACCCTGCTCGGTGAAGATAGACTACACACTACCTTGGGGCTCCGTGCGCGTCACACACGTACTCTAGAAAGAACAGTGAGGCCCCCGAGGGATGTGGGTGGGGGGGGGCTATTGACCCTTAATCATTAATCATGACAAGTGTGAAGTCATCCAAATGACCACTAAAAGAAATCCGTTAAACGTCAGTTATACGATAAATCCGCCAAATGTACATGCCGTCAGTTCAACTAAATACCCAGGAATAACAGTTATGGACAACTTAAATTGGAAAGATCACATATAAAATATTGTAGGGAAGACGAACCAAAGGCTACGTTTCATACAGCCTATTTTATAGTAGTGTTGCGCATTGTGGGATCCACACCAGGTGGGACTGCGAACGATTTAGAGGAAGTTCAGAGAGGGTTCATCTCGTTTTGTATTATCGCGGTATAGGGGAGAGAGTGTCACGGAAATGATGCACGAGTTAGGGTGAAAATCATTAAAAGGAAGCCGTTATTCGTTGCGGTGAGATCTATTTGCGAAATTTCTTTCACCGAATTTCTCTTCCGAATGCGAACATATTTTGTTGGCACCCACCTACAAAGGGAGACATGATCAACATAATAAAATAAGAGAAATCAGATTGAAAACGTAAAGATTTAGGCGTTATTTTTTTCTGCGAACTATTAGAGAATGGAACTTTAGAGAAATATCATAAAAGCGGTTCGATGAACCCTCTGCCATGCACTTCAATGTGACTTACAGAGTATCTATGTAGATTTGGATGTTCGCTTCGGCGTAAGTAACCCTCTCTCACCCATTCTGACGCGTAGCACCCTAGAACAGACCACAGCGTTACAATGCATTCAGGGAAATCACGCTCCAGTTATCAAAAGTTTTTGTCCATACCACATGTTTCTGGACTACGTTATCCCGTTTTGAAATATTGAAAAACAAAGAAGCACATATTAAATTACGTCGCACGAATTCGACGACATAACGCAGTTCACAAGTAACAAACCTACGGACACACATACCTTAAAAAATTAATTGGCCAATAGGCAACCACATCAATAAAATACACCCAATATACGAGCTTTGTCATGATAAACCCCTTTTCTGCCTAGCGGGAATAGCCGTGCCCTCTAAGGCGCCCTGCTGCGGAGTGTGCGGCTGTTCCCCGTTAGAGGCTGCAGTCTTGCCTTGGTCATTGGTGAGTGTGTATTATTCTTAGCAAAAGTTAAAGTAGTTTGATAGTCTAGAGATCGACGATCACTGCAGTTAGGTCCCATAGCTTTACAAACATTCGAAAATTTAAAACATATTGTCTAAAAGAAAATATACGGATGCTATTATGCACAGTTGTGAAGTACAGGACAGCTGCACTCACATACGAAAGATAATCAAATGTAAAAATGTTTGTAAGCCTAAGGAATTAAACTGCAAAGATCATCGGTCCATAGACTGACAAACAACTTATACGAACTTACGGACAACATACACGCCCATGCCCGAGGGAGGACTCGAACCTCCGGCGGCATCGGCCGCGCCATCCATGACATGGCGCCTTAGTCCACGTGGCCAATCACGCGCGGCCAAAGATAATACGGATGTAAGAAACTGTCAAAGGCGACGTGCGATAATACTATCCCGTCATCTGTCCACAACCGTGCATCACTGAAGCAGTGTGTTTTCTTTTAGTCAAGGGGTTTATTTTGGCGCAAGTAGCTGTGTCGGGAAAGTTCCAGAACTGCAAGCGTTAATAGAAAGCACCGAAATACACATCATTATAGGCAGCGAAAGTTGGCTCAAGCCGGAAATAAGTTCTGAAGAAGTATTTTCAAAAGATCTATCGGTGTTCAGAAAGGATAGATTAAACAAAATAGGTGGGGGCGTGTTTGTCGCTGTCAAAAGTAGTATTTCATGTAGCGAAGTTGAAGTTGATAGTTCGTGCGAGCTATTATGGGTAGAGGTTGTACCCGAAAATCGTAAGAAGTTAATAATCGGTTCCCTTTACCGGCCTCCCGACTCTGACGATACAATAGCAGAAAGGTTCAAAGAAAACCTGAGTCTAATTACAAAAACGTACCCGACTCACACGATAATAGTAGGTGGTGATTTTAATTTACCCTCGATCTGTTGGCGAAATTATATTTTCAAATCAGCAGGTAGGCATAAAACATCGTCCGAAATTGTACTCAACGCATTCTCTGAGAATTACTTCGAACAATTAGTTCATGAGCCAACTAGAATTGTAAATGGATGTGAAAACACACTTGATCTCTTAGCAACAAATAATCCTGAGCTCATAACGAGCATCAAAACGGATACAGGTATTAGTGAACACAGAGCTGTAGTAGCGAAATTGAATATCGAAACTCCCAAAGTAACCAAAAATAAACGCAAAGTATATTTGTTCAGGAAAGCAGATAGAAACAAAATACATTGCTTCTTGAAAGACAGCTTCCACTCGTTTCTAACACTAAACGTAGGTGTAGACCAGATGTGGCTCAAATTCAAAGAAGTGGTATCGACAGCAATTGAAAGTTTTGTACCTAATAAATTAATAAAAGAAGGAGGCGATCCCCCTTGGTACACAAAACAGGTTAGGACACTGTTGCAAAAGCAAAGGAAAAGGCATACTAAATTTAAACGAACACGAAATCCCCAGGATTTGCGATTGTACTCAGAAGCTCGAAATTTAGCGAGGATTTCAATGCGAGATGCCTACAACATTTATCACAACGAAACTCTTTCTCGTAATTTGACTGAAAACCCAAAGAGATTTTGGTCATATGTTAAATATACTCGGGGAAAGTCACAAACAATACCTTCACTACGTGATAGTAATGGCAATCCTGCCGATGACAGCGCTACTAAAGCAGAGTTACTAAACTTAGCTTTTAGAAACTCATTCACCAAAGAAGACGAAACCAATATTCCAGATTTCGAATTACGAACAGATGCCGTAATGAGTAATATAGAAGTAGATATCATCGCAGTAGTGCAGCAACTAAAATCACTTAATAAGAACAAGTCTTCTGGTCCGGATTGTATACCCATTAGATTTCTATCTGATTATGCTGAAGCGATAGCTCCTTACTTAACAGTCATATACAACCGCTCTCTCATAGAAGGATCTGTACCAAAAGATTGGAAAGTTGCACAGGTCACACCTATATTCAAGAAAGGCAGTAGGAGTAACCCACTAAACTACAGGCCTATTTCATTGACGTCAATTTGCAGCAGGGTTTTGGAACATATCCTGTATTCAAATATTATGAATTATCTCGAACAGAACGATCTATTGACCCAAGGTCAACACGGATTTAGAAAATATCGTTCATGCGAAACACAACTAGCTCTATATTCATACGAAGTGATGGGTGCTATCGACAAAGGTTCGCAAATCGATTCCGTATTTCTTGATTTCCAGAAAGCTTTTGACACCGTACCTCACAAACGGCTTTTAATCAAATTGCGTGGTTATGGTATATCGCCCCAAATTTGCAATTGGATAGGGGATTTCTTGTCAGAGAGGACACAGTTCGTAGTAATCGATTTTAAGGCATCGACTAAAACAGAGGTGATATCGGGCGTTCCACAGGGTAGTGTTATTGGTCCTCTGCTATTCCTTATTTGCATAAACGATTTAGGGGAAAATCTAAGTAGCTCTCTTAGGTTGTTTGCAGATGACGCTGTCATTTACCGTCTAGTAAAATCATCTGAAGATCAAAACCAACTGCAGAACGATCTGAATAAGATATCAGTATGGTGTAAAATTGGCAATTGACTCTAAACAATGAGAAGTGTGAAGTCGTCCACATGAGTACGAAAAGAAATCCGTTAAACTTTGTTTACAACATAAATCAATCAAATGTGAAGGCCGTAAACTCCACAAAATACCTAGGAATCACTAGTACTTCAGACTTAAACTGGAAAGAACACGTAGATAATATCGTAGGAAAGGCGAACCAGAGACTGCGTTTTATTGGCAGAACCCTTAAAAGATGCAACAGAACTACTAAAGAAACTGCATACACTGCACTTGTCCTTCCATTTTTGGAGTATTGGAGCCCAATGTGGGATCCTTATCAGGTGGGTTTGACGGAGGACATCGAAAGAGTCCAAAGAAGGGCAGCTCGTTTCGTATTGTCACGATACAGGGGAGACAGCGTTACGGAAATGATACAGGATCTGGGATGGGAATCATTACAACAACGGCGCTTATCGCTGAGGCGTGGGTTACTTGCGAAACTCCAATCGCCAACATTCTCCTCCGAATGCGAAAATATATTGTTGACTCCCACTTACATAGGTAGAAATGATCATCAGAATAAAATAAGAGAAATCAGAGCTCGAACAGAGAGATTCAGGTGTTCTTTCTTCCCGCGCGCTATTCGAGAATGGAATGGGAGATAAATAGTATAATTGTGGTTCGATGAACCCTCTGCCAGGCACTTAAATGTGATTTGCAGAGTATCCCATGTAGATGTAGAAGTACGTATGCTGCGTGTATTTTGTTCATGATGTTACCGAATGGTTCAAATGATCGTAAAGCTAAGGAACCAAAAACTGCTGATGTCATCGGTCGCTGGACTTACAAACTAATTAATTTAACTTAAATTTATACTAAGGACAACACACATACCCATGCCCGAGGGAGGACACGAACCTCCTACGCGAGCGGCCACGCGATCAGTAACGTGGCGTCCCAGGCCGCACGACCATTCCCGCTGGGCTTACCTAATGGCAGATTATTTTTTAAGAGTTGTTATTCTGTGAATTGGATATTGTTTCGTAAGTCGTCGAATTCGTGCGACATACTTTAATATTTATGCATCCTTGTTTTTCAATACTTGATAATCGGATAAAGTAGTCCCGAAGTATTTATTATTGACAAATATTTTTATGTTACAATGGGTGCGTTATTTCCCAAATTAAATGTTCAAATGTTTGTAGAGCTTAAGGGACTTAACTGCGGGGTCATCAGTCCCTAAACTTACAAACTACTTATGAACTACCTTATACTAAAGACGACACAAACATCTATGCCCGAGGGGGGATTCGAACCCCCGACGGCGGACGGACGCGCGAACCGCAACACGGCGCTCCAGTACGCGCGGCTAATCCGCCGCGGCCGTTATTTCCCTCAATACTTCTTTCACAGTTGTACGATATCGTCTAAACAGATAGAGATTTACAGTGTGTTTCCGATGTGTGTGCCGTAAATGCGGAAGCGTGAATTGAGGCGCCATTATTACCAAATGAGTCCAAACAGTGGCAAAGTGCTGTTATTCTTTTCTTGACTGCCGAAGGACAGACACCGCCGGACATTCATCAGACACTGCAGGATGTGTATGGGGCAGTAGTGGTATCGTGCTTCGTCCCTGTTCTTTGATTACTGGGGGTCCATTGCTTATCGCTTTCAAAGAGCCCAGTATTCCCATAACTGAGAAAGGTACTGCGAATCGCTGGAGAAATTAGGACGTGAAGTTAAGGCGAAATGTGCGGAAAGTGGTGTTTCTGCTTCATGATAACGCATGTTCCCATATTGCAAATGTTTCGAGGGTCATTTCTAAAGTAATGACTTATTTTTTTTGTGATGACTTTGTGTGTTCACGCCATATTTTGTTGGTGCAGTGCTAATACATGAACGCCCCTCATTCATTTTCAGGTGGTTCCGTTGGCGCCAGCAAAGGAGTGATCCAAAATGGAGTCTAATATGGAAGCACGGATAAACCAGAGATGTGTGATTAAATTCCTTACTGCCGAAGAAATTGCGCCGTTTTAAATCCATCGTCGTTTGTTAAAGGTGTATGGAGACGATAAAATAGACGAGAACAATGTGAGGCGATGGGTTCGGAAAGGGTGTGCATGACAAGCCAAAGTCTGGTCGACCATACACAGCTGTCACAGATAACTGCACTGGGCAAAACAATTAGGGGATCAGTTTAGATATCTAGGGTCTGAAGTATTGTCTTCGAGAGAGTGAACTAAAATGGTTCGACGTCTTTCTGTCGGTTCTACTGAGTGGAGACAACAACATTAGACAACTGAGAGAGTGGTAATAACAGAAATTTGATGCAGAAGGGATTGGTGTTGACTTGTGCTTACTGTACTAAACGAATTATTCAAGAAGTTGGGTTCAGATAGTGTAATGAGCAGGTAGTGCAATGCAGCAACTACAGGAAGGTTGGAAGAGGGACAAAAACAGAAGAAAGTGGCTGCAGCTATTGGAGTACAGAAGGAATCTTAGGGTTTAACGTCCTGTCGACAGCTTGGTCATTAGAGACGGAGTTTACGCTCGGATTTTTAGGTAAGGGTGGGGAAGAAAAGCGGCCATGGCCTTTAAAGGAAACCATCCCGGCATTTGCCTGGAGAGATTTAGGGAAAGCTATTGGAGTGTCCCAAAGTGTAATTTACAGGACGTGGACGCGATTTCAGACAACAGGAACCGTTAAAAGAAGGCAAGGCCAAGGTAGTCCAAAGGGTAACATGATTAAAAGATGATCGTTATTTTCGGTTAACAGCCCATCGAGACAAGAAGCTGAATGCAACTCAGCTGCAACGTACTCTCCAGGCAGCAACAGTACGCGCAGTATTAACACAAACAGTCGGAAATCGCCTTCGGGAATGTGGCCTCTACACACGGAGGCCTATGGTGTGTGCCACATTAAAACCACAACACTTTTTAGCCCGCACAAACTGGACGAAGGAACATCAGGATTGGAGTCGTAACGAATGGCGCCTGGTTCTGTTCACAGAAGACTCAAGATTTTGTGTGCAGCCGGACAATCGTCGTTCCTTCATCTGAAGAGAACGTGTAACTGGTAAAAATCCTACTTATGTGTAGAAAACCACACTATATCATGGTGCTGGAGGAATTGTGTGAGCAGGAGTCAGTATTGTGGCGGACGTACGGACCTCTGTGTCGTTCAGAATGGCTCTTTCACAGCTCAGAGGTATAGAGGCGATCCTTCGACCTTTTGTTGTGCCCTAAGCTGGTGCCATAGGAGATAGTCTCCTTTTGGTGGACGATAACGCTTATCACAGAGCTGCATTGCGGACAACATGCTTGAAGCTGAGGGAATTGAACGAATGAAGTGGCCAGCTGGTTCTCCATACTTGAACCCGACTGAGCATGTCTGGGATGCACATTGCAGCCAGAGCAGCACCTCCCACAACGGTTACAGAGCTGCATGTTGCACCCATGGAAGAATGGCCAAATATCCCTCAATAGCCGATTGATAATTTCATACTGTCTATGCCATGCTGGTGTGCCTTCCAAGACGATCACACACCATATTAGAGAGCAGCGAGAATGACGTTTTCACTATTTTGGTAGCCTCATGGTGTCTCTCTCTAAGTAAACGCTATGTAAGTCTCAAGTAAAGAGTTGAGACAGCAAAATATCGCACTGTATCATACACAAATTAGATTTGTAACCAACATATGAATAAAATACGTTACCATATGTATATTGTGTATGATATCTCACCTGATCCCCTAATTGTTTTGAGCAGTGTATATAGGGTATAGCTACAGTATTGTTTTGCCTGCTCGGCCAGCAACAGAGATGCTAGTTCTTCCCATCTAAGTAATAAAACATTCACCAGAAATGTCGGCTTAGCGGTTCTCTGGGAGTTGTTTGGTTGGGATAGGGGGATTAAATTGCTAAGGTTATTAGTCCCCCGGTGGGGAGAGGAAGGAGTGAGGATAGGAAAGGAAGGGAGGGGAAAAGGAAATGCAGTCGGGGAAGTAAAGAAGGAAGAAAGACTGCATTAGATCGGGGCCCGTGCTCGCCACGCACGTGCTCACGAAAGAACCGTGAAGCCCCTGGGGGTTGAGCGGTTCACTGCCTAACAGTTTGGTATCTGAACACCATATTTTTAAAAATATGGTGGACGATAAATAAAGCAGTTGATTTGGTCATATATCGAAATGAATGTGAATAAAACAAATAGAAATGTAATGTATTGTATATTATTTGCTTTCCTTTTTGCTACAGTATATATCACTAGTGTCCCGCCCTGACTTTTTTTTTCTTTATTGTTATATCATGGTAACCATACATACAGCCAGCAGGCTAGCAGCAGCTTAGGCGCTGCTCTTCAGCAGAGAGAATGTATAAGACAATGGACATGACGAGATTAAAAAAAAAATCCCTATGATATGGTATTGAAATGTGGAGCACTAACATCCCTTACACGTAGAAGCAGGGCCGTATTTCAGGTGTGAGACGCCCCTGTGCTGTAATTTATTTTACGTTCCCGCCCCCGGCGCATCTGGGATCCGAACTGAACTGATAAAAAAAAAAAAAAATAAAATAAAAAAGTCACTGCTATCATCACCACAACAATTTTAAAATTTATTGTAATCAAAACTCTGAATAATGATGATTCAATTAACTTTAAAATAATACTACAAAAAATTCTTTCGATGGCAAAATTTTGCCATCCTGGTCAGCTGCATATGTTGCACCTGCCTACAACGGCCCTGCGTAGAAGTAATTGACGAAAATACACAGTAGACAGATGATAAAAACATGTAGTCAGTTAAAAAAATCCTTGTGCCACGGTTGCGATAAAAACACAATGAGAAATTGGACGCTGGACACACGAAGAACACTCAGAGACACTGGTTAAAATTTGTGGTGGTGACACTTGTTCGTGGGCGGTGGACACACTGATTAAAACATAAAATGTTCAAATATTTAAAACTCTATCGGACTCAACTTCTAGGTTATTAGTACGTAGCTTACAAACCACTTAAAGTAAGGTAAATTAACCTAAGAACAACACAAACACCCATGCCCTAGGGGGGGGTCTCGAATCCCCGACGGCGAACGGCCGCGCACACCGCGGCACGACGCTCCAGTGTGCGCGGTTAATCCGCTGCGGCAACTAAAACACACTAAAGCACTGAAGACACTGACACTGGACGTAGCACTGTTTAAAACTACGGCACTGATGACCTCGCAGGGGAGGGAGGGGAAATGGAAAGCGCGGGAGGAGGGGGTGGGAGAGGGCTGGGAGGGAGCGTAGGGACGTCAGGGTTGGAAGGGGGATAGCTAAGCGGTAGGAAGGAAAAGGAGATAAGGGGGGAGATGGGGTGTTGCATCCACGGGGAGAGGATCAGGTTTGGTGGGAGGGATAGATTTCAGAACAGAGGGCGGCATGCGGTACGGGGAGGTGGCGGAAGTTACCCTGGGAGAGGATGTGGACAGTGTGCAGGTGGAGGGAGGGAGGGAGGGAGGGATGCAGTAGTGGAGGCGAGGCAGAGGCGCAGGATTGGTGACGACGTAGTAGACCAAAGGGTTACGGAAATCTATTTTATTGTTGATGTGAAGTATCTGGATGTGTTCGAGGTACTGCAGGAGATGAGGGAATGGGATTAGGTCATAGAGGAACTACATGGGGAACGGGAGCCGGATACAGTAGGCGAGGCATAGAGCGTGGCGCTTAAGGATTTGGAGGGTCTTATAATAGGTAGGGGGAACAGAAACCCAGGCGGGATGGAAGATACAAAGGACAGGATGCATGAGGGATGGATAGGTGTACAAGATGATGGAGGAGCTGAGTCCCCATGTCTGGCTGGTGACGAGTTTGAGGAGGTTGAGGTGGGACTTGGCTTTCTGACAGACGGTGCAGAGTTGGGAGGCTCAGGAGAGGGTGGGGGTGTGGTGGATAGGACGATTGTGGACAGTGAGGTAGAAGTCGTGGATGTGGAAGGAGGGGGTGATTCGACCTATGATGATTGCCTGGAATTTGACAGGATTGACGGAGAGGATCCAAAGGTTGCTCCATGCAGTAAACTCAGTGAGGCATTGGAGCAAATGATGGGAACGGGCAAGGAAGGGGGCGAGGACTAGGAAGGCGGTGTCCTCAGCATATTGCAGGAGATGCACAGGAGGATGAGGTTGGCGCATATCGGCAGAGTAGATGAGGTAAAGAAGCAGAGAAAGGAGGGATCCTTGAGGCACCCTGGCGGAGGGGTAGTACAAACGGGAGATGGAGCTGCAGACAGTGAGATAGGAGGGGCGGTGGGTGAGGAAGGAAGTAATAAGGCCCATCCTGCCTTTGAATAGGTGGAATTTATATTCTATATCTATAAAATCGATGTGTGTAGGTCTCTATATTTTATTGATTACTATATTCTATCTAATATTAAATGCAAATGCAGACCATGTTTAAATAATCTTCAGTGTGTTTAATCTATATGTATATGCTACTATCACAGTTTTACGTAAATGTAAAAGTTTATATCTGGCACTTAGAACGACAGTAGTGCCTCTGACTTTTCAAGAGCCAGATGTAAACTTTTACGTGTATGTTAATAAATACCTTGATCCGATCGCTATCAAATTTCACGGAATCACCTGCTGTGTTAATCTGAAGATTTCCTGACTTCACGAAAATAGCTTCAGCCGCCTTGGAATCCATGGGGAACATACGTACATACACAGATACACACATCCATTTTTATAGATATACATTACGTTGTGGCGTCGCTATTCGCCACAACGCCGGCGGCCAACGGAAGTCTCCGCGCCAGTATACGAAGGAGCGATAAGCCGCTCCACAGAACTTGGGCCGCCGGGAGCGCCCGCAGTCTCGGTACCTCTTTGCCCATCTCGCGCGCCGACCAATAGGAAGAAGGGGGCTCGTCTAGATGTGTCGGCGCACCACATCAACGGCGCAGTAAGTACGAAGCAGATCCACGAGGTCGACAGTTCCTGGAAGTTCATCATAGGAGAGCCAGCAGTCTACTTAGGACATAGCTGCAACAATTTTGTTTTGCCTAGCAGAACAGTTTATTATTACATTGAAAAACTGTGTACTCGTTAAGAAGACTTTGTACCACCACAAGCGCAGCAAAGTTAAGTATTGAATTCATTTGTAATAAAAGAATGTGGATCAATTCTTTTAGTTACAGACCCATGTCCATCCATAGCCTTGCTCGTCACGGTCCACCTCCGCATCCCGGGAATATAATACATTCACACAACAAAATTAATAGTTTACCCCTTTCTCTGCCTTTGTTATCAGTAAAAACTACACATATACAGGGTATAACATGGAAGAGTGCAGACATTTCTACAAGTGATTCAGAACAGTGTGGAGGTTCGAGTCCTCTCTGGGGCATGGGTGTGTGTGTTGTCCTTAGGTTAGTTTACCTAGGTTTAAGTAGTTTGTAAGCTACGGACTGATGGCCACGCAGTTTGGTCCGATAGATTTACAAACATTTTGAACATTTTCAGAACAGTGTGCCAAACAATATTATATGCGGGTATTTTGTCGTTTGGAGACTTTTAAATGTAACTATTAAAACCAAATGGGTGATTTGTAGCAATCAGCCGTTTTTTTAACTGCTTTATTGTACAGATCCAGATTTCTGCATGTGACGTGCTGTGCATATCCATTTATGGGGGTTAAAGAATGCACATGTATAGCATACTGGTATTTAAAAAAAGTATGCATTGAGAATGGCAAGTCACTTGCTGAAATATGGATATGCACAATAAAGCAGTTTGCTGCAAATCACCCATTTGGAATTCATACACAGTCGTGGGCGCAAGGAACCTTCTTTATGAAAGGCTATATGATAACTGTTAAAAGTGGCATGTTTTTAGGTTAGGGCCAGGACGGCTATATTGCCTGAGCTCAGGGGTAAAGCGTGCGGCAGTCCTCGCGATAGTGAGACTGGAGCAGCGGCAGCCTGCTTGCGCAAGCGTCAGCAAATATTTGCCGCCGCTCCCGCCAGTAGCGACCACGCGGCCCGGCCGCCCACACCCGAAAACACACCGCCTGCTTGTCCCGGCTCCTCCAAACACTTGTTCCACTTACATCCCTATTTTCTCTTGTAGTATCTCGGTTTTTGTTTCAACATGCACTCCCAGTGCCTTTTCAATTTGTTCACTAATTATTTGCTAAATGACTTCTGCATGATCGGTTTCTTCCTCCGTCGCAAACATCGATTATGACGTTCGGCAGTTGTTCAAAATTGTTACGTCAAATTCTATTTTGATGCATTGTCCCTGTGTACTGGCACCATTTTATGGAATCGTCAGCTGACAATATGAAATTCATGAGTAGTGTCTGGCACATTTTCTTAGCAAAAAATTCAAATGTTCAAATGTTTGTTAAGCTTATGGGACTTAACTACGGGGTCATCAGTCCCTAAACTTACAAACTACTTATCAACTACCTTATACTAAGGACGGCACAAATATCCATACCCGAGGGGGATTCGATCCCCCGACCGTAGTGGCCGTGCAGACCGTGACTGGAGCGCCTCAGTCCCCTCGGCCACCGCGGCCGGCTCTTAGCAACACCTTACATAAAATGTGCAACTTTCACCTCCTTTTTCATCTTACGTTTCACTATGTTACAAATGTCCAAACTCTGTAAACCTAAGGGACCAAACTGCTGAGGTCATTGTTGGATATTACTTAAAGTAACTCAGGCTAACGCCAACACACACACCCATGACCGAGGGAGGACTCGAGCCTCCGGCGGGAACATTGCGCATTCTGTGACATGGCGTCACAAACAGTGAGGCCATTACAGCACGACCGAAACTATCTTACCCCCCCCCCCCCCCCCACCAATCGTCTTGAATGTAAGGTTTCGTAGTCTGTCCTTGACGCTGCGCTCTTCATTCGAGTTGTTCTGCAGCTTGACATTTCAGTCACTGTACATCGCCAAATAACTTCTGCAGTTTCGTCTGGAATACAGCCCAGTTTGTCAGCTTGTTCTTGTTATTGTCATACCACTGTTTGGCGGTCCCCTCCATACAGAAAATGACATTAGCCAGGCGTAATGTCTCGTTCTAGTTGTTGAATTTAGAGCTACGCTCGTATCCCTTTAACCACCTGTTTAGGTCCTGACCACTACCGACAGAGAATAATGATGGTTATTTCACATATTGGCAAACTTTACGCGTCATTAATACAAATAAACAATCCCTGAGACGGATTTTCGTCTTTAATATGTCACAGACAATAATTATAAATCTGAAGCATAGAATTAAAATTTGTGATGCGGCCGGGAATCGAACCTGGACCTCCATGCTTACTAGGCAGACGTCTTAACGGTTAAGACGTCTGCCTAGTAAGCATGGAGGTCTGGGTTCGATTCCCGGACGCATCACAAATTTTAATTCTATGCTTCAGATTTGTAATTATTGTCTTTTACGCGTCGTGTTAGTCATTTCCTCTTCCGTAGACCCTAACATCTTCCACTCAATAGAGTATGGCTAGAACTCTGTTTTCTTGCCATGCAAAATGTTCAAATGTTTGTAAATCTATCGGACCAAACTGCGTTGTCATCGTTCCGTAGCTTACAAACTACTTAAACTAAGGTAAACTAACCTAAGGATAACACACACTCTCACACACACACACACCCCCATGCCCCAGGGAGGACTTGAACCTCCGACGGCGAGCAACAAGAGAGGTGCTTTAGACCGCTCGGCTACTCCACCGCGGCCTCGCCATGTAAAGGACGGCTCTGTCGTGCCTGATAGGAACCACTTTGCTGACGAGAATGATGATAATCTCAGACCCGGCTCTCCACCAGAAAATCTCATAGAACGTAGGTAGTTAATTAAAAACACACTAGTTTAAACTCAGCGATGATGTTTTAAGCACTTGTCACACGCATACACGAGCACAGAGGTCTACACAGTATATGTACACTAACAGAAACTTCTGGAACATGTTTTTTAAAGACCTGACCGCCATTTGACTGAAAGTTTTATTTATTATCACTACCTGGTTTCGGCATTAGGCAATTTTCAAAAGCTATGATAACAGTTGTCAGATAGGCTTCCTTAGGTCATGGTCAAAAAATAAAAACAATAAAATATTCGGAGAAAAGGGAAGAAGAGGGGGAGAAGGAGATGAATTGAGGAGGCGAAACTGAACAAAGACTGGGCTTGAGCGGGGGGAAAAGATGAGCCGAGAGGGGGGAGCGATGAAAAGAGAGAGAAGGAGAGGAATAGATGGTCTGAGAGTGAGAAGAGAGGGGTGGACTAACAAGAGTGTGAAGTAAATAAGTACCTGGGCAATGCTGGGTTTTAAGCTAGTTTGGTAAGGTTGTACAATTGCGATCATTTCGGACAAATGTCATTGTAACTTGAAATATATTGAGAAAAGAAATAATTTTAACTATGTCACTTGTTCTTGGAGCTTTAATGAATATGTAACACAAATATTAGACAATTACAAATTTTGGTATAAAAACAAAAAAGGTTACAGAATTGAGAAAAAACGATCCGGACTTAACTACGGGGTCATCAATCCCAATGAACTAGCTTATACTAAAGACGACACAAAAATCCATGCCCGAGGGGGGGATTCGAACGCCCCACGGGGAACGACCTTGCGCATCTAGCATAGCGCCTAATGCGCTCGGCCGATCCGCCGCGGCTGTGATAAATTCATGGTACAAATTTGATCACTGGCATCGACCACATAAAATGCACTTTTTCCCTCGGGCACTAACGCATACTTCGTGGTGCCAAACACTGCATTTTTGGCAGCGAATCCAGTCACCCTTAGCTACTGATTTTTAAGAGCGCTTTAGACTAAGTAACACAACTTAGCATTTAACAGGCAAAAATTTATATTTCCGTAGCATAAATTGGTGTATTCTTGGATAAGACAGGAACACTACAACACCACACGAAGGCAAGTGCTACCAACACTACGAGACTGACAAATGACGCGAAACCCTATGTAGATCGAAATGGTACCTATATCGAATTTGTACCACCTTACCCTATGTATGAAAAGTAAGGTACGAAGATATGTCTGACTAGCAAGAGCGACAATAAAGATGTTCCATGTTACCTAATGTAATATATGTCAAACATGTGTATCATGTGGACGGTCCATAATAAAATTTAGCCACTTTTTTGTTTTTAACGTTGGCTGCCGTGAGGCCGCCGACGGCCACAGAAGGCGGCTCTGGCGCGCCTCTGACGTCATCGCGGCAGTCAACGTGTTACAATCATCGCACAAACGTGAAAATGACAGTTATGGAAATAAGTGTTCCTGGAATAGAAAGGAACCTGAAATAGCTCAATAACAAAAGGTCACTAGACCAAACGGTACAGTTCTACATAGAGCATGCTATTGAAATTTCTCCTTTTCTCTGGTACAACAAGCTGTTTAAGGACGTTGTATATACTTAATCTGTGGATACTGTCATAAGCCTTTGAGAAATCCACAAATGTCACCAGAAACCGATGGTTGAATTCCCAGCACTTTTCCCAGATTTGCCTCATGGTGAAAATTTGATCAATGGTCGATCTTCCTGTCCGGAGAAAAATGTGTGGAGCATGAGCGCCACACTCGTCTACTGCAGCCCAACAAATCAGCCATAGCAGAACATTGTATTTCCACGGGACACTCCATGGATTATTCTGCAACAAAAATTTAGGCAACGGCAAGATCCTTTTGGGATTAGATTATTAAGTAGTCCGTTGAAATATGGTTGACAGAAGACCTGATTAATCGGGATGGCGGCTTTCGAATGCATAAAGCATGAGACCCTGTAATTTCTTTAATTGCTTCACAGAGACATAGGTCTAGTGTGACCTCTGACAAAAGTGATTTCTTTCGACCACCGCGCTTACGATGCACGAAGGCGCATTGCGACAGATGGCGCAAATGTAAGTACACCATTAGGCAGACGCGGCTCGCTTCTACCGCAGAGCGCGAAAAATTCGATAGGGGACGCGCTAGTACCATCCTCACTGCGCAGGCTCCGCCGCGCCAATCTTCGGTATATATACAACGACGCGCACCAGTATTCTTCAGTCTCGTACTCGCCTGAAGATAGCTGCATGTTTGTCAGCCGAAATATCGTTGGACGACGTCAACATTATCCGGCTGCAAGCCTGAAATATGATGGACCAATCAGTGCGCCGGGAAAACTTCAAGATACACATCGATCAAGTTGCTCATGAACTTTCTTTTCTCTGTTCTCGCACATTGTCTATCCAGCATGTGTATTGCTCTTGATCTCTCACAGTTTATTCACATGTCAGATTGTACCATTTCCTCCTAGTTGTTAGCCTTTTCTCTCCTAGAATTTCTTTGGCTGCTTCAGTTACAGAAGTTTTTGTATGTTCCCATCGCTTGTTAACACTCATTTCATCAGCCTTGTTCGATGCCAATACTTCAAACTTATTGTGGACTGTGATATTATACTACTGATGCAACTCTGGACCATAAGCTTCTCGATATCAATCTGTGTCTTGAGCGTGATGCTCTTTTTTAATTTGTAGCACAGCTGCAACAGTAATTTTCCGACGATTAGGTATTGGCTGTATCCTTATCTGCTCCTCTCTACGATCTTACATCCATTAGAAACTTCCTATGCCTCTCATCTATCAACAAATGATCTATCTGATTAACGGTGTTACCATCAGGGGAGACCCAAGTGCCTTTATGGACCTGTTTGTGAGTGAAAGATCTTCAGCTCACCACCAGATTCTGCTGACGTAACGCAAAACTGATTAGCAGCAGGCCATTTTCATTTGTTTCTGCATCTAAACTCTCTTTTCCAATGTTTGGTCTGCACATGTCTTCCTGTCCCAGTTTGGCATTGAAGTCTCCCAACATAATCGTAAGATATCTGTTGCTAATACTCTTCATGTTCTTTCCAGTTCTTCATACAATTCACTTTTCTCCTCCTCATCACTTACGTTTGTTGGTGCATATGTATTAACAATGGTTAGAGCTCTATACTTATGTTTTATGGTTAGACATGATATTCTCTTTCTGACTGCAATGAATCTCTTCACTTGTCACACGGTCACTCACGACGAACCCATGTCCATGCTTACCATTCTCATCCCAACCTCCATAAAAGATAACTGATTTCTTCTCACGTATTATCCCTTCCCCACATCACCTTGTTTCTTATATTGCAGTAATGTCCATTTTATATCCTTCTAATTCAGAGACTACTATCTTAACAACTCCAGGTCTACACAGACGTTTAACATTCCACGTGCCCACTCGTAAACCAGGGTGCCTAACCGTTTTTGTCTTATGGGTTCCATCCTTTTCCGAGGCACATTTGTGATGTTTTTTGTGGGGACAAATGTCCCCAGGCTGCGCTACAAGCGCTGCGCAGGGTTAGCTCAGTAGTGTGGCTGCCATTTTCGTGATCCTGAACTGGCAGGATTTTTATTCAGGGTTTACTCCCCTAGGAAAGCTGGCTCCACTACGCCTCTAAAGCCCACCCTGCCCTGTGTTGTGGGACACACTTGGTCTGTCTCTTCTGTCAAGGCCTCCCTGGCTTGGGTGGCCCTGCTGGCAGATACACAACCGCCGGCAAAACCCTCGATTTCATCGAAGCTGTCAAACCCTCCCACCACCACCACCTAGAGAGAAGGCCGCGGCGCTCTCGTGTGACGTCAGGCAGAGTAGGCTGCGCGCGCATAGCTGACTGACTCGCTTCAGCATAGTGGGCCGTGCCCCAGCGGCTACCAAGTCAGCTATGCGCGTGCAACCTACTCTGCCTGACGTCACACGAGAGCGCCGCGGCCTTGTCTCTAGGTGGTGTTGCTCCCACCCGGCACTGAAGGTGCCTACCATAAGGCGGTGTCTCCCGGGATGGTCATTCTTAACGGCTACAATTAAATGTTTGCAGTGAAGATTTATGCTCCAGATAGCATAGCGATGAATGAAACATTCCTTTAAAAGATTTAGACGTTTCGTTTTGAAGCTTAGTGATTAGTTTTCATTAATAATGACTAGCTCCAGAAAAGTGACGATACGTATTGTAGTTTTATCGCTGATCAGTTCTGTAGATTAGGAAGCGAACTTTTATCCACTGGCGGAAGACAGATCTAGGGTATCTCTCGGTACGTAAACAGAATGAAAAGGCTACAACTCAAGCTATCATGTTTGCTGGCTTATCAATGTCCACTTCGATGTGATGAATTACCTCTTATGTACACAAAAATACAAGTTTGATTACAATTTTGTGGACACAATATGTGTTTTGATTTCAGTTGTTTACTATTTTATTTAAAAAGTTACGATTGCAGTGTCTGAAATTTGTGTTTTAGTTGGAATCGTCACCAGAGAAACTTCGAAGTCAAACATTTAACTTTTACATACACCACATGACACTGCGCATAACTGTTAAATTGTGCTTACAACAGAAAACAACAATTTTACTTAAACCTCCAGACCTTCAGTGAACACACGCATACGTCACTTATCACCAACGATATTAATTAATTTACGAATAAGCTACCTTCAGCTACTTCAAGACTAATAACTTTAGTTAATCAGTAAATAATAAGTAAGTCTAAAATTGTACAGAAAATACATATTCATGCTTCTGAAACCAGCAGTCGTCTCCACTGACAATACAGAGCGGGACGGAGGGAACTGTGTCGTGAAGATAGTAAAACAGACATTGCTGTTTTAGTAGCCATTCCTGTGGAGTATTGTGTGTTTGGATTTGGATGGTTTGTCTATGTTTATGATTCTGGTCCTAATCACCCACCAGGTTCATCGAATCAAAGTCGACCTTCTGTCAGAAGATTAAAAAAAGCCCTGGACAATAATGGATTCAAAATCTAATACGGTAAGTAAACATTCACTGTTAGTTGCGCTAGTGTGCAGACAGAAAAACGAAACTGAGATCCATTGTGCTGAACAGATCTAGATTCAGACGGCCTGCGTATGTGAGGCAATTGTTACTAGGAAACATTTATTTATTTAGATTCAGATTAAAGTGATTTACCTGTTGATAATCAGTGGCACCTTGGTAGGCTGCAGCTGTAAATTTCCGTGTAAAGAGATTTATATAAATACTCCGGAAACTGTTGTTATTGCATGGTGAAGTTAGCATGCCACCATTATGCACCGCGTTCTTTCACGTCTAATGTACGTACGTAAGAGCCACAATCTATCGGATGTTCTCTTTTATGGTTGTTAAGTGAACTATGTGACGGGAACAGTTGAATAGTTTTATATTTTATCTAACGTACTGTGACACCATGATTAACTAATTTTGTCGTTTTATAATTATTTTTTGTAATTGTGTTGTATACTGGTGAGTGATGTAATATCTTTGCTGACTTTTCTTTGTAATGATTAACTATGTATCTATAAATGCGAATGTAATTTGCTGTCGATAATTTTGTGCTTTGTTCATATCGTGAAAATCTGAATATCTAAAAGTCAGTATAAATTTGAAAACTTAATAATCACGGAATAATGTAGACAGAGAGGTAAAAATTGACATACATGCTTGGAATGACATGGGGTTTTATTAGAACAAAAGAAAAAAAAAAGTTCAAAAAGTGTCCGACAGTTGGCGCTGGACAGCAAAACGTAAGTGACTGCTACCGTGACGGGTGAGATGTACTCCCATTTGTTACAGAATCGCATCATCTGATAAACACCTGGTGGAACGTACGATTTTTATGCAGGATGGCGCTCCACCCCATATTGCTAAACGCGTGAAAGATCTCTTGCGCGCGTCGTTTGGTGATGATCGTGTGCTCATCCGCCACTTTCGTCATGCTTGGCCTCCCAGGTCCCCAGTTTTGTGTCCCAGCCTCGTCGCCGCTTTTGTGTCTCGTTTCCGTCGTAGTTGTCGGTGGCCGAGTGGAAAGACCAACACAGGAATAAAGGATGCACGCTTGTGCAGGTATGAGGTGACCAGCCAGTGGGACAGCAGAAACTAGAAACACTAGAGTAAATTAGAACGAGAGATGTATTTCTTAGAGACTTAGTAATACTTAACTTTTACATAGCTCAGTATTGCAGAATGCTGATACATAGTTGAGCTAGAGGCCTGCCTAGTGCCTATCCGATAGCCAAGTCTTCACTGGTGCCTATCTGATTTCGAAGTGTTAACTGGTTCCTATCTAAGTCCCAAGTGAACGATGTCGTTCAGTGGTGGCCACGAGCGGAGTTGTAGCAGAGGGCGCTCGTGGATGACGTCGTAAGAACGCCGCGCCGTGCGTGCATGGCGGCGCGCGGCGAAAGTAGGTGGCGCGCACTTTAGACTTCTGCGACACCACACCCCTCCCCCCCCCCCCCAAACCGCCACAGCGACGGCACTGGGAGGAGGGCCTGGGCGGGGGCGTTACTGGTGGGACGGGCGTCGGAGCTGAGGCTGGGATCGAGACGCCGTCCGCGTCCCGGTATACACCTTGCGATCCCCCGGGAAACCCACCAAAACCAGGGGAAGGGCGCACGCCCCCGCCCAGAGGGAGCAGGTCATCATCTTCTGAGGTGCGTGGCTCAGGCGGCGGGGGCACGCACTGTCCCGGAGTCCCTCTCGTGGACGGTGGCAGCTGAGGCGGCGACAGCGGCGGGGACGTCTGCGTCGAAGGCCCGTCGATCTCCAAAGGTATGATCTCGTAGTCCGGGGACGCTGTGCCCGGCGGGGAACGATGTGGCTGTGCTCCCTGGCGGTGAACTGGGTCTGGAATCAAGAAACCAGAGAAAGGATCCCGCGGCCTGTGCAAGCGCAATTGGTTTGCGTGGCGCCGCAGCTCCGACCCTGTGGAAGAACGTACAACATACAAATTGCGACCGAGCACGCGCTGAATGGTGCCCGGCAACCATCTTGTACGTCCAGCAAACACCTTGTACAGCACCGGCGTCGAAACCTGAAAACGCGTAGCGCCATACGAACCGACTCGCTGCGTGGGAGGCTGCAGCAGGTGAAGGAGCAGCTCGGCAGGGGACGGGCCGTCACGTGGCATGCACCGATACGTAGACAGGAAAATTTGAAGAGTTTGCTGCCTGGAGTGCTGACCTTTCATCTTTTCCAAGTGTGACTTGAATGTTCGAACGGAACGTTCTGCTTCACCTTTGGACTGAGGGTGAAAAGGTACGGTGGTGATATGCTGAATGCCATTCACACGACAAAACTGTTGAAATTCCGCACTAACAAACTGAGGTCCATTGTCACTGACGATAGTTTCAGGCAAACCTTCGATGCAAAACACTGATGTTACGGCACTGATTGTACTAGACGCTCTCGTTGATTTTTTTTTTGTTTTTTTTTGTGGTTTTAGGGCGCACAACTTCTATGGTCATTAGCGCCCAGCCAAGAACATAGATTCGCTATGATCTCAAAAAAATGGTGACTGTCAGAACATCAACAAGAGGCTAAAAACGAAAGATAAAAGACAATTAAAAGGGTTAAATATCCTTGGATAGGTTGGCCAAGTTGATAAAACGGAAAACTCGAGCAGCTGCTCGTGTGTCATCAGCTAAAATTTCCTCCAGAGTAGACGGAAAGTGAAGGGCTACACGGAGATGATTAAAATTAACACAAGTCAGTAAAACATGTCGCACTGTCAGCAGTTCACCACAGGAGCATAGCGGTGCAGGTTCGGCGGATAGCAAGTGACGGTGGCTGAAACGGCAGTGACCGATCCGCAACCGGGCCAGGATGACCTCCTCCCGCCGAGAGGGGCATGAGGAGGTCCTCCAAGCGGTCGGGATCGGTTTGACAGTTCGCAATTTATTGTTGTACAGTGAAAGCCACACACTGTGCCATTGCGACACGATACTCCGGCGAAGAGCCCGTTGAACATCGTCCGATGGGACGCAAAAGATAGCCATGCGAGGCAAAAGAGCTGCTGCCTTGGCTGCTATGTCGGCGGCCTCATTCCCGGGCACACCCACATGGCCAGGGACCCACAGGAAAGAAACGTGACACCTGTCATCTGCCAGCAACTGGAGGGAGCGTTGGATCCGATACACGAGAGGATGGTTCGAGAAGGGGTCCTTAAGACTTTGCAGGGCACTAAGGGAGTCAGAACATATGGCATAGAAAGGTTGGCGGTGGCGGCAGGTATACAAAACGGCCTGGTAGAGGGCGAAAAGCTCAGCCGTGAAGTTCGAGCACCGGTCAGGGAGCTTGTATTGGAAACGGTTGTCCCCGACGACGAAGGCAGATCCGACACCGGCAGTGCTCTTGGAACAATCAGTGTAAATAAATACGGCATTATCGAACCGCGAACGGAGTTCGACAAGCCTCGAGCAGTATACCAAATCCGGAGTGCTCTCCTTGGGGAGCGAACTAAGTTCAAGGTGTGTGTGAACCTGGGCCTGATGCCACGGTGGCAATGGGCTTTCGCTCAACCGAAGGGTGGAAGGAAGGGTAAAATCGAGCCGCTGTAGCAGGCGGCGAAACCGAACTCCAGGTGGAAGCAAGGCAATCGCAGACAACTGATATTGGCGATCGAGTGAGACGTCAAAAAATAATCTGTAAGATAGATGGTTGGGCATCGACCGTAGGCGGCATGCGTACCGACACAAGAGTATGTCACGTCGAGTGGTCAAGGGTAATACAGCAGCCTCGGCATACAGACTTTCAACAGGGCTGGTATAAAATGCACCGGTCGCCAGACGTAATCCCCGATGGTGGATAGAGTTGAGACGGCGGAGAATCGACGGCCGTGCTGAAGAGTATACAAGGCTTCCGTAGTCGAGCTTCGACTGAACAATGGCCTGGTAAAGGTGAAGCAGGACGGTACGATCCGCTCCCCATGACGTGCCACTGAGGACACGTAGAACGTTAAGGGATCGGGCACAACGGGCAACCAGGTAGGACACGTGTGTGGACCAGCAAAGTTTCCGATCCAACATGAGTCCCAAGAATTTCGTAGTCTCCACGAAAGGGAGAGAAACAGGGCCGAGACGTAAAGAAGGTGGAAGAAATTCCTTGTATCTCCAGAAATTGATACACACAGTTTTCTCAGTAGAGAATCGGAAGCCGTTTGCGATGCTCCAGGAATATAGACGGTCAAGACAGCGTTGGAGAGAACGCTCCAAGAGACACGTCCGCTGGGCGCTACAATAAATTGCGAAATCGTCAACAAAAAGAGATCCGGAGACGTCGGCTGAAAGGCAATCTACGATCGGATTGATTGCAATGGCAAAGAGCGCCACACTCAAGACGGAGCCCTGTGGTACCCCATTCTCCTGGCAAACGGTATCTTACAAAACAGAGCCCACCCGTACCCGGAACTTGCGATCCGCCAAAAACGCTTGAATGAAAAGAGGAAGGCGGCCCCGAAGGCCCCATGTGTGCATTGTGCGGAGAATGCCCGCTCTCCAACAGGTATCGTATGCCTTCTCCAAGTCGAAGAACACTGCTACTGTTTGACGCTTCTTTAGAAAGTTGTTCATAATGAAGGTCGACAACGTAACGAGGTGATCAGCAGCAGAGCGGTGTCGACGAAAACCGCATTGGATATTAGTCAGGAGGCGGCGAGATTCGAGGAGCCAGACCAACCGAGCGTTAACCATGCGTTCCATCACCTTACAAACGCAGCTCGTCAGAGAAATGGGGCGATAACTGGAAGGAAGGTGTTTGTCCTTCCCTGGCTTGGGGATGGGGACAACAATGGCTTCACGCCAACTTGTGGGAACATGACCTTCAGTCCATATGCGATTGTAGGTACTAAGAAGAAAGCACTTGCCCGCAGGAGAGAGGTTCTTCAGCATCGCAATATGAATGGAATCGGGCCCGGGAGCAGAAGACCGGGACAGGGCGAGAGCACGGTCTAGCTCCTGCATGGTGAAGGCGACGTTATAATTTTCACGATTAAAAGAGCGGAAAGAAGGCGGCCGTGCCTCCTCTACCTGTTTGCGAGGGAGAAAGGCAGGGTGGTAATGGGCAGAGCTCGAAACCACCGCAAAGAAACGGCCCAATGCGTTTGAAACATCAGCGGGGTCCACGAGGACTGCGTTCTCCACGGTCAGGCCAGGAATCGGGGAGTGGACCGTGATGCCGGATAAACGGCGTAGGCCACCCCAGACAACCGTGGAGGGAGTAAAACGGTTAAAAGAACTAGTAAAAGCAGTCCAGCAAGCTTTCTTGCTGTCGTTTATGATACGACGGCATTCCGCTCTCATACATTTATAATGTATGCAATTCTCCAAAGTCGGGTGGCGGCGGAAGGTGCGTAAAGCACGGCGCCGGGCTCGAAGCGCGTCGCGGCAGGCTGCAGTCCACCAAGGGACCTGGACACGACGTGGAGAAGAGGATGTACGAGGTATGGAACGTTCAGCAGCGGTGAGAATAACCTCTGTGAGGTAGTCGACCTGACTGTCACAGTTGGGAAAATTCTGATCGTGAAAAACAGCCACGGAAGAATAAAGCCCCCAGTTGGCTTTGGAAATGTTCCAACTGGATGGACGAGGAGATGGGGAATGATGCAGGAAGTGGATGATACAAGGGAAATGGTCACTTGAGTACGTGTCAGAAAGTGCATACCACTCAAACCGACCGGCAAGCTGAGGAGTGCATATTGCGAGGTCTATATGGGAATAAGTGTGTGTTGTGTCTGAAAGGAAGGTCGGTGCACCGGTGTTGAGGCAGACAAGATCGAGGTGTTGGAGAAGGTCCACCACAAGGGAGCCTCTCGGACAAGGTGCCGGAGAGCCCCATATGGGGTGGTGGGCATTAAAGTCGCCTACCAACACGAAAGGTGAAGGGAGCTGGTCAACAAGGTGTAGCACATCTGCCCTAGTAAGGGCAGATGACGATGGCGAATAGATATTACAGAGGGAGAAGGTAAATGTGGATAAGGTGATGCGGACGGCAACTGCCTGTAGGTGAGTGTGCAAGGAAATGGGATGGAAATAGACATCGTCTCGAAGGAGCATCAGAACCCCTCCATGGGCAAGGACACCTTCCACGGGTGGCAGGTCGAACCGCACAGAGGTGTAGTGTGGAAAGTCTGCACGATCACGTGGACGCAACTTAGTTTCCTGGAGGCAGACTAGAAGCGGGCAGTGCAATCGAAGGAGTAGTTTTAACTTCTCCCGATTAGAACGAATGCCGCGAATATTCCATTGAAGGAGTGCCATGATAAAAATGAGAGAAGAAATAAGGATAAAAACCAACTAGCAAGCGGGGTCACCTCGACGGCCGCAGAGGACCGGATTTCGAGGGAGCACTGCTTTCGCTGTCCAGGGGCAAAGGGTCGTGGTCCATAGGTTCGACCGACGCGCCTGCCACCTCCCTGAGTTGATCAGGAGGGGCAGTTTCCACCGCCGGTAGAGGGCCGGGTGCCCGGCAGACGGAGCGACCCGGTGAAACAGAAGACGGCCGAGGCCGGCAACTGTTGGACGGCGTGACGGATGGGTCACGCCTCGGCGGGGAAGGAGAGGAACTCTTTTTCTTGTCAGCTCTTCTGGAAGAGTGACGGCGGGAAGAGGCAGTTGACGGTTGGGAAGCCTGAGAACGCAGAAAATCCTCACGGACGGGTTCCTTTTTCAAGGTCCGGGCATCTTGTTTAGGTGCCCGCGGTTTACTAGAGGTTGACGAAGACTGTACCTTAGAAGCAGTAGGAGGAAGCGGGGACGTGGAACGGGCAATCTTCGGGCTGGCAGATCGCACAACTGTGTCAGCGAAAGTGAAGTCGCAAGTCTGGGTACTGGAATCCTTGGTAGGTCGAGTTGAGGTGACGACCTTACTGTATGTACCCACTGGGAGGACAGTGGGCTTTCGACTCGCCAACAACTTTCGAGCGGCAGATGTCGATACCCTCTCCGTAACCCGAATTTGCTGGATTACCTTCTCATCCTTGTATACAGGGCAGTCGCGAGAGGAAGCCGCATGGTCATCGTTGCAGTTTAGGCAGTGAGGGGATGGAGGTGGGCAATCCCCCTCATGGGCGTCCCTACCACAAGTGACACACTTTGCTGCATTTGGGCAATGTTCACGGGTGTGGTTGTACCTGTGGCATTGAAAACAGCGCGTTGGGTTAGGCACATAAGGGCGGATGGAGATGACTTCATACCCTGCTTTGACCTTCGACGGGAGGTCAACTCTGTCGAACGTCAAAAACACAGTACGAGTCGGTGTCAGTTGGTTATCGACCTTTTTCATGACCCTATGGACGGCTGTCACACCCTGGTCAGACATATACGATTGGATGTCTTCATCAGACAACCCGTCAAGGGATCTCGTGAAGACTACCCCCCGTGACGAGTTGAGTGTGCGATGTGCTTCCACCTTGACAGGAAGCGTGTGTAACAGTGAAGTCCGGAGCAGTTTCTGAGCTTGGAAGGCACTTTCCACTTCCAGCAACAATGTGCCATTGCGCTGACGTGAACATGTTTTAACAGGGCCAGCAATTGCATCTACACCTTTCTGTATAACGAAAGGATTGACAGAATTGAAATCCTTTCCGTCGGTGCGAGAGACGACAAGAAATTTAGGTACATTAGGCAGAGTCTTTTTTTGCTGAGGCGAGTCTAACTTACGTTTTTGGGTCAACGTCACTAAAGAAGAGAAGGAAGTCATCGCGGAAGTGTCCCCCGTGATTACCGGCGTCTCCGATGGCGCGCTCCTTCCTAGTGGGGGCCCTCTCCGAGGGCTTACCCGCCTTAGGTGATTGTTCACACCTCAGGTCACACCTCCCGAGAACTGACGGAGGGACCAATCGGCACGTTCGGAAGGTACCAGCTCGGGTAATCACCCCTCCCTGGGCCTGGCCTTTACCAGGGGGTACGTACGTGCCCTACTTGTCTACCCGGGGCGGGGAATCACGCGTTACCCCGTCACCTGCTACGCATGATTATGCGTGGGTCGGCCTTCAGACACGCACAGGGAGGAAAGAAGAAGAATAGAGGAAGAAAAGAGAAAGAAGGAAAGAAGTGTCTCAAACGCCGAGGCGGAGACGAATGAGGAGGAGAAGAAGGCTAGGAGAGTACAAGGAGAGAAAGACAGAAACAAAGGGTAAGAAAGGAAGGAACGAAGGAAGAAAAACGACAACAAGAACCACCGTATCTCACGAAATATGCCCGTCTCCGGGCGAAGGCATAAACCGGGAGGGAAGGTGAAGCAGCCTGGGGCAGAAGAAAGACTGCTCCGGCTCGGGGCCCCGTGCGCGCCACACACGTACCCACAAAAGAACTGTGGGCCCCCTGGGGGGACGATGTCGTTGAGTTCATGGCAATCACGAAAGGAAACTTGCTGAAAGCGTCTACAACAATTAACCATCGCGTATTCCAGAAAGGTCCGGCAAAGTCAATGTGTAAACGTTGCCATGGTCCCTTGGGGCGTGGCCAGTCTGAGAAACGTTGCGGAGGAGCCGCCTGATGCTCCGCACAAACTGTACACTGTGACGTCATGCTCTCTATCTGGGCGTCCATACCAACCCATGTACAATGACGTCTGGCCAATTGCTTTGTCCTAACAATACCCCAATGTCCTTGATGCAGGAGGCGTAACACTTCTCGTTGCAGGGAACGAGGAGCAATCACTCTTGTTTGGTCGCTGTCCGTATGTAACAACAGAACACCCTGACCTAAAGGTAATGCATGACGTTGTGCAAAATAACGTCGAACCAGAGGCCGATCAATGTCTTTGGCTCTGGCAGGCCACCCTGAGCGAACAAAACGTGCTACCACACTTAGGTCTGCATCCGCAGCTGTTTCCTGTGCAATCCGACGAGAGTTTCAAGGAAAGTCTGCGACAGCGGAAGCTTCTCTGGAGTCTATCTGATAACATGCCATTTCTGAAGAATCAAACGACACATCCTGGCCAACCGGAAGTCGGGAAAGTGTGTCCGCGTTGGCATGTTTAGAAGTAGGTCGGTACAAAATCTCATACCGATAATTTGACAATATCAAGGACCATCTCTGAAGCTTTTGTGCCGTTCGTGGCGGAATTGGCTTTGTGGGTGAGAACAACGACGTGAGAGGCTTGTGGTCTGTCAACAAATAGAATTTTGTGCCATAGAGATAATGATGAAACTTTGTGACGCCGTAAATGATCGCTAAGGCCTCCTTTTCGATCTGACTGTAATTCTGTTGCGTTGACGTCAGTAGCTTGGATGCAAAGGCAATAGGACAATCGTGAGAACCAATACGATGTGACAATATTGCACCCAGACCGTACGACGAGGCATCCACTGCTAGCACTACAGGCTTCTGGGGGGTCAAAGGGAATCAAACATGCATCACTGAGTAGTGCAGACTTTAATTTGTCAAAGGCAACTTGGCAATCATTAGACCATAGAAAAGGAACATTTTTCCTACGTAAGCGATGCAGTGGAGCTGCAATCTGAGACGCAAGTGTGCGCTCTGAGATCACAATATCATCGAAATAGCTCGGGCAACACGGTACAGAAACTGTCAGCTGTTCCACAAAGCGCTGAAAAATAGCGGGGGCGGAAGAACTGCCAAAGGGTAGGCGTTTTAATTGAAAAAGACCCATGTGAGTATTAATGACGAAAAACTTTGACTCGACATCAAGCGGAATCTGTAAGTATGCATCTGCTAAATCAATCTTAGAAAAGAAGCGAGACTGTCCTAATCTGTCCATCAGTTCCTCAGGTCTGGGCAGGGGATAAGTGTCTACAATTGTTTGACTGTTCACTGTTGATTTGAAGTCCGCACAGACACGACGTTTTCCCGACGGCTTGGGTATAACTACTGTGATATTCCTGGCCTGTGGCCACTTCATATTTCTGGCCGCTGGCCGTTTATTTGCTAACATCGTGTCTTAAACGCGGAAGAACGACAGCAGTGCAGCATATGTTGAAATGTGGGGTGGGGAGCAGTAGCATATGGCGCAGTAGGTGCTGGTTCCCGTGGGAAAGCCCGCCTATGTTACTGGTGCTCTCCTCGCATTGGCTGCTGCATTTCACGTCACGTGATTTCTTTTGAAATTACTTTTGTTTATTATAAACTAAATATTAATTATTCAGTGCTGAGAATTTATTATAAATATCTCTCAAGGACAGGCTAGGTTTTGACAGTTTTAAAAGTTTAAGGTGCCTTCTCTTATTGTAACAAGAGAAGAGCGATTTTGCAGAAGGCGCGTACGGCCTTGTTTTGGCGCGAAATAGAGCGTCAGGTGCCCTCTCGCAACGCGCCGCAGTTGCAGTCTCGAGCTGACCACTATAAGCGCCGGACAGCGCCGGTCATGAGTAAAGATTTTTGTAATAGTGATAACAGTCGAGGTCTCAACATGAGCTGTGGGCAGCATAGGCCGTATCATATTAACAATAGTTGCTAAATTTTTAATTATTTATTTAATAAATGGCATCCCTGACAATTATAAATCTCGCGAGTCGCTTATTATGCTTCCATCATAAAGAACTTTAGCCTCACTTGTATGCTGTAGAAGAACCAACGACCTGTGTGCTGTCTTCTGCGCTGGGGACACAACTATAGAAGACAACAGGTTAGTCAGAACTCTATGCTGTCCATAAAGTCTTGGACAGCAACTACAGCACCTCGTGCGTACTGTAGGGCGGTACAAACGCACACTGCTACGCAACAGCATCCGCAAGGATGTGGAGGTTTTTGGGGACTTGTGGGAGGAAGCAGTATTAACTTCTCCGTCCGCAAAGAAAACCCTAGGAAGCTAGTACTACTAAAGGCGAGGCCCACTGACTCGCAGAAGCAGGAGAAATCACCCCACTATCTTGCCAACGTTTATGTTCTGCAGCCGGCCGCGGTGGCCGAGGTGACTGAGGCGCTCCAGTCATGGTCAGCACGGCCACTACGGTCGGGGGTTCGAATCCCCCCTCGGGCATGGATATTTGTGCCGTCCTAGTTCGTAAGTAGTTTGTAAGTTTAGGGACTGATGACCCCATAGTTAAGTCCCATAAGCTTAACAAACATTTGAACATTTTTGTAAGTTCTGCAGCAACATTATCACGAATTGTGATAGGCACTGGACTAGCTTTACGAAACTTTGGAACTGCAGATTCTTTTAAAGTTACATGTGCCACGAAGTCTTTTGCACAGCCTAATTACGGCGAAAACAAGTCACTATATTTTTCACACAATGCACTGATTTTGTCCTGAGGCACTATTGAAGAAATTTGCAGTACATCTCTTTGAATTGATAATCCAAACAAGTAAAATGCATCTAGTCCAAAAATGTTCTGTGTAGATTTGGCCTGAAGAACAACAAAAGCAACTGTTTTTGTTACACCTTGAAAAGAGGCGGGCAGGCTACACGTTCCCAGCACGGGAATATTTTGACCTGTATATGCTGTTAGCACTTGCTGAGACGGCGACAATTTCTTGAAATTGCGCCAAATAGTAGCTCCATTCTTCCTCACGTTCGTTGTACTGGCGAAACGTAGGACGCGGTGCGGCTGCAGGTGTAGGCTGCTGATGTGACGGCTGTTGTTGAGTTGCCGTCAACTGCGCCACTGCTTGAAGTAGTTGCGTGGTTTGCGCCGTCTGTAACTGAATAATTTCCATTAAGTTTGGGTTCGGGGTAGTGGCCATGCTGACCGCTTAGGCGCCGCGCATACAAGAAACTTGTAACAAAACAAATGCAATAGGAAAGAGGACGCTCTGCAACAAAAAAAGTCCACAAAACACGCAACAAAATATCTTCCCCAAAATTCTTATAATAAGGGTGGGTGGGTGCTCCGACTGCTGCTGTCTGGCTGCTGCAAGCGGGCTGGTCCAAGGTTCTTCTATCGCTCCTCGTCGCCACTTTTGTGTCCCAGCCACGTCGCCGCTTTTGTGTCTCGTTTCCGTCGTAGGTGTCGGTGACCGAGTAGAAAGACCGACACAGGAATAAAGGATGCACGCTTGTGCAGGTATGAGGTGACCAGCCAGTGGGACAGCAGAAACTAGAAACACTAGAGTAAATTAGAACGGGAGATGTATTTCTTAGAGACTTAGTAATACTTAACTTTTACATAGCTCAGTACTGCAGAATGCTGATACATAGTTGAGCTAGAGGCCTGCCTAGTGCCTATCCGATAGCAAAGTCTTCACTGGTGCCTATCTGATTCCGAAGTGTTAACTGGTTCCTATCTAAGTCCCAAGTGAACGATGTCGTTCAGTGGTGGCCACGAGCGGAGTTGTAGCAGAGGGCGCTCGTGGCTGACGTCGTAAGAACGCCGCGCCGTGCGTGCATGGCGGCGCGCGGCGAAAGTAGGTGGCGCGCACTTTAGACTTGTGCGACACCACACCCAGACCTCAGTCCGTGCGATTATTACATTTGGGGTTACCTGAAGTCGCTAGTGTATCGTGATCGACAACATCCGACGCCAGTACCTCACCATAACTCTGGACATGCTTTACAGTGCTGTTCACAACATTATTCCTCAACTACAGCTATTGCTGAGGGATGATGGTGAACATATAGAGCATTTCTTGTAAAGAACATGATCTTTGCTTTGTCTTAATTTGTTATGCTAATTATTGCTTTTATGACCAGATGAAGCGCCATCTGTCAGACATTTTTTAACTTCGTTTTTTTTCTAATAAAACCCCATGTCATTTCAAGCATGTGTGTCAATTTTTACCTCTCTATCTACATTTATTAAGTTTTCAAATTTATACTGACTTTTTGATCACCCGGTAATATTTGTGGAGGATCATGTTTAGGGTTTTTATAATGTTAAGTTGATATGTAAAAGCCTATGTGATGGTGCATAAAACGGAAAATGCCAACGTGCAGAAAATGGTGGTAAAGCGCTCCAAAATACGCTGATGCGCCACTGAACTTTTGAGACTTATTGTTAGTAGGAGTTGTGATCTAGCATCTGTTGTGGTCGGATGCACAGTGAGGAGCAGTGGCTATACGTTTTTTATAGCACGTAAATTGGAGGGGCGATTACTTCAAGAGTTGCTATAATTTTGTCTCGGATCACGTGCTCAGTACATCGGCAATTTGGTGGCTATTGGTTTATTTGTTTCGACGCAAAGAAGAAGTCTGTTGGCCACTTTTTACTAAGAGCTGATACGTTGCACTGTGTTACTGTGGCCAGCCACGTCCATCACTCGTCGCAAAGTAGGCAAAATAGTGTTATTTAGAATTGTATGCAAGTATAATCCTCACATTTGTGTTTATTTTACAAGATAATAACCAGCACTCAAAAATTAATTCTACCTAAACAGTGATAATTCTCTCGAGTACCAAGTAGGGTTCCTATCTGAAGCGTGTAGAATATACAGGGTGAGTCACTACCTATTGCCATCAAGAATAACCCCGAAAATTTGATGGGAGCTGAAACGTTTGTGGGACAAAAGTTGCATGTGAGAACGGGGGCCAGAATACAGTAAGGTCTTTGAAGCTCAACGAAGGTCAAAAAGGTGGCATGAACGTCCATTTACAGAAGGTGTTCGAAGTGATGCCCGTTGGTATTAAGGAAGTGCTGCAATCTTCTTATTAAGGATTGAATAGTATTCCGTATTACTTCGGCACTTATCAAAGCACATGTATTGAAAATTCTCTCTAGTATATCGTGCAAACAGTAAATATTCGCCGAATACGACGTATCCATCTAACGTGCCATTTATATGTAAACACTATTCGGCGGTTGTTCAATACAATACTAATAGGAACGGTAAGACTAGTAATCGTCGACGCAAGCGGATGTGAATGATGTGTTCCTTCGAAGAACAAGTCGATGTGCTTCTCATTTACGAAGAATACGAACGAAATTCAGTGAGAGCTTAGAGACTTATACGCTGAAAGATTTCCTCAATGTACTCACCCTACTCGTCGTACATTTAAATATGTTATGATAAATTGAAAACAACTGGATCTTTAACGTATCGGAAACACATCCGGCAAAGGAAAGTTACTAATGAGGAAGCGGAAATTGGTTACTCTTGACACTGTGGTTCGAGATACTTGTGTTAGTTCACATGACATCACAAGGGAATCTGGCATGAGCCAAAGTACTGTTGTTCGTGTTCTGCTTCAGCATAAATACCATCCTTACCTTATCAATATCCACCAAGAATTAACTGGTACGGATTGTATGTGTCGCCTGGAATTCTGCCGATGGGCTCTACGTCGGATTTAGAGGGATTACAGATTTATTAATTTCATTTTATTTACTGACGAGGCTACAGTCACGAACCATGGAAATGCATAACATGCATTATTGGGCAACTGAAAATCTATGTTGGCTGCGGAAAGTTGCACACCAAAGACTGTGATCGGTCAATGTATGCTGTGGGATTCTGGAGAACAGATTTATAAACCCCTATTTCATCAAAGGAAATCTTAATGGTAGGATGTAGACCACATTCCTGCAAGAAACATTAGTTCTGTTATTGGAAGAAATACCTTTAGGAACAAGGAACAGACTGTGTTATCAACACGATGGATGTCCGGCACATTTTTTGCTGATGGCTAGAAATGAGTCGCAGAGACGATTTCCAAATCGTTGGATTGGACGCGGAAGAGATGTGCCATGGCCGGCTCGTTCGCGAGACTAGACACCTCTGGATTTTTTTCTGTTAGGGATTCTTAAAAAAAAACATTGTTTATAAAGAAGTTCCCACTACACCTGAAGATATGCAAGAGAGAATTGTCAGAGCATGTGCTTCGATAAGTGCGGCAGTAATACGGAATACCACTCAATCAATGATAAGAAGATTGTTGCGCTGCATTGATACCAATGGTCATCATTTCGAACACCTCCTGTAAATAGACGTTCATGCCACCTTTTTGGCCTTCGTTGACCTTCATAGATCTTACTGTTACACATCATGGGATTGGTCCCGATAGCCGCTATCAGAAAATAAGAAGCAAACAATAGCATCCCATTAAAAAGAGCAGTTGACCTTCATATCTCTAAAGCGACTGCACCTAGCAACAAAAACCAACGTCATATTCTGGCCCATGCAACTTTTGGCCCAAAAAACGTTTCAGCTCCTACCATACTTCCAAGGTTATTCTTGGTGGCACTAGTTACTGACTCACCCTATAGATCCGAGTCTCCACAAAGTCCATTTATGTGAAAATAGTGCTCACATTTGTTAATTTAAAGTGCACTGCCATTCTTTAGTTATTATGAAGCATATGACTTATTAGCATTGGTAAAGAAAGTTTAGGCCTAACTTTAGGATTTGCACAACTTCGTGATTACTGTGAGAGTGGCTTATATTTCAGTGGTTTTAGAAATTTATTTGAAAGCTAGTGCAAAAATTGACAGACTTTTATAATTGACATAGTTAATTTCAAGATTTTATCGAGATTTAGTCAAACTGGTAGTTCAGTTTTAGGGCCAACACTTTCAAGCTGTGTAAAACCATAACAAAAAACCGAGTTCAAGTTGTTGGGATACTCACAAAATAAACTAAATAGTAAATTTATAACTCGATGATCATACTTTTCAATGCTGGTTTGGAACTTGAACTTAAACTTTAACTTAAAATTGTGGCAGTTAGCAGAACAAAAGTGTTAACTAAATATTTAGTTCAGGATCAAACAGCATTGTATTACATTAAAAGCACTTGACAGTTTTTTATTAGTAATTTTGTAATATTCAGAAACAGAATCATTTACATTTAGAATCATACTGCCACAAAATACAAATGTTTGTAAAGCTATGGGACCAAACTGCAGTGGTCCTCAGTGCCGAGACTTCCAAACTAATTAAAGTAATTTATGCTAAGGACAACACACACACATACACACGCGCACACACACACACACACACACACACACACACACACACACACACACACACACACACACACACACATGCCCGAGGAAGGACTCGAATCTCCGACGGGGAGCTGCCGCGCCCTCCGCAGTAATAAGGCGCCTTAGAGTGTACGGCAATACCCACGCGGATCTTCGCTGGCTCTACTTCTGCAGTTCACACTGAAGTGCCTGGTAGATGGTTCATCCAACTATTATTAGACTATTTTTCTACCGTTCCACTCTCGAATAGCGTCCCGTATATACCAACATCTAAATGTTTCCGTTCGATCTCTGATTTTTTCTTATTTTATTATGACGATCACTTCTCCCTATGTAGATGGATCTCCGTAAAATATTTTCGCATTCGCAGGAGAACGTTGGTAATTCGCATTACGTAACTGGATCTCACCTAACGAAAACCGCCTTTATTTTAATGATTGTCGCATCAATTCGCGTATCATATCCGTGGCACTCCCGGGTGTGCATTCCCATGTAGGGTAGCCAACTTTTAGAACTGAAGATAATGCTTATAGTGCTTAAAAGCGATGAAAATAAGGAATAAATGATAAAAATTAAGGGAGGTAAAGTTTACTTCTCGTAAAGAATAACAAGTAGTAAATAATATTATTGGTATTGTTACTCTTATTTTTAAAAAATATGTATTACTACATTGACAACACAAATGTAATAGGTTTTTTTAAATAAACGAATCACTGAACAATTCCTTTGTTATTTTCACTTCATAATCCATGCTCCTAGAACCGAGGTTACGTTTTACACGGTGGCCAAGCGCTCTGCGGCGCGTCAATCACAGTCTGCACGGCCATTTCGGTCGGGGGTTCGAATCCCCCCTCGGGCATGAATATTTGTGCCGTCCTTAGTAGTAGCTTGTTCGGAAGGAACCTGAAGTTCTTAAGAATTTCAGAGGGAGCTTTAGGCAACAATTGACAGAAACAGGGGAAAATAAAACAGTAGAGGAGGAATGGGTAAAATTGAGAGATGAAATAGTGAAGGCAGCAGATGACAAAATAGGTAGGAAGGCAAGACCTACAAAAAATCCTTGGATATCACAGGAGATACTAAATTTAATCGATGAAAGGAGAAAATATAAAAATGCAGTAAATGAAACAGGCAAAATGGAGTACAGACGACTAAGAAATGAGATTGACAGGAAGTGCAAAATTGCTACGCAGGAGTGGTTAGAAGGCAAATGCAAGGATGTAGAAGAATGTATACATAGGGGAAAAGATACAGCTTACAGGAAAATAAAAGAAACATTTGGAGATAAGAAAAATAGCTCTATGAATATCAAGGACACTGATGGAAAACCAGTTCTCAGCAAAGAAGGGAAAGCTGAAAGGTGGAAAGAGTGTATAGAGGGGCTCTACAAAGGAAATGAACTTCGAGACAATATTGTAGGAAGGGAAGAGGGTGTAGATGAAGATGAAATAGATGATACTGTGCTGAGAGAAGAATTTGACAGAGCCCTGAAAGACCTAAGTCGAAATAAGGCCCCTGGAGTAGATGATATTCCCTCAGAGCTACTGAAGTCTCTGGGAGAAGCAGCCATGACAAAATTGTTTCACCTGGTGTGTAAGATGTATGAGACAGGTGAAGTACCCTCAGATTTTAAGAAAAATGTTGTAATCCCCATTCCAAAGAAAGCAGGTGCAGACAGGTGTGAAAACTACAGAACCATCAGTTTAATAAGTCATGGTTGCAAAATATTAACACGAATTATGTACAGAACGATGGAAAAACTGGTAGAACCCGACCTCGGGGAAGATCAGTTTGGGTTCAGGAGAAATGTAGGAACACGGGAGGCGATACTCACTTTACGGCTTATCCTAGAAGATAGATTAAGAAAAGGCAAACCTACATTTCTAGCTTTTGTAGATTTGGAGAAGGCTTTTGACAATGTTGATTTGAATAAACTCTTTCAAGTTATGAAGCAAGCAGGAGTAAAATATAGGGAGCGTAAGGTTATTTACAACTTGTACAAAAACCAGACAGCGGTTGTCAGAGTTGAAGAGCATGAAAGGGATGCAGTGGTTGGGAAGGGAGTAAGACAGGGTTGTAGCCTTTCTCCAATGTTATTCAATTTGTACATTGAGCAAGCTATAAAGGAAAGCAAGGAGAAATTTGGAGAAGGAATTAAAGTTCAGGGTGAAGAATTAAAAACTTTGCGTTTTGCCGACGACATAGTAATTCTGTCAGAGACAGCAAAGGACCTGGAAGAGCAGTTAAACGGAATGGACAGTGTGCTGAAAGGTGCATATAAGATGAAGATTAACAAGAGCAAAACTAGGGTAATGGAGTGCAGTGTAAGAAAATCAGGTTCATGCTGAAGGAATTAGATTGGGTAACGAAGCAATGAAGGAGGTAGATGAGTTTTGTTACTTGGGCAGTAAAATAACAAATGATGGTCTCAGTACAGAGGATATACAATGCAGAATGGCAATGGGTAGAAAAGTGTTCTTGAAAAAGAGAAATTTGTTAATATCGAATATTGATTTAAGCCTAAGGAAGTCCTTTCTGAAGGCATTTGTATGGAGTGTTGCCTTGTATGGGAGTGAGACATGGACGATAAACAGTGCGGACAGGAAGAGGATTGAGGCTTTTGAAATATGGTGCTACAGAAGAATGCTGAAGATTAGGTGGGTGGATCGCGTAACTAATTAGGAGGTACTGAACAGAATTGGGGAGAAAAGAAATTTATGCCATACCTTGACTAAAAGAAGGGATTGCTTGGTAGGACACTTTCTTAGACATCAAGGAATTGTGAATTTAGCGTTGGAGGGAAGTGTGTGGGGTAAAAACCGCAGAGGAAGACCAAGAGATGGATACAGTAAGCAGATTCAGACAGATATAGGTTGCCGTTCTTATGTGGAGATGAAGAGGCTTGTTCAGGATAGGGTATTGTGGAGAGCTGCATCAAACCAGTCTTCGGACTGAAGACCACAACAACAACAACAACAAGGAAAGGAGGAGAGGAACTGAGAGAGGGGGGGATGGAGATGGGCAGATAAAGCAGGAGGAAGGGGATAGGCCGAAAGAGTGGAGCACGTGATGGACAGAGGTGATGATTTCGTGTCTTATTGTTGGACCTCAACTGGGATCGCGTTCGGCCTGCCTGGTGCAAGTCTTTAAGTGAGGCCACGTGGGAGACTTGCGCGTCGATGATGATGATGACGACAAGACACGCAGTCCCCGAGTGGACAAAATCTCCTACCCGACCGGTAATCGAACCCGGCCCCTCGTGCGTGGCAATCTAGTACGTTAAACACTTGATTACGGTGGTGGACATGGACAGAGGATTGAGAAGAAGGAGGAAGCGGAGGTAGATTGGGGGGGGGGGAGGAGGAGGAGAAGGAGGAGCTGGACAGAGTCAGTGTTTCTTTCCGATGCCGCGTGGTTTGCTGATTCGCAAGTTTCAAGAGCATTTTTGTGACGGCGCATGCGCGTGGATAGTGAGTTTCGGTTTTAACATTTATTTTTATGAATATCTGATCATCTGCGGGTAACACCGGGGGCAAGGAAGTACCCGCAGATACACAGATATTCATAAATATAAATGTTAAAGCCGAGCCGACTACAAATTCAAATGCAAATGTTTTTAAATCTATCGGACCAAACTGCGTGGTCATCAGTCCGTAGCTTACAAACTACTTAAACCTAGTTAAACTAACCTAAGGACAAACACACGCACCCATGCCCCAGGGAGGACTCGAACCTCCACGGCGAGCAACCGCGCGCTCCGCAGCGAGACCCGAGCCGACTATCCACTCGCGTGTGCCGTCACACACACACACACACACACACACACACACACACACAAAACCCTCTTGGAATTTTGTATAAAATGTTCAAATGTTTGTTAAGCTTAAGGGACTTGTAGAGCTTATGAGACTTAACTACGGGGTCATCAGTCCCTAAGCTTACAAAATACTTATGAACTACTTACAACTAAGGACGGCACAAATATCCATGCCCGAGGGGGATTCGAACCCCCGACCGTAGTGGCCGTGCAGACCGTGACTGAAGCGCCTTAGTCTCCTCGGCCACCGCGGCCGGCAATTTTATATATTAGTATGATGTTACTGAATGAACACATTACTAATATCTTAATATCTCCTGTTAGTAAACGCATTCTTCCCATAGACTGAGTGTAACGACACCAAAATTCAGCGGTATAAAACAAGTTTAACAGTCCTATTGGTAACTTCGGAAGTGAATTTGTCTGTTCAAAAATGTTCAAATGTTTGTAAATCTATCGGACCAAATTGAGTGGTCATCAGTCCGTAAATTACAAACTACTTAAACTAAGGTAAACTAACTAAGGACAACACACACACCCATGCCCCCAGGGAGGACTCGAACTTTCGACGGCGAGCAACCGCGTGCGCCGCAGCGAGGCGCCTTAGACCGCTCGGCTACTCCACCGCGGCGAATTTGTATTTGGACTAAGTCTATCCCAAAGACACATTTAAAATATAGTATAAAATGATCTTGACGCTGACAATAGGAGTAGATTATTTATATCATATGCAGTAATCATTGCTCCTATGTTTACAGCCACGTGCATTATATCAATAATTCTGATCCTTGATGTCGATGATTACGATGCCGAAATTGTTACCGTAATATCTAATTTTTACAGTCACGACATATACCAGGGAATGTTCGGGTTTTAGTATTTTCTATTAAAATGTAATCAGGGTTTTCCGAATTAAAATTACTGTGAAAAATTAACTATAGAAGAGAGAATGTAACACCAATACTCATAAAAATAAGCATGTGCAGCGAATGTTAACGTTCGAGCGAAGACGTGTCTGCAGTGCCTAGCAGGCATAAAGTAAACATTCAGGCCGAGAAGGCTTCAATAAGAGTCATTAACATACCAACCTGACAAGGACTCTAAACAGCAACCTTACGACCTCTTGCCCAGGCATCCCTGCTGCTAGATCGCAAAAGTCCACACTAGAGTGCACTTTAGGCAGTCCGTGATGAAAATAACAGTGCTTTGAGGTCACGAAATTATGGTCTGACACGACTGTACGGCGTACGAGGAACCAGAAGTAGGTTACGTGTGTTCGCCGTGATGTCACGTCACATAACAAGCTCGCACTCGAAACACAGTCAAGCAAATAACACAATATCAGGTGGCCTGTTGCTGCAAACTTTGCAATACATTTTAAGTAATGAAATGGCAGGTTACCAGATAAATATTCTGGCTGAAGTCACGAAGCTGGAACATAACTAGACCCCCTAAGTCTCTGCGCCTTGTACTGAACAAATTTCTCTTTTCCTGCCCTCATCTCAGGGGGCTATTATCGAAATTACGAACCACGGCTAGTACCGCATAGCTTCTTTTTTGTCGTTGTTGAAGTTAAACGGTTCGTTGAGTGCTAGATAGTCTGTAACGGAACACCAGCTCAATTTTTACAAGTATGCTTGGCGTTATCAAAAGAAACACGTCAAAATCTGTATAGCAGTTTCGGGGAAACTGCTGTAAATTGAATGATGATTAGAGGCCGGAAACTGAAAGTAATCTTTCTCGTTTTGGACCAGCTCACCTCGCTATTGTCCTAAAATGGTGAACTACTTTCTGTAACATCGTAACAACCTCTACCAATGGCTTTTAGTTGGCACTATTTACTACACAAAAGCGGATATGTTTACAGTGTCTACCATGAGCTTTAAAAACACTTTGTTAAACCTTTCCAGCCCATTGATGCCACATGACCATCTTTATCTGTTACCCTCGGTCCAACCATTTGACCAAACATTATAAGGAACACTGCAGGACTTTCGAAATTCACTGCAGGTAGCTTGGCTACCATTACTTCAAGGAAACAGAATAGCATTAAGCTACAACGCATTGACAAAATATGTAATGTTTCTTAATGTCTGAGTACAAACAGCAAGACTTTCAAAATATTATATCAAGGTAAAGCAAACAAATTAATTTGAAAATTTCATTACTAAATTATTGTAAAGTGTCTAAATAAGTAGTAAACAGTTTGAAAAAGATCTCAGGCACTGCAAAGGAAACGTATCCTGCCCAATGATGCCATATGAAGTCATCCCAAATTTCCCTCCAAAAACTAAAAAGTCTCAAAAATTAAAAAACTATACATTATTCCAATTGTTATGAATAAAAATAGGCAAAGAAATAGTTTTTTCACAAATTAATAAAACTTGGGGTGGAAAGGGTTAACATTTTGCAAAACTGTAGAATTTTGTCGTGCAAGAGGGCGCTTTTCTGGAGTCTCGGGTTTTGTATTCCGAAAAACGAGGATCAGTTTGTCTTTTGGGCATCATGATTTTAGGCATTTCCTAATTTTTCTGAAGGGCTGAGGAAAGACTTAAGAAACAATCAGGCTCGATTATCTCTCTCACTGGTTTGTTAAAAATCATGTTTATGAATGATGTTCAAATGAATAACACGGAATACGGCGTCGCCACGAAATTCTGCGTTTGAGAACGTCTACCACCAACGGAAATTCATTTAAAATTGGTTCAAATGTTCAAATGTTTGTTAAGCTTAAGGGACTTAACAGCGGGATCATCAGTCCATAAACTTACAAACTACGTAGAACTACCTTCTACATCTCCATACATATTCCGCAATCCACCGTAAGGTGCTTGGCGGAGGGTACACTGTACCACTACTATGCATTTCCTTTCCTATTCCACTCTCAAATAGAACGAGGAAAAAAAAAGAATGGCTATATGCCTCCGTACGAGCCCTAATTTCTTTTATCTTGTCATTGTGATCATTACTCGAAATGTAAGTAGGCGGCAGCAAGATCGTGCTACACTCAGCTTCAAATTCCGGCCCTCTTAATTTCCTCAACAGAATTTCACGAAAAGAACGTCGTCTTTCCTCCAACGATCCCCAATTGATTTGCCGGAGCATTTCCGTGACACTCGCGCATTGTTCGAACCTACCAGTAACAAACCTAGCTACTCGCCTCTGAACTGCTTCTTTAAACTGATCTGCTGTGGGTCCCAAACACTTGAGCAATACTCAAGACGCGGTTGTACAAGCGTTTTATACGCGGTCTCCTTTATAGGTGAAGTACATCTTCCCAAAATTCTCCCAATAAACCGAAGTCGGCTGTCCGCCTTACTCACAACTGTCCTTACATGTTCGTTCCATTTCATATCGCTCTGCAATTTGAACGACGCGACAACAACAGGAAGCTCACTACTAATGCTGTATTCGAACATTATGGGATTGTTCTTCCTACTCATGCGCATCACCTTACATTTTTCTACATTGAGAGCTAGCTGCCATGCTTCGCACCAACTAGAAATTTTTTCTAAGTCATCTTGTATGCTATTACAGTCAGTTAAAGACGATACCCTCCCATACACCACAGCATCATCAGCCAACAGCCGCAAATTACAAGTTACCGTATACTAAAGACGGCACAAACATCCATGCCCGAGGGGGGATTCGAGCCCCCGACCGTATTGGCCATGCAGACTTGTGACGGCGCGCCGCAGACCGCTCGGCCACTGCGGCCGGCTTTAAAATTGGCAAGTTGCGTAAGACCTCTTGTATTTTATGAAGTTTTCTACATTTCTAAGCGAAGTTGTTGGAAAATAAAACCCTGGTTTGAGAGACTTAGGCTGTATATCGTCTCGTTCTCAGAGCTTCTCCACCTGTGCTATCCTAAGAGGTCGCCTATTGACATCAGGACCGGTGCACTCCCAAGAGACGCTCGTGTGAAAGGAGTAGCGTATACTGTCACAATAACGTTGCCCGGTGAGAGTACCGTCTTCATGAGATGGTACCAACAGCACAGGGTAATACATTCAATAACGTTGTCGAACATTATCGTTTTGTTACTCAGATGCTGGAGGCAAAATGTTGCGTGAGTGTGCTGATCTTCAAATGTGGGAACACGGTACACGCAGTGATCGACGTTATTGTGATAATCTGCTCCTTTCTCATGTGTCTTTTTTGGGGTCATTCGGCCGTAGCTTCATTTTTATAGATGACTAGCTGAAAACCCGGCGTTGCCCGGGTATTTATTTATTTATTTATTCCTGCCATTTTTCAGGTATATATTCATTTGTATAAGGGCTGTATGTCCGTGAAATAACTTGGGAATACAATTAGTAGTAAAGAAGTAGTACATTAAAACTAGGTGCGGTTTTCCATGAGCGTTACTGTTTATGTGCTCATATCTCATGAACTACGTGTCGGAATGTGATACAATCTAGAAACTACATTCAACTATATATGCGTATACTGTCTGTAAAATTTCCTGTCGCTACAATTTGCAATGTTCAAATTATAAATTGTAACGTCATACCGAGAGCCGTAGTTTTACTCCATAAACAGCGGAAAAGTAGTAACCGAGAAACTTTTTCCCTTTCATTATTTTACTATGGTTGCCAGCGAGAAAAAGTTGAATAAAGGTGTGAAATTATGTTTAAAATTTGTTGCAGTCATTCTCATACAGTGTATTTCGAAAGTCTCGCCGCATTGTATGGCTTTTTTTGCGATTTCTATTGGTTATGACGTAATATCTTTTGAACCATGTGCCGTATATGATTCTTAACCATGCAGCAATTGTTACCTCACGGTAAGGAATGTGTGTACCAAATTTGGTTGAAATCGGTCCAATGGTTTAGGAGAAAATGAGCAGCATTGTCGCAAAATGCAGCAGCTATTCGCGCATCTCATTGTTTATGACGTCATATCTCGTGAACTATATATCGTATGTGAGTCTTACACTTATGACGACCGTCCTCATGGATTTCATAAAGATTGGAAGAAAACTGTAGATTTGTATGCAACACGTACAAACATACGGACACTCTGCTTTATATATTAGAAGAAGACAATGCACGCCCGCATTGAACAGCGAAGGTGGAGGAACTCTCTGAACGGGATGATATTAAAGTACTCTAAAGAAAATATAAAATTTAATTAAATACCATAGAAATGATCTCGATTGGGTGACATCTTGTTTTAATGTGGAATATTTGATTTATTGCGCTGTGTCTACAATACGAAACTGTGTGCATATTTAATTATCAAAATCTTTTCACTAAGTTTGGTAATGTTATCTAAACAAACTGTAATTAAATAAATTAGTGGGATCTGACTTGGTTTACACTGCAAGGGGAAAGAAATCTGGACCGTGAAGCAAAACACTGCTCACATAGTGTTGGCTTAAATGAGCTGAACGTAACAGTCGTTACCAAATTTATTCTAATGTGAGAAATAAGTATGACTGCAATTTAAATTCGAGATGCTGATGCTGTGTTCTGTTGAAGTAAACATTTGCACCTTATTTTGGCTTACCTGAGCGCACTGGATCCCGAATTTGTGATACTGCTCTCAAACTACCGCCAAAGCTGCAATTCTGCAAGTTTCTAACTGTATGAATCGCCATAGAACAATGCGAATCCACAAACCAACAAAATATTTTCTCGGTTCATCTGGATTCATTTAAATAGGAGAACAAATTACAAGATACACCGTTACTTGTATTCAGAATCCGATTTTCGTATGTTGTTTATAAAGACAGATGAAATTCATTCCATTAAATGGCTAGACAAAATTTGTTGCATAACATAGTCTCATATATTGTTCCACAATTTAAATTTTCGTTAGAAAATCGTCGGCATTTTACATGGGAAGAAAACTAAGTCATTCCTTTCAGTTTAAGCATTAAATTCTACACGAACAATGAAATATCAAATTTGCCCTGCAGTGAATGTCTGTTTGAACCAAGATCGGCCAAAATTGCGCGAAGCGAGCAACAAAGAAAAGAAACCTTATCTCATCATACTCTTGAGATATAAAAATGTATGATTGTTTAAACAATTGTTGTCAAAATATCTCCTATTGATCATGTAGCTCCTTTGACCATTTCCAGTATTTTCAGCTGGTATGAAATAAAAATTACCATTCCTGTTCTCCTGATGTCTTACACAATCACTCACTACTATATTCCAAAGAAACGCAACTGTCGCCTACGCTCTCACAGACATTCATTGGCCAAGAAATTGCAATCAGATGCCATAATACACATCTTTCAGATATTGGGATGAGGGTCTACCCTGACCATTCCCTCGACTTAAATTTCATCGAGCACGTGGGAACGTGGAGACGTATTGCAGCTGCTCAACGTGCACCAACGACCATGTATCAAATATCTATATATCGGACGTGTCCGAAAGAACAAGCACCATATCAATAATTGTATGTATGTCCCCACCGAGCAATTAACGATTTATATGCGAATGCTTAAATACACTCGATCCCTTTCGGGAGTTAAGTATAGACTAGGGATGGCGGTTATCGCTGAAACAACCGGTTTTCGGCTATACCGGTTCTTTTCATCTCCAGTTTAACCGCACCGTAAAAATTGCTCAAGATAACCGGTTTTTTAAATAACCGGTTTTCGGTTTTTATTGCAATTTGCGGCCGAAACAGAAACCGTAATCGTCGGTTCTTCTAGTTTCGGCCGAAACCGAAACTTAAGAAATTTAGTTAAAATCTAGGTAAATTTACATTATACGACAAATCACTAGTCTTTCCATATTTTGCACGATCCCCTCCCAACACTACGTCTTCTTGGGTGTAGCCAGGAGTTCGTAGATGACGATATACGAAACATACAGATTTACTGGCCTAGTATTTCCATCCGGCAGTTGCGAATATTGAATCCGAAAGTTGGACTTGTGGGCCAGCGCATACAAATATCTCGTTATATACACAATATATATATATATATATATATATATATATATATATATATATATATATATATATATATAAAGTTACAGTCAGTAAATAAACCTCAATCAATGCTGCAGAAGTATTTCGAAAAATAAAGTCACAGTTCCGATTAACAGTATGATTGTTGTCAAGTGTAAATTTATGCAAGTTGAACTAGGAAAGCTCTGTACCACATGAACAAATAATGTTCAAATGGGTGTGACTTCTTATGAGGCCAAAATTCTTAGGTCATCGGTCCCTAGACTTACAAACTACTTAAACTAACTTTAACTTACGCTAAGGACAACATATACATCACTAACCGAGGGAGGACTCTAACCTTCGACTAGAGCAGCCGCGCAGTCCGCGACATGGAGCCTCAGACCGCACGGCTACCTCGCGAGGCACCACATGATCAATGTTACCTAAACCCATATTGGTTATTAAAAAAGCTCCTCGCTTTCAAGGAATCACATTAATGAAACTTGTTAGCATAACAATATGGTAACACATTAAAAGTTAGTATTCCAAACTTGGAGTACATCACTTACATAATAGGAATATGACTCAAATTTAACTTCTCATCCGAGGAATATTTTAGATGCTTTCTCCTTAAATGACATAGTATGTTTGCAGTACCTCCATCCGTTTTCAGCTTTTTCAAGCAAATGGAGCATTGTACCTCACTGCTACCGTACTTCGTGAAGTACTTTCACACTCGGGATGGTGCCATTTAAGACACAACCGATGTCTGGCGACGACAGCAAGGAACTGCCGCATGCAGACGGAGGCAAGTCTCGTCCACTGCCGGTACACGCGCGTCGTCTAATAGGTCACGCCATACGGCAACAGCTGCATCGATGCCTCAGTAGCTGCACCAGTCCTTAAGTTCAAAAATCAAATGTTTGTTAAGCTTAAGGGACTTAACTACGGGGCCATCAGTCCCTAAACTTACAAACTACTTATGAACTACTTACGAACTAGGACGGCACAAATATCCATGCCTGAGGGGGGATTCGAACCCCCGACCGTAGTGGCCGTGCAGACCGTGACTGGAGCGCCTCAGTCTCCTCGGCCACCGCGGCCGGCCTTAAGTTCTTATGCCACGCGTTTGTTGCGCGTTTCTGACTGCCGGGATTGTTCTCAATTTATCACCGATAGCTTTTCTTAGTTTCTGCGATGACCTAATATTTCACAGCAGTGGAAATTTTAGGAATAGCCCTAAATATTAGAGTCTACTAGTTTTAATTTTTTGAATTTATTTACAAAAAAAAAAAAAAAGTTTTAAACCACTACTACAGGAAGTAGTCGTACCGGTTTTTTTACGCGGTACTTGGTAATAACTAAAATAAACCGGTTACAACTGACACCAAATAAATATCGAAAAAACCGGTTATTCAAAACTAAAATACCGGTATCGGTTTTAAGCGGTCGGTTTTTCCCATCCCTAGTATAGACTGCGAGCAAGAAGAACTAATGGGCAGGGGGCACTATCGTAGTGTGCTATAAGTTATGAATTTGCGCAGGACGGGAAGCTATCTGGATATCCTAATTGATTGAGACGATCTCTGGTCCGAAGCGGGAAATCCGGGTTCGAATTCAGGTCCAGCACGAATTTTCAACTTGGTAATTGAATTTCTTTCAATGTTCTGCAAAGGTCGAGATTTTAGAATATTTCGAACGATGCAGCCCGCGATGGAGTGGCCGAGCGCTCTAAGGCGCTTTGTTGCGGAATGCGCGGTTGCTCGCCGCCGGGTGTTCGAGTCCTCCCTCGGGCATTGGTGTGTGTATTGTCCTTAGCATAACTTCGTTTAAGTAGTTTGTAAGCCTAGGGACTAATAACCGCAGCAGTTAATTCTCTTAGATTTAGAAACATTTGAACATTTTTTTGGACCATGCAGCAGTTGTGAGCCGAGCTGGTGGAGAAATTGAACCCAATGGCCAGCATTAGAGCATGTTGCTAAGCATACGTTACCATCTGTAATGATCATTCACCCTATTGAAATCAATATCCAGTCCCTTGTGACGCCAAACGGACCATGATAAATCACGGTAACTTCGGTCTAGTGACTTTGAATAGAAGTGTAGGCCTTCTTCAGATGTGATGGGACACTCATACACCAGGCTTTTAATATGACCTCAAAGGAAGAAACACTCAGATTAAATCAGGTGGACGTGGTGACTAGGGAACTGGTCCGTTCCGTCCTATCCGCTGCTGGCCGTAGACAGCGTCAGGGTGATTCCTGACGTATCGACTGAAGTGCTCGACGTCTTTTCTAACGAACGCTGACCCATGCACCATCGCTGTGAACCCTTTATCGCTGTTGGTGGCTTCTCTTTCGAGCACCTCTTCTAAACTATCAATAAATATATTTGTTTGTCTTTACTTTCCTTTCAGTTTCCTTTCTTTCATACTTCTAAAAACGCTGGCGCTGTAATATGTCATTCCCGATCAAACACTCCTATGCGAAATCTGCTTATTTTGGTCAGCTCTACCTGCTGTTTCATTTTTGACATATATTTAGGACCACCCTATACATTACAATAGTTTTCCTAAGTCCCTCTTGATACGTTAGCAATTGGCTTGTAGTTTCTTTTACAGAAACTGCAGTTGGCCTTGTAACTATGTCCAATAAACGAGGACCAAAAGGATATACATTTTATTTTACTAGGCTAAATCCCCGTCTATACCGCATCCGGTGACACCTTCGGGCGGGGGATGACCGGCGGCCGGTCGGTACCCGTTGGGCCCTCGACGCCTGTGAGGAACGGAGTTTAGTTTTTTTTAGGCTCAAATCTATATTCTTCTACATCGAAATCTACGTCCATACTCAGCAAGCCACTCCTATTTTTCCATTCTAGACGCGTATGGTTTCTAAATCTATTGGACCAAACTGATATGGTCATCAGTCCCTAGACTTACAAACTACTTAAACTAACTTACACTAAGGACAACACACACACACACTCAAGCCCAAGGGAAGACTCGAACCTCCGGCGGGAACAGCCTCACAGTCCGTAGCACGACGCCTTAGACCACGCAGCCGTTCCGAGCCGCTGCTAATGGCTCTCGGAAAAAAGATTGCAAGTGTGTCTCTGAAAAGGCTGTGACTAATTTTATCTTCATGGTCTTTTCGTCAGATATACGCAGGAGGAAACAATATATTGGCTGACTCTTCAAGAAACGTATGCTCTCTGAACTTTGATAGATGCCTATAACGTGACGTAGAACGTATCTCCTACAGGGCCTGCCACTGGAGTTTGTCGATCATCTCCGTGACGCTGTCGTGCTTAATAAATGAACCTGTAACGAAGCGTGCTGCTCTTCTTTGGATATTCTTTAGCTTATCAATCAACCCAATCTGATACGGATCCCACATAGATGCGTAATATTCGAGTATTATTCCAACGAACTTTTTGTTAGCTATTGCCTTCGTTGATGGACTACACTCTTGAGCAATCTTCCAGTGACTCTGTCTGGCATCTACTTTACCCACGAATAATTTTATGTCGTCGCTATACATCAAATCGCTCCTTATGCCTACTCCCAGATATTATATTCCAGTGATTGCCTTCAAGTTACGTAAGCATATAATAAAGGATATTTATTACTGTGTATTCGCTGTGCATTACATTTTTTGTGTGTGTTGAGAATGAATTGCCACTTCCTGCACCAAGCGATATATGTGATAAATTTACCTGATACGTTGTTTACACTATCTCGAGTGTTGCAAGCGCCGCGGCGGAGCGGACGAGCGCATTGAGGCGCTATGCTACGATGCGCGAGGCCGTTCCCTGTCGAGGGTTCGAATCTCCCCCCTCGGGCATGGATGTTTGTGCCGTCTTTAGTATAAGCTAGTCATAAGTAGTTCATAAGTTTAGGGACTGATGACCCCGCAGTTAAGTCCCATAAGCTTAACAAACATTTGATTTGATTTTTTGGATGCGTAACACTTCCGTACCCGACGCCAGCTCTATACCATTTCTGTATAAAGTGCTGGCTGATCAGTATACCGCAGGTAATAAGATTGAAAGTATATGGGATACTGAAAAAGGGAAACGAGGGAGATTGTCAGTATACAAGATACCACACATTCCTATACGAAATCTGCTTATTTCAGTCCCCTCTAAAAGCCGATACGCTAAATAATAGAATATTCATTCATAATTTACAAGTTTCAAGTACTTTTAACAATACTTTCTAACTTAATCAGAAAATTGTAATTAAATGGTTTAATTGAAGATGCAAAGAGAATGTTATAAGAAATACTGCTCAACCAATTAGAAAGAGCACAAATTTTCACTGAAAATATTAGAATTACAATAATTAGACTCGTATCTAATTGCAGCATATTTGAAATATTCGCCCGCTCTTCTGAGTTTAGCTATTCCTTGGTTTACCAAAATCGATTAATGGACATATCAAAATGGTTCCCTCCACAACGTCATTATATTCTGCAACTGGGTTAACTTTTGCCTAAAATTACCATGGTATCGACGAGACTTAAACTCTTTCATGGAATGAATCTCCAAAATATACCTCATTATTATACACCATATGAAGCATTTCAGTGAGATATCAGCTCTTCAAAAATGACGTAGGATTTCCATCCTAAGTACAAGGCAAGTTTTCCATAGTCAGTTGGCAAAATAATTATGTTGTTTTGCCTATTAAGAATAAACTATGACGTGGTTTTTCTAACTTCGGTCCTTGCTTAAGAGTCAATAATCCTAAGGCGGTTTTACCGTTGGCATCTTGTGGTCGACGTTTGGTAAATGACACAATATGATTGTGAACAGTCGTCTAAAGAAGAATAAATCGATCTGAAACCGATAACAGAGCTATTTGCTTTAAATAAATACAGTAATTAATATTGAGCGACTGGTTTTGTTTACCGTAAGCGTTAGACTATAATTACTAGTAAAGTGGAAGGAACATTAACTAATAGAATGCTGTCGCGGGCCGTACATGACTGTAACTTAAATGTTAGGGATATTTGTGCTAGTAACATACCATATTCAGTTCCTTTGTTTTTTGGATCTGTTTCATTTTATCACCCAGCAAGGAATGATCGATACAGTTGTTATTTTCTCGTGAAAAAAAAAATCAGAAAGGAGACTGGCGAAATAATAATTTTTTTATTGTTGGATACCTTTATACGGCCATGAAATGTTCATAACCTGCTCTGGAGTAAAATATGAAAAATTATTTGCAATTTAAATGCAAACGTAGAATATTTCCTCCGATGAAGATGATGAATATTTTCGTGACCAAATAATAATGAACACTAATACTACTTTATTTTTCGTTAATCTCGTCTGTGAAGCTTTTCGCGTAAAACTAAGCATTTGTCGTACATTTACTCAAAATGATGAACTAAGGTAGCAAGAACATCGAATACTCTCAATGTAGCTCTTGAAATCGGAGTTCTTGGACTAATACAGAAAGTTGAAATTCTAAGACTAAAGATGGTTAATCAAGAGCAAGAATATCAGTGGTCTAAAAAAAATATCCATCAGAACGTTACGATATGTTTAAATAATTGAGCTCTGTTGTACACCATTGTAACCACGTGAGGAGGAATGTTCTTGAAAGGTTCATTAGAAATTTAAACGAAACGAGTGAGTCTTCACAAGCATAGCACGTGCGATACTTGGAGCCTGTCCCAAAAGCTTTAACTGTTCTCGGTGAAGGTCTCGCGGCAGAATTCTCCGCACATTCCAGTTCCGCATGAATAAAGACCCACTGAGTCACATCTGTTGGAGTTTCCGTGTTGTTCACTGTCTTTATGCTCCACGAGACTATTTCAGGGCCGCGGCGGATTAGTCGTGCGCATTGGGGCGCCGTGCTGCGGTGCGCGCGGCCGATCGCCGTCGGGGGTTCGAGTACCCCCTCGGGGATGGGTGTTTGTGTTGTCCTTAGGTTAGTTCACTTTAGTTTAAGTAGCTTGTAAGCTGCGGACTACTAACCACGCAGATGATTCCGATAGATTTACAAACATTTGAACATGTTTCGAATATTTATGGGAGAATGGGTAATTTTGTACTATTGTTTCTATCCTTAGACAAGTATATTTCTTAAATTGCAGAAGTGAATTTATACGTGATGATGAGTGGCATCCTGTATTCTGAACACGTAGTTCGTCTGGTACCGAAAATGCTGACTTTTTTCTCTTTGGAGTTGAAAGAGGAGAATTTTTATCCCATATTGTCCTCCATAAGATTAAGTTTTTATTTACAGATGACCGATCGAGGTGGCTCAGTGGTAACACATTGGACTCGTATTCGGGAGGATGGTGGTTCAAATACACCCCCCCCCTGCCGCGGTGGCCGAGGAGACTGAGGCGCTTCAGTCACGGTCTGCACGGCCAGTACGGTCGGGGGTTCGAATCCCCCTTCGGGCATGGATATTTGTGCCGTCTTTAGTCTTAGCTAGTTCATAAGTAGTTTGTAAGCTTAGGGACTGATGACCCTGTAGTTAAGTCCCTTAAGCTTAACAAACATTTGAACATTTTTAGCCGGCCGCGGTGGCCGAGGTGACTGAGGCGCTCCAGTCTCGGTCAGCACGGCCACTACGGTCGGGGGTTCGAATCCCCCTTCGGGCATGGATATTTGTGCCGTCTTTAGTCTTAGCTAGTTCATAAGTAGTTTGTAAGCTTAGGGACTGATGACCCCGTAGTTAAGTCCCATAAGTTGTACAAACATTTGAACATTTGAAATACACCCCCGGCCGTCCAGATTTACGTTTTCCGTGATTTCTCTAAATCATTCCAGGCAAATTCTGGGACGGTTCCTTTCAAAGGACACGGCCGATTTCCTTCCCCATCTTTACCCAAACCATCCGAGCGTAAGCTCCGCCTCTAAAAAATGTTCAAATGTTTGTAAAGCTTATGGGACTTAACTACGGGGTCATCAGTCCCTAAACTTACAAACTCTTATGAACTACTTACGAACTAGGACGGCACAAATATCCATGCCCGAGGGGGGATTCGAACCCCCGACCGTAGTGGCCGTGCGGACCGTGACTGAAGCGCCTCAGTCCCCGCGGCCACCGCGGCCGGCAAGCTCCGCCTCTAATGACAACGCTGTCGACGGGGCATTAAACACTAATCTTCCTTCCTCTTTTCTTTTTCCAGATGTCTTGACTGCATAAAAAGCTATAAGCATCGAAGTAAAGCAACCAAAAGTCTGTGTAACCTCTATTTGTGAAGTCACTGCTCTGGACCTGATGGGGCAGCTGAGTCTCAATAATATTTTACGTTACGACTGAATAACACAATGGTTTATTCTTCTTTCAGTAAATCTGCCCTCAGACAGGTATCAACGGGACATCCTCCGTGTCTCTCTGCTCTGGACATCCTCCTTCATCTGCTTGTAGCTCCTTACTTTCTTCACATCTGTTAACACACCAAACCTTCTTCTTCCTCACCAACTTTTTTCTTCTACTTTTCCCACTATTATTCTCTGCAGTAGACAGATCCTACGTAATATGTGTCCCACCCAAGATGTTTTCCTCTTCTGTATCATCCTCGTGAAATTTCTTTCCTCTTTTACCTTGCTCACCCCTCCTAATTTCTCACTCTGCCGGTCCATTCCACTTTCTCCAGTCTTCCCATAGCCAAATTTCTAAACTTTCTAAATGTTTTAGTTTTTTCTGTATAACTGTTCACGTTTCAGAACCATAAGACACCACGATCCTTACAAAACATTTGGCGAACCTCTTACAGAGACTAAAGGCGATGCTCCTGGCAGTCAGCATATCTTTCACTCTTCCAAACTCTTTCTTTCCCATGTACATTCTGAGCCTCACTTCTTCTGTACAATTTCCATGGGGAATTATCAACCTTCACAAATACTTCAATGATTAAACCTGCCGCCGTGCAATGGCCGAGCGCTTCAAGGCGCATTGCTGCGGAGCGCCCGGTTGCCCCCCGTCGGAGGTTCGAGTCCTCCCTTGGGCATGGGTGTGTGCGTGTTGTCCTTAGGATAGTTTAAGTAGTTTTTAAGCCTAGGGACTGATAACCAAGGTAGTTAAGACCTATAGATTTACGAACATTTGAACATTTGGTTAAACCTCTTGTAGTTTTCTCCCATTTAGTGATATATTGATCGTGTTGTGTTCTTTTCCGATTTTAATCACCTTAGTCTTATCGATGTTCAGTTTCATTACGAATTCTTTCCCCATCGTTACAATAGTCTCCACCATTACCTGTAGCTCTTCTTCTGTTTCTGCTAGTCTCAAACCTCTTCCACTTATAAAGGCGCTGTATTGATATTTTATCCAAATTAACATTAGTTACCTCAGTTCACATATAACTCTTCCTTTAATTTGCGTAACTCAACAGTGTTGTATCACACTCTAAGCAGCCATTTGCACTGCAACTGTACACATTCCAGGCTGATTTAAGTTCTTCGTAGTGGTGTACAGGCTGTGCCAACATGCAGAGTAGGAAGCACAAACTGTATGGGGTGGGACCCTCCTATCCCTAGTGGTATAGGGTGCTGCTGAGTTACATAATTTTGTGCAGAGTCTGCCGGGATTAAAGGGTTAAGGGTTTCTACTACAGAGGTTGAAGACTCGTGAAATGGACGTACTGAAGTGCATAATTCTGCGATGTATGTTAGCAAGTCTCTTTGTCAGCAAACGGGACTGATACTGTGACTTCTTAGGCTTTTCCGGCGTAATAAATCTTCAAAGTCTCTTCAAGTTTTCTGCCGGATACTGAAATCTGATAGAATATTTCGACGGTACAACTGTCCGTCATCTTCAGGAACCGTCGCTGCTGCTGATTCCCGCTGAATACTGGTGCTAAACCGAAGTTCTGCGTCCTATATAGGTGTCAGTCGCGTGCAAGACGCATATGCCGCCCGTAACATGGCACAACGATATGTCGCACCTTACGTTAATAAGTCACAGGTGCTGAAACCGTAGTCGAACACTGCAATTGCAGTGTTACTGATTAAGGTAAGGTGCGAAATATCGTTGTGCCCTGTTCCACTAGGGACGGCGCCACCAGCCCTGTCTAGGAGGCAGCAACTGTGACGGGCTGCACATGCATCGGGCACGCGACTGACACCATATAGGACGCAGAACGTCGGTTTAGCATCAATATTCAGCGGGACTCAGCAGCAGTGACGCTTCCTGAAAATGTCGGACAGTTGTACCATCGAAATATTGAGTCAGTTAGATTTCAATATCCGGCAGAAAACCCAATAAGACTTCGGGGACTGATTATCCTTACTCGAACCACCATATGCAAAAGATAAAATGTAATCGTCTTCAAGCTGCATCACTTGCTGTTTTACACGAATGGTATCTCAAGATTTGAACGTTAATCAGCAGTTGATAAAACGTTTTGGTACACATTTCGTAGGAAGCAATCGTTATTGATATAACTGTCACGAAGAGTCCGTCTCTAATAACCAAGCTGTCGACGGGACGTTAAACCATACGCTTCCTTCCTTCCTTCCTTCACGAAAAGTAGGCGGCTGAGATAACGGCCGTGGTGGAATAGCCGAGGGCTCTAAGACACCTTGCTGGGGAGCGCGCGTTTGCTCCCTGTCGGTGGTTCGCGTTCTCCCTTGGACATGGGTGTTTGTGTTGTCCTTAGATTAGTTTAAGTCATTTTAAGCAGTTTTTTAGCCTAAAGACTGATAACCACAGTAGTTCAAATGTTCGAATGTTTGTTAAGCTTATGGGACTTAACTACGTGGTCGTCAGTCCCTAAACTTACAAACTACTTATCAACTACCTTATACTGAGGACGGCACAAATATCCATGCCCGAGGGGGGATTCGAACCCCCGACCGTAGTGGCCGTGCACACCGTGACTGGAGCGCCTCAGTCCCCTCGGGCACCACGGCCGGCAAACCACAGTAGTTAAGTCTCATAAATGTTCAAATGCTTGTGAAGCTTATGGGACTTAACTGCGGCGTCATCAGTCCCTAAACTTACAAACTACTTATGAACTATCTTATACTAAAGACAGCACAAACATCCATGCCCGAAAGGGGGGATCCGAACCCCCGACGGGGAAAGGCCTTGCGCATCGCAGCATAGCGCCTCAATGCGCTCGGCCGCTTCGTCGGGGATAAGTCCCATAGATTTACAAACATTTGAACATTTGCGAGATCACACAGGCGTCATCGAATGATGAGCGTTTTCCTTGTTCTATGAATATGTAAATAATATCTGTAGAGCCCGACTGACTAACTTACAGCGAACAGCATTGGATGGAGGTTAGTCTTGGGCGAGGTGTGACCAAGAGGAACTGTCTGTGCCATGTTTATAAGTGTGATATCTTGTCACATCTTACATTTAAGATGGACATCCTACAATTCTATGTGAAATACGGACTGTGATACTTACCTAGGATGTGCAGGCTCCAGGCACTCTTCTCCCTGAATGAAATCAATGTAGCATTCAGTAAAACTGTAAAAAGAAGGGAAAAAACCCTCTGTCTTAAAAATTACTAACAATTCATGTAGGTTACGTTGGACATGGTTTGAAAAATTATTTTAGAACTTCTTGTTGTTGTTTATGTTTGTTAAGCTTATGGGACTTAACTGCGGAGTCATCAGTCCTTAAATTTACAAACTACTTATGATCTAACTTATACTAAAGACAACGCAAACATCCATGCCCGAAGGGGGTTCGAACCCCCGACGGGGAACGGCCTCGCGCATCGGAGCATAGTGCCTCAATGCACTCGGCCAATCCGCCGCGGCTATAACTTCTTTCAAATATGGTCTAGTCTTGCGAGAAATGGGAGTGACACGTTTTCGTTCAGTCCCAAATTGTATTTTTTTTTCTCATCTGTCCCTTACCAGCGTTCTTGACTTACGAGATTTATGGCCAGTTTCACATACAAGCACCCTATTCTCCTGTACCACAGAGACTTCGAACAAAAATCTATAAAATTAAAAACAGAATGGACTTTGGTAAGACTGGAAGAATCAGCGTTGGCGAAAGATAATCAAATTAAGTTTCTAATTTTTTCATTTTGTTTTCCTAATACGTATACTTGTGTTACCAGACGGGAACACTATCTGGCCCCACTTGCATTATTAATTGCTGTGGTACAGACGCTGTGCTATCTGTTGAGCAGATTTGACCGCTTTAAAATTTCCTTATTCACTGTGGTGAGAGAGAGAGAGAGAGAGAGGTCCAACTAATCAAAACACTCTTTCTTTCTCTTTGGCCATGTTCCCGCAAATACAGGGTCGGGTAAGCATTATTAAATTCTGATTTGGCATGTGTTGATATTTACGAGGTGTCCGGATGCCCTTCCTGCCGCCATCCCTCCCCCCCCCCCTTCCCCAGGCGGAAATGTGTACCCCAAATGTCTGCGTATAGTGTTATAGGTGTGAAAGTTTAAAATGTTACTAAATGTTTTCGATTCGTGTAACTGAGGCGGGACTTTGAGACCAGCCCGGTATTCACCTAGGGGGATGTGGAGCCACACGGGAGTAGCCGAGCGGTCTGGAGCGCCACGTCGCGTATCGCGCGGCCTCCTGCGTCGGAGGTTCGAATCCTCCCTCGGGCATGGATGTTTTGTGTTGTCTTTAGTATAAGTTAGTTCATTAGTAGTTTGAAAGTTTAGGGACTGATGACCTCGCAGTTGAGTGCCATAAGCTTTACAAACATTTGAATATTTTTGGGGATGCGGAAAACCGCCTAAAAACCACATCCAGGATGTCCGGCACTCCAACCCACTTCGTTAATCCGCCGGGCGGATTCGAACCTGCGCCGGTACGCCTCCCCATCTCGGAAAGAGGTGCGTTAGACCGCTAGGCTAACCGAGGGGGTAATCAGAAACATTATATTTGCGATTAAATGTGTGGTATCAGGGATCCAGGTGTTTGTATTCCGTGAAAGAAGTGATGTTAATCTGATCAGAGTTACAAGGATGTCAGACTCTGTTATGGTATAATATGTAAAGATAAGGATCCAATTCACCCTGACACTATACAGTCTATTATTTAAGATATGATGTACTGGAATATACTCCAGTTGGTAGTGCGTAATCTTCATCTACGTGCTGTAAGATTTCGTAAGGCTGCTGTTATATTAGTGGAGCAGCTACGAAACAGGTGAAGTATAACAATAAATGTTCATTGCTTATAGAAACAGTACATATTTTTTTCAAAACAGCCACTTTTTTATCTGCACACTTTATTCCAGAAAGATTATTCCATACCTAAAAACATCTACTGCTGCTGTAACCTCTGCTGAGGACTTTAAGGTTTTTAAAACCGGAAATTTATTATGTGCTGGAACCAGTGTTGCCAGATGGCAGAGAGAGAAAATACCTACAGTCACACAAAAGTGTACATACGTTTTCGCTGCTTTCTCCCTACCACCTCATTTGTGTTCCTACATCAGGGTCGTAGCCAGAATTTGGGTCTGGGAGGGGATGAATCCAAATGTTTGTAAAGCTTATGGGACTTAACTACGGGGTCATCAGTCCCTAAACTTACAAACTACTTATGAACTACTTACGAACTAGGACGGCACAAATATCCATGCCCGAGGGGGGATTCGAACCCCCGACCGTAGTGGCCGTGCAGACCATGACTGAAGCGCCTCAGTCCCCTCGGTCACTGAATGAATCCAGGAGTCCGACCAACAGACGTTAACCTGATTCGAACCCCCGACCGTAGTGGCCGTGCAGACCATGACTGAAGCGCCTCAGTCCCCTCGGTCACTGAATGAATCCAGGAGTCCGACCAACAGACGTTAACCTGATTCGAACCCCCGACCGTAGTGGCCGTGCAGACCATGACTGAAGCGCCTCAGTCCCCTCGGTCACTGAATGAATCCAGGAGTCCGACCAACAGACGTTAACCTGTTGATTGATGTGAGATGTTACAATTTTGAAAAACTTTAAAATAAATATTTGGCACCATGCTTCACTTGCTAGATATGTTTTTCCAGTGACTGATCGTTACTGATGGAGTCAAGTGTAGATTATGCCGCGAATTCCAAGTGCTCTGTAACAAGAAGATTACTGATTTATCGATCGGACAAGGGTACATCAAGAAACTGGTAACCATAGAGAGGAACAGCATTAATTAGTTTCCCAAAATATGCCACTAATTCCGAGATCACTGTTACACGAGGATAACTGATTTATTGACCGCACAAAGATACATCGAGACACTATCAATCATAGAGTAGGAACAGTAGTAATTATTTAGTTCTCAGTCAGCACGAAAAAGGAAGTCCGTCACTCTACATGATTCGATTTTCAAAGAGTAATGCTATGTTGACAACGAATTGTTCATTATAACATTGGCTGTCGCAAATGTTTTAGTGTTTTCTTGTCAGCATCTTCTCATTTACAAGTACTTACTAGTATATCGTCCTGTCGTAAATAAATAACAGTCTAGTCAAGGTAATAAAACGTGTTTCGTTCATGGAAAGAATGAATTTTTCTTATGCCGACTTTTTCTAACACTATTTCCAAAACGACTCTCTATTCCACTGATATACATTGATATCATCGAAATTCGCATCAATTTTAATGTATCTGAAACTTGATTTCCAAATTAATAATGTTTACTATGAACAGAAAACAGCCGGCCGCGGTGGCCGAGGGGACTGAGGCGCTCCAGTCACAGTCTGCACGCTCACTACGGTCGGGGGTTCGAATCCCCACTCGGGCTTGGATATTTGTGCCGTCCTTAATCTTAGCTAGTTCATAAGTAGTTTGTAAGCTTAGGGACTGATGACCCAGTAGTTAAGTCCCATAAGTTCTACAAACATTTGAACAGAAAACAACTATGCCGTCTAGAATATCATTGGCTAATTCAAACTTTCCACAATTGGTCGGCTTCTATCCCGCGTGTTAACAACTGTTCCGTTGCCAACATTACTCGCTAGGTCTGTGTCGGCGATTGTAAAATTTTACAAAAGTACCTACGCGTTGGGGACTTTTGGATGAAAATTCCCTACATGATTTTAATGCTTAAAAGTACCTACGTGTAGGGAAAATTCCCTACGTCTGGCAACACTGGCTGGAACAGATGTGGTCAGAGGATACCAAATCTAGTGTATGACGTCTACGTACGAATTATTCATACATCGGATCCCTCATCTTATCTACAGGGGAAAAAAGCACGTTTGTGTGAAGTTATACTGTGATGAAGGAATACTCTTCTTTTCTTTTTTTTCAAATCTAGGCATTTTCTCTATCATCAACTTGTGGTTCCAGAAGGAAAGTGTCGTCTTCGTCTCCGTTCGTTTTACTGTTTAGTCATTGTAATGTAAAGAAGTAAAAGACTCTAGAACAGACATCATACCAATAGGTATACATGAATGTCTATGCGATGACAGCGTTAGGTTTATTCCTTCACTGCAGCTGCGGTACCTTCGTTCGACCTCGTGCGGGAATCCAGTGTGGCGAGCATGAGAAGACTATGAACAATAGTGACGCTACTTCATTAGTGCGCGACTTGCGGAACGTCAGGCGTGCTCGGATAGCCAAGTGGTAAAGCCGACCACTGGCCCAAAGCGGGAACCCCGCGTGCAATGTTAGATCCCTCAATCGGCCAGGGAGGTTTGAAATTTAAGAATTGAAATGGATAGATTGAAGTTAGATGTGGTGGGAATTAGTGAAGTTTGGTGGCAGCATGAACAAGATTTGTGGTCAGGTAATACAGGGTTATAAATATAAAATCAGTTGGTGGTAACGCAGTAGTACATGTGGTAAAGAATAAGAAAATAGAAATGCGGATAAGTTACTATGAACAGCACTATGAACGCATTTTCGTAGCGAAGATAGACACGAAGCCAATACCGACCATAGTAGTACATGCTTATATGCCAACTAGCTCTGCCGATGAAGTGGACATCGAAGAAATATATAAGGAGATAAAAGAAATTATTCACTCAGTTAGGGGAGAAGAAAACGCAATTGTGATGGGGGACTGGAACTCGGTAATAGGAAAGGGAAAAGAAGTAAATGTAGTAGGTGAATGTGGAGTAGGTGAATGTGGAGTAGGGAAAAGGAATGAATGAGGAGATCGCCTGGTAGAATTTTGTGCAGAGCTCAATTTTATCATCAGAAACACTTCGTTTAATCATAATGAAATAAGGTTGTATACGTGGAAGAGACCAGGACACACTGTAAGTTACCAGAATGGCAAGGCAAAGGTTTAGAAACCAGGTTTTAAATGTTTGTTAAGCTTAAGGGGCTTAACTGCGGGGTTATCAGTCCCTAAACTTACAAACTAATTATGAACTACCTTATACTAAAGACGACACAAACATCAATGCCCGAGGAGAGGATTCGAACGCCCGACCGTAGCGGCTGTGCAGACTGTGACTGGCGCGCTGCAGACCGCTCGGCCACTGCGGCCAGCCACCAGGTTTAAAACTGTAAGACATATCCAGGGGCAGACTCTGACCATTAATTATTAGTTAGTAGTTTAAACCCGCGGCTCCGCTCGAGTGTTTGTAGAGTATTATAGACAAGCTGTCTTTCAGTAGTGTGCTATGAGATTGATTTGAAGAAAGAAGTGAAATACAATACCTTCCTTAGCAATAAACATTTTTTAATCAATACTCAAATTAAAAAAAATTAAGTATTTCAAGTGCCTAATGATTTACAATAAGTAATACATACCATACATCTTACAGCCTGTGTTGCATTATCTCAACACGTATGTTGAGAGTAATGTACAAATTGATTTTCATTTCCTTTTAATGCATTCTGGTAAACTACGTTATTTGTTGTATTGATTTTTTTGGTTGCTGACCCTTGAGCAAGCGACGTATAATTGACCGTCTGAAAAACACGACAGATGTAAATGGATTCCTGCGACGGTTAATGATTGTCCAATGTGCTTTGTTAATTGTCATCGCAAAGGCTAGACGAACAGAAGACTGTATCCTTTTGAATTCAAACGGCGTATCAGAGGGATTAAAGGAAGGCGAGGTATAAAAACATCTTTTCCGGCTGATGTTCCTGGTAAAATCGTTGCTGCAAAGAGGTTTCGATGTAAATTTTTGACGACCAGTCGAGTCCCATTCTACAATTGTGGAGGCCTCAAATTTCTCAGCAACATGTCGGTGATCACACTTTTCAAAAGTTATCGACGAGATGGCATTCCTGGTGGTTATAGCAAATTCAGGAACTCCACAGGGTAGTCCACAGCTTGATCTTGATCAACAACTGTGTCAATCGACTGGTAAGGTGTAATATTTCCCGGTAACGTGTTCTGAATAGCTGTGTTTAGGTTGGTAACTTAGTCATTACATGGTGCTAAAATCTCTCTCTCTCACACACACAGCCACACACGATTGTTGTAATTGACTTCTAAGTTATGGATGACGCCGTTAACTTCGTGAACAATCGATTCAGTGAAGTTGCAGAAGTGTTCTGGAAATGTTATTGAATAATTGCTTGTGGTACGGATGAATGTTCCTTGCCCATTTTGTGGAAGCTGTTAAGAAAATTCTTGTGATGCCTCATCGTCTTCTGTATGCAGACGCATATGTAGTATGTGTAAAGTAACACAATAAAAAAATGTTCAAATGTTTGTTAAGCTTATGGGACTTAACTACGGGGTCATCAGTCCCTAAACTAAAAAACTACTTATGAACTAGGACGGCACAAATATCCATGCCCGAGGGGGGATTCGAACCCCCGACCGTAGTGGCCGTGCTGACCGTGACTGGAGCGCCTCAGTCACCTCGGCCACCGCGGCCGGCGGTTAACACAATACGCATGTATCTAAGACGTTTAAATAATAATTACAATAATAAATTAATTTCTGTGATTTCTGAGGAAATGTCGCTGATAAAGCGGGAATGAAAAAGATTCCTATCAGATTGCAGAAGTCTCTGCACTTACCATTTCTCAGGAACGTAAGTAGTCTTTATCAAAGCATATATAACAATGCACACATTTCGAAGAATCCAGTACGAAATTCAACGTTAACCATTGTAATAAGATCACAGATCGATCACTTGATGTAATGTGCGATTCTATCTTTCACAGATTTTTTGTGTAAAAGAGGTGTATTAAAAGAATTTTCTTCGGAATTACTTTATTTATTTATTTATATTTTTCCTTATTCGTACGCTTGTCCTCACAAAGACCAAATATATGGTCTGTGGTATCACGTTTCGCTGTATGTAACCTCCTTGAAATGTAGTCACAAATGTCATCACTGGCCGTCAGTACGAATTTTTTATAATTTGACGACTTTCAACCATAATATCCCGTACCACCTTATAACTATCAAAATGGAACTGCTATGGTGTACAACGGGAGACGTTGTACTACAACTACAAACAGAGACCATTCGTCTGAGTAGTGTAGTTTTTGCTGCAGAGTGAAATATTGACACACGTACGTAGAATTTTATATACGCCGATAACGTTCAGCTTCGTTATCGTCCATCCAGGGCCGGCGCAAGGCACGTGCGAAACGTGCGGCCGCAAGGGGCGGCACTTTCCGGGGAGCGGCAGATCAGCCGCCCCCCACTTTTTTTTTTTTTTTTCCGACAATCTCAAGAATCATTCCCAAGAGGGGATTCGAAACCAGCCCTCGGAGGGAGCGGCTTCGAAACCTGTGGCATGGCGCCTCGATTACCAGCCAGCCGCCCCTGTTGAACAAGGGGAGGGAGGAGAACTGGAGGACTGATTTCTTCCTCGCCACTGTGGCAGCGCCGTCGTGTTTCCGCCGGAGGAACAGAGGGGGGGAAGCAGTCTGGCGTGCACGCCAGTATTCTTATGTGTGGAGCGCTGCCAGCCTGTTAAGCGCCTTGCGTTTATTCACAAGTAATTTTGCAGAAGACGAAATCTAATTTGGAAACTCGAACGCAATGTTCGATACTGCGGTTACGTATTAAGCCTGAAGCAATTTTGCTAAGCCCTGCAATGACAGCTGAGTTTTTTATTCTTCCCGCACTATGGAAAAAATTTGTTGAACATTACAACAGTCAAACATGTTCAACACCTACAATGGCTAGAAGTATTCCGAATGGGTAAATACGCTGTGAGTAATTACAAGGGATAAAGACATTGGTAGTAAGCGTGGCATAAGTTGGGTTTCGACGTGTTTTTGAAAATGTTTGCTATTAGTTTCTGAGTGATAGTCGGACGTTTTGGTTTTTGAGACATGAAACACCTGTCTCCGCCTGCATGAACAACAATTAAACTCTGAGCAGCACTTTTGTGTGACAATACTACTCGCACAATATCACTTTGCCAACATTTATTTACTGTATAATGCGTGTGAATCCATGTTTCGTCTAAGTAAACTACTGGTCGCTTTGATTCTGATGAAAACCTGAGAAAGTATGGTCTTTTAGCAACAATGCCCTCTCGTCCGCGCGAAACAAAACTTTAATATTGACACCTTGTAAAACGAAAATCCATAGACACATTGCTTGCTTGCTATGAAGCTCATTTCTGTTTGACAAAAATTATGCAGTTTTCGCAAAGTTCGTATTTCTTTCTATTGTTCGTAATGCTATAAAAATTGCTGCCTGATAATACATTTATCCATATTATCGGTCACATACTTATGCTTCTTGCTTCATCTTCTTGGGCGTTAGTTTAACCGTAGCCTCGCTGTAGCTCGTCGCGTGACCTAGGTCATGGCACTGCCGTGTCACTACTTCGCCTTTCCAGGCAATAAGTATTGTTGCGTTCTCTACAACGAAAGCTACAGAAATCGTTTCGATAGTTGGCCGAGAGAGTCAAGAGTGGTTAAAAGTAGAGTTGAGCAACACGATTCTTTTTTAGGAATCGATTCTTGCGATTCATTCCCACATTTTGAATCGATTCCTACGATTGGTTCACGATTCTTTCGCGATTCTTTAGTCTGCATTGGCGCGATTCTTAATTCTACATCTTGCTCATAGATGGCAATATATGTCTGTGTCATGGATGTTGGAATCTTAACCTTTTGCATCTGCTCCTACGATTCGTTCACGACTCTTTCTGGTCTGCGACGGCACGATTCTTACAAAATGCCGAAAAGGTAGACAACATGGGTATCGGATTTTTTTAAAATATTTATGGTGCGTAAAGTTCAGACTTAAAATAATAGTGAGGCAAAGCCATTCGATTCACCTCTCAAAAATTCTCGAGTAAATAGTCTGAAGTTTTGCGAGCGGTTATAAATACATATTACACTACTAACTATTTTCATAGATCATTTAGTAGCGTTGTAGGTTTAGTGAACGTAGGTCACTAATTTCGAATCCTGCTGTAACCTTATAATTTTTTTCGTTCTGTTTGAATACTTCGGCCATTTAAATATAAATTTCATTAAATCTATGGTATTTAACAAATATCTAATCATTATAAAATACTTATTATGTAAAATCAGTTAGTTTAAGGAAACACGAAATAAACATTAAAAACAAAAATCCGTCTCTAAATATTAAATTTCTTTCGAGATGCAAGAAATTCACGTTTATTAAAATGTTTCTTTTTTGTAAAATCGGTTTTTTCAGGAAAGCTGATAACGTAAAAACCAAAATGGTAAAAACGATTTTTGAGATGGCTTTATAAAACATTTAAACTCGCGTTTTTACGTAAAAAGAATATTTTTGTAAATTTGAGTTTTTACGAAAACTACAACTACGTAGATGAACTCGAAAAGCTTAAACCTCTCTAAATACAAAGTATAATTCAAATAGTTACAGCCATTTCCGGGATACGCGAAATATAAATGTGTAAAGATTGCTCGTTTAAGTACGTAATATGTAAACTGTATAAAAGACCTATATTCGTATGTATTGGCTGCTGTGTATTTGGCTGCGTTTTGTTTCTGTCATCTGTAATTCGTGAATAGGCTAATAATTAACAGCTCACGATCTTCGTTCTGTGCTTCCTTTCTTCAGATGCTTTCTGGCTTTCGTAATTATTCGGCACGATTCGCCACTTGCTATCGAATCATGAATCGTTGGATCTTGGAATCGTCACGAGACAGGCGATTCTTTTGAACGACGATTTGTCCCCACCCCCCGTCTTCACTCCAGCATTCGGCACGATTCGGCAAAATTCGGCAGTCGCCTTCGAGTCGTGAATCGTTGGGACTTGGAATTGTCACGAGACAGACGATTCTTTTGAACGACGATTCGTCCGGCTCACGTTTCGATTCTTACGACTCTATATTTGTATTCGTTCAAATGAACGACTCATTGACGAATCGTCACAACTCTACTCAGAAGCACTTTCATTGCATTTCGTAAGAACAGTAGAATTGGTGCGTCCGAATTTCTTGCAACTTGAGATGTAATAGGTAAGTGCTTTTCATATAACGTACAATTAGTACTGCGCATGCACGTTACTCATAAGTTAGAATTTTTCTCCTTCAAGAATGCACAATAGGAAAATTTATTTTTCTTATGATCTGTTACTTCCAAAATTGGCAACTCGGCAAATAAGCACGAGTCGCCCCAATAGCTAGAATGAATATAAAACGCAGAAAAGTGACGTGATACGGCGATGACTAATTTGTTACCCCTTATTCCATAATCAGCCAGGACAGAACTGACACATGCAAATTACGACAGATGGCGAGTGTCAGTTCTTTGAAATGAATAACCGCAGTGCAGTGAGTTAATATATTTCGACTAGCATTAGTACCCGTCGATTCCCGAGTGTGTATTTATTGCATTATTATGTTACTCCATCTCCTTATTCTTCCTCTCTCCATTGTCTTCCGCCCCACTCTTTGGCCGTTTAAACTGTTTTCATTTTCCAGGCCTACATAGATTTCTGGCACAGAGTGGCTATTCTCAATGCTTTGAGTTATGTTTACATATAGACCGTCGTGCTGAACGTAACTGTCAAAATGTTCAAAAAATGTTCAAATGTTTGGTAAGCTTAAGGGACTTGACTGCGGGTCATCAGAAACTTACGAACTACTTAGGAACTACCTTATACTAAGGACGACACAAACATCCATGCCCGAGGGTGATTCGAACCCCCGACCGTAGCGGCTGTGCAGATTGAGAAGGGCGCGCCGCAGACCGCTCGGCCACTGCGGCCGGCTCTCAACATGACGGTTTAGATGTAATCACATATTAAAAGCTTTGAAACTGGCCACTCACTGGCCGAAACCTAGGTAGATGTGAAAAGTAAAGACAAAAATTGCGATTGATTGCGGACATTTCCTACAGATTTGTTTAAATAAAATTCCACAAACTTTTTTTTCGCACGGGCCGGCCCTGAGTCCACCCCTCTGTCGTTATCAACGCTCAGATCATTACGTTGCATCATATTTCGTAGAACAAAGCAACCACTAAAACCATTTTTACAAATATGGTGTAGTTGGAAAGTTCAAATGTTTGTAGAACTTATGGGACTTAACTACGGGGTCATCTGTCCCTAAGCTTACAAACTACTTATGAACTAGCTAAGACTAAGGACAGCACAAATATCCATGCCCGAGGGGGGATTCGAACCCCCGACCGTAGTGGCCGTGCAGACCGTGACTGGAGTGCATCAGTCCCCTCGGCCACAGCGGCCGGCAGTTGGAAAGTCAAAGAGTAAATATAATTTTGAAAGAGTAATTATTGTTACGAATTTTGCGTTATGTTCTTCAGATCACTAAATATCTCTCAGATCGCTATAAAACCTTGCCTAAAACCTCCCTCGGTTATCAATTAGTACAAATTTTTAAATATATATATATATATATATATATATATATATATATATATATATATATATATATATATATATAGATTAAAACTTAGGAAACTGCAAGAAGGTAGAACATTAACGGGGAGCATTAGGCAAGGATTGGCCGAAATAGGGGAGAGTAATGCAGCAGAAGTTGAATGGGTAGCTTTGAGAGGCAGAGTAGTGAGGGCCGCAGATGATCATATAGGTAGACGAACAAGGCCTAATAGAAATCCCTTGATAACACAGGAGACACTGAACTTAATTGATGGAAGGAGAAAACATAAAAATGCAGCAAGTGAAGAAGACAAAATGGAGTACAGACGGCTGAAGAATAAGGCTGACCAGAAGTGCATACTAGTTAAGCAGGAGTGGCTTGGGGACAAATGGAAGTTCAAATGTTCAAATGTTTGTAAAGCTTAAGGGTCTTAACTACGGGGTCATCAGTCCCTAAACTTACAAACTACTTAGGAACTACCTTATACTAAAGACGACACAAACGTCCATGCCCTAGGGGGGATTCGAACCCCCGACGGCGGACAGCCGCGCGCACCGCAACACGGCGCTCCAGTACGCGCGGCTAATCCGCCGCGGCCAAATGGAAGTCCATAGAAGAATGTGTAACAAGGTGAAAGATAGATACAGCCTACAGGAAAATCATGCGTGAATATCAAGAGCTCAGATGGGAAACCAAGAGCACTCTTGCATAAGCAAAGAAGAAAGTATGGCAGATTTAAACGGACACAAAATCCTCAAGACTGGCAAACTTTTACAGAAACTCGAAATGTAGCTCGAACGTTAATGCGAGAAGCTTATAACAGATTCCACAACAAAAACCTGTCACGTGATTTCGTAGAGAATCCTAATAAATTCTGGCCATATGTAAAGTATACTAGCGGTGAAATGCAATCAATACCTTCATTACGCGATAGTAACGGTGATGCTATCGATGACAGTTCTGCTATATCAAAATTGCTTAACACAGCCTTCCGAAATTCCTTCACGAAAGAAGACGGAGCAAATACTACAGAATTCGTATCAAGAACAGCTGCCGCCGCGGTGGAGTAGCCGAGCGGTCTAAAGCACCTCGCTGCGGAGCGCGCGGTTGCTCGCCGTGGAGGTTCGAGTCCTCCCTAGGGCATGGGTGTGTGTGTTTGTCCGTAGGTTAGTTTACCTAGGCTTAAGTAGTTTGTAAGCTACGGACTGATGACCAAGCAGTTTGGTCCGATAGATTTACAGACATTTGAACATTTTGAACAGCTGCCAGCATGCATAATTACGATGTTGATACCCTAGTGTATTAAAGCAACTTACATTACTTAACAAAAGTAAGTCTCCCGGTTCCGATTGTGTACTAATTAGTTTCCTTTCAGAGTATGCTGCTGCAGTAGCTCCATACGTAGTTCTCATATACAACCGCTCTCTCAGCGAACGTTCCGTACCCAAACACTGGAAAGTTGCATTGGTTATGCCAATGTTCAAGAAAGGAAATAGGGGTGATTCACAAAATTACAGGCCTATATCAAATGTTTTTGATGCTCTTAAATATTGTAGAAAAGACATTTTTTAAATATGCACCAAAGCTGCTTTATTTGAAATGCTGACGACTAGTTTCGGGCTTTGCCCATTTTCTAAGTCACCTATTACAGAGAACAAAGTGTGTTTTACATGAAAATACATAATTATGGCAATGTTGTATTTGCTGTACAAGTTGTAACTACAACAAACAGCGTGACCTAAACAGTAACCAAATATATATATATATATATATATATATATATATATATATATATATATATATATATATATATATATATATATATGTAAGTAATTACAACTTGTACAGCAAATATAACATTGCCATAATTATGTATTTTCATGTAAAACACACTTTGTTCTCTGTAATAGGCTACGGTCGGGGGTTCGAATCCCCCCTCGGGCATGGATATTTGTGCCGTCCTAGTTCGTAAGTAGTTCATAAGTAGTTTGTAAGTTTAGGGACTGATGACCCCGTAGTTAAGTCCCATAAGCTTAACAAACATTTGAACATTTTTGATCTGTAATAGGTGACTTAGAAAATGGGCAAAGCCCGAAACTAGTCGTCAGCATTTCAAATAATGCAGCTTTGGTGCATATTTAAAAAATGTCTTTTCTACAGGCCTGTATCATTGACGTCGGTTTGCAGCTGGATGTTAGAACATATACTTTCCTTAAATATTTTGAACTACCTTGAAGAGAACGACCTATTGACTTATAGTCAACACGGATTCAGAAAGTATCATTCTTGTGAAACACAGCTCTTTACTCATATAATGAGATGAATGCTATCGGCAAGGGATGTCAAATAGATTCCGTATTTCTACATTTCCGGAAGACTTCCGACACTGTACCTCGCAAGCGTGATTATGGAATATCGCCACAGTTGTGTGATTGGATTCGTGATTTCCTGTCAGAAAGGACACAGTACATTGTAACTCATCGAGAAAGACCGAAGTGATATCTGGCGTTCACCAGGGCCCCTACTGTTCCTTATTTTTGTGAACGATTTAGGAGCAATCTGAGTAGCTCTCTTAGATTGTTCGCGGATGATGCTGTCACTTATAGGTTAGTGAAGTCACCAGAAGATCAAAAGTAACTGAAAATAGTGAAAAAATGGCAACTGACCCGTAATAATGAGAAGTGTGTCCCGACACTTGCCACACCGGACACTTGCCACACTTTTACCTGTCTCCTTCACCTCCATCGTACCTGGACATGTATTTTTGTCGATATACGAATGGTAGATTTAAGTCACTGCTAACTATGTCAACATTAACGTAATGTACACCACGAATATTACATGGAAAACAAATAATAAATACACCACAAAGAAAACTCGAAAAATCAGGAGCTAAAAAAAAGAATATTGAAAAGTTATACAGAATTATTATAACAAATGTTCAAATGTTTGTATAGCTTATGGGACTTAACTACGGGGTCATCAGTCCCCAAACTTACAAACTACTTATGAACTAACTAATACTAAGGACGGCACAAATATCCATGCCCGCGGGGGGATTCGATCCCCCGATCGTAGTGGCCGTGCAGACCGTGACTGGAGCGCCTCAGTCCCCTCGGCCACCGCGGCCGGCTATTATAACAAGTTTTAAGTACTACACTGTGTGATTTTAACGTAGCCTAATGTAAGAATAACAATTAAGAAATCCTACTGATGATCGGACAAAATGTTTTGAAATATCTATGAGAAAAGTACAAAAACTGATGTCTCTTGCATGTGGCGGAAAATCCTCACCATTATTTAAGCAAGCACAGAAGAAAGAAGAGCATCAACATAAAAGATTATAGTATTCTATATTACTTCATTTCCTTAATTCAAACATTTTAAAATTGTATGTCGACTTTGGGTGACCTGTCAAACTCAGACGCTCTTACCTCTATTTTGTGAACATATTGTCTGTCTCTGTTTTGAGCATTGTCCTAATACACTTTACTAACTAATGTTTCGCTGCAAGGGGTATCGGATTTTAGAGAGTAAATTAATATGGAGTGTGTCGTTCTTGTTTCCTCGTTTTTTGGACATGCTGTTGTAGTAATTAAAGTAGGAAAAAACGCAGCGATCAAAATTAAATAATTAGCCAACATTTGCATTCTCTCTACATCGTTCCTTTCGCGATCTTCCCATAGCGATGGATTGTTTCTATTGCAACCAGTAGATGTGGGAGGAATCTATCGTCCAGACTGAGGGAAAATGGATTTATATTTGTTCTTGGAAGAATTAATTACAACTGACATAGACGACGGTATTGCCTTCGTTTCCAAAAAGTTATAAATATTTAGGTTTCGGTATATGGAAAAGAAGCTGTATTTTTAGGCAAGATGTCGAAGAAGAATTACGTAGTGGGTGTATCGAGTAAGATGTGGAGACGGCGATTTGAAAGCGGACAGCAAGAGTACGGGAAAGGGCGTCACTTGCCCGAGGGGTCGCTACTCAAACTACCTGGCGAAGGGTCAGAAGTGGCAAATGTCCGGCAAACCCTGCCCGTGGCAAATGTCCGGCGTGGCAACTGTCCGGCATCCATCCATATGACCACTAAAAGAAACCCGTTATACTTCATTTACACGATAAATCAATCAAAACTACAGGTCGTAAATTCAACTAAATACCTAGGAGGAACAAATACAAACAACTTAAATTGGATAGAACACATAGAAAATATTGTAGAGAAAGCGAACCAAAGAGTTAGTTTCGTTGGCACAACACTTAGAAAAGGCAACAAAGGCAACAGTTCTATTAAAGAAACTGTCTACACCACACTTGTGCGTCCTATTTTGGAGTATTGTTGCGCATTGTGGGATCCCCACCAAGTGTGACTGACTGACGATTTAGTGAAAGTACAGAGTAGGGCAGCTCGTTTTGTATTATCGCGATATAGGGAAGAGGGTGTCACGGAAATGATACACGAGTTGGGGTGGAAATCATTAAAAGAAAGGCGTTAAACGTTGCGACGAGGTCTATTTGAGAAATTTCTTTTACCAATTTTCTCTTCAGAATGCTAATATGTTTTGTTAGCACCATCCTACCTAGGAAAACATGATCATCAAAATAAAATAACAGAAACTATATTAAACACGGAAAGATTTAGGTGTTACTTTTTTTCCGCGAGCTATTAGAGAATGGAACTGTAGATAAAAATCATAAAAGCTGTTCGATGAACCCTCTGCCATGCACTTCAATGCGATTTACGGAGTATTTATGTAGATGTAGACATAGTAATCAAAGAAGGGTAAGCTGAAAGGTGTAAGGAATATATAGAGCGCCTATACAAGAGAAATGCACGAAGTTTTTAAAAACTGTTTTTAATCTATGTATACAAAACAAACTATACAAACATTTGTACCATTTACGGATCACAAAAGATGCTTTTAAAATAAAAAGCGGAGCGCGTCTGGTGTAAAACGAATGTCTTTAATTGCAGTCAGCATAAGACGGGTTACCTATTATAGTCAATTTTAATAGCTACTGCGGAAGGTGGCCACACAACATATTAACACGAATTATTTACAGACAAATGGAAAAACTGGTAGTATCCGACCTCGGGGACGATCAGTTTGATTTAGAAGAAATGTAGGAACATGCAAGGCAATACTTACATTATGACTTATATTAGAAGGTAGGATAAGGAAAGGCAAACGTACGTTTTTAGATTTTGTAGATTTGGAGAAAACTTTTGACAATGTTGACTGTAATACACGTTTTCAAATTATGAAGCTAGCAGAGGTAAAATATAGGGATCGAAGAGCTATATTCAACTTGTTGAAAACCGGACAGCAGTGGAAGGGCGTGAAAGGGGTTGTAACCTTTCCCCAATGTTGTTCAATCTGTACATCGAACAAGCTGTGAAGGAATGCAACGAGAAATTTAGGAAAGGAATTGAAGTTCAGGCTGAAGGAATATAAAATTTGCGGTTTGCCGACGGCATAGTAATCCTGTCAGAGATAACAAAGGACCTGGAAGAGCAGTTGAACTAAATGGAGAGTATTGTGATACGATGGTATAAAATTAACATTAACAAGAGTAAAAGAAGGGTAATGGAATGCAGTGTAATAAAATAAGGCGATTCTGAAGGAATCAGATGAGACAATAAATATAGTAGATGAGTTTTGGGTAGCAAAATAACTTCTAATGCCCGAAGTAAAGATGATCAAAAATGCAGAATGCCTACGGGAAGAAAGCATTTCAGAGGAAGCGAAATTTGTTGACATCCAATATTAGTTTGAATGTTAGGAAGTCGTTTCTGAAAGCACTTGTCCGGAGTGTAACATTATATGGGAGTGAAACATGGACGAGAAGTAGTTCAGACAAAAAGATAGTAGAAACTTTTGAAATGTGGTGCTACTGAGGAATGATTAAAATTAGACGGTAGATCACGTAACTAATGAAGAGGTGCTTAACAGAACTGGGGAGAAAAGGAATTTCTGGCACATGCTGACTAAGGGAAGGTATAGGTTCGTGGGAAACATTGTGAGATATCAAGGAATCGCCAGCTTAGCGTTAGAAGGAAGTGTGTGGGGCAAAAATCGCAGAGGGAGACCGAGAGACGAATACAGTAAGCAGGTTCAAAAGGATGTAGGCTACCGTTCTTATTCAGAGATGAAAAGGCATGTACAGGACAGGGTAGCGTGGAAAACTGCATCAAACCAGTCTGCGAACTGAAGAAGAAAAAAGGGGATTTTAAATATCTCTATCCACCTCAATTATTGTTCAGTACAATTCATATGAGTGGCTCAATGGGTGAATGCCGACGCGGTAGCTCAACGCATTCAGTAAAAAAAAAAAAAAAAAAAAAAAAAAAAAAAAAAAAAAAAAAAAAAAGGGGTGGAACTCATCAATCAAAGAATAATAAAACAGGATCACCTCTTGCACTGCTGTTGATTTGTAAAATGACGAGTTGCACCGTGGTTCGGAATCCATGTTAACTGTAGCTGCCTCTATAACTGGCTGGTAAGTCAGTTCAAAGGACAGAAGACGGCAATGGCATACCATCTCCATTGGGACCATGCCTAGTAAAGCACTGTAGTGTTCAAACCAATCTTCAGATTGTTGACTGCTTTGCCTTTATTTTTACGCTTCATACATACAATAGCGAATATTTTACAAGAAATATTGTAAAAAGTTTCGTGAATTCACGATGTAAACGATGCCAGATCGTCAGAATTGGGGAAAACAGCGCGGACGATTCAACCTTTTATATAACAGCTCTAGATATAATACTGATTTTAACCGTCAAGCAGTTGCGGTGGTCTTCACATTCAATCACTTTTCAGGTCTCTCTCACTCTTTTTTTTTTTTTTTTTTTTTTTTTTTTTTTGTATAGATATTAACTACCGTGTTGCAGTCTCTTCTGCTCATAGGTGATGTAATGATACAACGTTGAGATATGAAAATTTGTGCCTGTGTCGGGATTAGAACTCAGGTCTTCCTGCTTTTAGACAATTGCACTAAGCCTCTACGCCACGCCGCGGTGGTATGGCTACACACTCTGAGGCCTTGCTGCGGAGCGCAAGGTTGCTCCCCGTCTGAGGTTCGAGTCCTCCCTCGGGCATGGGTGTGTGTGTGTGTGTTTTTTTGTCCTTGGGTTAGTTTAAGTAGTCTGTAAGCCTAGGGACTGATAACCACACTAGTTAAGTCCCACAGATTTACGAACATTTGAACATTTGTACTGTGCGCCATCCGAAGCACAGGGGATTGGCCCAACTGCAGTGCCTATTCACGCACGTACCCCACCCGACCCAAACTCCCATAAGCTAATGCAGTCTTCCTTCCTTCCTTACTTCCCGGACTGCATTTCCTTTTCCCCTCCCCTCCTCTCCTCTCCTCACTCCTTACCCTCCCCACCGGGGGACTGATAACCTCAGTAGTTTAGTCCCCCTATCCCAACCGAACCCAACCCAAACTCCCATATGTTCTGCTACCTCGACCATTGTACTCCATGGCTTGCAGCAGGCCCTGTATTCCTACCAGGAGTCCGGTAGTTGTATGCATCCGTAGTGAAATAACATCATACTTCGACTAGGTGGATTACAATTAAGAATTGCGGTGTCTCTTCTTTTGGAGATGCTATATAAAATGTATGCTATAACACCAATGGGATGCTGTTCATTTTAGGGTTTCTCATGATGGCATACGACTCTTCGTGTTACAAAAACGGTGCGATGGGTGGAAGGATAAGAGTGACACCTTGATTTCTCGTGTACTTGACCCTCCATTTTGGACTCTTAGTCACTTTTTTTTATCTCTACAAGGCAGTACTGAACAGTACTGTATGCAAGCTTGTGGACCAAGAGTAAAATGAGCATTAGTCTTCTCAATAGGCAGTACCATGAGTAAATGGAACAATTTTGTTTTCAAACAACATACACAGCACATAACGTCGAAAATAATATTGCTGTGGAGTTATTTTCAGGCATTACGGATACGAAGATAAAGAGTGGTAAGAAATGAAGGAACACGCAAATACTCTGTAATGAGCTGGGCCGGTTTGATGGATGGGTGGGTTGTTGGGGACAGGGGGAGCAAACTGCAGTTGTCATCAGTCCCTTGGTGGGGAGGGCAAGGAGTGCTTATAGAAAAGGACGGGAAGGGAAAGGAAATGCACTCCAGGGAGGAGAGAAGGGAGAAAGACTGCATTAGCTCGGGACCCCGTGGTCACCATGCACATACTCAAGAAAGAACCATCAGCTCCCGGGGGGGGGGGGGGGAGGGGGGGCGTTTGAGACCCATGTTGCACAAATCACAGTTTTTGATACCAATATCAGAAGGGCGGCTAAATGCGAGATTTGTACCCAGTGCGTATCGAAACTTGGGATAGGGACCAAAAAAATGTTCAAATGTTTGTATAGCTTATGGGAGTTAACTACGGGGTCATCAGTCCCTAAACTTACAAACTACGTATGAACTACCTTATACTAAGGACGGCACAAATATCCATGCCCGAAGGGGGATTCGAACCCCCGACGGGGAAAGGCCTCGTGCATCGGAGCATAGCGCCTCAAAGTGTGCTCTTAACCTCTAACAGTATAAACCATATTTTTCTTCTTCCCTGTGTCCTCAATGAGTCATACACTTCATCTTTATTATTAAGGGGTCTTTTAATTGAGTTGTAGGTTAGTTTTGGGCAACTTGTTAGAGAGATCTAGGTTCCTTTTTAGGCTAAAAAGTCGTGCAGACCGTGACTGGAGCGCCTCAGTCCCTCGGCCACCGCGGGCGGCGGATAGGGACCAATGAGGCGCCAAATGATTAGTCAATTGTGTGATAAAATGTTCTGAAACGGCCCCAGCATTGAACCAGCGATGACTGTCAAAAGCTTTCTCCAGATCTACAAACGCTAACGACGTAGGTTTCCCTTTCCTTAATCTATCTTCTAAATCTTCTCCTAAATCCAAACTGATCTTTCCTTCCACCTTTTAGCTTTCCATTCTTTAGTCTCCTCACTTCCCAACAAAACCGACCATCTGTCACCCCGTCACAATACTGCACTCTTTCGCAGGTTCTTAGATTCTTCCGGTTCATATTGATGTTTTCTCTTTGGCATATAACACATTTCGGTGAGGGAAAGATTCCATTTCTTTGCAGGTTTTCCGCAAGACCGTCCCGGCCATTAATTTTTCCATTTAATGCTGTCACCATTTCCCTTCGTGGGTGTTCAGGAAGTGTGGTCGAAATGTTCCAATGTTTGTTAAGCTTATGGGACTCACCTGCGGGGTCATCAGTCCCTAAACTTACAAATTACTTATGAACTACCTTATACTAAGGACAACGCAAACATCCATGCCAGAGGGAGGATTCGAACCCCCGACGGGGAAAGGCCTCGTGCAACGGAGCATAGCGCCTCAAAGTGTGCTCTTAACCTCTAACAGTATAAACCATATTTTTCTTCTTCCCTGTGTCCTCAATGAGTCATACACTTCATCTTTATTATTAAGGAGTCTTTTAATTGAGTTGTAGGTTAGTTTTGGGCAACTTGTTAGAGAGATCTAGGTTCCTTTTTAGGCTAAAAAGTGTAACATTTCTTCTCATGGATTCCTGTATGAACTGAAAAGCTGTTTCAATTCCAGCTTCGGTAACTGAAAAAATGGAGAATTTGATTTCGTTTAGCAAGCATTTATAGTTGTTTGGAAGGATGCTAACCCCTGTATCGAAAAATTGGACCACAAACTATAATAAATGTTCAAATGTTTGTGAAGCATAAAAGACTTAACTGCGGGGTCATCAGTCCGTAAACGTACAAAATACTTATGGACTACCTTATACTAAAGACGTCACAAACATCCATGCCCGAGGGGGGATTCGAACCCCCGACGGGGACAAAAAATATAACAGCCTTTTGTGATCTTTAGAGCTGAATAAAACTTGATTTAGCTGCAGGTTTATTTCCTCCAACTCCCCATAAAAATGGAAATGATACTGACCGACAGGCAAGTAAAAAGAAAAAATATTGCATTATACACTCCAGCACCAGCAATACCATCGATTCCAATCAAGGATCCATCTGTATATATAAAGCGTGTGTCAGGAGGTGAAGTATTTGCGTTGCAGGGGTGATAATATAGGTGATTTTCAACAAAAAGGTTCTGATAAACATATTCACTTTTTTTAACCGTTTGCGGGTAAACCAGTGAAAACAACAAGGGACGGAAAATGCAGTTGACAGTAAATTAAGGTACTGTTATGTTATGGTTTATTTAATTGTGTGATTTTCCTCACTGAACATGTTATCATTCAACGTGAGGTGCGGTATTATTGATCACCAACGTAGCGGTTCAGTTGTTTTAGGTAACCGTCTTAATGGGACACGATATCTTGATTTTCTTGGACATGTGTTACATGAGAATTCGGGGAGGATACACCTTCGGCAACACGAGCTCGTATGTACTTTCAGTATGACGGAGCTCCTACACAATCCGTCGGCCAGTGACACAGTATCTCAACACAACGTATCCTGGTCGTTGGATTGGTCGTCGTGGAGTCATTGCTTGTCCACCGACGTCACCCGATCTTAGCCCATTGGATTATGTTTGGGTGGCACAAGAGAGATGTGTACAAGCGCAGAGTGAACACAAGAGAGGAACTTCTCGCTCGTATTTTACACGCTTATGCTCAAGTAAAGGAATGCACAACTGAGCTCCGATCGGAAACACATTGCCTGTCTGCAAGAGCAGCAAAATGCATTGAAGTTAACGGTAGACTGTTTGAACATCTTCCATGAAGAAACTTTATTAGACAAACCATAACATAAACAGTACTTTAGTTTATTGTCACCTGCAATTTTCCCGTTCCTAGTTATTTTTATTGGTTTCAAATGTTCAAATGTTTGTTAAGCTTATGGGACTTAACTACGGGGTCATCAGTACCTAAACTTACAAACTACTTATGAACTAGCTTTCCTAAAGACGGCACAAACATCCATGCCCGAGGGGGGATTCGAACCCCCGACCGTAGTGGCCGTGCTGAACGTGACTGGAGCGCCTCAGTCACCTCGGCCACCGCGGCCGGCTTTATTGGTTTACTCGGAAACGATTAAGAAAACGGTATATGTTTATTAGAAATTTTTTGTTCATAATCACGTGGTATTACTCTTCAAAGTATGTATCTTTCCCCCTGACTCATCTTGTATATAGCCATTCCCTTTGTTTAGACTTAATATTGCCGGCTGCAGCGGCCGAGCGGTCTGCGGCGCGCCAGTCGCAGTCTGCACGGCAGCTACGGTCGGGGTTTCGAAGCCCCCCTCGGGCATGGATGTTTGTGTCGTCTTTAGTATAAGGTAGTTCATAAGTAGTTTATAAGTTTATGGACTGATGACCCCGCAGTTAAGTCCTTTAAGCTTAACAAACATTTGAACATAGACTTAATATTTACTGTTTTTAAAGCCATATTTAATAGAAGTTCTTTAATTTCTTCGGCATTTAAAACCCTTTTGATGAGTTGAAGTCTGAATTTGATTGAGTATAATTTAAGAGGACAGACGTGTGGGGCGAAATCTTCATTACTCACTGATGGACGGTAATGACATCAATGTATTGTATAAAACCGTTTTGTGTTTTCAGCCGGGGTGTCATGTACGCCTTCTAGTGGTGTAACCTGGGCAACGCTAAATGACATACAATGATGCTCATAATGGAAATTGTTAATGGAAATTAACCCGGACGTCAAACAGTCCTCAATTAGTATATCCGGGAGGGGGCTACACCTTAATAATAAAACAAAAATCAAAGAATGTCCGACAAAAACGAAAGAAAACTGACGATACTTCAGAATTAAAATCGAGACCTCGTAACATGCAAGTCTGTAAGCATTTGTGTAGCATATTCACAAAACCTTTACGTAGCGTTGCGAGAGTAATGCTGATGCAGCTTCGCTCACTGGCGAAAATTACGCAATAGAGTTCATGAGCGCCCAGCCGCAGTTTTTAGCCCTTTTCCGAAAATAGATAAATGCTCTGTCGAGATGACGAATCGTAGCTGCCCGCCCTAAATAGGCCGGCTGCCCTTGGTGTCGCACTAGTTATCATTCCAGTTTGTGCCGGCAGACATTGGAATTGGAACCCTACCGAAAGCGAATGGGCGAAAGCTCGGTGAAGAATGTGGAGCGCAGAAAGCCGAGAGCGCGTGTTAAGGAACGCCAGATCCCGCGTCAGATGCGGCCCTCTCTGGGGCTGGCGCTCGCTTTATCTTGATTAGCCGCAGTTTCATAACACAAACAACCAATCAGACGCGCAGCTCACTCTGCTGCCACACACGCTTTTAATGTGGAGAATATGGGACGAGCACATGGACGGATCGCAGAGACTGCTGGTTTTCTGTTCCCTAGGAATTGCTGCTGCGAACCTCAAGCAGAAATTAAATGTTACAAAACAAAGTTAAAATTCTATACTATGTGATCAAAGGTATCCGGATACTTGGCTGTAAAAGACAAATTCATGGTGCCCTCCATCGGTAATGTTGGAATTCAATATGGTGTTGCCCCACCCAGTGCAGGATTTACAGATAAGCTAAACAAGCTATAGCTCAGGGCCCACACTTTCTTGGCGCCCTCCCAAAACAAAAACTGTCCGAGCGAGCAATGGAGATCTATACAATTGTCGTTTATTTAAACTAATGTGAAAACTTAAGAGGATATTGTTAATCTTGTATTCGCATTGGTAGTGAATAGTAGGTGAATATGGCCTGGGGAAAAGGACTCAAAGAGGAAATCGCCTGGTACAATTTTGCAAAACAGCAGATATAGAATAAGGCTTCAAGTGATGATGAAGAGGATGCTTTAGAGAAGCTTGAGCCCAGAGACGAGTTCAGAATCGAAACACTTATACCTGTGATGGAAGCATTAGAGTCAAGTCTGGCACAGAAGACTTCATTATACAATGATGTTGCAAAAAAGTTTTCATTCGTAAGAGAATTAGAAGCTACACATGAAGAGATTCGTGAAGGAGTTACTGCTTTATACCAAACATATCCCGCAGATGTGGACATGAATCTTGTAGGAAAAGTCAAGCATTTTCAGCAATATGTTAGACTTAGTCAAGCCTATGGTTCATGATAACATGATAAGCTGACACATCAGGATCTGTATAGGGTTATAATTGACGATCGTGTCCAAACAGCATTTCCTAATGTAGAAGCGGTTTCTTAGTATGATAGTTACAAATTACTTTGTAGAAAGATAAAAAATTAATTTAGAGCAACAACGGCTCAAGAAAAATTATATTCCCTCAGTCTCATATACATAAAAAGTAACAAATTGCGCAGTTTATCACTTGATGATGTCATCTGTCATTTTGCTCTGGCAAAGGCAAGAAAGAAAATATTTTTGCGTAAATATAATTTCAGATTCCTTAAAACATGTTTCAACATGTTAGATTAAGCCTTTGTAAATTTTGCCTTTTAAAAGAATTTTTTTTAATCAGAGTTTTTTTTTAAAGTTTGCGATGAATAAACATTCATTATTTCTCTATCCATAATTGTATATCAATTAACTCCTTTAGGTAAAAAAAAATAATTTTTGGCACTAACATGTAATATCTGGACACCCAAAGGCCCCCATATCTCAAATAGCTTAGGGCCTTTTCAAGTCTAAATCCGGCCCTGGCCCCACACTTAGCCTTGATGACAGCTTACACTCTCGCAGGCATACGTTCAGTCAGGTGCTGGAAGGTTTCTTGGGGAACGGCATCCCAATTCTTCACGGAGTGCTGCAGTGAGAAGGGGCTTCTATGTAGGTCGCATGAAGTCGGCATTCGAGAACATCCTAAAGGTGTTCTATAGGATTCCAGTAAGGACTCTGTGCAGGCCTGTCCGTTACAGGGACGTTATTGTAGTGTAATCACTCCGCCACAGGCCGTGAATTATGAACAGGTGCTTGATCGTGTTGTAAGATGCAATCGCCATCTCCGAATTGCTTTTCAACAGTGGGAAGCAAGAAGGTGCTTAAAACATCAGTCTAGGCCTATGCTGTGATATTGCTACGCAAAACAACAAGGGGTGCAAGCCCCCTCCATCAAAAACACGACCACATGATTATACCAACTACTGTGTCGATACATATATCGACGCCGCGCACCAGAGATGTGGCCAGGTCAGCGCGTCGTCTTTCCGGGCGCAGCGCTAGAGGCGCCGTACCGCACGTGCTCAGACGCCGACCAATAGGAGGAGTGGGCGTCGGCGGGTCTGGACGAGGAGCAAGAGGAGAACGTCAGTCTTGGGCCAGGAGCGAAGGGCCATCAGTCATCCGTCTGCCGTCAATTGTATACAGTCGGGATACCGCCACAGCCTATCATCGGGTTTGGTCAGAGGAAAATATTAGCCACTATCCATGGTTGTTGTACTCGCGCTGGACGCGCTTTAATAACTGGCAATAACATTCTATCCAGTTCACTCAGCCAGCTTCATGTCAAGTTAAGTATCTGTAATAAACTGCTCAATGGTTTTCATCCATGTCAGGTGGCACCCTATCACCTAACCACTCCTACCGATTCCCAAACAACCACAGATACAGCACCAACGCCTCCGAATTGTACTGTTGGCACTACATACTACGCTGGCAGATGGCGTTCACCGGGCATTCGCCATACCCACACCCTACCATCAGATCGCCACATTGTGTACCGTGATTCGTCACTTCACACAACACTTTTCCACTTTTGAATCGTCCAGTATTTACGCTCCTTACACCAAGCGAGGCGTCGTTTGGCTTTGACCTGCGTGGCGTTTGGCTTATGGGCATCCGCTCGACCATGAAACCAAATTTTCTCATATGTCGCCTGTCATAGTACTTGGAGTGGATCCTGATGCAGTTTGGAATTTCTGTGTGATGGTCTGAGTAAATGCCTGACTATTACACGATACGACCCTCTTCAACTGTCGGAGGTCTCTGTCAGACAACAGACGAGGTGTTGTACGCGTCCCTTCACGTTTCCACTTCACTATCACATCAGAAACAATGACCTAGAGATGTTTAGGAGTGTGGAAATCTCACGTACAGACATCGGACACAAGTGACACTCAACCACCTGACGACGTGTAAAGTCCGTGAGTTCCGCGGAGCGCCCCATTCTGCTCTCTCACGATGTCTAGTGACTACGAAGGTCGCTGATATGGAGTGCCAGGAAGTATGTGGTAGCACAATGCACCTAATATGAAAAACGTATGTTTTTGGGGGTGTCCGGATAGAGGTGATCATGTAGTGTGTTTTGCATGCCACCCAAAAATTAAATCAAAATTTTCTGGTTTGACACAGAGAAGCTTCTTTGGAGACGCAGTACCATCTGTATTTTTAATTGTATTCCAAAAAACAGTAGTGTTGCTTGAAGATCGACCAGTTATAATTTGTTCGGATTTTAAACTCTGAAATGCTCTCTAACGTCATTTTTAGAACGTACGTGGTCATAGATTACTATACATAGCAGCAAGTAGCAGCCACGGTGGAGTGGCTGAGCGCTCTAAGGTGCCTAGCTGCGGAGCGCACCGCTGCTCGCCGTCGGAGGTTTGAGTCCTCCTTCGGGCATTGGTGTGTGTGTGTGTGTTATCCTTTGCCTTAATATAGGTTTAAGTAATTTTTAAGCTTAGGGACTGATGACCAAGGTAGTTAAGTCACTTAGATTTACAAACATTTTGATCAAGTAGCAATAATTATTGTTACTGCTCAGTATGTGTAAACGGACAGCAGCTGAGGGTATACTGCGTAATGTTTTTATAATAAGTAATAATCGAAAAAAAGAAATCTGTGACATAAATTGACTGAAATAGATGCTCGGTTAAGAAGAAACACAAAGTTATTGTATTGTTAAGAAATCTTATGTTTGTAAACCTATTGGACCAAACTGCTGTGGTCATCATTCCCTAGAATTATAAACTAATTAAACTAACTTACACTAACGACAACACATACACCCATGTCCGAGGGAAACTCTAACCTCCGACGGAAACGGCTATCAAGTCCGTAGAATGACGCCTTAGACCACGGCTGCTCGGCTGTGGTTAACAATGGAGGGAAATTTAAGGCGTAAAAACGTTAGAGGAAGACCAAGAGACGAATAGAATAAGCATGTACAAATGGGTGTAGATTTAATAGTCATTTAGAGATGAAGAGTCTTGCAATAGATAGAATATAGTGAAGAGTTGCATCAAATTAGTTTTCGGAAGGAAAGAAGGAAGGAAGATTAAGGTTTAACGTTCCAACAACGCGGTCATTAGAGACGGAACTCGCGCTGGGTTTTTTGGGGAAATATGGGGAAGGAAATCAGCCGTGACCTTCGAAAGGAAAAATCCCGGAATTTGCCTGGAATGATTTAGGGAAATCATCGAAAACCTAAATCTGAATGGCCGGAGATGGATTTGAGCCACCATCCTCCAGAATGGAGTCCACTGTGTTACCATTGCATCACCTCAGCGGTCAAATCAATTTTCAAAATGCTTTTAAAAATAATACGACGCCAGTCTGTAATAAAAGGCATTTCAGAAGTTCAGTTGTCTCATTAAAATTACTACACCAAGAAGAAATGCAGATCATAAACGGGTATTCATTGAACAAATATATTATACTAGAACTGACATGTGATTACATTTACACGCAATTTGGGTGCATAGATCCTGAGAAATCAGTACCCAGAACAACCAGCTCTGGCCATAGTAACGGCCTTGATACGCCTGGGCATTGAGTCAAACAGAGCTTGGATCGCGTGTACAGGTACAGATGCCCACGCAGCTTCAACGCGATACCACAGGTCATCAAGAGTAGTGATTGGCGTATTGTGACGAGCCAGTTTCTCGGCCACCGTTGACCAAACGTTTTCAATTGGTGAGAGATCTGGAGAATGTGCTGGCTAGGGCAGCAGTCGAACATTTTCCGTATCCAGAAAGGCCCGAACAGGACTTGCAACATGCGGTCGTGCATTATCCTGTTGAAATGTAGGGTTTCGCAGGAATCGAATGAAGGGTAGAGCCACGGGTCGTAACACATCTAAAATGTAACGGCCACTGTTCAAAGTTCCATCGATGCGAACAAGAGGTGACCGAGACGTGTAACCAGTGGCACCCCATACCATCACGCCGGCTGATACGCCAGTATGGTGATGACGAATACACGCTTCCAATGTGCATTCACCGCGATGTCGTCAAACACGTATGCGACCATCATGATGCTGTAAACAGGACCTGGATTCATCCGAAAAAAATTACGTTTTGCCATTTGTGCACCCAGGTCCGTCGTTCTGTACATCATCGCAGGCGCTCCTGTCTGTGATGCAGCGTCAAGCGCCATGGTCTCCGAGCTGATTGTCCATGCTGCTGCAAACGTCGTCAAACTATTCGTGCAGATGGTTGTTGTCTTGCAAACGCCCCTACGGTCGGGGGTTCAAATCCCCCCTCGGGCATGGATATTTGTGCCGTCCTATTTCGTAAGTAGTTCATAAGTAGTTTGTAAGTTTAAAGACTGATGACCCCGTAGTTAAGTCCCATAAGCTATACAAACATCTGAACATTTTGCAAACGCCCCCATCTGTTGACTCAGGGATCGAGACGTGGCTGCTCGATCCGTTACAGCCATGCGGATAAGATGCCTGTCACCTCGACTGCTAGTGATACGAGTCCGTTGGGATCCAGCACGGAGTTCCGTATTTCCCTTCTGAACTCACTGATTCCATTTTCTGCTAAGTCATTGGATCGCGACCAACTCGGGCAGCATTGTCGCGATACGATAAACCGCAATCGCGATAGGCTACAATCAGACCTTTATCAAAGTCGGAAAAGTGATGGTACGCATTTCTCCTCCTTACACGAGGCACCACAACAACGTTTCACCAGGCAACGCCGGTCAACTGCTGTTTTTATATGAAAAATCAGTGGAAACTTTCCTCAAGTCAGCACCTTGTAGGTGTCGCCAGCAGCGCCAACCTTGTATGAATGCTCTGAAAAGCTAATTATTTGCACATAACAACATTTTCTTCCTGTCGGTTAAATTTCGCATCTGTAGCACGTCATCTTCGTGGTGTAGCAATTTTAATGGCCAGGAGTGCATCTCTTGGTTTCTAATATGTCTGTAGGGGTAAGGGATATCGACAAGTGAAAATTATGAGAAATACATGTTAGACGTCTCTATGGTATGTTGACTCATATCCTAATTTCGACTGAAATTCGCGTTTGGACGATTTCGATGCTCCTTTCTAAAGAAGTAGGAGTGGAGAAGGGAATTCGTTCATCCTTCTAAGTCCATATAACTGATTTCACGAAGTGTGTCACTTAAACAGCTGGTTTTCATTATCTCGCGAGAAGGTGAGGCTCGTGTTCTAGAAAAGTCGCTACTCAGAAGGTCGATCGTAAAGCTGCGCTGCAGCCAGATTATAGTCGGGAAGCGAGGCGGTGAAACAATAGCCGGTTATTAGCGAAAGAGTATTCCCAGGAACCGTGACGCGAAGCTACCTGGACTAGGCTATTAACTCTGGGAAAACGTAAGAGCTGCTTTTTCTTAATCCACTTAAACGAAACATTATTGCACTACTGGCCAGTATTTATGGCTACTCTTGAAATGGCAGTGTTGACAGAACTTGCGATCGAATTTATAACTGTAACTGTATTATACGTTTAGAGAAAAAGGTTTCGAGCAACACTCTCATCTTCGACAAATAAATGTCTCACGTTATTTCAGGTTATCTCACGTTATAACAATGCATATTGTCACTCTCTTCTCAGCCCTTTCAAACAATCTTACCCTATAGTTTTGTTTCGACCTCTAAGCACATTTTAGCTGTATTTCATGTTTTATGTCGACACAAGTAAACGAAACCATTGTCAAAAGATAAAAATGCGAAACAACAGTGTAAAATGGGAGGAGGATTGAGGGATGACGACGCAGAGTAGGGAGGTGTGGAATTTGATAACAACAAATGTGTTAAATGCGAATTCTCTTCTTCATGGCTCTACTACAGCTCTTCTCATAAACTACAAGCTTCTGAACCATCATAGCGATTGCAGGACCAAAGTTGAAAAGAACGTATGTGATTTTAGGAAATTTTAGATTTCTTATTCACCACAAAATATGAAATAGACGTACTGAGCTATAATATACTCTAATTTAAATTCGCTTTCATGAGAGTTCGATTGAAAGGCCGCTTGTAAATCTCAGCTCAAATAACATGGGCCGGCCGCGGTGGCCGAGGTGACTGAGGTGCTCCAGTCACAGTCAGCACGGCCACTACGGTCGGGGGTTCGAATCCCCCCTCGGGCATGGATATTTGTGCCGTCCTAGTTCGTAAGTAGTTCATAAGTAGTTTGTAAGTTTAGGGACTGATGACCCCGTAGTTAAGTCCCATAAGCTTTACAAACATTTGAACATTTTTGAAATAACATGGCATAGTTCTCTTCCGCTCTAGGAAAGATTAGAAATATGCCTAACTGTGGGGGCGCCAGCAATCGCTTCCATTCTGATGGTGCAAAACATTTGCATCAACATTGATTCATCGAAAAGGTAAAATGTTCAAATGTTTGTAGAGCTTATGGGACGTAACTACAGGGTCATCAGTCCCTAAACTTACAAACTACTTATGAACTAGTTTATACTAAAAACGGCACAAACATCCATGCCCGAGAGGGGATTCGAAACCCCGACCTCATCGGCCGTGCAGGCAGACCGTGAGTGACACGCCGCAGACCGCTCGACCACTGCGGCCGGGTCACCGAACAGGGAAAATTTCATATCATAAAATCTTTTCCAAACGTCGGGAGTAAAATCTCAAGTCTCTCCACAAAATCTCATTGAATGAAGGTGTATGAATGATATTTTTGATGGTTATCTCTTCGTCGTATGGTGACACAAAACTTGGTGGTCCCCTTGTTACGCTTTATATCAAGCACGCTTACTCATAGGAAACAGTTACACTTATGACCGAAGAGTGATATATCGGTATAGAAAGATGACCGTTCGGTAGGAATAAAGAAAATCTTACCGAATTAAAATGCTGTGTAGGTAGTAGACATCACAGTAATGCCATAAACTACTTACGTTTGTATCGGCCAAAATCATTTACCAATATTGGTACGCAAAGAAGTCATACAAGAGAACTAATCTGAGATTGCGGACAATCAACTTACAAAAATGATTGTGTCGTTACAGTGCAATCAGTGATGTAAGATTATACATTTCTGCAATCAACACCTCAGTAATATTCATACAAACCACAACACAGCTGCAACTCCCAACTAGCACTGAAACCGTTGTCAGAGCTGGAGTTTTGCGGCCCCTGTCTAAAACGTATAGTCGGTGATTTCATTATGCGATAGTGTGATGCGGTGACCATACTGATTGCCGAATCACTGAATATTTGCCGCGGCGGAGTGGCCAAGCACTTTGAGGCGCTATGCTCCGATACGCGAGGCCGTTCCCCGTCGGGGGTTGGAATCCCCTCGGGCACGGATGTTTGAGCTGCCTTTAGTGTAAGTTAGTTCATAAGTAGTTTGCATGTTTAGGGACTGATGACCCCCCAGGTAAGTCCCATGAGCTTAACATTAACTGAATATTTTAATTTTAATTAATAAGTAGAAAATCAACGGACAGTATCGACTTAATAACACTCACTTACTTACTTACTCCTTGGCGCTACGGTCCATGAAGGGCCTTGGCCTCTCTGATGATCACAGCGCAATCTTGATGATCGTCTGCTCGTTTTCTCCACCTCCGACTCCCATGTTTCTCAAATCATTTTTCACATCCTTCAGTCATTGTTTCCGAGCTCTCCCTTCCACCCCTTTGCCACCAGGATTTCCTCTGTAGGCCTTTTCAACAGCTCCATCCTCCGACATTCACTCTACATGCCCCAGTTATCTCAGTCTGTTACACTTAATTTCAGTCACAAAGTCAGCATTTCTATACAGTTCTTCCAATTCCTTGTTTCTCCGTATTATCTATTGCTTCGCCTCATTCACGGCTCCAAAAATCTTTTTTAATATTTCCTCTCCCATCTTCTCAAGAGTTCCTCTTCTGCTACGGTCATTGTCCATGTTTCTGAGCCATACATTGCCACCACTCTTATGACTGTTCGATAAACAGTCACCTTCGATTTCCTATTCAGTCTACGTGACTGAAACTTCTTGATGATGGCCCAGTAAGCTCGTTTGGTGCCATATCTAATTAACATCCAATTGCTCCACACTGCCCTAACGGATAATTTCATAATACGTCCCACATTGATGTTGTTGTTATGGTCTTCAGTCCGGCGACTGGTTTGATGCAGCTCTCCACCCTACTCTATCTCCTCATAAGAACGGCAACCCACATCCATTTGAATCTGCTTACTATATGCGTCTCTTTGTCTCACTCTGCGATTTTTACTCCACATACTCCTCTCCGATGCTAAATTTACGATTCATGGATGTATAAGAATGTGTCCTACCAAGCGATCCCATCTTTTAGTCAAGGTATGCCAAAAATTCCTTTTCTCACCAATTCTGTTCAGTACCTCTTCATTAGTAATGCGATCTACCCACCTAATCTTCAGCATTCTTCTGTAGCACCACATTTCAAAAGCCTCTATTCTCTTTCTGTCCCCACTGTTTATCGTCCATGTTTCACTCCCGTACAAGGCAACACTCCACAAATGCCTTCAGAAGAGACATTGATATCTACTGTTATTTGCGCAGTGTCGATTGTCTTTTAGCATTGATAACTCTACTTACAATCGCTGCTGGTCTTTGTCATCAAGTACAGGCCGTCAGTCACTACGTTGTTCGTCCTGAGAGGTAATGCAGTGTTCTCGGCACATTCTAGACACAGTGGATCTCGGAATATTGAATTCCCTATCGATTGCCGAAATGTAGTGTCCGATGCGTCTAGCTCCAACTACCATTCTGGGTCCAGAGTCTGTTAATTGATGTCGCAAGGCCATAATCACGTTGGGAACTTTCTCACATTATTCATCGGAGTGTCGTACGGAATGGGCTTGTGGTGTAAGGCGTCATGCTACGGACTGGGCAGCCGTTCCCGCCGGAGGTTCGAGCCCTTCCTCGGGCATGGGAGTGTGTGTTATCCTTCGTGTAAGTTAATTTAAGTAGTTTGTAAGTCTAGGTACTGATGACCATAGTATTTTGGTCCAATAAGTTTACAAAGATTTGAATCACCGGAGTTCAAATGACAGCTCCGATAATGCTTCGTTCTTTTATTTTCTTGTGTTAGTGTTATTACCGCTATCTGTAACTGTTCATATCGCTATCGCATTTACTTCGTCATCTCGGTGTAATTACATGATATATGGTTGCATTTCTTGGTCCGAGGCAGTGCTTCAATTGCTTCCCCTGAATGTACGTCACTGCATTTCGGCGTCTTGAAATAAGTTTATGCAAAAGAGACGAGTATTTATTTGTTAAGCTAAATAACCAGCTGCGATCTACGCTGGGATTTTTGACATGATGTCGGTTTAATTAGATTTGTTGAAAGAAAGAGAGCATTCTCTAGATGACTCATTAAAATAGACCGGAATGTGTCGTATATTCAAGTTGCACTAGTAGTCTGTTATTCACTGCAATTTTGTGAAGCACAGCTGCGGTAACGATTTACTTAAATGTCAACTGGGTTATGTTGGCTGCCCGTACACAGATAACGTACTTACAATCTTCTCGGATTATTATGTTACACGGAACACACAAGGTCGAAGAATGAAATCATTCTCCAATATTCTGACATGTGTGTGCACAGTGGGTGCATGGGTGGAACAATCTTGGAGGAGTTATAAAGCTCTTTGATCCGAATCGTAAGAAGGTCTTGTGGAATTCTTTTCGATGGCAATCGCCTCTGAGACTTTTTTATCGTATGATCATAATATCTATGCATTAGGACTTCCACATTGAGAAATAATAGGAAATGAGGGCAAATTTAAAGAAGTTACATAAAAATCAGGCAAAATAATACAGAGGAATGTATTAAAATCCAAAGCAGAGGGCATGGTAGGGAAGGATGCGATTCATATTTCCACGCATAAACGCAGCTTAATCACAATGTCTGCACTCAGAAGACTGTCACATGTGAGAGACCATGCATATTTTAGTTACATTTTCTCAGTAATACTACTATATCCTGTAGAAATAGGAACTGTTAGGCTATCATATACTGATATTTATGTTTATCATGAAGATTTTCGCTTCTCTTGGGGCTTCCTAGCTTACGGTGGTATCTTTACAGTAAAGTTGGGATACTTTTGTGTCACCTGCTGGCAAGTGCTGTAATCAAACCATTTGGACATATGAAAATTGGCGCCGTGGCCGGGACTGGAACCCGGGTCTCCTACTTAATAAGTAGTTGTGCTAACCTTTGCATAAGCCAAGCACAGGAGATTAACACACCATCACGGACTCCTCACGCACGCAGCCGTCCGACCCAAATTCCCATATGTCGTCCTACTTTGATCACTGTACTCCATGCTCACATCTTACCTTATATTCCTGCCATGAGTTCGGCTCTAGAGTTCATCCACACTAAAGGAAGCATCAGTCCTCAACAAGGTGATTTAAATTAAAAAAATTAGGCGTCTGTATTTACAGACATGTCCGAAAGAACAGACGCCGCAATTGTTAATTCTTATCTTTAAAGTGTTGTGTAAGTGTGTGGTAGAAACTGAGTTGTCAACAATGACACTAGGCAGTTTCGGTAGATTGAAAGACGCACAGAAGGTGACAATATCTGTCGTTGAACTTGTCATCTACAGGGTGGGGACAAATTAAAATAAATTAAATAAATTTATATAAATAAAAGCGAAAGGTCAATTAAATGTCCAAATATTTGTATATCTATGGGGCAGAGTAACTTGTAATTTACGGCTGTTTGCTGCTGATGCTCTGTTTAATGGTAGGGTGTCGTCATTGATTGACTGTAATAGCATACAAGACGACTTAGCCAGAATTTCTAGTTGGTGCGAAGAATGGCAACTAGCTCTAATTGTAGAAAAATGTAAGGTGATGCAAATGGCTAGTAAAAACAATCCCATAATGTTCGAATACAGCATTAGTAGTGAGCTTCTTGATACAGTCGTGTCGTTCAAATATCTAGGCGTAACATTGCAGAGCGATATAAAATAGAACGAACATGTAAGGAACGTTGTGAGTAAGGCGGACAGCCGACTTCGTTTTATTGGGAGAATTTTGGGAAGATGTACTTCATCTGTAAAACGCCTTGAGTATTGCTCAACTATTTTGGACCCGAAGCAGATAAGTTTAAGGGAAGACATGGAAGCAGTTGAGAGGCAAGCTGCTAGGTTCGTTACTGGTAGTTTCGACCAATCCCCGAGTGTCACACAAATGCTCCGGAAACTCAAATGGGAATCTCTGTAGGAAAGACGACGTTCGTTTCGAGAAATTATGTTGAGGAAATTTAGAGGGCCGGAATTTGAAGCAGACTACAGTACGATCTTGCTGCCGCCTACTTACATTTGGCGTAAAGATCACAAAGACAAGATAAGAGAAATTAGGGGTCGTACGGAGGCATATAGGCATTCTTTTTTTCCTCGTTCAATTTGGGAGTGGAATAGGAAAGGAAACGCCTAGTAGTGGTACAGTGTACCCTCCGCCACGCATCTTACGTAGGATTGCGGAGTATATATGTAGATGCAGATGTAGATGTAGATGAGACATTAGGTTTACAAACTATTTAAACTAACTTATACTAAGGACAACAGACACACACACACACACACACACACACACACACACACACACACAAGCCAGAGGGAGGACTCGAACCTCCTACGGGGAGCAACCGCGCACTCCGCAGTAAGGCGCCTTAGAGCGCTCGTCCATTCCACCACGGCTCAAGGTCGCTCACTCACTTACTGACTTAACACGAAATCTCGAAAACTACTGCTCCTATGGAGCTGAAATTCTGTAGATATGTAGTTTATAGGTAGAAGATGTCAGCTAAGAAAGTATTTTGCGACAGGGCCGAATGAGGGTGCATGGAGGAGGATAGTTCTTCTATAGGCTGACGAAATCTACAGTTTCATTCCGATCTTCATGAAATTTTGCACGCTTGACCTTCAAAACAAGAGGAAGGTCACTGTCTGCATAAAAATTTATTCGGTGCATGGTGAAGGGTACTTAGGATTTCGCCAAAATCCACATTTTGGCTCCGAACTTGATGAAATTGTACACACTTGACTTCAAGGAAAGAGGATGCGAGGATGCTTAGAGGATGGTTAGCACCCCCTCCGCCCGGATTTATTTCATTAATGTATGTTTTTCCCTAAGAAATCCATGTATAAAAATGTTCAAATGTTTGTAAAGCTTATGAGACTTAACTGCGGGATCATCAGTCCCTGTACTTACAAACTACTTATGAATTAACTTATACTAAAGACAACACAAACATCCATGCCCGAGGGAGGATTCGTACCTTCGACGCGGGAGGCCGCGCGATCCGCAACATGGCGCTCCAGACCTCTCGGCTACTCCCGCGCTTAAATCCGTATATAACGTGATGTTTTGTTTTTATGAAGTTTCTTATATCAGTTCATTAATTAATTCATTACTAGCAGTGTAGAGGTAACAACTGGACACTAAGAACAATAATTCCATTATTTCTCTGAATAAGCAGTAACTACCAATGCCTCTGAGAGCTTCTTCTACAAGTGCCACAATTAAAAATATTTCTCTTCCCCCGTCTCTGTCCATTTATCTCTTTTTCTCTGTCCGCTATTCCCCCACTCTTTACTGAACTTACATGCTGCTCTCTCTCTCTCTCTCTCTCTCTCTCTCACACACACACACACACACACACGTCATATCTAAGGGACCAAATAGCTAGGTTCATCGGTCCCTATAGTTACAAACCATTTGAACTAAATATAACTCATACTAAGGACAACACACACACACACACCCATGCCCGACGGATGACTCGAACCTCTTGCAAGAGCGGCCGCAAGATCTGAACATAGCGCATTAGACGACGCGGCCGTTCCCGTGCGGCACACTCACTCACACACACACACACACACACACACACACACACACACACACACACACACATGCATGTGAATTTTCAAAAGTAGACATGTCTAACATACTTAACTCCGGAAGCGAATAAAAATAAATTTTTGATAAACAAAATCATGTATTCCGAAAGTGGGGCTGCCAGAGTAACAAAGCGACAAAGGGCGAGTGTCAGAAGAGACACAACACTTTATAATAACCTTGATCCATCAGGCTTGGATGGTAGCATTTTGTGACGATCACTTGCACAAGACGTAGGTGAACATTCCCAACAGTCTCTAGAGCGGAAAAGGAATAAATTTCCAACTACGGGAAGAGTGGATGAAAAGCTTGCTGTTTTTTATATATTTCATTTGCAACCAGGACAATATGAATTCACTAACGGACATCAAAGAAGCTTGCAAAAGGTCTAAGGGCCTACGGCATGAAGATGATGATTTTGTATTTCGTACCTCCCATTTCTCATATTTTCTTATATTTGAGTATGTATAGTCCTCTTCTCAATTATATACAGTTACGTGTTACTTGCCCTCCACAAAGAGCTACTAGTATGCTACGAAACACCCATGATATGCAATAAACGCCATCACCAAAAATTGGGTGCTCTGCTCATCACCAAAAGATTCATTAACTGAGAATCCAACCGTGACTGCAAGTGCAGAGGCTCTGAGGTGATTTCGCAGTAAAAATGCAGGCCACAGAAAGAAACGCCAAGGCCGAGATTGGGACACCCGCGGTCGTTGTAAACAGCAATCAAATAAACCTTGGATGGCGTCAGAGACGCAGACTTCAATATATTTTTAAGCTGATGTTCTCGTAATGATTGCTTTTTCCGTCTACATCTGGCTATTCCCGTAACGTTCGTTTGCCTAAATGCCGACTCCGACGTGCTCAGTAACCTTCAGCACCTCTACGAACCCAAAACAAATGCAATCCGACTGTTCAAACCGAATATACGAAAAGTCCTAGAACATTTGCTAATTCACTATTCTCTGTTCAATTGTCGGTCATTTTAACCACGCACAGAATTTTTATAGTTTCTGGATGCTCAACATAATGGAAATTATGAATTAGTTCTACGGCCTATTTTTTCGCGTAAGTTGAAATGTTATTAAGTATGTGAGAATCAGAGCTAGTGTATGATAACAAATCGATATCTAGAGTATCAGTGGCGGGTGATCAGCTCATTCGCTCATGGTCTTCTTGAAGGAGTCATCCCTTTTGTCTGTGAAGCCTCGAGGGAGGATGGTTGGACTGCAATACAAAGCCTTCTTCTCAAGATTTCACTACCATAACCACTGCACAATCTTGCTTTGTGGGTAAGAGAAGCTCCAAGCGATTGGTGATGAAGAGCGGCTATTACCTTCAGGAGAAGAAAAGAAGAGTCTATGACAGAAAGGAAAAAAAGTAGATTGAACTTGGAATACAAGTTCGAATTGGGGATAGATTGGGAAGGAAATCGACTGTGCACCTTTAAATGTGTTCGCCTGAAGAGATATAGTGAAATCACGAAAAATCTAAATGTTAATAATCGGACAGGGATTTCAACCGCAGTCCCTCGGAATTGGAGCCCAATGTCTTACCAATGCACCACCTCGCTCGATGCCCGAGAAAGACGAGTAGCTTGTAAGACGTGTTGAGGATTATTTGGAAATGGCATTTGATAAAGAATTTGTGAAAAACAGGAATAAAATTTCATCGGTGAAGAATATTGAATATTAGTACCAGATTGGGATTAGAACACGGGTGTCCTATTTACTATGCAGTTGCATTCACCGCTACGCTATTCGGGCACAGTGGTCACGTATCTGCACACACTACCATAGCACGCCGCTCAGCAGACCCAAATTTTCAACTTATCCTCATACCACTGACGTAGTGCGTCTGCCAATTATCCTCTTTACTCGGATATTTCGTCGATTTCAGTAAGAGTCCGAACAACGTGTATATTTCCACTGACAGCCACTGACCACTGACCTTCATCGTCTTCTATATACCGGGTGATCAAAAAGTCAGTATAAATTTGAAAACTTAATAAATCACGGAATATTATAGATAGAGAGGTTAAAATTGACACACATGCTTGGAATGACATGGGTTTTTTATTAGAACCAAACATCTAGCGTTATCGGGCCTTTTCTCTTCATGGAACTGCGTGATTCTGGTTTTGTAATTGCTACCGTGACAGATGAGAGGTACGCCGATATTTACAGAATCGCATCATCCCCAGCCTGGCCGATAAAAACCTGCTGGAACGTACGATTTTTATGCAGGATGGCGCTCCACCCCATATTGCTAGACGCGTGAAAGATCTCTTGCGCGCATCGTTTGGTGATGATCGTGTGCTCAGCCGCCACTTTCGTCATGCTTGGCCTCACAGGTCTCCAGACCTCAGTCAGTGCGATTATTGGCTTCGAGGTTACCTGAAGTCGCAAGTGTACCGTGATCGACCGACATCTCTGGGGATGCGGAAAAACAAAATCCGACGCCAATGTCTCACCATAACTCCGGACATGCTTTACAGTGCTGTTCACTACATTATTCCTCGACTACAGCTATTGCTGAGGAATGATGGTCAACATATTGAGCATTTCCTGTAAATAACATCATCTTTGCTTTGTTTTAATTTGTTATGCTAAATATTGTTTTTCTGATCAGATGAAGCGCCATCTGTCGGACATTTTTTGAACTCTTTTTTTTTAATTTTTTTTTTATTTTTATTTTTTTTTTAAAACCCCATGTCATTCCACGCATGTGTGTAAATTTTTACCTCTCTCTATCTACATTATTCTGTGACTGATTAGGTTTTCAGATTTATACTGACTTTTTGATCACCCTGTATACAGGGTGAATCACCCAACACTTGCACCGCAAATATTGCGGAAACGGAAAGTGCGACTGATGTGCGGTTTTCACAGAATAGATTAGTAGTCAAGGACTCGTATTGTTAGCCAATAAACAGATTGTAAAAATACCTAGAAAGCGTATTTTTTATGCAAGCATACAATTTTTCTAATATAACAATGGTTGTTTCTAACATGCACTGAAATTTTTGACACCAGCCGTGTACAAAGAATTTTGAATGGCATTTTTATCACGTTTAGTTTGACAGCTACAACTATTCAGAGTTTTGGGGGCAGAGGCTACAACAGCGTAGCTGACTGGCTGGTGGTCATGAGACAGTGGGCCGTGCCCCAGGGGCCAGTCACTCGGCCAGTTCGCTACGCTAGATCAGCCTCTGCCCCCGAAAATAAGACGGTTGTAGCTGCCAAACTAAACGTGATAAAAATGTCATTCGAAATTTTTTGTACACAGCTGGTGTCAAAAATTCCAGTGCATGACAGAAACAACCATTGTTGCATTTAAAAATTGTATGTTTGCATAAAAAATAAACTTTCTAAGTAATATTACAATCTGTTTGTTGGCTGAAAATACGAGCCCCTGACTACCAATCCATACTGTGAAAACCGCACATCAATGCTTGCTCAATGTACACATTGAACAACATTGGGGAAAGGCTACAACTCTGTCATACTCCCTTCCCAACCTCTGCGTCCCTTTCATGTCCTTCGAGTCTAATAACCGCTGTCTGTTTTTTGTATAAGTTGAATATATCTCTTCGCTCCATATATTTTACCCCTGTTACCTTCAGTATTTCAAAGAGTTTATTCCAGTCGACATTGTCAAAAGCTTTCTCCAACTCTACAAATGCTAAAAACGTAGGTTTGCCTTCCCTTAGCCTATCTTGTGATGTGAGTATTGCCTCCCGTGTTCCCACATTTCTCCTAAATGCAAACTGATTTTCTCCAAGGCTGGATTCCACAAGTTTTTCCAGATTAGATTAGATTAGATTATTTATTTGTTCCGTAGATCCATATTGAGGGGATCCTCGTGGATGTGGAACATGTCAAGAAACAAAATTTACAAGTTGAATAACAAATAATACTAATAATACAAATACATACACTTATAATAGAAATACAGATACATAATTTTTTTTTTTTTTTTTTTTTTTTTTTTTTTTTTTTTTTTTTTGCTGATAATATAATAATACTAATATAGTATGAGTGCATGCATCATTTGGTACAATTTAGAAATTCACTAATGGAGTAGAAGGAGTTGGCCACTAGAAAGTCTTTTAGGTTCCTCTTAAACTGATCTTTATTTGTAGCTAAATTTTTTATACTTGATGGTAAATTATTGAAAATGTGTGTTCCTGAGTAGTGGACCCCTTTTTGAACTAAAGTAAGTGCTTTTAAATCCTTGTGTAGATCATTTTTATTTCTAGTATTGTATGTATGAACTGAGCTGTTTGTTGGGAAAAGTGATATATTATTTATGACAAATTTCATTAAGGAATAAATATACTGAGAGGCAGTAGTTAATATACCCAGTTCTTTGAAGAGGCTTCTACAAGACGTCCGTGAATTTACTCCACAAATAATACGTATTACACGTTTTTGGACTCTGAAGACTTTTGACTGACTTGAAGAGTTACCCCAAAATATTATACCATATGACATTAAGGAATGAAAGTAAGCAAAGTATGCAAGCTTTGTTATTTTTATGTCTCCTATGTCTGATAACACTCGTATTGAAAATACAGATTTGTTGAGTCGTTTCTGCAGTTCTGTGGTGTGCTCCTCCCAACTAAGTTTATTATCAAGCTGTAATCCCAGGAATTTAATTTTGTCAACCTCTTCTATCTGCTCTTCTTCATATTGAATGCATATGCTGTCAGGAAATCTCTTACATGTTCTGAACTGCATGTAGTGCGTCTTTTCAAAGTTTAATGACAATGAGTTGGCTTTAAACCATTTATTAATGTTCATGAAAATATCATTAGCAGACTTTTCTATCAATATACTTGACTTACTCTTTATTCCAATACTTGTATCATCTGCAAACAAAACGAACTCTGCTTCTGGTAGTGTAACTGATGAGAGATCATTAATGTACACAAGAAAAAGCAATGGCCCTAAGATGGATCCTTGTGGGACACCACATGTAATTTCTTCCCAACCCGATGATGACTGTTGGCCTAATTCACTAGTCACTTGCACTGACACCCTTTGTTTCCTGTTAGTGAGGTACGACTTGAACCATTTTGCAGCATTTCCCGTGACCCCATAGAATTCTAATTTACTTAAAAGGATGTTATGGTTCACACAATCAAATGCCTTTGACAAATCACAGAAAATACCTGCTGCTTGCAATTTATTATCTAATGAATTAAGTACATTCTCACTGAAAGTGTAAATAGCCTTCTCGATATTGGAACCTTTCAGAAATCCAAACTGTGTTCTAGACAATATGCCATTTGTGGTTAAGTGGTTGAGAAGCTGCTTGTACATTACCTTTTCTATAATTTTTGAGAATGCTGGCAAAAGTGAAATGGGTCTGTAGTTTGATGGTATCTCTTTATCCCCCTTCTTGAAGAGAGGTTTAATATCTGCATATTTTAGCCAATCAGGAAATGTTCCCGTTATAACAGACTGGTTACACAAATAACTTAAGATTGTGCTAAGTTCACAAGAACACGCTTTAATTAACTTTGTTGATATTTCATCATATCCACTGGAATTCTTTGTTTTTAAAGATTTTATTATGGAAGATATTTCTTGTGGTGAAGTGACTGACATATTCATGTGTGTGAAGTTATTTGTAAATGCTAGTTTCAAATATTCAAGCGCATTATTTACTGACCCAGACAATCCCATACTATCAGTAACGGATATAAAGTACTTGTTAAATAGATTTGCCACACTATGCCCATCAGTTACTAATGTCTCAGCTACTCTTAACCGTACCTGCTCTTGTTCCTTTCTGGTTCTACCAGTCTCCTCTTTCACTATATCCCATATTGTATTTATTTGGTTTCCTGATGTTGCTATCTTCTTTTCATAGTGCATTTGTTTAGATACCTGAATAACTTTTTTTTAATATTTTACAGTATTCCTTATATTTAGTTAAATCATCATCATTGCAACTACTCTTGGCTGATAGATACATACTCCTTTTTGTCTTACATGAAATCTTTATTCCTTGTGTAATCCAAGGTTTTATTATAGACTTCTGTTTAATTCGCGTTACTTTTAGAGGAAAACAGTTTTCAAACATGATACTAATATTATTAATGAATACATTATATTTTTCATTCATGCCATTAGCACTATATACATCTTTCCAGTTCATGTCTTTGAGGAGTTTTCTAAAATTTTCAATTTTTGGTGGGTTGACTACTCTCCTGTATGTACATTTTGCAGTCTTCATAATCTGTTTAGAATCTATACCTAAAACAAGGAGCTGCATATCATGATCTGACAGGCCATTTATTATTGGTTTTATGATATGATTTTGTTCCTTTGATTTGTCTATAAAAATATTATCAATTGCTGTCCTAGAGGTTTTAGTTACCCTAGTTGGAAAGTTTACGGTGTGTGTTAGATTGAAAGACAAAGTTACTGACTGCAATAAATTTTTACTGGAGGACTGCATAAGAAAATCTGTATTAAAGTCACCAGCAACCAGGATTTCTTTATTTCTTCCTGTTAAATATCCCAATAGAGCTTCTAGATGATTTAGGAATAGATTATAATTTCCTGCAGGTGCTCGGTAAATAGTTACTATTATATAGCATCTGTTATGGAATTCTACTTCTGTTGCACAAGCTTCTAAATGCTGCTCTAGACAGAATTTATTTATATCAATATTCTTGAATTTATAGCAGTTTTTAATGAATGTGGCAACTCCTCCTCCCTCCATATCTACTCTACAGAAGTGTGAAGCTAAATTAAATCCTGTAAAAATCCTGTAAATAATTCGTGTTAGTATTTTGCAACGATAACTTATTAAACTGATAGTTCTGTAATTTTCACATTTGTCTGCACTTGCTTTCTTTGTAATTGGAATTACTACATTCTTCTTGAAGTCGGAGGGTATTTCCACTGTCTCATACATCTTGCATACCAGGTGGAACAATTTCATAATGATTGGCTCTCCTAACGCTATGAGCAGTTCAGACAGAATATCATCTTCTCCAGGAGCCTTGTTTCGACTCAAATCCTTCAGCGCTCTGTCAAATTCTTCTCGCAGTATCGTATTTCCTATCTCCTCTTCCTCCACTTCGTCTTCCATTTCTAGGATACTTCCTTGAAGTTTTCTTCCTTTGTACAGGCCCTCTATAGATTCCTTCTACATTTCAGGTTTCCCCTCTTTGCTTGATATTCATACAGCTGCTTTTCTTGTCTTCAAATATGTCTTTTATTTTGCTGTAGGCGGTATCTATCTTTCCCCTGGTTATACATTCTTCTATGGTTCTGCACTTGTCCTCTAGCCACTCCTGCGTAGCCAGTATGCACTTCCTGTCAATCGCATTTTTCAGACGTTTGTAATCCCTTTTGCCTGCTTCACTTGATGCATTTTTATATTGTCTTCTCTCATCAATTAAGTCTAGTATATCCTGTGTTATCCAGGGATTTCTCTTAGTCCTTGTTCTTCTGCCTATATGATCCTCTGCTGCTTTCGCTACTCTATCTCTCAGAGCTACCCATTATTCTTCTACTGCATTACTTTACCCCGTTTCAGCCAATCCTTTCCTAATGCTCCCTCTAAAACCCTCAACCACCTCTGTTTCCATCAGTTTGTCCACGTTCCATCTCCTTTCTTTTCTACCTTTCTGCAGTCTCTTAAGTTTTAATCTATAGTTCATTACCAATAAGTTATGGTCAGAGTATATATCTGCCCCTGGATACATCTTACAGTTTAAAACCTGGTTCCTAAATGTATTCTTTACCTTTATAAAGTCAATCTGGTACCGTCCAGTGTCTCCTGGTCCCTTCCACGTATACAGCCTTCTTTCACAATGTTTAAACCATGTGTTGGTGATCATTAAATTGTGCTCTGCACAAAATTCTACCAAGTGATCTCCTCTTTCATTTCTTTTCCCCAGTCCATATTCACCTACAACATTTTCTTCTCTTCCTTTTCCTACTACCGAGTTACAGTCCCCCATCACAATCAAGTTTTCATCTCCCTTAATTTTCTGAATAATGTCTTTTATCTCCTCATACATTTCTTCGACGTCCTCATCATCGGCAGATCTAGTTGACATATAAACTTGTATTACTGTAGTCGGTGTTGGTTTTGTGTCTATCTTTGCTATATTAATGCGTTCACTGTGCTGTTCATAGCAACTTACCCGCATTACTATTTTCTTATTCATTATCAGACCTACTCCTGCGTTACCACCAACTTATTTTGTGTTTATAACCCTGTACTCACCTGATAAGAAATCCTGTTCATCCTGCCAGCGAACTTCACTAATCCCTAACATATTTAAATTTAACCTATCCATTTTTCTTTTCAAATTTTGTAACTTACCTACGCGATTAAGGGTCAGAACATTCCACGCCCTTATCCGTAGAATTTTTCTCGGTAGAGGAAGACTCACTTGAAACGAAGAACAGATAGCCAGAGCCGACAATTGTTTTGCAGGCCTGGAGAAATCTTATTTTCGAAATCGAACTAAGGCACTGGAACATCGTTGGACAAAGTGCATTAATGTACAAGGAGACAACATTGAAAAAAGAGTTTCTGTGATGTATTTTTCTTCTATTCCGTATCAAGAACTTTTCTAACCACCGTCTTAGTATAGTGTGGGGCTTCCTTTGACGCTGTGGACAGCAGTGAGACGAACTCTTTGGTAGATTAGATTAGATTAATACCTGTTCAATAGATCATATTTACGACATTTCGTAATAATGTGGAAAGTGTCAGTTTAGTAAATGTTGTCTATACATGGCAATCAATATTTAAAGGATTTTTTATTTACATTTTTCTTTTTCTTTTTTATTATTTTTTCTTTTTTAAGTTTTATCTAAAAATTCATCTATAGTGTAGAAGGAGTTGCCATTCAGAAATTCCTTTAATTTCTTTTTAAATACTAGTTGGCTATCTGTCAGACTTTTTATGCTACTTGGTAAGTGACCGAAAACTTTTGTGGCAGCATAATTCACCCCTTTCTGTGCCAAAGTTAGATTTAACCTTGAATAGTGAATATCAGCCTTTCTCCTAGTGTTGTAGCTATGCACGCTGTTGCGCTGTTACTTTTGAATTGGGTTGGATTGTTAATGACAAATTTCATGAGTGAATATATATGTATTGTGAAGCTACAGTGAAGGTCCCTAGATCTCTAAATAAATGTCTGCAGGATGATTTTGGCTGGGCTCCAGCAATTATTCTGATTACACGCTTTTGTGCAATGAATACGTTTTTACTCAATGTTGAATTGCCCCAGAATATGATCTCATAAGAAACCAGTGAATGAAAATAGGCATAGTAAGCTAATTTACTGAGATGTATATCACAAAATTTTGCAATGACCCTGATAGCATAAGTAGCTGAACTCAAACGTTTCAGCAGATCTTCTTGTCAGGCGGGTCCTTCGGTTCATGTGGTATGCGCCACAAACAGTATCTTCCATCGCACAGTGGGACGGAATCCTTAAAACGTGGCCAAAACCTCGAAAAATGAATTTTCGATTCTCGGAATTTTGATGGGTGTGTTGGGAAGGGGAAGGATTGGTGCATCAGAAGGAGAGGTCGCCACCTTCGGTAGCTGTCGAGTTACGTCGGTTCAAAAGTGACGTTCGTCGAGAGCACACGCGGCGCTGTGAAAGCAAGGCAAATTTACTCTCGGTTTCTGAGTAAATATTTTGGTACTGAAGTGAAGAATTTCAGTTCTACAAGATGGAAACGTATGCTACAAGTATGTACAAAATTTTCGTACACAAAATCGGGCTGGCCGCAGTGGCTGAGCGGTCTGCAGCGCGCCAGTCCCAGTCTGTACGGCCGCTACGGTCGGGGGTTCGACTCTCCCCTCGGGCATGGATGTTTGTGTCGTGTTTAGTATAAGGTAGTTCACAAGTAGTTTGTAAGTTTAGGGACCGATGACCCCGTAGTTAAGTCCCATAAGCTCTACAAACATATGAACATTTTTCCTTTTCGATGAAAATGTTGATGCAAATGTTTTTCACCATCAGCTTAACAAACATTTTTGAACACTAAATCGGTATAAATTCCATGGTTAGTCTATTTATATTATATTTTTTCCGATGCCTGTACAAAACGACCATGTTTTGTCGAACTAGCATTTTCAACTATAGCAAAAGTAGTATCTACCGCAATATACCGCGGAATTTCAACTCCAAACTATAGATTGGTTAATTATATGATGGAATTGACAAGAATCAGCTGCCAAAATCGGCCATTTCTCTTTTATAATGAATATTTACAAGTGCTCATGTGGCCGACATTTCCTGTGCACCAGAACAACATCTTCAATCATATTAAGTTTTGAATATAAAGAACTATTGTCTTTATTAGCTACATTTATTACTTCTATCGTTGATTATACTATTACATTTATTATTTGTGTTCTGTCACTGACTTTGAAGATTGTTTCATTACATTATCGAATTACAATGCGTGTGGTATCGAAGACTTTTTTCCAATATGTTTTCGACAAACATTCTGTTATTTTGTTATAATAAACAAATCACGTTGGCAGTTTATTAATTACTAGTGTCTAAATACTATATATACGCTATTATTAATAAATTATTATGGATTTTCATGGGTCACGTTGATATATTAACTCCAACATTTTGTTTAGAGAATTTTTACCATCAAATTCGTAATCAGCGACCTCAGAAACTCCTGTGTGGTGAGTTTTGTGTGAATTAAACGTCTTCTTGGGGTTTTGGCCACGTTATGGAGATTCCGTCCCACTGTGCATCGGTCCGGTGCAGTTGAAATTACGATTCTTCCGACTATATCACGTTCCGCCATTGTTCAAGAGTCAATCCCTGATGATTGGGCCAAAAACAAGTACTGTGCACGATGACGTTGTTTTAACAGAGGCTACCGTGTGTGGCGTCGGTTCCCATATCCTATGGAACCAATGTTCGGACGGATCGTCCATTGGGAGACGTGTCTAGCACGTCCTGTGTGACTGTTGCACTGTTGTCTTTCTGTCACTGCTGACGAGCAGTCTCAGATGTCGCTGGCCACGGTCATCCATGGGGGCTGGACACCTAGTTAGATACCTGTTTTGGACTGCGACATCCTCATTCAACCATTCACGGTACACCCTGGACGTGTTTGTACGTGTGAAGTCGAATTCCTGCACCATTGCCGAAATCTATACTCCTATCCGTCAGCGGCTCACCACCTGCCGTTAGAATGGTCTCGGCTGACGACCCACGTTGCTTGTTACACATATCACTGCGAACAGCACACCTGCAACATCTGTGCCACACTATCTCAAAAAATGTTCAATTGTTTGTATAGCTTATGGGACTTAACTACGGGATCATCAGTCCCTAAACTTACTAACTACTTACGAACTAGCTTAACACTAAGGACGGCACAAATATCCATGCCCGAGGGGGGATTCGAACCCCCGACCGTAGTGGCCATGCAGAGCGTGACTGGCGCGCCACAGTCCCCTCGGCCACCGCGGCCGGCACACTATCTCATAGCAATTGTGAAATCATGTAATATGTATTTATCAAAGTAGTAGATTTTAGTATTTTTGCAAACTTAAAATTCTGCAAATGGTATTTCATTTGGAGGCAGGGGTAAGAACACTTCCTGTGAACGTGAGCATTGCATGTGTTGCATCAGTATAATAGCAGCTCCTAGATCACTACTAGAGCGGAAACATTCATTCACTGTACAGTTGCACAAATTGCGTTTCATTAGAAACAAATGTGAAATGTTTCTTATAGAAATTGGTTGATAGTATCAAAACATTTTGTATAAATAAATCATTCAAATTCCTTCCGCTCACAAACTGATGTGTAACTATGTAAGAAAGTAGGCTTTCGCGGTCATTATTGCTAAAATTCTTCTGAGCTGTTTGCCGCGTCATGATGTTAAAGTATTTCCAACGTTTCCGATCCGTTAAAGGAGCCATCTGATTGGTTGAAATTTGGCATCAGGAAGGGAAGGAATAACTTTATTGGTGATTGCATTGGTGTTTCAGATACGGAATACGGAAGGAAGAGGCGCTTATTGGTATTTGCATCGGTAGTTCTGATTGGTGGAAAACAGTAAAGTGTACGCTTGTTGCTTTTTGCAAGTAATTGGCCAGCAACGGCGATAACCGAAGTTTCCTGGTCGGCCTAGTTCTAATGTTGCAGATGGGCACCCCTGACAATGTGGCAGCAACGTCACTACTCAGAAGAAGTAGGCCAACAAGGAAACTTCGGCTACCGCCGATGCTGGCCAATTACATGCAGACACCAACAAGCGTACAAATCAAAATATTCAAATGTTTGTAAATCTATCGGACCCAACTGCGTGGTCATCAGTCCGTAGCTTACAAACTACTTAAACCTAGGTAAACTAACCTACGGACAAACACACACACCCATGCCCCAGGGAGGACTCGAACCTCCACGGCGAGCAACCGCACTCTCCGCAGCGAGACGCTTTAGACCGCTCGGATACTCCACCGCGGCCGAAGCGTACACATTCCCGTTTTCCACCAATCAGAACCACCGATGCAAACACCAATAAGCACATCTTCCTCCCGTATTTCCACCCAGTAGAGACACCAATGCAAGCTCCAATAAAGTTATTCCTCCCCTTCCTGCTACCAAATTTCAACCAAATAGAACTAACCCGTGGCTTTATAAGGCAAGCACAGGATGGAACAAGTCCATCCTTCCCGCCCGGTTACAGGCATTGCCTATAGCGTTTGCTTATGTGGCTTCTGCTTGCAGGTAAGCAGCCGCCTGTGCTGGGTCCAGACGGGACCGTTTCGTCGAGTGGAGGGCGTGTGGACGCCGCCTCCCCTGCTGCTACGCCGCCGCCTCGCCGCAGGTCCCTCTGGACGCCGGCGCCCTGGTGCAGCCCCTGCCGGACGTCGCTCCATCGATCGTCGCCGAATCGCCAGCCCTGCCCGCCTCCGCAGCCGCCTCCCTGCAGCCCCCTCATCGCCGACGCCGCACCCCGCCGTTCCCCGTCCGCCACCGGCATACGGTCGGAGTCCTCTGCTTCGAGCCACCCCCCGGCCGTCGACGACGTCTTCGAGTTCTTCGAGACCGTCCAGACCTTCCGCCGACCATCTTTTTCCTACTCTCCTTCACCCTTTCTTCACACCTGTTAGTCCCACAGCATGGACACCAGTCCAACCGTCACCTATACACTACCTCCGTCTTATACACAACTCCCTCACAGACCCCGCTGACCACAACCTGGAGTCTCTCCCCCCTCCAATCTCCTGTTCCCCTCTCTGTCCTGCTGTTAGCCACTGCCTCCCCCGCCCACCACAACCGTCGCCCATCAACTTTCTCCCTCTCTCCCTGCCACCTCCCCGCCCCCCTCCATCGCCAGTCACGTTATATTTCACACTCTCGGTTTTGGTTGTCGCCATGGTTCTGATTATTCTGTCCATTCCGATTATGGTTGTTGTTGTTACCGTAGTACCGGTTTTCATTGTCCCGATACCATACGTTAATCTCGCCTACTTTTCGCAAAAATGATGTTTTATCATTTTCGCCCATGAGATAACCGCGCACGCTCCACGGTAATTTCCCGCGTAGTACGGTTAACACAGTTCTTTCGGACATTAAACCTTTCACATACTCAACATTTCTGCAAAGATCTTCGCAATACGATTTCATGTTAGTTTCTTTATTCGGTCGGTATGGAGGAGCATGCATAAATTCTGGTAGTACTTCGTCCTGCTTATCCGCGTACCAGTACTTCTCTCCAAGTTTATTTAAGAATTCTTCTAGAGTGCGGCAATTGTCTGTAGCATGAAGCACCCAACTACTCGCATTTCCGCTCAACCTAGTTCTTGCAATTCTAATTATTTTCTCTTCCGGTAACGCTGATGGAATGACTTTCCCACATGCGTCCATAAATATTACAGGATGAACTCCACTTTTCGGATCGAACTTTTCGATCTCGAGACTCACTTGATTGGGGTGCATACTTTCTAACGCGAATGTAGTGGCCAAGGCTTTAACACTTTACAGGCTTTTTACTTGTTCTTTGATTTCCACTGCCTCGGTATTAATTTTATTTGCTATCTCATCCTGAACCTTCACGATCTGTCCCTTTAATGTATTTACAGAACGATTCAATTCAGTATGATTTTCATCCTGTTTAGTACTGATAATTTTAATTTAGTGATCGACTTTAGCTTCGACATCTTCGCGAATCTTTTCAGCCCTTTCTTCTAAATTTTCATTCAATATGTTTCCTATGGACCTAAACTTCTCGGTTAATTGGCTACTCACATTGTCATTTAGATCTTCCCTCTGCCTTTTCAATTCATTTGTCATCAATTTCTTTACAATTTCCAATTCACAACTGAATTTATTATCTAAGCTCGTTATTTTACTGTCCATCTGCTCAATTACAGTTCTCATTTGTTCACCAATTTTGGTATCCAGAGAATTTATTTTCCTGTCAAAGGATTGATTCAGAGATTGTGCTGATGAATCAATTTTGTCATTTAAAGATTGACTTGACTGCTTCAAACTACTGTCCAACGAACTAATTCTTTCATTAACGGATTGCCTTGATAACTCAGTTTTATTGTTCAATGATTGAATTGCTTGCAATAACGCACTTAAATCTATTGGTTCCATAACATATTCTTTATTTGATACCAATTCTGGTTTCACATCTACCTCGGCTGTACAATTAACATTTCCCGTAAATGTGTCATCTAAACCCTCATCATATTCTGGAATTTCTTGTTTTATCGTCACTCCGCTTACGCATTTCGTTTTCACATCATCATCGCTGCCTCCTCCAAACAATGCCGAAACCGGCTCCAGCCTTTGTAGTGGCTGCGCCCCCTGCATTGTCGAATTCGACATTGTAGTACTGTCCTCTGTTTATTCATACATTACTTCCAAAATTCGTACAATTTATTAATTCCGAATATTGCACGGCTCAGGACAAGATAAATACTGTCCTGTCCACTACGATCGCCACGTATAACCTCCCACCCCTACTATTACCGGGCAATTAACAATTAAGAATGAACCGTGCGCCTAATTGCCGATCTGATGGAGAGGCAATCGTTAAATAAATTAATGCCGATAAATGTAGTGGAGGTTATAACTTGATCAATGCCACTGCGTTTATGTGCGCGTCATCGAGCGGAAATATGGTAATGAATATGAAAATATTTTGTAAATTATTATTGCTGTTAAAACGTAAGGAAACGGCTTAAAAATTATAAGTTTAGTGGAAAAAAACGAATTACGGTCGCCACGTTCACTGAATGAGCGAACAAAATTTGGAAAAAAAATTTAATTATTTATATTGATTAATGGGGTTTGACTTAATAGGAGGACGGACACAGCAGTTACACTACGTTAGGTTAAGCCAAACACAAACCAAAAAGACACTACCCAAGCTGAAATATGATAAAGCAATTGCGAAGCAGCGCAGCGATCTTACAACTGTTATGCATCAATGAGCAGCATTTACAACATAATGGTTTTAAGATGCTGTCAAACTTATGATTCACCGTAATGCTTATTATCTTACACACAGTTACTAAAATTGAATACGTAATACTGGTAGTGAGCAACTAATTGTAATGACTTGTTAATTTTAACTTTGAAAATTGTACTTGATTAAGATTTTTTAATAAGGCTTGCTATGCAATTCAAATAAGTACTGATACTTGCAAATTGTTAACTACACGAACTCCATACTCTCAACAATATTTCGTTCACACTTATCATTTGTGATATTCAGTGACTGCAAAATTTTAATTAATAATGTAATTAATTTGATCTCTATAAACTGTATGAATTACTCTGTCTTTTAGCAAACTGTGGAATTGAATAACTATGCAGTGACACACATAATACTTCAGTAACATTCAGTTTTAATTAACAATATCACGACTTCGGATTTATATAACACCAAATTAATTGACCACATTTGTCACTGAAATTATCAGCTTTTATCATTAATACTCTTTACTTTCATGATTAAGTCTCGGAACAACAATGATATGGATAGGACCCTGCCTGGTATAAGTGTCAGGTGAAAAACTCTTTAACACAGGTTTTCACTAATTCTGGTTCACTATTGATAATAACAGTTCTACTACGCTGACTAGCCGTACATGCTAATAGATGACTAATTGGCAGAACCTTACTTTAGCGAGACGGCGTGCGACGTGGTCAGACATTATTTGCACATAATAAATTGGCACAATAGGCTCTTCTTGGCGACGAATTATTTATAACAAATTTAGGCCCACAGTACTCTTCTTCATACACGTACCCACTTGATCAAATAAGTACTGTGCCCACAACCATTAAATCGTGCCTTATTAACAATATCCTGTTGTATTGTGCCAATACCACAGGAACTCCTTGAAACAACCACTCGCTACCACTGCCTCAGCTCTCCAGCGATCCAAGTCACAGTCAACTATCCTACTAATCTTACAATGCTAAAATCCCTGATTAGGTCAGCATGTCTGCTACACAGATATTTGATATGGTATTTACGATATTGCAACGTTATCTAAAATTAACAGTATTTACAGAACAAAATTGGGGAAAACAAGTTCAGGTTAGTCACTGAGTTGCTGTGTTACAACATATTCTCAGGGCTACTCCTCACTCCCTGCAGAAAAAATCGATCACCGCCGAGCCACGAAGGCCGAGTCTCCGTCCTCCCCCAATCCGGAACACTGGGCACAGGCGGCCCCCACTCCTCCCCACATGCCTATCACCCCCATCCCCGTAACGCTCCCCACTCCTTCCACGTCCCACACTTCCACCAAAAAAGGCGCCTCCAAGTGGTCCAGTGCACAGCCCGCCCATGGCGCTTCCAAAAGAGTCCCATCCACCACAGCCTCCGCTTCTTTCTCCACCTCCTCCATCGGCAAGGACAGAACTCCTTTTCCTTGGTACGGCCCCCAAGTGTTCACCTACATACTCTCCTGCTCCCACCCCAAATTATTAGATAATCATGCCCTCTTCCTCGAAATACGTAAATACTTCCCATCCGCCCCATCCTACAGCTCATCCCTCACATGGACTCTGTCCATATCAAGTCCTCCTCCCTCACCTTCCTCTCTGACCTCATGTGTCGAATCCCCTCAACTCCCCGCCATCCGCCTACCCTCACCGCCGTGATTACCAAGCTAAGCCTGGTGATTACGGAGGCTGAGGTATTGGAGCAACTCAACTCTCATCCCGACATTTCTATCAGGTCCACCAAGCGGATCCAAAATGTCTCCAGCCCCACCTTTTTGATGCGAATTTTCACAGATTCCGCATCCACCATCAACCGCCTCCTCACCAAAGGGGCGTACATTTACGATCGCCACTACAAGGTGGATCCCTCCCGCTCCCCTCCCCAGTCCTATCGTTGTGGGCGATGTCTCATCTACAACGATCACCTTATGGATAAATGCCACAACCCCCCACCTGTCCTCACTGCAAGTCCAACCACTTCCTCAAGCAATGTCCCAACTTCGCCTCCACCCCCTACCTGTTATGCTGTGTCCGGCCCATCCCACCTACTCTTATCGTGGAGGACGTCATCCTCTTTGTCAGCACGGTCCTCCACAACATCCACCCTTTCCAGGGGCCCCACACTCTCCAACAAATTGTCCTCGTCACCGACTTCGTTTTCCAACTTGACACCATCGCCACCTTCTCCAGCAACCACTCCCTCTTAAACTTCTCCCATAACGTACCCTCGTCTAAAGCACACCCTTAACCTATTTCCAGTCGCCCCTTTCCATCTCTCTCCCCCCTACCAGCAGCTCCCCGGAGCATGCCCATCTTGTACCCTTCTATACTATAATATCCGGTCCTTACCCACAAATAAACACATCTTTATGCATATCCTCTCCCACCACCGTGTGGATGCCTTGCTCATCAACAAAACCTTCGTTCAACCTTCTCAGTCCATCAGAACTGCCCCTTACACCCTCTACTGTACAGACAGCCCCCTCCCCTTGCTCAAGATGGAGTGACGATCGGCCACCACAGTCACCACCTGGTCCAGCCACAACCCATCCTCAACAATCCTACATAACATCTCATCCTCAGCCTCTTTCTTCCCTCCCTCACTGTCACCCTCGCCACCATTTACATCCGTAGCACCGCGCCCCTTCCCTATGACTTCATATCTCACATAGACTGATCCTACATGACCTATGTTGTTGCCGCCGACCTGAAACTTTCTTTCTGCTCTGCCACCGAACTGCGGAGGTGGTGTCAGTTACTCTCCCAGCTCCACGGCGACACCGTTCCCTTCCCACAATCCACTTGCCCGCAGAGCAATACCACCCCTGATGTCGTCCTGGCCTCTCCTAACCTCCTGGGCCGCTCCCCATCTCGAGACCCCCTTCTAAGATATTCCATGATTACGCCCATGCCAACTGGGATGCCTACCATCGCTCCATAGACATCCAGGTCATCAACCACCCCCTGCCCTCCACACCCCGCCGATATTGACCGCGCCGCTTCCTTCCTACTCCAGACCATTGCTGACGCCGTCCACTCCCACATCCATACCAAAACCATACACCCACACCATCCTACCTTACCTCCACAGGCCGTCCCCCTTTTCCGAGAATCTCGCTACCTCTAGCATTCTTACTTGTGGACCCATGACCGGGACACACTCCGTCGCCACCGGCAAATACAACGCCACATCCAAAAACTCTTGAACGCGAAGAGATGCCACGACTGGCGTCAGAGATGCACCTGTCTTAATATGTCTTTCCCACACAACTCCTCCAAGTAATGGCAAACCTTCCACTGCCTTACTGGCAGCCACTCTGCTCCCCACTACCTGCTCCTCCATAATTACTTTCCTTTCCCAGGCAACGCCAGCAAGGCGAACCACTTTGACAAACACCTCGCTGATACCTTCTCCATCCCTGACAATCCCAGGTTTGATTACTCCCTCTTCCCAGATGTCCATGAGCGAACCAATACCTCCATCTCGCCGCTCGCCCCCAGCTTTTAGTACATGGACAGGATCCATCCCACAGAACTTAACACTGTGATCACTGCCCCTGACGTTGAAATAACACTCCACACAAAACGCAACACAGCTCCTGGCCACGACCACCTGACCTACAGGCACCTTCGGCCCTGCCCCCATTGTTTCCACACAGCCCTTGCTTCCCTCTATACCGTCATTCTATACACCGGCTTCTTCCCCGACCTGTGGAAAACCTCCCGTATCCTCATGTTTCTTAAACCCGGTAGGCCACCCTCTGACGCCTCATCCTATCGTCCCATCAGCTTCACCTCGGTGTTCAGCTAGGTCCTGGAAACCATCCTGTCGTTCCCCTTGACACTGATAAGGCCTACGACCGTGTACGGCATTCCTGTGTCCGTTGCAAGCTCCAACTCTACGCCCTTCCTGTTAATTATGTCGATGCATCGCATCCTTTCTCGCCCGCCACTCATTCAATGTCACTGTCAATAATACCGACTCCCGTTTGTTTTACCCCTCCGCTGGGGTGCCCCAGGGCTCTGTCCTCTCTCCCCTCCTCTACCTCATATACTCAGCTGACATGCTGCTACCCCAGCCTCCTTTCCACCTCCTGCAATATCCTCTTCAGTCCCGAGCACGTATTGGAAATGGAAATGAACTATTTTTGTGCTATTTGTTTTATTTTTATGCTAATTAACAAAAAATTACAGTCCCAAGAAATTTGTCAAGCATACTGATTTTTTGTAGTTGGCATCATATACGATACCTCGGGACTTGAGCAGGACAGTTATACACACAAGTATGTGGAGTCATGTTGCTTTATTACAAAAATAAATCGTCACAAACGTTACACTTACAGTCCTTCTTTGCTGTAGCATTTAATAATATTTCAAAATACAAACTTTTCATAATGGTAAGTAAACAATTCAAAATTTTCAAACAAAATTACCATTACAAAATTTCAAATTTTTGTTGCCTTTTTCATTTTACCTCATATAACATAATAGATTTTGTGTTACAAGTCCTAATTAATTTTATGTTTTGTGTAATTTGTTGAAACAATTCCTGTCAGTAGTGGAGCAAATGAAGACCTTACACTTCTCACACTGTACAAATGTGAGACCTTTGCAGCCTTCTGGCCTGCATTTTGACCGTTATTCTGAACATGGTTCATCATTTCAGGCAAATGATGCTTGCCTTATCTCCTTTGGTGGTAGTGGAACAGGACATCTTGGCATCTTTCTTTCTTGGTAACAATTTTCATCGGTGTTTGTTTCTTGATCCACAGGTTCCATCTGCAAACTTGACCTTTTTTGGAAATATATTAATTGTTCAGCAATATCAAGCTTGAACTGGTGGTATGGCATTGTATGTTTCTTTGCAATACCATTTTGCATTCACTCACCCTGTATTTCAACCATGCAGTAGCAGTTGCAAACTCCATGAAGTGATGAATCACTCTAATAGTCCACTTGTGGGTCCTGGCTCTCAGGCATATTTCCCCAACATCCTGCGCAACAGGTATAGACCTCCCATGTTAGTATTGTATGCCTTTACCACACATGGGCGAGGACTTGGATATGAACTTTCTTCAGTTTCATTTCATTGCATTAAAACACCATCTTCATCATCAGATTCATCAATTTCTATGTCAGAATCATCTGGATTAATTCTATTCCTCAACTCAAAGATCTCATATCAGTCAACCCTGGGAATCAGGGTTTGTTTGCACTGATGCAAACAAAGTCGGCATTGAATCCCGAGGTATCCTATATGATACCCGAAAGTTTAAAGCTTCATAATCAGTTATTACGTCGATTTACAGTTATATATTAACTGAGGGATGTCTCTATACTTTCGAAAAGATATTTAGGCATGTAAAAGTACATTTAATTAGGAAAAAACACCATTTTACCTTTATTTCGTCGAGACATGATGTGGAGCTGCCGAATCCGAAGTTTTTCAGACGGTGCTGCCAACTGTTAGCATTCAGGAGAAGGACGAAAAAGTGAGCTGCAGCAAGCGCGAAGTCTACAGTACATGATACCATAGACCAGAAAACGTTGAGTTGAGTGGGCGCCCAAGAAAAAACGAAAACCTAGAGGTATCATATATGATACCTGGGAGCTGAAGAGGTTAAGCTGATGACACCGCCTTCCTTGCCCTTGCCCCTTCCCTCGCCTGCTCCCAAAACCTCCTTCAATACTATCTCTCCGAATTCTCCACCTGGTGTAACCAGTGGCTCCTCACCGTTAACCCCACCAAATCCCAGGCAATCATCATAGGTCAAACCACCCTGTCCTTTCGTCACCGCGACCTCTACCTTAAACTATATGACTGCCCTATCCCACAAACCAAAACCCTCAAATACTTAGGCCTTACCCGCAACTGATCACTGTCCTGAAAACCCCACCTTCAAGCACTCCATGATAAAACCCTCTCCCACCTCAGCTTCCTCAAACTCCTTTCTGGCCAGACATGGGGCATCAACTCTTCCACCATCCTCTTCACCTACCGTTCCATCATGCTTCCTATCCTATGCTGCTTCTACCCCACTTGGATTTCCGTTCCCCCTTCCCACTACCACTCCCTCCAGATCCTCGAATGCCATGCACTCCACGTCGCTTACTGTATCCGTCTTCCCTCCCCCATGGGAATCCTTTATGACCTTATTCCTTCCCCACACCTGCTCTAGTTCCTCAAACACCTCTGCGTCCGGAACGTAACCTGCAAACTTGACTCCCAGCATCCGATTATTTCCAATCTCTTGCTGCATCCTGGGCCTCTGCCACACTGATACCTTGTTGTCCCTCCCTCCCTTCACCATCACACTCTCCACATCCTCTCCGAGGGTAACTTCCGTCACTTCCCCGTTCCAGATGACGCCCTCTGTCACAACATTTACCCTCCTACCAACCTTAATCCTTCCCCGTAATTGCACGGCCCCTCTCCCTCGCCCCTCCCACCCTTCTCCCACCCCACCACTTGGCTTTCCCCTCCTTCCCCTTTCCCAAGAGTCCATGCGTCTTGCCCCCTCTCCACTCACCTCCCGTCACTCCCCTCCCATCCTTACCCTCTGTGGGGAACCTGTGCCATCAGTTGTAATCAGTGCTTCGTCAGTGTTCAAGTGTTGGTGTCAGTGCCAGTGTTTTGTGTTCAGTATTCCAGTTTTAAGACATCAGCAACTGCCAAAAAGGTTGAGTATTCGAGTTGCTATGTGATTTTAAATGTGTGTTCTCGTTTTCGTCGTGTATCCTCCCGTGAGTGTGTTTTAATTTCCATGAGTTTTTAACACCGCACATGTATGTGTCTTTTAACCACCGTGACAATTTTAAATTCTGAATACGTGTTTTACTGTTTCCCATGTTATTGTCACTTCTACCATTTTATCGCCTTGACTTGTTTAAATTCTGCATTGTTTCTCTTCTTGTAAAGTCTCCGTTATAAACTTATGTTGTTCTATTGGCTGAAGAGCAGCAATGAAGCTGCTGCCAGCCTGCCACCATCCTACTTTAAAATACAATAAAGAAAGAAAAAAAAAGAAGGAAACAAGGAAGGCTTCTGTAACGGATCCGAAACGTTGGAAATATTTTATCATCATGAAGTGAAGTGTTTCTCTATTAATTAAATGAACCAGTAATTTCCACTGTAATATCCGTTCATAATGGTATTAACAATGTCATTGTACTAAAATATACACATTTTAATGCATGAGTCATACGTGCCTGAAGTAATGTCGTGCAATTTATTTAATGACTCTAAGTACCCCTGAACCCCGTCGGCTCTCGAATTCTAAATTATATTGCAGGCTACGTGAGATAAGAGGGCGTAATTAAATGAATTAAAAACAGATCTCTAGTAACATGTCAGATATGAGTGCATGTCATTCCGTCACGCAATGCTTTCGCCCTAAATAACTTCTTTAATTACCGATGAAAGCAGCGGTGACGCACGTACACCTTAAAATTTCTGCTATCAGCAAGAACCGACCCAGATATTCCTCTAAAGCTTAGCGTGAACATTCTCATCGGCTATTTTCATTATTAAGTATTGAAGATAGGTCTGTCACGAAATTTCGCCATTAATGACGACGATACAAAACTGCGCTAGTCTTCCTATTGTTCATGTGCTTAGCCTCTTACTGCTTAGGCTTATTCGCCATTGTTTTTCCATGTTACATTATGAAGTCATAGCGCAAACATTGTTAATGACCGTAAACATTTCCTTAAGACACTACACTTGTACTATATGAGTAAAGTTCTAAGACATATGAGAGATGAGTAGGCAAGCTCCATGCTTAGAAAAGGTGAGCAATTCAAAGGTAACGAAAAACAATACAGTAGATCCTTAAGGTACGAGTTTCATTGTAAACAGAGTTCACAAAACACTGCAACAAGGCACCGTTTGAACTCTGCTTTATACGCTACAAATCTCGGGTATCTTGAAGGAAGAAAGTCAAATAAGGCAGAACCATAGCTGCTACATTTACCACAAAGTGTCATTTACAGGATTTGAGACAGTTTCGGAGTTCAGGGAATTTTTGCCGTGTTCAATCGTTATCGACATTTTTCATATTATTCTGAACATTTTACGAAATATCATTAAAAATTCCAGCATAGTTTCAACCCCCGTCAATGTGGTTTTAAAAGAGAATTAGAGAAGAAAATATATCGATCGTATTCTATCATGCTGAGATTCCTTTGAAGCGGTAAACGTAACTCGTCTAATGTACTGACGTCCGTCTGTAGAGCTTATTATTTACGTGAATCCATATACAATAAAAAAAGGGCAGAGGTATGGGGAATTCGGTGGCTAAGGCATAAAAATGCCACAAAATATCCACGAATAAGAAATAACACACTAGCGAGCTTCCTTCATCACTTGATTTCAATAATGACTCAAGACTGCGTCATACTAACAGTAAACAGCCTGTTACGTAACCAAAGGAACCGATTATAATATCCCTGACAATGTACTTGAAAATAATCACAAGTAAACATATGTTACTCCATCAATTGTGACGGTGGAGTCTTAAAAAATATTAAGAAATGTTCAGATGGTGATTTTTAATACTTCAGGGGTTCTATGTGGTCACCCAACACTTCTGTACCACCCACAGAAGTTTCTCACAACTATGTGAAACTGCCAGGAAAGTCGTTCTTGCCGGCCGCGGTGGCCGCGGGGACTGAGGCGCTCCAGTCACGGTCTGCACGGCCACTACGGTCGGGGGTTCGAATCCCCCCTCGGGCATGGATATTTGTGCCGTCCTTAGTATAAGGTAGTTCGTAAGTAGTTTGTAAGTTTAGGGACTGAAGACCCCGTAGTTAAGTCCCATAAGCTTAACAAACATTTGAACATTTGAAAGTCGTTCTTTGGCATGTTGTTCATTTAGGACTCTGCCGTTTTGTGATGGGTTCGGGCTGATAAGTCTCATCACCCGTGATGAATTCTACCAGAAAAGAATTGCCCGCGTGTTTTATTTCAACCAAGTCGAGTCAGGCGTGTACGCCTCGCTGCTTTTGTTCGGATCATAGTTTTAAAGCTCGATTTAGAAAAAAATTGGGATATGTCTCGTCGACGTCGTGGTCATTAGAGATGGAGCACACGCTTGGCTAGCTTTTGTCAGGGATGAGTAAGGAAAGCGGCCGTGTCATTTGAAAGGAGCCATCCCTGCATTTGCCTGGAGTGATTTAGGGAAATAACGGAAAAGCTAAATAAGGGTAGCAGGAGGCGGATTTTAACCCCCGTCCTTCAAAATGCAAGTCCAGTTTGTTACCAATGCACCACCTCGTTCGGTGTTTCATTTAATACCGAAAGGTCTGCCACGTTGCGTTCCTCAAAAGTGTCTTATGTGAACATTGGGATACATAGAGTGAGCGAATACATTATGACCACCTACATGACCGAGTCAAGGGCCACCTCCATAGTATAGGTGGCAGCGTGGTGGGCTGCCACGCTGGGAGCTCGTGTTCGATTGCCGTTCGGGTTGGAGATTTTATCCGCTTGGGGACTGGGTGTTGTGTCGTCCTCATCAGTATTTTATCATCACTTACACTCAAGTCGCCGAACTGTCGTCAGCTAAAGACTTGCACCAGGCAGCCTGAACACGATGCCAGTTGGAGTATAACGGCCATGAATGCCGCACGACCATCAGCATCATCGGTGAGTCAAGGCGGCCCACAGCACTTTCATGTGTATGTGTGTGGCACCCATGGCTCCCCGAACCATAGCAGCCTTTCTTCTCTCACGTGCTGCATTACCTTCCCTGTCCCTCCTTTCCTATCATAGCACCTTTCCCTTCTACCCCCCTCCCTCGCCCGCGCGGATTTGGAGGCTAGAGTTTCGAGTCCTCTCTGGGGCATGGGTGTGTGTGTTGTCCTTAGGTTAGTTTACCTAGGTTTAAGTAGTTTGTAAGCTACGGACTGATGACCACGCAGTTTGGTCCGATAGATTTACAAACATCTAGATAATTTTACTGCATATAGTGAACTGTATTTAATACTAAGAGAGCTTCAGTCTTTCAGAATTATTTGATAATAGAATTGTCCAGATTTCTTCGGATTATAGTGCATATTTGCTAACTAGACTCCAATAACATAGTACAAATGGAATTAAAAATTATGTAAATGTTTGCAGGGAGCCGGCCGCAGTGGCCGAACGGTCTGCGGCGCGCCAGTCACAGTCTGCACGGCCCCTACGGTCGGGGGTTCGAATCCCCCCTCGGTCATGGATATATGTGTCATCTTTAGTATAAGGTAGTTCATAAGCAGTTAAGTCCCTTAAGCTTAACAAACATTTGAACATTTGAACATGTTTGTAGGGTACTGAAAAAGGGATAAAGAAGTTAATACTAGATTTTCTACCACTACTGTACTCTCACTACTACTGAACTCCATCTGAACAGACTTCGGAAGGCCCAAACGTAGCGATCGGCCGCCTCGTCATCCTCTGCCCTCAGACGTTGACAGTGTTGTCCGTAGCGAAAGTTAGTTTAAGTAGTTTGCAAACCTGGAGACTGATAACCACACTAGTTAAGCCGCTTAGATTTACAAACATCGTTGACGGGTGTGGTGCTGAGGGGCATGTGATGGCACACAGTTCACCCGACCGCTGTCAGATTTCATGAGCGGAGCCGCTGCTTCTCAGTCAGGTAGCTCCTCAGTTGACCTCGCAAGGTGTTTAAGTTCAAGTGTTTGTTAAGCTTATGGGACCTAACTAATGGGTCATCTGTCCGTAAACTTACAAACTACTTATCAACTACCTCATACTAAGGACGGCACAAATATCCATGCCCGAGTGGGGATTCGAACCCCCGACCGTAGTGGCCGTGCAGACCGTGACTGAAGCGCCTCAGTCTCCTCGGCCACCGCGACCGGCACCTCGCAAGGGCTAAATGCACCATGTTTGCAAATAATCCATTGAGGTACACATATTCGTCTTATAATCTGCAAATAATTCAAATACATTGTAATATTTGAATTCCACTATTGATACGGATGCTGTTTTGTCACGTTTTGGCCAAAATTACCAACGCTAACATTAAAAATAACATTAAACTGCGATATTTAAAGAAGTGGGATCACTTTCTCCTGTAATGCAACAGCAACACTGGTATCCACTGGTTACCTCTATGACTCTAGAAGTATTTCATGTAAACAGTTATCGCGTCAGACAAGATGTGAGGTGATTCATTAGATGTCGCTGTCTGATTTTCCTCATCGGTTTACATTGCAATGCACTGTATTGGTTTCTGTGCCTTCTAAGGTTTTGGTTTGTATACTTTGAAGGAGAGTGGTTAGTTACATCTTCTTACTTCTCGTAACTGATGTTAAATTTATCGATGAGGTCTTTTTTCCCTGTTTATATATCTTGAGCTTGTTCCTTGTCTCGTCGCTTCATCTGACCGGGCGCTGATAACCTCGCTGTTGAGCGCCCTAAAACACCAATCATCATCATCATCATCATCATTCATCTGACTTGGGTGACGCGTCCAGAAAGTAACTTTCCCAATGTTGTTTTCTTTAAAGTAGTTTTGTATCCCATCCTCGTCGCCACTTTTGTATCCCATCCTCGTCGCCACTTTTGTGTCTCGTTTCCGCCGGTTGTCCTGGGTGTCGGTGGCCGAGTAGAGAGAGGCCGACACAGGAAAGTAGGATGCACGCGTGTGCGGGTACGGAGGTGACCAGCCAGTGGGACAGCAGAAACTAGAAACACTAAGCTAGATTAAAACAAGTTGTATATTTCGTAGAAATATGATACTTAACTTTTACAAAGTTCATGACTGCCAACTAAGTGTACTGCTCAGACATAGGTTAACTAGGTAGAGGCCTGCCTACTGATGAGTCCTAGTGCCTGTCCTGATCCCAAGTGGCTGATCGAGTTCAGTGGTGGCCACGAGCGGAGTTGTAGCAGAGGGCGCTCGTGGCCGTCGTCGTAAGAACGCCGCGCCGACCGTTGTCAGATTTCATGAGCGGAGCCGCTGCTTCTCAGTCAGATAGCTCCTCAATTGACCTCGCAAGGTGTTTAAGTTCAAGTGTTTGTTAAGCTTATGGGACTTAACTACGGGGTCATCGGTCCTTAAACTTACAAACTACTTATCAACTAGCTTATACTAAGGACGGCACAAATATCCATGCCCGAGGGGGGATTCGAACCCCCGACCGTAGTGGCCGTGCAGACCGTGACTGGAGCGCCTCATTCTCCTCGGTTCATACTTCTTGCGAAGTTCAATTATTTTTTCAGACAGCCTGTTCACAGCTTATTACCTTTCTGTGAGCATAACTATTTCCAATACAAATAAAGAAAAGTATTTTTTTTTAACGTTACGCAGATAGTTGCTCGATTTTAGCATGGCGGCGCACGGCGAAAGTACGTGGCGCGCACCACAGTCGACGTATTGAGCCGGGAGAATTTCGCATGCGCAACAGATCTATGGCGTGACAATCAAATGTAGAGCACTGTATAGTACAAGCAGAACAATCTGCCATTTTGAGTCCCACGTTGAAGACACGCATTTAACGATTATGAAACACGTTTCTTAAGACCATTAAATATATTTTCCTAACGTAGAAAATTTTACAGCATATTAGATTTATTTGCTTACATTTAACTGTAAGAGGCAAGAAGCTTAAAGTTAGTGATTAGATGGATGTTTAGAGATATGATACATTCACTTACGTTCCAAAGTAAGGCGTATGATGCCGTTCTAAATATTAACCACATACAGTTAAAATACTTTACAATTATCGTGTTTTCTGGATTATAAATTGTACATCCACATACGTTTACGGTAACTAAGAGTTGCATTCGAAAACAGTTACGGAATATGGTTAAAATGAGATATTGTACTTGCCGTAATCCCCCACACACCATACTTCAGAGAAGATTTTTCGTCAATATATGTTAAATAACTTTGAACGTCTGGTTTCGTTAGATAACGACTAAATAAAGTCACTCTGGTATCATGCACTGTGAAATAAAGTGAATGTTGCATGCTAAGTTTTGAATGTGCGACTTATTTTCTGTTCATACTTCTTGCGATGTTCAATTATTTTTTCAGACATCCTGTTCACAGCTTATTACCTTTCTGTGAGCATAACTATTTCCAATACAAATAAAGAAAAGTATTTTTTTTTTCAACGTTACGCAGATAGTTGCTCGATTTTAGCATCCATACTTGGCGGGGGGTTCGAATCCCCTCTCGGGCATAGATATTTGAGCCGTCCTTAGTGTTATCTAGTTCATAAGAAGTCTGTAAGTTTAGGGACTGATGACCCCGTAGTTAAGTCCCGTAAGCTATACAAACATTTGAACATACTTGGCGTCTGGTATTTACAAGCCACCTTTTATGGCGATCTATGTTTGAAGAAAACCGATAAAACTTATAGCGACCACGTCTGCTATTATTTGAGCAGTTCGGAGCAGCACAACCAACCATTTCACACTGTGAAACAATAAAATCACCAAACATTCGGTGATTCACTTCGCTACAACACACAAAGCATACAACTCTGTCGTTGTACTGGGATTCAAAATGGCGGATTGTTCAGCTAGGTATATGTAGTGCTTTAATCAAATGCTGGCCAGACAGGTCCCGCGTATTCGTTCTTCTGCCGCCTGCGAGATTCGATCAGTGATAAGGCTGCTTAGTGCGCAAAACATAGCGCCCATCGAAATTCATCGTCAGCTGTTTCAGGTGTACGTGCAGAACATCACGAGCAGCCAGATGGTACGTCGATGGTCTAGCCTTCTCTTCGAAGGTCGTCAAAGCGTCCATGATGCAGAGGGCGGAGGAAGATCGTTACTTATTGGTGATCACCCAGTTAAACTTGTGCGGCATCGCATCCTGGAGAACCGTCGCTTCACGATTAAGTAGGTCAGCCATTTTACGTAGGTATCGCGATGCTTGTTGCATGAAATTGTCACTAAGCACATGGTGTTCAAGAAATAATGTACCAGGTGGTTGCCGAAAAAACTGAAACCCGAGCACTAACATTATGTCCCTCGGCCAACCTTTTAAAGAAGAGAAGAGCTATACACAACTGTTACTGATTGGTTCTGTTCACAGGCGGCAGACTTCTACAACACAAGAATACAAAAGTTGATCCTACGATTTGACAAGTGACTCGATTGTTTTGGTGGCTATGTCGAAAAACAGCTCCAGCTTTGTTGTACTTGTTGCCAATAAAGTTTGGTATATAACTATGTTGTCTTTTTATATTTTATTTTTATCTTTTTAAATAGAGCAACTTACTTTCTAGATGCGACTTGTATAAGGGAATTAGTAAGACCATTACCATTATTATTGACGCGAGTTGTGACATTATGGATACATAGTGTAGCAAATAATTATTCTAATTCCGCCGGCCGCGGTGGCCGAGGAGACTGAGGCGCTTCAGTCACGGTCTGCACGGCCACTACGGTCGGGGGTTCGAATCCCCCCTCGGGCATGGATATTTGTGCCGTCCTAGTTCATAAGTAGTTTGTAAGTTTAGGGACTGATGACCCCGTAGTTAAGTCCCATAAGCTTTACAAACATTTGAATATTTTTTTATTCTAATTCTGGAATTATATGGAAGGTAAGGCGGCACTCTTACAGGCGGTCTGCGGCATACAGCGCCGATTCTGGAGGGGGAGGAGAACGGTCAGGTAGGTGGGTTGGATCCATCAACCGCTGAAGAACCTGGTGGACGAAGCGAACCTCCGAAAATGCGTAAACGTATGCACTAGGGAGCTGAACAATAATGGGCGCTGAAAGGAAGACATCTGAATGGACGCTCTGGCATATGATCAAAAGATGGACACTCTCTTAGAAATAAATAATAAATCACAGAGTTATGTTACCATCAATTTTCAAGGCAAATCGTAGGGATGTCAGAAAAATTAGGCGCATCTCATGAACCAAACTACTAAAGTTAATGTTCACAATATTCGAATACAGCAAAATTAATTTTAATATTACCATCTATTAAATAAATCAAGAGATTTCAACAAACTGTCTTGGATGATAGCTTCTTGTTATATCAATTTATTATGGACATATAGTCAATCCAGAATAACTCAGTAATTTCCAGCTGCATGATATGTAGTTTTTGTCCTAATCTTCGTGTAACTATTTAATGTACATCACTACTTAATATTTGAGTTTCAAATGGCTCATGTTTCACCTATTGGCAATATTTTTCTAAAGGTAATTTTTAATACCTCTGTTATAAATAATTCCCCATTAGGTGGAACATCAGCCATATGAAAGACAAACATTAAGTCGTACAAATATACCCTGACTGGTAAAAAGTTACCCTGATTGACTTTATATTAGTCTACTTTCCCAGTAACTATACGTAAATATTTTGTACTATGAAAGGTCAAGCTCATGAAAGCTGGCTTGTTTGTTTATTATTATTTCTTTATTTCATACATTATTTTTACTGCTGATAAATAGTCTCAATGAGACAATGTTTATAACTTTTCTATTTAAAATATCAAAATATTGAGTTAGTATAAGTGACCAAAGTTAAGTCAAAACAAAGTTTTCCTGTTAAGATTTAATTGTTCGAATGTTTGTAAATCTAAGGGGCTTAACTTCTGGGGTCACTAGTCCCTAGGCTTACAAACTACTTTAACTTACACTAAGGACAATACACACACACACACACACATGCTCAAGGGAGGACTCGAACCTTCGATGGCGAGCAATCTCGTGCTCCGCAGCAAGGCGCCTTGGACCGCTCGGTCACTCCACCGCTGCTTCTGTTAAGAACTCTGCTAGTTTTGGGGGGATGGCAATCTGCCAATGAGAGAAGCACTAAGGCAGAAAACTGCTGTGGCCAACTAAAATAGTTGAACTTTGGGGCTGTAAGAAGAAAACTGCTGTGGTTAACTAAAATAGTTGAACTGTGGGGCTGTAAGAGCACTTTACGTCTCGTCTTCGAAGAAGCAGGACTTCCTAAAGTAGCTGAAGTGGTTCGTTTGAGGCAGTTTTAGAATCTTTAACTTTGGCAGTGAGAAATGTGAGCCAGTTCAGGGACTTTAACTTTTTTCCATTCCATTACAGAATTGTAAGTGAACAATGTATGTGATTCTACAAGAGAATACCAGTGTTGATATGTTATTCGTCGTACTACGATTTGGACTATTTTGAGCTAACGATTATTTCGTTTTGTGTGATCGCGAAATGGAGTTACAATTAGTGTCAGAACATAGTTGAAAGTTACTTAGTTGGGGATTTGGCTACCATGATCATAACGTAGTTAACGCATCTGCTCTGCTAATTTATAAGGGTTATTTCTATTTATTACTTTTGTTTGAGAAAGACCACTTCCTATAGATCATTAAATGTGTTTAAATAATGAACTTTCAACTGAGCTATCTGGCGTTACCTACATAATTTTCGAACTTTTATTCTAAAGTCTTACACTACTTAATCATTTATCTTTATTTTATATTTCATTATTGCTTCGCAAGTGATAGCCTATGAGTAGAATGTTTGACTGTAGCATCATGGGTACAAGATACTATTGGCAACTACCGCAAGTTGCAGGGCATGAAAGCAGACGTATACAACTCGAAACTCAGAATAAATCGAGCCATATTTCTTTAACAGAGCCTTACATAGCCCCAATTCGTGTAAGTTGTGTTTGGACAATACAGCTTACTTTGGTCACACATGAAGATCACGTTAAGTCGCAGAGCTAGAACACGTCAGTTTATGGCTACTGGTGATTCAAACAGAAGTTTGATCTGTGTGTTTCAAGTGCACCTCTCACTGATATGGTTCTTGGTTTATAAAACTTCGATGGAAGGAAACAAGGTATTTATTTAAGTAGTCTAAAATGAAAGTCAATAAATTTATGTTAATATTTTATTGAGATTCACCAGTGTAGTAAGAGAACTATGAATTCCACGTATGTAGTACATATGCGATAGTAGTTATGGTTCGTGAATAGGAATATATACAAACACCACAAAAAAGCTGACAAATGGCCTTCCATTTACCACTTATCATGAAACTTTAGAAAAGTTTAAGAGCCTCAAGATCCTAAGTAGGATGAAGCTATCTCGCACTAATACAGACCTTCTACGAAGACGTATTAGCAAGGTCTTTTAGATTTCTTTTCGCGTGTAAGTAATTTTTCTCCATAATTCTAGTCATAGATGTACTTATTGCGCTCAGGTATTTGATGATTGTCTCGTTCTCGCTATGTTACATGGTTGTAGACAACAATCGTACTGGCATCCCTTGGCTGTTTTTCTGTTCCTGAAGTATCGGTTCAACTAAGCAAGACAACGTCAAAGATTTGTTCTAGGCATTGACAATATTGCAGTAATGTTGCAGGCAAGACTACTATGGCCTCACATTCAAAAAATGAAGTCTGTTTCAACACTGAAAATTTTTGACTACATATTTCTTCGGAAACAGCGATCTACTGAAAAGTATTTATAAATAAATACAGTCACAAATCGCAAAAAAATATCATTTATACAAATGATAACCGGTTTCGGCCTATTTACAGGGCCATCTTCAGATCTGTAAGGTATTAAAGATACAAGGCTGTAAGGCAAATCAGAACATTGTAGATAAAATAAAGATTAAAATATGTATCAGCTGCATTACCCATGTGGCGTAGGCTTAACATCCACGGAGCAGACGCTTGTCCCATGCGGTAACTGCTGCTAGTGGTTGAGCTGCGAAGGCGGAAATACTGTGAAAGCGCGCGCGTGGAGTATGCCTTAGCAAATAGAAAATGTTCAAATCACGCGGTGTTGAAATAGCGAATGAAATATTATATATTTTGTGAAGTATTTTTATAAAAAGGTAATATTAAATAGCCGGCCGCTATGGTCGGTGGTTCGAATCCCCCCTCGGGCATGGATGTTTGTGTCGTCTATAGTATAAGGTAGTTCATAAGTAGTTTGTAGGTTTAGGGACTGATGACACCGCAGTTAAGTCCCTCAAGCTTAACAAACATTTTGAACATACTAAATTGCACTTGAAGCTCAGTTGTCACATATATAAATACCATTAGTTATTCATTTTTTCTTTCATTTCTTATCTTTTCTATTATTTATCATTTATTTTGTATCCAATTGAAATATCATTCCATTTTATTACTGTTAATGTGCAACTACTTTATAACATACTCATTACGAAACTTACAGAGCTCAGTGGTGGAAGTCTCGCAGTTTATAATACTTAGGTTTATACGATGGAGAACCATCTACACAATAATTGAATAATATTCTAAGGCTCACTTTTGGCAGTATATTCCAATCACAGTTCTTATGAAACTAACAAACTTTCTATAAATTTACATGTATGTAACAACAGTCAAGGGACTGGCTCCAGCACACTCTGCTAACAACATCGCCGTTGCCTGTGGATGTCGGCGGTTACACGCCATCGTCAAGACAACGAGTGGCCTTTCCTATTACAGATATTGCTTCAGGCAACGAACTAGACTGTGACCCCTCTTAGAAAATTTTTTTCACGATGGTACCTCCTAACACCAGCAGACAGCGATCGACCACAAGCTACATCATCTTTGCAACAATCACCACGTACCATCACCATGGCAACAAGTGGCGTCCACTGTACACATCTATGGCGAAGGCAGCCATCTTGTCCATGCTATCTCCACTGAAATGGCGTTCACGGTGATACTTTCTAACGCCAATAGATGAGGGTCGTTTATTAAAACCCATTGCATAAACCTATTAATATATAACATAATAATTTTATCTTAGTGCATTCGTATTTATGAATTAAATTTCATGAGGATGTTTCTCTAAAAATATTTTTAACTTAAATTTTACTAAACTGTCAGAGGAATAACAAATGGTACTTATGAAGGTGACAACTCACAAAAAATGTTCAAATATTTGTTAAGCTTATGGGACTTAACTACGGGGTCATCAGTCCCTAAACTTACAAACTACTTATCAACTACCTTATACTAACGACGGCACAAATATCCATGCCCGAGGGGGATTCGAACCCCCGACCGTAGTGGCCGTGCAGACCGTGACTGGAGCGCCTCAGTCTCCTCGGCCACCGCGGCCGGCGTGACAACTCACCTTCAAGTGCAATGTAATACTTCCTTTTTATAAAAATACTTCCCAAAATAAAATCATATAATATTTCATTTGTTATTTCAAGACCACGTCATGTGAACATTTCCTCTTGGCTAAGGGATACGCCACGTGGCAGAACACGTGCACTTTCACAGTATTAACCCCATATCAGCTCAACCACTAACAGCGGTTACCGCATGGGAGAAGTGCCTGCTCCGTGGACGTCAAGCCTACGCCACATAGGTAATGCAACTGATACATATTTTAATCTTCATTTTATGTTTAATGTTCTGACTTGGTATTGTTAATACCTTACAGATCTGAAGATGGCCATGTAAAAAGGACGAAACCGGTTATCATTTGTATAAATGAATATTTTTTGCGATTTGTGATTGTATTTATAAATACTGTTTCAACACGCCTGGGCCGGCCGCGGTGGCCGAGGGGACTGCGGCGCGCCAGTCACGGTCTACACGGCCACTACGGTCGGGGGTTCGAATCCCCCTTCGGGCATGGATATTTGTGCCGTCCTTCGCTTTAGCTAGTTCATAAGTAGTTTGTAAGTTTAGGAACTGATGACCCCGTAGTGAAGTCCCATAAGCTCCACAAACATTTGAACATTTTTTTCAACACGCCTGAGGAGCCCTCGGCTGTTTTACCTGCTGGACGGATAGTCTACCTGTCAGTCGGAGAAACTTGACTTACTTATTTCCTGTATCTCCTAAGTGGAGCACAGGGCATCAACGAATTTCCGCCACTGGACCCTGTTTCTTGATTTCAGTCCAGGTCTTCCCTCCTTTCTCGGTCCCTTCTGCTGCTACACTCGTTTTCCATGTATTCTTTGGTCTGCATCTTCTCCTGCTGCCTTGTGGATTCCATTCTAGGGCTTGTCTTCCCACGCCTTAATATATGCCCAATCCACTTCCATTTCCTACGTCGTATCTCAATATCAACGGGTGTTTGATGAGTTCTTCTCCATAGTTCTTCGTTGGAGATTACTTGTGGCCACCATATCCTCAAGATATTCCTCAAGCTTCTATTCACAAATATTTGAAGTCTGCTAATCAGCTGTTTGTTGGTTTTCCATGATTCACACCCATAGAGCAGTACCGACTTGACATTTGTATTGTATATGCGTAGTTTTGTATAGCTGTTAATTTCCCTTGATTTCCAGATTGGTCTCAGCATTGCAAATGCCCCCTTAGCCTTATTTATTTTGTTTCCTATATCTTCGATAGTTCCCCCCTCAGGGGTGAATAAACTTCCCAGGTAACAAAACAGCTTGAGTTGCTCGATTTCTTGGTTTTCTAAAAAAAAAAAAAAAAAAAAAAAAAAAAAAAAAAAAAAAAAAAAAAAAAAAATAGTGCTTCATTTCGGTTATTACAGCGCAACTCCTTAGTTTTCTTACCATTTATCTTCAACCCCACCTCCGATACTTCGGTTTTTAAATCATTCAGCATTGCTTCCTTATCCTTGTAACTGCTGGCTAGCAAACACTGGTCATCTGCTAAGTCCAAGTCCTCCAATCTGCCTGTCAATCTCCATTGAATTCCTCTTCGACGATTCATTGCCTTCTGCATCACAAGATCCAACACCATCAGAAATAAGATAGGTGACAGCAAACATCCGTTTTTAACTCCTGTGTCTACTGGGATGGGTTCCGACAGCATCCCTTGATGTAAAACTTGACATGTGTAGTTCTCATACATGTCTTGTGTTATCTTTATAATTTTCTTAGCGATCCCAAACTCTTGCATAGATTTCCACATCTTCTTCCTCATTATACTGTCAAAGGCCTTTTCAACGTCTACAAAGAGTAGATACAATGATGATTGCAGCTCTGTGGATTGTTCTAAAATTATGCGCAGTGTGTTGATCTGGTCTGTACAGGAATAACCTTCTCAAAATCCTGCTTGTACTTTCCTCAGCCTTGAGTTAACTCTCTTTTTTATCCTTTCTAGAATTACTCTTGAGAGTAAATTACTTGGTACTCAAAGGAGGGTATTTCCTCTCCAGTAATCGCATTCTGATAAATCTCCTTTCTTCGGAAGCTTGACCAGGTGTCCTTTTTTCCAATCTGTGGGAATCTTCTCTTCTTCCCAAATCTTTTTGAAAAGTGGGAACAGAATCTCGACTGAGGTACTCACATGCACCTTCAGGGCCTCCGGTGTGATGTTGTCCATACCTGCCGCGTTGCCATTCTTTAGTTGTTGAATGGCCCTTTGGATCTCTATTCTTGATGGTGGTTCTATACTGATATCAACATTTTCATGCTCTTCTTCTGTCGCTGCCTCTGTCACCTCTTCCTCGACTGTTTGACGATTCAAGATCTCAAGAAAGTGTTCTCTCCACCTTTCTAGCTGTTCCTTTTGTGAGGTTAATAGTTTCCCATCTTTGGCTTTCACCGGCTTCTCAGATCTAAAACACGTTCCTGTTAGTCTCTTGGTAATGTCGTAAAGGCTCTTACTGTCATTTTTTGTGCTGCAATCTCGGCTTGTGCTGCAAGGTTATTGATAAATGCTCGTTTGTCACGTCGTAATCGCCTTCCGGACATTTTGTTGAGTTCGTTAAATTCAGTTCTAGCTTGTACTTTCTCTTCTTGTGTTCTTGCTGTATTGAGTCTTTTCTTACATTCCTTCCTTTGGTTCACGGCTTCCCATGTCTCAGACTAGTACCTTTTCACAAGTATAGATGTAGGTACTCTCTATGCTCTTCCAATTACGTTCGTTATCCTGATCTTCATCCACTTTTAACTGTTGGAATCGGTTACTCAAGGAAATGAGAAAGAATTGGGATATTAGCGGTTCTTTCGTCGACGTTATTTTTTATTTTTTATTTTATTTTATTTTATTTATTTTTTTGGTGCAAAATCACTAGCTGCAATATACAGTGGGTGCAGTGTATAGACACCGCCGTGAACAACGAAAGGCTTTGCTGTTTCCGAGATGTTCCCAGGCGTCGGTCCTCACCTTTAGTCAATGTTGCCTATGACAGTGGGTCTCTCTGTTCGAGGCCCGTATCGTTGCTACAATGATTCCCCATTCCGCTCTGCTTCCCTTATACAAGCTGAAGAAAAAATGCCGCCCTTCGAGTTCTCGTCCACATTAAATACAAAAGTTCATATGGGAAAGTCATATTATGTGCAATTATAAAATACATGTAAGACCAGCTGTTTGACGGGATTGAAGATTCTCTAGCAACTAAAACACGGCAAGTCATTCTTAACGGAGAGGTCTTCCGACGGAGCTGGCGTGCCAAAAGGGGTCCTTATAGGACCATCACTTTTCACAAAATATGCTATTAACCTAGTATATAACGTCGGAAGTTCAGTGGGGCTTTCCACAGATGATTCTTTGTGCATCGAAAATCGCAACGTTGAGAATGAATGCAGGGGGATCCGCAGCGTATTGACGCTTGGTTTAGGGAGTGTCAACTGACCCTTAGTATAAATGAATGTAACATATTGCGAATACATATAAACAAAGAGTTGCAGTAACATTGTTAGTTCTTTTCTGTTCTTTCTTCCCACAGTTGCTTTTTATATTATGATGCACATATTTATTTATGTAAGCAATCTATGCAACTGAATGAGTTTATTTCGCCATATACATTTTACCTTTATTTGCAAGGCATCTTCAGTGGCATTTTTTGTTGGATGCTTGTCTACATGTGCTGCAGTTTGGTGAGTTAGGTTGTTTTGTTTCTGTCTTCTTTTATTTATTCCATTGGATTTTTAGTTTTAGCACTTCACCACTAGGCACGTGCCAGTTTGTTCGGCCTATTCCTAGTGGTAAAGTGCTAAAACGAGAAAGCCAATGGAGTAAATACAGAAACAAAACAACCTAAGTCACCAAACATCAGCACATGTAGAAATGCACATGGCAAAATAAACTTGTCTTATTCAGTTGCATAGACGGCCTACATAAATAAATACATGTATCATAAAACAAAGAGCGTTTTATGTGATTATGCAATTGCATTACACTTACTGGAAGCAGTTACTACCATAAAATATCTGGCAGTATTCATAAGGAGCGATAGGGAGTAGAAATACCACTGAAAATTTATTTTGAGAAGAGCGGACGCCAGACTAAAATTCACTGAAAGAATCCTAAGGAAGTGTAATTCATCAACAAAGGAAGCAGCTCGTTAGGTCGATACTTAAATATTGCTCATCCGTATGGGATCCGAACCAAATGTTCAAATGTTTGTTAAGATTATGGGACTTAACTACGGGGTTATTAGTCCCTAAACTTACAAACTACTTATCAACTAGCTTATACTAAGGACGGCACAAATATCCATGCCCGAGGGGGGATTCGAACCCCCGACCGTAGTGGCCGTGCAGACCGTGACTGAAGCGCCTCAGTCCCGTCGGCCACCGCGGCCGGCGATCCGAACCAGATAGCATTAGTAGAGGGGACGGAGAAGATCTAATGGAGAGCCGTGAACCTCTTTGCAGATTGGTTTAGTAAGCACGAGAGCGGCAAGGGGGTGAGCGGCCAGCTCCAGTGGCAGACGCTGGAAGAGAGGCGTTCTGCTTCACGGTATGGGCTGCTACCAAAGTTCCGAGAGCGTGCGTTTCTACAATAATCAACCAATATTTTGCTTTCTGCTAGTATACATTTCGAAGATACCAGAAGGATAAAATTAGAGTCCATATGGAGGCTCACCATTAGCTGTTTTCCAGTGAAGCACATGCGATTGTGCCGCGGCGGATTAGCCTTGCATACTGGGGCGCCGCGCTGCGGTACGTGCGGCCGTTCGCCGTCGGGGATTCGAGTACCCCCTCGGGCATGGGTGTTTGAATTGTCCTTATTTTAGTTTACCTTAGTTTAAGTAGTTTATAAGCTACGGACTAATGACCAAGTAATTTAGTCCGATAGATTTACAAACATTTGATTTTGAACATGCAGCTGGAACAGGGAGAGGAGGAAGTGACAGTGTACAGAACGTACCCTCCAACAGACACCGTGAGGTGACTTGCGGAATATGGATGCAGTTATAGATGTAAAGCGACGGGTTGGAAACACTGTCATATTGTACAGCGCATTGGAATGTACAGAGGAACGTGCTAACATACCAGCCATCGTAGTTCACTGAGTAGACTGTTGGCACTACAAACCGACGTCCATCACTTTCTGGTGCTGTTTTCTTTTTTAGGCGTAAATTTCCTAGACAATCGTTGTCATGTACGTGCTTTAAAAATGGATCCTATTTTACTTTGCTACATGAACTAATATCTTCAATTTGGATGAGGAATCAAGTGCTGAACTTAAAGTCAGACAATTTCATTCACTCTGTATATTTTTCTTACTTGCCTAGTCTGTGCTCATACTGTTGTGTGGCCACCTTAAAATGGTGATGATAGACCATAAAAAATATGAGTACTGTATAATACGAGTCAATAAAGACACCTACGTGACATACGGAAACTAGTTCCATGGCAGCGCGTCGATACGAACTGTATGATATTGATAATAGATACACCAGTAGTAAAAAAAAATTAAAAAAAAATTTCAATTTCGAACTCAGGCCCGATGACCAACGAAGACGTGTCTGGGAGAAGCCTCAGATAGTGGTGCGATATCAACCTTACTGTCGTCCAGCATACGGCTCAGAATCTGGGATTGTTGGCCTGGAGTGCAATTTCATTTCATCGCAGGATCCCTTTCTTTGTCATACGCTGCATCTTAACTGCACAAATGTCTGCCGACGGTTTTCGAGGACGTCCTCATGGTAACCCATCCTGGGCTATTTCAGCAGGATAACGCCCGTTCGCACATGGCGACAGTTCCTACTGAAGGCTGTCGGATCTTACCCAGTTGAGAACGTTTGGAGAATTATCTTCATGGATCTCGAACCAGCATTCGGGAGGACGATGGTTCAGATCCAGCTCTGGTCGTCCGGATTTAGGTTTTTCGTGACTTACCTAAACCATTTTATCATTATTTATTTGGAATAGGGAATTTATTACAAATTCACGGTGTAAGAATGAATGTCCTACCAATTGGTGACACACGAAAATTTGTGCCGTGCTGGAACTAGAACCCGAGTTTCCCGCTATCCGCTGCTCGGCATAATTTTCGTATGTTACCATTTGGTAGGATTTCCACACCTTATATAGTGAAACTGTGAGAAATTCGCTACGCGAATAAATATTGATAAAACACACTCTTGGAGAATGAAAACAGAACACCATTAATTCGTCGAACCGGCAGAGGGAACTTTATTGACATATTCTTGAGAATGGATACAACACACGATCACACAGACAGAGCCATACGTACGAGAGTACAGTCACCAGAACGTGCGAAAAGTCGACGCTAATACTATGTATACTCTGCTTTTGCACCAATGCAAGCTGCAATTCTCCCATGGACTCGACTGTAGAGGTGTCGAATGCAGTCTTGCGGAATGACCTGCTGTGAATTTTTCATCTGGTGCCTCAGTTGGGCCAGATTTCGTGCCGGCCGTTCAGACCACGCCAGATGACGCTTCATCCGGTCCTAAACATGCTGAATGGGAGAACGATACAGGGATCGTGCTTGTCAGGGTAGTTGATGTACACCTTGAAGATCACGTTGGGTGGTTCGGGATAATGTGAACCTACAATGTCCTGTTGGAAAAGCTTAACACCTTGTTGGTTCCTAAACGGTAGCAAGATGGGTTGAATGATGATTTCATTGTACCTTGCGCTGTTCAATGTTCCCTGAACGATCATCAAAGAAGAGCTGCCAGTGTAGGATATGGCTCCCCACGCCATGAAGCCGGGTGTCGGCCCCGTGTTTCTCTGACGTATACATTCCATATTTTCGCGCTCCACTGTAAGACGCCAAACACGCCTGCGACCATAATTGGCACTGAGGTAGAAGCGACTCTCATCACTGAAGAAACATCTCCATTCGTCCTTCCATACGTGCCTGTCGTGACACCACTTGAGGCGAGCTGAGCGATGTTGGGGCGTGTGTGGAAGACGCCGCAACGGTACGCGTGTTTATGCAGCATGGTGTGGGGAGCCATATCCTTTCCTGGCCATTCTCTGTGATCGCCAGGGAACATCGGACAGTGCACGGTATAGTGAAACTATCATTCAACCCGTCTTGCTACTGTTCGTGCACCCACAAGGCGATATGCTTTACCAACCGGACAGTGCACGTCCACATCTAGCCTGTGACACTCTATGTGCTCCTTAAGGTGTACGTCAACAACCATGGTCAGTACGATACCCAGATCTGTCCCCCACTGATTATGTTTGGAACCGGATGAAACGTCATCTTGGGCGGTCTGCACGATCGGCACGAAATGTCGCCCAACTGAGGCATCAGGTGGAAACTGCATGGCAGGCCATACCGCAAGACTACATTCGTCACATCTACGATAGTCTCCATGCAAAAATTGCAGCTTGCATTGCTGCAAAAGGAGGGTATACACGGTACTAGCGTCTGCATTGTGTACGTTCTGGTGACTGTACTCACGTGCGTATGACTCTGTCTACGTGATCGTGTGTTGTATATATCCTAAAGAATGTGTCAATAAAACTTCCCTCTGCTGCTTCGACGAATTAATGGTGTTCTTTTTTTAATTTCCAGGAGTGTATTTTATCACTGTAATTTACCTAAATCAGTGAAGGCAAATGCCGGGATGGTTCATTTGAAAGGACACGGTCTATTTATTCCCCATTCTTACCAAACAATCTGAATGTGAGCTCCGTCTCTAATGACCACGCTATCGATAGGACGTTAAACACTAACCTTTCTTCCAGCCTTTTTCCAACCAGCACGGAATTGGGTCCATATAATGCTCCGATTAGACAGGATTTTCACACGCTATTCCTCAGGAAGACTATCAGTGAATGCCTAACCAAATAACTGTTTGAATTAGGGACAGTGGAGGAACAACTTGTTCAATTTGCGAAGCTCTTTCTCTTGAATAAATTATCCAGCTTTTTGAAATTGCACTCATTTGTATGTCCGTACATGTACATCACGTCTAGCGCATTCCTTTATTTATTTATTTATTTTTTTTTTTTTTTTTTTGTGAACACTTTAGACTGACTACCCTGTGTATACACAATTCTCTGAGAACATTATTAATCTTCACAAATGTTATCAGTTCTTTAGTTTGTTGCAGATGACCCTACTCAGCTGCACGTTGCTCCAGTAAATCGTTGCAACAACGTGTACTCATAATCTTGTGCTGATTGTTAGAATGTTGGCTGACCTTGTTCAGAGAGCACACAGTCTTGTCATGGGCATCATTGTTACTTCGTCGTGAAGATCGCTTTTCTCAAAATATTCAGACATAAGCGTAGGCTTCCGCGGTCGTTGTCACAATCAATAATATTTTTCTGAATCTGAGATCGCATTGTCAATCTTTGAAAATCTGACCGACGTTTCGGCCACTAATGCAAGTGGCCTTCTTCTCGGTATTTGTCTGACTACTGAATGAATGAAGGCTTGGCAAACGGTAGTTTGACGAGGAGGAGTGGAAATGTATGGCTTTCATTATTGGTGTTTGAAATATTTCACGGCACTGGTGTAAATGGGCGTCGTCAATATGTGTTTACATGAATTAATACTATACAGTCATATATGAAGCGTAACAATGCCTAACATATTTTTCACTTTTAACTAGATAAATACTTCTTAGAAAGTGACACTAACATTTGTGTCATCAAAATTAATGATTGTCTTTAGTTTCGTGACTTTAACAATTAACTACAATAATTCTATACTACTGTAAAACATGAATAGGGACGTTGCTGCTCATTAAGTATTTCGATGGTATCTGGTAATTTCGTTTAGTGGTTTATAGCGTTTTCACGAAACTATTTCATATAGATCCTTTTTGTGTTTTAAAGATTTTTCATAATGCATCGCCTTCCTTAAACATGCTCTTATCTTTCCCTAAATTACGATTGAACTATTGAACATTTCACGTTCCTACCAATGGATAGGCTATTAAAAACCGTATAAAGTTATTTGACTTTATTTACTGTGTCAACTGTGTTGTCATATTTTACATTTGGTACTTTGATACTGTAAAGTTTCTGCTATGTTGCGCACTCCTTACAAATCCATTGCCAACATTAGAAACACAAAATATTAGGAACCATAAATAAAACTTTACCAACAGACATGGTAATATATTCGCATAATCTGTTTAAAATACTATGTTGCACATGCAACTTCTTGTATGTGCATGGTATGTAATGTTTATTTAAATAAGTTATTAATCAGACATGTAATACGTACAATTCAGTTTTGATACTTTCGTAAGTAACAATTACAAACACTGAAAATGAATTACGCATAGTTACAGAATACGCTATCCCCATAAATTCGTGTGTTAATATAAATGTAACACTCTTACATGTTGTAACTATTGCTCAAAATTATTACATATTTACCTTTAGTTTAAATAAATTAGGGCCTACAATGTTTCATATATCACTGTATCCTTAATCAAATATTTATTACGATTTTGTCACTTATTTCAACTATCTGTCTGATACTAAGAGGTTACGGCCCAAATTAACTACAATACTACTCCACTAAGCAAATCCGTATTTATGAAAAATTGAACCACAAATTGATATTCACTAAAATTACGAGTCTAAATAATAGTACACCTAAACAATATTCTTAAAACATGTATGTGTCCACTTCGAAATCACCAGTAAAGTAAATAAATTGAGTAAATTTACCATGAGTCAAAACACGACCTTCAGACTGCGTATTATGTTAAATGCAAAATTCAAGAAACACGTACACACATTGTGCTAAAAAGTTAAAACCTAAATGTAATATTTTAATTTAAATATTTTGACCTATTTCAAGTACTACTGTATTATTTATTTAAGAACTGCAAAACATTGTCATTAATCTTGTTATGTAGTTCCGTTGGGTGGAAGTCTTATTACGGCACTCTGTATCTGAATGTGAAACAGTAAGCGCCTCGGTATCTGAATGTGAAACTGTAAGCGACTCTGTAACTGAATGGGAAACTGTAAGCAGCTCTGTAATATGCTGCTGAATTTTCAGGCATTGTACAATTAGATGTCTGTGTTTGTTTTCATTAAGATGGTAATAAAAAAAGTTTTCCAGAATTAATTACGTCAAGTACTTCTGATTTTTCATCCTGAAACACGTACAATTTAGTGGAGAGCAGACAACAATTGTAACAACGCAATGTTCGTCGGCCAGAAGATAAGAAGATAAGTTTATTTGTTCCCTACCTGAAGTGGTTGTTTGACTAAATGGCTGTTAAGAAACTATTTCTCTGTACTTTAAGAGATCAATTTTGAGCAGCTTCAACCAATCAGCAAAAGGTGGTACAGTTTCGATACATTAAAATAAGTCATAGTAGCATCAAAGTGATGTGTTTAGTGCTGGTATGGAATCAGGAAGGTGTCTAATGTGTATAGGTATTGTCGATACCTTAAGACGTCCAAGGTTCAAATCCTCGTCAAGCTTGCTGATTTAGATTTTCTGTAGTTCCCTTCAATTATTTACAGTAAATGCCAAGACGGTTCCAATGAAAAGGCCCACCCGATCTTCTACTCCATCCAACTCATGACCCGTCTCTAGTAGCCGTGTTGGCAACACAAATCCTGATCCTGCTTCTTTCTTAAAATAATAATAATAATACTAAAAACAAACGCTCAAATAATATAGGGAACAGGACCGGTGAAAGGGAATGGTTTTTAAGGCAAGTTCATTAAAATTCTCCATGTAAAAGTGGGTCTTGAACGTTGGAGTTTAACAGAGGATGAGGCCTCATGTGTAACATAATGGGCGACATCGGCTGTTGCTCGCGATTCTCCTCTTTAGAAACTGCGTGCTGGGTTTCATGTAGGGCAGAACAAAACCGGAGCAGCGAGTTGGAGTTTTCCTGGAACCGCAAGCTGCCATTGTATAGCGTCCCGTCACACAGCTGGTGGGTTGCAGCGGTACGCGCGCTGTAATAACTTATCGTGTCCACTCCAGCCGTACTGCATATCTGGGAAGATCTGGTTGCACTGCTTTTGCAAGGCTGTCATGTCAGACACGTTTCAGCCGCACGGTAGATCCGATACTGGATACGTAATCAGTACCAACAACATTCAAATCGTCATTCACAGTTTGGTTTTCCGTGGTCTCTGTAAACTGCACTTAAGGATAATTTTGAGATGGTTTCCTAAGTAACGCTACACTATTGAACTTTTATCATCTGAGCTTGTTCATTGTCGCTACTGCTCTCGATGTTGACGAGGCCTTAAACGGTACCTTTTCGTAACAAGTGAAATCTCACTAGCCACGTATTACTCCACCGTTTATTTTTCAAAAGATCAGTTTTTATGATTTGGTTCAAAAATTGATAGTTCATTACTGAATGCAAAATAAAAAAGCACCTTATCTTTTCTAGGGTTTATCCTTACTTACAGTATCAACTGTTGTTTAATGCATTATCATATTTATTATTTAACTTCGTGGCCAGATACCCTTAATAATTCTAAAGAACTTAATTAGATTACAGGAACGAATTCGTGTTTACTGTCTGTCTGTGAAACGTATTTTGATACACGGCAGTGGATGACTTCAGGATTTTCTCCAACGTCTGAACGCTCTGCACGTTAGTATAGAATTCATTATGTTGGTAGAAGGGAATGACAAACTCTCCTTTTTGGACGTTCTAATCAAGGACAAAGCGGGCAGCACTATGGGCCATGCATTATTAAACAGACACACGGTAGAATAAGTAAATCAGGGTTTCGTTTCCACAAGTAACAGTGATGAAAGAGTGTTTCCTTTGCTGTGGACGGAAGGATGCATTGTCATAAAATGGGCAGCACACGCTGTAATTTCTCTAAGTGCGGGGTCTCCATTTTCTCGTGCGTTGTGTGTTCGACTGCAACAGCATCCATTATGAGAGTGTTTCTTTGCAGAATTTAAACTCATACCCGCCCCGTCAGTTTCCTAATTTTTGACAGTCTGTCCTACCAAATTGTATCACTAGAAGATGATAGTTTGTATCAACTTTAATATTCTCAGTTGGAGGTAAGCATGTAACATATTGTCACATGTTACCTAGATTCAGTTTAGTAACATGAAGGAAACACAATAAATAACCTAACAGATACTTTATATGGATTTTTAATTCCCCAAATATTAGTCTTCCATTGATCACCACCACATAATGGACAATTATGTTAACTATTTTGACAGGATACATACATTGTAGAGATGATAAGCATTTCACCCACTATTATAACGTAATCAGTGGATCTACGCAGCTAAATCAATTTTTTTTCTTGCAAGACTCCATCTGTGCCGCACTGCAGATGAGGGTGATAACGTGACAATCAAGAATTCGTCAAATTTCGCATTTTTCTCTAGCAGGTCGGTGAATGTTGCATCCTGTGCTATAATAATAAAAATAATTATCTTGAAGAGTCGTATATCTGATTCCTATTCACATCCTAGAAACTGTAAAAGATTCTTGTATCGGCAAGCAATTCTTTCCATTTATGATATCCTCAATCGAGGTTTATGAGGTAGGTTCTGTGGAAGGAAGCCAATTCCAGCACAAACAATAACTCATTGTTTCAGGATGCCAAACCAGGTAATGCATCCTCATTCCATTTCGATGCATCACCATTATTTGCCGAATAATATATTATTCTCCCTCATACCTGTCTCTCCCAGTCTTATCTCGTTCCAGTCCTGATGTAAATGGTTGTGGATACATTCTTCTAGTGGGGGCGTACATGTTATACACTTTGTAATGTATTCCCTGTTCTGCACAAGCACTTTGTCAATTGAACACGTCATCCACAAATCCCAAATGAGAAAATCTCTATATACATAGATTGCAGTTGTAGGAATGGGGAGGCATGTCTAGCTACTCTGGCATGTTGAAACCTACAGCTTTTCGTCAAATGCTATCTTCTGCTGTGGTTACTACGTGTTGGGGGCAGTGCAAGATGAATCATGCTACTAACTCTGAGATAAGTGTGTAATTCCAATGTGTACGGTGCGTTATGGAAAAAAAATTATGATCCTCAGCCTGACATTCGTACAAGGTCGGTTTAATAGCAATGGAAGATGATTTCTTAATATACAGTACTCCAACATCAGACGCATGTCTGATACTGGGGGATCGAAACTATGTACCCTCCCTCTAAAAATATTACAATGTTGTTACCACAGAGCTGATTGGGCTACGGTATTTAAGCTTTAGCACCACGTTGGTACATTATAGTTTAAATATTTTGGTGACACGTACTCTGTTACAGTATAACTAGTTCAGAGCATCATACTACCAATACGAAGTACATGATCAGCAATAAAATAAGTGGAGGCGTGCACACAACATTATGCACGTGTCTGGTGTGTGTGTGTGTGTGTGTGTGTGTGTGTGTGTGTGTGTGTGTGTGACGTCACCACATAATTGAGCATCCAGAAGGAAGCATTTATGTTAATTATGATCCGATCTTACGGGGTTAAAATAAATACGCAATTAACTTGCAATAAATATTGAGTTTGCATGGAAGCAGGATAAAGGTCGAGCACTTAAGATGATGATATGGTTATGCAAAGACACATCTTGAAAAATGATTAGCATGAATAATTACATATACAATGCCATCTAGACAAAACACGCAGCAAACATGACATTTGTGATTTGCTGAAGGCACGTGTTCCGCATATTAATGCCGTTGATTATATTGCATAACTGAGTCTCCTTAGCTGCTCGTGGGACCAAAATGAAACGAGCACAAAATTACGATGGCGGACTTACAACCGCCGTCTCTAAGCGAGGTAAATATAATGCAATATGATCCCCAATCGTTCCCAAACCTGGCCACCCCGTGGGAGGAACGTCAGGCTCACAAGGAGAGGACGCCTGCTCGTCATCGCAAAATAAGTCCAAATTGATGGCACATGCAGGGTGTGGTGAAACACGAAAGTACCCCAAGTGGGAACTCCAGATGGCCATGCGTTTAGAAATCAAAAGGAAGTTTTATACGAATCTATCACCATATGCATCTTATGAACTTGTTTGGCTCAGCGGTAAAAAATCGGATTCGTATTTAGAAGGTCGCGGGTTCAACTCCAACCGGCAGCAAATTCTTTTCTGTTCCTTGCCAATGCGTACACCTACATATTGTTACCGTAGGGGTCGTGAGGACAAGATTAATTAATTACAGCACACACGGAAACATTTAAACAATCATTCTTCCCACGCTCAATACGTGAATGGAATGGGAAAAAAACCTAATTACTGGTACAGTGGGACGCACCCTCTGCCATGCACTTCAGAGGTTTGCAGAGTATTGATGTAGATGTAGACTGACGTCACAATTAACCGCAACATCATATAGGTTATTTTATTAATTTATATAAGCAAAAAAAGAAAGGGCATTGGATGAAATTCGGGACTACAAACATTTGAAAAGGGACTGTAGTTAACGCGTACTTGCGGACGTCGTGTATGTAAATCGATACTTCCATTCTTTTGCAGTTGATCAATTACATCATGTACCTGGGTGTATTCATCGAAGAAAAAGGGGAAGCAATAATTTTGACCGCATCTTGCGCACGTTATGAACGCCGCCCTTTTGCAGTTACATGTTTTTTTTTTTTTTTAATGTCTCCATAGAGAAGCAAACTTGATTGACATTCTGAAAACAGCTTCTTTCATCGCAGTCCAGCAGCGAACCACGCGTAACGCAGCATGTCGCTGAATACTTGGGAGGGCAGCTGGTGATGTATAGTGGAATCTAGTTTGATGCAAGCATCTCGGGAAGTGATTTCTTCTTTCTAGATAGGTAAGTGCAGATTTGAAATTTTTTTAGTACATTTTTTACCTAACGATAAAAGTATGCATCGCATGGTTGCACTAGTGGCGTATATTTGGGAGGAATTACATTGATACTGCATGTTGGTAATCCAAAATAATATATATGATGCTGTTCATTGTGAAGTCAGTAGTGAACGCATTGCCAAGGAGCAAAAAAATATTTGCTGCTCGGGGGAATCGAACCCGTGAACTTTTCAATAGAAATCCGATCTTTTACTGCTGAGCCAACCACCGCTATATAGACAGACTCTCTCGGGGGCAGATGATATGGTGCATATGGTGATAGATCCGTATCAAACTTCGTTTTATTTCCTAAACGCTTAGCCATCTGGAATTTCCACTTGTTGAACTTTCAAATCTCACCACGCGATACATGAACCATAAATTTGGACGAATAAAGTAAGCTGCAGAACTGCTTCTTCCAGAAAAATGAGACCCTCGTCGATTCTTAGTGACGATGAGGAGGTAAAATATGTCTGTCTGACTAAATCTATCGGACCAAACTGCGTGGTCATCAGTCCGTAGCTTACAAACTACTTAAACCTAGGTAAACTAACCTAAGGACAACACACACACCCATGCCCCAGGGAGGACTCGAATCTCCACGGCGAGCAACCGCGCGCTCCGCAGCGAGACGCTTTAGACCGCTCGGCTACTCCACCGGGGCAGTAAAATATGTTAACTGGGTTATCACGTTGAGTAAAAAGTGATTTCCTGTGACGAAACAACAACTTTGTGATTCTGTAGCTGTGGTTGTTAAAAACTTACAGAAAGAAACCCCTTTTAATATGAGTAAACCAGGTAGACACAGGTATGAGGCTTTTCTTAAGAGACATCCTGAAATTACTGAAAGGCTTTCTGAAAATCTGTTGATTGATACTTTACAGGCAGACAGTGTGGTAGACGTTACAGGTTCAGATCACATAATTACAGGCCAATATCGTTGACATCAGTTCCCTGTAGAATTTTGGAGCATATTCACAGCTCGAATATAGGAAATTTCCTTCATACGGATAAGCTTCTTTCTGTGAATCAGCACGGGTTTGGGAAACATCTTTCGTGTAAAACTCAGCATGTCCTTTTATTATATGACATCTTGCGAGCTATGGATGAAGGTCAACAGGCAGATTGGGTTTTTCTCGATTTCAAAAAGGAATTTGACGCAGTGCCACACTGCAGACTGCTAAAGAAGATACGAGCTTATGGAATAGGTTCACAGATTTGTGACTGGCTGGAAGACTTCCTAAGTAATAGAGCGCAGTACGTTGTTCTCGACGGCGTGTTCATCAGAGACGAGTGTATAGCCAGGCGTGCCCCAGGGGAGTGTGATAGGACCGCTATTATTTTCTATCTATATAAATGATCTGTTGGACGGAGTAAATTGTAATTTGCGGCTGTTTGCTGAAGATGCTGTGGTGTATGTGGAGGGTGTCGTCATTAATGGACTGTAATAGCATTCAGGATGACATATCAAAATTTCTGTGAAGAATGGTAACTAGCTCTAAATGTAGAAAAATGTAAGGTGATGCACATGACTAGGAAAAGCAATCCCATAACGTTCGAAAACAGCATTAGTAGCGAGTTTCTTAATACCGTCGCGTTGTTCAAACATAGGCGTAACGTTGTAGAGCGATATGAAATGGAACGAACATGCAAGGACAAGGCGGACAGCCGACTTCGGTTTATTGCGAGAATTTTGGGAAGATGTACTTCATCTGTAAAGGAGACCGCGTATAAAACGCTTGTACGACCACGCCTTGAGTATTGCTCAAGTGTTTGGGACCAGCAGATCAGTTTAGGGGAAGACATGGAAGCAGGTCAGAGACGAGCAGCTAGGATCGTTACTGATAGGTTTGACCAATGAGCGAGTGTCACAGAAATGCTCCGGGTACTCAAATGTGAATCGCTGGAGGAAAGACTACTTTCTTTTGGAGAAATTCAGTTGAGGAAATTTAGAGGGCCTGAATTTGAAGCTAACTGCAGAACTATCTTGCCGCTGCCTACTTACATTTCGCGTAAAAACCACAAAGACAAGATAAGGAAAATTAGGGCTCGTTCAGAGGCATATTGACATTCTTTTTTTCCTCGATCTATTTGTGAGTGTAATAGGAAAGGAAATGCGTAGTAGTGGTACAGTGTACCCTACGACACGCACCTTACGGTCGATTGCGCAGTATATGTGTAGATATAAAAATCAGGAGATATCGAATCACACATCCAGTAAGTGCACGACCACAAATTTCAATGATAAGGCTTCTAAAGACCAGTCGTCATTACCTTCCAAGTCTCAGGTACTTTCATCTTCTTTTCTGGCCAAAAGATCAGCCAGTTTTGAAGAAGAGACAGGAGGAAAAGATTCCAGCAGTGGCAATATGTGCATAGAGGATGGTATATTATCAAAAGAAGGAAGAAGAAAAAGCGAAAAAAAAACAGCATGAGTTAGAGCAACGTAGAAAGAAAAGGGAACAAGCAAAGTAAAAAAAGGAAAAACACCGAGAAGAAAAGAAAAAATGCCCTAAAATTGCAATTACTGAGAGAATAACTGAGAATGGAAGCAATCAGGTAATTGGATATGAAAGTAAAGAAATTCGTAAGACGAGGAGCAGGGGCAACCTTTTGGAAATTACTGAGGTTTCACGTTACTGCGAAATTCGTGAAGAGGACTAGACATTAATTCATCAAGAATACTGTAGCATCAAAAAAGACATCTTACAACTTGCACTTGACACAATTGTGTAAAAGAATGAACATTTTGATGTGATTGTTTCATGCGGACGAAACGTAACCCCAATTATAATGTGATGACTTAAATTAACGATAAATATCAGTATAAACATTTGTATACGTTATTTAATCATGATATTGTTTCACTTTGAATATTAAAATTTTGTTATTTTTAAGTAGAAATACAATTTTTCTTGGCTTCAGAACATTTTACCTCGCATTGCCGAGAAATAGCACGACTGAACGGCGATAACAGCACTGCCGATTACTGGTACTAAGGTGCACCTTCTAAATTTGTTTTAAATTGAACTGATTTTTATTACAAGGAGTTTCACATATCATTACGAAATGAGAGCCGCAGTGGAGTAGCCGAGCGGTCTAAGCCGCCTAGCTGCGGAGCGCGCAGTTGCTCGCCGTCGGAGGTTTGAGTCCTCCCTGGGGCATGGGTGTGTGAGTTTGTTCTTAGGTTAGTTTATAACTTAGTTTAAGTAGTTTGTAAACTACGGACTGATGACCACGCTGTTTGGTCCGATAGATTTACAAACATTTGAACATTTGAGCGAAATGAGATGGATTTCTGTGGCATGTCACTCTTTGTTACAACCAATAGTGTAGTATTAAATGGGGTTTACACATGATATTTATTGGTATTCCCCCTAAAATGTCGATACCTGGTACACTTACGCTATTTAGTGTTTTTCTGTACGCGGAATGAATATAGATTCCACCGCTTTGATTTAACGGCAGCCGCGGTGGAGTAGCCGAGCGGTCTAAAGCACCTCGCTGCGGGGCGCGCGGTTGCTCGCCGTGGAGGTTCAAAAATTCAAATGTCTGTAAATCTATCGGACCAAACTATGTGGTCATCAGTCCGTAGCTTACAAACTACTTAAACCTAGGTAAACTAACCTACGGGCAAACACACACACCCATGCCCCAGGGAGGACTCGAACCTCCACGGCGAGCAACCGCGCGCTCCGCAGCGAGGTGCTTTAGACCGCTCGGCCGTGGAGCTTCGAGTCCTCCTTGGGGCATGGGTGTGTGTGTTTTTATTTATTTATTTATTCATTATTTAACATGTCCCATTACATAGTAATATTACATGTTTGATGGTTCGATTCAGGCGGTTACATAAAATATTTTTGTAAACACAAGTACAGTATATAAGCTGACAGGGTTTACAAAGGAACAAACAATTTTATACATCAGGAAATCTTATTGAATTACAAAATTTTTAAAAGTCTGTAGTGAATTTATGTACTAAGTCATATTTACTGACGGGCCATCCTCCTCCTTTGGCAGCTATATTTTCCTGAGATGGTCCCTCTCTTGCAATAAATTGCAGCAGTTAAAAAGCACGTGGTCAATAGTTTGGACAGCACTGTTACATGTGCACGTTCCGTCTTCAATTATTTTGAACCGCTGATAGTAGGCTCTCAGTTTCCCATGACCTGTTAACATAGCTGTAAAATTCGGAGATATTGGAAGTTTACTCAGTAAACGTTGTCGGATCGTAGGTAAATACGGTTTAGTGCTTCCCCCGTTTTTTGTTCTGTGCCACTCAATGTCCCATTTGTTCCTAAACCCTTTCGAAGTTTCTTCTTTACGGCACTTGTAGGTATTTTGTTGTAGCGTGTTGATTGTCGTGATCGAGCTGCTCTTTTAGCAAGGTTGTCAGCTAGTTCATTTCCCCATATCTCTTGATGTGCCTTAACCCATTCGAAATGCACCAGCCAGTTGTGTGACTGCAACCTTCTGATTTTACATCTTATTTCTTCAATCAACAAGTTGTCGTTCTTCGGATTTCGCAAAGAGTCCAAAGTAATCCTGCTGTTGGTGTGAATTACTGCAGTTGTATCAGTATTCGAGAGATTATTTTTGAACTCAAGAGCATTGAGGATGGCAAATTGTTCCGCTTGATTGTTTGAGCATTCATTAGACAGTTTTAGCTGTATGTGTTTGTCCGTAGGTTAGTTGACCTAGGTTTAAGTAGTTTGTAAGCTACGGACTGATGACCACGCAGTTTGGTCCGATAGATTTACAGACATTTGAAGATTTAACGGCAAGATATTACACCACGAAATCCAAGAACGTAGAAAATAACACTAGACAGATTCCCGAAAATATCTTTTGTTCACATTTCAGTAATGTTTTATCTTAAAAATTAAGTTTTAAAACACAAAGGGAGTCTGAGATATTATGAGAAATTCTGTCGTTATTAACAAAACCTACCGGTAGAAATTTCAACGATTTCTACTATTCGAAGTTGAAAAACAGGCTGCAAATTGTGTAAAAGGCCATACAACGTTTATGTCACCTGAAAAAATTCTTTTACTTTTAGAACATAACGATACATCATGTTGATGAATTTATTGAATTACGTTAATTTTGTTCTGCAAACAGACGCGAAAACCAACTTTCAGTGTGTTTGAATGAACCCATTTGAAACTGCGTGTACACGGAAATGGAAGAGAATACGTTGTGGACTACTGTATTGTGAAAATTTTCTGCAAATATTTACATTTGCCTTGATGCAAGGAGATAAAACATGATTCTCAGGTTCCTTTCCTCACAGAGAAGATGCATTTAGTGCAGTCGTTCTTACGATTGATGCCGCTGAATACATGAAAGGGAGATTAAAGACATTCGCCTTGGACGGTGGCCCCACAGCATTGGCTTTGGTGTTTCACTGGGATACATTCTGTAGAAGTTACAAGTAAGCTGGTGACCAAAATTATGGAAACAAACCACTATTTCCCCCGTCCTATGTCGAATTCACGATATAACCACACAAACTGTGAACAGATGTCCATGCAATCTTGTTCCGCTCGGAGACTGGCATTCCAGTCAGAGTACAATGATGCCAAACGAAGACGTCACGTCACCTCAAACGGGGTTGTGTAGCCTGGGTAGTTCCACATCCACCACCTCTGTGTACACATATAGTGCAGTTTGGCACAGAGAAAGCGCCTACCAGCCTCTCTGCCGTGAGGACAACAGGGAGGTCAGCCTCAAAATGATGTGACCTGACGGCTTAATGTGAATCATTCTCTTGTTTATTGGATGTTGCGACAGTTTATACAGACCGAAACGGTATCCAGAAGATCGGAACAGGGCCACCGACCACGGGTGACATCAGAACGAGACGATCGTTATTTGGCTGCAAGGGAACGTAAGTAGTATTACACGGCAACTGGCATTTGACCTCCCAGCATCTACTGGAAGAGTTGCATCGAGGCAAACCGTGCAGAGATGGCCTCGTCAAAGTGGCATTTATTGTCGGAGGCCTGCTGTATGCGTACCTCTGAAGCGGTTTCGCAGAAGGGAACGTTTCGAGTATAGTCGTCAACATGTCACCTGGATGGTCGAACAGTACGCAGATGAGTCCCGATTTGGTCTGAAGAGTGCTTCTCGACGCATTCGCACCTGTAGGGAGCGTGGAACATAGTGAAAAGAGACAGATGTCGAGGTGCAGCCGAAATAGTGTAGGCAGGGCTTATAACGACCACTCGAACACGTCTTCATGAAATAGTACGGGTAAATTGGTGAGGTTTAACCGTGACGAGATCCTGTGACATCATGTGCGGTTGATGCGAAGTGCTCTTGGGCTCAAACGTCGTATTCATGGACGATGATGCTAGACCTCGCAGAGCACAGATGATGATGTTTTCTAGGAAATAGGATATATTGCAAGCACGTTGCAGCTTGCTTGCTCTTCCAGTGTTAGAGATGCACTATATATATGGCTTGTATCACGTCAGCATCCCCAAGACTTGCGAGCAGTTGTGCAGGCAGAATGGGCGTAATTGTCCCAACATTAGATTGATGACATTATTCGCAGCATGCCCCATCGCTGCCTGTATTGGTGCCAGAAATGGTCGCATTCCGTACTGAGCAATGAACAAGTTTTAAGAATGTGTGTGCAAATCCTTTAAGTTGGGGTAAACGGAGGGAAACACTGTTGTCTACCGTTATGCACGTTGCAGTTTGCGTTCTTTATTGTTTACATTATTTCTTCTGTCCTATCTCCTGTTTATACAGTTTTGTGGCAAAATAAACGCAACCTTTGAAAATTTCAGTTGGTTGGGTTAATTTTGGAAAAAAATGTTCAAATGTTTGTAAATGTATGGGACTTAATTTCTTTGGTGATCAGTTCCTAGACTTACAAAATACTTAAACTAACTTACACTACGGACAACACACACACACACACCTATACTCGAGGGAGGACTCGAACCTCCGACGGCGAGCAACCGCGCGCTCCGCAGCAAGGCGCGTTAGACAGCTCGGCCACACCAGTGTATACACATACACGTTTCAAATAGTGGTTCAGAGATGTGGTCCAGTTTGGTCTCGAGCCATAAGCACATACGACAACCCTTAAGCTGTACAATCTTTCCGTGGATAATATTCTGACAATCGCGCACTCTTTCGAGATATCGCAGGCAGAAAATGAACGCCTAATGGTCCGTCTGCAGGTAACAGTAATACAAACGCCGGAAAGACGTAAGTTTTTTCCCGCCGACAGACGTGTCATTGGCCTCTGAACACCGCGTCGGCTTAAGTAACTTGGTCTTCATTTTTGTCCTGACTGTTCCGCTATGCACCAATGGGCAGACTCTTGTGTAAAAGATGGACATTTCTGATCTGTTTGTCATAGCATAAGGACAGACAAACCATACTTCTCAGAGGCGTCAAGGGACAGTACTTGAATCGAGGCCATCATTCCCCACGGAAATGCCTGTACAACAAAGTTGTTTATTGATCTCGCGATAGCAAATTAAGAGGTTTGCTTCTAGGTAGACACAGTAGCAACCATCTCCTTGTTGAACCTCCCAACATGTGTTCTTCTGGGCTACCCAGTGCTGGTTCTTCCAGCCTGAAGTTGGATGTATATGGTGAAAGCTATATCCCCCCTCCCCCCAGAGGTAAATTTACAACTATGGCAGCCTACAAAAAGTCCACGTGGCCAATAAAACTGTTTATTGTCAATAGTCAGCTATATTCCCCCTCAGAGGTAAGTTTACAACTATGGCAGCATACAAAAAAGCCACGTGGCCGATAACACTGTTTATTGTCAATAGTCATTCAGGTGGAAAATATTTGGTATAGATACATTCTCGCTGTTTGGTTTCTGCAGCACGGACGAAGTGCAGGTTGTCTTAGACACAGTTACTCGACGACCAGTGTGCCTCTTTTGCGTCTCTGTTTGAACCATGCCGATTTCGAGCCACGTATTTCGTTACGTCTAGAGGCAGTGGTGTGTTTCTGCCAGGCGTGTTCCATTTTGGTCTCCCTGTGGATGGCCAGTAAGCTTGAATTTGATCGCCTTCACGAACCTTGGGCAATAGAACTAGTCTAAACCAGCGTCTAGGACACACCGATGGTAGTGGTAAAGAAGCCACATGGCTCCCTCCAGCTCTGTGAAGCGTTCAAATCAACTATCAATCCATAGGCACAAATGAAAAACTACCTCATACCATGTCAAGAAGAATTGCTCCCAAAGATTTTCGAAGGGGAACAATTTACTAAGACAAACCTTGACGATGAGGTGAAGAATCACAACAAATAATGATCATTAATACACAAATTACTTTATACAAATACAAACCATTGCCTTTTGGGATCTTTTCTGCACCGGCAATCTTCGAGAGATACCTGTATCAGTAAACCACGTCCATGCCAGTTTGTACCAATTACCTTGCTGTTTTAATTGTTATGAGTGCTACATGCCAGAACCGCATACTAAATCTCTGCACCTTCTTTACTATGTTGCACGGTGAAGGGCTCAAGTTCTGCCTACATAAATGCCAAATTTCTTCAGGAACAAGTAGAATTTATTGGACGCTTATTCATCAAAGACGATTTCAGCTCACTGATCACAATATTTCAGTTATAGATGTTGTACCATGTCCCCAAAACTTACAGGAGCTGCAAGCGTTTTTGGGGAAGGTGACTTATTATGCTAAGTTCTTTCCGCATCCACTCAATCAGCTGCGGAAGAAGGGCGTCCAGTTCATGTCTCACCTGTCTGATCTTTTTTTCAAATAACTGAAATGCCTGTTGTGTTTGACACCAAACCTTACGCCCTCTTCTCCATGGTGTTCAATCAGTTTGGTTGCTGACATATCCACCTATAGTATTGGTAAAGTTTTGGAACACCGTAAAGACGATGGTACTGAACAACCGATAGCCTATGCGACCAAGACACTGAAATCCAAACAAAGAAACTATTCTCAGACAGAGAAAGAGGCATCGGTGATCATCTTTGCGGTTAAGAAATATTCCATGCACTTTTTCGTCTACCCTCAGGACCAATCCCAGGAAATCTGGCCGCGGAGGACTGGCCGAGCGCTCTAAGGCGCCTTGGTGTTTTGCGCGTGGTTTCTCGCCTTCGGAGGTTCGAGTGCTCCTTCGGAAGAGTTCATTTTTGAATCCGCAGTGAGAACTCGACTCTACACCTGGCTGTACTGCGGCCACCTCGGCACGCCACTCCCATTCAGCACGGCCGCCCATTCTGGGACGGCGCCGCCTTGACTGGCGGCCATTGTTCCGTTTTGTTCCGTTCTGTTCTGCCTCGGCAGCTTCGCCTCCAGCGCTTCCTTCCTCGCCTTGCCTTCCCTCGTCGTCCAATTATTCCCCGCGGAGTCCGGGGATCGATTCCGTCTCGCCCTCTCCTGGCCGCGGAGGAGTGGCCGAGCGCTCTAAGGTGCCTTGGTGTGGAGCGCACGGTTGCTCGCCTTCGGAGGTTCGAGTGCTCCGTCGGGCATGTGTGTGTTTGTGTGTGTGTGTGTGTGTGTGTGTGTGTGTGTGTGTTTTGTCTTTAGCGTAAGTTAGTTTAAGATAGATTAAGTAGTTTGTAAGCCCAGGGACTGATGACCGCAGCAGTTAAGTCCCTTAGATTTACAACCATATGAACATTTCTTGAAATCTCCTGATCGATCAGTTCACAGTTGTAATGCCGATTCGAAATGTCCAATGGGCACAACATTAGATAAGTCATCGAAATTCCTACCAGAGACCATATAGTTAACAGACAATGTGCATATAATCTTAGCAAAGCCTTGGGAACTGGCACTTTGCCTAACAAAGAGGAGACTCAGCAAACAGGATGATCTGGTAGCAGGAAAAGTACATCGTCACTACCATAGAAGCTGAACAAATGTCTCTGGAACCGTCGGTGCTCGCACTGTGGCGCGGACAGCGGACGACTTGGACGAACCGAAGAAGATGAAGAGACCTTCGAAAGTTCGCTCAAGAGCGGACATCAGAAGAAACGCCTCGCGGCGGGGAGGGTACATAGGGCGGCCGCGCGGCCGAAGGAGGTCAGTCCGTCGTTCACCTGTCGACGGCGACATGTATGAACGACAAAATATTGTGTCCGTTGGACACTATGAACCGCCAGTACACCCTTGGACTGTTCTATCAATAAATACGCGAGGAGAAACTGAAGTATCGCAGGAAATCTCCTGTTTATACATCGACATAGGGCGGCACTACAACTGGATGATTTTCCAATAATGGCCACTCACATCGCGATAGACACGAACCGCGACCTTTTTTATGGTGAGTCACACGTCACGTGCTCCATGGGTGGCCCACGTATTCCCGAAATCAGCTGATTCACAGTTCACATCGGCTCCCACCTATCGCATTAGTTGTCAGTCGTTGAGGATGTTCTCCTGCTAGATACAGAGGCAGAAATCAACCATGTTGTCATCCCATCTATTTTACACCCCAATTTCTAAATATCCTTCTTCATGGGAACTGGGGTGTCATGGTACGCAGTTGCTCACCATGTGCTAGGCAGCAGGCTTCTCCACCTCAGTCTTTTGCCCCTTGGCCCACTCCATGTTGCTGTAGGGACAGCATTCACCTTGACTTCATAGGCACTTTTTTGGGAACTATGTGTCTCATTTCACAGACATGTATTCCAATTACCCTATGTGATCACCCTTGTCTCCACAACCTCTACCTTCACACTCAATGCTCTCACACAAATTCTAGTCATGGAAGGTGTAGTTAAGAAAGTGGGCACATCCAGAACCACAGCCACACTACCAATATTTTTAAACATTCTCATAACTACCCGTATCTACGATCACAGCCCAGAAGATCTCTACAGCTGGCAGCCGCAGACCCATCTCTATAGCCTGACAGCATAGCTCACAGAACTCAAGATCCAGTACGCTGGGTGCTATTCCCAATGTTCATCTGCGTGGGCCCTTTTGTGTGGAGTAAATCTCTCAAGAATGTTGGCTACGGTGCAGCCACCCATGATAGTGCCTCATACTGATTAACAGCCCCAGGGGGTTGGAGTGCCAACATAGGAACCAGCTCTGTCACGACTGACAAGCTGCACCTCTAGCGGTTGCTCACCCAGAGTTGGACCACCGACCATTATCAATCCCTCAACGGCATGGGTACAATCTGCACTCAAGGGTGTCGTCAGTGATTCCAGTAAACGCAGGAACAGAAGTGGAGGACTCACCTCAGCATCTACCCTCTCAGGAGTGCTCACCATCGGTAATCCCTGAACTGCACAGGTCCAGTCTGTGCACCAGAGCATCGTCATCAATTACAGTGGACACAGAAACGTAGGTCGAAACCTTAGTACTCCATTTACCCTCTCAGAATTCGTCTCCAACATTGTCATGCTCCAGCCGATTTCTCGACGTCCTACATTTATTCCCCGAGCGGGAAGGCTCCACATCCAGGATACCAATCATATCACCTAACCAACTTCAGAAACAGCGACCTGCGAGCTTCTGTCCCTATGCACCCATTTTTAAAGGTAGGGATCTGGTATCCCAGACCGACGAGTTCGAAAGCCCTCGAGAACACACGGACCTGGGGGGCGCACCTACGCCCATGAGCGGTGCCACGGCTTCATAGTAGACATCGCCCAACCATCCAGCCTATCCATGCTCACGGCCGCCCTTTATAGAGAAATGAAGCTTCGGTATTCGTGTGTATCAACTGCAATCTTGTTCTGTTCTTGACGCTACAATGTTGTTTTGATCATTAAGTCCGCTATTTTTAGGGTGTTCATTTAGTTTGCTCTTTGGACTTTTAATTCTGCCCCGTTTTTCGTCTCCGTTGTCTGCCCTTCTCTGTTGTGTCATACTGTGTTTTCGGCGACTCTCTGCTAACACCCTTGGTCGGTCGGTCACTCATGAGTCGCTCCTGATCTGGACCGATTTCGGATCTCAGGTAAGAGAGCCCTTTTCTCACTCTTGTGTTGTGCTTGTCCACTTTCAACCTGCCTACCCGACGCAGCCAGTACTTTACCAAATAAAAATACTGATTTGTCATTTGGGGTACCCCACTACATAGACGGATTTTATATTTAATTATTGTATATAAAAAGAACATATTTCCAACTACTGTTCCATTGCATTTGTAAAATGTGGGACGCACATTGTACATGGATAGATGATGTGACTAATGATGTGGTACTGAACAAAATTGGGGATAAATTAATTTCGTGGTATATCTAGACTAAGATAAGAGATAGACTGGTGGGACATATTCTGAGACATCAAACAATCGTCAGTTTAGCCTTAAAGTGAAGTATGTGGGTAAAAATCTCATAATCCTTACCTGCTACTGTCACATAGACTGTCAAGGACTACTATCTTGTGCTTCGTCTTCAGCAGCTCCTCTTATGTTCGATAGAGAGTTCTTTGTCGTCTGTGCACGTTGCGGCGTCTATTCCTGCCACCGTGAGTTTCCGCTGCCGCCGACTGCCGACTCCGCCGCTGAAGCAGCATCCCCCGCCTCGCCGCGCCGTTACCACCTCCGCCCGGGCCGTCGCGAGGTACATCCGCCACCGCCGCTGCTCCTGCTGCGGCACTCAAACGACTAGGGTGACCTTATAACATTATCATGTCGTCCCTGCACCCAACTACTGTGTCCTTAACCATCATTTTCACCTCCCCCTCCAGTGCCCGCACCACCATCTTCTGGAGTAAATCCCCCCTCCTCCTTCCTGCCACAAGCCCTTCCCTCCTCACCCTCTTTATCCCCTCTTTTGTGTCTCGTTTCCGCCGATTGTCCTTGGTGTCTGTGGCCGAGTAGAGAGAGACCGACACAGGAAAGTAGGATGCACGCGTGTGCGGGTACAGAGTCTGAGGTGACCAGCCAGTGGGACAGCAGAAACTAGAAACACTAAGCTAGATTAGAACAAGATATATATTTCGTAGAGACTGTACAATACTTAACTTTGTTAATTGAAGACTAGTGGAATGCAGATACATAGTTTAACTAGGTAGAGGCCTGCCTAATGATGAGTCCTAGTGCCTGTCCTATAGCAAAGTGACCGATCCAGTTCAGTGGTGGCCACGAGCGGGGTTTCAACAGAGGGCGCTCGTGCCTGACGTCGTAAGAACACCGCGCATGGCGTGCATGGCGGCGCGCGGCGAAAGTTCGTGGCGCACACTTCAGACTTGTGCGACACCACACCGTCAACAGTCACCGTCTCGTCCGCCCCCACACAGGCTGCTGTTCTTGCCCCCCAAGACGCTAGCCTCTTCCACCGTCCACCCCTCGATTCCTTCCGCCCACTCCCTGACTCTCGTGGTGACCCTGCCCCAATTGGCACCTGGCAGGCCACCGTCGATTCCTTTCTCCCCCACCTCACGAAGACGCCACTGCCGCAGTGCCGGCTCCACGCCGCCTCCCTGTAACCCCTGTCCACACTCCCATATCCCAGCCCCTAAAAAAAACAGTTTCCACAGACGCCACCTCCTCACTTACCAGCAATGCCCCTGATCCTCTTGCCACTGACACTCCAATCCTAATGGAAGCCGCCCCCTCCACCCTACGAGTTTCGTTGTGGTAAGTATTGTAGGCATCTCGCATTGAAGTCCTCTCTAAATTTCGAGCTTCTGTGTAGGACCGACAATCCTGGGGATTTTGTGTTCTTTTAAATTTAGCATGCCTTTTCCGTTGCTTTTGAATCAGTGTCCTGACCTGTTTTGTGTACCAAGGGGGATCACATCCTTCTTTTATTAATTTATTAGGTAAAAAACTGTCAATTGCTGTCGATACCACCTCTTCGAATTTGAGCCACATCTGGTCTACACTCACTTTTAGTTTTAAAAACGAGTGGAATTTGTCTTTCAAGAAGCAATTTATTTTATTTTTATCTGCTTTCCTGAACAAATATACTTTTCTATTTTTTGTAACTTTGGGACTTTCAATATTCAACCTCGCTACGACAGCTCTGTGTTCACTAATACCTGTATCCGTTTTGATGTTCGTTATGAGCTCAGGATTATTTGTTGCTAAGATATCAAGTGTGTTTTGACATCCATTTACAATTCTTGTTGGTTCATGAACTAACTGTTCGAAGTAATTCTCAGAGAATGGGTTGAGTAAAATTTTACACGATGTTTTATGCGTACCTCCTGATCTGAAAATATAATTTTGCTAGCAGATTGATGGTAAATTAAAATCACCGCCAATTATTATCGTGTGAGTCGGGGACGTTCCTGTAATTAGACTCAGGTTTTCTTTGAACCTTTCCGCTATTGTATCGCCAGAGTCGGGAGGCCGGTAAAAGGAACCAATTATTAACGTCTTACGAATTTCAGGTACAACCTCTACCCATAATAGCTCACAGGTACTATCAATTTCAACTTCGTTACACGAAAGTAGGTCAAACCCTTCCGAGCCCCTCTCCAATCCTACTGTTGCTACCACTGCCTAACCTACAACGATCACATCACTGAAAACTGCTGTCTCCCTCCTGTCTGTTCCCAGTGCAAAGGTCCCCATTTCCACACATCCCGCCCAAACCTCGCCGTCTCCCCTCCCCCATCCTGTAACACCTGCAGTAAAGCTCACCCCACCTTCTCCTACAAATGCAAGTCCCGTCATCCTCCCACCAAAGAAGAATTCACTGTCCCTGTTCGCTCCACTGATCCTTCTACCCACGCCAATAATGCCTTGTGCCTTCCCCCTATTGCAGAGGACATCATCCGCTTCCGTAAAATTGTCCTCCAGAGAATTCACCGCCGGCCGCGGTGGCCTAGGGGACTGAGTACTGAGGGGACTGAGGCGCTCCAGTCACGGTCTGCACGGCCACTACGGTCGGAGGTTCGAATCCCTCCTCGGGTATGGATATTTGTGCCGTCCTTAGTGTTAGCTAGTTCATAAGTAGTTTGAAAGTTTAGGGACTGATGACCCCGTAGTTAAGTCCCATAAGCTATACAAACATGCGAACATTTTTTTGAGAATTCACCCATTCAAACACCTCCACAACGTTCACCAAGTCTCCTTGCTGCCCGCTCCCTTTTCAACCTCGACTTACGGGCCACTACATCTCAAAACCACACCCACTTCTACTTTTCCCAAAATGACTACCAGCAAATCCTAGTTTAGTCCCTCCCTTCCCCCATCTATTCCTCTCCTTTTTTCCCTCTCACTCATCATGGTGCAGCAACAACTTACCCTTTTATTCGCCAACATTCGCTCCCTCCCCATCAACAAAGTCCTGCTCTTGATTACCCTCTTCCAACACTCCTTGGATGCCTTCCTCCTTAATGAAACCTTTCTCCTCCCTCACATACAAGACAACACCAACCCCTATCTGCTCCACTGCCATGATTCTCCCCATCCCCCTGCATGAGGCGGAGTTGCTTTTGGCCACCTCTGGCTCCACCCATTTCAGCCACATCCCCTCCTCAACAAACTGTTTGAATACCTCATACACACCATCTTCCATCTGTGCAACCATCTATATCTGTTCCCGCACCCTCATCCATTATGACTTCCTTGCCCACGTCAATAGCACCTTCTCGACCTATGTGATTGCCGCTGACCTCAATATTCATTCGCACACTACCACTGAACTCTGTCAGTGGCATCAGTTTCTTCCCACAATTAGTGGCAATGTCATCCCCCTTCTCTGACATACCCACTAGCACCACTAATCCTGATGTTGTCATCATGTCTCCGAATCTCCTGGGGCGCATCATCACAGGTGTCCTTCCCCCCACTGGCGGTGACCATGACCTGATTCTTCTCACCTTCACCCCAAATGTCAGTAAGGCTAATCATTTTTCCCTCTTTCCTCTCTGATGTCTTCACCATGCCCGACAATCCTAACTTTGATTATTCCTTGTTCCCAGATGTCCATGAAAAAAAAAAACAGATGACTCCATCCCACCCCTAGTTTCTGGCTTCCAATATCTGGGCCACACGCCCTCCCCACTCGCACCTCAACACGTCTATCACTGCACATGACCTACAGTTGATACTGCACACCAAACTCAACACAGCTCCTGGCCATGATCGCATCACACACTGACACCATAATAAATGTCCTCTCCCTTTCCTCACCAGCTTGCTACCCTCTATATCACCATCCTCTTCACTGGCTACTACCCCTGCCTGTAGAAAATCTCCCAAGTCGTCTACCAGGCCTACGATCGGTGCTGGCATTACGGCCTGCTCTTCAGACTACAATCATAGGGCTGTACCACCCCTGCTATCCATCCCCATGATTAATATCTCACACTCTATCACTGTGCCATACCCTTACCCCTACCTTAAATTACTTAGGCCTCACTATTGATTACACACTATCCTGGACTCCCCACCTCTGCGCCATCCAAGAAAAAACCCGCTCCTGCCTCCGCCTCAAACTCCTTGTTGCCTGAACCTGAAGCCTGAACCCTTCCACTATTATCTATACCGGCAAATCCCTCATCCGTCCTATCCTCTGTGTATCCATCCAGCCTGGATCTCCGCCTCCCCTCCCCCGCCAATGCATCTAAAAATACCTGGAGATACTGGAGCGCAATGCCCTCTGTTTCGCATTCTGTATCCCTCTTTATCCTCCCTCCCCTACACGGATCCTCTACGATCTCATTTCTTTCTTCCACCTCATCTTCTTTATTGAACATCTCCGCCTCCGTTCCCTATCCCGCAAGTTTGGCCTGTCTAATCCTATAGTCCATCTACTCCTTTCTGCACCCGTTCCATTGCCGGGCCTCCTACAACGGTATCCCCCCGCTCTACACCTGTCCACTCTCTGTATCCTTTCCCATGGCAACTTCCGTATCCTCCTCCTATCGGATAATGCCCTACGACCTGACACCTACTCTTCCTACCAGCTATGATCCTTCCCCTTCTTCCCTCATCCCATCTTCTCCCTGAGGGCTCCGACCGTCCCTCCCTTCTTCCCCTCCTGCCCCTTCTCCTCTCCTCATTCCATCCAACTGTCCCTCCGGTTCTTCCCCTCCCCACACCTCCTTCCTGGGACATTCTCTCCCCAGTTCCTCCCACACTGGCCCTGTGGCTCCTCCCCACCCTCTCCCTCCCTCTTTCATCCCCTTTTCCCCCACATCTCACCTTGTGAGTGCTCTGCCGACTGTGGAACCTGTTAATGTGCTGTTTTTTTTTTGTTTTTTTTTTTTATTTTAACACACAGTGCACCGCCAAACCATAACTGACGTCTCAACTTTCGTGTGTGTGCTTCGAGAAGTATGGTGTGTTTTAGTAAATCGTTTTATTCAACAACAGCGAATGGCCAACCCGTAGCCGCCGCCCAGTGTTATTTTACTCGTCTGTGTTTATCTCATGCGCCTCCGCATCTCCAGCAGTTGTTTTAATCGTCATCATCGCCATTTTAGTGTTTTTAAAGAATCCACTGTTTCATTCCATTTTAAGCACTTTATGTTTCTCCAATTAAAATCTCAATGTTTTATTTGTAATTTATTTCCCACTTTTTATCGCCTTTTATATATTTTGTGTTCTTCCGCATCATGTTTTAAATTCTGTAGGCTGAATCCCGCCCTGTATTAGGGAATGAAATGACAATAAACGGAAAAAAGTGGGTAATAATCGTAGAGGGAGACCGAGAGACGAATATAGTTCGCAGGTTCAAATGGATGTGGTTTCCATTCTTATTCATAGATGAGGAGACTCGCACATGACAGAGTAGGGTGGAGAGCTGCATCAAACCAGTCTGCGGACTGAAAACCACAACACCAATAAAAAGAAAGAGCAGGAGCCCCGTCATACGTGTTCCAGTCGTCAGGTGACACATAATCTGAACCTAACCTATCATTCCCAGGAAGATGGATCGGTAGACATGGGCACGTTTCTTGAACACCAAGATCCCTTTGGAGTTTTGCCTGTGGTGATGGCTGAAGGGCGGATCGTACAAGAAAAAGTAAACACAAAAGCTGACTTGATTATTCGGATTTTGTATAGTGCAGCACTCATAAATGAATGCAAAGACGACCTCGGAAGAGATACACGTGGTTTTACCAAGAGAAGCCGAACGTACATTGAAGATAAAAGTTGGTGATGGAATCTTTGTAACTCAACTTTGAACGTTCTCATTTGTTTTTGCTTTAAATTTGTTTGGCTTGCATACTAACAGCTGTGTCTGTGTACTCATTAAAATGGGCATATGTTAAATGGCAGTTTTACTGCTATTCCTCTGTACTACCACCTCCTAAAATATTTACTATTCATCCTGAAACACTCTGTGTGTATTTATGCGAACTGCTTCCTGCAGCTTGTAACACTACCACTTCTCTAATAAGTTCAATAAGTGAAGTAACTATGCCTTTCCACTGTGTACCCAGGTCGAACAGTGGCAGGTACGACTTTAAATTATTGTTTATATATATAATGTCACTTATCTAATTTATCGAAGCTAGATGATGAAGTTCCCGTTGTCCAGGGATGTTTTTTGGTATAAATGGCAATGGTTCCGGATGTTAAGCAACTAATAAGACGTTCTTCAAACCAGATGGATTTTCTTTTATACTTTTAGTTTATTCCCTTCACTTTTGGTTAATAAACATTATCCGCCATCTTGGTTCAGAGACACACAGTACAAAGACTTGCCGCGGCGGAGCGGCCAAGCGCATTGAGGCACTATGTTCCGATGCGCGAGGCCGTTCTCCTTCGGGGGCTGGAATCCTCCCTCGGGCATGGCTGTTTGTGCTGTCTTTAGTATAAGTTAGTTCATATGCACTTTGTAAGTTTAGTGACTGATGACCCCGCAGTTAAGTCCCATAAGCTTTATAAACATTTGAACATTTTGAACAAAGACTTGCTACATAAACATATCTTTTTGCAACATCTTTCGTCACAGTCCACAAGTTTTACAAACACATGTCCAGCTTACATCACATTAAAAAGAGAACTGCCCCTTAAGCTCTCTGCTCGTTTGCTTTTATCAAAGTCACAAATCTTCCTTAACAGTCAGTTGTTCTGAGCACTAAAAATACTATACAAACATTAAAATAGTAGGTGACATTGTGACAAGCCGCGGTGGATTAGCCGTGCGTACTGGGGCGTCGTGCTGCGGTGCGCGCGGCCGTTCGCCGTCGGGGGTTCGAGTCCCCCCCTCGGGCATGGGTGTTTGTGTTGTATTTACGTTAGTAGACCTTAGTTTAAGCAGTTTGCAAGCTATGGGCTAATAACCACGCAGTTGAGTCCGATAGATTTACAAACATTTGCCCATTTTTGGTGACATAATGAAAATGTTATAAACCAAGTGGTTTATATGAGTATACATTATTTAACATTAATATTGCAAGTGAAATATTTAAGTGAAGTGTTGTAAATCAAAATACTTAAAAGTAACTACCTTGGATTGCGTGGTGATTCCTTATAATCAGAATAGTGTGCGATTAAACAACTATAAACACAAACTACATGAAACATGAAGTATTTTCGTAAGTTGCATCACATTTAGAGGGTGGTGACATAACAGACTTCAAAATCTAGAACCTGATGTGGGATAAAGGAAAAGGTATGTGCCATCTAATTTTGCTTGTATTTTAACAAATTTAAAAGATATATCTAAAAAACGTATATGCTAAATCACTTTTAATGCCTGTTTATTAACTTCTGAAATGGCTTTATAAATCAAACAAGGCTCTAAATTATTACGCAACATATTATTGAAACATAAGGTTAACGTATGATATTTTAAATAATCATGTTTATACTTTGAAAAATAGGACTTCTTGATGTTTAAGGGAAGGGGAAACTATCTGGGTTGATAGCAAAATCCTTTAGGGGGGACACTGCATTTCATGGAAGTGCTTCTTTTTTAGGTTATGATCAGTGTCCAGTGAGAAGCTCAGGCAGGCAGGTGCTAAAAATGTTGAAAAATCAAATGTTTCTCAGAAAAGTAAAGTAAAACATAATGTTACTATCTTTCACCAGAATATTGGGGGACTAAAGAATAAAATAGATGAGCTTTTGGTTTGTTTATATGATACAGAAACTGATAATGTAATAGATATACTATGACTGTCTGAGCATCACATTTTCACTGGTATGGAAAATGTGGATGTCAGTGGATATAAATTAGCTTCAAATTTAAGTAGAGGTAATAAGATAAGAGGAGGAGTTGCCATATATGTCAAAAGCTATCACAGTGTAAAAAATTTAGAAACAAAAATTTTTTGTGTAGAGCAGCATATTGAAGCATGTGCCTGCCAGCTTAAACTCAATGAAGATTATCTTATAATTGTAACAGTCTCTATGTCCCCTTCAGGAAACTTTCAGTTATTTCTGGAAAACTTGGATGCCTTGTTGTGCTGTCAGATAGAGGGAAGAAAATTATTATTTGTGGTGATTTCAATGTAGATTCACTGAAAGAGTGTAATAGGAAGAAAGACCTGGAAGTGTTACTTGGCTCATTCAGTCTGACATCCTTTATTGATTCTCCTACTCGGGTAGTAAAGGACAGCAGTACATTGACAGATAAGTTTTGTATATACCAAGATAAGTTTAACAACATAAATACTTGTCCCGTTGAGAATGGTCTTTCTGATCATGGTGCACAGCTAGTAACAGTATATGACATAGCTCCGTTCAGTAATTCGAAACAGTCCTCCAGAATTGTGCGCTAGATTAATGACTTAACAACTAGAAATATCAAACAAAGTCTACAGCAGTTAGACTGGGATGAGGTTTATAAGGAACATGATGTTAATTTAAAGTATACACGATACATTTGTAAGGGTATTTGATAACTGTTTCCCCAAGAAATTACTTAAATATAATTGTAAGGAACTATGCAAAAAAACCATGGCTTACTAAAGGAATAAAAATATCTTGTAACCGAAAAAGGGAATTATATCTGTCCGCAAGAAAGAGTAATAACCTAGAAACAATAAAATATTATAAAAACTACTGTGCTGCATTAAGAAAAGTTATTAAAAAATCAAGCAGCATGTGCATCACGTCTGAGATTAGATCCTCTGATAATAAAATTAAAACAATTTGCAGTATTATTAAAAGCATGTCAGGGCAACCAAGAGCAGAGGAAGTGGGTATTACCATCAAAACAAATGAAAACTTTATTAACAAAAAGTCAGAAGTTGATAATATTTTTAATGATAACTTTTTAAATGTTGTAGAGAAAATGGGATCTAGATGTTCATTAGAAGGATCAAGACAATTAATGGAAGAGGCCATACCCACACAATTTGATACAATTTATTTCCACACATCTCTCTTCAGAAATTAGGAAAATAATAAACTCTCTCAAAAGTAAACGGTCATATGGAATTGATGGCATTTCCAGCAGGGTATTAAAAACTTGTTCCCAGGATATAAGTAGGATTCTCAGTCATATTTGTAATAGCTCTTTAAAGCAAGGTATTTTCCCGGATCGACTGAAATATGCTATCGTTAAACCTTTGCATAAAAAAGGGGATATGTCCGATGTCAACAACTACCGCCCCATCTCACTTCTGACAGCTTTATCCAAAATTTTTGAAAAAAGTTATGTATTCTCGAGTTGCTTCACATATGAGTAACAAAATGTCAGTTTGGTTTTAAAAATAGCTTTTCGACTGAAAATGCTATATATACCTTCACTGATGAAATATTAAATGCCGGCCGCGGTGGCCGAGGAGACTGACGCGCTCCAGTCACGGTCTGCACGGCCACTACGGTCGGGGGTTCGAATCCCCCCTCGGGCATGGATATTTGTGCCGTCCTAGTTCGTAAGTAGTTCATAAGTAGTTTGTAAGGTTAGGGACTGATGACCCTGTAGTTAAGTCCCATATACTATACAAACATTTGAACATTTGAAATATTAAATGCCTTGAATAACTGTACATCAGCAGTTGGGATTTTTTGTGATCTCTCACAGGCTTTTGATAGTGTAAATCATGTGATTCTTCTAGATAAGCTTAAGTATTGTGGTATGAGTGGGACAATGCACAAATGGTTTAAATCATACTTAACGGGAAGAGTGCAGAAAGTTGAAATAAGCGGTTCACATGCTATAGATGAAACAATTAATTGCTCTAACTGGGGAGTTATCAAAAATGGGGTCCCACAAGGTTCGGTCTTGGGTACTTTGCTGTTCTTAATATATAATAATGACTTGCCATTCTATATTCACGAAGATGCTAAGCTAGTACTTTTTGCTGATGATACACGTATAGCTATCACACCTGACAAACAGGAATTAACTGATGAAATTGTAAATGATATCTTTCAGAAAGTTATTAAGTGGTTCTCTACAAATGAACTCTCATTAAACTTTTATAAAACCCAGTTTATATAGTTTCATACAGTAAATGGCATGACACCATTAATAAATTTAGACTTTGACCATAAATCTGTAGATAAGGAAGAATATTCAAAATTTTTAGGTGTTTGCATTGACGAGGGACTGAATTGGAGGAAACATATTGAAGATCTCCTGAAACGTTTGATTTCAGCTACTTATGCTACGAGAGTCATTGCAAAATTTGGTGATATACATCTCACTAAATTAGCTTACTACGCCTATTTTCATTCACTGCTTTCATATGGGATCATATTCTGGGGCAATTCAACATAGAGTGAAAAAGTATTCATTGCACAAACGCGTGTAACCAGAATAATTGCTGCAGCCCACCCAAGAGAATCCTGCAGACATTTATTTAGGGTTCTGTGGATCTTCACTGTAGCTTCAAAATGTTCAAATATTTGTAAAGCTTATGGGACTTAACTACGGGGTCATCAGTCCCTAAACTTACAAACTACTTATGAACTAGCTAATACTAAGGAGGGCACAAATATCCATGCCCGAGGGGGGATTCGAACCCCCGACCGTAGTGGCCGTGCAGACCGTGACTGGAGCGCCTCAGTCCCCTCGGCCACCGCGGCCTGCACTGTAACTTCACAATATATATATTCACTCATGAAATTTGTCATTAGCAATCCGACCCAATTCAAAAGCAAAAGCAGTGTGTATAGCTACAACACTAGGAGAAAGATGATATTCACTATTCAAGGTTAAATCTAGCTCCTCTCAGAAAGGGGTGAATTATGCTGCCACAAAAGTCTTTGGTCACTTACCAAGTAGCGTCAAAAGTCTGACATATAGCCAACTAGTATTTAAAAAGAAATTAAAGGAATTTCTGAATAGCAGCTCCTTCTACAATGTAGATGAATTTTTAGATAAAACTTTAAAAAAATAAATTAAAAAAATAAAATAAAAACAACAAAAAATTTAATAAAAAATCTTTAAAAATTGCTTGTCAAGTGTAGACAACATTTACTAAACTGACACGGTCTACACCATTACGAAATGTTGTACATATGATCTATGGAACAAGTATTAATCTAAGCTAACATAATCTGCCGACTGAGCTATCCCGACACGACTCACGAGCCCTCCTCACAACTTTAATTCTGCCAGTACCAGTTTGGAAAGTAGGAGGCGAGGTACTGGCATTATTAAAGTTGTGAGGACTGATCGTGAGTCGTGTCGGGATAGCTCAGTCGGTAGAGTGCTCGCCCGTTAAAGACAAAGGGCCCAGGTTCGAGTCCCGGTTCCGGCACACACTTTTAATCTGCCAGGAAGTTTGACATCAGCGCACACTCCGCTGCATAGTGAAAGTTCCATTCTGTATCAGTTGTGATTGCAAATACTTGGCTCTTTACTGCCAAAGAAATCTACAGTGTTAACGGCGTCGTTGACATGAACTTTTTTTTTTTTTTTTTAATCGCACTGAGGTGTTTAACGGCCCACTTTAGATTTGCTTGTAGTTTTATGATTTTTTGCAAACATTTCGGCCAAAAATGATAAAAATGTAAATAACAAAAATAATGGACGATACGATCACGACTCTACTATGCAAACCAGCACGTAATATTTTTTTCTTACCCTATTTTAACAAACAGCCAAAATTATTTGATATTTGACTTTAACTTTGACAAACATAATCTTTTTTCTTAACTTTTTCCTATTTAAACTATTACTTTAATATCTCTCCCACATTGTCATTATAATTTTCCGTTAAAATATTATCACCTGTCTTGCCTTGGTAGTTTACTCAAAGTTTATTTTCTTTGCCTGTACCCTGGAAGAAACGTAGCGTACATTTGCCGTCCGGACGAGTGACTAGAACTTGGATGGAACACGGCGTGCATTCGGCTTTCGGAAACCAATCACGTGACATCCCTCGCCCGAAACTCTCTTTTACATACGCCATCTTGCTTTCTGTATCTGATGATTTTAATAATAGTTCAAGCGTTGTCATTTAAAAGCAATGACGCACTGAATATGATCAAAAACACCTTACTCTTAGGACAATGAATTATTATCGAATATCTAAAAATGCCATGTTTGCAGTTAACACCTGCCATCGATGGTAAGAGAATTACGTATTACTCTCGCAGCTATCCTCAGTAGCATAATGGGCGACGAATTAGTTTGGGATGCACAAACATGTTAGACGGTTGTTCGAAACTTGAGGGTTGCCAGCATGGTAAAATGTTCAAATGTTTGTACAGCTTATGGGACTTAACTACGGGGTCATCAGTCCCTAAACTTACAAACTACTTACGAACAAGGACGGCACAAATATCCATGCCCGAGGGGGGATTCTAACCCCCGATCGTAGTGGCCGTGCAGACCGTGACTGAAGCGTCTCAGTCCTTTTTTTGTTGTTCTATGGGTGGTTCAGTTCATTGCGGTCGTTGATCCGTTTTGCTCGTTGTCGTTCGATGAGTTTTTGGCTCAGCTTTTTTATTACAGAGGGGCGTTCAGCCCTCTGACTGGGCGCGCTGAGCCACGGCGCCCGGCGATTTAGAATATTTGCTCATGTGGAGCCTTGAATCAACGCCGCAACCTCATTTACTCCGTAGTCCACGACTTAGCCCCCTACGCTACGGCCTGTTGCATCTCGGCCACCGCGGCCGGCGCCAGCATGGTAGCTCGACGCCCTCTGTAACGAGAAAACAGTGAAGGAAGAAACGATCAAAATAGAACAAAACATAGCAACACCCACAAAGTACCGATCGAACCGAACAACCAATAAAAAGAGAGATAAAGAAAGAGGATTCAACGCTATCTGTAATAAAAAAACTGAGCACAATTCGCAACGAACAACCCAGAACGAACATGAACAAACAACCGTAAAGCATAGATCTCCTTGAAGACAATATATAACCACCCCGGAAAATCTTTCCTCTCTTGCTTCTTAAAAGGTTTTCACACACTCTTGTTAACTGAACACAACTATATTCTACAAGATTTCGTGTTGTTCAAAGGTAACAGCACTTTATCTGGAAAGTGCATTTGTTCTGTTTCGAGAGCATGCCATGAAATACATACCAAAGAATTGTAAACACAGATTAGGAAAAAAAAAACGTTGTTGTGCAGATGCTTCATAAGACCAATGTTCAGTTCGTTGTTACGTATTCCCCGGCATATTCACGAAACAAAACAAACGCACATTTTAGATGGAGCACTCTTACATCTGTACAATTCTAAACATTGCAGAACATATCTCTCTCTAATTTATAAGGGTGCCCGAAACCCTTTTAGGAGCCAAGGAAAAAAAAGAATGGTGGTGGAGGGTATCGAAGTACCGACTATGTGCATCACAACCTAACGTCTTGCACACCACACTACGGCCGACAATTACGAAATGATTTCTTAATTCTCGTACTATTGATGGCAGTTGTTAACTGATAATGTGGCAATTTAGACACTAGCATATAATTTTTATTACTAAGAACGACGTGTTCTTCAGTGTGCCATTACTTTGAAATGACAATGCGTACGCTGTAATACGAAAATCATAAAATACAGCAAGCAAGATGGCGTATGCCAGAGAGAGGTCTAGGAGAGGAATGTCACGTGACATCTTCGAACGCCTGGCTTACGTAAAATCAAGTGACGATGTCAAATCGCCGTTATTTTTGCAAATATCTCTGTAACGGGGCTAGTTATGAAAAAAAACGTAAGAGAGAAAAGCTGTGGAGAATATTTTTCTCTACAAATTCGGTTATTCAATAATCGTGTCAGATGAGCGGTTTATTCGCAATTAAAATTAGATTACAAACGGCTTTCTTTAGTGTTACTAACGTATTTTTTGTCCGAAATATTTGGAAAGGGCGGTTCTGATCTCTGGTGGCTAACTATTATGTATGTGAAACTTTGTGCCGATCGGTTGAACGGTTCGACCTAAAACGTGGGAAAATGTTTCGGAGAGACAGACGTCAAATCACCGATATCTTTGCAAATATCTCTGAAACGATGCAAGATATGAAGAAAACATAAGAGATCAAAGTTGTAGAGAACGTTCTCCTCTACAAATTCAGTTATTCAGTTTTCGTGTCAGATGATCGGTTTGTTTGTAATCACAATTGCATTACAAACGGCTTTTTTAATATTACTAACGTATTTTTTGTCCAAAATATTTGAGAAAGGGAGGTTCTGGCCTCTGGCGGCCAACTATTACGTCTGTAAAATTTGGTGCCGATCGTTTGAACGGTTCGACTTAAAAAGTGGGAATACTTTACGGACAGACAGACAGACATCGTCAAATCGCCGTTATTTTCGCAAATATCTCTCAAACGATACAAGATATGAAGAAACATAAAAGAGCAAAGTAGTAGAGAATCTTCTGCTCTACAAAGTCGGTTATTAAACTTTCATGTCAGATGAATGGTTAAGCTGTTATTTTTATTTAAATTTCGAGCTGTCATAAGTCGATCGCAAAGGCCCACTTTTAGTGTTACTACTGTAACCTAACTGCTTGGTTATTAGTTCCTAGGCTTACAGACTACTTTACGTTAAACTAACCTAAGGAAAACACACGCAAACACACACACCCATGCCCGAGGGAGGACTTGAACCTCCACGGCGAACGGCTGCGCGCACCGCAGCACAGCGCCTCAGTGCGCACGGCTATTCCGCCGCGGCACTTATATTTCCCTGTGATATCTACATCTACATCTACATACATACTCCGCAATTCACCGTAAGGTGCGTGGCGGAGGGTACACTGTACCACTACTAGGTATTTTCTTTCCTATTCCACTCCCAAATTGAACGAGGAAAAAAAGAATGCCTATATGCCTCCGTACGAGCCCTAATTTCTCTTATCTTGTCTTTGTGATCTTTACGCGAAATGTAAGTAGGCGGCAGCAAGATCGTACTACACTCAGCTTCAAATTCCGGCCCTCTAAATTTACTTAACAGAAATTCACGAAAAGAACGTCGTCTTTCTTCCAGCGATCCCCAATTGAGTTGCCGGAGCATTTCCGTGACACTCGCGCATTGGTCGAACCTACCGGTAACAAATCTAGCTGCTCACCTCTGAACCGCCTCTATGTCTTCCTTTAAACTGATCTGCTGCGGGTCCCAAATACTTGAGCAATACTGTAGACGTTGTCGTACAAGCGTTTTATACGCGGTCTCCTTTACAGGTGAAGTACATCTTCCCAAAATTCTCCCAATAAACCGAAGTCGGCTGTCCGCCTTACTCACAACTGTCCTTACATGCTCGTTCCATTTCATATCGCTCTGCAATGTTACGCCTAGATATTTGAACGACGCGACAGCATCAAGAAGCTCACTACTAATGCTGTATTCGAACATTATGGGATTGCTTTTTGTACTCATGCGCATCACCTTACATTTTTCTACATTGAGAGCAAGCAGCCATTCTTCGCACCAACTAGAAATTTTGTCGCATCCTGTATGCTATTACAGTCAGTTACAGACGACACCCTCCCATACACCACAGCATCATAATTGTGATGCACGGACTTTGTCAAATTGGAAACAACAGATATAAATCAGCTAGCAGTGACACAATCTGAGGTCGTGGTGGAATGGCCGAGCGCTCTAAGGCGCCTTGCTGCGGGAACGCGCGGTTGCTCCCCGTCGGAGGTTCGAGTCTTCCCTCCGGCATATATATATATATATATATATATATATATATATATATATATATGTGTGTGTGTGTGTGTGTGTGTGTGTGAGTGTGTTGTCCTGAAGTTAGTTAATTACCCTAGGAACTGATAACCACAGTTGTTACGTCCCATACATATACAAACATTTGATTTGAACACAATTTGGGTCTAATAAACAGGAGCTCATGAGCAAAGCGGAGATGAATGGCTGAGAAGGGATGGTCGATGTGCTATGCTGCTTCTGAATGAGTCTGTGGATAGTTGTGCCTCGCAGAGAGCAGGAATCCTGAACCCCATTTCTGCGTTAAACTTGTTCATTAACTGTATGCATGAAATTCGTTTTCCTCCATTGAAGTAAGCTATATTTCTGCTCCATAATAGCATATGTCAATGAGAGAAATTCCGCGATATTGTTCGGTTTCAGGTATAGCAGCATATGACAGAGAGGAAATTCAGAAGGGTGGAGCTGCGCCCGGGAGGCAGCAACGCTGGTCCATATTGATCGCGACCGGGGAGACCTGCGTGGGGGTAACGAGCCACGCCTGCAGGGTGGGCTGCATAAACCGCGCCCCTCGCGCCCGTCAAACCAAGGTCACAACCAAAACTAAGGCACCTTGCTACGGTGCGCGCGTCGGAGGTTCGAGTCCTCCCTTTGGCACGGGTGTTTTTTTCATATCTCGTATCGTTTCAGAGATATTTGCAAAAATAACGGCGATTCTGGGATGTCTGTCTGTCTGTCCGTAACGTGTTCCCTGTTTTTAAAACGAACCGTTCACCCGATCAGCACCAAATTTTACAGACGTAATTGTTGGCTACCGGAGACCAGAACCTCGCTTTTTTAAATATTTCGGACAAGAAATACTTTAGTAATACCACAAAAAGCCGTTTGTAATGTAATTTTAATTGCAAATAAACCGTTCATCTGACGCGAAAATTGAATAAACGAATTTGTAGAGGAGAAAATTCTCTACAACTTTGTTCCCTTATATTTTTTTCATATCATGTATCGTTTGAGAGATATTTGCAAAAATAACGGAGTTCTTACATCCTCCATTGAATTAACGAAAACCAGCCGTTCGCAGTTGTCACGAGACATTCTTCGCCCAGAACTCTCTCTGGCATACGCCATCTTGCGTTGCGTATTTGATGATTTTCTTATTGTAACTTACACGTTCTCATTTCAAAGCAATGGCGCACTAAGGAATTAACAAAAACACGTCGTTCTTTGTACGATGAATGATAATGTAGTGCCTATATTAACATCAGTTAACAACGGCCAACAACAAAAGCCGTAGCGTAGTGGGCAATGCGTTGGACAGTGACGCTAAAGGGCAGTGGTTCGGAACCCGACACTACCAAATTCCCCCCCCCCCCCCTAAAATGGTTTCTGACACTCTTATTAATTAATTTTTTATTATTTAGATTATTATTTTGGTCCAAAATGTTTGCAAAAACGTATAAAACTACAAATCTAAAGTGGGCCGTAAAACACGTCAGTGCGATGTTTTTATCGACAAATAAAGTTAAAAAAAGAAAACGAGGAAGATGGTATGCTGACAAACACTCTATATTATACGTGTCTGTCGTAGCAACAGTAGCCATCATTAATCGTTGAGATAATTAACTAATTTTCTGTATAACTACTCAAGGGAAAGAATATCGTGAAACAAAGCTTCGTACAGGTTGTTAACTATCTAAGGCGATACCTGTTGTAAGGAATGATACGTGCTGCGCAGAACGATGTACGCCTTTTGTTCGTATGTATTTATTCACAGCCATCGAGGAAGCACAGCGTCGGTACGTGGACGGAAATCAGAACCATTTAGGAGTGCGAGATCATTAGGTGACAAACACCGCGCCCTTGACCATGGCGGTGGCGACGTACCCTGTGTTGGCATAGCTCATTATACGCAGCGGCTTGCGTCGCACTTCCCACAGGTGCCTGGAGAAGCGTTCTACAACGCGTTCAGCATCGCGCCCACTTTAGAGATGTTGTATTCAGCAACTCAAACACTCATTGCTGATATCTGGCATCCTATACGTGTTTATCTCAAAAGGGCTAGGGGAAAGATAGATACCACCTGGAGGGATATTAAAAAGATGTTTGCAGAAATGAAAGCATCTGCATGAATATCAATAGCTCAGATAGGAAACCAATACTATGCCAAGAAGGAGCAGGAAATATATGGAGGATCTATACAATGTAAAAGAACTTTAACACAGAATTGTAGAAAGTGAAGAAGTATCTGAAGATGAAGCAGATGATAGGGTGTTGCAGAAAGAATTTGACAGAGCACTAGAAGACCTAAATGAATACAAGCGCCCTGGAGCCTCTCACAGCTGCTGGTGTCCTTGGAAGAAGCAGCCATGACAAAACTATTGCACATGGTATGCAAAGTAAAAACAGACAAAATAACGTCATACATCAGGAAGAATCCAGCAATTCCAATCCAAAAGCAAGCAAGTTCAGACAGGTGTTAGAGAACTAGCAGATCATATCTGAAAAATACTGACACGTATTATTACATAAGAATCTGGACCCGGGGAAGATAGGTTTGGATGAAGGAGAAACGTAGGAACACGTCCCTCAATTTTAACCCCACGACTTATCTTAGAAGAAACGTTAATGAAAAGCAAACCTACATGTATAGCTTTTGTGAATATGCAGAAAAATTTATAATGTTGATTAGAATACACTCTTTCAAGTTCTGCAGTTAAAAGAGTAAAAGTTAAATACCTCTTATGCAAAACACAAATATCAGTTATAAGAGCCAAAGGCCTTGAAATGGACACAGTGGTTTGGAAGGGAGTAACACAGGGTCTAGCCTTTCCCCAGCGTTTTCAATCTGTACACTGAGGAAGCTGTGAAAGAAAGCAAAGAGAAATCTGGAAAGGGAATCGTAGCTCAGGAGGACGAAATAAACCTCTGAGTTTCGATGATGACACTGTAATTCTGTTAGAGACAGCTAAGGACGTGGAAGAGCACTTGAACGGAATGGACAATATCTCGGAAAAATTGTAAAATATGAACAGCTGTGGCGGAGTGGCTGAGCGCTTTGAGGCGCTATGCTCCGTTGAGTAAGGCCGTTCCCCGTCGGGGGTTCGAATCCTCCCTCTGGCATGGATATTTGTGTTGTCTTTATTATAAGTTAGTTTATAAGTAGTTTGTAAGTTTAGGGACTGATGATCCCGCAGTTAAGTCCTATAAGCTTAACAAAATTTGAACATTTGAAATATGAACATTAACAAGAATGGAATGTAGAGGAATTGACTCAGCCGATACTGAGGCAATTTCACTAGGAAACGAGAAAATAAAAGTACCGTAATAGATGAATATTGTTATTTGAAAAGTAGTAACTGATGGAAGCTTAAGTAGAGAAGATATAAAATGTAGAAAGGGAATGGGAAGGAAAGAATTTCTGAAGAAGAGGAATCTATTAGCATTAAATATTAATTGCAGTGTTAGGAAGCCTTTTGTGGACGAATTTGTCTGGAGTGTAGTCTTCTATGGGAGTGAAACGTAGACGATAAGCAGGAGAAGAGAGATGGTTTGAAATGTATTGACCCAGAAGAACGCTGCAGATTAGATAGATAGATCGCTTAAATAATGAGGGACTGTGCAGAACAGGACAAGAAAGGCGTGTTGACGTGGCTAAAAGAAGAGATCGAGTCTTAGGACAAAGTATGAGACATCAAGGAGTAGTAAATTTAGTATTAGTAGGAAGTATGTGTGTGGGAGGGGGGGGGGGCGGTGGAAGCGGCGCTGGGAAGTGGGGGAAGCAAAAATCAGAGAGGGAGACAAAAGACGAGTACAATTAGCAGATTTAAATGGACGTGGTTTTTCATTATTAATCAGAGGTGAAGGATAGGCCAGCGTGAAGAGCTGTTTGACACCAGTCTTCGGACTGAAGACCACAACAGCAACAACAGTCTGACGACTGCGATTACTCACCAAGAACTCTTACGAGCGGAGCCGATGTATGGATGGCGTTCACGAGCACGTCTAGACGAACATTCGTTAGCTTTGCTGCGCCACGATGTACCCAACGCGGTGCGCGAATTGTCGAGCACCTAACATCGCGTTCGTTCGGCGGGGGGGGGGGGGGGGGGGGGGAAGGGCAGCTGCCACTCCGTCCACGCTTCTCGGCATTCTGGAAGTACTCATTCGCTCCTCGGAGAATGTCACATGCCTAAATAGATCACCGAGCGAGATGGCGCAGTGGTAACACACTGGACTCGCATTCGGGAGGACGGCCGTTCAAACTCGTCTTTGGGCATTTCGATTTAGGTTTTCCATAATTTCTCTAAATAACTCAAGGTGAATACCGGGATAGTTTCTTTCAAAGAGCACAGCAGATTGCCTTCCCCATTCCTCATATTCCTGATACAAACTAAACGAGTGTGGTCTCCGTCTGTAATGACTCCGATGTCGACGGGGCGTGAAACCCTTTTCCTCCTTCCTTTTAATTTTAAAACAAGAGAGTCCATCATGGTAACAAATTGTTCCACGCCAGAGTCGGGAATAGTCTACTACATCTCCCAACAGACAACCGGCAATTAGATTTTTAATATTCTCCATTATTCCATTAATCAATGCTTCATGCTTTCTTTGGATACTGGTTCTTTGCAGATGTCGCTGTCATTTACCGTCTAGTAAAATAATCTGAAGATCAAAACCAACTGCAGAACGATCTAAATAAGATATCATTAAGGCGTAAAAATTTGCAATTGACTCTAAATAACGAGAAGTGTGAAGTCGTCCACATGAGTACGAAAAGAAACCTGTTAAACTTTGTTTACAAGATAAGTCAATCAGAAGTGAAGGTCGTAAACTACACTAAATACCCAGGAATTACTATTACTTCAGACTTAAACTGGAAAGAACACGTAGATAATGTCATTGGAAAGACGAACCAGAGACTGCGTTTAATTGGCAGAATCCTTAAAAATGCAACAGAAGTACCGAAGAAACTGCATACACTACGCTTGTCCGTCATTTTTTAAGTGTTGCTGCCCAGTGTGGGATCCTTATCAGGTGGGTTTGACGGAGGACATCGAAAGAGTCCAAAGAAGGGCACCTCGTTTTGTATTGTCACGATACAGGGGAGACAGAGTCACGGAAATGATACAGGATATGGGATGAGAATCATTACAAGAACGGCGTTTATCGCTGCGGCGTGGGCAACTTACTAAACTCTAATCGCCAACGTTCTTCTCCGAATGCGAAAATACATTGTTGACTCCCACTGGATAAGGCAGAAATGAATATCAGAATGAAATACGAAAAATCAGAGCTCGAACGGAAAGATTCATGTGTTCTTTCTTGCCGCGCGCTCATCGAGAATGGAATGGGAGATGAATAGTATAAAGGTGGTTCGATAAACCGTCTGCCAGGCACTAAAATGCGATTTGCAGAGTATCCCATGGAGATGTAGATGAAAACACACCTTCGCTGACTGCCAGATATAGATTCTGGATTCAGAATCTCTCTGCACAGAGGCCATGGGACCATTTTTTCACCAAGAGCAACTGCTCGCAGTCAACATTCCGGTGGAAACTTTCCGACACTTCCAGCATTCAAGATTCACAATCGCCTACCTTAAGGTCGGTTGAAAACGGATGCTTTTCTCGCCGTGCCAGCTGCTTAGAAGGACACCTTGTAATGATTTTATAAACTCGACAGCGTGTGTCATTGCTTCCTGGTTTGAAGGTACTAAACTGTCGACGCTTTTGCTCGCTGACCTCCACTACAAAAACAGGTACTCGCTTCGCGTGCGCTCTTCCGCGCGATGTTGCGCTTCCCGCTCTGTCGGGAACTCAGTAGTGGTTTGTTTTATTTGATCCTTCATTCTGTCACTCTCGTCTATCAGCTGTGCGACTCTTTCGATTTAAATCTGTACTGAAGCATCTGAAGGCTGAGCAAGAGTGGCTTCAAGTTGTGCATGTTAATGACCTCCATTAACGTATTGAATCCATTATCGATGGTGGAGCTGAGACTGCGGCTGGTCAAGATTATTTAGGAAACAGGTTACCGTCAGCCGCATGTTTCATAGAAACATTTATTTCTTGGCTACCAGTTTCGGCATTATATTATGCCATCTTCAGGCCACTGTGTATATATTTACTTACTCTAGTAACTAAGGCAAAAAATAATAAAAAACATAAAAGTATTGTAGAGTAACATACTGAAAATACAATACAGGTATGAAAGCGCTACATGTTAACGGCAGTTATAAAGCACAATTATAGAACGCAAGCATCATAATATTGCTACATTATAAGCATTCTAATATACATAACTATTCAATAACACACAAAAAATATGAACAAGCATAGTCAACTTTACCATGCAGCTTGTTATTTACTATTTATTTATATTATTTTTTATTTATTATTATTTTTATATGTGTATATTATATAATTTGCTCATGGCAGGGAGCGATCTTATACATGTATTTTGTGAGTAATGAAATGCCAAGATCACGATATTTCGTCTTTATTTATAACAGACGATCCACCAGTACTACCCAACTGGCTACATTATGCTTTTATGTAATAATGTTATAATTTAGTGCAGAGATCAGAATATGATGTCTATGTACATCGAAACCGGTCGTCTGGTATAAATAAAGACGATATACCGCGATCTTGGCATTTCATTATTCACAAAATATGTATATTAATCTTACACTAGTGATATTTTGATTCGCTAAGCTGACAAAAGGAATTATGGTATAGGACTAAAGAGAGTCGCCTTTGGTGATATAGACGCTATCATGCTTGTTGACGAAGATACATAAAATACAATAAGCTAGGCATGCTCCAAGTATACCAGGTGAATCATATAATCTAAGGAGGGAGATATGCAACATAAATGTGAGTAGTCACTCAGCAAATTTGGCACTACTGTCTCATAAAAATAAAAAAAAATCGCATATCAAAGGAGAACTTATGTCTCATGAGAAATAAAATATATTAGGATGTAGATACAAAGTCAAAAATATACAACCTCATCTTGCCTATGTCAAAAGGTCTTAAAAGTGTATGCAGCACTAAAATCGTATGTTATAGCTACAGGCATGCAGTATGTATATGTGCTGGTAACATACGAAATTACTACAGTGCAGACTTCTAGCCTAAGCGGAACACTTATCTTGACAGGTATCAATGTAGGCATCTTCAACAAGCGTAGCTAATGATTCAAACATTTGCCTATGTGACAAACTAAATATCAACATATAACTGCCTATGAAGCACTACGCAGTTGAACCGCAAATCAACTACCACAAACGTTGTGTATTACCTGCAAGACCCACTATGACAAATGTATCTTAACTGAGATGAGGGGCAGCGCATTACACTTACGTTATATTGACAAAAAAAGGGAGGGGAATAACATTGGTTCTGTCACAACATAGAACCAGATGGCCACAGGTAAAATCAGAATAATTCATGTAATGATAAGATATGGGGTTGGTAACGTATGAACCCCAATTAAAACGGGATTCCTGGTGAACTCAACTCAAATCAAGGACGATGAACTCCATAAGATGTTCGGCACCCAGGGACCAATAACAGTACCTCACAACACTCCGAACATGGACAAAATCCCACCAAGTAAACATACTCTCATGATAGTAAAAGACATGTAGACTAACAAGACCGTTATCGGATTATAAAAGAATGTTGCAATGCTCTATGCTACATCACATTAACACATGAACACTACTCTCTAACATGCCAAGACATATACAACGTTAAACATAAATAGCCATCATGGGTATCGACATTCATAAACTGCACTAAATCCGCTCACCATCTTATCATAATATGAAGACGAGCAAAGACATCAAATAAGATAAAACTGTGTCATGCAACTTGTTACCACGTGTATGGTACATACTCCGCCCGAAAGATTCGTAGTAATGAACTGATTATTGAAACAATCAAAGATTCCAAACATTAAGAAAACAGAGAACAAACAAATATATATAATTGAAACACAAAAGCACCAAATGCCACAAATGACACTAAAATTAGAAACATGTACAGAAATACACCTAAACTGGGCCAGTATTAAAAGCAAACCGTTGATGCTACAATCATAATTCCAATTAAAATTATGAAGACGAGTAAAGGCTTCCAAATAGGATATAAATGTATCATGTTACAAAAACACAAGGGAGGACAAAGAATACTGTCATCATAACGACTGTGATGAGGAAAAAGAAACCATGTCACTAAAATTAACCATCTCTGCAACACAGAAAGTCGGGCGACCGCTCCCGACGGAGGTTCGAGTCCTCCCTCGGGCGTGGGTGTTTGTGTTTGTGTTGTCCTAAAGTTAGTTTTAGTTTAAGTAGTTTGTAAGCCTAGGGACTGACGACCACAGTAGTTGGGTCCCACAGATTTACAAACATTTGTTTTAAACAACAATGTATCGTAAACAAAATTTCTTTGATGTAGTGCCTACAATATGTCTCGGTATGAATTTTTCGTGTTGCCGTCGTAGCATCTCCGTTAGGGGTACGTGCCTATACTTTGGATGCTTGCCTATTTTCCAGGCAGCTGAATATCTTACTTGTTTGTTCTGATATTCGTAGCGAAGAGATTAGAGTTTAGATGAGATGTACTTTTCGTTCCAGTAGATCCAAATTGAGGAGATCCTCTTTGATGTAGAGCATGTTCCACATCTAAGAGGAACACCTCAACATGGATCTGTGAAACGAACCAACTAATCTAATCTAAGAATGTCAGAACAAAATACACAATAAGTACTAACAAAATGAGAGCATACGTGTTAATGTACCTTCCACAAAACCCAAATGTAATTGTCGTCGTGGACGAGGAATTGGTCAGAAAAAACAATTATCTTAAGAATATTTGTATTTGAAAGGACATAAAACCTATCACTACATACTAAACGTTGATTATATTAGGTGCATATTATAATTCTTAGAATATATATATATTTCTGAATAGTGGAGACCTTTCTGAGTCAAAGTAAGTGACTTTAAACCTTTTTGAAAGTTATTCTTGTTTCTACTTTTTATCACATGAACTGAGCTATTGGTGTAAAAAAGATATATTTTTGATGACAAATTTCATTAGAGAATAAAGAATTAGGTCATTCTAATATACACAGTTATTTTTATAGAGTATATGATAATTTCCGCTCCCAGTTACAATTGAAGAGGTTTTATTTATTCCACGACCGGTTTCGTGCTTTTGCCTATTTTCAGGTGGTCATATATTCATTTAAATGTCTCCATTATGGAGTGAACTGTTTACAAAGAAACAAAATAAGTGGTAAGTACTTACTGTCTACCTGTGAAACCACTGCGTGTTGCGAAGTAAAATGTGTTAAAAATACTGATGTACAAACATACAAAAGAATTATCCATTGTCGTAATATACTTCCATTATATGTAATTAGATTAATATTTTTCACACATGACACTACAGCACATGCAATTGTTTCACAGGTAGCTAGTAAATACTTACCAAATAATTTGTTTCTATGTAAGCAACGTACTCCATAAAAAAATGTTCAAATGTTTGTAAATCTTATGGGACTTAACTACGGGGTCATCAGTCCCTAAACTTACAAACTCCGTATGAACTATTTACGAACTAGGGCGGCACAAATATCCATGCCCGAGGGGGGATTCGAACCCCCGACCGTAGTGGCCGTGCAGACCGTGACTAAAGCGCCTCAGTCCCCTCGGCCACCGCGGCCGGCGCGTACTCCATAATGCAGACATGTAAATGAGTGTATGACCATCAGAAGACGGGTAGAAGTCTGAAAGAGGTGGTAGGATAAATAAACCCTTTTCGACTGTGCAATTGTTTCACAAGCAATAGTAAATACTTACCAAATAAATTGTTTCTATGTAAAAAAGTGCACTCCATGATGGCGACATGTAAATGAATGTGTGTCCATCAGAAGACGGGCAAAAGCCCAAAACAGGTGATGGGACAAATAAAGTCTTTTCGATTGTGACTTGTATCGGAAATTATTCTATACCCTATTAAGGATAAAATCACAAAGTTTTAGTGTTTACTTCCAATCCGGAAACAGGAAACTCGAAATTAGGAACAATATTTTTCAAACGTAAAAATTATACACTTTAATTCTTTGCCATGCTATTACTGAATGAATAAATATTCAGAATATTTCCTGCAATTGTAGTATTTAAATATCCATAGTAATAGATAGCTCATATTTCATAACTTAAAGCCTGCTAGTTTACTCACAATCTTCCTTTTTAAAAGTACCTGATATTAGTGCACTTTCTTCAGTACGAGCAAAATTATATCTCAGTCACCAGAAGAAACTGGTCTGCTACAGATATTGTAACTTCCACTTGTGAGAACCACGCAATAAAATATCTTGAAAAGAATTTACTGAGTCGCTTCGTTGCCAAAAGACATTTAACAAAGTCGTGTAGCGCTTAATTAGCTTAGAATCACGCAGTTGTTTCTTAATTAAGTTCGAGCGAGATTTATCCCGCTACATCGTTAACAGCCCTCTTGCTCCGGAGTTTGTACACACACACAAGCACGAAGCAACTTCGGTTACATTATACCTCAAGGCTATAACGACATTCAGCAAACGAAGGCATCACCTACAGGTGGCAAAGCGATCGTAAAGCATTGATGAACAGATTGCTCGTTTCGTTACTAATTTCACTCTCACGGCAAGAGTATTCTCAAATGTTTATGGCCGTAATAAGAAAACGTTAAAGGTCCAAGGCTTCGTTCAGCACCATCGACAACACAAAAGATCCATCCTACAATTTTATATTGACGATGGCGGTGAGAAGAGTTTTGAGCCTCTAAATTGTTACAATGTAAACGTGCTCTCGTCTGAAGCGCAAGTAATGACAAAGCAAATAGATGAGGTGCAGCGTTTAATCTGTATATTAACTACAACCACATTGTATCACAAGATCACTACACAAGAAGGGCTCTGCAGTACAACCTTCCGACTACAGGCCAATTTGTGTTCTACCAGCATTATCGAAGGCTCCAGTATATATATTTCATGTGCAGGTTACTAATTATTTAACAGCGGACTATCTTCTAGATGTATACCAATCACGTTTTCGCCAAAATCGCTGCACGATGATTGACCTAATAAAAGTGACCGACAAACTGGAAAAGGCTATGAACAAACAACAGGCAATTATTATGTACTATTTGGATTTAAGCAAAATACTTGACACTGTTTACTTCGACATTCTACTTTCTCAACTCTCTAGTCTAAAATTTTTCTTAAAGTGCTGTGTAGTGGTTCCACTCTTACCTCACATCCCGCTAGCAGTGTGTAGTGATTGGGACCAATAGATCACAATGGAAGAATGTATTATCAGGTAGCCTTCAAGGATCAGTGCTGGGTCTATTACTATTCTCGTTATATATTCATGTTTGTCAACATTTCTCTCCCACTTCTACGCAGATGACCTTCAGTTATACCCAACCGCTAGCCCAAGCGACAGCACCGTAGCATATAAATGCTGACCTGCTTGCCTCATCAAAGTGGGCACAAAATATCGGTTTGACATTAAATCCATCCAAAACGCAAGCGATCTTAGTCGCTCACAAGAGATTAATTAGCCAGTATTAGAGGGAATCTCTTACACCAAAAATCCTGAACGGCACAGTGATACCTTTCTCTTCTTCGGCAAAGAAATTAGGAATAATTATGGACCAACACCTAGACCGGACGAAGCACAGAAATTCAGTCTATAAGAGGGTGTCAGTGTCACTCCACTCTATACAGAGAAATTGTTTTCTCCTCAGCTGAAATAGCTCATGGGGACACTAATACTCCCCATACTATGGTGATAGTATTATTCAACGACTTTCCAACGAAAGCTCACGCAGGCTAGAATTGTCGATTAATGCTTATGTAAGATTCATTTGAGACGAACGCTTTTTCGACCACATTTCAAGCAGTTATCATAGCTTCTTGCTGCTAAGCGTAGAGATTATCATACTCTGTGCTTGGTCTATAGTTTTCTCAATCTGTGCACTCCCTCTTATTTAGCATCGACTTTAAATCTGTTATCTGAGCAGCAGAACAGAACTACCCGTTGCCAAGAAAGTATAATCCTTTCTGTACCATCGAACACTACTGCCATGTTTTCTAAATTTCTATCTACATCGTGAACAAGACTTTGGAACAAATCCTCCTCAAAATATGCGAAAAATCAGATCCCTTCCAAACTTCAAAAGACAACTAATGGCCCAACTACTATCACAATAGCCATCTCTCTGCGGCTTACTATGGTCAGTTCCCACTACCCCTCAAATATTCCCTTCCCCTCTGTTGGCAAAGTCTCCCTCTTTATTTTTCACTCTTTTCTAAGAGCCTCTGTCACTGTAATTTCTTTCTCTTTTTCTACCATTATCCCTTTACTTTCTTACAACACTAAATATTACTTCAAAAGTGTTAATCTATATTATTTTAAATGCCTTGTAATACTCTTATAACTATCACTATTTTTATTATTATTGTATATTTATTTTATTATTCATCTATTTTTTGTAATATCCTATGTATTTGTTGTTTACTGGTCAGATATAAGAGAGGGCCTTAAGACCCTAATTTGGTCAGGCTAAATAACCAATGAATAAGTAATAAATAAATAAAAATACTGCAAACGTACTTCTGTTAAATACTATATTCACTAAATATAGATGTGAAGACTATTTCCCTATAGGTTTTTTATGACACTACGCAAAATTAACAGAACTTATTGGTACATCCAATTAAAAATCAATGACAGCATTAAATCATAGAAATACTCAACTTATTTTATTCTACCGGGAAGAAAGCATTTTACATTCATGTTAATATTAAAGAGTTCATTTTATAAGTGACGAAAACTTATTCACACGATATATTTGGACATAATTAGTGAATCATATCTTACGTCGTTTTAATGTGTCAAACATTTTCGTGTTTTTTAGTGTTAACACTATTGTTAGTACTGCATCAAATATCAAAACTACGAAGTGCGGTGTTACATCAATAGGCACGTGGATACCTAATGTTACCTTCTGTCCCATAATTTTCCCCTCAGCACAGAAAACTCCCTGAAGAAATCCTTCTTAGATCTGCGCACAATACCAAGAATATATATTTTTTGTCCTTGTAAGTTCAATGGCGTATTCGCGTCTCTACTCTTAAAAAATGAACGAAACTTTTTTTACCGGCATGAAATAATTATCTTCACGAGTTATTGAAGGAAACCAGTCACAACAATCAAACATTTGATAAAGGGTAACAATGGTGGAAATTACTAAAAATGAGTATGAACCTCACAAAAATTTAACTCAATGAACAGTAAATCAAGCATTGAAGCAACACATTAAGGGATGCGAAAAATGTTTGGCTGGCACAGATGGAAAACGAGTGGAAGTCTATGCATTACTTCGCCTTTGATAACGTATAGATTGGGACCTCGCTAGTTACATTTCACGCGGTACAGACAAGCAGTCTTGCGAGCTGCTTTTGGACACATTCTCCGAAAACTGTCTTGAGCAGTTAAACCGGCAACCCACGCGCAATGGAAATATTCTAGGCCTTATAGCCACAAACAGGCCTGACCTTATTAACGATGTCTGTGTAGAGACAGGAATTAGTGATCATGATATCGTCATAGCGTCGATGGTGACCAAAGTTCATAAACCAATCAAGAAGGCTAGGAGCGTGTTTTTGTTGGGAAGAGCCGACAAGCAAATGTTACGATCGCACTTAGAAAATGAATGGGCATCGTTTAATTCCGGAACTATGGATGTAGGGGAATTGTGAACTAAATTTAAGTGCATTGTTAATAAAGTGTTAGAGAAATATGTGCCAGTAAAGACGATTAAGGATGGTAAAGATCCACCGTGGTATAATGATAATGTTAGAAAGCTGTTGAGAAAGCAAAGGCTGTTGCACTCTAGATTCAAAAAAGAACACGCAAATGATGACAGGCAAAAGTTAGTAGAGATTCGTGCGTCTATAAAAAGATCGATGCGTGAAGCATACAATAATTATCACAGCCATACCTTATCAAAAGATCTTTCTGAGAACCCGAAAAAATTCTGGTCCTATGTAAAATCGATAAGCGGGTCAAAGCCCACTGTCCAGTCACTAGATGATCATTCCGGGCAGTAATAGAAGAAAGCAAACGGAAAGCTGAAGTTCTAAATTTAACCTTTAAGAAATCTTTCACGCAGGAGGACTGCACAAATGTACCATCATTTGATCAACGTACTAATTCCGAAATGGGGGACATAGCAATAGGTATTTCCGGTGTAGAGAAGCAGCTGAGAGAGCTAAATACGAAAAAGTCTGCTGGTCCAGATGGAATACCAGTTCGGTTTTACAAAGACTATTCTGCGGCGTTGGCCCCCTACTCAGCTTGCATTTATAGCGAATCTTTAATTCAGCGCAAAGTTCCTAGTGATTGGAAAAAAGCGCAGGTGACTCCCGTGTATAAGAAAGGAAAGAGAACTGACCCATACAATTACAGGCCAATATCGTTGATATCAGTTTCATGTAGAATTTTGGAGCATATTCTCAGTTCGAATATAGTAAATTTTCTTGAAACGGAAAAGCTTCTTTCCATGAATTAGCACGGGTTTAGGAAACATCGTTCATGTGAAACTCAGCTTGCCCTTTTCTCACATGACATCTTGCGAGCCATGGACGAAGGGCAACAGGCGGATTGTGTTTTTCTCGACTTCAAAAAGGCGTTCGACGCGGTGCCACACTGCAGACTGCTAACGAAGGTACGAGCTTATGGAATAGGTTCACAGATTTGTGACTGGCTGGAAGACTTCCTAAGTAATAGAACGCAGTACGTTGTTCTCGACGGCGAGTGTTCATCAGAGACGAGTGTATCGTCAGGCGTGCCCCAGGGGAGTGTGATAGGACCGCTATTATTTTCTATCTATATAAATGATCTGATGGACAGAGTAAGTTGTAATTTGCGGCTATTTGCTGATGATGCTGTGGTGTATGGGAGGGTGTCGTCTGTAACTGACTGTAATAGCATACAGGATGACTTAGACAAAATTTCTAGTTGGTGCGAAGAATGGCAGCTAGCTCTCAATGTGGAAAAATGTAAGGTGATGCGCATGAATAGAAAAAACAATCCCATAATGTTCGAATACATCATTAGTAGTGTGCTTCTTGATGCTGTTGCGTCGTTCAAATATCTAGGCGTAACATTGCAGAGCGATATGAAATGGAACGAGCATGTAAGGACAGTTGTGAGTAAGGCGGACAGCCGACTTCGGTTTATTGGAAGAATTTTGGGAAGATGTACTTCACCTCTAAAGGAGACCGCGTATAAAACGCTTGTACGACCACGTCTTGAGTATTGCTCAAGTATTTGGGACCCGCAGCAAATCGGTTTGAAGGAAGACATAGAGGCGGTTCAGAGGCGAGCAGCTAGATTTGTTACCGGTAGGTTCGACCAATGCGCGAGTGTCACGGAAATGCTCCGGCAACTCAATTGGGGATCGATGGAAGAAAGACGACGTTCTTTTCGTGAATTTCTGTTAAGTAAATTTAGAGCGCCGGAATTTGAAGCTGAGTGTAGAACGATCTTGCTGCCGCCTACTTACATTTCGCGTAAAGATCACAAAGACAAGATAAGACAAATTAGGGCTCGTACGGAGGCATATAGGCATTCTTTTTTTCCTCGTTCAATTTGGGAGTGGAATAGGAAAGGAAATGCCTAGCAGTGATACAGTGTACCCTCCGCCACGCACCTTACGGTGAATTGCGGAGTATGTATGTAGATGTAGATGTAGATAACGCTATCTGTCTTTTAAGTAGAAGTTGACAATGTTTGTGGATCCACTTAACTGTATGTGATATCTTTACTCAAATGAGGTGGCTGACAGAAAGAGCTCACCACTGACGGTGAAATGTCATCTTAATGAAACTAACGACTGAAGCTGCAAATACTTTTTTCACCCATAAGATCCCGCTGTCTGCAGGATGCTGCTACAACGCACCTTCAGGCTGTCTCAACTTGTCGAGTGCTGGTTCGTCATAGGCGGTTAGGACCAAAATTGAACTCTGTTCCAAGCCGATCGGAGTCTGAATACACAACCGCATTCCTGGTCCTACGGAACCAGAATTGCAAATAGTCTCTCACTAGCGGCCTGGATAAAGGCCTCTCTCTGTCTCACCTGATATTCTCTATCGAAATCACGACTCGTGGAGCAGTCTGAAAACTATATGAAACTCGTGTTTGTCCAGAGTATACAACGTTAAAATACAAAGGATTTTATGACATAGGCTACTAGCGGGCATTGGATTCAATCAATCGATCTCCTGCTTACTAGACATTCGCGCTAACTATTACGTCACGTGGACCCAATGATCGCGACGACTGCGCAGACTGTACTTGCATGCCTCTCACTAGACATATTTTCAACTTTTCCACACCCTGCTGACGTAGCACGCCTGTCCAATTTACTCATTATTCATCATTTCGATGTTTTCCATAAGAATTCGAGTCTAGTGTACATTTTCACTGAAGAATAGATCACTGGTCGTCTTTGCCTTAATTAAATATTTGAACTTACGGGACTGCAGGTTGGAAACACCTTCGACAACTGCTGATATTGCACTAGGTGCACACCCTGTCATTTTCAAGGCACAGATGTGGCAAGACGGCACTGTGTAAGTCAGAGCCTTAAAGAAAAATAAATATGTCTTTTTTTTTTTTTTTTTTTTTTTTTTTTTTTTTTTTTTTTTTTTTACGAGAGTGGTGTTACAAAAGACCCTGAATCTTTTGGCCCAACAGTTTCCATCTGGAAATGCCAAGCTGTTTCGTCGTACCTTAACGACAACGTACTTTTAGTACCGTAACGGATGACATGACGGATAACACAGCAAAGGAATCTCCACTGTCGAGAATTTGTTCATGGTGCAATTTGAGGAGCAAGCTCCGAGCTCAGCGAGGTTGCGTCCATCTTGCTTCCTACTTTATGTCGATGATCCGTTCCTGATATGGCTCCATGGCAAGAATATACAGCAGCAGTTGTCGACCACGTGAACACTGACCAACCCAACATAAAATTTACTGTCGAGGTCGAGAAAGGTAGTAATGATTTAATCGATCGGAAGGCAGGAAATTTACGCACACTGAACGATACTCGAACTCTAACAGTTTTCTTTATCCTGTACAGAAGAAAGTGGTCCTAAACACGCTAGTGCACAGGGCGAAGGTTATATCTAACGACGACCATTCATAGACTGAATTTCACCATTTGAAGCGCGTATTCAATGAAAATGGTTACAGCAATGGAGAAATTTGTCAAAGCTTTCAGGTACGACCAAGGAAAGACACCTCGTGAAGCAGCGCACAAGGCCAAGCCAGCTTGCATTCCTTCCATACTGTGGAGAAACGACTTGCTAGATAGGGCGTGCTGAAGAGGCACTGACACCAGTGGTCCGGCGTTCCTACAAGATACGAAATAAGTTACGACCCATTAAAGATGAAATAGATATGTGCTTTCAAGGCGTGTATGGTGACCCCAGTGAGTATGGTAGCATTTACATAGGACAAACTATTCACACTGTTGCTGAGAGTTGTGCAGAACACACACGACACATTCAACAAAGATAACTTGGATGAAGATTGCCTGAAAGTGGCATTATAATATAGATTGATCAGACCAAAATTTAGGCTCAAACATCATCGTATTGGGATACTATTGTAAAAGAAGCGGATGAAATAAGAATGAACAGCAACAATTGTAACACTACTGGGGGTGCACACTTAACAAGGCATTGGGTTTGGGTTTTGAACATAGAGAGGAACTGGAGGTTTGGCACTTGTTGGGAGAAGGAAGCGACAGTGTCAAATGTGGCTCTGACCCAGCATGCCAGGTGACGTCACTCTACCGCAGCGAGACGGGTCTGGCTACTTTGCCTTCCGCGCACGCACTCTTCGGCCCTCTGGAAGGCTCCAGACGCTGCTGTTGCAGATATATAAGCAGAACACCAAGACATCCCGGGCCCCTCTGCTGGTGTACTTCAGGTTTTGTCTTTCCATCACTCCTTTATATCCTCTATAGTGCAAACATTTTCAAACCACCACCCCCAACCTACACCCTAAATTATACTGACGACACCGTCTATGTAGCCACTGTGAGAATGAAGGTCGGGGTGAGAGTTTAAAATAGAGAAAGTTTAATTTTTAAAACTCACAACCACCAGCTGCGAACCAAATTCCTAAACATGCAAAATCACTGGAACTGTGATTGCGACTGTTTGACTCGTTTTCTAGGGGATGATATCACACGTTCACAGCTTTCCTTCCCTGCATATGATTAACAAAACAAATTCATAATAAAATCAAGTTCATGAGAGAAAAGGGTGTACTAACTACTATTTTTGAAAACACGTGAAAGTTCACTTTATGTTGTTTATTTCACAATATTAGAACCCTGTGGCTGATACGTCTGTACCTCGACACATTTATCAAATAAAGTTATAGCTCGTGAGCCCCCAGACAAAAATGAATATTTGTCGAAAATTGTTTTCACACCATGTGGCTGTGTCAAACACCGTTTATGTTCGTGCCTATGCGACGACACGTGTTACATTAACAAATCACAGTCACTTTAATTCAATGCGATGCACACCTTGTTCCACCGGCTAAATATTCACAACATACAGTAGCACTCGATTCAACTTGGTGCAGTCTACGACGAGCAACCACACGTGGCGATTGCCACACACAAATCTATCGTCTCCACCTGGAGATACACATGCCGACTGCTGCAGAGCGACGCCGCCCGGCCAGCTACCCCACGTGCTCCCGCATCGTCACTTCCTGCCCACGCGCGCGCGCCAAAAGCTCAACTGCCGGGTTTTTTCCCTATGTCATTAGGTTCCCCATGTGAGCTGTTCTAACCGATTTGCCAACGTACAGCGCTCAGCCAATACATTTCTAAAACTTTACTTAAAATCAAAATATTACACTACACATTAAACAAATATCTTCTTACGTTTTTATATTAGTATAAACATCCTTTGTACTATTTATTATAATCGTGCAATTTCTTATATCACAGATAAGTGATTTAACTGAATATTTCAAGGTAAAATACACAAGATTAATTGAAAATAAAATGAGAAATAGTTAATATATTATTTTTATAAACAAACATTGCCATGCTAGTTGTGTAACTGTCTTGTCTTTGTTGGTAATTTATTACTTTTCATTGTCAATTAAACATATAACGCCAGATGTGACTATATCAGCTAATGTCTTGTTTATTTATCAACAGGCTATTTTGTAATGAGGGCCTTAAAGGTTCCTAACTGCATCGTATTACTTCAAATACCAGTAGTATTAGAATATTTTATTTCACGCAGTGCACTGCACTGTGCCTGGCACTCGCCATTGTCCCTCTCTCCCCTCACCAGAAACGAACTGGAAAATCCTAAGCTGGAACAAGCCACCAACGTCGGCCTGCTCGCTGGCCTCCCGTCAGCTACAAGTACACAGCAAATCTCAACGTGGAGAATTTCTACCTATGGACTGACTATAAATGTTGTCACCCAACTGTGTACATACGTTGCTACCATAATTAATAAGATTAAAATTGTGTAACATTTAGTGCATTGGCATGGTCAATGTTTGCAGTCAACTTCATACTGTTTAATTATCAAATGCTATTAATTACCAATATTTCTATTGGGTGGTAATCTTACACCACTCACCGCACCCTTCAGTTCTCTCATACGTCCCCTGCGGCAATTGAAAATCTTGGTCGAGTGATGCACTTGGAAACTCCAAATGAACCCACAGAAAAGCCAAGCCATCATCTTTGGGTGTACCACTCAGTTTCCAACGACCGGAATTCCACCTCTCTATCTACAACCAACCCATCCCTCCAACATAGTGAAATATCTAGCACTAACTCTCGACAGAAACCTGACATGGCATGCACACCTCGTTATCTTTCAACGTAAAGCACGCAACCGACACAATGTCATTACTCACATACCGCACCTAGTGTCTAGATCCCTCTAACATTATTCTCACCTATAAAACCCTCATCCGTTCCATCCTCACTTATGCCAGAAAGGCCTAGATATCCATTCTCCTAAATTCTGCAGGTCCTTCGAAATCCTGGAAAGACAGGTACTCCGTCTCATCTTCCACATGGGCCAACCTTCTGCAAATCTCTTCCTGTACCAACTAACCCATTTTCCACATCTTATTATCTTTCTAGAAGACCGTCGAATACGGTATATCAATCGCAAAACCCAGTCCTAGCACCTAATTTCCCACTCATTAAACACCAATCCAGGCACCATACTGCGCCACTATATCCATATTCCATCTTTCAGGTGCCTTAATGCTCTATCTATCCTTCCTTCCGGAATTTCATCCACCTCCCACTGCCCAACAATGAAATACGTTCCAAGATACACCATTCTCTCCAGCCCTAATCCTAACGTTCTATCTCGTGCCATCCTTATTTAATTCCTTCCCTTTTCCTTCAGCTTGATAGCTTTTAATCGCTACCTGCAGTTTTACAGGGCCCCATAGTTATAACCTCCATGTTCATCATAACCATAATCACACTATCACACCATGCCACCGCCAGGTTTTATTCGCTACCAGCCCGTCCTTCTTTGTGCTGAACTAAAATAACGATTTAAAAAAAAAAAAAAAAAAAAAAAAAAAAAAAAAAAAAAAAAAAAAAAAAGCCCGGGTAATTTAACTTCTGATAACGCTGGCGGAGTTTACTGTTGACAGCTCGAGAATTTATTTCGATGTCTATATGCTAATAAGGCTTGATTTAAATATAAAACCTTGGTTTTTATACGATTCCGGAAATGTACGCCACGTCCCCCCCCCCCCCCCCACACACACACTCACACACACTAAATACTAAGGACATCATACAACCAAAGATGCAATGATAAAAATAATCGATAAACCATTAACATAATGTTGAGTTTTAGATTTTTTAGTAAAATGAAGTGAGCAGAATTCCAAGTAATATTTCAGAAAAAAACTCGATCCCTATAGATAAGGTCATTTAGTAATTAATTTCAGCTTCTTCTTACAAGGAGGTCACATGGGTATCGGATTTAGAATTATTTTTATATTTATGATACATGACGTTCATAACTTAAATAACAATCATCCAAGGCCATTCGACGCTACTCTCAAAAATTCTCGAGAAAATCGACTTTGAAGTTTTGCCAGTACATGGAAGTACCAATAATTAAAGGAGTGGCAGCATTTGTCGGTGTAGCTCAGATAGTAGCGTTGTGGCCTCGCAGTCATGGAGTCTGTGGTTCCAATTCCGTGATGACTGATTTTTTTTCTTTGTGTTCAAATTGTTATATAAAATATGTTGGGATCTCTAATTCCACGTGCCATTTTTTGTTTATGTGTATGTAGACGAGCTGAACACCTTCTCGTCACCTAAAACGATGGTTGAGTAGCTTAGATGCTTGGAAAGCCTTTAGTAGCTATGGGGATGACTTTCCAAAAACAGCGTCGTAGCTCTTCACAAATTGAATAATTAAAGACTACCGTCGTCAACTAAGAGTGAAGCCAACACTGTAAAAATGGTTTTGATTGAAACCACATTATTAACAACCATGTATGAAACACTGAAAATTACGAATAAACAAAAATATATGCATTTTTCGTAAAAAATACTATTAAATCTTAAAATTGTGTGAGTATTCGAACACAAAAGAATGTGCCACGGCGAGATTCGAGCCACTGACCCTATGGTTGCAAGACCAAAAAGCTACCAGCTGAGCTACAGCGACAGACTGTGCCATTATTTTAATTATTGGTCCTTACATCTAATTGCAAAATTTCAAACTCGAGTTTCTCGAGAATATTTGAGAGTTGCGTTGAATGGCTTTGGCTGATTGTTATTTGAGTTCTGAACTTCACGTACCATAAATATCAAAAAAAAAAAAAATAAAAATCCGATACCCATGTGGTCTCCTTGTTAGAATCAATATCCCAATAATTGAAGGCGCTTGCCATGACTGGTGCGAAGACAATGTTCTGCAATAACATACTGCTCGGCCGTTATAAGCGTATGTGTCACTGCTGCTCAGCACACCGGTCTTCTACAATCTTGATGGTCTAACTACTTAGATAATATGAAAAACTGCAAGGAGTACGATAGATATCCGCCTTCTACAAGCCAAAAACATCTTTTACGGATTCTGAAAGAGACGTAAAATTAGAAGTGGTCTAAATATACACTTCACATCATAGTTGCAGAAAATACCACCAATTTTTTGAATAAGCATAAGCCAAAAAGGCTGTAAACTTTCGTGACACCTCATTATCCTTATCTTTCACCTGGTTCACGGTTGGATGATAGCGCTTATAGATAGATACAAAAATGTACAAATCGTAGTGTTTAATTATAAATCTCTTTAAACAACACGCCAGGTAACGTATACTGTGAGAAATAACTAATGAAACATCAGTGACTTGTCTCAAAAAGATCATATAATACAGTATTTGGAAATCAGTATTTACTGATATTTCATTGTATAAAACAGTGCCCTAATAATAATAAAACGGAATCTGTAACTGACAAAAATCTATTAAACAATTTAATCTGCATAGAAAAGTTGAGGTAACTACATATGAGGTATATCAAACGGGTTAAAGATTACTTACATTTGGAGATGACAACTATCGTTCCAGATTTAATCGACGATATCCGCACAGACATAGTGCTGGAGAAAAATATGTTAATTTCGAATATCTGAGGATCCAGTTTCCTCATAATTGTTACAAAGTACGCAATGTTGTGTATATTCTGAACGAATTTACTGGGTAGTTTGTTAACGAATTTGCTGGATAGACACACAACTGCATTGAAATGCTATACGGTCAAAGACACGGTGACTGCATGCCTTTGTTTTACTTTAATTACATCGTTACGAATGGATCTAGGAATCCTGTGACGTTCAGAGTGTATTATGTATGGTTTTTAGAGTGACATCAGTGTCTCGACCGTGTTTTGTAGCCTTAGATGCCAGTCGACATAACAACGGCTCTATCGTGTAAAAAACGTCAGCGCAAATCACAATCTCACTACGTTAAGAGAAATATCATTCTCAGTCCTGTCCAACTGATGTTTTTGATCAGAAAATTTTACATAAGATAACTTTTATAACTAAGACATGTTGTCCTGGATTTGAACAATTATGTGTTATTTTCTTTATGTTTTGATTACTACTGCAATGAGTGTCTCGCGAAAATTAAGTCTTCCGTGTAGTCATCTTACCTTTTGTTTCTACAAGAAAATATGTTTTTTGTCAGGTGAATCTGAGGAATTTCGAGATTTTTCTCTTTCGTGAAAAGATGTAGTTCTTGAGCCAATATCCCAATCGTCGGAAATTTGGGCGAAATGTTGTCCATTGAGGGAATTCTCCTTTTCATTATTTTCTGTACCGATGCTAATGGGAACAGTACCGTGCTTTTTACTCAATGTTTGTCTGAATATCAAGTTTTTATCCGACAAAATATAACACTTACATTGAATTATGTTGTGTCTACCGCTCTCAAGTGATGTCAACGGAACATTGAAGGTTTTAACTTCAGGGCTATTTACTTCTGCCGAAGAATAATTTGATTTATAGCTACAGTGAAGTAGACACGAAAGTAACATCCGGGCGGTAAGACCTTCATCCGATCGTAACCGGGCAACAAATCGAGTAAAACGTAGCTGGGAATGAATCTTATCTGCCGGATCGGGTATAAACTAGAAACCAGATGTTTTTTATAGGCAGTTAGTAATTGCGTAAGCACATCCTCTTCAAGTTGTACTGCGAATGCTGAAAGTGTGTAAACATTTCGTCCTGTACATGCATCCAAATGCCACACTGATTGACAGCGCGTAGAGAGCGATAAAATCTTGTAAAATGTGAAACATATCCACTGAATGTGTGGTAGTGTTCCATTTTGATTTAGTCATTAACCTAAAGTGTTTCTGCATCATTAATGTTATCTATTTGTGTGTTAATTATTTTATTCTTTTTATTACTGATCTATGCCCCATGTTTATATATGTTTACACCTGTGTGATTGAACTTGTGTGTCCGTATGAATGTGGAATTTTGCTTTTAATATTGACTGACTGCCGCGCAATGGCTTACAGTCGCCGCCTTGCGCTTTAGGTCTCGTTTTGTTGTAGTTAAGAAAACATGGCTTCGTTTGTCGTCTGTGCTGGCGTCTGCTGGCTGGCCAGAGACAAGCTTACTTGGCAAGATGGCGAGGTGGCCATGTTCTTAGTGTCGTACCAACGTTATCTTGGATAAAAGAAGTGACAGGAGACCTCTCTGGGAGTGGTTGTAGAGGGAATTGTCTTCGCCAGGTAGCGAGGGTTGGTAAACAGTAGGCTCTGAACGCACTCTGCGTCGTTTTTAGCGCGCTGTATATCCGATGTGTGGTGGGAGAAGGATTTTCCCATGGCCTTAGGGCTTCACTCTTGCTGCGACAATGGAAGTAAGTACTTCGCCGAATCATTCTGAGGGGAAGGCATGCTGTTGGAACTTTGCTTTCTTTGTGATCAGGCAGTCTTGATTTTTCAGTGATAGTTTTCTTGAGTATTTCTTTCGCTATGTGAGGCGAAGTGTTTCTTAATTTACAGAACTCGAGTACTACAGTGTGAATTTAGTATTTGCATTTTCGTTCTGGTGATGATTTTGTGTTCGGATTTTCACAAGTTAGAATACACGTGTGGCCTTCAGCCTTTGTGTAAGCTGAGTATGTTTGAATTTCCTTGCAATTTTCAACTAACTTTTCGCGTCTGTATCCGTGAGTATGCTAAATATTTCACAGATTTTCTAGTTTGATTCCGTCTTTCCTGTCTTCTATGACCGATTGCACCACGCGCTTTCATAACAGTCGTTACTTTGGCCTTCAGCCTTGCTTTTATTAATACTAGCTTTCTTCTATATGAATTCTCGCATGTGCTTTACTTGCTCATTCTAAATTAATTTCTGTTTGTAAATGCTATGAAATTCGGCGTGGTCGCACACTGTGTGGTACTTAAGAAAAGTGAGGCGCTGCCTCCTTGAACATGAGTTCGTTTGGTGTATAGTGTTCTTAAATTTGTGATCAAGACACCCGCCATCTCGTCAATAACCCCTGCCAATGCTTCATTACGCCGCTGCTCTCAAGTTTTGCCATACTGTAATGTACCGCAAGCATTATGCATGTGTCTGTGAATGAATGAATGTGCTTTCAGCTACCCTTTGTGTATTTGCAAATTTCCTCCCATGCAACCCCCGTATTCATAAAGGGCAGAAACCATTTCACTACGGCCAGTAATTTTATGATTTAATTCACTATTGTACAAGGTGTGTGCTTAATTTGGTCTCCCCACATTGATTTGCTTGTTCATTATACTGAATAGATTATGAGTTTAAAGTATCAAACTTCTGCCTTATGATTTCATGCTTCCCATCCCATGTTTAACCATCCATTCATCTATTTGTTAACATTAATTTTGCGTTTGTTAAAACGTTGGCTGCTCGCTTAAGGTGTGAGCAGTTAGATAAATTTCTGTTGCGCAAGTACTGCGGCCACTCGTAAAGTAATTTAGAGCAGCAGTGAGCGTTTTAACTTACATTTGCAGATCTCAACTGCCCGAGATCTCGCTTAGAAAACATAACAGGCTACTTTCAAATGTTAGGTTCAACAACAATCGTGACCATATGTTTTCATAATCAGTAGTTGCACTGACATCAAAAATTGAATTGATACTATTTGAAACCACTCCCATGAACCACAGACATTGCCGAGGTGGGGTGGCTTGCGTGCCTCAACGATACAGATAGCCGTACCGTAGGTGCAACCACAGCGGAGGGGTATCTGTGGAGAGGCCAGACAAACGTGTGGTTCCTGAAGAGGGGCAGCAGCCTTGTCAGTTGTTACAGGGGCAACAGTCTGGATGATTGACTGAGCTGGCCTTGTAACATCAGCTAATGTGGCTTTGCCACACAGCTACTGCGAACGGCTGAAAGCAAGGGGAAACTACAGCCGTTATTTTTCCCGAGGACATGCAGCTCTACTGTATGAACATATGATGATGGCATCCTCTCGGGTAAAATATTCCGGAGGTAAAATAGTCCCCCATTCGGATCTCCGGGCGGGGACTACTCAGGAGGATGTGATCATCAGGAAAGACAATACTGGCATTCTACGGGTCGGAGCGTGGAATGTTAGATCCCTTAATCGAGTAGGAAAATTCGAAAATTTAAAAAGGGAAATGGATAGGTTGAAGTTAGATATAGTGAGGATTAGTGAAGTTCGGTGGCAGGATGAACAGGATTTCTGGTCAGGCGAGTACAGGATTATAAATACAAAATCAATTGGGGGTATCACAGGAGTAGGATTGATAATGAATAAGAAAATAGGAATGCGGGTAAACTACTATGACCAACACAGTGATCGCATTATCATTGTCAAGATAGATATGAAGCCAACACCGACAACAATAGTACAGGTTTATATGCCAACTAGCTCTGCCGATGATGAGGAAATCGAAGAAATATATGAGGAGCTATAGGAAATTATTCAGACAATTAAGGGAGAGGAAAACTTAATTGTTATGGGAGACTGGAATTCGGTAGTAGGACAAGGAAGGGAAGGGAAGATAGTAGATGAATATGGTCTGGGCAAAAGGAATGAAAGAGGAAGCCGCCTGGTAGAATTTTGCACAGAACATAATTTAGTTATAACAAACACCTGGTTCAAGAATCACAAAAGAAGGCTGTATACGTGGAAGAGACCAGGAGACACCGGAAGATACCAGATAGATTTTATAATGGTAAGACGTAGATTTCGGAATCAGGTTCTACAGTGTAAGACATACCCAGGGGCAGATATAGACTCTGACGATAACTTGTTGGTTATGAACTGTAGGATGAAACTAAAGAAACTACAAAAAGGTAGGAAATTAAGGAGATGGGACCTGGATAAATTGAAGGAACCTGAGGTTCTTAAGAATTTCAGAGGGAGCTTTAGGCAACAATTGACAGAAACGGGGGAAAATAAAACAGTAGAGGAGGAGTGGGTAAAATTGAGAGATGAAATAGTGAAGGTAGCAGAGGACAAAATAGGTAGGAAGGAAAGACCTACAAAAAATCCTTGGATATCACAGGATATACTAAATTTAATCGATGAAAGGAGAAAATATAAAAATGCAGTAAATGATACAGGCAAAATGGAGTACAGACGACTAAGAAATGAGATTGACAGAAAGTGCAAAATGGCTAAGCAGGAGTGGCTAGAAGGCAAATGCAAGGATGTAGAATAATGTATAAATAGGGAAAAAATAGATACAGCCCACAGGAAAATAAAAGAAACATTTAGAGATAAGAAAAACAGCTCTATGAATATCAAGGACACTGATGGAAAACCAGTTCTCAGCAAAGAAGGGAAAGCTGAAAGGTGGAAAGAGTATATAGAGGGGCTCTACAAAGGAAATGAACTTCGAGACAATATTGTAGGAAGGGAAGAGGATGTAGATGAAGATGAAATAGGAGATACTGTACTGAGAGAAGAATTTGACAGAGCCCTGATAGACCTAAGTCGAAACAAGGCCCCTGGAGTAGATGATATTCCCTCAGAGCTACTGAAGTCTCTGGGAGAACCAGCCATGACAAAATTGTTTCACCTGGTGTGTAAGATGTATGAGACAGGTGAAGTACCCTCAGACTTTAAGAAAAATGTTATAATCCCCATCCCTAAGAAAGCAGGTGCAGACAGGTGTGAAAACTACAGAACCATCAGTTTAATAAGTCATGGCTGCAAAATATTAACGCGAATTATATACAGAAGGATGGAAAAGCTGGTAGAAGCCGACCTCGGGGAAGATCAGTTTGGGTTCAGTTGGAACGTAGGAACTCGGGAGGCAATACTCAATTTACGGCTTATCCTAGAAGATAGATTAAGAAAAGGCAAACCTACATTTCTAGCTTTTGAAGATTTGGAGAAGGCTTTTGACAATGTTGATTGGAATAAACTCTTTCAAGTTCTGAAGCAAGCAGGAGTAAAATATAGGGAACGTAAGTTTATTTACAACTTGTACAAAAACCAGACAGCGGTTGTCAGAGTTGAAGGGCATGAAAGGGATGCAGTGGTTGGAAAGGGAGTAAGACAGGGTTGTAGTCTTTCTCCATTGTTGTTCAATTTGTACATTGAGCAAGCTATATAGGAAAGCAAGGAGAAATTTGGAGAAGGAATTAAAGTTGGGGGGGGAAGAATTAAAAACATTGCGTTTTGCCGACGACATAGTAATTCTGTCAGATGCAGCAAATGACCTGGAAGAGCAATTGAACGGAATGGACAGTGTGCTGAAAGGTGCATATAAGATGAACATTAACAAGAGCAAAACTAGGGTAATGGAGTGCAGTGTAAGAAAATCAGGTGATGCTGAAGGAATTAGATTGGGAAACGAAGCAATAAAGGAGGTAGATGAGTTTTGTTACTTGGGCAGTAAAATAACAAATGATGGGCGCAGTACAGAGGATATAAAATGCAGAATGGCAATGGGTAGAAAAGCGTTCTTGAAAAAGAGAACTTTGTTAACATCGAATATTGATTTAAACCTAAGGAAGTCCTTTCTGAAGGCATTTGTATGGAGTGTTGCCTTGTATGGGAGTGAGACATGGACGATAAACAGTGCGGACAAGAAGAGGATTGAGGCTTTTGAAATATGGTGCTACAGAAGAATGCTGAAGATTAGGTGGGTGGATCGCGAAACTAATGAGGAGGTACTGAACAGAATTGGGGAGAAAAGAAATTTCTGGCATACCTTGACTAAAAGAAGGGATAGATTGGTAGGACACATTCTTAGACATCAAGGAATTGTGAATTTAGCGTTGGAGGGAAGTGTGTGGGGAAAAATCGCAGGGGAAGACCAAGAGATGGATACAGTAAACAGATTCAGACAGATGTAGGTTGCCGTTCTTATGTGGAGATGAAGAGGCTTGCTCAGGATAGGGTATTGTGGAGAGCTGCATCAAACCAGTCTCCGGACTGAAGACCACAAAAACAACAACAACTACTATTTGAAAACAAAATTATTTCAAGCATAAGACATACTGAAAAACCTTCTTGTTTAAGTGATGACTAGCATGTACTTTTCGAAAGTTAAAGCTGTTACATTCTGCTGTAGCTATACCACGAATCGTAAATATCGACGTGAATCAATGATTCTTCTTAAACTACCGTTAGCTACCTTTGAACGTTGTTTTTAGCAATCAAGAATAAGGTTTCAGGTGTCTATGCGTAATTTTAAGGTGTTCTGATGGTTCATATTACTCACACTGAAATTTAATCTCTATCTTAATAACATCAAGCAATTCTCGTGTTTTCATGAATTAATCTACGTATATTTTATTGAGCTGCAAAAGTATACGATAAAAACTGTGCTGATTATTATCAGAATTCCATTCTCGCACTTAATGACAGATGATATAAGATTTCTCCCATACGAAACGAGGACGAATTCATTAAAGAGTGAATCTCTATAGGAAGAACGCTGTAACAGAATGACGTATAGAAACAACTTTCCCACTTCAGTGCTGCAGTTAATCATTGTTTGTCAAAGTTTTTAACAAAAGTTAACATTTTTATGTGAAACAATATTCAAAATCAATAGTCCCTCCAATGAAATTAAAAATTATCAAATCACGCATCAATATACTACAAGGTGTGTCTGAAAAGTTTGGTGAATAGTCCAATAATTTACAAACCACGATGGTGAGGATGAGGTGTCTGCGCATACACATTGAGGTACATGTCAACAAGCGTCCCCTATCGTGCAAAACACTGCAGTGAAGTAGTGGTACACGCTGCGACCCAGCTAACAGCGTCAGTGTGAGAACTCGTATCATTGCTATATGGAGTGCAAAACAGAGAAACACTTTAACTTGAGATATTAGTGGGATATTAGTGCAAGTGTATGGTGTTGAAGCGGCGAGTAAAAAGTGTGTATCTGACAAGGAGACCACATGGGTATCGGATTTTAGAATTTCTTGTTATTTATGGTACGTGAAGTTCAGAACGTAAATTTAACAATCAGCCAAAGGCATTCGACGCAACTCTCAAAATTTCTCAAGAAAATCGACTTTGAAGTTTTACCATTACACATAAGTACTACTGATTAAAGCAGTTGTAGCATCTATCGGTGTAGCTCCGGTGTCATTAGAGTGACAGCTGCGATGCTGGTCGGACGTGTGGCGGCTGCTCGACGTCCGGACGTAAACAACGGCTGTGTCGTTGTGAGTAAGGTTCGTTTGAACTGCTATCTTCATTTGTAGCTATGTTTTCCAACTATAATAAGACAGAATGAGTGCGATGAGTGTTCTGGGGAAAGACACGATCAAATTTTCTTTCGAAAGAAATTTTGTTACACCAAAAGCTTTTGAAATCAGGAGGTGGTTCATGGAGAAATTTCAGATGACCGGTAACGAAGTAGAGGGTGTTGACTTATGCTTTGTGATGAATTCTGTATATTTGAAGATGATAAACCCAGGATTATGTTGCTCAATTGTTGATAAATGTGGCGGTGTCGCTAAATTTAAAAAAAATTGTTCAAATGTTTGAAATCTTATGGGACCAAACTACGTTGGTCATCAGTCCCTAGCCTTACAAACTAGTTAAACTAACCTAAGGACACACTTACAAACTATTTATGAACTACCTTACACTAAAGACAGCACACACATCCATGCCCGAGGGAGGATTCGAACCTCCGATGCGGGAGGCCGCGCGATCCGTAACATGGCGCTCCACACCGCTCGGCTACTCCCGCGCGGCCGCTAAATTTAACCATTCCGATGGTTCAGTTAGCGAAGTTTTAGTGTCACATGCCGGAGTACGTATTCGAACTGTTCGTGTTTTTGAGCTGCCTTTCGAGGTCCCAGCTCAAAATGTTCAAATGTTTGTATAGTCTATGGGACTTAACTACGGGGTCATCAGTCCCTAAACTTACAAACTACTTATGAACTACTTACGAACTAGGACGGCACAAATATCCATGCCCGAGGGGAGATTCGAACCCCCGACCGTAGCGCCCCTGCAGACCGTGACTGGAGCGCCTTAGTCCCCCTTTTTTTTTTTTTTTTTTGGTAGGCCGTTCCTGCCGGTACTGCAATGTTAGGCCAACCCGTGACAGAGGTAGTGCAAGCACTTAGCACTCCGTCATGATCCAAAAATGAGTTTAATATTCTGGTCCTGCGATGCAGGACGTATCAGATATTAAGCTGATAAGAACAGATACTACACTTTGATCTTAGCCAAAAGGCCGAGAAGCGATGTCCCCTCGGCCACCGCGGCCGGTAGGTCCCAGCTGAAGAAATAAACAAAGTTCTGAGGCCATAAGGTAGAATCTAGTATAACTAATATAGCTGAGAAATGGTACTTAACGGTGTTCAACAAATCAAGATTGAATTACAGAGGCCGGCCGCGGTGGCTGAGGGGACTGAGGCGCTCCAGTCACGGTCTGCACGGCCACTACGGTCGGGGGTTCGAATCCCCCCTCGGGCATGGATATTTGTGCCGTCATTAGTCTTAGCTAGTTCATAAGTAGTTTGTAAGCTTAGGGACTGATGACCCCGTAGTTAAGTCCCATAAGTTCTACAAACATTTGCAACATTTGAATTACAGAGGCATATTCCTTCATATATAAATGTATGCGGATATCGTGGCATTGTCATATATGACGGTCAGCCTAAGACTTGAGTCTTGTGTAACTCCACCGAGCACGTGAGGAACGAGTGTGCAAGAGGCGACCGGCGCAGTTGCCGCACGCGGAACGGCGTCAGCCTCAAGCTGACGTACGCGGGCGCCGTCTACCCCAGCGGCCCAACTGAGGCGTCGACAGCAGTGCAGGCGTCACTCGCCGAAGCTCTGCCGCCACCCGGAAACAACACGGGGCAGCGAGCCACCGATGACGTCAGGGTAGCAGACGCGAGGCCAACGAGAAAGACAGGCCCAGCGCAGTCGTCATGCCACGTAACTAAGGCAACTACGAGCCGACGCGATCGCTAGCTCAGTGGCTGCCCGCTATGACGCAGTGGGCAGTGCGCCAGCGGCCGGTCAATCGGCTAGCGATCGCGCCGGCTCGGAAATACCTTGCTTATGTGGTATGACGACTGCGCTGGAGCCTGTCTTTCTCGTTGGCCTCGAGAAGACGAGAGCCCAGCAATTGAATCGCCGAGAGTAACATCTGCTGAGTCCGAAAATCCACCCATTGTACAGACGATAACGCAGTATACCACAGGATCCGAAATTGCACAGGTCTCCAGTTCCTTAACAGGAAGGGGATCCGATTTCCGTCCAAATACCTATGGAAACTGAAGCGCACCCGGACTGTCACACTAGTGTCAATGAGGATGTAACTTTGAACAAAATGCAAACAGCAGGGGATGAAATTTCTCCTGGGGACACACAACTCAGTGGACATAAAACTGATCAAAGGAAAAGTCTAGAAACTAGACATTTACAAGGGGAAGGGACGAACATTGGAACGCAACAGGAGGTCCAGAACAGACACACGGAGAGGAAGCAAGATTGGAAACCTTCCGAGAAATCTTCCGCTGATTCCAATGAGATATCGCCAAATTTGTCTCCAGTGGGTTCCCCATAAAGGAAGACAAACAAAAAACGTCGTCGTCGGCCGCGGTGGCCGAGCGCTCTGTGGCGCGCCAGTCACAGTCTGTGCGGCCACTACGGTCGGGGGTTCGAATCCCCCCTCAGGCATGGATATTTGTGCCGCTCTTTCTGTTAGCTAGTTCATAAGTAGTTTGTAAGTTTAGGGACTGATGACCCCGTAGTTAAGTCCCATAACCTCTACAAACATTTGAACACTTTTTGCAGTCATCAGACGTGTTTTCCAGGGCGCAATATCTTAAAGACCGTCAGTGAATACAGGGACATTGTTTCAGTTTTTGCCAACACGGTAGAACACGGAGGACTTGGTTTTATCATTTTGCAAAATCTTTTGACCTTGACTTACACGGGGCTAAACGACTAAAATGTTAAATTACTGTATGGTGACGAATTACTGTGATGATAATATTATCAATATTTTCTCGCAATAGCGAATTTCTTTTAGCGTCACTGCATAAGGTATAGATGTTCTACCAAATGGTGACATGAAAATTTGTGCCGGGCCGGGACTCGAAACCGGGTTTCCCGCTTTTCGCGAGCGGTCGCCTACACCACTAGGCTACCCGAACACGACTCCAGGACCGACCCAAACATCAATATGCCACACTGACCGCACATGTGAGGGTGTCCGGACACTTGCCACGCAGGACACTTGCCACGCCGGACACTTGCACACTTTTACCTGCTCCGAAGGGTCGGATGCCCCTGTCTCCTCCTCCTCCTCCTTCTCCCCCCCCCCCCCTTCCCAACCGCGGCCACCGCCGTCCGTTCGGTCAACCGCACACTGGTCGCTTCCGCATTTCATAGTGTGACCGTCCGTATGGAAGTTATTACAATGGCCAAGGGCAGGCCTTTTGCCCATTACAGTGGTTACGCGATAATAAGGTGTGGATGTGCTTCCGCCGAAAATCGAATCATTGCAAAGAAAAGCTGCTTTCGAAGAACGGAGACGTATTGAACGTAGAGAACATCTGTGAGGACCACCTAACGATGCGACCTTTATTAGTTGTAAAAATAAGAAAGAGTGTATCAGACCTCAGTACCCTTAAATAACTTAATTATGAAACTAGTTGGTCCCAGTTCGGTTCACTAGCGTGGCAGTGAAATTTGACTCAACGAAGCAAATACATTAAACATCACTCAAATGATCGTCCTCCAACCAGAATTCATAGCTACATCTACCACTTTCCAATTTGCAATTTCCTATTTAAGTAAAAGCTCCCATAGTTTACATGTTAAGAGAATTTTTTTCTATCTTCTAATATTATGGTCATACCATCGAAGATTGTGAGTTCTAAAATTATTTCCTGTAACTTCAGAGCCGCAAGTAGCTTTTAAAAATCTCATTTTTGTTATACTGATAAGGTACACTTTAGGTTTTAAAAAAGAATCTGAACTTCTGAAATGCACCTAAGAGAGACACCCTAAAACAGATCTGCTCCTAAGGTTGACAAGTTCGGCAGCTATAGTGTTGAAATAATTGCCATATCTCCAAACTTAGACAAGGATAGAAATAAATTTACAGTAGATGCAGATCTCATGAAGCACATTTAGCTGTAGTCCTTAAAAATTAAAGTTTCTCACCATGTTATTGATTATCTTTAATCAGGCCAGTAAAAGCTATTGAAACAAGGCAAGGAGCTTACTGTTCAAAAATAATTGTTACAAAACAGTATCATAAAGAAATCTGGTTGTTGTTGTGGTCTTCAGTCCGCAGACTGGTTTGATGCAGCTCTCCACGCTACCTTGACCTGTGCAAGGCTCTTCATCTGAGAAAACGTTCGGCAACCTACATCCTTTTGAATCTGCTTACTGTATTCGTCCCCCGGTCTCCCTCTACGATTTTTACCTCACATACTTCCTTCTAATGCTAAATATTAGACGTATTTTTCTTATCCATTATAAACTTTTTGAAAATATATTTGATCGTTTCGTCTGCAACATCACTGAGTTGCTAGAATTATTGCTTTGCATCAGCAAGAGTATCTACTTATATGTTATGTTTGCAGCAGTTCTCATTTCGAATTGTGAAATATTTACTTCGTCTTCTTTGGCGATGGAATTTCGGAAAACTGCATTTAATAACACTGCTTTAGTGGCACTGCCATCAGTAATATTACCGTCACTATCGTGCAATAAAGGCATTCACTTAGTCTTTCCATAGGTGTAAATAACATAGGACAGGATCTCTTTGGATTTTCCGCCACATTTTTACAAAGAGTTTCGTTGTGAAAACTATTAAATGAATGTCGCATTGAAGGCCGCGCTAAATTATGAACATCAGCAAATTTGGGGATTTTGCATTTGTCTAAATTTTCTGCAGAAGCTGTCTGTTCTATTTTGTGTACCACGGGGGACTAGTTTAGTATCTTATTAATTTATTTGATAGGAATTCCTCCAGTGCTGTTGATACTATTTCTTTGAATGTAAGCCACATATGGTCTTCACCTACATAGTTAATTTAGAAAAACTGGAGTCTACGTTCTAGTAAGATGTCAACCGAATATTTATCTTTTTCTTTGTTTTTTAATAGATGTATTTAGCGTTTAGTTTTGGTAAATATCTTTGTTACGGATTTGAGCTTGATACAACTTTGTGTGGTGTCCCACAAGTACAAAGTGCGCGCCACCTACTTTCGCCGCGCGCCGCCATGCACGCACGGCGCGGCGTTCTTACGACGTCAGCCACGAGCGCCCTCTGTTACAACTCCGCTCGTGGCCACCATTGAACGACATCGTTCACTTGGGACTGAGATAGGAACCAGTTAACTTCGGAAACAGATAGGCACCAGTGAAGACTTGGCTATCGGATAGGCACTAGGCAGGCGTCAACTATGTATCAGCATTCTGCAGTACTGATCTATGTAAAAGTTAAGTATTGTATAAATTCTGTTCAATATATATCTCGTTCTAATTTACTCTAGTGTTTCTAGTTTCTGGCTTCTCCCCTCCGTACCTGCACCAGCGTGCTATCTTTATTCCTGTGTCGGTCTCATTCCACTCGGCCACCGACACCTACAACGGAACGAGACACAAAAGCGGCGACGAGGCTGGGACACAAAACTTTGTGTTCACTTATACCTGTATCCGTCGTGATCTCAGGAGTATTTGTGACTAAGACCTCAAGTGTGTTTTAGAAACCATTTACAATTTGAATGTGTTAGTGGACTAATTGTTCAAAATAATGAAAAAAGTATTTGGAACAATTTCGGAAGATGTATCTGCCACCCTATCTGAATGTGTAGTTCTGTCAACATACGGATGGTAGATTTAAGTCACTGCTAACTATAATTATATGAGTAGCGTACCTATTTGTAATAAGACTCTATGAACTGTTCGGCGGCTGCATCTTGAGAGTGCGGGGGTCGGTAAACAGGGTCAGTTATTAATTCATTCCGGTTGTCGAGTATAACATCTGCTCATACTAACTCACAGGTACTATCGACTTGAGTTTCGCTTGTGAACTAGTACACAAATTAATTACGATTTCCTTTTGTTCTTTTTGTTTCTTTTATAGTGCAGATAATAGGAATTATGGCTTTTCCCTTAAAACACTAGGGTGCTTCCTCTGCTAATAAGTAGATACCAAAGCTAAACAATTTAGAACAACAGTCTACGTTACAAGCATAATATTCTATATTCCTTCATTTCCTTATTTCAAATATTTTAAAATTGTATGTCGACTTTAGATGACCTTTCAAACATACACGCTCTTATCTCTCTTTTGTAAATGTTTTTTCTGTCATTGTTTTAACATTGTCCCAAAACACTTTATTAACTAATGTTTCGCCGCAAGAGAGTAAAGTTATGAAGTGTATCGTTCTTCTTTCCATTCTATTTTTAATACAGTTGAAGCAATTAATATATGTACAAATACAGTGATCAACTAGAATGACCAGCGAACATTCGAATTAGCTTTATGTCGTTCCTTCCGTGTTCCTTCCATAGCGATGGAATGTTCCTACGCAATCAGTAAGTGTGCAAGAAAGCTACCGTATATACGGAGGGAGAATATTTGTGATGGAAGAACTAATAATAAACTGAAATATAGGACGGCATTGCCTTAGTTTCCCAATAGTTATAAATATTTAGATTTCGTGATATTGTAAAGAAGTTGTACGTTTCGGCGAGACGTCGAAGAAAAAGATCTCTTCCATAAGGACTGTATCAAGTAAGATCGATCGGAGACGGAGGTTTGGAAGCAAACAGCAGGAGTACGGGGAAGGGCGTCCCTTGCCTGAGGGGCCGCTAATCCGACTACCTGCCGAAGGGTCAGGTGTGGCAAGTGTCCGGCGTGGCAAAAGTCCGGCGTGGCAAGTGTCCGGCATCCCATGTGAGTCAACTGCATTCATCCCTTAGCACTCGCAGCTTAATCTGTATTCCCGCACCAGCGAGAATGAAAACAACGAGGCATTAACCTACACTGTTATCGTCGTTGCCTCGCTTAGGCAAGTCACTCGTTGATCATTCTGGGTGAGGATAGAAGACAGCAATATGAAGGTGCAAGTTTTAAATTTAATATTTAAGAAATCTTTTACACACGAAGACCATGCAAACATCCCTTCATTTGACGGTCGCACAAACTCCCAAATGGAGTCATAGCTGGTGTAGAGAAGCAGGTGAGAGAATTGAAAACAAACAAGTCGCCAGGTCGAAATGGAGTACTAAATCGGTTTTACTAAGAGTACCCTGTGGCCATTACTTAGCTTGCATTTATCGGGAATCTTTGATCCAGCGCCAAGTTCTAAGCTGCTGGAAAAAGGCGCAGGTAAGTACCGTAATTTAAGATAGGAAAAAAAAAACAGACGCACATAATTACAGAACTACATATATCATTAACATCAGTTTGCTGTAGAATTCTTGAACCTATTCTCAGTTATAATATAGTAAATTTACTTGAGTCGGAAAAGCTTCTGTCCATGCATCAGTACGACTTTAGGAATCATCGATTGTGTGAAACTCAGCTTGCCCTTTTCTACCATGAAATATTGCTGTCTATGGAGAAGGGCATATTTCTCGATTTTTGAATGGCGTTTAACCCGATACCGCAGCGCAGACTGCTAACGAAGGCACGAGCATGTAGAACTGGTATCCAGATATGTGAGTGGCTCGAAGACTACTTACGTAATAGAGATCCAAGAACCACACTCGATGGTGAGTGTTCATCAGAGACTAGGGCATCGTCAGTAGTGCCCCAGGAAAGTGTGACACGCCGTTATTATTTATCTATATAAATGATATGACGGACAGAGTAAGTTGCAGTCTACGGCTGTATACTGATGATGCTGTAGTGTATAGGAAGGTGTCGTCATTAAATGATTGTAGTAGGATGCAGGATGACGTACATCGAATTTCTAGGTGGTGTGAGGAATGGAAAACTAGCGCTAAATGTTGAAAAATGTAAGCTGACGCAGATGAGCAGGAGAAACATTCCCGTTATGTTCGAATACAGCATTAGTAGTGTGCTGCATGACAGAGTCGCGTCAGTTAGATATCTAGGCTTAACGCTGCACAACAATATGAAATGGATCTAGCATAGCCGCGGTGCAGTGGCTGAGCGTTCTAAGGCGCCTAGCTGCGGAGCGCGCTGCTGCTTACCGAGTCCTCCCACGGGCATGGGTGTTTGTGTTGTCCTTAGCAGCCGCGGCGGAGTGGCCGAGCGTATTGAGGCGCTATGCTCCGATACGCGAGGCCGTTCCCCGTCGGGGGTTAGAATCCTCCCTCGGGCATGGATGTTTGTGCTGTCTTTAGTATAAGTTAGCTTATAAATGGTTTAGGGGCTGATGACCCCGCAGTTAAGTCCCATAAGCTTTATAAACATTTGAACATTTTTTTTGTCCTTAGTATAAGTTGCTTTAAGTTAGTTTAAGAGGTTTGTAAGCCGAGGGACAGATGACCAAAGTAGTTAAATCCCATAGATTTACAGACATTGGATCATTTTTTGAAAGAGCATATAAGGATAGTCGCGGGGAAGGCGGATGGTCGACTTTACGTTATTGGGAGAATTCCGGGAGAGACCGCATATAAAACGCTTGTACGACCCCGTCTTAAGTATTGATCAGGTGTTTGGGATCCCAACCAGACCAGTTTAAAGGAGGACATAGAGGCGGTTCAGAGGCTGGCGGCTAGATTTTTAACTGGTAGAGTCGATCATTTCGCGAGTGTTACTGAAATGCTTCTGGAACTCAAATAGCCGGCCGCGGTGGCCGAGGAGACTGAGGCGCTCCAGTCACGGTCTGCACGGCCACTACGGTCGGGGTTTCGAATCCCCCCTCGGGCATGGATATTTGTGCCGTCCTAGTTCGTAAGTAGTTTGTAAGTTTAGGGACTGATGACCCCGTAGTTAAGCCCCATAAACTATACAAACATTTGAACATTTGAACTCAATTGGGAGTCGCTGGAGAGAAGGCGACGTTCTTTTCGAGAAACACTGTTTGAAGAAATTTGGAGGATCGGAATTTGAATCGGACTGCAGAACGATTCTACTGCCGCCAAACTACATTCCGTGTAAAGATCGCAAAGATAATATCCGAGAGATTATGGCTTGTACCGATGTATGCAAGCATTCGTTTTTTACTTGTTATATATGGCAGTGGAACAGAAAAGCAAGTAACTAGTGGTGGTACTGAGTACCCTTCGCTACGCACCTTCGGGTAGATTGCGGTGTATGTATGTAGATATAGGTGCGCAAATAAATTTTTATTTTTTATTGGGTTATGAATTTATTTATAACAAGGTATAGTTTCACTGCATAAGAATTTAGACACTGATTCAATCACCGTAAGCAGCCTGTTCTGGTTGCGTCTTCCAAGTGCATCCCAGATATTCTCACTCGGGTTTCAGTCCGGTGAACAAGCTGGCCATTCTATTCGTTCAGTTCTCTCAGCTTCAAGCATGTTATCCAGCAGTGCAGCTGTGTGGGGACGAGCGTTATCGTCCACCAGAAGGCACCAGTCTCCTATGACAACAGCGTAGGGTACAACAAAAGATCGAAAGATCTCGTCTCTATACCTCTGAACAGTCAAAACGCCAGAGGCCAGTACGTCCGCCAATACTGACTTCTGCCCACACCTTTCGTCCTCAACCATGATATGGTGATGTTTCCTGCACATAAGCAGGATTGTTCCGAGTTCCACATACTGTCTAGATGAGGAAACGACGATTTTCCTGCTGAATACAAAATCTTGATCCATCTGTGAACAGAACCCGGCGCCATTCGTTATGCCTCCAACCTTGATGTTCGACCACCCAGTTTCTGCGGCCTACAAGGTGTCGTGGTTCTAATGGGACACGCACCGTAGGCCTCCGTGCATAGAAGTCACATTTCCGAAGACGATTTCGGACTGTTTGTATTGATATTGCGTGGCCTTTTGCTGCCTGGAGAGTGTGTTGCAGCTGAATTACATTCATCCTCCTGTCTCGATGGGCTGTTAACCGGAGATAAAGGTTATCTCTTGCTGATGTTACACATGGACGACCTTGGCCTTGCCTTCTTTTCACGTTTCCTGTTGTGTGACATCGCGTTAATGTACCGGAAATTACACTTTGAGACACTCCAATAGCTACAGCCACCTCCCTCTGCGTCTGTCCCGCTTGGAAACTACCTATAACTCTCCATGCCATAGCTTCGAGTAAGTCACGTTGTTGTTGCATTGCACTACCTGCTCACTACACTATCTGAACCCAATTGCTTGTGTAATTCGTTTGGTAAACACAACTCAATCGCCGTCGGTGCCTCTAGTCCTCCCTCGGGCATGGGGGTGTAGGCTGTCCTTTCTGTGGCGCCACGTTGCGGATCGTGCGGCCTCCCACGATGGAGATTCGAATCCTCCCTCGGCCATGGATGTTTGTGTTATCTTTAGTATAAGTTTGTAAGTTTAAGGACTGATGACCCCGCAGTTAAGTCCCATAAGCTTTACAAACATTTGAACATATGTCCTTTCTGTAAGTTAAAGTAGTTTGTAAGACTAGGGACAGATGACCAAAGTAGTTTGGTCCAATAGGTTTTCAAACATTTGATCATTTGAACAGAAGTCAATACCACTCCCTCTGCAGCAATTTTCTGTTATTACCACTATCTCGGTTGCCATAATGTTGTTGTCTCCACTCCCTAGAACCGACAGAAAGACATCGAACAATTGTAGTTCATTCCGTCGATGACAATACTTGAGAACATAGATATCTCAGCTGATCCCCTAATTGTTTTGACCAGTGTATTAATTACATATTGGCTGTTAGCTTTTATTACGGGATAACATTTTCCTCAAAGATATTTCTGAGGTTTCTTAAATACGAGTGGCTAGCATTGTCAAAGATTGATCGTTTACTGCTGGTGGCGGATTGGAGAGTGTAACGTTAACAGTGTTAGCCCGACATGCTGACGAAACGCCAGAAAAATTGTTGAACTTTCGACGATAAACCCGAAAGAAAAACAAACAAGTAATACACCATAAATGTGCAGAAAAATACATCTGCAAATAGTAAGAGACAGCATACTGAATGCAAACTGAAACACCACCAGCACTATTACTGCTACTACTACTGAAGAACAGTGAGTTCTAGTTCCTCGTCCAGCTTCCTCTTGCAGTAGTTATTGGCATTGTTTGTATCCCATAGTTGCTGTTTAAGGTAACAGTATTTCTGTATAACTCAGACTGCCATAATTCCAATGATGAGTAATCTTTATATACGAAAATGAATCCCTACGCTTGTTCATTCCATAACTTCAAAACGACTCGACCGATCTGCTTTATCTTTTTATAATTACAAAGAAGTAAATTATTGTGGGTGGATGGGATTGAAGCGACGCCCTCCAGCACCGCAATCGGTGATGCTATCCATTGCGCCACGACGGCAGTTGGTTAGCTTAGAGTCTCGCGGTATGAGTTTTCCTAGATGGAAAGGGAGAGGAGAGGAACCAAGGAGGCGGGAGGGGGGAAGGGGATTGGAAGAGAGATAGGCCGAGAGAGAGGAAGGTTGAGATGAAGAGAGAGATGGGAGAGTTGCAGAGAGGTGGAGAGAGAGGAGGGGAGGGACGACCGAATACGAGAGAGCACAATAATTAAATACACGGGCGACGACGGGTTTCTAGCTAGTAATATATATATATATATATATATATATATATATTATAAAATTGACTTAATCAGTAGAAGTGAAAATCCTATTAATTTAAAAAGAAAATTTTAATATGACTATTTTTTTGGAGACTCAATTCTGCCTCTGCACTACATATTTTAATACTTTTTCACTTATCACCCTTGGCACTGCAGGAAAGGAGCATGATGATTCGAAAACTTAATTTTCTACATTATGTAGGGCCAGTATCATACAGATTACAAGGTCTTCTTAAAAACAAATACGACGGCAATATAGTATTTTCTACTAATAACCGCCTGTAAGGTGGCTAATCCATAACTCAAAATTTTATACAACATACCTTTATCGATTTAATAACAGTTATCACTTATTTGTAGTTAAATTACTACTATTTAACACCAGATGGCGCGATATATCGTGTCCACGTCATAGCTTCGACGGCGTGTTTGCCTGTCAGTCTGATGCCACCTACAGTGCTGGCGACACCAACACCGTCTAGAAAGAAGGCCTCACAACACGTCCGTGTCACGTCACACCTATAGGCTGCCCTCGCAAGCTCACTAGCTGAAGCTGTGAGGCAGTGGACTGTGCCACTGTGGCCAGCCAGTGAGCTTGCGAGGGCAGCCTATACGAGGCCTACGAGAAAGACAGGCCCCAGCGCAGTCGTCATGCCACATAAGCAAGGTAGTTTCGAGCCGGCGCGATCGCTAGCCGATTGGCCGGCTGCTGGGGCACGGCCCACTGCGTCATAGCGGGCAGCCACTGAGCTAGCGATCGCTCCGGCTCGGAACTACCTTGCTTACGTGGCATGACGTCGGCGTTGAGACCTATCTTTCTCGTTGGCCACGAGCCTATAGGTGTGACGTGACACTGACGTGTTGCGAGGCCTTGTATCTAGACGGTGTTGGCCACACATGCGACCCATAGCGGCGCGCTTTAGTTACATGAAATGTGTTAGTTTCAATCTTTACGCTTATAACTTTGCATTTGTAACTTGAACGTCAAATCTGTTGCTCAAGAAGTTTGGTCCATTTCATGTAAGTCAATTTTTCTCTGTTCAAATCCTAAATTATGGAATTCATACTGCTACCTTTATAATAATTTTGATTTAATTTATAGGCAACAAAAAATTTTTACTTCTGAAGAAGGCTTTCTTAGTTGAAGCCGAAACCATGGTTAAGTAATTAATCTGTAAATTTGCAACCGATGAGCTGTATTTTTGAATGTTAATTTTATTTATTGTCAATTCGTTCCTTAATACAGGGCGAGCTGTCAGCGCTCGCAGGCGCACTTCAGCCTACAGAATTTAAAAACATGACATGGAAGAACAGATAAAATGTAAAATGCGTTTAAAAGTGGGAGATAAATTACATGGAAAACATGGATATTTTTATTGGAGAGCCAGCCGCGGTGGCCGAGCTGTCTGCGGCGCGCCAGTCACGTTCAGCACGGCCATTACGGTCGGAGGTTCGAATCCCCCCTCAGGCATGGATATTTGTGCCGTTCTTAGTGTTAGCTAGTTCATAAGTAGTTTGTAAGTTTAGGGACTGATGACCCCGTAGTTGTCCCATAAGCCATACAAACATTTGAACATTTTTAATTGGAGAAACATAAAGGGCTTAAATGGAGTACAACATTGAAGTCTTTAAAAACATTGAAATGGCGATGATGACGATTAAAACAACTGCTGGAGATGCGGAGGCACACTAGATAGTCGGAGTAACACAGAATTGAAAACTGAAGGTGTCGGCTACGGGTTGGCCGTTTGGCCGTTCACTGTTGCTAAATAAAACTATGCACTAAAAGACGAAGCACACACACAAAAGCTGAGATGTCGGAGATGGGTTGATCGTGCACTGTAGGTTAAAATAATAATAATAAAGGAAATAAAAAAATAAAAGGCAACATATTAAAAGGTCCCACAAATGGCGGAGCACTCACAATAACAAAGGTGAGACGTGGGGGAAATGGTGATGAGACGGGGAGGGAGAGGGTGGGGAGGAGCCACGCGGCCAGTGGGGGAGGGACTTGGGGGAGGATGTCCCAGGAATCCAGGGGAAGGGGGTGGGGATGGAGGGGGAGGAGCAAGAGGGACAGAGGGCGGAATGAAGAGGGTAGAAGGGGTAGGAGGGGAGGAAGGGAGGGATGGTTGGGGTCCTCAGGGAGAGGATGGGAAGCCGGAGCAAGGGGAAGGATCATAGCTGGTAGGAAGGGTACAGGTCAGGTCGGAGGGCATCATCCGGGAGGGGGAACTAAAACAAAAGTAAACAGCGTAATTTAAAGAGGAATTACGAAATTTCGCGTTGAAAGTAACAGAAGAAAAAAAAAAGATCTTACTGGGCAAGCATTTAATTCACTTTAGAAAGGATGATATTGACCTGAGTATTATGAAGGGTCTTCATAATTAAAGACCCACTTTGGAAATGGTGTACAAAAGGAACCACGGACCAGAAAGACTGCAGATTTGAACTGAACATACTTGACGAAGGGGGAAACGCAAAAGCGCATACAAAGAATACAAAAAATAGGTTCTAGCTTTGTCAACAGATGACACTGTAAGCAGTATACGGTGCAAATCACGGGACATGCACACGATACATTTCATTCAGCATAAAGAAAAAGTTCAAATGTTTGTAAATCTAAGGGACTCAACTACGTTGGTTATCAGTCCCTAGTCTTACAAACTACTTACACTAACTTAAAGTAACTTATGTTAAGAACAACACAAACACCAATGCCCGAGGGGGGACTCGAACCCCCGACTGCGAACGGTTTCGTGTCGCTTCTCAAGATCTTATGTCTTTTTTTTTTTTTTTTTTTTTTTTTTTTTTCCTACAAGAACGACGACTCTGCGGTTTCAACTTCAAGGAAATTCCCGTCAGTAAAGAACATGAGAATATGTTGTGGTCCGATTACTGTGAAGGCTTCGAGGAATATGGTATAGAAGTTCGAAGAAACAGGACTGTTACAAGAGCAATGTGGCAGAAGAAAGAAATCAATACCTTCGGTTTCTGTGGAAGATGTGCCCATACGTTAGAGGAAGACCGAAGTGTACTTGGAATTGCCAGATCATTACAAATGCCTCCGAGCACGGTACATAAAATTCTGCGCAATATTCTGCATTGCTATCCTTATAAAATTACGCATCTGTAGGAGTTGCTTCCTGCTGACCTGCCTGCGAGATAAACGTTCGCTCTACAATTTCTCGCGCGTGTGGAAGTGGATAACGATTGGTTATGGAGCTTTTCACCTTAAAGGCCATGTCAGTACAAAAATTGCAGGATACGAGCAACGTATACTCCCGTCGCAGATGAAACAGTGCAAAGGTAACTGTGTTGTGCAGGCTCACAGCATCCTTTATCATAGGGTCCATTTTTTTCCAGATGATTCCTGCAGGTCCCGTTACATGATACCGGTATAAAAATCTTCTGTGCAACCACGTCATTGCAATCGTTCAACATCGTGGATGTTTGGATAGTATCGTTTTCATGCACGATGACGCATCTCCGTACATTGCAAAGGAATTCCTCAAGAGCCATTTCCCAAATGACATCGATCTGTGTGGCTACTGGCTGTGGGGTTATTTACAAAGTGCTGTGTTCAGTGGCCGCATAGCGAATTTGGCTCAATTGAAGGCCCGTATTACGCAGCATATTCATACTCTGACCCATGATACACTGCGGTCTATTGTGGAACATGCTGTTGATCGGCTTTAACCTCTAGCGGAATATGGTGGACTACATACTTAACGTGACTTGCGCAAGTCCCGTGATAATTAACAGGTTTTACAATACGTGCTTTTTTCTGCGGTTTTTGGCCCAAGGACAATTAAAAACCGAACCATTACGTCCTTTTTTGCGATTTTTGGCCCAAGAACAATTAAAAACCTATTTCTCCCAACCGTTATGGTACGACCTTGGAGTGGTGGATGGGCTTTCCACCAACAGTAACACAAGTTGTGCATGTTTTGGACGTCATTTGTCGGCATCCACTTTCATTATGCCACATACAGCGCCATCTATTGATAAAGTTAGGAACTATTTTTTTATTTCTTTTATTTTTTGTGTGTATGTCATTGCGTATCCCCCTTCGTCAAGTATGTTCAGTTCAAATCTTCAGACATTATGGCCCGTGGTTCTTTTTGTACAGCATTTCGAAAGTTTTAATTATGGACACCATTTATTTATAAATATAGGTCATGGGCAGTAGGATAAATTCACGGAGATTACAAATCAGAGTGACAGATAAAATGAACATAATTCATTTTAGTATCCATTGGCGACCGAAAACTGGCAGCTGGCGATCTGGGCTTACAAATAAATTTTATTTTTTTGAAAACACTAGAGATTTGTTCAGAATTATATAAGCCCGAAGCGGTAATTTTACTGATGAATAACGCATGCCTACGTTTCCAGGTAGTTGTAACACTATTTTTTATTTTTTTAACTCACGTGAATCGTGTTTTTATTTGAGGCGGGTTCTTTTGCACTGGATGGTGGCTTCAGAACTGAAATTTTGCATCGTGTGATACAGACTCAAAGTTTCGGAACTTATTGAGGAATATTTTCTGATTTTGTATAAGAAACCTGCGATCTTCGGTGGCTCCTTAAAGCGTTTGTGACCACAGCTACATTTGTTTCTGTTAAAATGCTTCCACTATATTGACCATCAACGAAACGTAAAACACACGAAGTAAAGCAACTATCAACTGACGGAAAATTACTGCGGTATATTTTCGTCGCTGACGGAATAGCGTCGTTGTGCAGCTCGTGGAATGCATTAAGTGAGCCCCTGCACAAGGCACATATCGATAGACTCTTCATTAGTGTAACTGCCCATGCTGCTGTATCTCACTGTTAACCTTCAAGTGACACTAGTGGAACAAACTCTGCACACAACCGAGCGATAGTGAATACCAGCTCGAGGGCGGACACAATAGGGGCGTTACCGTTATCAACAAAATGTGTGCGACGCAGGTTTATTTCCTAGAAAGACTCACAGCACATACCGTCGATTTATCCACTGTTGTAAAGATGTCTTCACTAAAATACAAATACTAAAATAAAGCCGGCCGCGGTGGCCGAGAGGACTGCGGAGCGCCAGTCACGGTCTGCACGGCCACTACGGTCGGGGGTTCGAATCCCCCCTCGGGCATGGATATTTGTGCCGTCCTTAGTATTAGCTAGTTCATAAGTAGTTTGTAAGTTTAGGGACTGATGACCCCCTAGTAAAGTCTCATAAGCTCTACAAACACTTGAAATTTAAAAAAAATAAATAAATGGGGCAATAAATCAAACCAAGCATTGAAAAGAACAGACACCATTTTCGATCTTTCTTCCATTATGAAGGGAATTAAAAGGCATAACTGCCTGTGACGTTTGAACAGCATCAATGGGGAAAGTTGAAAATCTGTGCTGGACCGGAATTCGAACCTTCGTCTCCTAGTTACTAGGAAATTCGGTGAACACTGAGTCCGTATGGTGTGATTCAGCACTGCAGGCAAAACTGGTTGTCATCGGCGTAATTAAGTACACGGGATGTCTGTTCTTTCAGACATGCCCGAAAGAACACACATCATTTTCATCCTGCGGTCATTATTATTACACCACATATGTGTAAATAAGGTGATGAAGATCAGTGATCCCTTCAGTGCAAATGTACTTCTTGCTCGAAAGTTTGCGGGAATCGGCGAAATGCTGTGAGTAAAGAGAAGAATGGGCAGGCGATCTCAAATCAATAATGTTCAAATGTTTGATACGTTTATGGAACTTAACTGCGGGGTCATCAGTCCCTAAACTTACAAACTACTTAAAACTAACTTACACTAAAGACAACACAAACAGCCATGCCCGAGGGAGGATTCGAACCTCCAACGGGGAACGGCCTCGCGCATCGGAGCATAGCGCCTCAATGCGCTCGGCCACTCCGCCGCGGCGATGTTCAAATGTTCCAATGTTTGTAAGCCTATTGAATCAAATTGCTATGGTCATCAGTCTCTAGACTCACAAACTACTAGAGGACCCGTGCGAATACTTCACACGGTTAGTGGAATGACAAAAAGTTGGGAAGGAATGGACGTAAAGTGTTTTTCGCTTTCCTTAGAATCAATCAATGCAATTGTTTAAAAGCGCAAATGAAAGAGCTTGATCTGCTGAGTGTTGTAAGGTCAAAAAGAAATGCGTACCTTAATTAGAACCGAAGATATCGTAAAATAAACCGATTAAAATATTCTGTGCAAGGACAGAAGGATACCGCGTTTGAATAAAAACAAAGGATGGAGAAACTTAAGTTAATTCTGATATTTGTTGACAAATCTGCGAACAGATACGTTTCGTTTAAAGCAAAAATGAAAGAAATCGGTCGGATAGAACGGGACGACCGACTGACTTTTGTTTACAGCAAGGACATCCCCGTAAGAAACATACAGAAGGAAATCGCGTTTGAGTACAGAAAAAGGAAGGCCAGAGTTATGGAAATTACGATACTTGATAACAAATCTGTGGATAAATACCTTTTGTTTAAAATAAAAATGAAGGAAATCGGCTGAGTAGTTTGGTCTGGCCGACTGACTTACTGACTTTAGTTTTCGTAGAGTCTTTTAATATATAAGATTTAAACTTATTCTAAGGACCACACACACACACACACACACACACACACACACACACACACATGCTCGAGGGAGGACTCGAACCTCCGACCTTAGCATCACGCCTTAGACCACACGGCCATTCCGCGCGGTTGATGGACAGGGGCACTAAGTTAGTAGCGTGTGGGTAATTTGGAAATTTTTGCCTGGCGGAAGGCGTGCTAGGGCAGTCCGTGCAGTTGTGTGGCCCACTGTGCCCGGATGGCGTACTTGTCAACGCATACGCCATCTTACTTTCTGTATTTTTTGATTTTCTCATTATAACTTACGCTTTGTCATTTCAAAGCAATGGCGCACTGAAGAATTAACAAAAACACGTCGTTCTTATTACGATAAATTATAATCGAGTGTCTAAAATGACACATTAGCAGTTGAAAACTTCCATCAATCGTACGAGAAATAAGAAACAATTCTGTCATGTCCGCTGTACAGTAGTGTGTAGCGCGTTAGGTTGTGATGAATTGCCGGCCGCGGTGGCCGAGGGGACGCCGGGCGCCGTGGCTCAGCGCGCCCGGTCAGAGGACGGAACGCCCTCTGCAATAAAAAAGCTGAGCCAAGAACAGAACGAACACAAACGAACAAACATGATCAGCGTCCGCAACGAACGGAACTACCCATAGAGCAAAAAAAAAAAAAAAAAAAAAAAAAAAAAAAGGGGACTGAGGCGCTTCAGTCACGGTCTGCACGGCCACTACGGTCGGAGGTTCGAATCCCCCCTCGGGCATGGATATTTGTGCCGTCCTTAGTTGTAGCTAGTTCATAAGTAGTTTGTAAGTTTAGGGAGTGATGACCCCGTAGTTAAGTCCCATAGACTCTACAAACATTTGAACATTTTATTTTTTATTTTTTTTAATTTTTTTTTTGTTTTTTTTTTTTTTTGTTTTTTTTTGTGATGGATTGGTCGGTAGTTCGAAACTCGCCGATACCATTTTTCCTTAGTTACTAAAAGGTTTTCGGGCACCCTTATTAAATAAATAAAGCTATGTTCTCCAATGTTTAGAGTTGTCGATATGTAAGAGTGCTCCCTCTAATATGTGCGTTTGTTCTATTTCGTGACATACCGTGAAATACGTAACAACGAATTGAACAATGGTCTTCTGAAGAATATGCACGTAAACTGGGAGGATACTGTAATAATTAATATTTTAAGCAACGTGCTGATTCTAGTAGTTTCATATATAAATGAAGTCCTAGATTTCTGTGGCAACTGTCGTTCCTTAATGAAACGGAAGAGAATTGTATACGTTGCAACAAATTACCTGTTTTAAGCAATTATTCACTATTAATGGAATACGTTGAAAGTCATTAATTAGAATCAACGTGTATACTACAATGTTTGTCTTCGGTATGGTTGCTATGGACGCTTATAACATAGATTGTATTACCTTTTCTGTATTTCAGATATGACTTTGTTCTTCGCTAAAATAAATAGCAAATATTCTCTTTCAAACCGTGACTACGTTTTCTCTTACAGCTAAAATAACCAACGAAATAAGTGTGGTAACACTGAATTCCACACAACTGTAGTACGTAATCGATATACAAAGTTACTACTATCATTACGTCATTTAGAACAGTCATTATAACAGTATCTCCCCAGTTTATGTATATATGAAAAATAAGTCTGTGTTTGCAATTCGTTTTTATGTATTTCATGGCATGTTCACAAAATAGAGCAAATGCACTTTTCAGAGAAAGCGCTGTTACCTTCGAACAACTCGGTATCTTGCAGAATATGGTTGTGTTCAGTTAATAAGAGTGTGCGCAAACCATTAAGGAATTAAAAACCAAAACCAGTGATAATTTTTTACTTTCTTATTTTCAATTATTTATATTTTTTTGTTCTTCAGATAGAGAAATGTTTTTCGGTTGTTTGTTCTGGGTTGTTCGTTAGGAATTTTGCTCGTTTTTTTTTCTTTTTTTTTTTTTGTTATTATTATTACAGATTCCCTCCTTTCATTCGTTCTTAGTTTGATCAGTCCTTCGTGGACGTTGGTGTTTGTTTTATTTTGATCGTTTCGTAATTGACTAAGTTTTTTTATTGAAATTTTATCTGATATTCTGCTTTAGGCACATTTTAATTGGAATTTTAGCTGTAATTTCGTATGCACCATTTTATGTAATATTCTGACCTCAGTTTGTTGATATTGATAATTTTGGTAATCCAAAGATTTGTATCATAAGCCAAAGTGAAAGTTTTATCTCTGAATCATGTGTTATGCTGGCAGTAATAGTGAGCTGTCAGTCAATATGTATAATCTGTGTGAGGAACGTGTTAGAAGTAGGCTTAGTTTGTCAGTGAGAGTGTGTTTGGTAGCTTAGAAAGGCTCACAGCACGTTACATGCCGGTGTGATTACTTTTGGATGGACGAAAGCCTGTGGTGGAGGCAAAATTTACATTTGTTATATAGAGACACTGAAATGGAGAATAAGGTAAATCCATGTGTATTTATTATTTGTAATTATGAAGTATTGTATGATCATTGTTACAGTAGGTGCTTAGTGTTTTCTCATCAATGAAGTTAATTGTCAGTAGTTTGAAGTTTCGGTTTAACCTAAAATCATTTACCAGTTCCCCATTCCTTTCATTGTTTTGAAAATTACGTCGAATTCTTTGTGTATGTGTAAATGCCGTCTCTCAGAGCAAGTCACTGACTTAAAGTTTGAAAAGAATAGCAATGAAGGTATAATTTTGATAAGTTTGCATGTCTAATAAGAAATTATAAGTCACAGCAGGTTGTTACAGTAAAAAATTCGTGGGTAGAGAGTTTTGTTACATTTATGAAAGATAATATTTTTAGCTTAATTAATGAGCTTAATATTTACAGGTAGTCTCATTTGTCTTGTGATGAAGAAATTATTTGCATCCAGTTATGTTCTTTTAAAGCTAATCAAATTTGAAAATTACTTAAGTACAAATGAGACAGTGTTATTGTATTACCAGTATCAATGACATTGATGGTTAATTGATTTTCAGTACTCTTAGTGAAGTATTATTTGATTTAATCTGATACTATATTCCAGGAACGGATAAGCACGTATTTATCTTGGCACTCACAGTTGAATTGTTTGAGTGTAGCTTGATCCAAGGTATACTGTTGTAGTGTATCAAACCTACCTCTGAAAACTCTCACACTGCAGTAAAATAAAATTAAAAAAAATAATGATTAATTATGGAACTAGGCTGTTATGGAAATTAGATTCAAGGGATTGATTTGACAGCAGAACAGCTTACACAGAGGATTACCATATGAAATTTCGTTTTATTTATTATAAAACTAGTTTAAACCCGCGGCTCCGCTCGCGTGTTGGTAGATAAAATCACACGTAAAAATCTACTTGTTTCGAAGAATCCAATCACGTAATTCAACAATAATGATTTAATAATAACACAGATCGATCACTAGATGTAATGCGCGAAACTTCAAATAGATTTTTTAAAGAGATGTATTACTGCTTTATTGATTTATTCTTATATTTCCTTATTCGTATGCTTACCCTTACAGGGAAAGAGTTGAAGATATTGTAGCACACAAGGAGGTCAGAATAAAAGGAGATGGCGTTATCTATGCCGAACACATACGCCAGTTGAAGCCTGGCCGCCTTCTTGGTTAGTTTTGGAATGCTATTTCTCCATTAAAAATATGCGTTAAGTTGGCCCTCTTACTGTTAATGCACCAAACTGACAGTCACTGCAAAGTATGTATTTTCAAACAATATACTTTCTTCAAAAAATAGTAATAAATACTCATCATAATATATTTGAAAACTTAATTTTTAACAGCTAATTTGCGATCTTTTAACACGTTGGACATCAGGGCAAAACCGTCGGACGTTTTATTACTGTTTTAAGTGACATAAAACATTAGCTCTACAAAGCGAACACTTCTCCAAAACTTAGCAATGTGGCGGAGGCAGGCTTCACTCTTTCAGCGTCTCCCTGTATTCTAACCTCCTTGGTAGCACGCATAGACCAAAGATATGGTCTGTGGCATCACATTTCGCTGTATAGAGTCGCAAACGTCATTGCTGGCCTTCAGCCCGAATTTTTTTTAATAATTTGACGACTTTCAAACACCCATATCTTCCACCCCCTTGTAGCTATCGGCACCAGCATATCTTCTACCCCCTTATAGCTATCGGCATGGAACTGCTATAGTGTACAACGGGAGACTTCGGACAATTACACACCGACCAATCGTTTGCGTTCTGTAGTTTGCACTGCAGAGCGAAATATTAACACACACACACACACACACACACACACACACATACACACGTAGAATTTTATATACACTGATAACTTTGCATCCCAATATATTCCACACTTTTATCATTATCAACCCTCATGCAACAATGCAACCAATAAAACCATTTTGAAAGAGTAAATATAATTTTCAAAGAGTAATTATTGTTCCGCCTTTCGCGTTATATTCTTCAAATTACTAAATATCTATCAGATCGCTATAAAACTGTGCCTAAAACCTTCCTCGGGTATAAATTAGTAACTGTACAAATATTTAAGTCTCTGCGTTTTGTCGTTCGGATGTGATAAGCGTACACCGAACAGATATTCACATTAATATATATATAGATAAATAACTATCCGATCGCCATAAAACCGTGCCTAAAGCCTTCCCCGGGTAGACATTAGTAACTGTACAAAGTTTTAGCTCTTTATGTCTTGTGGTTCAGGCGTGATTAACATACACCGAACAGACATTCACATTTATAGATATAGATTTGAAAAACAATAATCTCTCAGGTCCGATTTGACTAGGCCTGAACACGACTCAGGTAAGAACAGGGAAGGGGAAGGTAATTTCCTATCTCAGAAACATTGGCTTGACGTGGGGGCGTCAGGCAATGGATCGGCGTGGCTGTTCGCCGTCGGCAGCGTGTGGCGTGGCGGGCTCGGCGCGATCCCCAAGCGGAGGCGTCAAAGGCCAGCGTCAGCCAAAGCGGGAGCTGTCTGTTTTGTGTCCCTGCCTCGTCGCCGCTTTTGTGTCCCAGCCTCGTCGTAGGTGTCGGTGGCCGAGTGGAATGAGACCGACACAGGAACAAAAATAGCACGCTGGTGCAGGTACGGAGGGGAGCAGCCAGAAACTATAAACACTAGAGTAAATTAGAAAGAGATATATATTGCACAGAATGTAACAATACTTAACTTTTACATAGTACTGCAGAATGTTGATACATAGTTGTTAGAGGCCTGCCTAGTGCCTGTACGATAGCAAAGTCTTCACTGGTGCCTATCTGATTACGAAGGTCCTAACTGGTCGCTATCTCAGTCCCAAGTGGCCGATGTCTTTCCGTGGTGGCCACGAGCGGGGTTGCAGCAGAGGGCGCTCGTGGCTGTCGTGAGAACGCCGCGCCGTGTGTGCATGGCGGCGCGCGGCGAAAGTAGTTGGCGCGCACTTTGTACTTGTGCGACACCACACCCCTCCCCCCCAAACCGCCGCGCCGTCGTGGCGTAGGGCTGAGGGCCACGGCGACGGCACTGGGAGGAGGGCCTGGGCGGGGGCGTTACTGGTGGGACGGGCGTCGTAGCTGAGGCTGGGATCGAGACGCCGTCCACGCCCCGGCATCCGCCTTGCGATCCTCCAGGGAACCCACCGAAACCTGGGGAAGGGCGCACCCCCCCGCCCAGAGGGAGCAGGTCATCTTCTTCTGAGGTGCGTGGCCCAAGCTAGGGGGGCCAGCACGGTCCCGGAGTCCCTCTCGGTGACGCTGTCATCTGCGGCGGCGACAGCGGCGGCGACGACTGCGTCGGAAGTACGTCGACGTCCATAGGGACCTCGTAGTCCGGGGACGAACGATGTGGGTGTGCTCCCTGGCGGTGAACTGGGTCTGGAATCAAGAAACCGGAGACAGGATCGCGCGGCCTGTGCAAGCGCAATTGGTTTGCGTGGCGCCGCAGCTCCGACCCTGTGGAAGAAGGTACAACATACATATTGCGACCGAGCACGCGCTGAATGATGCCCGGCATCCATAGTTGCTTCTTGTTTCCCGCAAACACCCTGTACAGCACCGGCGTGGAAACCTGAAAACGCGTAGCGCCATACGAACCGACTCGGTGCGTGGGAGGCTGCAGCAGGTGAAGGAGAGTGCGGTGACGGCGGCCGTGTAGCAGCTCGGCAGGAGACGGGCCGTCACGTGGCATGCACCGATACGTAGACAGGAAAATTTGAAGAGCTTGCTGCCTGGAGTGCTGACCTTTCATCTTCTCCATGTGAGACTTGAATGTTCGAACGAAACGTTCCGCTTCACCATTGGACTGAGGGTGAAAAGGTGCGGTGGTGATATGCTGAATGCCATTCACACGACAAAACTGTTGAAATTCCGCACTAACAAACTGAGGTCCATTGTCACTGACGATAGTTTCAGGCAAACCTTCGATGCAAAACACTGATGTTAAGGCACTGATTGTACTAGAAGCTGTCGTTGAGTTCATGGCAATCACAAAAGGAAACTTGCTGAAAGCGTCTACAACAATTAACCAGCGCGTATTCCAGAAAGGTCCGGCAAAGTCAATGTGTAAACGTTGCCATGGTCCCTTGGGGCGTGGCCAGTCTGAGAAACGCTGTGGAGGAGCCGCCTGATGCTCCGCACAAACTGTACACTGTGACGTCATGCTCTCTATCTGAGCGTCCATACCAACCCAGTTACAATGACGTCTGGCCAATTGCTTTGTCCTAACAATACCCCAATGTCCTTGATGTAGGAGGCGTAACACTTCACGTTGCAGGGAACGAGGAACAATCACTCTTGTTTGGTCGTTGTCCGTATGCAACAACAGTACACCCTGACTTAAAGATAATGCATGACGTTGTGCAAAATAACGTCGAACCAGATGCCGATCAATGTCTTTGGCTCTGGCAGGCCACCCTGAGCGAACAAAACGTGCTACCACACTTAGGTCTGCATCCGCAGCTGTTTCCTGTGCAACCCGACGAGAGTTCAAAGGAAAGTCTGCGACAGCGGAAGCATCTCCGGAGTCTATCTGACAACATGCCATTTCTGAAGAATCAAATGATACATCCTGGCCAACCGGAAGTCGGGAAAGTGTGTCCGCGTTAGCATGTTTAGTGGTAGGTCGGTACAAAATCTCATACTGATAATTAGACAATATCAAGGACCATCTCTGAAGCTTTTGTGCCGTACGGGGCGGAATCGGCTTTGTGGGTGAGAACAACGACGTGAGAGGCTTGTGGTCTGTCAACAAATAGAATTTTCTGCCATAGAGATAATGATGAAACTTTGTGACGCCGTAAATGATTGCTAAGGCCTCCTTTTCTATCTGACTGTAATTCTGTTGCGTTGGCGTCAGTAGCTTGGATGCAAAGGCAATAGGACGACCGTGACATCCAATACGATGTGACAAAACTGTGGGTCAAAGGGAATCAAACATGCATCACTGAGTAGTGCAGACTTTAATTTGTCAAAGGCAACTTGACAATCTTTAGACCATACAAAAGAAACATTCTTCCTACGTAAGTGATGCAGTGGAGCTGCAATCTGAGAGGCATTGGGAATAAATCTGAAATAATAGTTAAGCTTTCCCATCACTGCTTGCAATTCATGCACATTCTTAGGAGGAGGCAAGTCTTTGATTGCTCGAAGATGTGACTGTAAGGGATGAATTCCTTGGGCATTAATCACATGGCCTAGGTACTCTATTTCAGTTTGAAAAAACGAACACTTTGCTTTATTGCAACGTAGACCTGCTGCAGTCAAAACTTTGAAAAGGCACTCCAGGTTTGCTAAATGTTCTTCAACTGTACGTCCGGATACCACAATATCATCTAAATAGTTCGAACAACACGGTACAGAAACTGTCAGCTGTTCCAAAAAGCGCTGAAAAATAGCGGGAGCGGAAGAACTGCCAAACGGTAGGCGTTGAAATTGAAAAAGGCCCATGTGAGTATTAATGACGAAAAATTTTTTTGACTCGTCACCAAGCGGAATTTGTAAGTATGCCTCTGCTAAATCAATCTTAGAAAAGAAACGAGACTGTCCTAATTTGTCCATTAGTTCGTCAGGTCTGGGCAGGGGATAAGTGTCTACAATTGTTTGACTGTTCACTGTTGATTTGAAGTCCGCACAGAGACGAAGTTTTCCTGACGGCTTGGGTATAATTACTATAGGCGAGGCCCACTGACTCGCAGAAACAGGAGAAATCACCCCACTATCTTGCCAACGTTTAAGTTCTTCGGCAACTGTATCACGCAAGGCGATAGGCACTGGTCTAGCTTTACGAAATTTTGGAACTGCAGATTCTTTTAAAGTTACATGTGCCACGAAGTCTTTTGCACAACCTAGTTCCGGCGAAAACAAGTCACTATATTTGTCACACAATGCATTGATTTTATCCTGAGGCACTATTGACGAAATTTGAAGCACATCTCTTTGAATTGATAAACCAAACAAGTCAAAAGCATCTAGTCCAAAAATGTTCTGTGTCGATTTGGCCTGAAGAACTACAAAAGCAACTGTTTTTGTTACACCTTGAAAAGAGGCGGGCAGGCTACACGTTCCTAGCACGGGAATATTTTGACCTGTATAAGCTGTTAACACTTGCTGTGACGGCGTCAATTTTGGCGAACCCAGAAGTTCATAAGTATCTTTATTTATTAATGTGACAGCGGAACCAGTATCAAGCTGAAATTGCACAGTCTTATTTTCTATGAAGAGAGTCACAAACAGTTTTTGCTTGCGGCGCTGGACAGGTGCGCGAATGTGGGCAACGTCTGCTACGGTTTGTTTACTGCGCTTGCGCGGGCCGCGTAGTGAAGTAAGCGGCGCAGACTCGGCACGCAGCGGATTAACAACACTGTCACTAGAAGGCACTACCGTCGGATCGGCGTCCGCGCAATGCGAAGCTACTCCAGATTTACTAACTACTGCACTACACTTTTGAGTAGCTACTTGATGTCTACTGTCACTAGCTACACAGTACTGGGCACTATTACAAGGAGCAGTTGCAGAAGGCACTATTTTCACTACAGGAATGCACTGTTCATAGTCATTTTGCTTGTCCCGAACCCTTTTCCGTTGCACTGTTTTACGCGCTCGTCGGCGCTGGCTACGTGGTGCACTATATAGTTTTGCCATAGGCGCAGAACTACTTTCTTGCAATTGAGATCCAAGGAAAGCACTGTTCAATTCCACAGCCCTTATAACATTTACAGAATGAACTGTTCTCGCACTTTGCGAAGCACTGTTTCTAACGTTACTGTTCTTTGAGTTTTTAATTTGCATACACACAGACTGCACATGTCCTGATTTGCCACATTGATAACAGGTCGCGTTGCGACTAGGGCAATGAGCACGCTTGTGGCGAGACACACACTGGGGGCAAGATTTACGTACATTTTTCTGAAATGAGCGTTGGCGCCCGTTATTCAAATCACTGTTTCTAACACGACGGGGCGACCTTTGTGTCGCACTTTTACTCTGGCTACTGTTCACTGTCTGTTCAGCACGGCCTGTACTATTGTAAGAATCACTAGTGCTACCCTGAGAACTACGGCTAGGAAAACGTCTGTTGCGGCACACTGAATTAACACTGTGGCTTTGCATTTCTACATCTGCTAAGTCAAAAGTATCATGCGCTTCTATAAGCTGCAGTACACTGTCTAATGAGGGGTCAGACTGTTTTAGAATTGCTGCCCTAATTCTGGGGTCCTGAATGTTCTGCGTAATCGCATCTCTTAACATAACGTTACTATAAGAAAGTCCACAAGAGCAAGTAAATTTACAGTGGCGGGTTAAGCCCTTCAATTCCGTAATCCACTCTTGGTGTGATTGCTGCGGTAATTTTTTAAGTCTGAAAAATCGGTATCGTGCAGCGGCTACAAGAACTTTTCTCTCATAATGAGCATTCAGTGCATCTACAATTTGTTCAAAGTCTACATCACGAGGAGATGCGAGAGGGAAAAGTTTTTGCAATAGTACGAAGGTCTGGGGGCCCGCAATCGATAAGAAAAGGTTCTTCACTCTCTGACCTGTAATCTGATGAGCCGCGACGAGTTCTTGAAACTGTGCGAAATAGTCGCTCCATTCTTCCTCACGTTCGTTGTACTGGCGAAATGTAGGAAGCGGTGCAGCGGCAGGTGTGGGCTGCTGATGTGACGGCTGTTGTTGTTGGTGAGCAGCCTGTGCCGTCTACTGCGACACGGCCTGCAGTAGTTGAGTGATTTGCGCCGTCTGTAACTGAATAATTTCCATTAAGTTTGGATTCGGGGTAGTGGCCATGCTGACCGATTAGGCGCCGCGCATACAAGTAAATTATAACAAAACACAAATGCAATATGAAAGAGGACGCGCTGCAACAAAAAAGTCCACAAAACACGGAACAAATTATCTTCCCCCAAAATTCTTATAATAAGGGTGGGTGGGCGGGAGCAATTTCTGCGTGCTCCGACTGCTGCTGTCTGGCTGCTGGTCCAAGGTTCGTCTATCACTCCTCGTCGCCACTTTTGTGTCCCTGCCTCGTCGCCGCTTTTGTGTCCCAGCCTCGTCGTAGGTGTCGGTGGCCGAGTGGAATGAGACCGACACAGGAACAAAAATAGCACGCTGGTGCAGGTACGGAGGGGAGCAGCCAGAAACTATAAACACTAGAGTAAATTAGAAAGAGATATATATTGCACAGAATGTAACAATACTTAACTTTTACATAGTACTGCAGAATGTTGATACATAGTTGTTAGAGGCCTGCCTAGTGCCTGTACGATAGCAAAGTCTTCACTGGTGCCTATCTGATTACGAAGGTCCTAACTGGTCGCTATCTCAGTCCCAAGTGGCCGATGTCTTTCCGTGGTGGCCACGAGCGGGGTTGCAGCAGAGGGCGCTCGTGGCTGTCGTGAGAACGCCGCGCCGTGTGTGCATGGCGGCGCGCGGCGAAAGTAGGTGGCGCGCACTTTGTACTTGTGCGACACCACAGTCTGCATACCCTACCAGTAACGAATCTAGCTGCTCGCCTCTGAATTGCTTCTATGTCTTCCTTTAAACTGATCTGTTGCTTGTCCCAAACACTTGAGCAATAATCAAGACGCGGTCTTACAAGCGTTTTATATGCGGTCTTCTCTACAGATGAAGTACATATTCTCAAAGTTTTCCCACTACACCGAAGTCGGCGTCCGCCTTACTCACAACTGTCCTTACATGTTCGTTGCATTTCACATCGGTCTGCGATGTCACGTCTACATATTTGAACGATGCGACTGCATCAAGAAGCTCACTACTAATGCTGTACTCGAACATTATGGGATTGTTTTTCCTACTCATGCGTATCACCTTACTTTTTCTATATTGAGAGCTAGCTGCCTTTTTGCAGTCAATTAAAGACGACATCCTTCCATACACTAACAAGGAGACTACACTACACTTCTTCGTCCATTTTTGGAGTATTGCAGCCCAGTGTGGGATCCTTTTCAGGTGGGTTTCTCGGAGGACATCGAAAGAGTCCAAAGAAGGGCAGCTCGTTTCGTATTGTCACAATACAGGGGAGACAGCGTTACGGAAATTATAGAGGATCTGGGATGGGAATCATTACAACAACGGTACTTATCGCTGCGGCGTGGGCTACTTGCGAAAGACCAATCGCCAACATTCTCCTCCGAATGCGAAGATATATTGTTGACTCCCACTTACATAGGTAGAAATGATCATCAGAATAAAATACGAGAAATCAGAGCTCGAACAGAGAGATTCAGGTGTTCTTTCTTCTCGCGCGCTATTCGAGAATGGAACGGGAGATAAATAGTATAATGGTGGTTCGATGAACCCTCTGCCAAGCACTTAAATGTGATTTGCAGAGTATCCCATGTAGATGTAGTAGATGTATCGGATTTTAGAATTTGTTTATATTTATGCTACGTGAAGTTCAGAACTCAAATAACAAACAGCCAAAGCCATTCGACGCAGCTCTCAAAAAGTCTAGAGAAAATCGATTTTGAAGTTTGCAAGTGCGCGTAAGTACCAATAATTAAAAGTCGGTATATCCTAGGTGGTAAAGTTCTGGACTCCCATCCATAGAATTGTTCGTTCGAATCCCGCTGTGACAAATATTTTTTCCTTGTTTTCGAATTCAGTTATATAAAATTCTTTGGCATCTCTAATTCCACATGTTGTGTCAGTTTTTGTTTATGTGTAGGTAGACGACCTGAACACCTTGTCGTCACCTAAAACGATGGATCAGTAGATTAGCTGCTTGGAAAGCCAAGACTTTCCAAAAACAGCGTCGCAGCTCTTCATAAACTGACCAATTAAAGTCTATCGTCGCAACTAATAATGAAGCCAATAGTGTAAAAAATGCAACTTACGTTCTTTGATTTACACAATCATTATCAACAACCTTTTATAAAATCCAGAAAATTACGAATAAACAAAAGTAAGTGATTTTTCATAAAAATTGTCATTAGATATTAAAATGGTGTAAGTATTCGAACATAACGAAAAAAATTTTAAAAATCTGTCATTGCAGAATTCGAACCACAGACCCTATGGTTGTAAGGCTAGAACGCTATCACGTAAGCTACACTTACCGATGCTTCAGCTGTTTTAATTATTAGTACTTACCTGTACCTGCAAAACTTCAAAGTCGATTTTTTCCAGAAGTTTTGAGAGTTACATCGAATGGCTTTGGCTGATTGTTATTTGTCTTACGAACTTCACGTACCATAATTATCAAAAAATTCTACAATCCGATACCCATGTGGTCTCCTTGTAATTTTCTTTCTCATCCAGCTACAGCTTCTGCGCGAATTTTGCGTCTCTTTGGCTCTGTGATTGGTGGGTTGGTTTTACAATGCCATCAAATAGCAGATCGCCGTTTTCACGACCACGCCTCTGAGTCCCAGGTATGAATTTTCTGTGGGCTGAGATAAGATTTGTGAACAGGTGTTTTTCCCACGTTTGAAGCGTGTTGCTCTTTTTATCTTCTACATTCCTCCTTGGCTGGAAAAACAGTTCTCTGTGGAGCTGTCTGTGTTAGGCCTGTCAGGTATGTCATGTGTCAGGGTCTTTCTCTCTGGTCAGAAACATTGTTTTGGTGGAACCACTTTATCTATACTGCAAGCCAGGCTCTCTCCGACTCACGCACGTGTGCACTGTAGGGTTTCGTTTGTCTTCTTCTCGTCTGCAGGGATCCACGGTTTATCTGCGGTTCCGTCGCCTTTCTGGAAACGACTCCTCTGGTATCTGCAGACAAGGGCTTTCTCTGCACACCCGCTCTTGTGTCCATTTCGTTGTAAGGACGGCTCTTCCCTGCGTCCGCTGTAGCCATGTTTACCATTTGTCTGCACCCTCCTTATTAAGTCAGGCTGGTTTCGCTGCATACGTTCTTACGAGAGAGCCACGGCAATTCGTAAGGCTGCCCCCTTGAGTGGGAGGAGGCGGCGAGGCGACCTGTGGCGAAGGTCAAAGTTGGGGTGACTCCTGCTGCCTCCGTCTCCTCCCCCATTCCGGCTGGCCGGCCGAGGTGGCCGAGGGGACTGAGGCGCTCCAGTCACGGTCGGGGGTTCGAATCCCCACTCGGGCATGGATATTTGTGCCGTCCTTAGTATTAGTTAGTTCATAAGTAGTTTATAAGTTTAGGGACTGATGACCCCGTAGTTAAGTCCCATAAGCCTTACAAACATTTGAACTTTTTTTTTTCTTTCTTTCTTTTTTTTGAAAGTAACATCTCAACCTAGCAGCAAATTTGGACCATTTTGAAAAGCAATAGATAATGTTCAGGTTACGACAAGTAATAAAGTTGGGTCCCAGGTTATATTGCAGAGTCAATCCGCGTTTTGTGGATGTGATTTAAATTTTTCAGTTACTAATAACGCGAAAGAGACAGATGATAATCAGTAGCTAACTGCTGTAGTATTTCGGTGTAAAGGGAAAAGGCCTCTACTTTTAAGTTCAAATCAGATGTTTGTAAAGCTTATGGGACTTAACTGCGGGATCATCAGTCCCTAAACTTACAAACTACTTATGAACTAACTTATACTAAAGACAACACAAACATCCATGCCCGAGGGAGGATTCGAACCTCCGACGCGAGAGGCCGCGCGATCCGCAACGTGGCGCTCCAGACCGCTCGGCTACTCTCGCGCGGCAATATTCAAAAGTTCAAATGTTTGTAAACCTATTGGACCAAACTGTTATGGTCATCAGTTCCTAGACTTACAAATTATTTGAACTAAGCATAACTGAAACACACACACACACACACACATACACACACACACACACACACACACACACACACACACACACACACACACACATATATATATATATATATATATATATATATATATATATATATATATATATATATATATATATGCTCGAGGGAGGACTCGAACCTCCTCCGGGAGCGACCGTCCTGACCGTAGCATGATGCGGCCACTCCCGTGTGGCAACTGTGGAAGCTGTTGCATGTTTATGGAGTGTTAATAGTAAAGATTCGTAGCTCATAGCACTTTTCAGGTGTGTGAGGATTGTAATGACATAGGTTCATCGTACTTTACGTCCAGTATGGCATTTGCACTGACAAAGACTTGTTGAGACTGAGCCACGTCGAGGTTTTGCAGGATATCCATCGCGAGTGAAATTTGTCATCTCACTGTAAACCGTTACGCTAATGTACATCGCTTTCCGAAAGTTTTCGGTGGCACACATCACAGTTATGCAGCCACATAGTCAATTTCCAGAAAGAATCGCTTAGTCTCCATCATGATGAGTACTGATTAAAACTGTGATAGGCAGAGGCTCGAACTCAGAACGTTGTACATGTTCTCAAAGATCCGCCGATTTCCAGCTTCCAGTGACGCTTGAAACATTCCTACGTAAAGAGTAGTGCTCCTATGTCATTGGAGTCCCGGTAGGAGACACAAGTTTAATGTCAGGATGATTTAGTTTCCCATTTTCCGCCGTATTATATGCGGTGTTCATCGATCTTTAGGACATTACACGAGTAGTAGTATGTTTGTAGAACTTATGGGACTTAACTACGGGGTCATCAGTCCCTAAGCTTACAAACTACTTATGAACTACCGAAGACTAAGGACGGCACAAATATCCATGCCCGAGGGGGGATTCGAACCCCCGACCGTAGTGGCAGTGCAGACCGTGACTGGAGCGCCTCAGTCCCCTCGGCCACCGCGGCAGGCCATTACACGAGTGATAAAAATACAATGCCATATAGACCCTACAGCATAAAAAGCCTCTACCAAATGCAGAACGTCACCTTTGTAGTACGCCTACGATAGAAAATGTTCGTGCGTGAGAAATATACAGAGGATAGGAGTGCTTTCACTTGGACGGCGACAACTCATATCCGGCAATTCGTTTCCACTAGAGCACTGACACTACGGATGGAAAGAAGCAGAACAGGCAGCTCAGAAGAAAAGAAAGATAAGGTGCTATACATAGAAACAAATGATAAATGTGCCACACAAATCATTTTATTGATGTCTCATTCAGACAAATGACACGGACGCGGGACAAGTTGTGTGACCGGCGTTGCGAATGACATACTGCGGCCGGCTAATCTGATTGGTGGCATTTATCCGTAGCCGGGAGTGAAACTCTGCGCCGTATAGCCCACCCGTGGGCCACTTACCGGTCGGTCGTAAATGAGATGTGTTGAATGGGTTGCGTAAGGGAGCGGAATAAGGCCAACCGGCGGCCATTTAAACTGTGCCGGCGGCGGCGAGGTTCCCACATTCTGACAGCCGGTGATTCATCCGCGAGGTCGCCAGCCCAACCGTGGACGTCCCCGATACAATACAAGCGGTCGCCACGTGGCTCCTGACCAGATTTCATTCTCTGTTTCACCGGAAAAAAAGAAATATATTTGCAACCAGCAACTCGCCCCGGCTTCGCACGAGTGGAATTTATATCATCTATAAAAATCGATGAGTGTATGTATATTATTGGTTGCTATGTTCTAAGTAATATGATTAAACACAATGAATACGTGGTTATAAATCCTCAACGTTTCTAATCCACGTTTTCATACCAATATCACAGTCTAACATATATGTACAAGTTTATGACTGGCATTTGGAATAGCAGCAGAGCCCTTATCGGAGAAAGAGTCAACCATAGCGGCACTATCACACCGATCGTCACGGAACCGACGCTAGCGCTCCAAGCGGCATCACTGCAGTTACAGAAGAATGGCGTGATGCGAAAGAGGTATATAAACAACATGGAGAGGCTACAGGCAAGCTACAGCGCTCTGGGTGGCACCACTAAGCAACTCTGGGTGCCATGTTTGACAATGTCAGTTTGAAGCAGCAGCGTGAGCAGACGCTTCTGTTTGTAATATATATATATATATATATATATATATATATATATATATATATATATATATATATATATATATATTTTCCTTAAGAGTCTATGGGGGACTTAACTAAGGGGTCATCAGTCCCTAAACTTACAAACTGCTTACGAACTAGCTAATACTAAGGACGGCACAAATATCGATGCCCGAGGGGGGATTCGAACCCCCCACCATAGTGGCCGTGCAGACCGTGACTGGAGCGCCTCAGTCCCCTCGGCCACCGCGGCCGGCGTTTGCAATCTAAACTAACGTGTGAGCGCTATTATTACTGGTAAATCATGCCCATTCGGCGTACAACTGCGGCAACCGCAGTGATAAAACTGTTGGAATATTATACATAAAGAAAGAGATATGTAATTATATAGGTCGTTGTGTATCAGCGTGTATTTATCTATAAACATCCATTATACTTAACTTTCGCATTTACCAAGTTTCAAAATTATGTTTACTTCACGACCATCAAAAAGCTAGGTAGAGGACGGATGTATTTGGTGTGTTTTAATGTAATGACAATTGTTTATATAGTGTACAAAAGCGTATTAACCGCTGGGTAAGTAGCCTTGGTATATGAACTGTAATTAAAGTATTGGTTATACAGATTTCCTTTGAAAAACTCAAGGAGTTGCTAACCCAATGGGTAACCAGTATGAAGAGTGGTAAGTGTCAGCCAACAAAGTATAGTTACATATGCTCTTGTCATTTTGAAGAAAAGTTATGGATGCTAACACCGATCGAAAGCGGCTACCTGCAAATGCCATTCCAACACTATTTTTATTTCCAAAGCACCAACAGAAACCAAAAGCTGTAAGAAGAGTACCAAGGAAACGACAAATTGTGGAGAACTTGATAAATACGTAATGTGCTTCAAAGCATGAAACATTATTTGAACCACAGGCAGAATAAAGGTAATTAAAGACTTTAAAGAAATTCGCATATATTTATAGGGAAGATATATCGGCAAACACAAACGATTATTAACATTATAGTAACATCAAATAATGCAGCAGTTCGACGATTGTAAACATTACACATAGGATGCAGTAGTAAACGAGAAATGCTATTCGTAGTGGGAATTACTTTCCGACATGCGTCGCCACTATTAAGTTTCGGCACCGGTTCGGAAATGTCGTAGATTCGGTACTGATAGAAGTAAACCCTCAGTCATCTGAGGCACCAGCCGCCACTGGTATACTTTAATAAATATCTTGATGCAATCGCTACCGAACTTCACATGATCAACTGCTAGGTTAATCAGAAGATTTCATCAAAATTGTTTCAGCCGTCTTGGAGTCCATAAGGAACATACACACATACACATATCTATTATTCTAGATATAGATTGTGAATAATGAATCAACATCAGCTGTACGGTTTATTGTCAACATATGAAAATTTTATTGGATCCGTCTTTAATACGCAACGAAGACTGTGACTGGTCAATAAATGTTAAATTAAATGAAACCAACAGCCGCAATGTTTTTTCTAAATTTATTTTGCAACCAGTTTGAGCCTCATACGGAAGCCAGGCTCCTGTTCAAACATCAAAAAATACGTCTTACTAATGCTGTGCATAAGTTGACCATACTAACATCATAACACCCACACAAGATTGTTTTATAAAGAAATATAAGAATGTAAGCTATGGCATATAATTTCTGTATAATGTCACTTTTATGACATCATAGGGGCTGCGTGGGAGTAACCACGTGGTCTAAAGCATCGTGAGCGGCCGCTCCCGCTGGAGGTTCAAGTCCTCAAAAAATGGTCAAATTTTTGTAAATCTATCGGACCAAACTGCGTGTTCATCAGTCCGTAGCTTCCAAGCTACTTAAACTAAGGCAAAATAACCTAAGGACAACACACACATCCATGCCTCTGGAAGGACTCGAACCCCCAACGGCGAGCAACCGCGCGCTCGCTCAAGTTCTCCCTCGGGCATGTGTGTGTGTGTGTGTGTGTGTGTGTGTGTGTGTGTGTGTGTGTGTTTGTGTGTGTTGTCCTTCGTGTAAGTTTGCAAGTCTAGGCACTGATGCACATGGCTGTTTGGTCTAATAGGTCTACAAACATTTGAACACCATAGGGAATGTTAAACATCTGAACAATCACTGTGCGATGGAAACTCTCACACTGGACAGACAAGTTATGATGTACATAGGTATTCTATCATTAGGAATATCAATAGTTCAATTTTTCTAAGTGCTGACAATGGAGTGATTACAACCACAGTACCAAAGCATCTCATGTGCCACCACATTTGATAGAAAACGATAACACAAGAAAATATTTAGAGAAAGAACATGTCGATATTTTCCTTGAACGAGTGGACTGTGTGTGGGGGGAGGTGGGGGATGAGGCGACTAAATGAAAACAAACACAACAGGCGGCTTAAAATGGGTAAAAACTGTTCCAAACTATTATTGACATCGTAATCGACTGTAAAATGCCATTTAACAAAGTCAGTTACCTATATCATGAGGAATAAAACATCATCTTTCTAAATATTATGCAATTTATTAATGTACCCTAATTGACGGAAGTATCTGGGAACGGGATAAAAAGGGGGGAAGGAGTAGGGGGAGGGTGGAAGGGCTATCGCACAACCGCTAATGATAGAATATGTATGTACATTATATCTTAATTATGTGTCCAATTCTGTTGGTGATAATTATGATGTTTCACATTCCCTACGCTCTCATAAAATTGTCATTACACAGCTATACAAGTATTCTTATATTTTGTTAGTATTGTCAAAAAAATCTTGCGTTGGTGTTATGATTTTAGTATGGTCAACTTATGGACAACATTAGTAAGATTTATTTTGTGATGTGATGGCTTCAGTGTGGGGCCTAAACTGGTTGAAAAATAAATGCAGTGGCGTCGCTATTCGCCACAGTGCCGGCGGTCCACGAAAGTCGTAGCGCCGGGGACGCCAACGGTCTCGGTACCTCTTTGCTCACCTCGCTCGCCGGTCAACACGAAGAAGGGGGCTCGCCTACATATGCCGGCGCATCACACTTCCAGGAGTTCGACAGATCCGATCCAGGAGTCAAATGTTCAAATGTTTGTATAGCTTATGGGACTTAACTACGGGGTCATCAGTCCCTAAACTTACAAACTACTTATGAACTAACTAATTCTAAGGACGGCACAAATATCCATGCCGGAGGGGGGATTCGATCCCCCGACCGTAGTGGCCGTGCAGACCGTGACTGGAGCGCCTCAGTCCCCTCGGCCACCGCGGCCGGCGATCCAGGAGTCAACAGAATTATTGAGTATCAAGATATGTGTGACTTTGCGGCAAGTAGTTTTCAAGATGCCAATTTAAGTGCTGTAGCGTGCGACAGCGTGTACCGTCTCGGACCGATACCCATGTAGTTGGCAAGCGCCCACGCCACGCGCAGCCGCGCCTTATTCCCTGTAAACAGGCACAGCGCCAGCCTCGCGGAGCACGGCTACGTTCAGACCTGTCCCTACGGGACTTCTAAACATAGACGAAAAAATGTTCAAATGTTTGTAAATCTATCGGACCAAACTGCGTGGTCATCAGTCCATAGCTTACAAACTACTTAAACATAGGTAAACTAACTTAAGGGCAAACACACACACACACACACACACACCCATGCCCCAGGGAGGACTCGAACCTCCACGGCGAGCAACCGCGCGCTCCGCAGCGAGACGCTTTAGACTGCTCGGCTACTCCACCGCGGCAAACATAGACGAAATCAGTGCCCTTCACGTAATGCAATTTGTTTTCTTGTGGCAAACAAGGACATGTTCAAAGTGTGTGTATGTTCCTTATGACTGCTCCGAGGCAGAAGCATATGCAAAATTCACGACGTGCAGACCCTGTTTTTCCTATTCATTCTAAGCCTGCTGCCAATAAGACAGACTCTCGTGCTCCGGTAACTTAAATATTCTGTCGACAAGTCTTTGCAACGTCACGCAAATAAAATATTTGTATATTTGCCAATTGCTGACAAAACTGTGGTGTCGCACAAGTCCAAAGTGCACGCCACCTACTTTCGCCGCGCGCCGCCATGCACGCACGGCGCGGCGTTCTTACGACGTCAGCCACGAGCGCCCTCTGCTACAACTCCGCTCGTGGCCACCACTGAACGACATAGTTCACTTTAGGTCTGAGATAGGAACCAGTTAACACTTCGGAATCAGATAGGTACCAGTGAAGACTTGGCTATCGGATAGGCACTAGGCAGGCCTCTAGCTCAACTATGTATCAGCATTCTGCAGTACTGAGCTATGTAAAAGTTAAGTATTACTAAGTCTCTAAGTAAAATGAACATTAACAAGAGCAAAACAAAAATAATGGAATGCGGTCTTAGAAAATCAGGCGAGGCTGAAGGAATTAGATTAGGCAACGAAACAATGAAGGTGGTAGATGAGTTTTGTTACTTGGGTAGTAAAATAACATGTGATGGTCGCAGTACAGAGGATATAAAATGCAGAATGGCAATGGGAAGAAAAGCATTTTTGAAAAAGAGAAATTTGCTAACATCGAATATTAATTTAAGTGTAAGGAAGTCCTTTCTGAAGGCATTTGTTTGGAGTGTTGCGTTGTACGGGAGTGAAACATGGATGATAAGCAGTGCGGACAGGAAGAGAATAGAGGCTTTTGAAATGTGGTGTTACAGAAGAATGCTGAAGATTAGGTGGGTAGATCGCATAACCAATGAAGAAGTACTGAACAGAATTGGTGAGAAAAGGAATTTTTGGCATACCCTGACAAAAAGAAGGGATCGCTTGGTAGGACACATTCTTAGACATCGGGGAATCGTAAATTTAGCATTGGAGGGAAGTGTGTGGGGTAAAAATCGCAGAGGGAGACCAAGAGACGCGTATAGTAAGCAGATTCAAGTGGATGTGGGTTGCCGTTCTTATGAGGAGATGAAAAGGCTTGCTCAGGATAGAGTAGGGTGGAGAGCTGCATCAAACCAGTCTCCGGACTGAAGACCATAACAACAACAAGAAATATATATCTCGTTCTAATTTACTCTAGTGTTTCTAGTTTCTGCTATCCCACTGGCTGGTCACCTCCTACCTGCACAAGCGTGCATCCTTTATTCCTGTGTCGGTCTTTCTACTCGGCCACCGACACCTACGACGGAAATGAGACACAAAAGCGGCGACGAGGCTGGGACACAAAAAAAAGAAAACCAGTGCAAATTTTGCTTGATACGGGCGCCACAGTGTCGTTAATAAATTGTGCCACATATGAAATGCTAGGCGCACCACGATTGCGAACAGTGCACACTTTGCTTACGGCGTATACAGGACAAGACATACCAGTGCTAGGTATTTGTAGCTTTGCTGCAGTGTATGCAGATATACACAAGACAGGTTCTCTTTTGGTTCTTGAATTCTATGACAGTGCACATATCTTTGGTTTGGAACTGTTTGATTTTTTTTTTTTTTGGTCTTAGCATCATTCGGAATATTATGCAAGTGACGTCATTCGAGCCGAGTGAATGTGTAACTAACCTGTGTGGCGAATTTACTGAACTCTTTTCCGACGGGCGTGCACAGGTAATTAATTTTTCCACGCATGTGTCATTAAACGATAATGTGCAGCCACGTTTCTGCAGGGTACGTCCTGTTACTTTTCCATTCTGCTATCAAGTTGCACAGGCACTCACAGAGTGGCGACATCAAGGTGTCATCGCGCCCATTTCAGCAAGCCAGTGAGCTTCTCCTATAGTGATTGTCAAACAACCATCTGGCAAACTCAGAATTTGTGTGGACTTTAAGCGCACTGTGAATCCTCAGACAGTGATCGACACTTTTCCGTTGCCTCACCCTCACGAGCACATGGATAGATTAGGAGTTAGCAAATATTTTTTCCAAAATTAATATTCGGGACGCTTATATGCAACTTGCGCTCGACGAGCAATCACAGAAATTTCTAGTTATCAATACTCACTTGGGTCTCTTCAAGTTTCTCAGGTTACCGTTCGATTGTGCCTCCGCTCCGGCAATCTTTCTAACTTACCTGGAACAACTAACAAAAGCAGTGCCTTATTCTTCAAATTCTCTAGTCGATATTGTTGTTTCTGGCCACACAGATGAAGAGCATTTCAAAAACTTAGGAGCGCTTTTCACAGTCCTCTCGGAAGCCGGTCTCAAATGTAACAAGGACAAATGTGTTTTTTTTTTCAGACTGAAATTGAATATTTAGGACATGTCATCAATTCACAGGGTGTTCATCTATTCAGTCGAATTGGAAGCTATTCGCGAGCTCAAGGCTCCCACAAACATTACAGAATTTGCAATGTTTCCTGGGCAAAATCTTCTATTATATAAAATTGATCGCTGTCTTGTACATTTTGATCCTGACAAACATGATGTGTTAGCCACTGACGTGTCGGCCTACGGCATTGGAGCTGTCCTCTTGCATCGCATTGGCTCTTCAGACAGACCTATCGCTTTTGCTTCGAAATTGTTGAACAAAGCTCAGATAAATTATTCACAAATTGAAAAAGTGGTGTTAGCAATCATCTATGGTGTTACAAAATTCCACCAATACCTGTATTGTCCAAAGTTTTACCTAGTAACTGGCCACAAGCCGCTTCAGTCCTTGGTCCACCCTGCGAAGCCCATACCCAGTGGCACAACACAGAAGCTGCAACGTTGGGCGCTCATGTTGCCTTCCTAAAATTATGAAATTTTCTACCGGCTGACGTCAAAACATGCTAATGCCGATACACTGTCACGACTTCCTTTGGCCCGTATGTTGATTTTAATGCCTCAGAAGCTTCTTGTTGCCACATAGATGATAATGATTCTGAGGTCCTTGATCAGATTCCTCTCGATCACCAAAAGGTTGCCCAAGCAACAGTGCGGACCCACATCTTGACATCCGCACAGGGTGGCCTCGCACAGTGACGCAGATTGTTAGCCAGGTGGTTAGACGCTACTTTTCGCGCCGACATGACTTATCAGTTTTACAGAGTATAATTTTGCTTTGTACGGAACAGGACCATCGCGTGTGGTGATCCGTCAGTCATTGCAACGTCAGGTGCTTCAGTTACTACACTAAGGTCATTGGGGTGTGGTCACAATGTTCAAAATTTTCAAATGTTTGTAGAGCTTATGGGACTTAACTACGGGGTCATCAGTCCCTAAACTTACAAACTACTTATGAACTAGCTTATACTAAAGACAGCGCAAACATCCAAGCCCGAGGGGGGGGGATTAGAACCCCCGACCGCAGCGGCCGTGCAGACCGTGACTGGCACGCCTTACACCGCTCGGCCACCGCGGCCGGCAGGGTGTGATCCACTCCAAACAATTGGCGCGCAGACATTGCACATGGATCGGTGTGGACGCGCAGCTAGAAAAGATGACGGCTCATTGCCAAGCTTGTGCGGAAAACCATCCCGTCCCTCCTCAAAAGTTCTCAGAATGGTTCTCCCCGACCGTGCCATAGGATCACGTGCATTTTGACTTTGCAGATCCATTCCTGAATACAAGATGGCTCATCATTGTGGCTGCTTACTGTAAATTTCCTTTCGTAGTCCCCATGAACTCTACGACTACTCGCACCACCCTCCAAGCCTTTCAGTCTGTTTTTTGGGTCGAGGGTCTACCAGAACTGATGGTGACGGACAATGGTCCACTGTTTGAGTCGAGGAAATTTGAACGGTTTTTCCAAGCCAACGGCGTTCGTCATATGACCAGTGCTCCGCTCCACCCTCAGTCCATTGTTGAAGCTGAACGTTTTGTGAGAATATTCAAGTCACAGATGGCCGAGCCCAATTACCACGACACGCGTGAACAAGCTCTTCTGCATTTCTTCGCCTCCTACCGCTCCCAGCCATGCAATGGACCATCGCCTGCAGAGTTGTTGCACGGATGGCGGTACCGCACTCTGTTGCATCCCATGAACCCACGACAGATGCCGCCCGCTTCGCAGAATCAGGCACAGTATCGCGCAAACATCTGTTGTTTTCAGGTCCTACAGCAGATGGAGGCGTTGGGAGCGTGGTACCGTCATTCGGCAGCTTGGCGCTAACATGTTTTTGCTGCAGGGTGCAGATGGCGTACAAGGTCGACATAGAAACCAAATTTTCCTTGTGTACTAGAGGATGCTGCTGCTGAGTTTTTGTCGACAGATTCGCTATCCCCTCGGATGGTGGCGCCCAGGCCTCATCCGAGGTCGCGGGTTCGGCCACCTTACCTTCTCGGCCCCGAGTCCATGGAGCTCGACGCTTCTCCTCCAGCATCACCGCATCCTCCATGGGACGTCGTGGATCAACCGACATCCACCATCGCGGGTTCATCGTTGCGCGTCGAGGGTCCTTCCGACGCAGCGGCCCATCAGGGCCCGCAGCTGCATCGGTCGTCGAGATCGTCGCTCGTGCACCTGCATCTGTTTCTTCTGAACCCGTGTCTGTAGGAGCGTAACTTTTGGTGCGTTTTCCGCCCGGATTTTCGTGCCAAGCGTAGGCCGAATGGCGGGTGGTGACCGGTGGTTCAGAGCTGGGCACAGATTCGAACCTCGGTCCCACAACTGCTCCCAGGGTCACACTTCCACCCCGCCGCCGTTTCGCTCACTACACAACGACGGTGAGAAGGTTTGGATGGAAGGAGTGTTGTGGCGTCGCTATTTGCCACACGCCGACGGTCCACGCAAGTCGCCGCCCCACTGAAAGACGCGATAAATCAATCTATGGTACTTCGGCCGCCGGGAGCTCCCGCAGTCTCTGTACCTCTTTGATTCCCACGCGCGCCGGCCAATGGGAAAAAGGAGGTCTTAGCACAACGCGGAACACCATTCTTTTGCCAGGGTCTAAGTGATACATTGCTAAACTGTATATTAGATAGGAAGATTTTTATATCAACACAAGCACAGCAAAGTTAAGTACTCATTTCATTTGTAATAAAAGTATATGGTGACAAATCAGACCCATGGCCACATCCTTGGGTCACTGTCCACCTCCTGCTCAAGCAGGATCCTGAAGTCACAAAAATAAATTTTCTTGTAGTTTGATTTCATTATGTAGACTGTGCCAGCCCACCACAATATTGAAATAAAAATAAATCGGTAATTGAATTTTTGTTCAAAAATGTTCAAAAGTTTGTATAGCTTATGGGACAACTACGGGGTCATCAGTCCCTAAAATTACAAACTACTTATGAACTAGCTAACAATAAGGGGCATAAATATCCATGCCTGAGGGGGGATTCGAACCCCCGATCGTAGTGGCCGTGCAGACCGTGACTGACGAGCCGCAGTCCCCTCGGTCACTGCTGCCGGCTGAATTTTTGTAAAATAATTTTTTCATATCGCCCGCTAAGTTGAAACGTCTGATTTTCATTAAAAATAAGTTTATAAAAATTATGGCTGTTGCTTCCATTTGTTCCGCGCCTGGATTCTAACCACGATTATCCGATTTTCGCGCGCCGTCGCGTTATCCATATCGCTATACGTGCATGTATCCTGGATCGACCCAAATGTGCATACATGTCCGAAGAAGATTTTGCGCTGATTACATTGTTAAACACGGATACTTCACGTCGTATTCAAAGCAAGGCATGCGACATTTGTACGAGTAATAAACGTCTCTCTCTGTGCAGGAATTGCAATATGGAATGTACGACCATACATGGGTAGTAGATAATGTGTTGCATATGGAAGTTTGGGTGGGCCGAGAGGCGTATACATATAGCGGAATTGTTACCGACAAAATTTTGGGCTTGGTGGTCTCTGGGTAAAGCGCTCGACTGGAGACCGAAGGTTCGCGGGTTCGAAACCCGGTCGGATCTCGATTGTTTTCAGTTGCCCTTCACCTCTCAACTATGTGAGGAGTCGCCAGAAACGACACGTGGTTCGGATTCCACGTTAAACTGTAGGTCCCCTCTTCCCGATTGGATACTGGGGTACGTTAGGGACACGCAAGTCGCCGAAGTGGCTTCCAAAAAATGTTCAGATGTTTGTAAAGCTTATGGGACTTAACTGCGGGGTCATCAGTCCCTAAACTTATAAATTACTTATGAACTACCTTATACTAAGGACGGCACAAACATCCATGCCCGAGGGGGATTCGAACCCCCGAAGGGCAACGGCCTCACGCATCATAGCATAGCGCCTCAATACGCTCGGCCGCTCCACCGCGGCGAAGTGGCCTCCAATTGAAAGACTTGCAACAGGCCAATGAGCCAAAAATCGTGTGTTACCAACAAATAGTACAGATGATGCTAATTCATTCGCAATTGGGAATACAACTGTTGTATTCTTGCCACCTTTAGTCACCATAGCGTTCGTTCCTTCAGACATGCCTACATTGATTTCATCGTTAGACACCGACACTCTACATCAGACTTATGAAACTAGTAGTAAAATCCCCGATTAGATAAATCCAACGCCCCCCTCCCTGCTTGTCCGGGACACGTCATCTTGACTTGGAGACCATTTGGCGCAACAAAGACGGCTTTTATTTCAAAGTAATTTTTATGTAGTCGAATTAAATTAAATTAAAAAGTATGTCCATAAAAGTAGTTGATGAGTTTTATTATTTAGACAGCAAAGTAACTTATAATGGGTAATGTGAAAGGTTATAAAATGCAGACTACCAATGGCAAAAAAGACTCCCTTACGGCGAGAAATTTGTTGACTTAGAATATAAATTTGAGTGATACGAAGTTTTTTGAAGGTATTTGACTGGAATGTAGCCTGATATGTTTCAAATGTTTGTATAGCTTATGGGACTTAACTACGGGGTCATCAGTCCCTAAACGTACAAACTACTTATGAACTAGCTAATACTAAGGACGGCACAAATATCCATGCCCGAGGGGGGATTCGAACCCCCGACCGTAGTGGCCGTGCAGACCGTGACTGAAGCGCCCCAGTCCCCTCGGCCACCGTGGTCGGCAGCCTGATATGGTACGGAGACATGCACAATAATCAGTACAGACCAGAAGACAATACAAACCTCTGAAATGTGGTGCTAGAAAACAGTTTGGTGGGTAGATCATGCAACCAATGAGTAAGTGCTGAAAAGAATTTGGGGAGAAAATAAAATTTTGCCAAAACTTCACTAAAACAAGGGAACTTTTGATACGATATATTCTGAGACAAAAAATTTCAAATGTTTGTGAATGTAAGAGACTTAACTGCTGCCGCAGCGGAGCGATCGAGCGCATTGACGCCGTTCCCCGTCGGGGGTTCGAATCCCCCCTCGGGCATGGATGTTTGTGTTGTCTTTAGTATAAGTTAGTTCATAAGTAGTTTGTAAGTTTAGGGACTGATGACCCTGCAGTTAAGTGCCATAAGCTTAACAAACATTTGGACTTAACTACTGCGGTTATCAGTCCCTAGGCTTAGAAACTACTTAAAATAACTTAAATTAAAATAGTCTAAGGACAACACACACACTCACACACACACACACACACAAGTCCACCCGAGGGAGGATTTGAATTTCCGAAGGTGAGTAACCACGTGCTCCGCAGCAAGGCGGCTTGGAGCGCTCGTCCACTCCACCGCGGCGTTCCGAAACATCAAGGGATCACCAATTTAGTACTGGAAACAGGTGTAGGAGGTACAGATTTCAGAGGAAGCACAAGAGATGAGTACAGTATGTAGGTTCAAAAAGATGTTTCTCACTAGTTATTCAGAAATAAAGAAGTGTCCGCAGGATTGTCGTAGCGAGATTGAATATCAAAAGTCCCAAAGTTACCAAAAATAAACGAAACGTATATTTGTTCCGGAAAGCAGATAGAAATAAAATACATTGCTTCTTGAAAGATAGCTTCCACTCCTTTCTAACACTAAATGTAGGTGTAGACCAGATGTGGCTCAAATTCAAAGAAGTGGTATCGACAGCAATTGACAGTTTTATACCAAATAAATTAATAAAAGAAGGAGGTGATCCTCCTTGGTACACAAAACAGGTCAGGTCACTGTTGCAAAAGCAACGGAAAGGCATACTAAATTTAAACGAACACAAAATGCCCAGGATTGACGATCCTACACAGAAGCTCGAAATTTAGCGAGGACTTCAATACGAGATACCTACAATACTTATCACAACGAAACTCTTTCTCGAAATTTGACTGAAAACCCAAAGAGATTTTGGTCATATGTTAAATACACTAGGGGCAAAACGCAAACAATACCCTCACTACGTGATATTAATGGCGATCGTGCCGATGATAGCGCTACTAAAGCAGAGTTACTAAACATAGCTTTTAGAAACTCATTCACCAAAGAAGACGAAACCAATATTCCAGATTTCGAATTACGAACAGACGCCGTAATGGGTAACGTAGAAGTAGATAACATCGGAGTAGTGAAGCAACTAAAATCACTTAACAAGAACAAGTCTTATGGTCCGGATTGTATACCCATTAGATTTCTATCTGATTATGCTGAAGCAATAGCTCCTGTATTCAAATATTATGAATTATCTCGAACAGAATGATCTGTTGGTCCAAGGCCAACATGGATTTAGAAAATATCGTTCATGCGAAACACAACTAGCTCTTTATTCATACGAAGTGATATGTGCTATCGACAAGGGTTCGCAAATTGATTCCGTATTCCATGATTTCCAGAAGGCTTTTAACACCGTACCTCACAAACGGCTTTTAATCAAATTACGTGGTTACGGTATATCGCCCCAAATTTGCGACTGGATACGGGATTTCCTCTCAGAGAGGACACAGTTCGTAGTAATCATGGTTAGGCATCGACTAAAACAGAGGTGATATCGGGCGTTCCACAGGTTAGTGTTATTGGTCCTCTGCTGTTCCTTATTTACATAAACGATTTAGGGGAAAATCTAAGTAGCTCTCTTAGGTTGTTTGCCGATGACGCCGTCATCTACCGTCTAGTAAAATCATCTGAAGATCAAAACCAACTGCAGAACGATTTGAATAAGATATCTGTATGATGTAAGAATTGGCAATTGACTCTAAATAATGAGAAGTGTGAAGTCGTCCACATGAGTACGAAAAGAAATCCGTTAAACTTTGTTTACATGATAATCAATCAAATCTAAAGGCCGTAAACTCCACAAAATACCTAGGAATTACAATTACTTCTGACTTAAATTGGAAAGAACACGTAGATAGTGTCGTAGGAAAGGCGAACCAGAGACTGCGTTTTATTGGCAGAACCCTTAAAAGATGCAACAGAATTACTAAAGAAACTGCATACACTACGCTTGTCCGTCCTTTTATGGAATATTGCTACCCAGTGTGGGATCCTTATCACGTGGGTTTGACGGAGGACATCGAAAGAGTCCAAAGAAGGGCAGCTCGTTTCGTATTGTCGCGATACACGGGAGACAGCGTTACGGAAATGATACAGGATCTGGGATGGGAATCATTACAACAACGACGCTTATTGCTGCGGCGTGGGCTGCTTACGAAACTACAATCACCAACATTCTCCTCCGAATGCAAAAATATATTGTTGACTCCCACTTACATAGGTAGAAATGATCATCAGAATAAAATACGAGAAATCAGAGCCCGAAGAGAGAGATTCAGGTGTTCATTCTTCCCGCGCGCTATTCGAGAATGGAATGGGAGATAAAATAGTATAACGGTGGTTCGATGAACCCTCTGCCAAGCACTTAAATGTGATTTTCAGAGTATCCCAAATAGATGTAGATGTAGATTGAGTTTTACTGGAACACTGTAGTGTGGCAGTCAGCCACGACCGTAAACAAGTGGGAAAAACAGACACTCTTCTTTTTACGTAAGAAAACGTGTCATTTCACAGAATGTAAGACTTTCTTCCCCAACGCAAACGACTCTGGCGGAGGCGGTTTTACTACTTGAAAAGTAGGGAAGTGGAAACTGTCCTCATTTGTTTACGCTCGTGACCGCCTGCCACGATATAGTGTCCGAGTAATAGCGTGGAGAGCGGCATCAAACCAGTCTTCCAAATGGAGACCACAACACAAATGACATTGTGATAGTCACGACTTAATACTGTTGCGATATTAACTTCACCCGCTGTATTAAGATAGAGTGTGTAAGCTCTTAAATTTATGATTTCCGCTATTTCTCAATACATTGATATATCGTAAGATTTTTCACTACCTCCAACTACTAGTTGCATAACTTTTGAGAATGTTCTGTGCATATTATTTTATTCTTTTGTACGAGCGCGCGAACGTTAGCCGTGGGGGGTTCGAGTCCTCTCTCGGGCATGGGTGTGTGTGTTGTCCTTACGTTAGTTTAACATAGTTTAAGTAATTTTTAAGCTAGGGACTTATAACCACGAAGTTAAGTCCCATAGATTTACAAACATTTGAACATTTGTACGAATACAACTTTACTGCATATAAATTATGTTCTATACTTAAGTGGATGTGTACCCATAGGACCACCTTCGCACGTATGTGTTCTATACACAAAAAATGTATTTACATTTCTTGAGGAAATCGACTTTGAAATTTTGCAAGTAAGTATAAGTACCAATCATTAAACAAGATTCAATAGCTGCCGGTATACCTCAGGTGCTAGCGTTCTGGACTTATAACCCTAGTTCGGTGGTTCGAATCCAGAAGTTTTATTATTTTTTTGTTGTGTTCGAATACTTACACTACTTTATATCTAATGGTAATTTTTTACGAAAAGTGCACGTATTTTTGTTTATTCGTGATTTTCTATATTATATAGAAGGTTGTTAATAATGATGGTTTCAATAAAAAAAACATAAGTTACATTCCTTACATTATTATCTTCACTGTTGTTGACGACGGTAGTCTTTGATTGTTAAGTTTGTGAAGAGCTACGACACTGTTTTTGGAAAGTCATCTCCATAGCTATTCAAGGCTTTCCAAGCAGCTAAACTACTCAACCGTCGTTTTACGTGCCGACAAGATTTTCAGCTCGTCTAGATACACATAAACAAAAACTGACACAACACGTGGAATTAGTGATCCCAAAATGTTTTATATATATGAATTAGAAATAGTGTAAATTTCTTTACATCCTCAACGAAGTTACTCTTCGTACACGATTCGATAGGGTGGTTAGTATTTGTTTTCTTTTTTTATAAAATATAGAAAATTACGAATAAACAAAAATACGTGCACTGTTCATAAAAAACTTCCATTAGGTATTAATATGGTGTAAGTATTCCAAACAACGGAAAAATGTAAAAAAATCTGTCACGACAGAAGTCGGACCATCGACCAGAGTTGTAAAACTAGAACGCTACCACCTGAGCTACCCCGGCAGGTACTTAAAGTCACTTAGGGATTGCTACTTATGCTTACTTGCAAAACTTCAAAGTCGATTTTATCGAGAAGTTTTGAGAGTATTGTCGATTGACTTTGGCTGATTGTTATTTGAGTTCTGAACTTAACATACCATAAATATATAAAAAGAAAATAAATAAAAAAAAAAAAAAATAAAAAAAAATATCTAAAATCCGATACCCATGTGGTCTCCTAGTAAGAACCATTCCCTGGGACAGTTAAATTGCTGAACAAGTTGCTACACAATTTTCGGTGCCCCTTTAACCCTCTATTTGGCAATATTGCTCTCAAGTAACATCAAAATTGCGCGTGGTTTTCTAAAACATGTTTCAAGCTTCATCCTTAGATGGGCTACAGTGCTTGAAACTAACATTTATGCTCTCCAATAACGTGATGTTTCGTTGTCTTTTGGGAAAAGTTTAGCAATAAACAATCGTTAGCGGACACTCCAAGCATACGTTACCGAGGTACATGATTGTTTCAATTTTGTGACGATATTTTTCGTGATACACGGAAAACTGCTTATCAAAGAGAAAGACGAAGCCTTGAAGTTTAAGTATTATGGAAAATTGTTGACCAGTTCTTGTATGGGAGACTGAAAATGGACTTATATTTATTCGGAAGAGGAGGCCTTGTAGACCACTACAAAACGGGCAATAACTCGAAAAGAAAAATGAAACAGCATCTCCTGTACCAGTCAATGATGTACGGTACGACAAATATGACAATATGTTGTCAGTTGACAGATTACGGGCGAAAAGGAATTTGCAAGTTTTGTCTTCAGATATACTTGACTGTAAAATGTGGAAATAATGGGGCTGTTCTGAACTTTGCACCAAAAACGACTTGTTTCCACATGTTTCACATAAAGTAGTCCAAAATACAATAATTTCTACAGTCATAAGAACAACACGGTAGTTGAAAAAAATCGTATAAATCTGTTCACATGGCCCTACTCATTTAATTTAAGTAAATACTTTTTCTTCTCGTGATTTTTGTTTCGTTTGTATAGCTTATGGGACTTAACTACGGGTTTAAAGGTAAAGCAGTCAACAATCCGAGGCGCACAACTACGGGATTATCAGTCCCTAAACTTACAAACTACTTATGAACTACCTAACACTAAGAACGCCACAAATATCCATGCCCGAGGGGGGATTCGAACCCCCGACCATAGTGGCCGTGCAGACCGAGACTGGCGCGCCACAGCTCCCTCGGCCACCGCGTCCGGCTCTCGTGATTTCTGTGTGTGCCAAATAAAGGATTAAAGTCATTATAGCTCGCACACTTCACATTATGAAAGCATCTGACATGATTTTCTAACCGGCCGGCCGCGGTGGCCGACCGTTCTGCGGGGCGTCAGTCACAGTCTGCACGGCCACTACGGTCGGGGGTTCGAATCCCCCCTCGGGCATGGATATTTGTGCCGTCCTTAAAATCAGCTAGTTCATAATTAGTTTGTAAGTTTAGGGACTGATGGCCCCGTAAAATTCGAATTTTTTGATTTTCTAACCACACCGACCACACTGTAAGGGCCGCTGGGTTAGGACTCTTTCGCAGGTCAGGACTGTCGAGCGTTTGGGGTGCTGTTGCTGCGCCACGGCGTCAGTAAAACTATATTTAGTCAGCAGAGGTTCAGGGAAGTACGTTCACGCGTGTACTGTCTCGTCCACCTTGGCAGCGGTAGCCAGTGCACAATTCGCCGAGGCGGCTGTCCGCTTTATCCGAGGTCGGACGTTGGCCTCGCCAATGACTCGTGTGGAGGACGCGCGCCAGACAGCACGGCGCCGCTACTGAATGTCGGCTGGACCTCGGCGCTCTCCAAGAGTAAGGCTACCCGACCCTGTAAAATGTAAACATTTACGGCCGGAAATGTCAGTATTGTTAACATTTTCCGGGCTATTATATCAATATCTACCCGACCCTGTTGTTGGTGTTACGTCGTACCAGGAGCAGGTATAGAGGGTGCAATGGCACTAGAACATCATGAGCGGTAAGACGACCAATACTTTAACAAGCAGTATAAAATACTCAAATTCACGATGAAATAGATCTTGGATGAACAGCAAGGTGTTGTGTGTGTGTGTGTGTGTGTGTGTGTGTGTGTGTGTGTGTGTGTGCATAGGACACAATATTTCGGTACTAGTCCGTGTTGCCATCATCAGGTGTGTTGATGTTCTGCTATGAGGGGCGGCCTTCGTGAGGTATATATCAGATTCCCTCCTCCTCCTTCGAGCACTCCGTCTGAGCCCATCGCGGTCCGCGCCCGATCCACGGTTCAGATCCAGCCTTCTGTCTACCGCCATCTCACAAGGAAAGTACATGGGCTCGAACAGACATATCTGTATGAACGTTTGCTTGCAGGATCTCTACGTACACCTCAATGTTCTGGCGGGTGTCGTTTTTCTGCAAAACTCTGCGATCATGCTCTAGATAGCACTGTAGATGTAATTGTAGACGCCGTACGTAATGCAGATATCTTAACTATAACTTATGTTCGTACATGTTCTCTAGCGTATTGTCATCAAAAGCCGTGATGATAGTTGCAACTTTAACCTTCTTCTCGGAAGACTGTTGGTATTCACTACCACTGCTTCCATCGCCTATTCCCGCACTTACCGTAGCACTACCGCTTGCAATGAGTTGTTCGTCATTATCACCCCTGTTATCATCATTATGTGTTAGTGTTACAACAGTATCCAACTTATGCTAATATTTCTGTACCATGACAGATACGAGAAAGCATGCGAATGATTCATATTCTACAGTAATACCATCTTCACGAAGGAGGGTTCTTCGTAACTTCATCTCAACCAATCGCAATACATTAGCAGGATTGATTACCAATCGCCGCGCCATCTGACGCTTCACCACATAAATAACGTCACAAAACGCATCATTGGAGGCACACTGCACCGTCCCTATTGGCGAACCGACAGGACAAAGTGCAATGTGGCAAGGCACACGCAGAGGCCTCTAACGGACGACTGCAGAGTTTTGCAGATGTGGTAGTATCGATAGAGCAATAAGGGATCTTTACATTATCTCTCATACGATTTTGATGTATATGTGTTTCTTCGAGCTCAAGTACTTTCCTTGTCAGTGTTCCGTCCTAGACCTCTAGGTCCGCGCCCGGGGGGGGGGGGGGGGGGTCCGCTTGCGGTGGCGTTCCGTTTGTTCCGCCCCCCGCCCTTAAAGTGAGTACACTATGGGATGTTACAGTCTTCGTCTTAATCCGGGTGATTGCGGGTTCCCAGGCTTTGATAAAAAAAATAGCCGTTGTCTCGATTCAGTTTTGGTTTCCTTATGCTGCTCTCTATTGCTTCTTTGATGATCTATCTGTATAAATGATCTGATGGACGGAGTAACTTGTAATTTGCGGCTGTTTGCTGATCAAGCTGTGGCGTATGGGAAGATGTCGTCTTTATTGTAATAGCATACAGGATGAATTAGACAAAATTTCTAGTTGGTGCAAAGAATGGCAGCTAGTTCGCAATGTAGAAATATGTAAGGTGATGCGCATGAGTAGGAAAAACAATCCCACAGTGTTAGTAGGGAGCTTCGTGATGCAGTCGTATCGTTCAAATATCTACGCGTTACATTGCAGAGCGATACGAAATGGAATGAAAATGTAAGGACAGTTGTGAGTGAGGTGGACAGCCAACTAAGGTTTATTGGGAGAATTTTGGGAAGATGTACTTCATCTGTAAGGGACACAACGTATAAAACGCTTGTACGACCACGTGTTGAGCATTGCTCAAGTGTTTGGGACCCGCAGCAGATCAGTTTAAAGGAAGACATAGAAGCGTTTCAGAGGCGAGCAGCTAGATTCGTTATGGTAGGTTCGACCATTGCGCGTGTGTCACGGGAATGCTCCGGGAACTGAAATGGGGATCGCTGCAGGAAAGACGTTATTTTCGTGAATTTCTGTTAAGGAAATTTAGGGGGCCGGAATTTGAAGCTGAGTGCAGAACGATCGTCCTGTCACCTACTTACACTTCGTGTAATGTTCATAAAGACAAGATAAGAGAAATTAAGGCTCGTACGAAGGCATATAGACATTGGTTTTTTTTCCTCTTACTATTTGGAAGTGGTACAGGAAAGAAAATGCCTAGCAGTGGTACAGTGTACCCTCCGCCACGCACCTTACGGTGGATTGTGGAGTGTGTATGTAGACGTAGATACAGTCCCAGTATTTTGAGGACTGTGTTAGTACCTTGATCTGATCATAATCCATGCCGTGGAGGTTCAACAGGCAATACTCGGAAGTTGATGACTTATTTGGCTGTTGCAATTTTGTGTGCCGTTGTTGTTCGTGACATAGGGCCTCAATGGTGCGAATTGACTGACCTATATATTCCTCACCGCATTGGCAAGGTATCTTGTAAACCCTTGATTTACGTAGACCAAGGTCGTCCTTACCACTGCCAAGAAGTGCTCTGGTTTTTGCCGGAGAGCAGAAGATTGTTTTAACTTGGTATCTGCGTAAAATGCGTCCAATTTTTTCCGGATAAGGTTCAAAATGTTCAAATGTTTGTTAAGCTAATGGGACTTAGCTGCGGGGTCATCAGTCCCTAAACTAACAAACTACTTACGAATTAACGTATACTAAAGACAACACGAACAACCATGCCCGAGGGAGGATTTGAACCCCCGACGGGGAACGGCACGAGACTACATGAAAAATTGTTCTCTCCAAGCAAGAAATTTCCAACTCTGAAACTGTGCCCAACGAGCTAAAAAAATGTCTTGATCAACCACACATAGGACGGAACTATGATTGTGTAAAGTGTTGTACTTTATAGTCGTTGTTTCTCACCTATTTTTTCCGCGCGGGAATGGCCGTGCACTCTAAGGCGCATTGCTGTGGAGTGCGCGGCTGCTCTCCTTCGGAGGTTCAAGTCCTCCCTCGGGCGTATGTAATGTATGTATGTATGTATGTGTGTGTGTGTGTGTGTGTGTGTATGTGTGTGTGTGTGTGTTCTTCTTAGCATAAGTTAGTTTAAGTAGTTTGTAAGTCTAGGGATTGATAACCACTGCAGTTTGGTACCATAACTTTACAAATATTTGAACACCTATTTTACCAGAAATTATTCAGAGATACTTAATATGTCACGCCTCTTCCATTTCGTCTGAAAGAGTAGCTTCCTTAATAACGTTAATTCTGTCAGAAGCAGACTGACATCAGAACATATTAAACAAATAGTTTTCTTAATGTCTATTGGTGATGATTACTGATTTGTAACCGAGTGATTTTATAATACAGTGTGTGTTTTATTAATTAATCTAGGAAACAATACAAAAATGTTCAAATGTTTTATCCAGGGCAGCAACTGTGTTTTTAGGTTATAAAAGAAAACAGACACCAGTTGCAGGTACTGAAACTAACTTTCGCTAAGGACCATACACACACCTATAACTTAATTTCATTTATCATAACCTCGAAACTAAGGCGGGAGCGGCCGTCCAATCCGTAGCATGCCTTATACCACGTGACCACTCCCGCGTGCTTGGAAACAATAACGTATTTTTCAGTTTTGAAATGTTTGTTAATCGTTTCTGTGGTTTTGATCAATTTTTGTTCAAATTCCTGAGAAGATTAAAAATATCGATATTTTGACTCTATAATATCGATATCTTTTATATACATCCTTACATTATATATCGATATTATTAATAATTTTCCCAATCCTAGTCGGTGGTGTGGTCGACAGTCAAGGAGTCCACAGTTAGTTGTGGCACGATGCGGAGAACAGCTCGAAAGTGGTTCCAGCGTACAACTAGTAAGCTGGTACTTTGGATAAAGTTAGACAGAACGTCGCCAGATAGACCAGGTGTTCACTTGCGATAAATCCGCCTGTCTCCAACTTCGATAGCGGCCGGTGGGGGTGCACCTCGTAGAGCCAAAGTTACCACAGCCAACTGGTTTCTCTTCTGTAGCAGAAATCTTGGAGCCAGAAACTGGCAACATTTCGTAAGTCACCGAAACTATCGGAATCTTACAAGGGCGTGGTCCAATCCGACCTGTCGAAACCTACCCTCAAATTGTTTACACAGGAAGAGGACGCCAAAAGAAATGTACTGCCAACATTTTAGCTGCTAAGAAATACCAAGGTTTTTTTTTTTTTTTTTTTTTTTTTTTTTTTTTTTTTTAAAGTTGAAGTTACTCATTTTTTAAGTTGTATATATGGTATATATCCTTTCGGACATGCCCCTTGTCCCTTGACCATTTACAAAAAACAGACACACACAATTACATAACTTATATAATCAGCGATGACAGCCTATGATCCTTTCTTCAGTCCGGTTGCACACTAGGCCCTAACTGTTACAGGAATCGGCACCATGCCGCGAGTAATGAATGATAATAGGTAGGAGCACTACGTCAGTAGTGTGTGGATGAGTGGCGAATTTGCGTCTAAGACGTGCTTGGGTAGACCTCGCACCTGCGGTAAGCGCTGCGTCCCGGGTAGGGAAAAACTGTCATAGGGGTCAAGTGCGATTGCCTTGTAAGCAGAAAAACCTGGGTTCGAATCCCGGCTGGATACAAAGTTTCAATTTTCTTCATTGAAATATTTCAGTCTCCACTAACAGGTATTGTCGTAATTTATTCCGCGGAGAGGACTGCGGTTTGTACAGCCCTGTCCGCCTACTTCGCGATTCGGCGAATGAGAAGAATGAACTGTGGCACTCAGCGCCGCGTAGCGGTATTATCCGGAGTGCACAGACGCCAATTTTAAGCACCTCAGGCCTGCTTTATAACTGAGCGAATGGAGTGAGTGATTGAGCAGTTGCAGAAAATGCATTACCATTCACTCGTACCTGGCCAGAAGCGTTTACACTAGAGGGAACAGAAGGGAAACACGAAATAGCGAAAATTGGCTATCAAACCTGTGTCTGTGCACATAGGATACAACACTATCTTGTTAGACCTACTTTTCTATTCGGCGAGGATTATTTTGCACGGCAAGCGCACTGTTCTTGAACAAGTGTGAAAAATTACGCAGCAAAGAAAGAATATAAAGTGTATCAATTTGTATGCAAGCATGAAATGCGCGGAGGTCGTTCACTTTACAATGAATTGCACTTCCAGCTTTCCTAACCCGAATCCAAAACTTAACTTGTATGTCGGCTGCAATTTTTTCCTGTCTTGTCATTACTACTGAGGGGAAATTTATAAACCATACACTAAAATATACCGACCACCAACATCATATACAGACAATGTGGCTAGCATTTACACTCCTTACGTTAGAACTACTATGGAAAAAAAAAAAAAAAAAAAAAAAAAAAAAAAAAAAAAAAAAAAAAAAACGGAAAATAGCGTTGGCGTACGCATCTCGGAACCTTTCAGATCACTAATTTTTCACCAAGAGTTTTAACCTGATATTCATATCCCAACGATGTGTAGAGTGGCCACGAACGACACGTGTTTCGGATTTGAAGTTAAACTGTGGGTCTTCATTCTCCATTTAGGTAACTGGGGTAGGATTCGTCACACATGTCGCTGAAGTGGCGTCTGGTTGAAAGATCTGCACCAGGCCTACATCTAAATCTACAGGTTTACTCTGCAAATCACATTTCATTGCCTGTCAGTGGATATATCTAACCGCCTACATAATATTTCTCTAACGTTCTATTATATACTAGCGGGTGGGAAGAAGGAACACCAAAACCTTTCCGTTTTCGATATGATTTATCTTATTATGATGATCACGTCTCCCTATGTAGTTGGGCGCTAGTAAAATATGTTCCCATTTGGAAGATAAAATTGGTGTAAGAAATTTCGCGAATAGATCTCGCCGCAATTCGTGCGTTATTTCCGCGACACTTTGTTCCCCGTTTCGCAATAATACAAAAGGAACTGCCCTTCCCTGAACTTTCTCTATATCCTCCGTCATTTCCACTTGGTGGGGATCCCACAATGCGCAGAAATATTCCAAAATAGGACGGACAAGTGTAGTGTAGGCAGTTTCTTTAGTTGAACTGTTGCATCTTCTAAGTGTTCTGCCAAAGAAACATAGTCTTTGCTTGGCCTACCTTACGATATTTCCTAGTGTCATTTCCAAATACAGTTGTTCCTAAGTATTAAGTTGAATTTACAGACTTTAGATTCCACTGATTTCTGACGTGAATGAATTTTAATAGATATCTTTTAGTATCAATATGAATGAGGTCACATTGTTCATTATTTGAAGGGTGTAGGGAAATACATAGGTAACGCTAAAATAAGAATATTTCAAACCAAGTAAAGTAAGACAATGGTTTCCTTGATCTACACTAGTTAATGTAAGAATTCGTCTTATTGATGACAAATGGCAACACAATGTCGATATCTTTCTGTGGGAACCCATATGCGCTGGTGAGAAATAATGGTATCCCACAAATTCTAACGTGAGGCAGCAGAAGATTGCAGTTAGGGATGTTGTGATATTTATGCAATTACATGTGAATTATGTGGCTATTCCAGTGATTCTAACTGTTTTGAAGATGGCATTAATGGTCCAGATTTCAATTTAAACGAGGAGATGGAAGATTCTACTTATATTAATTCTATTGCAAGTCAAGTAACTTTAGTTTTCCAGATCATGTTATTATTTGTTGGTTGCCATGATCTTTGTACTAGCTAGTTAGACTACGTATTTTATTTCTACATTGAACTTTTTACAAGATGTTGTTACGAAGATAGAGTCAACAAGTCGTTCAATGCAACTACATCTATATCATGCGGTGTTTAAAAAAGAAGTATTCTCGTGTTTGTGAGTTACCATTTTATTCATCTTATCATTGATTAGGTTACTATTTTATTGGTTAACAATACACTTTTAATATTATAACATCGATAAAAATATTCTTTTATACTAGCATGAAAAGGACTGGAACAGAACTGATCCTGGGAATAAAGACATCATAATGGAAGGAAAAAGAGAGAGAGAGAGAGAAAAACGAAAAAGGTAGTGACGAGAAATGTACACCACTGCCCATGAAAATTGCTACACCATGAAGAAATTCAGATGTTAAACGGGTATTCATTGGACAAATATATTATACTAGAACTGACATGTGATTACATTTTCACGCAGTTTGGGTGCATAGTTCCTGAGAAATCAGAACAACCGTCTCTAGCCGTAATAACGGCCTTAATACACCTGGGCATTGAGTCAAACTGAGCTTGCATAGCGTGTAGAGGTACAAATGCCCATGCAGCTTCAACACGATACTATAGTTCGTTAAGAGTAGTGACTGGCGTATTGTGACGAGCCAGTTGCTCGGCCATCATTGACTAGACGTTTTCAGTTGGTGAGAGATCTGGAGAATGTGCTAGCTAGGGCAGCAGTCGAAAATTTTCCATATCCAGAAAGGCTCGTACAGGACCTGCAATATGCGGTCGTGCATTTTCCTACTGAAATGTAGGGTTTCGCAGGGATCGAATGAAGGGTAGAGCCACGGGTCGTAACACATTGAAATGTAACGGCCACTGTTCAAAGTGCCGACGATGCGAACAAGAGGTGACCGAGATGTGTAACCAATGACAGCCCATAGCATCACGCCGGGTGATACGCCAGTATAGCGTTGTGAATACACGCTTCCAATGTGCGTTCACCGCGATGTCGCCAAACACGAATGCGACCATCATGATGCTGTAAACAGAACCTGGATTCATCCGAAAAAATGACGTTTTGCCATTTGTGCACCCAGGTTCGTCGTTGCGTACACCATCGCAAGCGCTCCTGTCTGTGATGCAACGTCAAGGGTAACCGCAGCCATGGTCTGCGAGCTGATAGTCCATGCTGCGGCAAACGTCGTCGAACTGTTCGTGAAGATGGTTGTTGTCGTGCAAACGTCCCCATCTGTTGACTCAGAGATCGAGACATGGCTGCACGATCCGTTACAGCCATGCGGATAAGATGCCTGTCATCTCGACAGTGATACGAGGTCGTTGGGATCCAGCAAGGCGTTCCGTATTGCCCTCCTGAACCTACCGATTCCATATTCTGCTAACAGTCATTGGATCGCGACAAACGCGAGCAGCAATGTCGCGATACGATAAATCGCAATCGCGATAGGTTACAATCCGACCTTCATGAAAGTCGGAAACGTGATGGTACGCATTTGTACTGATTGCACGAGGCATCACAACGATGTTTCACCAGACAACGCCGGTCACCTGCTGTTTGTGTATGAGAAATCGGTTGGAAATATTCCTCATGTGAGCACGTTATAGGTGTCGCCACCGGAGCCAACCTTGTGTGAATGCTCTGAAGAGCTAATCATTTGCATATCACAGCATCTTCTTCCTGTCGATTAAATTTCGCGTCTGTAGCACGTCATCTTCGAATGTAGATATTTTGAAATGTGCGGCGCGTTGTCTGGTCTCTGTTTGGTACCTTTGTGCATATAACCTGCAGGTTTCAGCTGCATTTTTTCTATTCTCGCCATAGATTATCATCTCTACCTTATCAGAGTTAGAACAAACTATTTTCACGCACGGCTTAATGCCCACATCCCCGTAGACTCATGCCGGTTTTGGAAAGCCTTCCACCGCCTTACTGGCTCCCAACCCACCCCCTCCTATCCCTTCCTACGCTGTGACCAACGCCTACCGGCTGATGCCAGTAGGGCTGACCGTTGGGCCTCCTTCCTTTCTGACATCTTCACCATCCCAGACAATCCCCACTTCGATTATTCCCTTTTCCCGGACGTTCGTGAGAAAACGGACGTCTCGCTCCCACCCATAGCTCCCGGCTTCCAATACCTGGCCTACATTCCCCGCTCAGACAAAAAACACATCCTACACTGCACACGATTTACAACTGATACTCGGAACAAAACGCAACACAGCTCCCGGCCACGTCCGCATCACCTACCGCCACCTCTGTGAATGCCCACTTCCTTTCCTTACCACCCTAGCAACCCTCTATATCACGATCCTTTACACCAGTTACTACCCCCACCTGTGGAAAATTTCCTGTGTCCTCATGTTCCATATATCTAACACCCCCCCCCCCTCCGATGCCTGCCCCTACTGTCCAATTTGCCTGACCCCAGTGTTCAGCAAGGTCTTCGAATCCATCCCCTATCCCGTTGCATCCATCATCACCTCCGACTTCACCACCTTCTTTCTGACACCCAATGTGGCTTTCATCCTTCCTTCTCCATTGACGAAAAACTCCTTCACCTTACCCAACTCCTCTCCCTCCAGCTCAATTCCCACCGTGCTGCCATCTTTGTCTCCCTGGACATCGAATGGGCCTACAATCGGGTCTGGCATCCTGGCTCGCTCTTCGAACTCCAAACCTATGCTCTTCCCATCAACCTTGTGCAGGTCATTGCCTCCTTTCTCTCCGACCCCTCTACCTATGTTACCATCCGCAACATCGATTCCCGTCTTTTCTATCCCTATGCTGGTGTGCCCCAAGGTTCCGTCCTTTCTCTCCTTCTCTATCTCCTGTATACTGCAGATATGCCTAAGCTCGCTCCCCTCATACACCTCTTCCAATACGCTGATGACATCGCCTTCCTTGCCTTAGCTCCCACCTTCGCCCATTCCAACCGCCTTATCCAAGATCACCTTGACCTCTTCACCACTTGGTGCAACCACTGGCTCCTGTCTATAAATCCTACCAAAACCCAGGCGATCATTGTAGGTTGCACCACCCTTTCCTTCCGCCTCCTAGATTTCTACCTTACGCTCCATAACCGTCCCATCCGCGTCACTCCCCCCCCCCCGCAAGTACCTGGGCTTCACCATAGATCACACCCTCTCCTGGACCCCCCACCTACACACCATCCAAGAAAAAGCCAGTTTCCCCCCTCCACCTCCTCAAACTCCTTGTTGGCCGAACCTGGGGGCTGACCCCTTCCACTGTCCTCTAATCTGCGTCTCCCATCCTGCCTGGATCTCGGCCCCACCATCCTTCTACAAGATCCTGGAACGCTATGCCCTCCGCCTCACCTTTCGTATCCCTTCCTACCCCCATCCCCCATGCGGCTCCTTTATGACCTCATCCCTTCCCCCGTCTTGTCCGCATTATTAAGCACCTCTCCCGTAAACTGGGTCCTCCCTCCACCCCATTGTCCATCCTCTCCTCACCAATCCTAGTCAGTTGCCGCGCCACTACTACTGTATCCCCCCTGCTCTCCACTTGTCCACACTCCTTACTCTTTCCCGTGGCAATTTCCGCACCCTCCCCCTCCCTGACGATGCCCTCCGCCCAGTCATCTATCCCTCGTATCAGCTCTGATCCTCCCCCTCATACCCCCCTCGGACCCTGATTCCGCCAAGAGGGCCCCGCTCCCCTCCTTCCTCGCCGCCCCTCCTTCCTCGCCGCCCCTCCTCTTGATAGTCCCTCTGGAATCGTACAAAAAATGTTCAAATGTTTGTTAAGCTTAAGGGACCTAACTGCGGGGTCATCGGTCCCTAAACTTACAAACTACTTATGAACTACTTACGAACTAGGACGGCACAAATATCCATGCCCGAGGGAGGATTCGAACCACCGACCGTAGTGGCCGTGCAGACCGTGACTGGAGCGCCTCAGTCCTCTCTGCCACCGCGACCTGCTGGAATCGTACCTCCTGCTCCTTATAGCTTCTGGGGACATCCAACCCCCTTCCTTTCTCCCGGCCCTGTGGCCCCTTCTCACCCTGTCCCCACCTGTCGCCCATCATCCGCTTCCTCCCTCTTCACCCCTCTTCCTCCCCTCTTTTGCTCCTCCCCTATACCCACCCATCCGATTCATCATCATCTGCGTGTGCCTCGTATATGTCTCTGTGAATGTGTAAATAATAAGTGTTCTTTTTAATGCAACGGCCAACCCACAGCCGACGCCTGTGTATTTTAACTGTCCGTGTGATTCAGTGCATCAGTATAGTGTTTCCCCATTTTCGTCGCCATGTGATTTTATGTACTGTAAACCAGCAGTTCATTTCCAATGTTTCTCATCTTCACTTATGTCACCATGTTATGTGTATTGTCTCCTTCTGTTCGCCATTTTGTTTTGTAAATATCCTCTTACCATGTACCACTTCTGTAGGCTGAAGAGCGCCTCAGGTGCTGCCAGCCCGCCCCAGCCAAGGAATGAAATAACAATAAAGAATAAAAAACTTTTTCACAGTTCTTACAACACTCTACACGCTGTTCAGACCTGCTTAAAACTATTTGAATTCTCACTTTACTGATGTGCGTACTTCTGTTGTTACTTGTACTGTACTGTACACTATCACAGACGTCTGATATCACAGTATACTACCGTTATTCTGAGTACAAAGACTATTTCAGAATAACTATAACATGAAGCGCTACATGCAGACACTGACACAAATACAACAAATCAAAACATTGCATTATAGCCACGTTCGTAAACACTGTAGTCTCCGTAAATATTACCCTACAGATGCTGATCGCAGATCATGGATCTTGTTTGTTACAACAAGCGACTAAACGTCTGGGGTTTCAAACGTCAACTTTAGGTTACAATAACTTTGGATGTAATTAACATTTTACAATGTAAAAAACGACATTGATTACGTATTTTTTCTATTTTCATTTGTGCTAAAATAATAACAGCCATTTAAAAAACATAGTTTTGTGTTAAAAATCGCACTTCCGTGCATTTACAGTCGAAATGTTAGGTGACTCACTCTCTGTTTAGCTTCTAGGATACAGAGCGTTTTTTGTGCAAGTCTCGGACCCTGATGTGTGATCTTACATCGGTAGTATGTGGAGTTACATATCCTTACTGTTCATGTAACTTTATGTCGGCGCTGTTCTCTGGTTGAAGTTCTTGCAGCAATGCGCGGCACTTGAGGCACTAGGTGCTTACATTCCATTGCGCCATCGCGGTAACCAGACAAATGACCTCCGCTTAGCAGCGCTGTGGCTAATTTTAACAGAAAAAAGAAAGAGAAAGAATTGAAAAACAAACAAATCTTACTAAGTATCTCATTTGCGCCACAACAAATATTTCAGTGCCGTATTATTAACTACGTGACAGGCGTTGTACTTTGTGACAATGCCACCCTCCTGGTCTTTACGTTTAAAGACTGTAATTAGTCAACAATCATCGTGTAACTCTGCTACAATGTCTTCTTGAATACCATAGCCGTTAGTGAAGGAAGCTGCAAGCACATGCATTACACTCAAGCTGGTCACAAAGCTATGTTGTTTGCATATGTAAAAACGTGATCTTAGACTTCTAGAAAACTTCCTGCTAATTATTGGCTTACTTAAGTGATAAGTAACTATAAATTACTTATATGTGTAGATAATTTTGTATAACAAGCCCCGTTAATTAAATTAAATACGTTTAAAATTATTTTGTAAAATAAAAAAAGCTTTATTTCGCATTATAACTTCGCTTCTACAATATAGAACACAGTATTGTATTGACTGTGTCATGACTGTTTTCTCTTGTTCCATCGAACCTGTAAGTAAGTGTCCAACAGTTACAGCTAATTACCTTGCTTATAGGACATTGTATTAAATTATAAGTGTTGTGACCTGTTTTTATTTTCTTATGCTGTTCCGATGAATAGAAAAATTAACAAAATTTATACAAAAATTTGTACAATAACTTTTTCATTCTTATTTGATTTGAACGAGGACAGGCTTAATAATAATAATTATTATTTTTATGTTAATATAGTTGAAAAATAAAGCTTTGTCACAAATATTTTGCTGTGTGTGCATAAAATAAAACTCACAGAACAGGGCAAACCTGTAACAAAGTTATAATTGCGTGTCATAAAGAAACTTTACGTCAGACCATTGTTGTGGGGAAAGAAATGAAATCTACCGCACCTTATGTCGTCTTGCTACCCCCTCCCCCTCCCTGTGTTACATTTTGTGACAATCACTATTCCATATTCCAAATACCTTATTGCGCATAAAATCTTTGTTTCAATAAAAATTAAAAGATAAAGGGCTAATTTTACAGCAATGCTTATTTTTAGAGATAAGACAAACGTTGCGTGAGTTTTCTGTACTGTAATGCACACTTGAAATCTCTTGATTCAATGTTGGTTCCAGATAATAACGTCGTTCACTTCAAGTGTATCTGCCGGAATGGTGGCAAAATGTTTCCATTAATTTATATATTGGAGTGGTTTCTGTTCCTTCAACTATTAACAAGCAAGGAACCGATCAACACATGAAAAAAAAAAAAAAAAAAAAAAAAAAAAGAAGAAGAAGCTAAAATCATTCTCTTCTTTCCACTTCCTTCATCACACACATGTTAGTAAATATATCGGACAAAACTGCGTCGTCATCAGTCCGTAGCTTACAAACTACTTAAACCTAGGTAAATTAACCGAAGCCGGGCGCGGTGGCCGAGGGGACTGAGGCGCTCCAGTCAAGGCCTGCACGGCCACTCGGGCATGGATATTTGTGCCGTCCTTAGTCTTAGGTACTTCATAAGTAGTTTGTAAGCTTAGGGACTGATGACCCCGTAGTTAAGTCCCATAAGTTCTACAAACATTTGAAATTAACCGAAGGACTACACACACGCCCATGACCCAGGGAGGACTCGAACCTCCGACGGCGAGTAACCGCGCGCACCTCAGCGCGGCGCCTTAGACCGCTCGGCTACTCCACTGCGGCTCTTTCTTCTTCTCTTTAAGTGTGCAAACTGTAAATTTTGTCACCGTTTTCATTTACAAAACTTTCATCACATTGCAGGGTCTAATTCTTTCCGACTACAAAATATGGTTCACGCCTGGTACTTCACAGTACCCAGAACTTCAAATCAGTGTGTTTGTTGCCACAGCTCGTTACGCAAACTACGAGAACAGGTTAGCGCCGGTAACAAGAGCGAGCAAACGTGTCACCGAGTTCGCAGAACGAATGAATAGCCTTTGGTGATTTCACAGGTTATGACAATGTTTCGTAAGTGCCCATTCATTGTTACACTAAAAAAAAAGTTGAATTATGTGTATTTGAAATACTCCAGTGAAACTCGAGCTTCTCCTGGAACGGATAAACAAGCATTTTGCTTAAATTCAGCATGAAATCTATTGTCGTACAACAGAGGCCCCAGTTAGTGCTAATAGTTTTAAAAATCCCTTTACAAACTTTCGGGACAGGTTCCTCACATGAAAACAAGGAAAAGAGTTAATATAAACATATGTCTGAAATCCTTGGTTTTCTAGTTATTAACGAAATTTACAATTTAGGTGACTGAAGATCATCATCATGTAGACTCATAATAAATGCACGAAATTTCCTCCTTTTTCTTCTAAACATCATGGTTCGCGCCGTTTTAAATGCCCCCTTTCCGGTTTCAAATGTCTTTCGAGGCTTCCACGACGCGTTCATGAAGAATTTGTAGATTCGGGTGTTCTACTTCGTGGAGCAGTTGTTTAAGGTATCTCCAAAGATAATAATAGCACGGAGGACTGATGTAGGAAAGTGCAGGCCATGGACACGGGTCTCGTCTACCTGTTCATTTGACGTAGTAAATGCCATCCTGTGCTTGTTGCATACTGACAATGAGACCACATGGGTATCGGATTTTAGAATTTCTCAATATTTATTCTACGTAAAGTTGAGATGTTAAATAACAAAAAGGCAAAGCCATTCGACGCAACTCTCAGAAATTCTCGAGAAAATCGACTTTCAAGTTTTGCAAGTACACGAAAGTACTAATAATGAAAGCGGTGCAGCATATATTGGTGTAGCTGACGTCGTAGCTTTTCTAGCCTTGCAATCGTAGGGTCGGTCGTTCGAATCCCTCCGTGACATATTTTTTTTCGTTGTGTTCGAATACTTACACAATTTTAATATCTAATGGAAATTTTTTACAAAAAATACACTTTTTTGTTCGTTTGTTTATTCGTAATTTTCTATATTTTATAAAAGGTCGTTAATAATTATTATTTAAATAAAAAGACCTAATTATATTTTTGTATAGTATTGGATTCTCTATTAGTTGACTACGGTAATCTTTGATTGTTCAGTTTGTGAAGAGCATCGACGCTTCTTTTTGGAAAGTTATCTCAATAGCTACGGCTTTCCAAGCAGCGAACCTTTTGAACCATAGTTTTAGGTGAGGACAAGGTGTTCAGCTCGTTAACATACACATAAACAAAAACTCATACGACACGTGGAATTACAGATCCGATAATGTTTTATATAACTGAATTTGAAAACGAAAAATATTTATGTCACAACGGAATTTGAACACCGTCTCTGTGGTTGCGAGGCCAGAAAGTACCACTTGAGCTAGACGACTGATGCTGTAACATATTTCATTATTGGTAGTTATGTATACTTGCAAAACTTCAAAGGCGATTTTCTCGAGAATTTTTGAGAGTTGCGTCGAATGGCTCTGGCTCATTGCTATTTGAGCTATGACCGCCGGCCGCGGTGGCCGAGGAGACTGAGGCGCGTCAGTCACGGTCTGCACGGCCACTACGCTTAGTGGTTCGAATCCCCCCTCGAGCATGGATATTTGTGCTGTCCTTAGTATTATCCAGTTCATAAGTAGTTTGTAAGCTTAGGGACTGATGATCCCGTAGTTAACATTTGAACATTTGAGCTATGACCTTCAAGTACCATAAATATCGAAAATTCTAAAATCCGATACCCATGAGGTCTCCTTGTGAGACTGAAATATGCTGGAGCCTGGTAGATGTGCTGGCGGACGTATGGAACTACCAGTCACAATTACAGCCAATACATTAATCGTAAACTGCTGGTGACCTCTAGCCTGTAATGTAGTAAGTGGACAAGCATCTGCTAAAGATCACAACACATCAAGTATATGATATCTAGTTCTCGCGACTACGGGGTTTGGTCAATTTCTTCGTCGTAAATGTGCTAATGTCGTTAGACCGTGTGCGAGAATCTGGTATGGTGAGCACAAGCAGGGCCGCTGAGAGCGCGGTGCTGGATATGTGATTGCTCCCCATCTCCAAACACATAAATCCATTTTTCTGTTATCTTGAAGACGGTCTGACACGTTTGAAACGCCAAGTAATACGGTCAATATTGGAAATACAGAAAAGTACTCACTGGATTGAGAAATAGGGCAAAATATAATTTTTAATTAAACAGAAAAGATACGTTCACAAATGCAATGTATACTGTGATAACATTCGTTGAAAGAAGTATTGATGGCAGAAATCGAGCAAACTAATGGTTGTTTACGGCACAGTTGATTGAATCTTCGGTCTGGTAGAATATATACGTGTACTTTCTATCCGCTATTAGCAGCGCTAACTTGGGCTGTATGTCGGACGCAGTGAAATTGTGCTTGACACAGCCTGCAAACGTTTGAGAAATTATGCATATTGTGACGTCATAGCATTAAATTTAAAAAGCAGAAGCCTCCGTTGAAAACACGCAGTAAAACGACGCAGAATACTAATATATGTAGAAGTGTTCCAGTATAACTGTTCCTAATTGTCTGGTTCATGGAGACACGAATATAAACTTTACTTATCAATAATACTGTATCTGCAAGTGCTTGATTTTCTGTACAAAAGTCTAACTCAGATTTGTTTCAACTCTTCCTTTTCTCACAGAAACAATGAACTACCGCAGGTAATTCGTCATTATGATCCGCAGAATATCTTCAGCCATTTTTTTCAGGTTTTAGAATATATTACACTGTTTTTCTGCAAAAGTGGGGGAAAATACACTTACTAGTTACAGAACTTACACGGAAGTTAAATTTCCTGTTTGCAGCAGGGGGCCTATGTAATTTTTTACGAGCATATTTTTCGGTATTCAGAATCTGCATTCAGAACTACAGTAGTTAGTGTGATATGTTTGCAATTATTCACGTATTTGAGTATAATTATGTCGTAGAAAGAAAACAGATTGTAGTACACTTGCGTGATTTATCATGCTAAGATCATGCCCCAAATTTCATTCTTGTTTTATAATGAAGTCCTTTGAGCATTCTTTATTCTGCGCTACAGAGCTTCCTTCACATCACTGTAAGTTGAAAATTATACATTTATGGACTTTTTTTTTTTTTTTAAGAAAAATGTGTACTTCCACGGTGCCTATTATATCAAAAACTAGGAATAGTTTTTTATAAACCTTCTATAACATTCTTTTATATTCGAAATAATATAGAATATAGAGAAACAAAAAAAATCTTAAAACCACATTTTAAATATCCCACTTTGAAAAAACTAACACGCCAATCGGATGAATGAATGTGAGAAAAATAATAATAATAAATCAAGAAAGACTACCAGCACTATAGCTCTTCCATGGAATAGAAGACATGGCACTTAATAACAAATATTGCTTTGAAAATTAGCGAGGAAAGCAGCTTTAAGGAACCTAGGGTCGTCACAGCAAGGAAGGACAGAGAAGGGAAGAAGGGCCTCTTGACGAGTCAGTCAGTGCGCCATACCACTGTACGTCTTTACTTATCGTATTGTGCGCAGTCTCACTCGGCTGCAGAGAAGCCGAAATACTTTCCTCTGCATCTGTTGCACACAGTATGATACAGAATTTATTTTCAATAGCAGTCTGATGTTTTTGATTCTGATATTTTACATCTGAGCACCCCAGAGGGTCCGAACTCTTGACTCACTTGGGGCCTCCATGAGACTTAGGCCACAGAGTAACATATACAGAGGAGACGCCCTCCCTAAACTACTGTCCTACGCTCCACTCGTAGTTCCGTAAGATGCTAGCAGGTGTCACGCCGTTCCCTGCTACGAGGCCACAGCTGTGTCTGGTGTGCCGGCGTTTGAGGGGAGGTGGTGGTGGGGACAGCCGCTACCTGCCGCCTACTCTGGCCAGTTTAAAGGGCTGCTTCTGACCGCAACGCCATCATGGGACATCTTACGGAACTGCTGGAAACCCTCCCTCCCCGCACCACTGAGCGTAGGACCGGGCCCTTACGGAGGTTTCCCGTCTGTATATATTTGTCTGTGCTTAGGCCCCACGGATTTTGCCCCCCCCCCCCCCTCTCCACAGAGCTGAGCATAAGGGGGCATGAGGAATAGGGGCGCTTCTTGTGCTTTAGCGTGCGACTCGAGGGCATCAACTATTTAAAAAAATGTTTGTATAGCTTTTGGGACTTAACTACATGGCCATCAGTCCCTAAACCTACAAACTACTTGTGAACTAACTAACACTAAGGACGGCACAAATATCCATGCCCGAGGGGGATTCGAAACCCCGACGTAGTGGCCGTGCAGACCGTGACTGGAGCGCCTCAGTCCCCTCGGCCACCGCGGCCGGCTATACTATTTATCTCCCATTCCATTCTCGAATAGCGCGCGGGAAGAAAGAACACCTGAATCTCTCCGTTCGAGCTCTGATTTCTCGTATTTTATTCTGATGATCATTTCTACCTATGTAAGTGGGAGTCAATAATATATTTTCGGAATCGGAGGAGATTGTTGGCGATTGGAGTTTCGTAAGTAGCTCACGCCGCAGCGATACGCGTCGTTGTTGTAATGACTCCCATCCCAGATCCTGTATCATTTCCGTAACGCTGTCTCCCCTGTATCGTGACAATACGAAACGAGCTGCCCCTCTTTGGACTCTTTGGATGTCCTCTATCAAACCCACCTGATAATGTTCCTACACTGGGCAGTAATACTCCAAAAATGGACGGACAAGCGTAGTGTATGCAGTTTCCTTTGTAGTTCTGTTACATCTTTAAGGGTTCTGCCAATAAAACGCAGTCTCTGGTTCGCCTTTCCCACGACATTATCTACGTGTTCTTTCCAGCTTAAGTCTGAAGTAATAGTAATTCCCAGGTATTTAGCGGAGTTTACGGCCTTCACTTTTGATTCATTTATCTTGTAAACAAAGTTTAACAGATTTCTTTTCGTACTCATGTGGACGACTTCACACTTCTCATTATTTTTACATCATAGTGATATCTTATTCATATCGTTCTGCAGTTGGTTTTGATCTTCAGATGATTTTACTAGACGGTAAATGACGGCGTCATCTACAAACAACCTAAAAGAGCTACTTAGATTTTCTCCCAAATCGTTTATGTAAATAAGAAACAGCAGAGGATCAATAACACTACCCTTTGGAACGCCCGATATCACCTCTGTTTTAATCGATGCTTTACCATGTTTTACTCTGTTTTAGTAGCGCTGTCATCGGCAGGATCGCCATTACTATCACGTAGTGAGGGTATTGCTTGTGTTTGTATATTTAACATATGACCAAAATCTCTTTGGGTTTTCAGTCAAATTTCGAGAGAGAGTTTCGTTGTGATAAGTATTGTAGGCATCTCGCATTGAAATCCTCGCTAAATTTCGAGTTTCTGTGTAGGATCGCCAATGTTCAAATGTTTGTAGAGCTTATGGGACTTAACTACGGGATCATCAGTCCCTAATCAAGGCAGTCAAAGGTGATAGCCCGCGTTATGCGGGAAATTCTGGTTCGAGTCCGATCTGGCACATATTTCAATGGCATAGTGCAGACAAAATCATTCCTTTCCTTTCGATGCTCTCTTTCTAGTTTATTTAGGTTTCTGAAACTATTCATCTGGGGTACATTGTTAAATAGACCTTATGGAAATAACTGAGAAGAAATGAAAGTAATTTAAATTGTAGTGCTGCAGGTAAATAAAAAAAAAGGATACTTGACTGCTCAGGTAAACACCGAAATAAAGAGATATTGAAAAGAATATACGAGAATAGAAGACTGCAGGAAATTCTTGTCACTAAATAGCAGATTGCTGAGACATCTCCTTAAAGTTACATGAATAGTTGTCTTGGTATGGGTAGGAGAAGTAGAATGGCTAAAACAGATGAGTACATGTGAAATGGGTTATTATGCATGTGAGGTTTAACAAATTATCACTAGATCGACTGAAGAGAAGTATAGCATGAAACGAGTCGCATATCTGATCACATAACAACAAAAACACTAAACCGTCAATATTGTGTCTGACTCATATAATCGTGACTAAAAAGCTGAGATAGGTAAATCGGGGGTAAAAGTGAAACAAGCGTAGTTCTCATATTACCGTACTGGGTTAGCTTATGTGTTGGCGTCAATTTTTATTGTAGCCGCAAACGCGGAATTGTTTACATGCCAGTAGCAGCACAGATTTCTGGTCATACACAGGATCAGTAGTAAATATAGCATATATTTTTGGGGAGGGGGAATATTTTGTATCAGTTTGTCTGCTGACATTCTGAGGATTATTAGCGCTGAAGCTCCTTTTACTTTACCGAGACAGGAATGGCGTGTTAGTGGTGTATAGTTCGTGTTAGTTTTTTAATAGCTATAATTTTTATGATTTAATTTCAACAATAAAAAAGCTTGGACATTAAATCATAAAAATGGGCCTATTAAAAAAACCAATTAAAAAAGAAGAAAAAAAAGAAGAAGAACTGGCACGAACTTCTCCACACTAACACACCCCACTCCCATCACCAATACAGGGAAATATGACTCTGCCGCGATGAAGCCTTCACGCATCAATCATTAAAATAATTCAGATACCATATCCTATTCTTTTTCTTTATATTTATTATTTCTGGGGGGATCTGGCCCCCTTGACGCCACCCCCTTACATACACCACTGCACAGGGTATAGTTTAATTTTGTCTCCAGCGCTTCTGCAAGGAAGTAAATTGTATCTGTGAATTTTACTGTTTTAACTAGCGGTACTCTCTTACTATAACGTTTTGCTTTTGTTTTAGTACGTTTGCATTGTGTGAGCGGAGTATTCGGTGTATCTTCATACCACCACAAGTGCTGTTATTGCCAGTTCCAGATTGAATATCATGATTGTAGATTGCTTGCACTAACAGCCTAGCCGTGGTAGAGGACGTGTGCACACGCCAACAGCAGTAGTGTTTAAATAAAATCAAATGCTGTAAACCTAAACCAGTTGGACCAAACTGCAGTGGTCGCCAGACCTTTGACTTACAAACTACTTTAACTTACGCTAAGGACAACACACACACCTATGCTCGAGGAAGGACTCGAACACCCTACAAGCATATCAGGCTTTCAAATGCCTAGAATAACGTGGTGTATACTTAAATTCGATGTGGACTTCGGAGAACGAAGTCCTTCATGTACAAATGTGGACTTTCAGACTCACCATTGTGTGACTGTGAAGTTTCAGACCAGACCATTGAACACATAGTAGAGGAGTGCACCAAGAGATGTTTCAGCGGAGACTGGAAGGATTATCAATACCTCTTCAACAGCAATGAAGTGGATAGACTCTCTTGACATCACTTTTTAAGAACATTTGTTAATAAAACTCTTGTATATCCCTTTTATAATGTGTAAATATTACTTTTAATGAACAGAAATTGCTGTGAAGTGTACACGTACATCAATACGATTAATAAATAGTGGCAAACAAGGAAAGTTAGGTTAGGTTAGGTTGCAACTCCCGGTCAACGTTTGCACTGCTGGAAGAAAATTCAACGCACTCAAGGACAAGTGATTTCAATAAGAAGTGAGGAGACAGACAGTTCATCATTGTAGGAGCCTATGATAACAAATTCTGTTCAAATGAAACACCCTGTATATAACAGCAAAGGCAGCCTCATCAGTCGCGCCGCGGTGGAGTGGCGAGCGGTCTAAGGCGCCTCGCTGCGGAGTGTGCGGTTGCTCGCCGTCGGAGGTTCGAGTCCTCTCTGGGGAATGGGTGTGTGTCTTGCCCTTAGGTTAGTTTCACTAGTTTTTAAGTCTAGGGACTGATGACCATAGCAGTTTGGTCCAATAGTTTTACAAACATTTGAACATTTCATCAGTTGCACCAGTACACAGTGTATCACGGTCTGGCGCTAACACAGGCGTGTATTCTCGCATATAAACCATAATAGAAGTGCCGAACGGTATCCACTGTTAGAACGTACCACGCATCTTGCATCTTTCATCGCAATTTGGTATGGTTCTTGCAGATGCTTTCAAACAAGTTACCGCTGTATCATGTCTCACGAATATTGAGTTTCTGAGAGACTTAATGGTCTCGTTGGCCAGGGCAGTTTTTGTACACCAAGAAGAGAACGTTGCGTTGCAGTATCCGTGAGAGTGCATTGACCTGCTGGAAGCGTACCTCCCTTCTTGTCGAAGAAGTGGCAGTCGCCACAGGATAGCAGCCTATGCAGTACGGAGGACTTTGGTTAAATTTATCCTCATAGAACACCAAATGTGCCCTCGAGTTGCAGCCGATGCCCCATAATGGAAACTCGGACAGGGCCTGTGTGGCGTATGCGAGTTCAGTCTGGAATGACAGCTCGCCAGCCGTATGTCATACACGCGTACATCCATTACTTGCATACGGGCAGAAGCTACTCCTATCACTGAAGGCAACAGTGTCACTCCATTCTGCAGTCCATTCTCCATGATTGGCGGGGTCGTGAAACTGGGAAGTTCACACGTGTTCTGAGTTCTGCTGCAAACAGACGGTTACGTGTGCCTGGATTTCGTCCTTCATGATTATCGGCTATCGCTGATCGCAAAAATCTTCGATCTGGACTTGCGTCTGTACTACGCGGACGTCCGAAATCTGGTCTGCAGATAACATCTGTGTCGACATCGACACTCGTAAAGTGCTTTCTGTATCCACCATCGTCACTTTCCCCTCCTATTCCAGTACCACATGGTTCCCGGAAGAAGCGATTGCCGCTATGCCTTCGTGATGTTCCTAATTTCACTAATTTTATACGCGTTGTCTTTTCACGAGATATACGTAGCAGGAAGCAATATATTGGTCAGCTTTTCAAGAAACGAATGCTCTCGGAACGTCGACAGAAGCCTGAAGCGCAATACGGAACGTCTCTTTTGCAGCGTCTGCCACTGGAGTTTGCAGGCCATCTCTGTGACGCTTTCGCACTAACTAAATGAGCTCGTAGCGTAGCGTGTTCCTCTCCATTGGATTTCCTCTATGTCTCCTATTAACCCTGCCTGGTACGGATCCCGCACTGATGAGCAATATTCAAGTACTGGCCGAGCGATTGTTTTGTATAGGCCTACTAATTCCTTTGTTGGCGGACTCCACTTTCTGAGGGTTCTACCAATGAATCTGTCTGGAATATGCTTTACCCCCAATTAATTTTATGTGGTATCTCCATTTCGAGTCGCTCCTCAGATATTTTATGGAAGTACCTGTTTCCAGTGTTTACTCTTCTATTGCGTAGTTATATAATAAAGGATCTTTCTTTCTTTCTATATATTCGCAGTACGTTACATTTGTTTATGTTGAGAGTCAATTGTCATTTCCTGCACCATGCGTCGTTACGCTGCAGACTCTCCTCCATCCTGCTTCACATTTCCAGCACAGCAATGTCTCGATATATTACAGCATCATCCACGATAAGCATCATTCAACTTCCAATATTATCCACAAGGTCAATTATATATACATTGAAATGCAATGGTTCTATAAACCTCCCGTGGGGCACGCCAAAAGTCACCTTCATTTCGGATAACTTTTCGCGGTTCTAAATGACAAGTTTCGTTATGTTAACTAGAAACTCTTCTGTCCAATTACATAGTTCGTCTGATATTCCGTGCCCTTGTATTTTGTTCATTATGTGATTGTGCGGAACTGAATTAAAGGCTTTGTGGAAGTCAATAAGCCACGGTGGAGTAGCCGAGCGGTCTAAAGCGTCTCGCTGCGGAGAGCGCGGTTGCTCGCCGTGGAGGTTCGAGTCCTCCCTGGGGCATGGGTGTGTGTGTGTTGTCCTTAGGTTTGTTTACCTAGGTTTAAGTAGTTTGTAAGCTACGGACTGATGACCACACAGTTTGGTCCGATAGATTTACAAACATTTGAACATTTGAAGTCAATAAACACGGCATCCACCTGGTAGCCTGTATCTACTGACTCTGGGTGTCGTGGGCGAATAGTGCGAACTGAGTTTGACGTGGTGGTTGCTTTCTGAACCCACGTCTATTCCTACAAAGGATATTTCCGGTCACCGTAAATGCCATGATACTCTAACATGGAAAGTTTGCACAGTTAACTTTTTAAAGCAGTGATACACCACTGATACATCACAAAATGTTCAAATGTTTGTAAATCTATCGGACTCAACTACTGGGTTATTAGTTCGTAGCTTACAAACTACGTAAACTAAGGTAAACTAATCTAAGGACAACACAAACACCCATGCCGAGGGGGACTCGAACCCCCGGCGGCGAACGGCTGCGCGCACCGCAGCACGGGGCTCCAGCACGCACGGCTAATCCGCCGCGGCAATGCATCACATCCATACACAAACACGTGCAGGAAACCGCCGATACACCCATACAGCTTCTCTCAGGACCACAATGCGACTTCGTCCAAACGACTGAAGCTGTTCAACAAAAGTACTTACTCGTCGGTAGGGCACGTTCTACCCTAACATGAATATTCACCCTTTAACTGAACACTTGCGCTTTCTGCAGAGTCAAAAGAGAGGGTCCACAGACATTCTTCCTGAGCGCCATCTGACCGATGTTCGTGACAAACAAATCACTGACACTGCAGCCCTTCAGTATTCAATTATCACACTTTGGTTGCCGGCCGCGGTGGCCGAGGAGACTGAGGCGCTTCAGTCACGATCTGCACGGTCACTACGGTCGGGGGTTCGAATCCCCCCTCGGGCATGGATATTTGTGCCGTCCTTAGTTGTAGCTAGTTCATTGTAAGTTTAGGGACTGATGACCCCGTAGTTAAGTCCCATAGACTCTACAAACATTTGAACATTTTGAACACCTTGGTTCCATTGAACGTAGTCCTTATTGCAGTGTATATTCAAGAGTTCAGCTTGTACATATACGATATGCAGTGCCCGTGTTTATCGATGGAACCAATACAAACGTCATTCAGAAACACGTACAGTCTAAGGGACATTTGCAGTGGTTCCACAGATAAACACGGACACTGCATATCGTATCTAAATGAACCACAGAAAGGCTAGCGACATTTGTAAAAAAAAGGTGCGGGGCATACATAGTGGATTGTAAGAGCACAATGTGTCAAAAGTGTTCTTTTGCCTCCCTCGCCGGCCGCGGTGGCCGAGGGGATTGAGGCGCTCCAGTCACGGTCCGCGCGGCCACTACGGTCGGGGGTTCGAATCCCCCCTCGGGCATGGATATTTGTGCCGTCCTTAGTTGTAAGTAGTTCATAAGTAGTTTGTAAGTTTAGGGACTGATGACCCCGTAGTTAAGTCCCATAAACTCTACAAACATTTGAACATTTTTTTGCCTCCCTCGGTCTGGGAGGCGTGCATAGAATGGCTAACGTAAGCGCTCGCGAAAATGGGAAAATCCGGCTTCGGCACAAATTCTCACTTTTCACCAATAATTTTTTTTAATTTTTTTTATTTTTTTTTATTTTTTTATTTTTTTATTTTTTTTTATCGGAAGTCTCCCAGAATTCACCTTAGTGCTTTAGTACATCTCTTCACGAAGAAAAATGATCAAAAATAATGTTCAAGAGAACCTCACCAAAAACTATGTTTAGGCGCTGTGCCAATGCCGTTGACTCTGATACTCGGATGAGAAAAGTCCAGGAAAGTAAGACAGAGTTTCAGATTTTGTTTCCATCAAGGTAATGAGGCTACATCTCAGACGCTGGCTTTGACAGCTGGCTGTTGAAACGCGCCGTGCTGATTTATCTGGCAATAAACCGTAGCCGCGAATGGCGCCTGTCTTCACGTCGCAGTTATAAACACAGCTGCAGGCTTCACTCACCTTCACCGACTTTGCCACGATTGCACTGCGGCTCAGTCTCCCCAAACAATTTTCTGCGATACGACACTCTTCTACAGGTCGGTCGCTCACGTTGTATACAATAGTTACCGCCAAATGACCTACATTAGAGGCATATCGATGAAAATATTTAACAGCAAGTCTTTACAGTCTATAGAAGTAATGGTGATTGTTTTTAAAATACGAGTACATGTTAACATAATGTGTACAGTTCATAAAACGTCACACCAAAACTACGTGAATGAATATATTCTTCCTCACATTCCTCATATAATACTCGTAACGACAATGTTTCGTGATTGTAGAGCTATTTGGTAAATTTACCAAATTCCTTCCTCATCATTAAAATTGATATACGACTTTCCTATTTTATGTGAGCATACTGACTCCTTCCGTAAAGGAAAACATTTAAAATTGTCCAGCCCGTACAATGTTCTGATCAGAAGCAAAATAAAACATGCATAAAGCAAAATTTGTTTATATACCGATGGGGCGATAACCCTCATTCCTACTCTGCTCTTAACTATATTCATTACGATGATATGAACAGTATTATGCCTTTTAAAATAGCGACCTGTACTTCGTAATCGATTATCCTCTACCTCTATTCAGGGTCTGTTCACATACATTCCTCAGTGCACCATTCACGTAAAAATGACGCTATTAAGTTTTAAGAAAAAAATTGACTCTCCTGTTCTAGCAGCTTAATTGCTCATCATAACGTAACCCGTCCACATTCTGGAGCCCTTGAAAAGGCCCCTTGGTACCGACCGACAGATATTTAATCCTCATCTCAAAGGCGACATTGTTAAGCAATGTGGACAGTTTAAACGGATTGAAAATTGGGCACTGGAGAAGTATGTGCCGAGTTTGTGGATAAAGAACGGAAAGGCCCAATGTTGGTTATTCAGAAGGGACTGATAACCAGGCAGTTTAGTTCCCTATAAACACTAAACAACCCCCCAAAATTCATAAAATACCGAGGAAACAAAGATTGTTGCACGGTCGATTCGAAACCAATGCGCAATTGAGGACAGTGAAAGTTAGTAGAGTGAAACATCAGTTTGTATTACGTGATTAGTGTACACCGTGATGCGTTTTTGAACAGATTTAGGGAAAACAAATTGCCAGACAAAATAAAATAGATGTACTACTTCTTATATCTTCATAATGAAGAAACATGCCAAATAGGCGACTACGCTGGTTGATGTGAACGTGGTAGCGAAGAAACACTTTTTTGGCACATTTTATTGATCGTAATCGATGTTTTTATAAAATTGAAACAGTGCCATTAATAATTTAAATAATAAAACACTGCATCAGTTACGTTTCTTCAAGCATAGCACGACGCATTTTAGGGATTCATTCCTACACTCTTTAGGGCTAGAGAAGGCAGTGCAACGTACGAAGATATCACATAAAATACATATGTCAATGTTTGCAATTGGAAATGGGAATAAATTACCGAAACCTGTCGTGTTGTACACGCTAAAATGTAACCGGTGCGGTGTTTTATTACTGGGTTTTTAGCGTTGCTTCTGGACAAACGTTATTTGAGATGGCCAAGATATACGAGACTCCCTGTGTGGACGTGCTTGACAACGAAAGGGACGCTGTCATAAATTATTTGGAAGCTTAACATATTTTTCGATCTTGCCACTCATTCACCTGGCGAAATATGATCGAAAGGGTCTGCGTAACAGTTGAGCGAGTTGGTGTAATGCAATTACGCACTTCAGCAGACATTTCACGACAGTCAGAGGTAATGAGAGAGAGCGTTGGCGGCAGACAAATGATGCAAGTGTGGGCCGCGCTTTTTTCTTTTTTCGTTGGGTTTTGTGTGCGCAGGAGAGCGGCCTGGTTAGGCTCCGGCCTTGAACCACGGCCTCGACTTCCTGCCTCAGCACGCATCCACCGTCTCCACGGTTCAACGGTTTTCGTAGCCCTGTTTGGGAGCACAGAGGCAGGTTGCGGTTTAACTGGCAATCTCGACATAGGTGATAAAATCTTCAGAATCGTTAGGCAGCCATTTATACCCCTTCAGACTTCTGCAATAATCGATGTTTACTTGCCTTTGCTGGGTTCATCTTCACGATTCCATGGGGATCTGTTGATGGCTAATATCTGTCAAAAGACTGTTGAGTTCAGTTGTAAAAGGTTATTTTCCCACGCTTTATTAGAAGGATTGCAGTTGTTGTTATTGTTCATTATTAGATGGCGGGCCTAGTAACCCAAATTGAGCAAGAGAAAGTTCTTGTTTTTAGGTGATATTCTGTCCAAAGACTGGTTTGCTGCAGTTCTTCAGTCTTCTCCAAGCCTCATTATCTCCGAATAACTACTGAGAGCCGGCTGCGGTGGCCGAGGAGACTGAGGCGCTCCAGTCACGGTCTGCACGGCCACTACGGTCGGGGGTTCGAATCACCCCTCGGGCATGGATATTTGTGCCGTCCTTAGTCTTAGTTAGTTCATAAGTAGTTTGTAAGTTTAGGGACTGACGACCCCGTAATTAAGTCCCATAAGCTATACAAACATTTGAAACTACTGAGACCCACATTCTTTTAAACCTGCTTCCTATGTTCTTGTACTGGTCTCCAAATGTTCAAATGTTCGTAGAGCTTAAGGGACTTAACTACGGGGTCATCAGTCCCTAAGCTTACAAACTACTTACGAACTACCTAACACTAAGGACGGCACAAATATCCGTGCCCGAGGGGGGATTCGAACCCCCGACCGTAGTAGCTGTGCAGATTGTGACTGGAGCGCCTCAGTCCGCTCGGCCAGCGCGTCCGGCTTAGAGACGGAGCTCACGGTCGGATTGTCTGGGTAAGGATGGGGAAGGAAATCAGGCGTGCCGTTTCGAAGGTGCTATACCGGCATTTGCTTGGGGTGATTTAGGAAAATCAAGGAAAACCTAAATATCGACGGCAAGAGCTGGCTTTGAACCACCGCCTTACCGAGTGCGAATCTAGTGTGCTAACCCCTGCGCCACCTAGTTTGTTCTTTGTTGTCGGAGTCTCGACCTGACATCTGTTTGTACCGCTTTATCGCTGTCAAAGTGAAGAACTCAAAGGTATTCTTAAGAGTAGAACATAGATGAAAAAAATATGGTTGCAAGTCGGGACTGTATGGAGAAAGATCGATGAGAATGTTTGTAAACCCATGGGACCAAACTGCAATGGTCATCAGTCCCTAGACTTACAGACAACTAAACTAACTTATACCAAGGACAACACACACACACACACACACACACACACACACACACACACACACGCATGCCCGAGTGAGGAATCTAACCTCCAACGGGGAGAGCCGCGCGCTCCCCATAAAGAGCCTTAGAGCGCTCGGCCATTCCACTACGGCGATAGGATTGTTGCAAACGTTGCAGCGCTCGTGTGTTGTGGCATTGTCCCACTGAGGGGGAGAGTGCTCCATGTGTGGACCAACTCTTCGAATTCGTGCTTTCACTTTTCTCACATACTGACATAGTTATGTTACACACCGGCACGTTACACACAACTCAAAGCCGTCTAGCGCAGAGGGTCACAGCCGGTATCAGCAAACCGGAGAAGTCGACGTACTGATGTACTTGCCATGTAATACCTCAGCCGATAAAAAAATTCTGGCCATTGCACTCCAGCGCGTCCTCGTAGTTATAATAGTAGGCCTAGTATTAGCAAAAAAAGTAGTAGACTCAGACTTAAACTGGAAAGAACACGTAGATAATGTCGTGGGAAAGGCGAACCAGACTGCGTTTTATTGGCAAAACCCTTAAAAGATGCAACAGAACTACAGAAGAAACTGCATACATTACGCTTGTACGTCCATTTTTGGAGTATTGCTGCCCAGCGTGGAATCCTTATCATATGGATTTGACGGAGGACATCGAAAGAGTCCAAAGAAGGACACCTCGTTTCGTATTGTCACGATACAGGGGAGACAGCGTTACGTAAATGAAACAGGAACTGGGATGTGAATCATTACAACAACGACTCTTATCGCTGCGGCGTGGGCTACTTACAAAACTCAAATCGCCAACATTCTCCTCCGAATGCGAAAATATATTGTTGACTCCCACTTATAGGTAGAAATGATCATCAGAATAAAATACGAGAAATCAGAGATCGAACGGAGAGATTCAGGTGTTCTTCCTTCCCGCGCGCTATTCGAGAATGGAATGGGAGATAAATAGTATAACAGTGGTTCGATGAACCCTCTGCCATGCACTGAAATTTGATTTGCAGAGTATCCCATATAGATGTAAATGTAGATATAGTAATAGTAGTAATGATAGCAGTTGTTTTAGATACAGTAAATACTGCCTGTCGTAATAGCAGCTCCTGTAATAGTGTTGACAGTAGGAAAAATAAGAGCCGAGAAGTACGTAAGAAGGGAAGAGCTTGTTATATGTTTATAGAAAACGAAGAGCTAATGATACCTTCCATATATTTTGTAACTTTAAAGTCAGCCTGAAACCTCACGCCAGATAAATTTTTTCGCATTACGTGTATGTAGAATTTGAAGTGCGCATTCTAATCAGCAAATTGTGTTCAAACAAATACGTTTCCGTCAGCAAATCGGATGATTATTCTACACGCTAACATAATATGCATTTCAAAAAACGTAAACAGTTGTTTCTTGCCCAAGCAGTTTTCCCGTGATACGTGACAATATATTTTTCCTAAATTGACTGGAGACGTAGCACCCTTGTAACATTAAGTGGCAGCTCACGATATACGTTTGCTTGTTGTAAAAATGGCAAAATGATAAACCGCCGCGCGGGAGTGGCCGCTCCGACTGGAGCGTCATGTCATGTCACGTTTTTCGCGTTCGCTCCCATCGGAGGATCAGGTCCTCCTTGCGGCGCACGCACGTGCACGCGCGCGTGTGTGTATGTGTGTGTGTGTGTGTGTGTGTGAGTGTGTGTGTGTGTGTTGTCCTTACCCTATATTTAAGTAGTTGGTAGATCTAGAGAATGATGATCTCAGCAGTTTGTTCAAATGTTTGTAGAACTTATGGGACTTAACTACGGGGTCATCAGTCCCTAAGCTTACAAACTACTTATGAACTAGCTAAGACTAAGGACGGCACAAATATCCATGCCCGACGGGGGATTCGAACCCCCGACCGTAGTGGCCGTGCAGACCGTGACTGGAGCGCCTCAGTCCCCTCGGCCACCGCGGCCGGATCAGCAGTTTGGCCACTTAGGTTTACAAACATTTGAACATTTGATTACAAATTCATTAAGTAATGCCCCACATTTAAAAAACGAACAAACAGTGATATACATAGACAATCGTCCTTGTCGGGCTTCACATATGATGTTTGTTCTGTGCGCCGCTCAAGTTTTTAAACGTCCCGACAGATGGCGGATTCGTAGTGCAGCGTAAGAAATGCATCTACATACGACTCATGTTACGTGCAGCCTGCTATTATTGAATTCTTGTGTGTAGAAAAAGAAACCATGGTGAACATCCATAACCATTTGAGTGCAGTATATGGCGTTGCTGCAGTTGATAGGCGTATAGTTGAGCGAAGGGTGAAGAAAGTTACAGAAACAGATATCCATGATCAGCCAAATACTGTCACAGTCTCTGCTCCAGACATCCTGAATCGTGTGGATGCCATTATTCTTGCCGACTGGCGCATCACAACTCGACAATCCAGCAGAAACCTTGCTCCAACACGATAATGCACGCCAATACACAAGTCTCAGAACCCTGGAACTCATCGTCAAGTTGGGCTGGACATCACTGCGTCATCCACCGTCAGTCCAGACGTGGCACCCTCGGAATTACATCTCTTTGGGCCACTTAAAGATTTTCTACGCCATACGAGGAACACACTTCGAAGATGACGAGACGCCGGCCGCGGTGGCCGACGGGACTGAGGCGCTCCAGTCACGGTCTGCATGGCTACTACGGTCGGGGGTTCGAATCCACCCTCGGGCATGGATATTTGTGCCGTCCTTAGTATTAGTTGATAAGTAGTTTGTAAGTTTAGGCACTGATGGCCACGTAGTTAAGTTCCATAAGCTATACAAACATATGAACATTTTGATGACGAGACCCTCAGTCATGCAGTGAAAACAAGGCTACGTCTACAGGGCAAGGGCATGCACCAGCAGGATATACATGCACCCCCACAACGTTAGCTTAAGACCATAGAACGTGATGAAGACTGCGTAGAAAAATAGGACGTGGACAAGACATATTGCTGTATGTTGCTATCAAATTCTGACTCTTAACAATTAATAGGTTTTGAGAAAAACATGTGGGCATTACTTACTGATCGACGCTCGTGTTTACACGACCCGCTCGGATGCTTATAGGAACAGTACGGTTTAATCTATATCTATAAATGTGAATGTCTGTTCGGTGTACGCTTATCACGTCCGAACGACAAAACGCAGAGACTTAAATATTTGTACAGTTACTAATTTATACCTGAGGAGGGTTTTAGGTACGGTTTTATAGCGATCTGATAGATATTTAGTAATTTGAAGAATATAACGCGAAATGCGGAACAATAATTACTCTTTGAAAATTATATTTACTCTTTGAAAATGGTTTTATTGGTTGCATTGTTGCTTGAGAGTTGATAATGATAAAAGGGTGGAGTGTATTGGGATGGAAAGCTATCGGTGTATATAAAATTCTGCGTGTGTGTGTATTAATATTTCGCTCTGCAGAAAAAACTACAGAACGCAACCGAATGGTCTGTGTGTAATTGTTGTACACCATAGCAGTTCCATGCCGATAGCTATAAGGGGGTGGAAGATATGGTAGTTGAAAGTCGTCAAATTATAAAAAAATTCGGACTGAAGGCCAGCGATGACGTTTGCGACTCTATAGCAACGAGGTTACATACAGCGAAACGTGATGCCACAGGCCATATCTTTGGTCTATGCGTGCTACAATGTCTTCAGCTCGTTCTCTGTAAGGATAAGCATACGAATAAGGAAATATAAGAATAAATAAATAAAACAGTAAAAAAGAATTTTTTTTAAAATATATCTCTTTGAAAAATCGATTTGACGTTTCGCGCATTATCTATTACAATCAACCAACACGCGAGCGGAGGCGCGGGTTGAAGCTAGTAGTACATAAAAATGAAAGCAACCTTGTAATCCAAGTAAAGAAATATTTTTCAAATAATAATTATAAAAAATAATCACAATAAAACATAATAGAGTGGTATAAAAAGTTAATGAAAGAAAGCTACTTTCAATTTTTGTGTAGTATCACTTACTGATTTTGCTTTGCGCAACGAAAACGGTCGAGCAAATAAATCACTGCTCAACAGCTGTCTGCGTTTTTTTGCCATCAGTTTCAAGGCTATGGATGTCCAAGCTATTGCTTTTTTGTGAAAAGATAGCATTCATACTGCATAGTTTTCGATGTTATAGGACAGCGTCGAGATATTCCCACCTCCGTGATGTAGACTGATGTTAACTCTGCCGCCTCAAGTGCGCTTGAAACTATTTTGTATATAGTTACGAGCAGTTATCTATATATCCCAAAAAGCAATTTGGTTGGAGGGGTGCTTGCAGCCCCTCCACTGTATTTTAATCATTTTCGATGAGTGTTCAGTAGGGAAGATAAGTCACCGATATTTTACTTCTTACACGAGTTTCTTCTACGCAATATGCGGGGTGAACGGCACCCGGTATATGAAGTCTGCCGTGGCTTTCGGCGCACGGCGACTGGCTCGAGGCGTTCGCACTAAGCTAACATTCTGCAATCAGGTCAGAGAGGATCCGTTACGCAGTCACTCTCTGGCAATATGTGACTTCTCACAACTACGTACGACTTACTCGTCGCCAGTCACCACGACATGTGAAGTGTGACGGCAGTAACTCCTCGTACTTTATTACCTTATTAACATCCATCGTCCTCGTTACGCGGCCGGTGCACTATAAATAAAATTTACATTTGTCATTGCCTTATCACGTCACTTTGGATGATACTGCAAAAAATCTTTAAAATAATCTTAAAACCTTTTATCTGTTTTTAGTTGATTAAAATCGCTTGACGTAATTAGCTTTCACTGTACTAGTGCATTATACAATTGCTGCTTTCCGCTCCGTTTAGTAAAGGAGAAGTTAGTGTGAGACTAATTGTCCGGGTACGCCGTTTACCAACTTGAGCTGTTTCTTACATTCTACACTAGTAAGACATATTTTTTACCTTCGCAAAACTTGTTCATTTATTGTAATGAAATGTATTGGAATTTTATTTAAAAAAGAAACCTGATACTCTTTTTAAACTTTCACGTTTCAGAAATAATCATGAATTCGGAGTTTCGCTGCATTTTTTATATGAGTAACAATAAGCTTTACGCCGCAATCAACAAGTAAATTTCAATGTAGGTATTCAAAAACGGATTCCTCATTTTTGGAGCACATAAAATTATGTGATAAAAGTTACTGCTGCTATAGTCCTTCTCTTGAAATACTGAATTTCTGGCAGCTTTCGGTTTGAGGTCAACGGTCTATGAACTACGTTATTCCAGTAATTCCTAGTGTTCTATTCTTATAGTAATTTTCATCGCGCTCATGAGATATGCGCATTCTGGCTGGGGCTCGGTGACGAGTAAGAGTTGTCTGTAATAACAGTTAGTCCGTTAATGTACGATAATGTTCCCAAATTTCTTATAAATTGTTATCAGTCAGCACTGTGTGACAAAGAGCTTACGAAACCTACTTCAGAACAATCTTTCAGAAAATATTCAAATGTTTGTAAACCTATTGGACCAAACTGCTATGGTCATCAGTCCCTAGACTTACAACTACTTAAACTAATTTACACTAAGGACAACACACACCCACGCCCGAAGGACGAATCGAACGTCCGGCTGGAACTGCTGCGCAGTCCGTAGTATGATACCTTTACACTTTTCTCAAATGTAACGTGTTTTCCCTGGTCAGTCCCGATCATGACACCTCTTGGGATTGGGATCACCTGACATGGCCATACAGGCGTATTTCGTTGGGTACAGAATTTCAGGCTTTTTTTTTTTTTTCTTGTTTAAATGTACAGACAACAATTTTCTTTCATCTGAAGGCCTACCTACTTTTGCTTGTAATCTCCGCTTTCCATTTCATTGCAAAGGCCGCGGTGGAGTAGCCGAGCGGTCTAAAGCGTCTCGCTGCGGAGCGCGCGGTTGCTCGCCGTGGAGTTTCGAGTCCTCCCTGGGGCATGGGTGTGTGTGTTGTCCTTAGGTTAGTTTACCTAGGTTTAAGTAGTTTGTAAGCTACGGACTCATGACCACTCAATTTTGTCCGATAGATTTAAAAACATTTGAACATTGATCTTTGTAAAGCCCAAGGACTAACACTGCTGTCGAGGATACATTCTAGCATTCATTATTAGTCCTCATATGAGGTACATGTGCTTTTACGGTCACCTCAGATGTAAAAGATGGCAGAAATGAGACAAAATTTAACTGTCCTCATTTGAGGAAGCGATGCATCTCTGTTAACTTATACGTGACTATTAGAGAGAAGCTACAGATCACTTTTTAAACAGGGTAGCGTTCTGGTCCCTATGCTCTTCAATATATACACCAATGACCAACCCCTTCCTCGAGATACCCAGAAATTCATATATGCAGACGACCGTGCTATCACCGCCCAAGCAGACAATTTTGAGAGTGTAGAAGAAAAGCTATCACGAGCCCTAGAAGAGCTCACAGCATATTATAGGAAAAACCAACTCAAACCCAATCCTTCAAAAACTCAAACCTGTGCTTTTCATCTAAAGAACAAGGAGGCGTCAAGGCCCCTACAGATAAACTGGGAAGGTATTTCACTAAAACACAACGCCACCCCTAAATATCTGGGTGTGACTCTTGACCGAAAGCTTACGTACAAAGAGCATTGCATGAACACCAAATGAAAAGTAGCTGCTAGGAATAATATTGTTCGCAAGCTCGCAGGCTCAAACTGGGGTGCACAACCCAATACATTAAGAACCACAGCCCTGTCCCTGTGTTCCCTGTGTTGCACAGCTGCAGAATACGCGTGCCCAGTATGGTACAACTCATGCCACGATAAACAAGTGGATGTGGCTCTAAACGAAACCTGCCGCATCGTCACGGGATGTCTAAGGCCAACGCCAGTTGAAAAACTATACTGCCTGGCTGGTATAGCGCCACCTGGGATTAGAAGGGAAATCACAGCCAGAATGGAACGAACAAAGGCATCGAAATTATCAACCCATCCCCTTTTTGATTATCAGCCAGCCCATAGCAGACTCAAATCGAGGAAAAGCTTTCTGCGTGCAACGACGGAGCTCGACAAATCACCACAACTGACCAGGCTGGAGATGTGGAGAGCAAAGATCGGGGACCTTGGTGGCTGGATGACCCCACAGGAAGCACTCCCACCTGGCTATGAGGAGGACTGGATGACGTGGAAGTCCCTCAATAGACTGCGGACCAACGTAACAAGATCCAAAGTCAACATGAGAAGGTGGGGCCTCTCAGATACATCTGTCATGTGTGAGTGTGGAAAAGAACAAACCACGGAGCATCTGCTACAGTGTGAGCTTTGTCCAGCCTGCTGTACCATGCAGGATCTGACTGGTGCTACCCGTAATGCATGCGATGTAGCCAGATTTTGGGCTAGCATAGTTTAATGTTTAATCCTGGGGAAAAGACCTTTTGAACTGTTATCACTGTTAATTGTAAATATGTGTACTATTAATGGCTAATTTGTATTTATATTCATTGATCTTAATTTTTTTTGTGTTTCATGTTATGTTTGTACAAGATGCTTCTGACACGAATAAATAAATACTTTTTAAACACAAAATCGTAATCTATAATCTATGTTCTGCTTGTAAACAAACCATCGTCTTTAACGCAGATATGACGTCATTGGTCAAAACCGACGGGTCATATCGCGGACTTCAACTGACCCTAATTTTCTTAGAAATCCGAACAACATAGAATGACTTGGTTAGTATTTCGTAGAAATTATAAAGTAAATAAATAACGCTGTTTCTGCTCGAGGGTTGACAGGTTCTTGACGTATACTTGTCAGCTAAGTAAAAGTAATCGCCCTCATAAAACGAACAGCTCGCCACCACATAGCCTACCACACAACACGTCGATGTCACGAGTCAAACCTGACGGGTGGTATCGCGTGATTCAATTGACCCTCCTCATCTTTAGCCATAGCCCTTCGTGTACAGATATTCCTAATGTAGCCACACTACATAGTCCTTCTGGTCATTGGTAATTACGTTGTCATAGCATTCTCCTACCCTGTGGTAGTGACTTAATTGTATTAAGTGAGTTACTGTTTTTCATTTATCTCTATGTAAATGTATCACTGAGTGTAAACAGTTTATCTATCTGTATTTTGGAATTAATAGAGGAAAAGGTGGTATTATGGGCTACCACTTTATTTTTGAACCATAAATGCCAAAATTGTCAGTGAAATTTGCCGAAAACCTCAAAAAATAATCTTTATGATGTTATAAAAAAGCCCAACACATATGTTTTAATTTAAATCATTATGCAACTTTAATATGGAAACATGTTTACAAAACTGACATATTGTGAAAAAATGTAAATGTGGTGGTAATATGGGCTACTTTATAAACACACAAAAAAGTGAATATTATTTTCAGTAGATTTTTAGAGTAATTGGAAAATACCAAACCCTTTATACTGGGACACGTTTATCATAAGTTGTTCATTTAGGGTTGACAGAAATCACAAATATAATGTTCCGTTTCACAGCCAGCACACTCACTGTGCGCCCACATCTCGCACATTAGGCACTGGATCCATAGCTCTCCTTTAGTGTCTTGGGAATATAACTCCTCACAAAAAAGGCAGGTAGCATCGTCATTTCCACCAACACTGGGCTCTAGAACTGACTTCCCAGAATCTATCGATCCCTCCTCTGAACTCTCGGATGATGACTGTAGATCGATGGTCAATTTTCGCTTCACTGATGGAGTTTTGCTTTTTATTCCTTGTTTCTTTCTTTTGTCAACATCTGGCTCACATCTCACATTCTTCGTATTCCCTCTTACATCGTCACTTTCGAGCTTCCTTTTTTTGTCTACTACTTTTTCCCCCTTTCTTTTTATTTTCCTTTTTTTATCAGCTTCCTTTTCTTCGTGCCTTTTTTAGCTTCTACCAAATATATTTTGTAGGGTGATGCTGTAATTACAGTTGCCTTTCCTGGCACAGGCAAAATGTCCTTTGGTGAAGTCTTAATGTTTCCTATTGGAACGTGGGACGCACTGCTTGGGCCATCTGCTAGGTCTTTGGCACATGGTGTGGACCAGTAGAGGACTGGGGCAAGCCTTCTGTGTTATCAGGCTGAAACAGAAAACCACACAGAATTTGTAGGGGTTGTAATATGGGCTACTGTAGTGGGTAGCCTATATAACCACCATAGCGATAGTCTATATTATCACCCTAGACCTCTTGGAAAGTAAAACGTCGCTATCCGTTATAAACAAACTTTAATAAACTAACTTCATGAGCATTAGAGAGCTAAATATTTATATAATATGTAGTTAAGAAGTTAACAGCTAACTACTCATTGGCAGTACGTCTAATATAACTGTAATTTCTTACCTTTCAAAGTTTTGAAATGAGAAAAATCACGAAACAGCTCACCACTAACATTCCACGAAACTGACTGCGGCAGCGCATTCTGTGGCGTTTGTATGAACCAGCTACTACTGTTTACTGAGGTTGCCGCTACTATGCGCGGGCTTATTAGTCAGATATTAAGCTAGCCCATATTGCAACCACTAGCCCATAATATCACTTTTGCCTCGAAGTGTAACACATTGAATTTTCTGTGAAAGCTTTTTCATCATTTCTTGGATTGTGATACATTTAGACAATTACAGTTGTGTGTTTGTGTATGTGTGTGTGTGTGTGTGTGTGATACTCTTGATGCTGCTTGAACTATACGTTCTAGGTGCAGACTAGTAATGCCTATATTGTGCACTTTATATGTAGATTGTCTGTAACATAGTTATCAAGTTATTCAAGATTTGATGTTACTGTATACTTCCATTGATTTCAGGAAATTACTGTGGAAAGAGCTCAAGTTTAGAATGTGAATGAGAGGAAAAAAGTTAAAGAAAGAAACAAGTTAATTTCAATAGCAAAAACATTTCTGATTTCAAAGCTAATGAATGGGAAGCTCTTTCTGTTCCTTAGTGCACTAAGACGCAAGAATCAATAGGCAGTATTTCATTTTCCAATTGCGGTGACTTTGTTGCATTTGAATTTATAAATTTTAAACACATATACGAAATATGAAAAGTTCACTTATATTTTCCATGTCATTTTTAGGCAAACTTAAGTAAGTACAATTAAAAATCACGTGATTCGTTTTACATTACCTTAATGTACTTCCTCAGACAACGATAAAAAGCGCTGCACGTTTCGCGCGTTAGTTTTGACTAAAGCTGTGGTGATATAATTGTGCTGAATTTCAAGTTCTCATAGCCTCGGCTAGTGGCAAGATTCCGCAACATAGCAAGCAGCCTTTTTTCGCAGCTTATAGCTTTTCTAATTATCGTATCCTTTTTTGTTATGAAGGGTTTGACGAGGCTTAGTAGCTCCATGAAACAAGCTTCATTCATTCGTAAATAACTGCGACAATCTTCAGCTCCTAGCTCCTTGAGTGACAGAGCGTGCGTAAATTTCCGCCTCTGCATTAGCCATTTCTTTGCCCAAAGTTTTATTTCGGCTGTTACTTCTAACACTGCCAAGGCAACGGCTAATACCTGTTACTTTGCCAAGAAATGCGTCATCTTCTTGAATATAAACACAGCGAACGTAACGCAAAAACAACTCGACGGTAAGCTAGAGCAACCGGTCGGCGCTGCAATCGCTGCATGCACTTGGTCTGAACGTGTGTAGGCTGCCACGAAATTGTTTGATTGATCGGACGATAAATCGGAACGTGTGTAGGGGCCCTTATTCGCACCCACAAGTTCCTTATGAGCATCCTCAAACATTAAGGTTTTGAATGATTATAAGTAACATACACTAGTACTTAAAACTAGGGTATGTAAAGACATAATACTTGATAAGGTGTCATTTCTGCAACTTAACTACTTTTGACTTTTTAAATCACGGGGACTGCTATATACCTAGTCTAAAAAAGGACATTCCAAACAGGAAAGTATTGGATCTGCGGAGTACACATAAAAAATGTTCAAATGTTTGTAATTCTTATGGGACCAAACTATGTTGGTCATCAGTCCCTAGACTTACAAACTACTTAAACCAAGAATGAAACTTTCACTCTGCAGCGGAGTGTGCGCTGATATGAAACTTCCTGGCAGATTAAAATTGCGCGCCGGAACCGGGACTCGAACCCGTGACCTTTGCTTTTCGCGGGCAAGCGCTCTACCGACTGAGCTATCCCGACACGACTCACGATGCCGCCTCACAACTTTACTTCCGCCAGTACCTCGCCTCCTACTTTCCAAACTTCACAGAAGCTCTCCTGCGAACCATGCAAGACTAGCACTCCTGGAAGAAAGGATATGGTGGAGACATGGCTTAGCCACAGCCTAAGGGATGTTTCCAGAATGAAACTTTCACTCTGCAGCGGAGTGTGCGCTGATATGAAACTTCCTGGCAGATTAAAATTGCGTGCCGGAACCGGGACTCGAACCTGGGTCCCAGGTTCCGGCACGCAATTTTAATCTACTTAAACTAAGTTCAACTAACCTAAGGACAAACACACATCCATGCCCGAGGGAGGATGCGAACCTCCGACGCGGGAGGCCACGCGATCCGTATCGTGGCGCCCCAGACCGCACGGCTACTCCCGCGCGGCTGGAGCGCACCCAGTAGTACCTCAGAACCCATGTGATGGGAGCATTGCGTCAGGAAGACCACATATTTTGGGTGAGAAATCCGGACATTTCAGAAATGTGCAAATAAAGAAGGGAAAAACACGACATTAAATAGGAAGGAATTATGCGTCATACATGACTGAAATTCTGTAGTTCGACGAAAAAATAGTTTGTACACATAATGATTTATCACAGTATCAAACTCCGTAAAGTATTGCCAGGAATATGCATAACTTAAGGTATTACAACTCTTAAAGATTACAAGTAATGTAGACTTAAAATATGTTGAATACACAGATAAGAAAATCACTAGTTATTTTACAGTTATCTAAAGTGCTGATAGGTCGTACGAGATTCACAGACGAGTGAACTGAAGTAATGGCCATGTTTTACAGTTATAAAAGCAGTAGTCCTTCTTCAGTAGTGAAGACTCAAGACTTTATGCATATATATATTAAGGAAATTGTGCTACTAAAAGTTTTTTCTTCAAGACTTACAATCAATACTTCTACAATTTGATTCTTCATCTTAATGTGCTGTTTAATACCGACATCATCTTAATTCAATACTTAAACTGATCGGCATAGAGTAAATTCTATTTTTCTAGCCCTATGCTTACTCCAAATAATGAAATGAAATATTTGTAAATGTATGGGACTTAACTTCTTTGGTCATTAGTTCCTAGGCTTACAAACTACTTAAATTAAGTTAAACTAATCTAAGGACAATACACAAATCCATGCCTGAGGGAGGACTCGAACCTCCGACGGCGAGCAAATGTTCAAATTTTTGTAAATCTATTGGACCAATCTGCGTGGTCATCAGTCCGTAGCTTACAAACTACTTAAACTAAGGTAAACTAACCTAAGGACAAACACACACACACACACCCATGCCCTAGGGAGGACTCGAACCTCCGACGGCGAGCAACCGCGCACTCCGCAGCGAGGCGCCTTACACGGCTCGGCTACTCCACCGCGGCGACGGCGAGCAACCGCACGCTCCACAGCAAGATGCCTTAGAACGCTCGGCCACTCCACTGCGGCCCCAAAGAAGGAAACGGTTCGTTGGAGTTTTATTTTATTTTCCCCATATTAATGCACAATAGCTTACAAAACAAAAATGTAATGTCATGTGTTGAAACAGCAACCTACTTCTAACTGGCAATTGTCCCCCCCCCCCCCAAATGTCGACTTACGTTATGGCCAAATCTATACAATCTACCATTTTGTAATTAATTAAATTCGTTACTTTCACTGTACACTATGATTATAAACTTTTCTATAACATGCTCTTGTCAGTGTTTGTTACTTCCATCCCCAAGACTCTCCAAATCCTCAAACGCCACGCCCTCTGCCTCGCCTACCACATCCGGCTCCCCTCCCCCATGCAGATTCCCTACGACCTCATCCCATTCCCCCATCTCCTCCAGTTTCTCGAACATATCCGGCGTCTGTACATTACCCGCAAGACAGAATCCCGCAACCCGTCCTGGGCCTCTGCCTTCACCACTCTATCCCTCCCTCCCTTTATCTCCACACTCTTCACACTCTTTCCCAGGGTAACTTCCGCCACTTTCCCCTACGGGGTGCTGCCCTCCGTTCCGAAATCTATCCCACCCACCAACCCTGATCCTCTCCCCGTAGATGCTACGCCCCCTTTCCCCCTCGTCTCCGTTTCCTTCCCACCGCTTGGCTCTCCCCTTCGCCTCCCCTCCCCGGAGTCCCTACACTCCTTCCCCATACCTTCCCGCCCCCTCCTCCCGCGCTTCCCGCCTCCCCTCCTACCTCCTTCCCCTCTGGGGTCCTCATACCGACTTTTAATAAGTGCATCGTCCAGTGTTTCGAGTCTACAGTGCATCAGTGTCTTTTGATAGTGTGACTACCATCCACAAACAAGTGTCATCAACGCCGTTTTATACAGTGTCTTCAGTGTTTCTTCGTCTGTTCAGTGTCCATGTTGCTTACTGCGTGTTTTTAACGCCACCGTGGTGCAAAACTTTTTATGCACTACGTGTATTTTATTCATCTTTCAGTGTTCCATTTCTGCAAATAACTTATTTGTGCCAAAGTTTTACAAGCTTCACGTTTTACCACTTTGTCATTTTTTTAATCATCATGTCAATGTTTTAAAAGTCGCTCAGCTGAAGAGCAGAGCATAAGTATTCGGTATTAAAAAAAATAAAAAAAAAAAAAAAAATAAAAAAAAAAAACCTAAAGTCCATGCCTTCGTGGGGTTTGCGCCACGCCCGAACCCTACCACCAGCTCTTAACAGCTGAAATCAGCAGTCATGTGACCAATCTACGGTTATTCAGTCAGTCTAGGGTCCTCATGGTCACGAGCGCAGGAGAAGCGCTACAGGTGATGTCGTGGTGTTGGCAAGGCACTAGTGTCGGTCATTTCCTGCCATAGCCTATTAACGCTAAATTGTGCCACATTGCCCTAAAGGATACCTCTGTCGTACGTCCCACATTGAGTTCTATGGTTATATCACGCAGTGTTGCTTGTCTGGTAGTACTGGCAACTTTATGCAACTGGCGCTACTTTCAATCGTTAAGTGCAGGCCGCCGGCCACTCCATTGTCTGTGATGAGAGACAACGCCTGAAATTTGCTGTTCTTTGTAATATTTCTGGCTTACAGCCATCATATTAAGATTTGAAAATTGCTTCGGAACAGCAGGTTAGAACCAGTAACCGACAGATGGTAGAGGTAGTGTGAGAAACATAACAGGTGCTGCCAGTAGGTCGGATTCCCATGGGAAAGAGTACTGGAGAGTTTCCCCGAATTCTAGGGAAGTCCCCGAGCGGCAGACACTGAACGCCGATTGGCTGTAGTACTGGCGGTCACGCGCCAAAATGCGACCATATTTTTATTAATACTTAATAAACTAATTATTTATTCCAGGTCAAGCTCAAGTTAGGAAATCTCTCAAAGCCAAGCTATGCTCTGACTAGATAACATCGATTAACTCTTACAAACTTAATAAATAAAACAATTAATATAAGACGGACGATGTACGGCGGCCAAGTTTGCGCGCCAAATTGTGGAGCGAAGGCTGCCTTGCATCGAGCCGTCACACTTCAGTCCACACGCACCCGTAGAAGTAACATGTAGCTCTCGTAAATGTAGGCGATCATGAGACATAGATTAATCATTTTAGAACAATGAGAAATGACAATATATTGAACTTTCAGTTAAGACTGTGTGTATCAAGTGTATATTAGAATGAATTAATTAAATAAATCAGCTGGCATCACAGAATCTTCAGAATTATTCCATATTTGATGAGTTCCTGCCAATAACTTAATAATTTCAGCCTCACTTCAAGAAATCCGACCTGTGTGCTACCATCTGCGGGGGGACGACAGCTATAGAAGACGTCAGGTTGGTGAACTTTAGAATTTCTACTCTTCATACAGTGCAGTGGGGAGTAACTACAACCCTCGCGTACACTGTTATTGCGGTACAAACGCAAACTGTTGTGCGTCATTTATGGCAACATAGAGGAAGAAAGAAAATTATATAGCACCGGTTAGCAGCCCCCTATAGAATTTTTATGTTATATCTTGATACTAAGTTGGTCTCGGAGTACTGAATTCCCTAACGATTTCCGAAATGGGATGTTCCATACGTACAACTCTAACTACCGTTCCGCGTTCATCTGTCAATTCCTGTCGTGCAGTTATAATCGTGTCGAAATGTTCAAATGTTTGTAAAGCTTATGGGACTTGACTGCGGGGTCATCAATCCCTAAACTTACAAACTACTTATGAACTAGCTTATACTAAAGACGGCACAAACATCCATGCCCGAGGGGGATTCGAACCCCCGACGGGGAACGACCCTGCGCATCGTAGCATAGCGCCTCAATGCGCTCGGCCGCTTCGCCGCGGCTGTAATCATGTCGGAACTTTTTGACATGAATCACCAGAGTAAAAATGGCAGCTCTACCAAAGCAACGCAGTTTGTGAACATTGTGTACGCGAAACTACCGCCATCTATAGTGGGTGTTCAACGCTATCCCACGACTTCAAGCACCTCCCTGTATATCATTACTTTATTTTTTTTATGGGACTTAACTGCGGGGTCATCAGCCCCTAAACTTATAAACTTACTTTTACTAAAGGCAGCAAACATCCATGCCCGAAGGGGCATTCGAACCCCCGACGCATCCGAGCACAGCGCATCGATGCGCTCGGCTCCCTGTATATCTGCCTCAGGTACTGTACAAATACTGTTATATAGGATGAGAAATGAATAACGATTTTATGTTAACAAAAGCCTCTTATATTTGTTTAGATACTGTCAATCAAATTTTTTTCTAACCATTGTATACCTCTTTCAGTAAATGAGTTAGCGTCTGATTCATGTTCCTGTGTGATAGGTAACAAATGTATTGTCTCCTTTAGAGGAAGTGAACATACTACTGTTTTGTCTCCATGCATGGTATGTTATGTTCAAATGTTTGTTAAGCTTATGGGACTTAACTACGGGGTCATCAGTCCCTAAACTTACAAACTACTTATCAACTACCTTATACTAAGGACGGCACAAATATCCATGCCCGAGGGGGGATTCGAACCCCCGACCGTAGTGGCCGTGCAGACCGTGACTGGAGCGCCTCAGTCCCCTCGGCCACCGCGGCCGGCAGGTATGTTATGATATTGGACTTTACAGCAATGATGAGTGCGTTAAAACATAATGGGACCATTAGCAGAGAAAAAGCATTATGGGTGAGAAGGCAAACTTACTTTTGCGCATTGTGGAAGCCCGACAGACAGAGGAGAAGAATATGTCAGCTGATGTAGTCATGTGATCTGGTGGACTTTGAAATTCCTTATCAGCGCACACTAGTTTCCAAATGAGGCCCTGTGAAGCCTTCTTTCAAGAAAATTACTCCATAAAGTGCTGCTGAATGAAGGTTGATGCATCCATAAGAACTGCTGGGCTGTGAACTCGTTATCTGCGTTCACGGGTTACACTTTATGGCCAAGCAGAGCATTACCCAGTCTCATTCGCTCTCCAACTGCTGATCTGTAAAGAAAGGAAACGTTCATATGGACGTAGTGGCAATTATGCAGTGGCAGTAAATTCTCATAAAGGATGACAGTTTGATGACAACACTATACTGTTGCCTCTGTTTATTGATGATGGTGTTACAGCATCATGAACGATTTGGCAGAGGAAGATGATGTAGTGAACATTGATGCGAACTGGAATATGAACCTACTGGGTGGTGGTGATGACGATACTTAAGGAATGGCTCAGATTGTTCCGGAGCCAATGTATGAATAGTAGTGATACTTAATTACTATTTTAAAATAATAATTTTTGTTGTTGTTGCTTATGAGACGTTCTTGCTTTGTACATGTTCTACAACCAGACACACACACACACACACACACACACACACACACACATGCCCCAGGGAGGACTCGAACCTCTACGGCGAGCAACCGCGCGCTCCGCAGCGAGACGCTTTAGAACGCTCGGCTACTCCACCGCGGCTTTGAATTATTAGATGCTTTTATTCTTTTGTGCAGAGTTATTGGTAGGCATTGGTTTTACGCAGCAAAAGGACAGAGTTTCACGCAGGTAGTAACTCTGTGCAGTCGCTGCTGTCCCATCTCTATGACCGCCGGCCGACGACTACAACACACCTCTGCTGTTTACCCACCATTGCAACAGCCTGCGACTTTAAACTGGCAGCTGTCCAGTGCCACTGAAGCCCATCACCATTGCGACATTGCAGGCCATCAAGTTGGTGACTGACTCTTGCTTCACTGGAGCATGAGCAGAAGCAGCAGCAACAATAGCCGGCCGCGGTGGCCGAGGGGACTGAGGCGATCCAGTCACGGTCTGTACGGCCACTACGGTCGGGGGTTCGAATCCCCCCTCGGGCGTGGATATTTGTGTCGTCCTTAGGATAAGCTCGTTCATAAGTAGTTTGTAAGTTTAGAGACTGATGACCCCGTAGTTAAGTCCCATAAGCTATACAAACATTTGAACATTTGAATTGCAGCAACAATAACAACAAAAATCCAGAAAAGACCGGCGTTGGGTCTGATCGTTATCTAGCAACACTGGCAGCGGTTCACTTCCAACCCGTCGTATTAATAATGAGCATGACGTTAGTTCAAATGTTCAAATGTTTGTACAGCTTATGGGACTTAACTACGGGTCATCAGTCTCTAAACTTACAAACTACTTATGAACTACTTACGAACTAGGACGGCACAAAGGCAGGTCAAATGTTCAAATGTTTGTTAAGCTTAAGGGACTTAACTGTGGGGTCATCAGTCCCTAAACTTTCAAACTACTTATGAACTACCTCACACTAAAGACGACACAAACATCCATGCCCGAGGGGGGATTCGAACCCCCGACCGTAGTGGCCGTGCAGACCGTGACTGGAGCGCCTCAGTCCCCTCGGCCACCGTGGCCGGCCATGACGTCAGTCATGGACCTACTTTAACCTACTCATTCACACTTTCAGGGGTAGAATCATGCTTACCCACGAAGGTAATACTCTCTATGAGCATCTCAGCACTCTCACTCTGTGTTTATCGATATTGGAAAGAGAAATTCCCGGCCGGCCGCGGTGGCCGAGGAGACTGAGGCGCTCCAGTCACGGTCTGCACGGCCACTACGGTCGGGGGTTCGAATCCCCCCTCGGGCATGGATATTTGTGCCGTCCTAGTTCGTAAGTAGTTCATAAGTAGTTATTTTTTTCAACTTACAAAAATAAATCAACGAAGTTTTCTTCTAAACTACACACGACACTCACAAGCAAAACTAAACTTGGGTCCGTCTAGTCAAGAAGAACAACCCCAAACACTGATTGCAGCGTTGCTCTGGCAGCCCAGCGAAATATTCTAGTGGACCGTCTATACAGGTGGCCAATCTTACCCGGAGTTACCCTATGTTAATTCGGTTATGTCAAACCGATTAACGGTGGAAAGAAATTGTTCTATTTGTGGCCATCAAGTGCAATTCTGGCGCTGCACCCTGATTATATGACGGAATGAGATTCACGTTGTTATTTGGCAAATTATAACATGATTTGAAATGTGGTTATGGAGAAGAGAGACCACCCGCTATTAGTTGAAATGTTGAAATGTTTGTACAGCTTATGAGACTTAACTATGGGGTCATCAGTCCCTAAACTTACAAACTATTTACAAACTAGCTTTTACCAAGAAACGGCACAAATATCCATGCCCGAGGGGGGATTCGAACCCCCGACTGTAGTGGCCGAGCAGACCGTGACTGGAGCGCCTCAGTCCCCTCGGCCACCGCGGCCGGCCCGCCACTAGTGAGCCTGTTTATGTCAACGTCAGAAATTACAGTGCTGTATTTTATGATAGTTCCGACGTTATTAAATGGTTGAAGGAAAAAGGAAAATAACTTCAAAAATACGGGTAAGCTAAGTGTGGGTGCTGGAACAGCCAGGCGTCATATTCAGGTAGAATTTATTGACGCGGTCGCCTTAACAGGAACAGAAGAAAGAAGTGTTGTGAGAGGTCTTCTCTCCATGGGAACAAACGCCAAGAAATTAAATTTTTCCCAATAGCTTGGTTGACCTGCTCTAGACCGTCTCGTAGTTAGGTCATTAAGCTCGATTGCGTATATTACACTGTCTTTTTTAAACAGTTGCTGGCCATGCAGCTAGTTCTCGTTCAATGTCATGAGAATTTTCCGTCCCATGCTCAAACGTTATGCGATCTGTTTCGTACAAGTTACAGACGGTGCAGCAACTGAAAGCTCATGATCCACAATAACGTATTGAATTTTGCTCTTTGTTTTGCAGCTGGAATTGAAGTTGCTGACTTATGGTATGGCAATATTATATGGAGTGATAAAGCACATTTTACACAAAGGGTGCAGTGAATACACAGAATTGTCGAATTTAGGGTACTGTTATACCATGCGTTGCGTACAAAGAGACATAGCATTCGCTATTTGTGACTGTGAGTCAGAAAAAAAGAACCTTTATTCTCGGTTCGTTCTTTTGAAAGGCGTACCATGACGTCTGTACTATATTGCGACTTCCTTGTTTGACCCTTTCTGCTCATGTCCCTATCCTAACTCATTACATCTGGAAACATTTACGTACGTATTTCTTACATTCGCAGCACCAAAAGCACCATATTGGTAACCGCTGCCCAAAATTAGAACTAACTTTTTTCTAGTGTCAGTGATTCTGAATTGACGCATTATAATATCTATCAAGTTTCTCTGCCATAGGATAAACCAGGTCCACAGTGTGTACAATGTAATTATAGCTACCTGGAACATTACTTGTTGCAATCTTTTTTCCACCAGCTACAATCAATTGAGGAACTGGAAACGCATTCAGAAGGAGCATTATTCAATTCTCAGATCTAACATTGAGATTTAAATATTTGGTAGTGATAATTATAACAATGAACGCCAGAACGGTTCCTCTGAAAAGGCAAAGTCCACTGTGGAATTCAGGATTGTATTTTGTATCCAATGCTGTGGTTATCGAGACTGATTTAAACCGCAATCTTCATTTTATCTATCTCGAGGTAGTGAACTAGTTAAAAATGTTGCATATTTATTTAGTGTAAGTAAAATTTAACTGCTGCTCTATCCAATTAGCAGAGGGTATGCTGCGTCGGAATAGAGCAAATCTTGCCGTCTTCCTTCAAAAAGTTAAAAGAACGCGCTGATGCTCTGGTACTGGAGTCACTGCAATTTAATCTACAATTTATTGTTCACACCGACGTTTCGAATTAGGGGATTGTGGCGGAAGCAGAAGCAATCGTAGTTACAGAAATTTCAGCATTGTTTCACGACATTAAGCAGGAACAGCAGAAGGACGAGAACTTGGGAGAGCATCCGGAAGTGTCGTGAGAGGTCTTATCTCCATGGGAACCAACTCCGCGAAGTCAACCTTTCCCAACAGCTTGGTCGTGAGGAGGTCATTTTACCTCGACTGCATAGTACACTGCCATTTATTAAGTGGTCCCCTCCCCCCCTCCCCCGTGCCACTGCTCTTAACCTTAGACGTTGCGCCTTTTATTTTTTCTTTCTTTTTTGATTCACTGCACATTTCTTACGTTTACGTCTGCGTCTGCGTTTGCCTTTTGAGTTGTCTGTGGGATCGCCTCCTACTTTTATCTATCGCAGTAACATGAGTAAGGAAATTTGATCTCTCTCAGGAGACGTCCGCCCCCTCCACGTTGTTTTTTGGAGAAATTTGTTCTCAAAAGTACGTCCTTTCCTTTCTGCTCCTCTTATCAAGATGATTGAGGTCAGCTTTTGTCGCCTCCATTTTTTACTTTATACTTGGCTTTCTTAAGTTCTCACATGGTCACTTATGACGTTGGTAGTTTTGTGCCATAAAGCACATAAAACAATGAATCCCGAGTTAGGGAACCACTTTGAAAATGACTCCTGCCCTCTGTGTTCGCGAGTTTTGGTCCACCTTGGATGCTGGAGGGAGACAACGCTCGGCTTTCTCTTCACGCGAATTTCGTACGTTTTGCATTAATCATGACATAAAGCACGTAACGATAACTCCATATTACCCTACGCCCGAGATTACAGAGTGAATTAATAGTAATCTGAAGTCTGCCCTCATTATATATCATTCAGAGAAGATGGGATCGGTCAGTTACTTCGTTCGCCTTAGAATTCAACAGTGGTTGCTATGAGATCCATAAAACAACACTCTATAATCTTACGTTTTCCAGTCTGATTAATATCCCGTCCAGCAATATGTTTATCAGTGTCCTTTGGCCAGATCATGTGGACTCTAGCAACCTGAGGGCAACTGAAGGGGTACGAGTAAAAACATCATTCTGGCCCACCAAAGGGAAGCTTGTGAGCTTGTGCTTATAGCCGAAGGGGCAAGAAAGTGATAATTGATCCTTAATAATAAGAAGTGTGAAGTCATTCATATGACCACTAAAAGAAGCCCCTTTAACTTCATTTGCACGATAAATCAGTCAAAAGTACAGGCCGTAAATTCAACTAAATACCTAGGAGTAGCAATTACAAACAACTTCAATTGGAAAGAACACACAGAAAATATTGTAGGGAAGGCGAACGGAAGACTACGTTTCATTGGCAGAGCGCTTAGAAGATGCAACAGTTTAACCAACGAAACTGCCTACGCTACACTCGTGTGTCCTATGTTAGAGTATTGCTACGCGTTGTGGGATCCACAAAAAAACAAAGGCGTTACTCGTTGCGACGAATTCTATTTGCAAAATTTCTTTCACCAACTTTCTCATCCGAATGCGAACATATTTTGTTAGCACCCACCTACATAGGAAGATATGGCCATCGAAATAAAATAAGAGAAATCATATCGAAAACGGAAAGATTTAGGTGTTCCTCTTTCCGGCGAGCTATTAGAGAAGGGAACTGTAGAGAAACATCTTAAGAGCGGTTCGATGACCCCTCTGTCATGCACTTCATTTGTGACTTGCCGAGTACTTAAGTAGATATAGATGTAGAAGGTGGCCTGCGGTATCAGCGATGCCAATGATAGCATCTATGTTAGTCATGTGTGTAATCAAAGTAATAAGGGTCAGGGGTGCCCGGGAAGTGTTGCAGCAGTATCTGTTGCCATTCACTGTCGTCAAATTTCTCCCTCCAGTCACTCTTCTGGCCGAGGACCTGCAAACCGGCCGGCCGCAGTGGCCGTGCGATCTGCGGCACGCCAGTCACAGTCTGCACGGCCGCTACGGTCGGGGGTTCGAATCCCCCCTCGGGCATGGATGTTTGTGTCGTCTTTAGTGTGAGGTAGTTCATAAGTAGTTTGAAAGTTTAGGGACTGATGACCCCACAGTTAAGTCCCTTAAGCTTAACAAACATTTGAACATTTGACCTGCAAACCCACCGGAGGGTTCCTGCCCAACTTACAAGGGGAGGCCGCCAATTGTGAAATTCAGATTCGATTCATACTGCGCATAATGAAAGCTCATGGCCAGAGGTGTAATTTGGCAAAGCACCAAGATGCACTTCTCAGCCGTTGTCGAGAAAATCGACAATTAAAAAAAGCCGTTGCAGTGAAATACCTACGATCTCTACGATTATTAGAACTGTACACAGGCGTGGCGTAGCGGTAAGCGCTCGGGTTGGTAATCCGAAGGTCGCCGGATCGAATCTCGCGGCATGCAACTTTCTTTTGTTATTTATTTTTTGTAATTCAAATGTACACACACATGTATCTCTCTCTCTCTCATATATATATATATATATATATATATATATATATATATATATATATATACAATTAATAACATTTGATGTTCGAACATCATTATGTTATCCGCAAACAAAGTTGTATTTCACAAATGTTATTAATTGTCTTCATAATGTTTACCACGTATAGTTAACGAAAGAAGTATAAACGATATTCCGAAACGAATACGTATAGTGTAAGTCAAACCTGACGAACGATAGGACAATTTTTCCGAATGTCAATCAGGTGAGTTTCCCAACAAATAATTTAAAAAAACAACTGTTCTTTACAAAATAATAATAATAACAAAAGTTGCATGCAGTGAGATTTGATCCGACGACCTTCGGATTACCAACCCGAGCGCTTACCGCTACGCCACGCTTCTGTACAATATTACAAATCGTAGAGAGTATTTCATTGCATCCGCGTTTTTTAATTGTCGATTTTCTCGACAACGGCTGAGAAGTGCATCTTGGTGCTTTGCCAAATTACACCTCCGGCCATGAGATTTTATTATGCACAGTATGAATCGAATTTGAATTTCACAATTGGCGGCCTCCCCTTGTTAGTCAACTGATGATGTGTGGTACTGGAAAAACCAGTTCTAAGAAGGTAATGTAAAAAAGGGGGTTATTGCCCCACGTTTCATCTTTGTGGGGAGGGGAGGCTGATTCGTGCTTTCGTGCTTATCGACTCTGTTTCGTCGCCCAGTGTGTTGTGCCGTTTTGTAGATAGACAGCGTGTGCTGTGTCAGGCTACACGAGAAACAGTGGTTGTGGAGATTTCGATGAAAGCGGAGGATTTTTGCGATAGTAACGAGAGCAGAATCACATACTGTGAACACTTCCGCTTCGAGCTATCCTGAGGGGAGAGTTGATCATCGGCCAGTTCGCGCTTTTGAAGAAGCAGTGACAGAATTCGGAGGACTGGGCTCGAGTTGCCGGTGCTGGTTTGCAGAAAGGGACGCCGAAAGGTGTTACACTGTATCGGTTTAATGCGCCAAGTTGATTGAATTTTTTCCTTTGTGAACTAGCCGATTGCTTTAATGTTGTTTCGGTTAAGTGTGAATTACCTTATTTTTGGTGTACTGGCGGAATGATAGAATTCTGCGCTACTTGCGCGAAATAGTGCGCTTATTCTGTCTGCTATTAACTCCTCAAAAATGTGTTGCATCACCACGATTCTTGGGGAGCATTCCTTTTTACATAAAAATGCAATAGAGATGTTGTTCGCACTTGGAGGTACAGAGATACAGGAACTGTAGATGACTAGCCTCGCTGTAGCCGCCCAAAAGCTAATTTATTTATTCGTATGGCTTACATGGTCATATTTGAGTCTTATTTGAAAATTTTCATATATAAAGAACTAGCTGAAAACCCGGCGTTTCCCGGCTATTTATCTATTTATTCCTACCATTTCTCAGGTATATATTCATTTGTATAAGGGCTGTATAACTGTAAAATCTCTTGAGAATACAATTAGTAGTAAAGAAGTAATAGATTAAAACTTGGTGCGTGATGGGGACAGTTTTCCGTGAAAGTTACTGTTTATGTGCTCATATCTCATTAATTACGTGTCGTACTTTGATACAATTTAGAAGGTACACTCAACTATATGCGTGTATACTGTCTGTAAAATTTCCTGCAGCTACAATTTTTAGAGTAAAAATTATAAATTGTAACGTCATACCAACAGCCGTAGGTTTAGTCCATGAACAGCGGAATGTTACTGTTTATGTGCTCGTATCTCATGAACTACGTGTCGGAATGTGATACAATTTAGAAGCTACATTCAACTATATATGTGTATACTGTCTGTAAAATTTCCTGTCGCTACAGTTTGTAGTGTTCAAATTATAAATTGGAACGTCATACCGACAGCCGTAGTTTTACTCCATAAACAGCGGAAAAGTAGTAAGCGAGAAACTTTTTTCCTTTCATCATTTTACTATGGTTGCCAGCGAGAAAAAGTTTAATAAAGGTTTGAAATTATGTTTAAATTTTGTTGCAAGTCGCTAAGTACTGTCATTCTCAAACAGTGTATTTCGAAAGTCTCGCCGCATTATATGGCATTTTTTGCGATTTCTATTGGTTATGACGTAATATGTTTGGAACCATGCGTCGTATATGATTCTTAACCCTGCAGCAAATGTACCTCACGGCAAGGAATGTGTGTACCAAATTTGGTTCAAATCGGTCCAGTGGTATAGGAGAAAATGAGCAGTATTGTCGCTAAATGCAGCAGTTTTTCGCGCATCTCATTGTTTATGACGTCGTATCTCGTGAACTATGTAGCGTACCACTTACGGCGACCGTTCTCATGGATTCAAGCTTACGTGTGCAAAATTTCATAAAGATTGGAACAAAATTGTAGTTTTCTAAGCAACACGTACAAATATACGGCCGGACACACTGCGTTGTATATTAGATTACATATACAAATATGCGTACAAATACGCGTGATAAACACAAGCAAACAAGCAAATAAGAGAAAATACTATAACTGAATATCTAGGTCTCTTAAGCACTCTACAGCTCTTCTTGTCACCAAATGCAGCTCACTGAGTCCTCCAGGAAATTCGGTAGTACACACTCTTCAATCAGGTGCTGCATAGTTTGCACAGGAGCACTACGAGGTTGGAACAGTTAACCGGAGTGACACATGCCCGGAGTGACATTTGACTGGAGACCGGGGCTTCAGAGGGCTAACCGGCTTTAAATAGGTACAGGCGCACTAACAAGTCCAGCTCCGGCGTGCTGGCTGACGCTCACACCGCTCCAGATGAGCAACCGTACGTGTATCGTTTCAAGGTGGCTCACTTACACGTTTCGTGGCAAATTTATTTTTAAGACTGTTGTAGTAATTTTGATCATGCACATACAGGGGAGCAGCCAAGTATGTAACATCGTATTTCTTACGACTAGCCGCGGTGGAATAGCCGAGCGGTCTAAAGCGTCTCGCTGCGGAGCGCGCGGTTGCTCGCCGTGGAGGCTCGAGTCCTCCCTGGGGCATGGGTGTGTGTGTTGTCCTTAGTTTAGTTTACCTAGGTTTAAGTAGTTTGTAAGCTACGGACTGATGACCACGCAGTTTGATCCGATAGATTTACAAACATTTGATCTTACGACTGTTAAAGCCCTAGTACGAAATTTAAATTGATAAAATTACATTTAATTGTAATTTTATTTAAATATTAAGCTTAAAATATTTGTTAAGCTTATGTGACTTAACTGCGTGGTTACCAGTCCCTAAACTTACAAACTACTTATAAACTAATTTATACTAAAGGCTACATAAACATCAATGCCAGACGGAGGAGTCGAACCTCCGACGGGAAACGGCCGCGCGCATCGGAGCATAGCGCCTCAATGCGCTCCGCCACTTCGTCGCGGCTGCGTGTTGCCCTTAGCATAAGTTAGTTTCAGTAGTTTGTCAGTCTAGGGACAGATGACTACTGCAGTTTGGTCACATTTCTTTACAAACATTTGATTAAAAAAAAGAAGAAGAAAAAAAAATCAATCAGACTAACTTAAGGCTTTAAGAAATAAATAAAAATCCGGGTAACTCCGGGTCTTCAGCTAGCTATAAATCTGTCTAAGAAATATTTGAAATACTGACTGCCGGCGGCAGTGGCCGAGGGGACTGAGGCGCTCCAGTCACGGTCTGCACGGCCACTACAGTCGGGGGTTCGAATACCCCCTTGGACATGAATATATGTGCCGTCCTTAGTATTAGCTAGATTATAAGTAGTTTGTAAGTTAAATCCCAAAAAAAAAAAAAAAAAAATCTCTGACTGTGTAAGGTACTGTGGTACACCGAAAGACGCCAAAGATATATGCTGATTTCTATCACCATCAAACAGAACCGGTTTTACTCCAAAATTGGCATAAACTCAAACTCAAACAAGTAGCATGATTTCCAGCAAAACTGACGGAACAATTGGCAGCAAATCTTTGGATATCAATTACTTTGCCTGTTTACTGTGTAAATTTATATTATGCAATACACTGAACTCTTGTTCAGCACAATGACAGAACGCCAAAGAAATAAGCAGCGGCTTTCATTCAGATATCTGTACCACTGATCCTGCTCTAGAAGTGGATTTTTATTCAGAAAAGGCTACCCTGGTGCTGAAATTACAAGAAGCCTCATAGAAACAAGTAGGGAAAACCTTATTGCGTAGGTAAATTTTAATGGGTGTATGTATTTGCCATAATTCAGTGCCAACTTTTTATCATCAGTATTAACCAATCTGAATGAAATTTTTACAAGACGTAGTCTTGATGTGTTTGCATATGTCTATGCATTAAAACTATTGACACGTAATTTGTTTATTTTATCGTCACATTTAAGTACCAGTCGCACAAGTCTGAAGTGCGCGCCACGTACTTTCGACGCGCGCCGCTATGCAAGCAAGGCGCGGCGTTCTTAAGACGTTAGCCACGAGCGCCATCTGCTGCAACCCCGCTCGTGGACACCACTGAACTGTGTCGGCCACTTGGTAGTAAGACACTGTTGTCAGATCCTCCGAAAAATCGGAGGATCTTCCGATTTCTTTAATCATTTCAGAAAATACGAAATTTCGGATGAATCTTCCGAAATTTTCGGAATTCTCATGAAATTTCAAGTGAATCTTCCGAAATTTTACGAATCTTCCTGAAATTTCGAGTGAATCATCCGAAATTTTCCAATCTTCCTTTTGCAACATGCCTATCAACATAAACTGAGGTTGCGCTAACAGATGGCGTTACTGCAGGAGTATTGTTTGGTCTCAAGCGTCGGCAAAGTTACGAAAAACGCTGAGTCAGGGATTACGCAACATACAACGTCATCTGTGAGTTAATGTGCCTAACAGATGGCGTTACTGCAATTCTTGAGCCAAGCTCGGAACAATATTTTGCAAATCGTGACAAATTTCGATCTTATCGGGATGTCTGAACAAAATTTTGTAAATCTGGACTAATTTGGGTCTTGTCGGGATGTCTGAACAATAAAGTCAATAACGGTGACGGTCCCCCATATATTGGGGCAGATGGTAACACTACCTGCACTACGTAACTCCATCGAACAATCTATTTCGCTTGCTGGAAGCGAACGTGAGCGTCCATTGCCTAGCGTCATCCTGAACAGTGCTACTGCGTAGTTTCTGATTGTCACTATTAGTGGAGTGTTGTGCTTATTCCGCTATGAGCTGGAGGTCGGATTCGCAATCAACGGGGACAGCGCTCAAAAAGGTAAAATATGTAACAAAATAAATCCCCTATGGGAAAAAGAAACACTGTTTCAGCTCGTCATCATCGTTGAAGTGTTGTCCACCAAGGACAGATTTTAGGTGTAAGAAGAGATGAAAGTTTTTAGGTGTAAGAAGAGATGTAAGTCGCTAGGAGAGAGGTACGAGCTGTATGGAGGATGATAAAACAGGTCCCATTAAAATTTCCGTAAGAATTGTTTGGTCACAGTCGGTGTGTAAGATCAAGCATTATCGTGAAAAAAATCTTTTGACAGTAATCCTCTTCTTACACCTAAAATCTGTCCTTGGTGGACAACACTTCAACGATGATGACGAGCTGAAAGAATATGTTACCACATGGTTGAATACACAGGCGGCAACATTCTATAAAAAAGGCACACAAAACCTTGTGCCATGCTATGAGAATTGCCTACAAAATTTCGGAAGTTATGTAGAAAAGTAGTTTAACAGTTGTTGATTTTTGTACAATCAATATTTTTTCTGTATCTGTACCCGTTCGTTTTATATAACCGAACGGAACTTACATTCTGGACGCGCCTCGTATATGTTTGCATACCTTTCGAATTTTTACTTCATCTTCCGAAAAAAAATCTGATCTGGCAACACTGCAATAGGACAGGCACTAGATAGGACTCTCACCAGTAGGCAGGCTTCTACTAGTCTTCGAGATGTCAGGAAATCTCATTCCACTAGTCTTTTGATTACAGAGTTAAGTAATGTAATATTTCTACGTAATATATATCTTGTACTAATCTAGCGTAGAGTTTCTAGTTTCTGCTGTCCGCCTGGCTGGTCATCTCAGACTCCGTACCTGCACACGGGAGCATCCTACTTCCCCTTGTTGGTATCTCTCCACTCGGCCACCGACACCCAGGACAATCGGCGGCAACGATACACAAAAGTGGCGACGAGGAGCGATAGAAGAACCTTGGACCAACCCGCTTCCAGCAGCAGTCAGAGCACGCAGAAATTGCTCCCGCCCATCCACCCTTCTTTTCTTATTTTGAAAGAACATATTCTGTTACGTGTTTTGTGGTCACATTGCATCTGTGTTTTCTTCTAATTTTCTTGTATGCACGGCACCTAATCTGTCGGCTTGGCCACTAACCCGAATCCAAATTTAATGAAAATTATTCAGTTACAGACGGCGCAAATCACTAAACTTCTCCAAGCAGTGTCCCAGTTGACGGCGCATGCAGCTCAGTAGCAACAACCGTCGCATCAGCCGCCCACTCCTGCCGCCGCACCGCTCCCTACGTTTCGCCAGTACGACGAACGGGACGAAGAATGCAGCGATTACTTGGCGCAATTTCAAGTACTCGTCGCGGCTCATCAACTTACAGGTCAGACAGTCAAACACTTCTGCTTAGCTGTGGTGGGCGCCAAGACCTTCGTATTGCTTCAAAAATTTTTCCCTCACGCATCTCCTCGTGATCTAGACTTTGACCAACTCGTAGATGCACTGAATGCTCATTACGAGAGAAACGTTCTCGTAGCTGCTGTGCAGAATCAAAAAAGTTTTTCTTCATTAATACTCACATGGGCCTTTTTCAATTTCCACGCCTACCCTTTGGCAGTTCTTCCGCCCCGCTATTTTTCAGACTGAAAAAAATTAAAAAAAAGTTCAAATGTTTGTAGAAATTACGGGACTTAACTACGGGGTCATCAGTCCCTAAGCTTACAAACTACTTATGAACTACCTAATTCTAAGGACGGCACAAATATCTATGCCCGAGGGGGGATTCGAACCCCCGACCGTAGTGGCCGTGCAGACCGAGACTGGAGCGCCTCAGTCCCCTCGGCCACCGCGGCCGGCTGAAAAAATCACCGGATCAGACACATCAGCAACGGATCACGGAGTTGAAGGGCTTAACCCGCAAATGTAAATTTACTTGCTCTTGTGGACTTTCTTATAGTGATGTTATGTTACGTGATGCTATAACGTAGAACATTCAGGACTCCAGAATTAGGGCAGCGTTTCTGAAACAGTCTGACCCCTCATTAGATAGTGTACTGCAGCGTATTGAAGCGCATGACACCTTTGACTTGGCAGATGTAGAAATGCAAAGTCACAGTGTTCATTCAATGCGCCACAACGGACGCTTTGCTAGTAGCAGTTCTCAGTGTAGCCCTTGTGATTCTTATAGTTCTACAGGCCGTGCTGAACAGTCAGCAAACAGTAGCCAGAGTACATGCGCGACACGAAGGTCTTCCCATCGTGTTAGACAAAGTGATGTGAATAACGGGCGCCAACGCTCTTTTCAGAAAAAAAATGTTCGTAAATCTTGCCCCCAGTGTGTATCTCGCCACAAACGTGCGCAATGCCTTAGTCGCAACGCCATCTGTTATCAATGTGGCAAATCAGGATATCTGCAGGCAGTGTGTATGCAGAACAAAAAATCCAAGAACGGTGACGTTAGAAACAGTGCTTCGCAGAGTACGAGAACAGTTCATACTGTAAATGTCGAACACGCTGTGGACTTGGACAGTGTATTTCTTGACGCTCAAATGCAAGGAATTTTTTTCTGCGCCTACGGCAAAAATATGTAATGAGCCATGTCGCAAGCACCATCGAGCGCGTCAAACTGTGCAACACAGAAGGGTTCGGGACAAACAAAATGACTATGTACAATGCAATCCTGTAGTGAACCTAGCGCCTTCTGCAACCTCTCCTTATAAAAGTGCCCAGTCCTGTGTAGCTAGTGACAGTAGAATTAATATAGCTACTCAAAGTAAGTTTAGTGCAGTAGTTGATTAATATGGGGCAGCCTCGCACGCTTGCACGGAAGCCGATCCGGCGGTAGTGCCATCTAGAGACAATGTTGTTAACCTCCTGTGTGCCGATTCTGTGCCTCTTCCTTCCGTACGCGGCCCGCAAATGCTCAAGTGCAGCAAACAAACTGTAACATACGTCGCCCACATTCGCGCACCTGTCGCGCGCCACAAGCAAAAAGTTTTTGTGACTCTCTCTGTGGCAAATAAGACTGTGCATTTTCAGCTAGACACTGGTTCCGCTGTCACATTCATGAATAAAGACACGAATGAACTTCTGGGTTCGCCAAAATTGTCGTCGTCTCAACAAGTGCTAAAAGCATATACTAGATAAAATATTCCCGTGCTGGGAACGTGTAGCCCGCCCGCCTCTTTTCAAGGGGTTACCAAAACAGTTGCTTTTGTAGTTCTACGGGCCAAATCTTCTCAGAACATATTAGGCCTCGACGCATTCGACTTGTTTGGCTTATCAGTTCAGAGAGATGTGTTTCAGATTTCGTCAGTAGCGCCTCAGGACAATATCAATGCATTGTGTGAAAAATATAGTGACTTGTTTTCGCCGGAACTACGTTGAGCAAATGACTTCGTGTCACATCTAACTTTAAAAAAATCTGCAGTACCTAAATTTCGTAAAGCTAGACCAGTGTGTACCACTCTTTGTGATAAAGTTGCTGAAAACTTAAACGTTGGCAGGATAGAGGGGTGATTTCTACTGTTTCTACGAGACAGTGGGCCTCGACATTAGTGATTCCAATCCAGCCGACAGGAAAACTTCGTCTCTGTGCGGAGTTTAAATCAACAGTGAAAAGCCAAACAATTGTTCACACTTACTCCCTGCCCCGACCTGAGGAACTGATGGACAGATTAGGACAGTGTCGCTGCTTTTCTAAGATTGATGTAGCAAAGGCATATCTACATCTACATCTACATACATACTCCGCAATCCACCGTAAGGTGCGTGGCGGAGGGTACACTGTACCACTACTAGGCATTTCCTTTCCTATTCCACTCCCAAATAGAACGAGGAAATAAAGAATGCCTATATGCCTCCGTACGAGCCCTAATTTCTCTTATTTTGTCATTGTGATCATTACGCCAAATGTAAGTAGGTGGCAGCAAGATCTTACTACACTCAGCTTCAAATTCCGGCCCTCTAAATTTCCTCAACAGAATTTCACGAAAATAACGTTGTCTTTTCTCCAACGATCCCCAATTGAGTTGCCGGAGCATTTCCGTGACACTCGCGCATTGGTCGAACCTACCAGTAACAAACCTAGCTGCTCGCCTCTGAACTGCTTCTATGTCTTCCTTTAAACATATACTTACAGATTCCGCTTGATGACGAATCAAAAAAGTTTTTCTTCATTAATACTCACATGGGCCTTTTTCAATTTCCACGCCTACCCTTTGGCAGTTCTTCCGCCCCGCTATTTTTCAACTTTTTTTGGAACAGCTGACGGTGTCTGTTACCGTGCTGCTCGAACTGTTTAGATGATATTGTGGTCTCGGGGCGCACAGTTGAAGTACACTTATCAAACCTGGAGTGCCTTTTCAAAGAGTTGACTGCAGCAGGTCTACGTCGTAATAAAGCAAAGTGTTCGTTTTTTCAGACTGAAATAGGGTACTTAGGCTATGTGATTAATGCCCAAGGAATCCATCCCTTACAGTTACATCTTCGAGCAATCAAAGACGTGCCTCCTCCTAAGAAAGTGCACGAATTGCAACCAGTAATGGGAAAGCTTAACAATTGTTTCAGATTTATTCCGAATGCCTCTCAGATTGCAGCTCCTTACGTAGGAAGAATGTTCCTTTTGTATGGTCTAAAGATTGCCAGGTTGCCTTTGGCAAATTAAAGTCTGCACTACTCAGTGATGCACGTTTGATTCCCTTTGACCCACAGCAGCCTGTGCTGCTAGTAGTGGATGCTTCTTCTTACGGTCTAGGCGCAGTTTGTCACATCGTATTGGATCTCAAGAAGAGCGTCCTATTGCCTTTGCATCCACGCTACTGACGCCAACGCAACAGAATTATGGTCAGAAAAGGAGGCCTTAACAATCATTTACGGTATCACAAAGTTTAATCATTAGCTCTATGGTAGAAAATCCTATTTGTCGACAGACCACAAGCCTCTCACGTCGTTGTTCTCACCCACAAAGCCAATTCCGCCACGGACGACACAGAAGCTTCAGAGATGGTCCTTGATACTGACCAATTATCAGTATGAGATTTTGTACCGACGCATCACTAAACATGCCAACGCGGACACACTTTACCGACTTCCGGTTAGCAAGGATGTGTAGTTTGCTTTTTCAGAAATGGCATGTTGCCGGATAGATTCCAGAGATGCTTCCGCTGTCGCAGACTTTCCTTTGAACTCTTGTCTGGTTGCTCAGCAAACAGCTGCGGATGCGAATCTAAGTATGGTAGCACGTTTTGTTCGCTCTGGGTGGCCTGCTAGAGCCAAAGACATTAAGCGGCCTCTGGTTCGACGTTATTTTGCACAACGTCATGCATTGTCTTTAAGTCAGGGTGTTCTGTTGCTACATACCGACAACGACCAAACAAGAGTGATTGTTCCTCGTTCCCTGCAACGAGAAGTCTTACGCCTCCTGCATCAAAGATATTGGGGTATTGTTAGGAAAAAGCAACTGGCCAGACGCCAGACGTCATTGTACCTGGGTTGGTATGGATGCACAGTTAGAGAGCATAACGTCGCAGTGTACGGTTTGTGTGGAGCACCAGGCAGCTCCGCAAAGTTTCTCGGACTGGCCACGCCCCAAGGAACAGTGGCAATGTTTACACATTGACTTTGCCGGACCTTTCTGGAATACGCGCTGGTTAATCATTGTAGGCGCTTTCAACAAGTTTCCTTTTGTGATTGCCATGAACTCAACGACGGCTTCTAGTACAATCAGTGCCTCAACATCAGTATTTTGCATCGAATGTTTGCCTGAAACTATCGTCAGTGACAATGGACCTCAGTTTGTTAGTGCGGAATTTCAACAGTTTCGTTTTGTGAATGGCATTCAGCACGTCACCACCGCACCTTTTCACCCTCAGTCCAATGGTGAAGCTGAACGTTTCGTTTGAACATTCAAATCTCGCATGGAAAAATTGAAAGGTCAGCACTCCAGGCAGCAAGCTCTTCAAATTTTCCTGTCTACATATCGGTGCATGCCACGTGACGGACCGTCTCCTTCCGAGATACTACACGGCCGCCGTCACCACACTCTCCTTCACCTGTTGCAGCCTCGCACGCACCGAGTGGGTTCGTATGGTGCTTCGCGTTTTCAGGTTTCTACGCCAGTGCTGTACAAGGTGTTTGCTGGAAACAAGAGATGCATGCCGGTCACCATTCAGCGCGTACTCGGTCGCAATATGTATGTCGTAAGTTCTTCCACTGGGTCGGAGCTGCGACGCCACGCAAACCAGTTGCGCCTGCACAGGGGGATCGCCAGGTGGATGCCGGGGTGAGGACGGCGTATTGATCCCAGCCACAGCTGCGACGCCCGTCCCACCAGAAACGCTCCCGCCCAGGCCCTCCTCCCAGTGCCGCCGCCGTGGCCCTCAGCCCTACGCCACGACGGTGCGGCGTTTTGTGGGGGAGGGGTGTGATATCGGACAAGTCTGAAGTGCGCACCACGTACTTTCGCCGCGCGCCGCCATGCAAGCAAGGCGCGACGTTCTTAAGACGTCAGCCACGAGCGCCCTCTGCTGCAACCCCACTCGTGGCCACCACTGAACTGCAATAGGGCAGGCACTAGATAAGACTCTCATCAGTAGGCAGGTTTCTAATAGTCCTCGAGATGTTAGGAAAGCACATTAAACTAGTGTTTTGATTACAAAGTTAAGTATGTAATATTTCTACGAAATATATATCTTGTACTGATCTAGTTTCTGCTGTCCCCCTGGCTGGTCACCTCAGACTCCGTACCCGCACACGCGTGCATCCTACTTCCCTGCTTCGTTCTCTCTCCACTCGGCCACCGACACCCAGGACAGCCGGCGGCAAAGAGACACAAAACCAATAATTAAAGAAAATTTAAGGCTGAAATGTGAAATAAACACAAAAAGCAAGTGACACATCCCCGGAGCCCCGGAGACTGCAGGTAGTGGACAGTGTTCCACAACCTGTCCACCGCAGGTAGCTTTGGCTCGCTCGCCGTCTGCGCTGTGAGAGCTCATGGTAAAATGGAACGGTCCGACGTCTTTACGTGGCACAACACGGCCGAGTGCAAGAGCAGGAGAAGTGCAAACAATGGGCCGTCCTCAGACGATTGAATATAATTCGGTTCGTCGTTGACCTATGTTCAGTATATAGAGCGAAGAGTTTAAAGGGAGACTACAACCAAAAATTTAACTCTTCTTCTACTTTGCCAATAGCAACGAAATTTGGAAATGTTGTCTGTTATGTAAATATGCGGCAATAACAAAGGTTTTAAGAACATAACTTCACTGTTTTTCGAGCTATGAATTTTAATATGCTATTAATGGTTTTCCAGTAAACTAACTTTTGGTTCTCACGCCATAGTTTGCACATGGAAGATTTTGTAGGTATATTCACAAGACAGTTCAACGGTTCTTTGCTCTCATCTTATGAGAAATATTAATCACTTGCTTCTTGTGTTTATTTCAAATGTAAACCTTAAATTTTCTTTAGTTATAAAAAATTACATGTTCGATAGTTTTAATGCATAGACATATGCAAACACATCAGACTACTTCCAGCAAAAATTTCATTCAGATTGGTTAATACTGATGATAAAAAACTGGCACTGAATTATGGCAAATACATACACCCATTAAAATTTACCTACGCAATAAGGTTTTCCCTACTTGCTTCTATGAGGCTTCTTGTAATTTCAACACCAGGGTAGCCTTTTCTGAATAAAAATCGCCGGCCGCGGTGGCCGAGGGGACTAAGGCGCTGCAGTCACGGTCTGCGCGGCCACTACGGTCGGGGGTTCGAATCCCCCCTCGGGCATGGATATTTGTGCCGTCCTAGTTCGTAAGTAGTTCATAAGTAGTTTGTAAGTTTAGGGACTGATGACCCCGTAGTTAAGTCCCATAGACTATACAAACATTTGAACATTTGAACATTTTGAATAAAAATCCAATCACACACCTCTAGAGGAGGAGCAGTGATACAGATATCTGAGAGAGAGCCTCTGCTTATTTCTTTGGAGTTCTTTCATTGTACTGAACAAGAGTTCAGTGTATTGTGGCATCTAAGGCTTCCCCGACGTAGTAAATCTTGATAGTCCTTTCTGGTATGCTGCCGGATACTAAGAACAAACTGGTCCGATATTTCGGCGATCCAACTGTCCGCCATCCTCAGGAACGCTGCTGCTGCTGAGTCCCGTCGAGTACTGAGGGTAGAGCCGTATTCTCCGTTCTATATAGGCGTCGCGCGTGTGTGCGGCGCATGCGCCGCCTCCCAAAGTTGCTACGTACGGGACGTGTACTAGTGGCGCCGCCCCTAGTGGGACATCTGTGTAACGATATATCTATCGATTATGGTTGATCAAACGCTGACGCTGGCGTCGTCACAGAACGTTGCAATTTGATGTTTTTTTAAAAGCGGGTTCCACGATCTGCTCAGCGGAAAACCCTTGTCTCGGTTAATCAGATTGTCCGCCAATCTAATTTCAATTGCTTCTTTGTAGACACTGTCCCAAAAACCGGAGATGTTAGCAATTATGAGGGTCTCGTCAAATTCCATATTGTGTCTCTCAGTTAAACAATGTTCTGCCACAGCAGATTTTTCAGGCTGCAGCAGTTTCATGTGGCGACAATGTTCCACGCATCTATCTTTGACAGTGCGGTCAGATCGGCCGATGTACGCTTTGCCGCATTGGCAAGGTATTCTATAAACACCCGGCTTCCTAAGACCTAGGTCATCTTTTACAGAGCCAAGCAGTGCCCTAATTTTCCTGGGAGGGCGAGAAACACTCTTGATTTCCATAATATCAATTTACACAGTAAGGAGGCAAAGTAATTGATATCCAACGATTGGCTGCCAATTTTTTCGTCAGTTTTGCTGGAAATCATGCTACTTGTTTCTACCTGTTTGAGTTTATGCCAAGTTCGGAGTAAAAAAGATTCTGTTTGATGGTGACAGAAATCAGCATATATCTTTGGCGTCTTTCGGTGTGGCACAGTACCTTACACAGTCAGTATTTCAAATATTTCTTAGACAGACTTGTAGCTAGCTGAAAACCCGGAGTTACCCGGATTTTTATTTATTTATTAAAGCCTTAAGTTAGTATGATTGATTGACTTTTTTAAATCAAATGTTTGTAAAGCTATGTGACCAAACTGCAGTAGTCATCAGTCCCTACACTGACAAAGTACTTAAACTAACTTATTCTCAGGGCAGCATGCAGCCGCGACGGAGTAGCCGAGCGCATTGAGGTGCTATGCTCCGATGTGCGCGGCCGTTCTCTGTCGGAAGTTCGAATCCTCCGTCGGGCATTGATGTTTGTGTTGCCTTTAGTATAAATTTGTTTTATAAATAGTTTGTAAGTTTAGGGACTGATGACCCCGCAGTTAAGTCACATAAGCTTAACAAATATTTGAACATGTTTTTTTTTTTTCTTTTTCTTACAAAACACACAACCCTGCCCGAGCATTGAGTTAGCACTTTTTCTTATCCCTTCTCTCTTTGTCCATTCCCCTTTTTTCTAAAAACATGTTATATTTATGATAGAATATATCAGAAATAAGGCTGTCCTGCATAATGTACAAAATTATAAGTAAAGAAAGGTAGTAATCAAAATACAATGATATGTAACATTCATACATTCATGTAATTCAAAATTTGATTATAAACAATATTTCTTGTTACTTGTCCAGGATCTAGCATGAACAAATTCTTTGGTAATCTCACCCCTGAGGAAGCGATATAACATTGTCTGTGGGAGGAGATATCAAATCCACTCCGTAGTCTAATAGTGGCCGAGGACCCGAGGTGACTGAGGCGCTCCAGTCACGGTCAGCACGGCCACTACGGTCGGGGGTTCAAATCCCCCCTCGGGCATGGATATTTGTGCCGTCCTAGTTCGTAAGTAGTTCGTAAGTAGTTTGTAAGTTTAGGGACTGATGACCCCGTAGTTAAGTCCCATAAGCTTTACAAACATTTGAACATTTTCGTAGTCTAATATATGAAGCAGAGTGTCCGTATGTTTGTACGTGTTGCATACAAAGCTACAGTTTTGTTCCAATCTTTATGAAATTTTGTACACGTAAGCTTCAATCCATGAGGACGGTCGCCGTAAGTGTAAGAATCACATACGATATATAGTTCACGAGATATGACGTCATAAACAATGAGATTCGCGAGAAACTGCTGCATTTTGCGAAAATGCTGCTCATTTTCTTCTAAACCATTGGACCGATTTCAACCAAATTTGGTACACACATTCCTTACCATGAGGTAACAATTGATGCATGGTTAAGAATCACATACGGCACATGGTTCAAAAGATGTTACGTCATAACCAATAGAAACCGCAAAGTAATCCATATAATGCGGCGAGACTTTCGAAATACTCTGTATGAGAATGACAGTACTTAGCGACTTGCAACAAACTTTAAACATAATTTCAAACCTTTATTAAACTTTTTCTCGCTGGTAACCTGCTAACCATAGTAAAATGATGAAAGGAAAAAAGTTTATCGCTTACTACTTTTTCGCTGTTTATGGAGTAAAACTACGGCTCTCGGTATGACGTTACAATTTATAATTTGAACACTAAAAATTGTAGCGACAGGAAATTTTACATGCATTATACACACACATAGTTGAATCTACCTTCGAAACTGTATCACAGTACGACACGTGGTTCATGAGATATGCGCACATAAACAATAATGTTCAAGAAATACCGCCCTATCATGCACCAAGTTTAAATCTATTACATCTTTACTACTAAGTTTATTCCCAAAAGATTTTCAGACATACAGCCCTTATACAAATGTATATTTACCTGAAAAATTTCAGAAATAAATAAATACCCGGGCAACGCCGGGTTATCAGTTAGTATTTAATACAGTGCGCTGTGATTTATTAATCATAATAGAAAGTACAAGTCTCACTGGAAACTGCAGTCTCTTGATGTTAAAAAGCAGATTTGCCGTAAATATTGGCTACCCGTTGGATGTACGCTAGTTCATTCCTTTCCTTGTAGCTCTATAGAAGTCCACTGCTTTCGCCTGTAGCCACGTGCGCTTGTCAACAGCACAGTCAGTTTTCAGACATTTTCTTAGTTTGACAGGAATACAGGAGTGTCTTAGTACACACGCTCAGGCATCTTTGTATCCCCAGTCATACAAACAGGCACTACATCATCCACGTCCTGCGCAGAATCGGTTCAGGGACGTCCATAGGTATCCGTGAAGACCGAATCCATTATCAGGTTTAGTAGGGTTAGTTATAAGACGAGAGTTAGTCGGAGGAAACTCTTTCCAATCATCTTTCCATTCTTGACGGGCATCGTAAACAAGGGGTGCATCTTGCATTTGCCATTGTGGTTTTCTGTTTTTAAGCCCGCTGGTAGGTATATTCTGCAGATGCTTGAATAGAAGTGAGGTTTTGCGAGTTGAACATCGGCCAGTTCGCGCCTCCCCGAAGATTGTGCTGAAACATCACTATCACATTCGGGCGTCCCCTGGGCAACAGCGATTCACTGGCTAATCCTTCCAACTGGCGCTGCAACACAGCTGCATCACACCAAAGGCTAATGCAGAAGCTGATTACCTCTACTTACGATTTTAACTCAGAAGAACGCTGAGAGGAACCTCACCATGCTGAATAATGATTTGCGCGCAGCCACAGGGCCTCACGTTTCGACTCATACTGTATGTAATTCGTTGCATGACATGCAACTTCATTCCCGAGGGCCATGGCAAAGTCCAGATTTGACACCTAGACAACGTGTAGCACGGTACTAATGCGCCCATCATGCTGAATAGACTCGTCAGAATTGGCATTCACAGATTAGACTCGCATCTGTCTTCAACCAGACTATCACCGGAGAAACTTTTTGAGGCAGCCCTGGCAGCATGAACGTCTCGTTCATCAAATTTAGACACTTGATGACGACAACCAGATGGTGTAGTATGAAGGGTCATCTTTTTAATTGCTTCCTAAAAACAACCGGGTTTAAGTATAGAAAAACTCAAAATAAGCTTACGATACGGCATGTCTGCTTCCTACAGTCGAGCCCTGGGCAGGTTCCATCATAATTTGAGCATCTTTACTGTTTCTATTATTACCCTCACTGGTCTGGAAACGGGACTGAATATCTCACCATCCTCGACAGAAAATTCCTTCCTATGACAAACATTCTTATCAGGCTTGATTTCATGGTGGCACTTGTGCTCAACGATTGTTTATTTGATTTGTTCAAAAATTTTCAGCAACCAGTCGTAAATATTAATTTATTCACAGATCTAGATTTCGACCACTGCGTGGTCATTGTTAATGCTTAAAACAAAACGATTAAAACACGTAAGACTTTGAAAAGCTGCATCAGCATGAACGTAACCTCCAACTTTGAGGTCGAAATGTTTTACGTCTTTTAATCGTTTCATTTTAAGCACTGACAATGACCACACAGTGGTCGATATCTAGATCTGTGAATAAATTAATATTTACGAGTGATTACTGAAAAGTTTTCTACAAACATATTGTTAACAAACACTACCATGCATGAGTGGGTCACGGGGAGTTGCGTCGGATGGCATTTCTGAAACCGCACAATATTTCGTCAAGGCAGCTGCTCGCCGTCTTCAGGTGCTACTGACACAGTTGGTTTTGTGTTGCTAATGTACAACTTACTGCCATATAGCCGGACGTGCTGGCAGCGGCGTTGAATGCCGCTCTTCGCCCGACACACATGCTGTTCTGCTGGCACGGCTTGTTACAAAGGTGCTGGCGCCGTCAGTGCTGTGATTGTCTAATCTGAAAAAGTTCAAATTGGTTGTTAAGCTTATGGGACAATTTCGGGGTGGTCAGTCCCTAAACTTACTAGCTACTTATTAACTACCTTGTACTAAAGACAACACAAACATCCATACCCGAGGGTGGATTTGAACCCCCGACGAGGAACGACCTCGCGCATCGGAGCTTAGTGCCTCAATGCGCTCGGCCACACCGCCGCGAACCATATAGACAAACAAGGTTTGTGCCTACCAAGAGTAGTTATAACAATAGCAAACAAATGGTGTTGTATTGCGTCGTGTTGAGTTCGGGAATATGTTCATGTTGCAAACTGTGTTTCAGATGGTTTTGAATGAAATTCATGTCATTCACAGACAAATTTGTGGTTGTATAAGATATTTATGAACTATTGTTAAGCTATCTTAACGACCTAGGAAACGGACGATTCATTTTAGGTATTTTACCTGCTACCAGCACATATTTGAAGCGAGAATCACATAAATAACACGAAAAAATTCTGAAACACACTGTACAACATACAAACCCTGCACGATGCTACACTATACTGGCTTTTTGCTGTTGTTATGACTATTCTGGACAGGCAGCGCACAGGCCTTGTTAAAGTAGGTGGCGTTGCCGTAGGGCACCTAGATACAGATAGGCATGCGTATCCGCCATTTCAGTTCCTTGGCGTCGACGCGACTTCCTACTTTGACTCCTGACAGGTAGTCATTGTATTCTCCGACTTCGTCCTCTTTCTCTCCCTTTACTCTAAGATCTAACCCCATCTTACTTGAAGCCTCCGCCAGTTCTACCTTCTTTCCATTGTAATCCCCATTGATATTAATAGCTCCCCATCTCATCCCAGATCGTTTGCCAAGTCGTATCTGAGGGGGTCCCTGGTCTGTCAATTAGAGGTGGGACACCATCACCTACAAAGTTCCGAGGCATTTTGCTCTGATTGTTGCCAGCATGATATTGAAGTACCTGGGAAGCAGGTTGCTAGCCTTACTTGCCCAGGGCCCCACTGGGTTTTACCCCTAACGGTTGAGGACTAACCGGTGGATTTGGTAGTCTTTGCCGTCAGAGCACAAAGGTGGCCACGACTCAGAATATGTCCGAGATGCCCAACCTTATTCCAAAGTAACTGGTATCCCAACTGTCAGGACCACTTACTTGGCCACTCATACGTTGCCCGTAGTTCATGAACTAGGACATGACTACAGGAACCCACACCATGAACCACGGTCATCTAGTATTTAATTGGATTAAAGATTAAACTGGTTGTAATAAATGATTTTAACATGGTTTGAAAAATCATTAAATACTAGGTCATCTAGTATTTAATGATTTTTCAAACAATGTTAAAATCATTTATTACAACCAGTTTAATCTTTAATCCAATTTTTTATTATTTTCTTTTTGGAATGTGTATTACAAATGAAGCAAGCGATATTTCAGAACAATAACAGCAAAAAAAAAAAAAAAAAAAAAAAAAGTTAAAGTAAGTAAAAAAAATTACATTAAAAAAAATCCTCCGCCTCCAGGTGCTTTAGTGGACCAAGACGTAGACGACGTAAAATTCAGAGCCCTCTACCGGATGAGCGGGCCGCAAGTGGTCTGCGCAGGCGCGGCGCTGGTAAGAGCGGACTCCGTGAGCAAATAAGACCGTCGTTGGACTTGATTATCCATCTGTGTCGATCCTTCACGATCATTTGGCCGTGGCCGATGATGCCTTAGTGCCGCCAATGCTGGTTCCTCGTGTGTCTATTAATGAGGTACTCGGCGATGCGTATTTTACAGCTTGTTTAATGATGAAGTGTCAGAAGGTGGAAGCGAAAGAGAGGATCTTGATCTAATATTTTGTGCAGAGTCCCGAGTCAAGACTGTGTTCAGCCCTAACAGATTTTTCTGGCTGATCCGAACTTGTGTGACGTTTATATTCGTCGAATCCGTCTTTCACTGTGCAGCACGTCTGACCAATATCAGATTTTCCACACTCGCAAGGGGTCTTATATATTTCTCGTCGCTTAAGGCCTAGGTTGTTTTAAGGGAATCCAGAAATTGTCGCGACTCTCGTTGCACGGCGTAAGACAATCATTATATGATGGTTCTATAAGAGTTTGCCAGTCTTAAAGGACACGTCACCGACGTACAGTTGAAAACGTTACCAGTGAGCTGATTGAAATGCAGAGCTAATTTGCTTCTCGGAGTAGTCATTACAGACAAACACATAGCGAAGATGTCTAAGCTCTGCCGATAAACTACCTTCATCTGAGATCGCTGTTGACCTATGTACTAGTGCCCGTAGCACACAGCTGCGTTGAGATGGGGGTGCTCAAATGAAAAGGTACGAAATGACACTGTGGGTATAACTGACGTCTTAAAGCCGCGGTGGAGTGGCCGAGCGTTCCAAGGTGCGTCGCTGGGAAGCGAGCGGTTGCTCGCCGTCGGGGGTTCGAGTCCTCCCTCGAGCATGAGTGTGTGTGCTTGTCCTTAGGTTAGTTTAATTAGTTTAAGTAGTTTGTAAGCGTAGGGGCTAATAACCTCCGTAGTTCAGTCCCATAGATTTCCGAATATTTACGTCTTAAAAAAAAAAAAAAGTTATCACTAGAGGCCTGAGCACAACTATCCCACTGTTTAACGAGCCGAAGAATTGCCCGTTCCCAGAATTTCTGTGGCTGTGACAAGAGGCAGTCATTTACTGTGTCCTTTAGTTCGTTGTCAGAGTTGAAGCGCTTCCCTTAGAGATGTTTGTTTAGCGAACCAAAGAGATGGATGTCACAGGGCGACATGTCCGGGCTGTAGGGCGGATGCTCAAGCTGCTCCCAATTGAACTTGACCAGTACACTTTGTATGATTCTGGAGACGTGTGGACGCACGTTATCCTGGAGCAGAATCATCACTCCCTCCTTGAGCAGCCCAAGCCGTTTGCTCTTGATGCACTTACGTAGGCTACGGATTGTCTCGGAATACCGTCACTGTTAACGTGTTTTTTTTTTCTTTTTTCGTTCTCGAGGAATTCGATGAGTATCGGACCTCGGATGTCGAGAAAGACGAATACTGAGGGCACAGCCTTGAATTTTTGTAAGCAAAAGCGAGGACGCCGGCTTCGCGTCCCTAGATGTCTTACTACGTTATACCAAAGAGGCATATTCAAATTTCAACCGGTTTGGTTGTTAAGATGTTTCGTACCTTTCCATTTGAACACCCTTCGTAGATACAGTTCGGCGTGTGTAGGTTTATGGAACACACCATGGCCCAAGAAGCCCCCTTCTTTTCCACGAACCATGACGTCCAGAAATGTGAACTCTCCATTTTCCTCCTCCTCCGTGGTAAACACACGCTTGGATGGAGTGAGTTAAGATGTTCCAAAAATGTACGCAGCGTGGCAGTCTCGCGCGAGAACAGAACTCCCTTGAATCTTTCGAGCAAATGCAACACCGGGAAACGCTGAAACAACACAAACACTATCATATTACAAAGTGGCAATGCGTTCACACACGCACACACACCACACACACACACACACACACAACGAGAAAGGTTCAGGGGTGCTTTGTACAGCATCAGAAAATTATCTTCCCTGGACAGAAAAATCATCAAGTCTCAACGTAACTAGCCGGCCACGGTGGTCGAGCGGACTGCGGCGTGCCAGTCACAGTCTGCACGGCTGCTGCGGCCGGGGGCTCGAATCCCCCCTCGAGCATGGGTGTTTGTGCCGTATTTAGTCCATAAGTAGTTTGTATGTTTAGGGACTGATGACTCCGTAGTTAAGTCCCATAAGCTCTACAAAAATTTGATTTTCAACGTAACTGAGCCGTTTCGGAAAGTTTTGTGGTAGAGAGTAAGGAACAAATTTACACGTTCAACATCGTTGAAGTAATTGGTACAAGAATGGAAACTATAAAGATACTTTACGACTCGGTTCCTCGTAGAGTTGCAACTGTACTCAAAGCCAATGGCGGGTCAACGACTTACTAATAAAAATTTTGTCTGCGTTAGGTATTCATATTATATTGCCCATCCCCTGTAAGTGTTGAGATTTCTTTTATCTCACAGTATAATATGCAGTGACGCTTTTCGTTGTGAGGATTTGAGATACGTAAAAGATTTAAGCACTCTTAATGACTGTACAACTTTATACTTTTACAAATTTCCTTGAGGAACTACAGTGTCATAGACACGTGATATGTTTCAATAGAACCTTATAAATAGAGTATTTTATCCATTACAGCAACTCTGATTTATTGGTTATATAAGGCGGGAAGCAGTTTCAGGGTTATAGATATATTTACAAAAGGTTTCGGGCAATTATTGCCCTTCTTCAGGTATCTGTACAGGAAATAGTTACATCGTAGTATAGAAGTATAACTATGAAACTATTTCCTGTACAGATACCTGAAGAAAGATAATAATTGCCCGAAGCCGAATGTAAATAAATCTACAACTCTGAATCTGATTGCTGTCTAATTTAGCCTACACTATGAATAGTAGGAGTGGATAGCTCATACTATCCACCATGAGTTAACCAATTTTTGTGGAAATTTCTGTTTATAAATTTTAGTAGGTATTCGTTAACAAATTGGCAGAGGTGGAATGTCAATCTGAAATGTTTTCCTAAACACTATGTAAGTACATGATGAAGTCTGCAAAGATTATTTAAAGTGTGAGATGGATGACTTCTCTCACAACAGGGACAGATATGCATTTGAACACCCTCAGTGACGTTGAAATGTGTCAACCGTGAGAGCAAACGTAAAGGAATATACATACGTCGAACAGTCTGCTGTTAGGTTTGCAACATGACGCTGCAGGATATCCGTTGCTGAAGTGTAGGTAATATGCACAGTCTGCAAAAGTTGTATGCGTGTAGCATGCAGCGGAGGGCACTGACTATCTCGCCCATTATAGGGCCTGCGTTCAAGCGGAGGAACACGCTAGCTCCGTCAGAAAGACCTTCCTGGCTTACTCAGCAATTAAACGCCAACGTACCCCAGACTGGCAATCTTAACGACTTGCGAGTCGTCGTAAGAGTTCGCAAACAAGAAATTATGTAAGACGGTCATGCTAGTCGCTACCTAGGGCGATAGCTGCGGGTCGTCGTCCAGTCGCGTGTTTTCTCCTTTCTCTGCGAAACTTTCGTGCAAGGAAGTCTCAGGACGAAATAATTGACTTCTGTAGCGTCTACAACAACCCATCACAGGTTACGTCAAGTTAGTCGAAGTTATGTCCTTTCACTTGCCGATCATCAAGCTAATTTTATCAGTTTCAAGAACTACATCTGCTGAGAGACCTGTTGTGTACTGACTAAAACACAGTGTTACTATCTGAATTCATCATCTAATTACGGCCACCATGTCACTCTGTAACATCGGGAGTGTGGTTACTAGCCGTTTTGGGATGAATAATTGAACCACTCATTATCTCATAGTCATACCTTGTTGCAGTACATTCGTACTCCATGGGAAATAAGACGCAAGAGACGAAAGCTAGAAGTAAGGAGAAGGCCTTGTTATTTGGCTACAAAATCAGCCAAATATTTACAGTGGGCGTTACATGGCATTAAAAATACACAAAATACCTGCAGCTGTATTATGCCGATGTATTAGAGTTATGAAGAATCCTACATTATGATCATCTGCTAAAAGACATATTGGAAAACCAAGAACAAGTCCTGAACAATGAAGTGTGAGTCTTTCCTGGGGCTCAAATTTAAATATAACTACAATATTTGGAAAAGACATTTTGCATAACATCAGTGATGTAACTTGGTTCAACCACACAATTCGAGGGACAGAATTAGTTCTACACTTATATTTATATCCACTTGATTACTCTGTCATTCTCATTTCATTGTCTATCAGAGGATTCATCGAACCAATAATAGTCCTTTTTTTGTTCTGTATAGGACTGACTTAGCAAAAATAATGATCTGATTGCATAGTCATACTTACTATATAATACAAAATGTCGTAGTGAAAGTTGTAATACTAATAGTGGTAATTAAAATAGAAGGTAGTGTATTTCCGTAAAAGGAAGTGTCTAGCGGGATACAGAATAACAATAGATTATCAGGTTTGATTCCGTAGTGAATACATGATAATGAGTGTCTGTTTCAAAGTTTCTTCATTATCGTGGCAAATCTAGATTTCGAACACTGTTTGACCATTGTCAATGCTTAAAAGACGTAAAAACATACAGATGTTTTGAACCTTGAAGTAGTTCAGTGATAACATAATCCTCAACATGAAGGTTCAAACGTGAAATGACATAGCCCAGAGACTTTTTAAAAACGTTTTATTTTATTTTTTAATGTTCGGATGTTATCCTAAGCATGGTTTCGTGTTCTTACGAGCGTTCGAGGCCAAAAGTGTGTGTAAGCTTTTCAGTACAAAGTCTCATCTCCGCCTCAGTCCACACGATTTTCCTCCTTAAACTCGAACAATATTACAGAGGCATTGAGGCCTCTGCATTATTGTTCAAGGTTTATGAGGGAAAATCATGTGGACTGGAGTGGAGGTGAGAATTTGAACTAAGGACGGATGCGTGTCAGGGTTAATCCCAGCGATGTCATTGTGCCTGGGTGACGTAGTGGTCAGCATAACTGCCCAGTGAGCAAGATATCCGGGTTCGAATCCTGGCCTTGCCACAGATTTCCGTACAGTGCTTTAGTCTACATATACATGTCACAGATTTATTAGATCGGGTTCAGGTCAGGTAAAACTGGTATATAAGATGTGGGTTCACAAGCCTGCTTCTAAAATCTCCGTAGCACTATAGTGGCCTTGTGACACCAACAGTTACCCTTCTAGAAGATGACATCGTCGCCTGGGAAGACCTCAAGCATGAAGGGATGAAGTGGTCCCCAAAAATTGTTCAGGTGGTCTGCAGTACTCTTTCAACGATAATTGCATGCCTCATGAGAGACCAGGAGCATGGGTCCACAGCATACTACTACTACCACTATCCGGCATAGTTGGCGTGCTGAATTTTCCGAGTAGCCGATCACCTAGACATTATACAAAAAGGAATTTGAAATTGCGAATATGAATCGTCATTGTCCGTAGAATTGGTGACATACGAAAATTTTTGCCGGACAGAGATTTTAAGCCGGATTCCTGCTTTTCGCTAGAGTTCACGTTAACCATCACGCTACTCGTGAACGCCTTCTGGACTGACCCAAACTTCGATATGCCACACACTGTTTACTACCGATGAGTGCTCATACATTCTATGATGTAATCGCATAGGGAGATACGTTTCTTAAACAGGTCGGATGTCTTGCTTTGAATTTAAAAAACTATATGCAGTGTCCGTGTTTATCGATGTAACTCCATGTAGACATGCCTGAAGGATATTTGCATTGGTTAAATCGATAAACACGAACACTACACATCGTTTTAATGACATTATACCCGGACACAAGAAGCGTGATTCGTCCCAGTAGGTGGCGCGTTACTACTGAACCATTGACCCTTCTCAACGATTCCGTGCCCACTGCAATCGTAACTGGCAAAATCGTTGGATAATCGTGGAATACTTTCGGACCATATTCTGCGCCGCACCCCCTTTCCACAATGTACGATCTCGAATACTTGTGTAGTCACCAGCATTGCTCTGCCACCGATGGCCATCTATCCTGCTCCGTCCTCCGTGTTTCATGATGAGGTGTTTACGTCCAACACGTTGACGTTTACTCTTGTTTCGACTGTTTTTCAATCATTGTCTGTATATACTCAAAACAGTAACAAGTGGATAGTCGAGCAGCTTCGTCGATTTCGAGATGCTCAATATCATGCACTGGGCAGGGGTTTTTGTGCCTTACTAATATGTTCGCAAACGCCGCGTGCAAAAAGGCAGTTTTTCAAGGGCCTTTGTCTCAGGTTCTGTTGATCACAGAGACCAGATGTAGTGTTTTGGATAGTCTTTGGCTTACTGGCCAACTGTATCCCTATTAGAGGAATTGGAATACTGTAGCTATGCTATAGTACAGGTCAAATGTTTGAACATTTCACACGGCAGCCCCGCCAAACTGATAAAATCGCTCGGTTTTTGTACCTTATGCATGGTATAATTTGTTCTTGGACAGTTCCTCAAAAGCACGAAAAACCATGGTCTTTTGGTACCAAAACAACTAATTGTGGGGATGGCCACTTCTATACGTTTTATTCATTATAACTCGTTGACATTTTTATCATATACTAGTTTATAAAATGTTCAAATGTTTGTACAGCTTATGGGACTTAACTACGGGGTCATCAGTCCCTAAACTTACAAACTACTTATGAACTACCTTATACTAAAGACGGCACAAATATCCATGCCCGAGGTTGGATTCGAACCCCCGACCGTAGTGGACGTGCAGACCGTGACTGAAGCGCCTCAGTCTCCTCGGCCACCGCGGCCGGCTACTAGTTTATATGCCCGTACTTTGCAACGGTTGTTAAAGAAGGGCATGTGCATATCATGGCAGTGTTAATTTACTATGTCATATCTATTGATGTTTGCGTTGCACAATGATATAATTTTGCAGGTATATATTCATTGGTATAAATGCTTTATGTAGGTTCCTCTGTGAAAACTTTTGTATTTATTCCTTCCGTATCTTTGGGCATATCGTTCTTCCCTTTCTGTCCATCGACTTATTCCTTACTATCAGTCCATTTAAGTTTCGTTTCCATGCAGATAATTTGTAGAGAGTAATATTAGCAAACTGTCTACGACGAATAAATAATGGATGAATGAAGTCTAGTAAATCACGCGTCGCGTGTTGGGAAAGTTTATTGTTTACGACATAATATGTCCTGAACTATGTTGTCGTAGGTAGTTTTTAATCCCATAGCGATTGTTTCCTGATAGTAAGCAATTTGTGTACCAAGTTTAATTGAAATCGGTCCATTATTTTAGGAGGAGATTTGGAAAAAGAGCGCATGATGTAGCAGTTATTCGGAAATTTCGTTGTTTATGACGTCATATCTCCTGCAATATGTCTCGTATCATTATTTAAATTCGAAGGTACAATCAGTGGTATATGTGCCTAATGTCTACAAAATGTATCGTGAATGGTGTTAGCAATAAAGACGCAATAAACCAAAACCTCATGCATGATTATGTGGTTTTTCATAAACCAAATTGTATATGACTTCATATCATTTTTTTTATGTTTACAATTTATTGCAAGATGCTAAGTGCTCTAATTCTCAAATAGTTGACGAATAAAATCACGCTATCACACGCCGAAAGATGGGACATATATCATTGTTTATGACGTGATATCGTATGAACTATGTATCTATGTGGGTTTTGAAACCACAGCAAATAATTCCTGACTTTAAAGAATATTTGCATCAAATTTGGTTGAAATCGGTCCATTACTTTGGGAGCAGATGTTGAATATTATTGCATGATGCGGCTGTTTTTCACGACTGTCATTGTTTATGACGTAATATCTCCTTACGTATGTGTCGTAGGTGGTTCTTACCCCAACAGCGATTGTTGCCTGATAGTAAGGATCATGTGTACCAAGTTTGGTTGAAATCGGTCCAGTAGTTTAAGAGGAGATGTGGAACATACATACATACACATACAGCCTATTTTATGATTCTTAAGATGACATTCTATAACTTCTTCTTATATTTTTTCGAAATCTTCTCTAGGCAGCGATGTATAGAGGATCAAAGATATTGTAATCAAGAAGAGAATCACATAAACAGGTTTTTTTGCCGTTTTTGCACCGTGTAATGCAAATACCTAAGTAACTAACTATAGCAAATATGCACAATTTTAACTATATATTATATAAGCATTTATCTAGAAAAGTCATTTTTCTCGCTTTCGACAATATTTATTCGTTATCAAATGACAACCGGTACATGGGTACCAAAAGTGCCAATTATTGTGCGGAATGGCGTTCCGGTTGCTATGAAGCATCCGAATTTAAAAATCCATTCGGAGAAAAAAATTAGATTTTTCCACGTCGCTCAGTTTGAAATCATCCCTAGATGATGACTTGATTTTTGTTTTCGTTATTCGTCACACTTACTGCACAGAATTAAATTAATTACAGTATTGCAGTATACACTATTTGCCATTAAAATTGCTACAACAAGAAGAAATGCAGATGATAAACGGTTATTCATTGGACAAAGATATTATACTAGAACTGACATGTGATTACATTTTCACGTAATTTGGCTGCATAGATCCTGAGAAATCAGTGCCCAGAACAACCACCTCTGGCCGTAATAACAGCCTTGATACGCCTGGGCATTGAGTCTAACAGAGCTTGGATGGCGTATACAGGTACAGATGCCCATGCAACTTCAACACGTTACCACATTTCATCAAGAGTAGTGACTGGCGTATTGTGACGAGCCAGTTGCTCGGCCACCATTGACCAGACGTTTTCATTTGGTGAGAGATCTGGAGAATGAGCTGGCCAGGCCAGGAGTCGAACATTTTCCGTATCCTGAAAGGCCTGTACAGGACCTGCAACGTGCGGCCGTGCATTATCCTGCTGAAATGTAGGGTTTCGCAGGGAACGAATATAGGGTAGAGTCACCGGTCGTAACACATCTGAAATGTAACGGCCACTGTTCAAAGTGTCGTCGATGCGAACAAGAGGACCGAGGCGTGTAACCAATGGCGCCTCATACCATCACGCCGGGTGATACGCCAGTATGGCGATGACGAATACACGCTTCCAATGTGCGTTCACTGAGATATCGCAAAACACGGATGCGACTATCACGATGCTGTAAACAGAACCTGGATTCATCCGAAAAAATGACGTTTTCCCATTCGTGCACCCAGGTTCGTCGTTGCGTACACCATCGCAGGTGCTCCTGTCTGTGATGCAGCGTCAAGGGTAACCGCTGCCATGGTCTCCGAGCTGATTGTCCATGCTGCTGCAAACGTCGTCGAACTGTTCGTGCAGATGGTTGTTGTCTTGCAAATGTCCCCATCTGTTGACTCAGGGATCGAGACGTGGCTGCACGATCCTAACAGCCATGCGGATAAGATGCCTGTCATCTCGACTGCTTGTGATACAAGGCCGTTGGGATCCAGCACCGCGTTCCGTATTGCCCTCCTGAAACCACCGATTCCATATTCTGCTAACAGTCATTGGAGTCACCAACGCGAGCAGCAATGTCGCGATACGATAAACCGTAATCGCGATAGGCTACATTCCGACCTTTATCAAAGTCGGAAAAGTGATGGTACGCATTTCCCCTCCTCACAGGAGGCATCACAGCAACGTTTCACCAGGCAACGCTGGTCAATTGCTGTTTGTATATGCGAAATCAAAAAATGTTCAAATGTTTATAGATCTATCGGACCAAACTGCGTGGTCATCAGTCCGTAGCTTACAAACTACTTAAACGTAGGTAAACCAACCTAAGGACTAAGGACTAACCTAAGGACAAACACACACACCCATGCCCCAGGGATGCTCAGTTACCGGCGGCCAGTGCACACGTGACCAGCAGCAGCTCTAGATTTTACGGTAACCGGCTTCTTAATAGAAGCGACTTATTTTCATTTCGTGTGTGCTTTCTTTTGCAGCTCTTTATACTTTAGTGTGCTCGCGTGTTTATTTATTAAGAATCGCGTTTAGTTGTCAGTTCAGTTGTTGATTTTTTGATTTTTCAGCTCGCGTATATATTTTTCAGATTCGCCGTAAATAAACAGTTCAGCGTTAGGTTTATATTTTTCAAAGCTCACTGTTTATCAAACTTTCTTGCTGCTGTGTATATTTACTTAGATTCGCGTTCAACTAGTCAGTTCACTGTATCCATCCGCAGTGTAAATCCGCCACTCACTGCTTTTGTTTTGTTTTGATCCTACTCGCGGTTGGTAGTCCTTCACTTCAGTTGCTCAGTTACCGGCGGCCAGTGCACACGTGACCACCAGCAGCTCTAGATTTTACGGTAACCGGCTTCTTAATAGAAGCGACTTATTTTCATTTCGTGTGTGCTTTCTTTTGCAGCTCTTTATACTTTAGTGTGCTCGCGTGTTTATTTATTAAGAATCGCGTTTAGTTGTCAGTCCAGTTGTTGATTTTTTGATTTATCAGCTCGCGTATATATTTTTCAGATTCGCCGTAAACAAACAGTTCAGCGTTAGGTTTATATTTTTCAAAGCTCACTGTTTATCGAATTTCTGTGTCCTCAGACGTACGCACTTGAAAGAAACATAGGTTTTTAGAATGGCTAGGAACTGTGACTACTGCGAACGGATGGAGGCAGAGTTGGTGACTCTTCGCTCGCAGCTTCAGGCGGCGTTGGCTTCGGTGGCAACGCTTGAGACTGCGGTGGGTGGGCGCCGCTGTTGTGGTCCGCTCGCGGGGGTACAGCAGACGCCCTGTGTGTCTGTTGTGCCCTCCGATCGGCCTGCGGCTGTGGCCAGCCCGCTCACTGCCCGCGAGGAGGTCGCCCCCCAATCCGTGGTGGATTGGGAGGTCTCCTCAGCGCGTGTCAGGCGGCGTAAAACTTCCCGGAGGACCGAAGTGGAGGCCTCCCCGGTTAGTCTTGCCAACAGATTCGAGGCACTGTCTGTGGCAGGGGATGTTCCTGACGCAGATGGTGTCGCTTGTCCTGTACTCGCCCCTTTGTCTTCTATATCCGGGCACTCACAGAGGGTGGGTTTGTTGGTAGTTGGGAGCTCCAACGTTAGGCGGGTAATGGAGCCCATTAGGAAAATGGCTACTAGGGAGGGGAAGAATTCCAATGTGCACTCCGTGTGCATACCGGGGGGAGTCATTCCAGATGTGGAACGGGTCCTTCCGGATGCCATGAAGAGCACAGGGTGCAGCCAGCTGCAGGTGGTGACTCATGTCGGCACCAATGATGTGTGTCGCTTTGGATCGGAAGAGATCCTCTCTGGTTTTGAGCGGCTACCAGAACTGGTAAAGACTGCCAGCCTTGCTTGCATGATGAAAGCGGAGCTCACCATCTGCAGCATTGTCGACAGGACTGACTGCGGACGTTTGGTTCAGAGCCGAGTGGAGGGTCTGAATCAGAGGCTCAGACGGTTCTGCGACCGGGTGGGCTGCAGATTTCTCGACTTGCGCCAAAGGGTGGTGGCTTTACGGGTTCCGCTAAATAGGTCAGGAGTCCACTATACTCAGGAAGCGGCTACACGGGTAGCGGGGGCTGTGTGGCGTGCAGTGGGCGGTTTTTTTAGGTTAGAGGGCCTCGGAAATACACAAAATGGGTTTCAGTCTCAAAGGGGGCAGGTCAGACACAGGAAGAAAGCAGATCTAGAAACCATTGGTATAACATTTGTAAATTGTCGTAGCTGTATTGGAAAGTTCCAGAGCTCCAAGCGCTGATAGAAAGTACTGAGGCACATATCGTTATAGGTTCTGAAAGATGGCTAACGCCTGAGATAAGTTCGGCCGAAATTTTTTCAAAGGGCCAAATGGTCTTCAGAAAGGATAGAATAAATAAAAAAGGGGGTGGTGTGTATTGCTGTTACAAACGGTTTATCGTGCAGCGAAATTGAGACAGATACTTCCTGTTAGTTGGTCTGGTAGAGGTTATACCTGACAACCGGAATAAATTAATAATTGGATCTTTTTATCGGCCCCCTGACTCAGACGATGCGGTTGCCGAAATATTCAAAGAAAGCTTGAATCACATTTCAAATAGGTATCCGAGGCATACTGTTATAATCGGTGGCGACTTTAATTTACCCTCGATATGTTGGCATAATTACGTATTCAAAACCGGCGGCAAATATAAAACATCGTCCGAACTAGTTCTGAATGCTTTTTCTGAAAACTACTTCGAACAGTTAGTTCATGAACCCACTAGAATAGTAAGTGGTTGCGAAAATACCCTTGATCTCCTAGCAACAAATAATCCGGAAATAGTAAAGAGCATCAAAACAAATACAGGGATTAGCGAACATCGAGTTGTAGTAGCGAGACTAAATGTCGAAATTCCCAAATGCACGAAAAATAAACGAAAAATATATCTATTCAATAAAGCAGATAAAAATTCGCTTCACGCTTTTCTGAGTGATAATCTCCAGTCTTTCAAAACTAAAAATGCGAGTGTAGATCAGTTGTGGCTTACTTTCAAAGACATAATATCAGTAGCAATCGAGAGATTTATACCAAATAAATTAATAAAAGAGGGGACCGACCCCCGTGGTACACAAAACAGGTCAGATCACTGTTGCAGAAACAAAGAAAAACGCATGCAAAATTTAAAAAGACACAGAATCCACAAGACTGGCAATCTTTTACTGAAACACGCAACCTATAGTAGTTACCACAACGAAATCCTGTCTCGTAATCTTGCAGAAAATCCAAAGAAATTCTGGTCATATGTGAAGTACACTAGCGGCAAAACACAAACAATACCTTCACTACGCGATAGCAATGGTAATAGTACCGACGACAGTACTGCTAAGGCAGAATTACTAAACACAGCTTTCCGAAATTCGTTCACCAAAGAAGCCGAAGTGAACACTCCAGTATTCAATCCAAGAACAGATGCCAGCATGCGAAACGTAGAAGTAGATGTTCCTGGAGTAGTAAAACAACTTAAGTCACTAAACAAAAACAAATCTTCCGGGCCAGATTGTATACCGACTAGATTCCTTTCAGAGTATGCTGATGCAATTGCTCCGTACTTAGCTATAATTTACAAGCGATCACTCAGCGAAAGATTTGTATCCAAAGACTGGAAAGTTGCCCAAGTTACTCTAATATTCAAGAAAGGCAATAGGAGTGATCCCCAAAATTACAGGCCTATCTCATTGACGTCGATTTGCAGTAGGATTTTGGAACATATACTTTGTTCGAATATTATGAACTACCTCGAAGAGAACGACCTATTAACCAATAGTCAACACGGATTCAGAAAGTATTGCTCTTGCGAAACACAGATCGCCCTTTATTCATATGAAGTGTTAAGTGCGTTCGACAAGGGATCTCAAATCGATTCCATACTTCTGGATTTCCGGAAGGCTTTTGATACTGTACCCCACAAGCGGCTTCTAATGAAATTGCGTGCTTATGGAATATCTTCCCAATTGTGCGATTGGATTCACGATTTCCTATCAGAAAGGACACAGATCGTTGTAATTGACGGTAAGTCGTCGAGTAAAACAAAAGAGATATCTGGCGTTCCACAGGGAAGCGTTATACGTCCCCTACTCTTCCTCGTGTTTATAAACGATTTAGGAGACAATCTGAATAGCTCCCTTAGACTGTTAGCGGATGATGCTGTCGTTTATCGGTTAGTGAAGTCAACAGAGTATCAAAAGCAACTGCAAAGCGATTTAGACAAAATTTCTACTTGGTGCGAAAATTGGCAATTGACACTAAATAAAGAAAAGTGTGAAGTAATACACATGAGCACTAAAAGAAATCCACTGAACTTCAATTACGCGATAAATCAGTCAAACCTTAAGGTCGTAAATTCTACCAAATACCTAGGAGTTACAATTACGAACAACTTTAATTGGAGAGAACACATAGAAAATATTGTGGAGAAGGCGAATCAAAGGTTACGTTTCATTGGCAGAACGCTTCGAAGATGCACCAACTCCACCAAAGAGACTGCCTACATCACACTTGGGCGTCCTCTCCTGGAGTACTGTTGCCCCTTGTGGGACCCTCACCAGGTGGGACTGACGGAAGATATTGAGAAGGTTCAGAGAAGGGCAGCTCGTTTTGTTTTATTACGTTACGGGGGGGAAAGCGTCACGGAAATGTTGCACGAATTGGGGTGGAAATCATAAAAAGAAAGACGTTATTCATTGCGGCGTGATCTGTTTGCGAAGTTTCAATCACCGACTTTTAGTTCTGAATGTGAAAATATTTTGCTAGCACCCACCTACTTAGGGAGACATGACCATCCCAATAAAATAAGAGAAATCAGATCGAAAACGGAACGATTTAGGTGTTCTTTCTTCCCGCGCGCTATTAGAGAATGGAACGGTAGAGAAAAGTTATGAAAGTGGTTAATGAACCCTCTGCCAGGCACTTAAATGTGATTTGCTTTAGACCGCTCGGCTACTCCACCGCGGCTATGCGAAATCGGTTGGAAACTTTCCTCTGGCCGAGGGGACTAAGGCGCTCCAGTCACGGTCCGCACGGCCACTACGGTCGGGGGTTCGAATCCCCCCTCGGGCATGGATATTTGTGCCGTCCTAGTTCGTAAGTAGTTGATAAGTAGTTTGTAAGTTTAGGGACTGATAGCCCCGTAGTTAAGTCCCATAGACTTTACAAACATTTGAACATTTGAAACTTTCCTCATGTCAGCACGTTGTAGGTGTCGCCACCGGCGCCAACCTTGTGTGAATGCTCTGAAAAGCTAATCATTTCCATATCACAGCATCTTCTTCGTGTCGGTTAAATTTCGCGTGTGTAGCACGTCATCTTCGTGGTGTAGAAATTTTAACGGCCAGGAGTGTAGTGCGGCAGCACTTTGCAAGGGCATCGCTATTGATCGGCAAGTGACTGGGTGGCCGCGCGTACTGATGGAATGCTCATCCAGCATTCTGGCGCCGCAGTTACTCGACCTCTGATCCAGTAGCACGCGAAGGAATTAAATGCGCTCTAAGGATTCCGGTAGATGAAGTTTGGTTACACAGTACGAACTGCGTTGTAACGTTCACGTAGTCTGTGCATTCCAATCAGTTCTACATTTGAAATCCAGACACATACCACACATACCGACATCACGCTCGGCAAATGGAAGCAAACAGATTGTTTGTTCATATGCTCTGGAACTATCTTCCTGGAAGCAAGGACATTAATATGTTAGTTTGCTGAGGTTTTTGGTAGTCCAATAATTCGTTGAATAAAATGAGTCACTACGCTCCACATGAACGTGATGAGTCAAAACATTAGCAACTGAAAAATACTTCTGTCGGAACACAAAAAAGGCAAATATGTTCCTGTTTAAAAGACTAAGACAGAAATGTAGATATTACGTCTTCCTTTCCAAGCATTTTGGCATGCTAATATATTCGTGCTCATTTCGACACAGAACATGCTATATATCTTTGTAACAAGTCTCTCTTCGTAGTGGATATTTCACATGCAGAACCTCAGTCTGACTGTCACTATCTACGTACGTATTTCTCCACACTATCCTTTTTCTCTTTGTCTCTCCTGCTGTCTCAGTTTTATCCCTCTCTCCCGATCTTTCTTACCACCGTTTATTTCTCTACCACTTCGTCTTTGCCATTGTCTTCGTCCCATTTTTTCCTCTCACATTTCCACTGTCTTTTCCCTTCTCACAGTTTGATGTCTGCCTCTTAGCCACCATTTTCTACTCTCTACACGTATCCATGTTTTCAAGGACCTGTATCCCCTAGGCCTGGAAACTTTAACATTTGTTTATACGGGGAGAGATGAAAGGGGGCAGATTTATTGTTGTTAAAGTTCACCGTTATGGAGGATTCAGTCTCCCAAAGCTTATCTATGGTCTCCACTCATTTATCTTTTCCATTTACACAGTTTCCTCTCTCTTTGTCTCCCACTGATTTTCTAATTTTTACTGCAGTTATCTCCCTCCCATTACGACTCATTGCCCCCTCTTTCTCTCCCAGTGGCATCGCCTCTCTCTCTCTTTGTAACGGTACGGACTCTTAAATTGACTAATTTCGTCTTAGAAGATGATTAGGGGATGACTTATTCCTGATACTTTTGGCTCGTTGCTGTCCATACACGTATACATTTATCTGTAAAACTAAACTTTCAATTTCAAAGTCAGGGAATGTTTAACTAGGGCGGCATCTACCAAATAACTGACAACAACATGAGGTTTGCGTTTTTACTACAATTGTTTATTTCCCATTGCATGATTGTGTCTGGCGAGAATCACTAAATTTGTTAGACTCCGTCTGGTATGATTAGCTCGAGCCCCCAATATTGCTAACAATATAGCTATATGAATATTTAATCATTTGGATAATGTTATTAAAATGATTGCTATTAAAGTTAGTTGTTCTATCCAAAAAAAGACAGTCAGAATGCGATGAAAAATTTCTGATTTCCGATAACTGTTTCAAAAATCAAAGTTCACATACGTCTGAATTATTTCAGAGTCCAGCGCGACGGATTCAGCGGCTATGTTCATCACCTATCGTCTCATTCGATTTCACTGCACTCGCAACAGAACTGACGGCCTGCAGGTTTGACTGTTTATCGTGTAATTGAAGTTTAACAGATTTCTTTTAGTGGTCATATGGATTACCTCACACTTATCATTATTAACGGTCAATTGCCAATTTTTACATCATGCCAACAGTCTAAGAGAATTGGTTCACACGGATGGCTAATCGGTTGATTGTCATATTTGCTATGCCTATGTCCACGCAAGGAACACCGAATTGCGCTTCTTGCCAAATGGCTACAGTGTCTCCACTGCAGAGCTTGTAGTCATCTTTCGCGCACTTTATCAAATCCGTTCTTACATCGGGCAGTCCTTCCTCATCTGCAGCTACTCCAAACCCTCGACCAATTCTCTCCTTGCTACTGGCCATCCAAAGTCCATTCCCCTCCTTGAACAACGTTGATGGTCAGTAGTCTTGTTGAGGACACAAGGGAACGTAGGAATAGCGCGATACTCACTGACAGGCTAGCCAAAGAGGCTACCTGCTAACCGACTCTGGACATCGGCATGCCAGCAACTGACCTCCGACAGGTATTACGCAGCCATGTTTTATGTATTTAGGACAAAGAACGGCGATTCCTCACTCCTTAACTTTGCCTAATAAATTTCGGGTTATAAAGCAGATAACAAATGCGGGTATCTCGCAGGGACTGTATCAAGTCGTTTTGTGTTGTGCCTTGACTCCAGCCTATATTTTAATTTGTGGTCCTTACTGTGTTGTGTAGTGGCTGGCTCATCCTATTTTACCCTTGCGATCAGCCAACTACAGCCATCTGCTATATTGTTTTAATTCCTCTTCCAACGTCCTCTTGTATCTTTGCGTCTCTCCTCTTCTATCTGTCCATCATAACCTGTAGCTATGTTTTAGGTGTGGTTTTAATGAGATACATTAATTCTGGAACAAGCGACCGATGACCAATGATAGTTGGTCCCTTCTTTTCTAAACCATCCAATTAACCAATCGGCTGGTGAATTAAGTAAGGTTCTGTTCAGTATTTAGTACACTATCTTCCTCCTTTAATTTCAAAACGTCAACGTATTGTGACATGGAATGCGGCCATGTCACATTGACGACGGTGATCTGCCCATCGACTAGCAAAGCTAGCCATCGATGACTACTATTTCATAGTCATTAAAACACGCATCATTATTGCGCTGCACAAGAATTCAGCAACCATATACGACATGATCATGGATAATTGACACTTTATAATTGACACTTCATACACTCAGCTTTAAATTCCGAATTCTCGAAAAGAACGTCGTCTTTCCTCCAGTGATCCCCATTTGAGTTCCCGGAGCATTTCCGCGACACTCGCGCATTGGTCGAACCTACCAATAACGAACCTAGCTGCTCGCCTCTGAACTGCCTCTGTGTATTCCTTTAAACTAATCTGCTGCAGGTCCCAAACAGTTGAGCAATACTCAAGACGTGATCATACAAGCGTTTTATATGCTGTCTCCTTTACAGATGAAGTGAATCTTCTCAAAATTCTCCCAATAAACCCAAGTAGGCTGTCCGCCTTACTCACAACTGTCCTTACCAGTGGCGGCTGGTGCTTCATATGAGTGGGGGTTCACTTCATTGAGTGTCCGATCTTCGTAGTGCGCCCCCCCCCCACCCCCGCTGTCGCGTCGATGTTTTGGCGACCATGCCCCCACACGGCGTGCAAAGAGACAATTTGGCGCACCTCTACGAGTGGCGCCGGGGGAAAGCGCTCCGGTTTGCCCCCCCCCCCCCCCCCGCCGCCCAATATATATATTTCACTTAAAAGATCTGCAGAATGTCTTACCTCGGCTTGATTGCACTTGCTTCAACTCGAGCTGAGGCGTCGGCCTACCAAGAGTCTTTATTTCACAATTTTGTTCCAAGGTTAAGGCTGACTAATTTATTTCTGAAAGATACTGGCGTTGTTCATTTCTGTTTGATAAGAAACACCAAGAACTTATGAAATGCACATGAACACTAAAACACAGTAAATAACTAATTGCACTGTTAAGTGACTGTAACAAAATGAATCTGTTACGATGAAGCGACAAGCTACCTTCGGGTCACGTGGCACTGTAAGTAGCACCCCCTGTTAATCTTACGCTTGCGCAAAGGCTGCTTTTCCCCACATCTTATCAAATAGTTAAGTATTTGTTACAACTAAGAGTTCAAATGTCATTTACCCTCTAAATCGCGACAAATTTGCGAAAACATCAAAAGATATGAGAGAAGTAACAATACAAAAGTCATATCTGTTACCGTATTTGTTAAATACAAGATTTGCTTTAAAAAAGTAGCTTGCAGTCAGTCTCGAACCCACTACCTTCGAAAGCGTAACGCGATGCCACATGGCTATTCTTACTAAGTGGAGAGTAGTGATTTCATTGTTATTCATGATCGCGCCTTCTGAAAGATTTTACAGTTGACACTTCTTTAATTTATAGTTATCAGATATTTTTCCAAATACGACGTCTTTTTGATGAAACTTCAACGCGCAAAAACAAATATGAAGGGCGGATGTTGACTTCATGGAGGATTTGCGCATGCGCAAAGCGAGATGCGCAGTAGGTCCATAGTCTTGCTTCAGGACCATTTGTAGTAATCGCCAGAGGTCGAGTAGCCAGGAGCTGGTGTCTCCACCAGCTCCAACGTCAATGTTAAAAGCAGCGTTTCCCCTCGCCCCTCCCTGCCGCGGGAGCGCCCATATGTGGACTCCAGGGGGTTCAGAAGAGAAATTGAATCTCAGCCGCGCATACGCATTGCAACGCTGAGGCCACTGCCGCCTATATTGGGCGTCCGCGCTACGACTCATATACATGCTGTCTCCGCGACGTAAAACGTTTCTCATGTGATAAAAATACTTTGAATGTGCATATAAAATGATCTGACAGAAGAACGAAACGAAGAATGGTAGTTTAAAAACAATTTTTATTTTATTTCTTTATTTGCTTTTTCCATGGTGAGCTTTTTCCGGGGGTTCATTGAACCAGTGAACACATAGGACGCGTCGCCACTGGTCCTTACATATTGGTTCCATTTCATATCGCTCTGCAATGTTACGCCTAGATATTTGAACGACGCGACTGCATCAAGAAGCTCACTACTAATGCTGTATTCTAACATTGTGTGATTGTTTTTCCTATTCACCTTACATTTTTCTACATTGAGAGCTAGTTGTCATTCTTCACACCAACTAGATATGTTGCTTAAGTTATCTTGTATGCTGTTACAGCCAATTATAGACGACACTCTTTCATACACAATAGCATCATCAGCAAACATCCGCAAATTACAAGTTACTCTGTCCATCAGATAATTTATATAGATAGAAAATAATAGCGGTCCTATCACACTCACCTGGGGCACGCCTGTAGATGTAGATGAACCAGAGTGACAGGTGTCAGTTATGACGAAACATATTAAAATTCTCGTGATTTGGAATTGAACTTCGTTTTTTAATATCAGTACCATACATGATTCGCCGAATCAGTGCTAGACATCTTCAGTGGTGTATAATACAAGGCAGAAATTATTTTTAATTATTTAACTATGTATGTTTTGCTTTAGATATGTAATGATTATTTTAGCAATTTTTCAACTTCAGTTAATTATTTACATTTGTGGTATTTAGTTACTTAGATTTTAATTTTGCGTCCAGTTCATGTACTTCTGAATGTGCTAAATGCTCATGGTGTAGCTTTTCGTGTGGTAACTATCCTTATATCGGCACATAACCTATCCTGATCACCGCACGCACATAGTTACACTGATGCTGCCACATGCCTTACAGCCGGCTGGAGGATCATGGAAGCTGACTGATAATCGTGGGATAAGACACATGTGGATTGGGTGTTGCGGTGGGGGTCAACAGTATAGGTGAGTGGAGGGGAACTGTGTGTGAATTATTTATTTATTTAAATTCTTTTTATTTTTATTGAGTCTGTTTATTTGGTAAGTACCTAAATACTGTAAATGTAAATAATTAACTACAATTAAAACAGCTAAATAATCAATGCATATCTAAAACAAAACACACATAGTTAAATAATTAAAAAATTCTTCCATGGACTACAAAAAAAGCATAGCACTGAAGAAGTGAAATATGTATGATATTGATGTTAAAAAAATATATTCAATTGCAAAAGACGTGAATGATGAGCAACTGAGTAAGATAGCTGCAAATATAAACAGTACTTTTCTATAATGTTTGGTACGTAATGGTGACACTGTGTTCCAAACTACAGGGCTGCTGTTCAGACAGCTGACACCGTCCAAGACTGGTTTTGTGGGCACGAGGTTGAATTGTCGCATCTTCCCCTGCCACCACAGACACGATCTCAGTGTTATTGAGCCTTTGCGGCTCTACTTTCAAGACAAGCCAGCGTGATTACTACCCATCTCCATATTCGCCACCTGAAGTTATTACCTTTTTGCAGGAACATTACCTTGTAAAAGATGCAGGCCTGTGTTTATCAAAGCTTAGACGACTTGAAACTGTTTTGAATGTCAAAGATTTTCGGAATCTGTATTAGATGTGGTGTGAGTTGTCTTTTTGCTATTTACATATTTTTAACCATTCCATATGTTAGGTCAGAAGAATGTGAAGACAAACCATTTTCACAATGAAATTTCCCAGTACGCCAATGTGGAACACCAATATGTCCGAACACTCACTGTATAGGTTGGGACATACTTTGACCATATGTATCAGTTTTCAGAAGTACGTCCTATTTGCCTCTACCTTAAACCATACACATATAAACAGCGGCTGAAAAAATGTTCAAATGTTTGTTAAGCTTATGGGACTTAACTACGGGGTCATCAGTCCCTAAACTTACAAACTACTTATGAACTACTTACGAACTAGGACGGCACAAATATCCATGCCCGAGGGGGGATTCGAACCCCCGATCGTAGTGGCCGTGCTGACCGTGACTGGAGCGCCTCAGTCACCTCGGCCACCGCGCCCGGCCAGCGGCTGAAGTTTTGTTTTTCTGTGTCGTATTTTTTAGTGGTGACGAATGTACCAACAACACAATTGTTCGTCAGTCATGTTTCTTGTACTACAACTTATTTTTACCTTCTATCTCCTACGTGTGTTACTGTTATTGATCTTGCATATTCACAGCGCAAAACAGTACACTATATTTCAGTTGCTTTAACTTTTGCCATGTTGTATTTTGTCTTAATACCAGTATTGCACTACACAGCGGTGCACTTACAATGAGGGGATAGGTAGATGATAATGTGCTCACATATCCCATTGTGTAATATTTCAATCCACTGTGCCTTATTTTGGATATTGGCTTCAATAAAAGAAACATTTTATAACTTCTATGAGTGTACGTAATTAATAAGTGAGAAGCATAGCTAAAATCTTTAACCCTTATATTTACGATATTACTAATAATCTTTAATCCGTAAACAACATAAGCTTATTGTAAAGCCGCTACAGGGTGAAGCGAAATTCGTGCACTCGGGCTTCGCAGCGCGATTACTCACATGCCAGCAATAGAAACATGTCTTTCGCAAAATTTCTTCCCGCACGTATTTCCGGCAGTAAAAGGACATCGAAGACTGAGATGGGTGCGTGTTCCATACTCCAGTGTGTTTCAGAATTACACAATTACACCAACTTCTAGGGGATGTAGGAAGCGACATGCGGAACAAAATGAGCATAGAAACCCATGCCCGGAAGCGTCATCCAACGACACTACGGAGCGTCGAAGTTTCTGGACAATGCACGATGCCACACCACTGCTGCAGTGTCTTCCGCTGCTGGCAGTAGGAGATATGGGAACATCCACCGTATTCACCCGATATGAGTCCCTGTAATTACGATCTCTTTGCCATAGTGAAAGAACAGTTGTGAGGGATCCGATACAACACCATGTTGTATTGCTTGGGATGCATTTTACACAAATATACATCACGTCCCTTCGGCCATGTTCGAAACAACAGACAACATATAGATAATTTAATGTGTGCCACAAACAGTCAATAACAATTTCAGTACGGATGAAGAGTTAAGTGCGAACAATTGAGGTTAATAATACAGATAAAGCCGCGAGCTAATGGAATATTTTACGGAGAGCACTATAATCGTAGAGCGTGATAATTTGAGAATTTGTACAGGACAAGAAGCGTGCCGAATAGACTAATGATTAAGACGACAGCTGTTCCAAAGCTGGAAATCCGGTTTCGAGAACTGATCGGGCACAAATTTTCAACTTTAGCACCGTAATTGAATGCCCTGAAGTTGCAAAGTTGCTGAAAAATTTCTAATCCACAAAATTATAAATATTATTTTGTGCAATCTATATTAGCCAAATAAAGTTTAGCACAGATTCCTGTTCATCCTGTGAACCATGTCCAAATTAATGTATAGGACTGTAGACGCCACGAGTCCACTTACCTATCGGTAACTTCCAGAACCTCAGTGATTCTCTTCCCACACGCCTTGTTGCGCTGCTAAAGTCAATTATTCAGCCATTTGATTGGTGTTCACATTAATCTTCTCTCACTTTTCTCATTCAGTGCTACAACATAATTACCATGGAGTAGGTGTCCCACTTTTCGTTATGTTAACCAAAATGTTCAAATGTTTGTAAAGCTTATGGGACTTAACTGCGGGGTCATCAGTCACAAACTACTTATGAACTATGCCCGAGGGGGCATTCGAACCCCCTACGGGGAGCGGCCTCGCGCATAGTAGCATAGCGCCTCAATGCGCTCGGCCGCTCCGCCGCGGCGTTATGTTAATTCTGAGACAACTGTTTGAGACGTTCGTCGGGAAAAAGCACGCATGCTACTGCGGAGATTTCTTCCCTGTCTATAGGCTACATTTTTGATAAATTACGACACCTTTATTGTAAAATCTCTCACTTCGAATCCATTTTCTACATCCGCAAAACAATGCAGTCAATAAATAATTCTGTCTCATACCGGAGAGTCCAGTCCGCACTTAACCCTTTTTGGATTCGATCAGCAAGAGTAAAACCTCTGTTTCTTTCTCTTATCCCTTCGAAAATTCATTTAACTTCGTTGATTTATCTTGTATATTAAAAGAATCTACGTAAACTAAAGTCAGTCGGAGAGACCAAACTACCCTACTCGAGCCTTCGGCGGGAACGGCTGCTCAGTATGCGATTAGAACCTGTCTTCCTACCGGCTACATGCTCGGCCTCTCCTCTGCTGAGCTGGATTTCCTACCTTGGCCTGGTCTATGGAGCTTGTGATTTTAATTTTGGTTATATTATCCGAAACTTGTTTTTATAGAACTATTTCACTTCACTGTGCACGCCACGACGGATGTAGAATTTTTGAGTTACTTTGCGACTTCGGCTTGTGAACCGGAAATGTACTTTTCCAAGAGAGAAAATACATTTCGAGTTGTGCCATCAACCGTTGTCCGCCCCCGTAGTCTCTTGGAACGGCGTGGAAGTTTGCCTCGCTGGGGCGAGGGGGTGGGGGGAGGAGGGGGGGGGGGTGATTTCAGGTCGGGCCGGAGATTTTCTCCGTGCGGCGACTGGGTGTTGTGTCGTCGTAATCATCATTTCATCATCATTGACACGCAAATCGCCGAAGTGCGTTCGCTAAAAAGACTTGTACTAGGCAGTTGGGGACTAACGGCCATAAATGCCCCACTATCATCAACTGTGTATTTTCTGTCACAACAGGGCGTGTCCGCGGTTCGACTTATGGCGGCTTCTACTGTATTGGGGTCACCTCCAACGTGATTACTGCATGTATGTTGAGAATTGGCAGTAGATCCTGCTATAGGAGCCGAAACCAAAGGTGATAGTAATGTTGGACACTTGGGGCTGGAGTAAAGCATGTCTTAATTCTTTCCAGAGATAATTAGTTGGGTTCAGATCGGGACTACGGGCAAGCCAGTCAATTTCAGGAAGGTTATTGTCAAAATGTTCAAATTTTTGTTAAGCTTAAGGGACTTACCTGCGGGGTTATCAGCCCCTAAACCCACAAACCACCTATGAACTACCTTATACTAAAGACGACACAAACATCCATGCCCGAGGGGGGGGGGGATTCGAACCCCCGACCATAGCGGCCGTGCAGACTGTGACTGGTGTGCCGCAGACCACTCGGCCACTGCGGCTGGCCGTTATTGTCTACAAACCATTACCTCACAGATATTTCTGAATAACAGGCAGCATTGTCATGCTGATACAAACGATCACCGTTCTCGAACGGTTCCTCTACTGTATGCAATGTGAAATACGTTGATATCCTACTACTTTTACCATTTATGAAGTACAGTAATGGAACGACACCTTAACCACAAAAACCACACCCCTGCACCTACATCCCTACTCTGCAAACTACTGTGAAGTGCTTGACAAGAAGTACTTTCCGTTGTATCAGTTATAGATGTCTGATGTTTCCCTTACGTCTAGATCACGGGGAGCATGACAGTTCAATTCGTGTAGTATCTCCTTGACGTTCTTCCGCGCGTCAAACAAACCCGAGGCCTTTCGTGCTGCCATTCTGGTGCAATTAAACCTGTTTAACACGGGTCCCACACACGTGACCAATCTTCTCGGATTAATTGCACGAGTGATTTTCAAGGAAACTCCATTGTAGACTGACTGCATTTCCCTGTCATTCCACCAATAAACCGAAGTCTGTCAGCTGCTTCACTTACGACTGTTCCTACGTGATATCCTACTGATATCAAACCAGAAAACATTTCACATTTTGACTGCTTACAGCGCCATATTTTCGTCTGGTGGCAGAAAGTGGAAGTATAGTATTGTTTTCCATACTCCTCGAGAATACTGATTACTGTAAATAACCACGACGTTTTAGCGTCCTACGATGTGTACCGCCTGCACTGCAGCACTCGGAACACCGTCAGTTAAATTACAAGCACCCTGTATTAACCACATTGCCTGGTGGTTGCATGGAACTGATGAATGCGCACTTTACTTTCAAGTGTTCTTCATTTAGAACATATTTTTTCAATGAAAATGAGTACTGCCTGCAAGATGATAATGTTTGAGTCTGTGTTCTATCAGATATACATAGAAGGCAGAAGAAAGGAAGGTTGGAAAGCTACATCTTCCGCGTCGTTTACGACGAGGTTGTTAGTGGCTGACTTTAACCTGACTAGGAAAGGAAGAAGATATGTCATTTGCAGAAGAACCATCAGAGAATTTCCATTCAGGAATGACATGACCTGAATCCGTTATTATGAATATTGCGCCGCATCTAGCGACTTTTGAGGAAAGGCAAGTAGATGAGAAGATGATGCAACATATTTATCTTAAATGTAGCCACCATCCTAGTAGACAAAGTTTGTTTAATTGCTGCACCAATCGTGTGTTCGAAGGGGTAGTCTGTATTTAATGACGATGTGTAATCTGAGGAATTTTACACTTCACTGTAAACAACGCTCTGATATGCAATTAAAGACCAAACAGGTGTATTATCTGCAAAATGATTATTGTGCTTCGGGAATAACAACTGAAAAGAGCCAATCTCAGAATTTTCTGCATAAATTAAAATTTCTCTACGTCCTGAAAAATAAATATTTTCGGGATGTTCATTTACGGATGCAACTTCAAATAATTTCAGAATGATTGTAAGGCTTAAGGGACTTAACTACGGTGTCATCAGTCACTAAACTTTCAAACTACTTATGAACTAGCTTATACTAAAGACGGCACAAACATCCATGCCCGAGGGGGGGATTCGAACCCCCGACGGCTGACTGCCGCGCGCACCGCAACACGGCGCTCCAACACGCGCGGCTAATCCGCCGCGGCCTTCAAATAAGAAGTATAGTCCACCTCAGATTAAATTTTACAAGCTATACACAATAGGCACTATTGAAAGTAGCAATTACCTTTAATTTGCTACGGTGAATGTTCAAATGTTTGTATATCTATGACACTTAACTGCTTGGTTATCAGTCTCTAGCTTACAAATTATTTGCACTAAGTTAAATTAACCTACCCTAACGACAACACATAAACCCATGCCCGAGGGAGACTCAAACCCCCAACGGCGAACGGACGCGCGCACCGCAGCACGGCGCCTCAGTGCGCACGGCCGTTCTTCCGCGGCTTGCTACGATGAACAATGACTGTTTCTGCAATCAGCCAACAATAATTCTGGCCTCTACCCTTGCAAATATATCTCCTTACATTCCTTAAAACATCTACATGAGCTTGTGCTCTGTCATTAATAACCACACTGTCGACGGCACGTGAAACCCTAATCTTCCTTCCTTCCTCTCTTAAAAACACGAATGGCTTGGGATTTCTTCCCATCCCTATAAAAGCTCAGGCATTTCATCGTCTCAAAGATGTAGCAAGTGACACTGCAGAATCAATTCGGTATCTATCTGGAAAGTAATTAATACTTGGCGCCTTCAAATAAAATTAATGTACTTATCTGCTGCGAATTCTAAATAGAAGTACAGTAGAGTCCCGAAAACTCGGCAGGCAGTCCGGATAACTCGGCCTCACCCCGGGACACCCCCTGGAATTGTTTCGTGCTCGCATAATGCAGGATACAAGTGAAATCGTAGCGTACAACAGTTACAGGCAGTGGCGTAACTAGGACTTGGCTTTGAGGAGGGGGAGGATAGATCTGCTTGATGAGCAAAATTTTAGTCTGTTTCCAGACAGACTACCATCTACCACTCCCGCTGAAGATTAATTCACTCCCATCCAATGAAAGCTTATGGTAAAACACCCCGAGTTTCCAATCTTTACCTTTACCAGATAGCTGTTATACAATTTCTTTTTTCTTTGTTTTTATTATTAGGGTTCTGGGGGGGGGGTTCTATCCCCCTCATCCCCCCCATAGTTACGCCACTGGTTACAGGCTATGCTATGTATGGGCCAAGACATCTTTTCTTGTGCCACCTACATTCTTTTTAAGAATCCTTTGAGTTTCATGCAGTATGTAGATGCGTTTTCATACTAAAAACAGTCGTGATCGACAGTACGGGAGTGCATTTTCTCACGGTGTTGTTTAAAATCAGCTTAGAGGTGATGGACAAATAATGAACTCGGTTACAGCAGACAACAATGACGCGGCCGCGCGCGCTTTGCCGTTCACTCTGTCTGCAGCATTTGTCATTTCTTAGGCGCGTTTTCTGAAGTCCATGCGTGTATAAGTAACGAATACCATTTGTTAGATATTATCTTAAATTTATTTTGTGCTCCTGTATTCCGCCATTTTTATTGTATTTTAAAGCAGCAATACAAACTATTTCATAATAAAATCTTACCTATTTTTTTAACGCCATTCCCGATAACCCGGCATTTGCACAAACTCGGCCAACGTTCGGTCCACATTAGACCGAGTTTTTGGGACTCTACTGTACCAGAACAGAATGAGTTTATAACGATTTTCTTCCACAGATCACAGGTTCGTCTATCTAGATAACATTAAATACATTTTTTCGATGTTGCATAACCATATTCTCTTTGAATTAAACATACCCAAGGGATACACTTAGATTTTGATAGGCTTTAAGTATGTTAAACTGCGGAGCAAAATATGAGATATATTTTTTATGCGTGCCCATATGGCAACTGAGATGGTGAAACAACTCCTTTGAAAAAATTGAGTTTAACATTCGGATTTATGAATGATTACCTTTGACCAGTAACAGATATAAAAATACTTCAATTAAAAGTTCTATGGTTTTAATATACCTCTCAAAGATGCACCTAATTAATTTTTCCAAATCCTTCGTCCACCCCATAGTTTGTATTTCATTTCGACATGTTACTAACAGCGAAACGTATAGCATTATTGTTACCAGATTCAGTCATACATGATCATGTGATATTACAAAGACGCATTTGTCATAAATAAGGGTGAAATATCTCGATATAGATGTGTGTTCGCAGTATGTGTATCCGCTTTAGTAGCAGATAACGTGCGAGAGTTCAGAAATATGGAGATATTTGTGACTTATTTCTAACAAATGTGTCTTTGAATACTTAAATCCATAATGACATTTTTTAGACCGTGACTGTATGTGAATAATTAACAGGTAACTTGTATTAACGCAACCAGTCATAAAATGTTTTACAGTAGTAAAAATTGATTATTTAACTATATGGCACCAGTTTGAGCCTCATCTTCAGGCTATTCTGGCATTACAAAAATTACAAGAAAATTTTAGAATGGTTTTACTTTAATAAAATCTTGCTGGCAGTAGCAGTAAACCTGTGAAAACAGGTAACCTACGTGAGGTTATATCTCTTTTGAGTACCTGTTTGACTGTAAATGTTGGTTTTATCAATTCACTTTGTTCATGTTAAGTAGCTCACGTTTCCTGGTATTTGATGGTGACAACATTTCTCTTCTGGGCTTGTTAACCACAAAACACAACACTGAAAAACACGATTTCACTATCAACATAGCTGCTTTTTGAAACAAGATGGCGATTTCATTATCATCATAGCTGTTGGTGGAAACAAGATAGCGGTCAAAGCAAAGCTTGTTTCGATTAAACCGTCGATTTTTGAGTTGTGAATCGCTTAGAATGTCTTCTGTTGTCTTGCTATACTTTACATATGTCGTTGGTTACATAATGAGATGCTGTGTTGAGTTTATGTTCGCTATGGCAGAAAAAAGCTTTTTTCTAAAGAATTACACGTGTGTTATTCGGAGCTGGATGCATGTACAAATTATTTTGACAGTAGAGAAGTAAAATTATTTAAGAAATAGGAGTACTTGAACTCCGTCATTTCGTTTAGGATTTCATTGCCCTCGTTTTTTATACTTTTCCAAAGTATGCAGGACTTTAAGGTCATCGTCTATTGAAAAACTGCGCCTCATTTCATGTATATGTTTTGCTATGGCTGATTTGTTGCTATTGTCTAAACTGAAACAATCAATGTGTTCTTTGAAACGAGTTTTGAAATTTCTGCCTATTCGGCCAATGTATTTATTGCATTAGCTGCAAGTAACTTTAGAAATTCCTGATCTGTTCGTTTTGTAATTTTTGTAATGCCAGAATAGCCTGAAGATGAGGCGCAGCTACAAAACAGGTAGATAACTAAACAATATTTATAACTGTAAAACAATTTGAGACTGGTAGCGGTAATGTAACTAATCTGTTGTGACTTTACGGAAGTAAAGTCTGTAGATTCGCGCAATTAGTATAAATAATTGTATTGTTTGGAAAGATAAATGACTGGCAGTAGATCGCGGCAAGCGTTTGGAGCAGGTAGTAGCCAGTTAAACCGAATGGTCGGTCGGGGGTTTGTCCAAATCGGCGGAAATCGGGAAAATGCCCTTGCTTTGTACTCAAAGCTAATGAGGGATGTTAGTGTAGCGTTTCTGTGAGTTTCACACTCCAGTAATTCAGAATAAAATAAAATAATCTATAAAATTATTTACTGTCAACATTTAAGGCATCTACGATGTTGGAATAATCATGATTCTAAAAATAATTTCAATATCAAAAATTACGAATGTTTATGAGTACTATATCAAAATATATAAAATCAAACTGATTAACCAATTTTTGAATGCGTCATGCAATTTCAACAAACTCTGGTGTAAATGATAACTTATTGTCTGTAGCTGTCATCTTGAAAGCGTCACACTTGTACATATTTATTTAATGACTTTTCAACTGATATAAATTTATACTGGAAATATAAACAGATCATCATATTACCCCAGTAACACTGAAAATGCAAGCAGCATCATTTATCTCTCGTATGTTTAATTTAGTGTGTCGATTTATTGTACATTTTGCCAGTAATTTACTTAAGTATTGTGTGGCATGGGCGATCAAGCTCATGAAAGGAGGTTTGTCTATTTATTTAATTCAGACTTTATGTAATACAAATTAATAGTTCTGTTGTATTTAAATAATGTTATAGTAGTAAGGAAGTGGTTTTAAATTGTCAGTTATAACTCACTTACTTTACTTCACGCGATCAGGCCCAGTGGACCGCGCGATGAAATTATCAAGGCTCTCCATTCATTGCTATTCTTCGCCATCTGTTCCCAGTTTTTCCAGGCCTCAAGTTTCTCTTATCCCGTCCATCCATCTCTTTCTCGCTCGTCCCAGTGGTCTTTTGCCTGTTGCTATCATCTCCATGGCCACCCTAATCCATCGCTCCTCACTCATACGTATCACATGAACTGCCCATTATAATCTTCTACTTCTCATCAAGGCCACAATGTTCGGCTCACTCTAGAATTGTTCTAATTCTATATTGTGCCTTCTCCTCCATTCTCCTGTTATTTTGTCTTTAACCGGTCCAAATATTTTTCTCAAGCATCTCCTTTCGAAAACTGCGAGCCTTTTTAATTCCTTTTTTCTAGTGCTCCAGCATTGACACCCATATAGAATGACAGGAAGAATTAATGTTTTATACAACCTTGTCAGTTATTACTTAAAGAAATATTTCATATTACGATGTATACGAGTTTGGAAGAGATGGCGATCGGCCAGTGAGGAAGTGGACAAGGGACAGAACTGGTGCCGGCCGCGGTGGCCGAGGAGACTAAGGCGCTCCAGTCACGGTCTGCACGGCCACTACGGTCGGGGATTCGAATCTCCCCTCGGGCATGGATATTTGTGCCGTCCTAGTTCGTAAGTAGTTCATAAGTAGTTTGTAAGTTTAGGGACTGATGACCCCGTAGTTAAGTCCCATAGACTTTACAAACATTTGACCATTTGAACAGAACTGGTAGGGAGTGTGTGTTTGAGAGAGGGAGGTGAGCGAAGGGTGTCCGCGGAAAAGAGGAACTCCATTTCTAGTCTTGGCAGAAGAAGGACCTTCCTGGATGATAGGAGTGATTCTATCAGGCAGAGTGTTAAGTTTTGCGCAGCGAACGTTCCCTTCTCGGGTCTCTAAATTTGGCGAGAACAAGTGAACGCCAGTGTAACTGATATGTGTTTATGTTTTTACACAAGAACTTACGAGTGTAGAAATGGTGTTCAGGAAATTTAAAACTTTTGAACTGCTGATAATTTCATGTTGAATGCTCGCGAAATATACAGAGTTTCTGTGTTTCTTAAAGTTATGATTATTTAATTTCTTATCATAAACAATGCAAGTGTTTAACCATGTATGATTAATAATTTATCTGACCACTTTCAGTTTGATTGATTGAACTTTATTCAGCTAAATTTCTGACTTCGCGTACATCATTTGCAAACGTTGGAATAAAACCCATTTTATTAATGAACCAATTAATTTATGAAATATTTCTTGTTTCGAAAACTACAGCCTATGCATAGTGTTTTTAACTACAGGATCGCAGGTAAAAGATAATAACTGCAACTAAGATAGTTGCTGGGGCATGAAAGCAGACATGTTTTGTTCGACCCTACGATAACATCGAGCTAGACTTATAAATCAGAACCGTACCTAGGTCAATACGTAGGTTCTTGCATTGTATAGTCACACTTGCTTTAAGCGTAGCTGTAATAAATGCGGTGAAGGATAAAGCGTAAAGTCGCTCTCTTAATCTTTGAATACTACTTAATCATATATGACTTAATTTGAAACTTCCTGCCAGATTAAAAGTGTGTGCCGGAACCGGAATTCGAGCCTTTGACCGTTGCCTTTCACGAGAAAGCGCGATGCTGTAGATTTTGCTATTAGTCAAATGTTGAAATTAAAAGCAAAATATTGATTTGGGGGTGAGAATTTAGAAGAAAATATTTTTGACAAATTTAGCTGCTTCGGTTAACATACATTGATAACCATAGTTATTTTGATTGTCTTATTTGTTATTTCTATTTTAACAGTATTCATTCAGAAATATTATATTCAGTTTTCAAAAGATATGTTTCTACCCATTCATGGCCGCATCAACTCGACTAAAAAAGTATGTTTCTTATTTTGCTCTACTCTTCAAACCATTCAAGGCCGATAAAAATCTAGTGTATCCTTGGGTAGGTGTACTTATAAGTACTTTAGTGTATCGGACCCTTGGGCCCCAGCGGCTTCTTATAAAAGAATTGCATTTCACTGGATTTATTGCCCCGATTTATACTGATATCTGTATTATTGTATTCTCTGTGTTTTCATTTGGAACTAATACTGTTCAGTTTGATCACAGCACTTGCTGTTGACAACATTAACGTCCACTTCACTCTCACCCTTAATTTTTCTTTCAGCACTGCACTTATTTATTTTTATGCATCGTTATATATGCGTTAACAGTCATATAGGACAGTAGGGATATATTTTATTAAGAAGGAAGGGAGGAAGACTGGGCTTTAACGTCCTGTTGACAGCTTGGTCATTAGAGACGGAGCTCATGTTCAAATTTTTGGGTAAGGTTGGGGAAGGAAATCAGCCGCGCCCTTTCAAAGGAAACACTCCAGCAGTTGTCTGGAGTGATTTAGTGAAATCACGGAAAATTTAAATCTGGATGGCCAGAGGTGGATTTGAACCACCGTCCTTCCTAATGCAAATACAGTGTGTTAACAATGACTCACCTCACTCGGTAAATGTTATTAAGGGAGTTTTCATTAGGTCTTTGTACCTACAAGAAAATGCGTGTTATTGTCACCGAAAATGTAGTACTCTCCTCCAGGCTGCATAAGAATTTTTTGTAGGCAGTGAACTTCCTCTTACATCATATACGGATTATGTCCAGTATGTTCAATGATGAATCTTTATGTGCACATTTAAAGCAGCCTACCATTTTACAGTTTTAATTCAAAGACAGAAAGACGAACAGTTCATGACTTTGCCTAACTCATATTATTAGGGTACGATTTCGACGTTTGGATGTTTTTATCACGAATTTGGTGTTACTTTGTGTTTCAAAACCTTTAGAGTTGCAAGAATGCCTTTGTGTAAAATAACATATCAGTTTTGGGTCCTTCGAGGTAGTCCTTATCTTTGACCAGTGTTTTGGCTTTATGTTATGCTTAACGTCGCTTTTCAACTGCTATGGTTATGTAGCGTTTGGGCTTTACAGTCTACTCACGTAGCAGTTGTTTTGACAGAACATCAGTCCAGTGGCTGTTCTGAAGATACCTACTGAGGCCAGACAGTAGCGATCGTCTCTGTCTGAAGTTGTTCTGGAGGTCTTAACCTTAGACTTCTTCCTATTCTTCTTGCTGTTTGTAAACAATTACATAATCGAAAATTTTGACTTTGGTATCTCACCCTATGGGTAATCAGATTTTATCTTACGGAAGGAACACCATACCAAAGAATTATTTAAATGCATTACTGAGGAGTGGAACTGTTTCAGGTCGAAATGAACTCTGTCTATTGAGACTGGACAAAAACCACCTTAGCTGTATGGTTTCTTCGGAGGTGCAATTGATACCTCTTCTCTGTATGGCAATGCTCTGATTTTCAACTCTATGATGGTCCACACACAACATTCTTCTTATGATGTATGTAACTGACTCCGTAATTGTTTTGATGTTTATCGTAGTCTATTTAATAAAACTGGCATTGGTTCCCGGCGTTGCATGAGTACTTATTGATTGTACTCTGATGTTCCTCCTTTGATCATAGCCATCTGTATTTCTCTCTGTCTATTTCAGTCTCCTTTTTTCGCAGCTCAATCTTTACGTCATATCGCCTGAGTGGTATATCCTGCAAAATACAAGTTTCAGATGCATGGGCGGGAATAATAGGAAAATGTGTTGCGAGTTATACCTCATATGTGATAGGGCGGTTTTTCGTGGACGTTATTGTTTATGACGTCATCTCTCATGAACTGTGTGTCGAATGTTCATATGTTTGTAAACCTGTGTGACGAAACTACCGTGGCCCCAGACGTCTAAACTACTCAAACTAACTTAAACCTATCTTCAGGACAACAAACGCGCGCGCGCGCGCGCGCGCGCACACACACACACACACACACACACACACACACACACAGAGAGAGAGAGAGATAGAGATAGATAGAGAGAGAGAGAGAGAGAGAGAGAGAGAGAGAGAGAGAGAGAGAGAGAGAGAGAGAGAGAGAGAGAGACTCATTCCCGAGGGAGGACTCGAACCTCCGACGGGAACGGCCACTCAGTCACTGCCATGGCGCCTAGAACCGCATGGATTTTCTACGCGGCGATTTTTTTTCGTACTATGATAGAATTTCGAAGGTGAATTCAGTGGTATATGTACATACTGTCTATAAAGTGTCTTGCGAATACAGTTGGTAGTGTAGAATAATAAATTATAACGCCAAGTCAAATGCCATAGTTTTAGGCATACTGCGTGGACAACGGAAACATAGTAACAAATATATTTCTTTTATCAGTTTGTTGGGATTGTCACCGAAATAAGTTTCTCAGAAAGTTTAAATTATGTGTGAAGTTCTTTCAAGTCGCTGAGTACTCTCATCCACAAATGGTGCATGAAGTGTCGTTACTTACGCGACCTTCATTGTTTTTGACGCCATATGTCATGAAATATGTGTCGAAGCTAATTTTACCCCACAGTGATTGTGGTTTGACTGTACGGAATATGTGTACCAAGTTTGACTAACATCAGTCCAGTAGTTTATTTTTTTTCTTATAATATGTATAGATACAACCTTCACTGTTCACGCATTGAGGCGCTATGCTCCGATGGGAGAGGCCGTTCCCCGTCGGGGGTTCGAATCCCCCCTCGGACATGGATGTTTCTGCTGTCTTTAGTGTAAGTTAGTTTATAAGTAGTTTGTAAGTTTAGATACTGATAACCCCGCAGTTAAGTTCCATAAGCTTAACAAACATTTGAACATTTTTTTCTAATTTTCATCTTTAAAACAATAACCAAGATTACCCTGGGAAAGGTATCGGAAGTAGTGAATAATATATTGACTACACGGGATATAACTCGAACTAACATTGCACATAGAGTGACAAACGTTAATGGACGTTTTTGACTTATAGTCACATTCAGAAGGCCTCTGCAAAAGTTAAGTTTCTCTCTACCTTGTGTTTTGAAGTTCTCATATCAACAAAATATTTTAATGGTCTATTTATTTGGCTATATTAATCAAATGGGAATAAAGCTGACGTTGTTACAGTAATATTTACAATCAATGGTTTTCAGAAGTGTAGCGAAAAGAAAGGTTTCTATTTTTGCCTTCAATTTATTAAAGTACATAACTCTGTGTGACCACGATGGCACAGTTGGTCGCAGAATGTTTAAACTGATACAACAGGAACACTGTGCAGACCAGCATTTGTCCATTACTACTCCTGAGATGGGAAATTTCAGCTAAAAATTAACTATTGTAATTTCAGCCCATTAATGTCACGAGCTAGAGGAACGAGGAAATCATTTCTTTACCCATTCTCAGATGGAAAAGTTGTACGCGTGATTTATGGAGATAATCGTGAACGAGAATATATGGCAATGGCCGCGGTGGAGCGGCCGCGCGTATTGAGGCGCTATGCTCCGATGCGCGAGGCCGTTCCCCGTCGGGGCTTCGAATCCCCCCTCGGGCTTGGATGTTTGTGTTGCCTTTAGTATAAGTCAGTTCATAAGTAGTTTGTAAGTTTAGGGACTGATGTTCAAATGTTTGTAAATCTATCGGACCAAACTGCGTGGTCATCAGTCCGTAGCTTACAAACTACTTAAACCTAGGTAAACTAACCTAAGGACAACACACACACCCATGCCCCAGGGAGGACTCGAACCTCCACGGCGAGCAACCGCGCGCTCCGCAGCGAGACGCTTTAGACCGCTCGGCTACTCCACCGCGGCAGGGACTGATGACCCCGCAGTTAAGTCCCTTAAGCTTTATAAACATTTGAAAATTTTGTAGGGCAATGTCTCGAGAATTCGTGCAGCCTATCCAGCGATGTGACAGCGTGTCACTGAGAAAATGCCTTACTCTGTTCTAAAAGTGTGGTGAAGCTTTAACTTATTGGAATATGAAATTGATAGGGTCCTTCTGAAGTTATGGAGAAAGCGACGTACGCGGCATTTACAGTAAAGAGCCAAAGAAACTGGTACACCTGTATAATATCGTGTAGGGTTCCGACGAGCATCCAGAAGTGCGACAACACGACTTGACATGGACTCGTCTAATGTCTGAAGTATTGCTGGATTTAATTGTCACCATACATACTGCAGGGCTGTCCATAAATTCGAAAGAGTGCGATGGGGTGGAGGTCTCTTCTGAACAGCACGTTGCAAAGGCATCCCAGATATGCTCAATAATGTTCATGGTTGGGTAATTTAGTGGCCAACAGAAATGTTTAAACTCAGAAGAGTGTGCTGTGTTGCACTTCAAGCCGTGCGGAATGTCGCATTGTCCTGCTGGAACTGACCAAGTAAATCGCAATGTACAACTGACATGAATGGATGCAGTTGCTCATCCAGGATGCGTACGTACGTGTCAGCTGTCGGAGTCTTATCTGACTTATCAGGGGTCCCATATCACTCCAACTGCATACGCCCCGCACCATTACACAGACTCCACCAAATTGTACAGTGCCCTGCTGACATGCAGTGTCTATGGATTCATGAGACGAGGTTGTCTCCAAACTCGTACTCGTCCATCCGCTCGATACAACTGGAAACAAGACTCGTCAGACCAGGCAACATGTTTCCAGTCATCAACAGTCCAATGTCGGTGTTGACGGGACCAGGTGAGGCGCAAAGCCTCAAGAGTGGGCCTTCGGCTCCGAAAGTTCATATCTATAGTTTTCGTTGAACTGTTCGCTGGATGACCCTGGTCCAGAATTGAAATCCGCACTAATTTGCGTAAGGGCTGCACTTCTGTCACGTTGAACGATTCTCTTCAGTCACCGTTGGTCCCGTTCATGCAGGATCTTTTTCCGGCAGCAGCGATGTCGGAGATTTGAAGTTTTGCCGGATTTCCGATACTCTGGTGCATTCGTGAAATGGTCTTACGAAGAAATCGGCACCTCATCGCTACCTCGAAGATGCTGTGTCCCATGTCTCGTGCGTCAACTATAACAGCACGAGCAAATTCGTCATAACCTGCCACGGTAGCAACAGAAACCGATGTAAAGCCTGCGCCAGACATCTGTTGCATAATATAGGCGCTGCCGAACTCATCACTGTCCTCTGAGTGTTTACGAGTCTCTGTGTTTCATACACATGCCTATGTCAGTTTCTTTGCCTCTTCAGTGTATAAGCCGCGGTGGAGTAGCCGAGCAGTCTAAAGCGTCTCGCTGCGAAGCGCGCGGTTGCTCGCCGTGGAGGTTCGAATCCTCCCTGGGGCATGGGTGTGGGTGTTTGTCCCTAGGGTAGTTTACCTAGGTTTAAGTAGTTTGTAAGCTACGGACTGATGACCACGCAGTTTGGTCCGACAGATGTACAGACATTTGAACTTTTTTTTTTCAGTGTATAAGTAGCGCATTTCATTCCCTTGCGTTGCCCTAAGAAAAGAATGGGCAATACACGTTCAGTTTAGGAATATTTGTTTCGTGATATCGATTTGGTGAAGGTCCTGGAGTTTCCTTTAAGGATAACAGACTTTCGTAGCTTTCTCTAAAAGTCTTTATAAATAGTTTCCAAACTTTTAGCAGAAGTCTGACGTTTACGTAGACTCTTATTTCTGAACAGGCATCCCGTATTTTTGAAATGACAAAATCAATGACGAATGATTTTCACCTAAAGCCGAAAACCAGAAAATTTAAGTGGACTGTCATCAGAAAGTCACACTTGCTCAGCTAAATAACACCAAATAGCTTTCTGTTGAGTGTGGCCGGCCGCGGTGGCCGAGGGGACTGAGGCGCTTCAGTCACGGTCTGCACGGCCACTACGGTCGGGGGTTCGAATCCCCCCCTCGGGCATGGATATTTGTGCCGTCCTTAGTAGTAGCTAGTTCATAAGTAGTTTGTAAGTTTAGGGACTGATGACCCCGTAGTTAAGTCCCTTAAGCTTAACAAACATTCTAACATTCTTTCTGTTGAGTGTGATTCGCTCAGAGGTATTAAACACGATTAGTGTGTGGAGAGATATCTAACGGCTTTTCTCTAAAACTCTAGGATATGCCCAATTTATGATATACATTCGAAACTTACTTGCAGATCCATACTGTATGCTAGTCCTAATCTCAAACGCATAACCTTGTCTTTCGTGAGCAATGATTTTATCGACTGAGGTTAGCCAGTAGCAAGTCACGCCCGGGTCGCACAGTGTACTTGAGAACTTCTGTGAAGATTGGAAGGTAGAAGATCAAAGACTGGCGGAATTAAAGCTGTGAGAAGTGGGTCGTGAGTCGCGTATCAGACACGGTCAACCGACTATGGTTTTCCCAGAAATCAAGGAAAGAAACTTTTACGACTGTCGCTTATACACTTGTTAAACTTGTTTCAGCGAAAAGCGCCGCTAGACAAATGAGCAGTATGGTATCTCAGCACGTTAGGTAGGACTGCTCGTCGTTGTTTGTAAAAATAAAATTGAATAAAATTAAAAAAAGAATCCTGAGCGAAAACCTTATCTATAAACAGCGAACAAACATCCCATCAAAAATGCTCAGTTTACAATTGTCTATAGATACTTCTGATTTTGAATAGATTTAGTGTCATGAACTTAAAGGGCGATACTCTCAAATTCTGGCAGGTAGTAAGCCATAGTGCCTTACATTTCTTCATTTTTGTTCATAGAAGATGAACCGCATTGGATGGCGGTATCTGCGGCCTTTCCTTTGTAAGTAGTATTTTTGGTAAGAGCACGGCGGAGATCGCATATGCTAGAAATTTTTGATACAGCACATTATATCCTGGAAAGTGAAATATTTATTCTGGTATCATGTATTTTCTAGAGAAAAAAATGTTAAAAATGTTCAAATGTTTGTTAAGCTTATGGGACTTAACTGCGTGGTCATCTGTCCCTAAACTTACAAACTACTTATGAACTAACTTATACTAAAGACAGCACAAACATCCATGCCCGAGCGGGGATTCGAATCCCCGACGGGGAGCGGCCTCGCGCATCGGAGCACAGCGCCTCTATCCGCTCGGCCACTCCGCCGCGGCGTCACAGAACAACTGCAGTAACACAGTAACAACAAAAAAAGGATCTTGTGCAAATTCGTGAATAACTTTGTTTATTAGTAAGCTTTTACAAACTCCCTATATTCTGAGAGTACGATAATTCGAAACGGTATCTATCCCTTTTCTTTTTCACAAAAAGGAAACCATGTCAATTATTTCAGTTGATAAGTATTCCCATGGAAGAGTGTTTTTAACGAAACGTATCGTTCCACTTACTATATAAGTGATTTTTCACTGAATGCGCAAAATTCATTACGAAAACGAACGAACACAAAGGAAACTAGTTTTCCTTTTTGCACTCAATGTAGAGTCATTATTAAAATTATTAAATATACAACTGCACATAACGCATCCATAACTTTCCCTATGTTGCTTAAGGGAAAACAGAGGTTCAGTACAGCCACGTGGTATAAGTTTCCAATTTCCTTTCCATATTTACTCTGCGTGAGGACTGCAGTTTTAATAGTGAGCCTTGCGTCAAGGGTGTGCTGTGAGTAATTCAATATGCATGCAACTACTGATTTCACAATTAATGATCCTGTTCAGCAATGTTCCCCGTCTGTCCAAAAAAGTTTCGTCACCTGATTAAATTTAAAAATGTTAAGACAAGGTAATGGTTCTAATGCTTTACGTCTTCTATATTCTCCTTCCATTTGAGTAAAAAGCAAAGAAATGTTGTGCAACCACTTGAAAATATATGGAAAGTTCTTTGGTATATTGTTCAACTAGCGCATCACGTTGACTTGAATGACGCTTATGTCCTCAAAGTGATAACCCTTCATTGAAATTTCTACTCTTTGCCGTATTGTGGTAGGTTAATAGACACAGCACAAGGTCTCCCCGCTCCTGATGATTTTTTCGGCAAAGAACAGTTTGCGTTTTGCATTTAAATTAAGTTGCGGAAGGCGTACACGTGTCGTCCATTTTGTTCGGGATACTGTGCATGTGGGACAAACTTGGCACATACGTTTTGTTCTTCAAAACATTCTGGAGGATTGGAGGATATCTTGAATACTTTATTCAGAGATGTTGCTGCATGTAGATTTGTAACACAAAACGTTGATTCACTACAACGACACGTCCACTAATTAACACTGACTGATCCAACACAATTTAATATTTATAGTTTCAGGTTTAAATTTTTACCGTGGCCACTGTGCTGACGCCTCTTGTACATCAGGAATAAAACCAATCTCAGGACTTGTAAGTTAAGCCACGAGATGTTACCATACATGATAGACGTCGTTAGACGTTTATCTAATTTAATTCTTCATCAACTAAAGACATTCTTACCTGTTGAATGTTTCTGAGACTGATGCCTGTTGATGCAAATGAGGTGCCTCAGAAGAAAGAGCTTTGGAATTTACGGAAGCACTCAACTTTATACGAAGAATTCATGTAGTGATTGTTTCTCCTAAAAGTGACACCATCCTGAGATCCTATCATTATCATTTTCTTTTGTATGATTTTCTTCATTAGCTCGCTTTCACAAAGGCATACAACTTTATATTAGCATATGGCTTGAATAACTCAATAAAATATTGCACTTCATTCACATTCATTGTTATAGATGTTTTTCTGCATTCTCAATATGATTTAACAGTAAACAACAGAAGTTAAAGTACTCTGGTCTGAATAAAATAAATAAATAAAGGGTTTCTCCATTGTAAGACGTAACTGAACAACTACAGTTTGAATATCTGACATGTTAATACCCATATCCGAATTTAGTAATAAAACAAGGATAAAAGTTTAATATAGTAAAACTTTATTCTTAGCTACAGAAATATATATATATCTTACTGTACAACTGTAAGCAAGTAGCAAGAAAAAGTTAACATAGTGTTATTGAATGTAGAATCAGTGAACGAGATTCTATTTAAAAGCAATTTCGACAACAGTGAAACCCGTCACACTTTCGAGTCGAAAGTGACCTGTTGTCGAAATACGTAAAGTGTCAGTGTGGTGCTGGAAGATTTCTGGTCATATAGAAACATGACAGAACCTTCATCTGTATGACGCACTTGTTTTCAGTCCCGAATACCACACCGACACTTCAAAATTCCGTGTCCGACTACAATTGGCTTGCAAAGGAATAAACCTATACGTTACATAGGAATAACTAAAAGGTATTGCCAAGCATAGTCCACTTATAAATAAATAAGAAAGTATTCCCATTGTACTCTTCAGGAAACGTCACAACGTATGTCAGTGCAGGAGACGTTTGGCCGAATACTTCAGTATCACTACGGTATACACTAAATTTGCAGGATATATTGTCTCTGATTAGTTCTCAGCCACTCCGTGAAGATGTGTTCCTGCCTGCGGCAAGAGAAGTGACGCGTTCAGAAGTCGTAGGAGTTGGCTTCGTCTTCAGGTTTCCGAGCCTGGAAGAGGAACCTGTAGATGACTCCAGCCACGACGCCTCCTGCAAGGGGTCCAGCCCAGTAAACCTGCAAAACAAGAATTACACCGTTATAGTAGAAAGCTGAAAGCGCATTTACTCATTAGCACCGGGATTAATATTTCACCGTTTTTCGTGTAATTTTCATTGATTACATTTAAGAATTACTATCAAATGTTTAATTTTAAAAGTAAAAGCTGTTGCCATATGGCAATAAAAATGTCCAAAATAAAATATGATAGTCATCACTTATTCAAATAGTATTATAACATCACATTTAGCAGTGTAGCTATAACACCATTATGCAATAAGTTCCTGAAAGAAACAATTTTTATGCCCAGGAATAAAGAGACTCGAAGAGCAAACTACAGTGTCTTGCAGCAATTGCCTCTGATATAGCACAACAGATAGACAAAAACCAACTGTGACAACAATTTCGAGTTCCGCATACCTTTCTGTATTCAAGTAAATGCTCCCTAGTATCTGGCTTGCAATTTGGATACTTAGGAAAATATTTAGTTACATAATTTTCGGAGTGTGGTTTCCCCATATTTTTCTGACAGGTTTTTCAATTGCTACAGTCAACTCCAGATGATGAAATTTTAGCTTCTGAAAGCGGTCGTGTGTGCAAGAAATAGTTTTAATTTAGTAACTGCTATGCTGTTCATTCAATTTACATATTGGATTTTTACAGTTGCGGCTGCCTCGTAAGAACAACTCTCTCGGTAATATATCTTCATACTGGAACACTAGCTTGCGGAGCGACGATTGATCCTACGTGACGGCTTAACGACGTTTGATTCATTAAAGTGGCCAGTATTTGGATAGTTTTCTGTCCTTTCCCATAAGCATCTAGGCAAAAGCCTTCTAGATTCCAGGCCGCAGTCTATGAATAACAGAAATCAGGTAAAACACACACAATAAAAACTAAACGACTACCTGGCATGTATACAGAACTTTACACACCTCCATTACAGTCGAATGGGAATGGTATCTGTTCCCAGATATACTGGTCTAATGTAATTACCAGATACAGGACGACTAATCAAAACCAGTTAGAGAACAGAAATAAGAAATTTTCATCATACAAGTATCTAATAATTGGGAGTTAGAATTTATCGAATTCCTAAGACATTCTTAACGTGAAACTTGAAAACAACCTTTATCGTGATAACATTCTAAAACCTCAGAAGAAAAAGAATGATTAACATTTTTCAGGCTTTCAAGGCTAACATTTTTTTCTGGCAGTGAAATTGTTGTCGTTTAAGTGTTAGGGAGAGGGGGAAGTATTAGGTAATTATTGACTGCTGGCCATCCCACCCAAAATGCAACACCTTAAACGAACCATCCAAATTATATAAAATTTGCAGCATGCGTTTGCGACGACGAGATGCACACATCGTTAGCATTTTAACAAGGCGTACACCTCGTTCGCCAATAGTGCCACCTTATAGCGGTATATAAAGTCGGAATAGACTACCGTGTGGATGTCTTGCAGTCATTCTTTTGCGCGGCTACAGTATGCATCGTAGAAGATAGCGAGCGTCTTTCGAGGACGAACGAGGAGCAACTGCGATGCAGAAGGGAACGACGGATCAATTAAAAAAAAAAAAAAAAAAAAAAAAAAAAAATTTTGTAGAGCTTACGGGACTTAACTACGGCGTCATCAGTCCCTAAACTTACAAACTACTTATGAACTAGCTAATACTAAGGACGGCACAAATATCCATGCCCGAAGGGGGATTCGAACCTCCGACCGTGCAGAACGTAACTGGCGCGCCGCAGACCGCTCGGAAACTGCGGCCGGCGACGGATCAATTACAGTCACCTCGTTTCAACACTAAATCTGATGACAGGAATATTGTGCATATGGTATTCACGGATCTTTCTACCACATCACAAACCTCTGCGACAAGCAGTGTACCCACGTAGTCTACTATTCGACATCGTTTGCAGCAGGATGGACTGTCTGCAAGGTGTCCATTACTTCCCACATATCACTGAGTGAACGCCAGAGGTGATTACGCTGGCAAAGGTGAGATGAACGACGGACATGGATAAACCGAATTGAAGACATTGTTTCTACCTGTGAATCCCGATTCTGCCTGCACCACCACGGAGGTCAGATCGAGGCTGAGGACACCGTGGTGAGAGACTGTTGAACTGTTCCCTTATGAATATAAGGAGAGGCGTTGAATTAAAAATTTGTGCTGTGGTCGGGATTCGAACTGCCTGACTAGGCAGACGCTTTAAACAGCCCAGATAACCCAATCGTACGGACAATGCGGCTACACGGACTGTTTTCAAGCACGTCTAGCAGGAGGTCCCGGGATCAAATCCCGGCCATATCACAAATTTTAATTCGACGCCTCTCCTTATATTCAATACCTTTGGTGTAATGCCTCAAGGAATTAAATTATTGTTCCCTCGTGCATCGCCATACTGGTCCTGCACGCGGTGTATTACAGTTTGCGGATTCACTCATGCCCTACGCTAGTACGCAATGCCGGTATTCTAACCAGCCAGCGTTACCTATGTGAAGGTTTGGTGCCTGTTGTCCCCGTATGCCTCCGGAGCTTGTCGACGGCAGCATAATGCGCGACTTCTTCGTCTCCCATCAGATAGCATTGCTACCTTGGCCTTCCTGTTCTGCTGATCTCACACCTACCGAAAAAGTCTCGTTGATGATGGAGAACGACTTGCCAGGAACACAACACCCGTTTTTACACCTGATCAACTTTTGCAATATGTGGAAACAGCTTGGACTGTTACTGCCCAACAACACCACCAGAGCCTCCTGACTCGATGCCACGCGGAATGGCCTCGTGGCCGCGGCAGAGTGACCGAGAGCATTGAGGCGCTATTCTCCGATGCACGAGGCCGTTCCCCGTCGGGGGTTCGAACCCCCCTATAAGTTTAGGGACTGATGACCCCGCAGTTAAGTTCCATAAGCCTAACAAACATTTGAACAATGGCCTCGTGGTCTACGGCGTCATGCTAAGGACTGGGCGGTCGTTTCCGCCGGAGGTTTGAGTCCTTCCTCGGACATGGGTGTTTGTTGTCCTTATCATAAATACGTTTACGTAGTTTGCAAGTCTAGGCACTGATGACCATAGCACTTTGGACCATGAGGCTTACAAACATTTGGACATTATTTCTAAGTCGATGCCGAAGTGTGCAGTACCGCTTAAAGCCAGGAACGGCGGAAACACAATATTCATCACATCACATGGGGCTGTATTTTCAACCACGTGATCTTTGTACAACGTGTAATCTCCCCCAAAACATGTCTGTGATATCTCCGGTCCTACTTAGTGCTTTATTGTGCGTGGCCAGCTGCGTAGTAAACCTACAAGTTTCTTTAAAAAAAGGTAGCAACATCTGTGAAAGACGCTATGTTCTCCTCAAAAAGTGGTACACAGGACAGATTACATTCAATATACTTCTTGGTCATAGATTTAACTATCCACTTCAAACTGCTGTGGCACGACGTTCTGTCGTGAGGTAGCTGCCTATCGGAACCAGATGGAGGGATCACCAGCAGGAAAGCGACTGCATAGAAACAAAGCAGCGGTGCACGTGCGTGTCGTTCTTGACCCAGTAAAACATGTTTGTCGCTCCCTATTCGCTTGGCTCCATTGACATACGAGGACAAGTCAAAACGAAATGTTTTCTCCTTTAGCCAGATGTCAGCACTGATGGTAACATTATTCATAACCTCCACGTCTTCTTTCGCAATCAGATTCAGTTGCATCACACAGCGGTCTAGGAGCAACTTAGTGAAATGGCGCGACCTTGTTACGAATGGCCCAGGGAGTGTAAACGAGAGTTTTAACTGCCCTGCTCTTCTCTAACGCTGTGATCTATCGTCATCTGAAAGTGATGGTGAACTGAAACGTAGCCTGGTATAGCCGGGATGCTGCAGAGGCAGTTTATAACGGTTTAAGTCGAGAGTTTTGTCACCGCAGTAACTACAGCTACTACGAAATGGACGGAAAGACTTTGGGAGAAAGGAATTCTTCCATCATAAATCGCTAAATGGAAAAAAAATACCAACAAGGTTAAAGTAATGATTTGAAAATGTTGAATGATTGATGCTCCAGAGACTTTATATTGTTTATTAAAGGAGATCTTTTAGAGACCATGAGCTGCACTTACAACGTTCATCTGACAGACTAGTATCCGGGTACATAACCCATCATTAGTGTCATCTGATACATAGGATCAAACATACGAATGCACACTTTATTTTGCAACGTAATAAATCTGTAAGTAACAGCGGAATCTGATAAAGATGATTGTATGAACATCAATTTCTGCAACATGACAACTGTATATGCAACAACAGAAATATAAGTCTACTTACATTACACTGCTCTACATCAGTGACATGCTTATCTGTTATACATTCTTTAGACGTTAAGCGGAATATTATGAAGCATTTATAACTGGCCCACATATCACTGACAGAGATACATAATGTAAGTAGACTTATGTCGTGGATACAGACCTAATGTTGTAGAAATTAGTGTGTTATCTGTATCAGATGCCATTGATGATGATCCGAATACTGGTATGGCAAGTTCTATGTGCAGCTTATGGTGTATAGAATGTGTTCTTTAATAAATTGATTGCGTAACTGAAACTTAGGCAGAGTTGCTGTTAGTTAGAAAACCTATAATTTTTTGTACCCCATGAGGTAGCTATTAGAATCAATGCACTTAATGTGAAATAACGTTTCATTTTGTAGCAAAAGAATATGTTATTGCAAGCCATTCGAAAAACTTGCAGGGCATTTCATGTAGGGTAACTAGAGATTTAAGGAAAATATAGCGATATTCTGCTGCTGTTATTGTTTTGTGCGGTGATGAAACACATTTTACACCTGAATATTACAAAACTTTTGAAGATATAAAATCTCCTCTGTAGATACCAATTTCGGTTCTTCAAACCACAATAAAAGAAAACTCAGTTCTCTGTTAGTCCTGTAACTGTAAAGGGAACTGGACTACCATTCAGCAGAATCGTGGTTAAAATTATTATCGCACCATCAATTTGCAACCTTTCTGCGATTACCGCCTCGTAGACGTGACAAGAAAAAGTATAGTCTTCCTAGAGTCTTTCACTGTATTCGCGAGATGCAGAAAAAATAAGAAAGGAGATCCCAGATTGATGTATTGTTCCTTGATTATCGGAATGTTGTCGATATTATTACGACCTGTCGCCTAGCTGCGTATTTACGGAACATCGAATCACCTTACAGACTGACTAGTTAGACTGATACTTCTTAGGAAATAAAATCCTCTGCGTTGTGTCTAAGGGGGAGAAATCGTTAAACATGGCTGAAGCTTTGTACATACTAAAAGGGAGTGTTACACTGTATTACACGTATGACCGAAATGGTCTGGTGCATAAATTTAGCAGTTACATTCAATAGGAGAATCCTTAGCAGTTGCAATTGATCGTTAAAGAAGATAGTTCATGAGACCCTCGTACGACTGGTTCTGAAATAATGCCCGTAGGTTGAGACCCTTAACTTATGAAGATTAATGCAGAATGTAGAGCAGATTGAGGCAAGAGCTGTTCGTTTCGTCACGGGGCTGGTTTATACGGCACGAGAATTCAATGTTTGTAAATCTATGGGACTTAACTTCTTTCGTTATTAGTCCCTAGATTTACAAACTACTTAAACTAAGTTAAACTAACCTAAGAACAACACATACACACAAAACCATGCTCGAGGGAGGACTCGAACCTCCGACGGCGAGCAACCGCGCGCTCCCCAGCAAGGCGCCTTCGAACGCTCGGCCACGGCATCGCGGCACAGCACGGGGGCGTCGCGCAGATTATCCGCCAACCCCAGTAGCTTATTCTACAAGAAAAAAGTTGCACATCGCGGAGGATTTGATGTAGAAATTGCAAAGATGAGCGACTAAAGAAGAGTGAAGAAAGACGTTACTTCTTCTCCTGCTGGTGACAATAACAGGAAGGAATTACAGCTGATTCAGAGGCATGCTGACCGGCAATTTTATTACAAGACATTGACGAGCTGAGCAAATACAGTAGGTGGATTGTAGTCGTCCACCATGGTGACGCTAATGTGTCTTGCATAGAATGTGTCGATGGAGAATCGTTGAAACTCGCTTACACTTTGAACTGTTAGGACCCTAAGTGCTGTGCATATCTGAATAAACCTAATTCTTAATTGCGCCGGTTAATCAGAAATAGATAAAAGCACGAAATGGGCAACAATACTGTTACACGGGGATCGCATACTTTTAAAAGAAATTATCCCACAGTAGAACTTAAATTACTAACAGAAGGGTAAAATTGGAAGGCCCAGTTGGGTGTATGAAATTCATTTCTCTTAAATGCAAGAGAAGTACATTAGCAAGTACCGTCCACCCATTTGATACAGTGAGCAACAAAACACTGACAAGGACACCACTTGGGTATCGAATTTTAGAATTTTTTGATATTTATGCTACTGAAGTTCAGAGCTCAAATAATAATTAGCAAAGCCATTAGACGCAACTCTCAAAAATTCACGAGAAAACCTACTTTGAAGTTTTGCAAGTAAGCGTAGTACCAATCATAAATGAATTGCAACATCTGTCGGAGTAGCTCAGGTGATAGCGTCCTGGCCTTACAACCGTAGGGTCGGTGGTTCGATTCCTGTCGTAACAGACTCTTTTGCTCGTTGCGTTCGAATATTTACACAATTTTAATATCTAATGTTAATTTTTAGGAAATGTGAACGTATTTTTGTTTATTCGTAATTTTCTACATTTTATAAAAGATTGTTAATGCTTATGGTTTCACCAAAAAAGAAAACATAAGGTATATTTTTTACAGTATTGGCTTCACTATTAGTTGACGACGGTAGTCTTTGATTGATCAGTTTGTGAAGAGCTACGACACTATTTTTGGAAAGTCATCTGCATAGCTACTAATGGCTTTTAAAGCAGTTAACCAACCGAACTATTGTTTTACGTGACGACAAGGTTTACAGGTCGTCTACAAACACATAAACAAAAAATGACACAACACGTAGAATTATGGATCCCAAAATGTTTTATATAACGGAATTTGAACACAACGAAAAAAAGATACGTGTCACAGCGGGATTCGAACCATCGACTCTATGGTTGTAAAGCAAGACCGCTACCACCTGAGCTACAACGACAGATGCTGTCGTTGTTTTGGCTAAAATTTCAAAGTCGATTTTGTCGAGAATTACTGAGAGTTGCGTCGAATGGCTTTGGCTGAGTGTTATTTAAGTTCTGAACTTCACGTATCATAAATATAAAGAAATTCTAAAATCCGATACCCATGTGGTCTCCTTGTGAGACCGCTGCCTGCCGCGAGACTGAATGCTGCCTGCTGGTGTCACACACATGTAGGCGGTAAGAAAAATGTAAGGGCGGTTACAAAAGTTACAAACTTCGAAGACTTATAGACGGCCGTGGTAGAATAGCACCAAGGCGCCTGGCTGCAGTGCGCGCGGCTGTTCGGCATCGGGGTTCGAGTCCTCCCTCGGGCACGGGTGTTTGTGTTGTCGTTAGCATAAGTTACTTTAAGTTAAAGTAGTTGTAAGCCTAGGGACTAATGATCAACGTAGTTAAGTCCCGTAGATTTACAAACATTTGAACATTTTTGAACTTGTGGAGGGAACTGACAACACAATATATTGATAAGGAACTCATGTCCGGAAATGTCTAATGATCTGTGAAACAAATAGCTCCTACTGCAAGCTTTTTGCTTTCCGTATTTTGCGAGGATGTAGTATGGATCAGTATAGGGAAAAATTGCTACCCAGTAAACGCTGGCTTTAAACTGCATTAAAAAAATGTTTGTAAATCTTATGGGACTTAACTACGGGGTCATCAGTCTCTAAACTTACAAACTACTTATGAACTACTTACGAACTAGGATGGCACAAATATCCATTCCCGAGGGGGGATTCGAACCCCCGACCGTAGTGGCCGTGTAGACAGTGACTGAAGTGCCTCAGTCCCCTCGGCCACCGCGGCCGGCAAGCTGCATTCCTTATGTGGTATAAGCACATGATCATTGAGAGTAGGCGACAAGATGTACTCAGATCAGATCGTAAATGTCGGATACTTATCCGCTTTTTAAATCATGGTAGGTGACGATATGTCAACAGAGTACAGTGCTGGTGCAAGCAAACGTGTTTTGGAACACTATGATCATTGCATACGATGCATATTGTTCAACATGGAGCTATGCAGCAAAAACGCTCCACATGTTTCCACGTTGACGCAAGTACGTCGTGAGTTACGGTTTCAATAGGCACAGGTCATCGAGATAAGGAAATCAAATCAAATGTTTGTAAACCTATCGGACCAAACTGCTGTGGTCATAAGTCCCTAGAATTACAAACTACTTAAACTAACAGAAGCACAACACACACACACACACACACACACACGCGCGCGCGCGCGCGCGCGCGCGCGCCCCAGGGAGGATTCGAACATCCGACAGCGAGCAACCACGCGTTCCGCAGCATGGGAGCTTAGACCGCTCGGCTACTCCACCGCGACATCGAGAGAAGACAGTGGATCAATGGAAAAGCGCCATGATCGGATGAAATACGTTTCGATGGTCATGTACGATACCATCCTGACGAACAGCTGTTTGTAATATGCACCACACCACGGATGTAGGCTGTGGGAGGCCATATTATGATATTGGCAAAATTCAGTTAGAGCTTCCATACGCCCTGAGCTACTAATCAAATAACAAATGAGGACTACGTGAATATTATTCCGGATTATCTGTTACGCCTCCTGACTGATGTCTTCCACAAAAGCGATGGCATCTTCTAGCAGAACAACCCTCCGTATCAGGAGGCCGAAATCGTACTACAGTGATTTATGCCTTGGACATCAAACTCATCTAATGTGAACCCTATGCATATGCTGCAACATACGCCCGTAAACCTCCCAAGAACTTCTCGAACCCATGAAACGCAGAATGTCTCCTGTTTTGCAGTCCATTGGGTGACCGTCTAACTACTTAGCAGGATGTCATAATGTTCCGGGTCATCAGCGTAAATTATTTGTTTGGCAGACAATCGGCAGTTTCCCAATATCCTAAAAATGAATTACAGCCGGCTATTTTACGCAACCTACACTGAATTGACAAAAGTCATGGGATAGCGATTCGTATGGATACAGTTGGCGGTGGTATCGCGAGCCGCGGTGGGATGGCCGAGCGCTCTAAGGCGCCTTGCTGCGGAGCGCGTAGTTGCTCCCCGTTGGAAGTTCGAGTCTTCCATCGGGCATGGGTGTGTGTGTTGACCTTAGGATAGGTTGATTTACTTCAAGCAGTTTGAAAGCCTAGGGACTGATAACCACAGTAGTTAAGTTCCTTAGACGTACTAAGATCTGAACATTGCCGCGGCGGAGCGGCCGAGCGCATTGAGGCGCTATGCACGAGGCCGTTCCACGTCGGGGGTTCGAATCTCCCCCTCCCCGGGCATGGATGTTTTTGCCGTCTTTAGTATAAGATAGTTTATAAGTAGTTTGTACGTTTAGGGACTGATGACCCCGCAGTTAAGTCTCATAAGCTTCACAAACATTTGAATTTGAACATCTGAACATTTTTAGTAGTATCGCATAGAAAAGGATGGTACATTTAAATATGTCGTTTGTGTTCCGGTGATTCATGTGAAAAGGCTTTCAACGTGACTTTAAAACCAATGTCTGGAATTAGCTTTAAACACAGAATGGTACTTGGGGCTACACGCATCGGAAATCAACATTTCGAGATCTACAGCGTTCAAGAGTGTGCCGAGAATACCAAATTTCAAGGTTTACCTGTCTTCACGGACAATGCCGTGGCCGACGGCCAGCAATTAATGACCGCGACCAGCGGCGTTTATCAGCGCTAATGGACAACCAACAGCGCGTGGAATGACCGCTGAAACAGTGTGGGACGACGACCAACGTATGACTGAATGCGACTTCAAAGTAGTCATTTGTCTCAGCAACTTCCTTCACCCGTTAAGTCGTTCAGCTACAGAAAGAACAATGTTGGCGAAACAGAACGCTTTGAAATGTGCTACACGTCCCGTAGTGAGGCATCCCAGAATTGACGTGGATCAACTCCCGCACAGCTTATTTTCTTTTAATATCTTGAAATCAGTCTCGAATTTCGCAGTGACGTCACTTCTAGCATTATTACAGATACGTTTTGTGTATATATATACATTTCTCTCCCTTTGTTGTATCAACGGTGCATAACTAATTACAACTGTGATTTAAATTTATAGAGTGAGGTGGGGCAGTAGTTAAAACACTCAACTTGCATTCGGGAGGACGACGGTTCAAACCCGCTTCCGGATATCCCGGTTTCCTTTTCCCGTGATTTCCCTAAATCGGTTCAGGCCAATAGTTCCTTTGGAAAGGCATGGCCGATTAACTGAAAAAAAAAAAAGAAAAAAAAGAAAGGATCCTACCTCGTTCTCAGTCTCTAATGACCACGTTGACGGTCGTACTTTAAAGCCGTATCTTCATTATTTATGCGATTTTATTTGCGGTTACGTACATGGATATGTCATGGATAATAAAAGGTAGTGAAATGTAAGCATCCCAAAGCTTAACAACATTTTCGTTTCGTAATGGTTTGTTCAGTTAAGCCTAATCTCCCTCAATTTCTACAGAACAGCGACATTAAGGTGTGTCTGCACATGGTCCGAGAAATAATATTCCAGTGATAACGACTCCGTTATGATTCGAAATCTGGTTAACGGTACAATAAACCGTATCAGACCAAAAAAGCGAGTGACTGCTTATTATACATTATGCGCCAGATTGCTCATATATCTCACGAAGTGCTGAAGTACCTCTGCCAATCAGATTAAACGCCGCGGTGGAGTGGCCGAGCACATTGAGGCGCTATGCTCCGATGCGCGAGGCCGTTCCCCGTCAGGGTTTCGAATCCTCCCTCGGGCATGGATGTTTTTGCTGTCTTTAGTATGAGTTCGTTTGCAAGTTTAGGGAATTATGACCTCCGCAATTAAGTCACATAAGCTTAACAAACATTTGAACATATTTCAGATTAGACAATGACAAAACAGCTGGTGACATCACTCAAGATAATTGCAACAGCGTTTCATTATTGCTAGTAACCACCGCCGGAACACAGAACACGATATTAAAAAGACTAACCGATAAAGATTAAAAACTATGCTAGTGAATTACAACGACACATCATAGCAAGTACGATTTATTTCCCTTGTGGTCTGAATTTAGACAGTTCACGAAATGGTCCGTTAGTTAACAAGCGCATTACGAGGAGAAGCATGTCGAGAAGAGTCACGTGGTAATGAACACACTAAGCTGGATACCACTTATCTTTTGTGGGTGTGATGCGTTGTCTCATTGTGTGGTGACGCAACGCATAGGTATAAAGCTTTTTATGCATATTAAGAGTACATTGACAGAAATACATGTGATGTTGGAAATATTCACGGAAAAGAAGTTGTAAGCAGAAAATGTTTGTTATGGAACTTAAGTCTTAGATTCAGAAAGTGAAGCCATGATGGATATTGTACAGCTGCGTGAGAATGGCCGTGCGCATTAAGGCACCTTGTTGCGCAGCTATTTCAGTTCAAGCTTCGAGTCCTCATTCGTATTTGTGTGTGTGTCGTCCTTAACGTAAGTACGTTGTTCTCGAAGGCGAGTGTCCATCACAGACGAGTGTACCGCCAGGTGTGCTTCAGGGGAGTGTGATAGGACCGCTATTATTTTCTATCTATATAAATGATCTGATGGACAGAGTAACTTGTAATTTGCGGCTGTTTCCTGATGAAGCTGTGGTGTATGGGAGGGTATCGTCTTTAATTGAGTGTAATAGCATACAGGTTGTTCAAATGTTTGTAAAGCTTCTGGGACTTAACTACGGGGTCATCAGTCCCTAAACTTACAAACTACTTATGAACTAGCTAATCCTAAGGACGGCACAAATATCCATGCCCGAGGGGGGATTCGAACCCCCGACCGTAGTGGCCGTGCAGACCGTGACTGGAGCGCCTCAGTCCCCTCGGCCACCGCGGCCGGCATACGATTGACTTAGACAAAATTTCTAGTTGGTGCGAAGAATGGCAGCTAGCTCTCAACGTAGAAAAATGTAAGGTGATGCTCACGAGTAGGAAAAATAATCTCATAATGTTCGAATACAGCATTAGTAGTGAGCTTCTTGATGCAGTCGCGTCATTCAAATATCTAGGCGTAACATTGCAGAGCGATATGAAATGGTACGAACATGTAAGGACAGTTGTGAGTAAGGCGGACAGCCGAGTTCGGTTTATTGGGAGAATTTTGGGAAGATGTACTTCAACTGTAAAGGGGACCGCGTATAAAACGCTTGTACGACCACGTCTTGAGTATTACTCATGTGTTTGGGACCCGCAGCAGATCAGTTTAAAGGAAGACATGGAAGAAGTTCAGAGGCGAGCAGCTAGGTATGCTCCGGGAATTAAATTGGGGATCACCGGAGGAAAGACGGCGTTCTTTTCGTGAATGTCTGTTGAGGAAATTTAGAGGGCAGGAATTTGAAGCTGAGCGTAGTACTATCTTCCTGCCGCCTACTTACATTTCGCGTAATGATCACAAAGAGAAGATAAGAGAAATTAGGGCTAGTACGAAGACATATGGGCATTCTTTTTTTCCTCGTTCTATTTGGGAGTGGAATAGGAAAGGAAATGCTTAGTAGTGGTACAGTGTACCCTCCGCCACCCATCTTAAGGTGGATTGCGGAGTATGTATGTACATGTAGAAGTTAGTTTAAGTACTTTGTACGTCTAGGGACCGATGACAACTGCAGTTTGGTCCCACAGGTTTAGAAACATTAGAACATTTGATATTGTGAAGATCAACCGTCAACAATCATACTGATAAACACCAGGAAAACTTCACGGTGAAGTCACCAAGTCGCTGACGGTATCTTAAATTGGAATAATTGAAACTCCTTGTTGGAAAACATCGGCCTCAGTTGCATACAGACTTTTTATTAAGCCACTGCCAATTTCGGGGCGTTAAAGTTCCATCTTCAGGTGAACAAATGATGATAAACATGCAGAAAGGGAGGTTAAAGTAATGCCCATACATTATGAATGAATGCCGGCCGCGGTGGCCGAGGGGACTGAGGCGCTCCAGTCACGGTCTGCACGGCCACTACGGTCGGGGGTTCGAATCTCCCCTCGGGCATGGATGTTTGTGCCGTCCTTAGTTGTAGTTAGTTCATAAGTAGTTCGTAAGTTTAGGGACTGATGACCACGTAGTTAAGTACCATAAGCTATACAAACATTTGAACATTATGAATGGTTCTGCAAATTACGAATGTGTTTATGTCCTCTGACCTCACATGTAAGTTATATACTTGGCTGTTTTTCATTGCCGGCCGCGGTGGCCGAGGGGACTGAGGCGCTTCACTCACGGTCTGCACGGTCAGTACGGTCGGGGGTTCGAATCCCCCGTCGGGCATGGACATTTGTGCCGTCCTTAGGATAAGCTAGTTGATAAGTAGTTTGTAAGTTTAGGGACTGATGACCCCGTAGTTAAGTCCCATAAGCTTAACAAACATTTGAACATTTTTGTTTTTCATTAATATTAATTCAGTATGTCACATATCCTGTCATATCCTGTCATATTGACGCCTTTGTTTAGTTAGTTAATGCTTTTTACTGAACAAATCGTGTTTTGTATGCGATTGGAGCAGTCAGCCCTGACTGTCCCATGTCACGTGGAGCAGTCAGCCCTGGCTGTCACATTTCACGGTCATCACTTCTGAACCCTCACGGCTGCCCCACTGCGCGCTCGCGGCCTCCAGCTACGCTGCTGGTTCAGACCTTGCTGGCGCCCGGATGATGCCATTACCCGCGCCAGATATCCCCAGTATCATTATTTCGTTTTACTTCCCTCCCAAAATTCATCCAGCGGATACATCTGGTTCGTTGTTCTTTGCAAGGCCCTTATATTCATTCTAGGCAACATACTGTGACGAATGACGTGTCCTGACTGGATTGGCCCGAATCGCATTCTATGACATAGATGATGATGTGAGTTGCCTCTAATTTGTTTATTCTTTTAGTGTTTGCATTATACTTTTATCTCCCCTTCTTTATGTTTGCAGACATTTTTAACTGTAGATGGAACTGTAATGCCCCGAAACCGGTAATTGCTTAATAAAAAATTCAATATACAACTAATACAAATGTTTTCCACAAGCAACATTAATGACGTTTAAATAAAAAAATGAGCCGGCCGCGGTGGCCGAGGTGACTGAGGCGCTCCAGTCACGGTCAGCACGGCCACAACGGTCGGGGGTTCGAATCCCCCCTCGATGGATATTTGTGCCGTCTTAGTTCGTAAGTAGTTTGTAAGTTTAGGGACTGATGACCCCGTAGTTAAGTCCCATAAGCTTAACAAACATTTAAAAAAATGCTGAGAAGGAATAATTTGAAAGAGTCATTTCTTTTCTCGCATAAGAGAAGCTTAATTTACGTAGAACGACGACAATTTATGGTCAACTCTCGTAAAGGACAAACCTTAATACCACTGAATGGCAAGAAAACAAGCACTTAGAAGACATGATCCCATATCAGTGTAACATGACACTCGTACATATCACCGACTAGTATGTGCGTCAATATTATAGTTACAATTCTGTGAGACAGGTAGAACGGTCACCATATTGAATTGGTGTTGTTTCTGTTCCGTGTTTTGACCAGTTCTAGTAAGGAATATAAGCAGCATCACTAGCATCTGGTGTGAAGGACTTACAGTGGTGGATACGGGGATATTGCGTATTCGGCCGCGCGCTCTAAGAAAATGTTAGTAAATCTATCGGACCAAACTGCGTGGTCATCAGTCCGTAGCTTACAAACTACTTAAACTAAGGTAAACTAACCTAAGGACAACACACACACACACACACACACACACACACACACACACACACACACACACACACACATGCCCTAGGGAGGATTCGAACCTCCGACGGCGAGCAACCACGCGCTCCGCAGCGAGACGCTTTAGACCGCTCGGCTACTCCACCGCGGCCCGGTCTAAGGCTCCATGCCACGGATTGTGCAGCCGTTACCGTCTGAGGTTCGAGTCGACCCTCAGGCATAGTAGTTTGTAGGTCTAGGGACCGATGACCTAAGCGGTTTAGTCCCATAGATTTACAAACACATGTACGTTTTGTGTATAGGTATACGACAGCGTTATCTTCACCTGATAGACTCTGAAAGGGGTCACGTTATGGGTTTCTATTTGGCCTACGGGTCGAATCGAGCAGTATTTAGCTTTATGGGTCATTTGGGTATGCCGCGGTGGAGTAGCCGAGCGGTCTAAAGCGTCTCGCTGCGGAGCGCGCGGTTGCTCGCCGTGGAGGTTCGAATCCTCCCTGGGACATGGGTGTGTGTTTGTCCTTAGGTTAGTTTACCTAGGTTTAAGTAGCTTGTAAGCTACTGACTGATGACCACGCAGTTTGGTCCGATAGATTTACAAACATTTGAACATTTGGGTATGACAACGGCTGTATGAAAGGCTGTATCGGAACGCTAGAGCAAACATTGTTGTCGTAAGCCTTCTTGTCGACCACATCTTACCACCAGAAGTGAGCAAAGCCGCTGTGTACAAGAAGCACATTGTAACCCACTCACATCTCCGTCTGTCACCCGAGAACATGTGATGAATTCCCAAAAGAAAGACTTTAAATGTGTACATTTGCTTTACTTGTAGTTTTACTACTGCTGGCTGAGTCAGTAGTTGTAACGCCATACAAAGGTAGTGGTGGCATACAACGAGCTGGATCATATAAAGTAAAATACGGTGGTGTCAAATCAACTCTCGGGTTGGTGAAATCTTCAACATTTGAACGTGTTTGATACTGGCGAAAAACTGTTACGTTTAAAGAGCACCTAATTACATATTCATCCTCAATATGCCGCTTAACTCTAAACCAATATGTCTCAGACGTTTTGAACTAAGTACTACTTCAGCTGTAAAAATTGTAGTTAATGGAGTTACTGAAAGGACGTTATCAATGCCCCTTTATGAATGCCTGCATTCCATTGTCTTCGGAGCTACACCGCGTTTGAGCATCAAACATGCGTCTGGAAGGTGTTTCGAACCTCTGTGGTGAAAAGTCATTCTATCAGGTTGTCGTCCAGAAGAAATGAACAAAATCCGTAAGCTACATTATCTCGAGAAATTTTCAAATGTTTGTTAAGCTTAAGGGACTTAACTGCGGGTTCGTCAGTTCCTAAACTACTTATGAACGACCTTATACTAAAGACGACACAAACATCCATGCCCTAGGGGGGATTCGAAACACCGACGGAGAAGGGCCTCGCGCATCGGTGCATAGCGCCTCAATGGGCTTGGCCACTCCGCCGTGGCTATCTCGAGAGAAAACCTGTTAACGATGACTAATAGTCCTAAAGTCACGATATCATGTACGATCCACCGTGAGCGGAATATCGCATATATGTAGCTTACAGTGTAACTGACGAGGGCAATTAATTCATATGATTTTGTAAATATCACCTCAAACATATTCCTACAAGCCACAAGAATTTGCTATCGCAATCCCTTGTACGTAAAAGTGGCTTCATAAAAAGTAATTGTAGCACCAACTGAAGCCTGGAGGTGTTCGATGTTGATGATTTTCAAATCTTTCTTCCAAACAGAGGTCTAATTAGTAGTCTCAGCAATATTTATGTGTAACTTTGACATTTTCTTTGTCTGAAAAAATAATATAGCTTCATGTAAAGCCAACGGAACAGCTTAAAATAACAATAAATTATTTAATGAAAATAAAAGTCTAAAGCCTGTCTTGTAAAACTTCAGAATAGTCGTCTTTTAAGTGCTGGAAGATTACTGTTCAGGAGTAATTATCAGAGAGTTAATGGAGATTTGTCCTATGCCCTAAATTAATCAATTTCCTTCCATTTCCCTCTCTAAAGGCTGGAAAACATCTTGAAAACTAGAAGAACTTGTCTGTAACAGGGCATGAGAATCTCAACTAGACAGAAATAGTGCCGCTACGAGCTAGAAGATTTACAACTGCCCTCGAGAAGTTTTATGCCCTCTAGAAATGTTCAGCGTGAAATGTGTCGTCGTTGTGGTCGTCAGCCCGAAACTGCTTTGATGAAGTGCTCCACGCTAAATTATCCTTTGAAAACTTCCCTCTTTCCTCATCACTACACCAACCCACATACATTTGAACCAACGTACTGTTTTCAAGTCTCGAACTTCCTCCGTTACCAAAAACATGATTGCGTTGTCAACTTTTGCAGTAATTACTTCAAACGTACCTCCCCTATTTCGGTGTAGTACGAGACGGCCTTAGTAACGAAGTCTTCAGACGATTTGAACTAATGAATCCTAGTGAGCGTTACAGCAGCAATATCCATCACTTTGACAGTGGAAATTCAAGATAGGTCCAGTTACGATAGTTGCAGTTCCGTTCTAAAATTGTTTGTAAACCTAAGGGACCAATATGCTAAGGTCATAGGTTTCAATACTTACAAATTACTTAAACTAACTTATGACAAGGATAACACACACACACACACACACACACACACACACACACACACACACACACACATGCGCCAGAGGGAGGATTCGAACCTCCGACGGGGAGCGGCTGCTCAGTTCGTAGCAGGGCACTTTCGATCACGCAATCATTCCCGCGTGTCCCGCGTGGCAAAATCTAAGTACTTCGTGTCTAGATCACCGGCTGCTCGTTTCACTTGCATCTCGTACAAGAGAAGAAATACCTATTATGTCACCACAGTCGCAACACAATATCTCTCTTATTCAGTACTCTATATAAAACAAAAATATTCTTCTCTGCTGCTGCTGTCCACCCCCCCCCCCCCCCCCACGCATTCTGCGCACAATTCTGAGGCTTGTCGAATTTAATACACTATGAGTTCAAACGCATCCGGACACCGACTGAAAATGACTTGCAAGTTCGTGGCGCCTTCCATCGGTAATGCTGCAATTTAGTGTGGTGTTGGGCCACCATTAGCCTTGATGACATCTACTCTCGCAGGCATACGTTCAGTGAGGTGCTGGTACGTTTCTTGAGGAATGGCAGCACATTCTGCACGGAGTGCTGTACTGAGGAAGAGGTATCGATGTAGACAGATGAACACCTGGCACTAATTTGGCGTTCCAAAAGATCCAAATGGTCTTCTTTAGAATTAAAGTCAGGACTCTATGCAGACCAGTTCATTATAGGGAAGTTACTATCATATAAACACTCTTCCATAGACAGTGAGTGCATTATGAACAGGTGCCCGATCGTGTGGCGTGTCATCGCCATCACTCCTCAACAAGTGGGAAACAAGTGGGAAACAAGGAGGTGCTTAAAACATCAATTTAGGCATGTGCTGTGACAGTACCATGCAAAACAACAAGTCTTGCAAGTCCCCTCTATGAAAAACACGACCAAACCATAACACCAGCGCCTCCAAATTTTACTGGTGGCACCACATACGCTGGCAGATGACGTTCACGGGGCATTTGCCATACAAACCCTGCCATCGTATTGCCACGTTGAGTACCATGATTCGTCACTCCACACAACGTTTTTCCACTGAAAGGTGTCATTTGGCATCGGCCTCCGTGAAGTGTAGCTTATGCGCAGCCGCTCGACCATGAAATACAAGTTTTCTCACCTCTCGCCTGTCATGGTACTTGGAGTGGATCCTGATGCACTTTGGAATTCGTGTGTGATGGTCTGGACAGATTTCTGTCTTTGCAAATTATTGGTAAAGGAGGTGAAGGAAGAAGGATTAGGAAGTAGAGGGATGACAGTGGCTGCATTAGGGTACTGAAATGAAACAATGGCGACGAATGAAAATGTGAGCCAGGCCGGGAACGAACCTGGGTCTCTCGCTTCGGGCCAGTGGTAGCCTTAACCACTTGGCTACTCGTGCTCGCCTCCCGTCCGTCTCAAAATTCCACAAGTCGCACACTACAGCTGTAGCGGCCCTATCGTCCATGCTCTCTTACACTCGCCATTACGGATTTCCGTGTGATGTCGAACGTATGACCGCATCTGCGGTGAAGTAATTGAAGCTAACGCCGTCTTCGCTTGTAAATACTTATTATATGGGTGTAGAACAGACACCACAGCAATATAATAATGATTTCTGCCAATACGTCTCTGTCAGTCAACAAACAAGGTCGGCCTGTACGCTTTCGTGTTGTACGCGTCACTTCACGTTTTACTTCACTATCACATCAGAAAAAATAGGCCTAGGAATGTTTACGAGTATGGAAATCTTCGCGTACAGGCTTCAGACACAAGTGACCTCGTTCGAAGTCCATGAGTTCTGAGGAGCACCCCATTTTTCTCTCTCACGATGTCTAATGACTACTGGGGTGATATGGAGTACCTGGCAATAGGTAGCAGCACAATGAACCTAATATGAAAAACGTATGTTTTTGGGGTGTCCGGGTACCTTTTATCACACAGTGTTAGTAAACAACTGAAGCATTTTCTTTTGTCAGTGCAATAACGTTTCACCATAACTGTCATGTATGAACTACTTCTCACATCAAACAATGAAGGAAACGTTCTCATATTCTTCCAGTTATGCGTCTCTTTTCTGTTCTCAGCCGGGCACACCATGTTATTTTCATATATTCACTATTTTTTGTATCAAATTCCCCCTTCTCCTCCCTTTCTTAACCTTTATCATTTTCATTGAAGGCAATGTCCACAGCTGAAACTTATCTGCCTTACTTCATCTTTATTGAGCTACTTTTAACAAATGAATAAAAACTGTGCTTCTTTCGATATAACTACTGTTGTTTCCACTACGTATGTCATAATTGTTTCTAAATGTTGGATTACATTTTATACGTAAGCCTCTTTATCTTGATGAATGTGTTGAAAATGATGTTTAATATCTGGTTAGATGTACGAGAGATTCTGATAAACCTCACCTCACAGGCTAAATGAGTAAATAGATAAAAAATAATCAACAACGGTATGTGGCGTTTTCTTTTTCCATATCTTATCTCATTGGGCTCTTAACAAGCAGTGCTTCTAAAATATTCTCCGAAACAAGAGGTAGACAGACATAAAGGTCATTAGATACGGGTTTTGTGCTTATCCGGTTGACTGATGGAAGCACTTTTCGAGCATCGCGTGTTTACGGATTCATCGCATCTCCCGTAATAATTGATTCACGGATGTTCTGAAAAATCTAAATAAAGAGAGAATGACTGCTCCCGACAAGTTTACAGTTCCTTATCTAGCGCAAGAACTCGTTCTGTAAAACGGCACAAAAGTCTTGCCTCAGTTAACGGATCTGCTTAAAATTGAAAGACCTATTGTAAAAGTAATTGCAGTAAGAATTCGATGTATAAGCGGTGTCCCTCAGGATTTTATTTTAGTAGTCCTCATGGAACGTACGATTAACAGTATAAGTTTTTACGAGATATTACGGAATATCACTAGAGTGCTTATAACATTTCAGATTGATTATTATAACACGTTCACGAAGAATTAAGTGTTTCGTACGTTTTCCACATTTACAGTCTTTTTATAGAACTGTACGATATAAGGTGGGAAGTTTGTGAGAGTTCTGCTGTGCAATTGATAATGAATATCCCTAGCATTTCGAAGATGTCCGAAGTGAGTTCCACGTTATTATGGTATACAGTATAAGGCTTGCAAAGTGGTGGCAAATATCACTGCAGGTCTTGGGCCCAAATTTAGACGTTCCAGACCTTTATTTTTACACCTCGAGATACTACCAAATGAAGCCATGAGAAAACATTGTTTCCTAAAAGTGTTTCTGTGAATTCCCAATCCTACTACCAAAGCAGTTTATAGAGAATTGGGAGAACAGTAATTTCTTGTTCATCAGTTTTATTCATACACAGGTTTCACTTATACTTGGCGCATATTTGTTTTCATAAAAGCTGGGTTGCAGATTTCTCTAATATTGTGGTACTGCAAGCGGAACCGCTACCTAAAAACTTTGGAGTATTAAAAGCAACTAGCTGCTTAGTATCCCATCAAGTACAACTAGCACGGTGTTAAGTCTTTCCTCTTCCCTCTTCCATCAGTGAAAGGAAAAGCTCTCTACTTCACGGGTACACATCATAACAGTAAGATTTCACGATACAGGATAATGATAGTAGGAACACACATTTTTGAGATATTCCAGTTTACTTAACATTTTCAGTGATATCGAAATAGTGTGATAAGATTATTAAACGACGAACTGTCTTAATCTTCACTTATAGGCACTTATCACTGAACAGAATAATGAAGAATATTGCTGACACTATCATATAATTTGTTTTCCAATTTTTTTATATCAGTGCACAAGACAACCAGATGAAATTCAGCGACTCAAGACATAAATGGCTATCGATTTAGAGTCTCAGTAGTGAGATGGATTTCAATTCAAGGTAATCGTACAATCACTGTCTACATACCGGCACTATAATATAAAGTCAATTATAATCTAATAGCATTTACATTCTTATAGAACCACTAATTCTATAGTGAAAAATTTTATTTCCAACTTTATGATACAGCAACAGACACGAATATCTTCACAAGAAATTACAAGTCGCCTTCCAAGGATCAGGAAAATATTACGAACGTTTTTTTAGATTTATTTAGAATGAAAGGAAGTAGACTATATTTCCATTTAAGTAATTGCTTCTTAATTATGCCTAAGAACTAAAAATTAGGAATGACTGTTCCATATTACTAGACGTAGGAGGTAGAGATGCCTTCTTCTTTTCTCTTTGGTCTAGTTCTCGACAATTACTGATGAGAATTCCAAATTAGTGACATTGTTCGGCTTTAGCACTAAGTATATATTGTCTTTAACCTATTCTACTTGTATGTGTCGACCATAATTCTTTATAAATGTGATTGCTTCTCCACGGATGAGAACAATACTCACTGCACCATTCTTCCGTTTGCAGTGTTTAACGACCTACTATGTCCCTCACTACAGTAGAAGACACCCCAGAGCCCCCTTTTCAGCTGTTGGTCAATGTCTAGAACATTTCATTGTCCCTTACTGTTTACTTCTTTATATTCCCACAGCTTAGTTCTCAGTTTAGGTATTACGAGAAATACGTGTTGCACAAGTGAATACGTACCCAGTGGTTATCCCAGTAGCTGGTGATGACTGCAGGACCGAACGTCCGAGCAGGGTTCATGCTGGCGCCGGTATACTGGATCTGAAAACAAAACACACTAGCGTCAACACACTGCTGTTGCCTTTAGAAACGTCGCATAAATACTGCTCTATTTAGCCAAGCTTCGTGCAGAAACTGTGCTCTCTTCTCTTTAGTGGAACATCAGGATGTGAGCTCTAAATAAGAACCACTCGGATTTTATGTAAACACCAAATTACGTCATTCAGATTCCAACCATTGTCATATGTTAATGAAAACGTATAAAGTGATTTTCAGACTCACATTCATGTATATTATGCTTATTATGCTGTGTACTTGGGGTTGTACTTAAAGTGTGCTGAATGAATTGTACTAGCGACCGCCCTGGCTTTGCATGATAGCACTAATTACTGTAGCCAGGTAACTTCTGGTGGATGGACGGACAGTATCGTGATCGTGTGACGAAATTTTAGCAGATATAATTATCTATAGGTACAGTACTTTGCTACGGCTAAGGAGAAAGAAACTTGTATTTAAGACAAATGGGAAATTATATTTCTTTTATTAGTTCATCTTAAGGTTAGCGGATAACAATGCTTTTTGTTTTTCTATTTGGAGTAAAAGAACGCACTGTCGTGTTTTACGGTCTACTTGAGGTTTTCCTGTAGTTTATGATTTTTGTTGTTGCAAAAAATGTGGACAAAAACTATAAAATAAGAATAATAAAAAAATTTGGAAGATACGATTACGACTCTACTATTGTCATAATATCTATGCACTGAACAGCATTTTAACAAACGGCCAAAATTATTTCACATTTGAGTTTAGCTTTGAAAAACATACATTTTTTTAAAAACTTTTTCCTCTTTAAAATATTATTTTAATACCGCTCCCATATTTTTACTATCTTTTTCTGTTAAAACTATTTCACGAAAGAGTTCATTGGTGGAATATGGACGAGAAACAACGATCACCAGTAATGTCCAAGTGTTCCACATGCGGCTCATATTCCAGAAAAATATTGAAATTGCAGAAACATCGCCTTTCATATTTGATACAGCAAAATTAATATTGATAGAACATGGCAAATACTATCAACAGACGTGTTTTCCGGTGGAGAATTCGGTTGACTTGTTGCCTTGTCATCAAATTTTTGCGGTTCCCATTCGTCTGCTAATAGAGTAGTTGTACGAAATCAGCTGTCATTATAGGTCCGTTCCTTACCCCTCGCTGTTACAAGCGGACGCTACCCCGCAACGCGCTTTCGTATACCTTCTTCCAGTTTTCACGCTTAATCTGTTTTTAGTTTATAACGGGCTATCTGGACAATGAATCTGAGGGGGCTGGCAGATTGAGGTCGTCATTCGTCTCTGTTTCACGTATCTACTTTCCTTACCGCGTGAGATGACAGCAACACCATTAGGTGACAGACAATCTCGACATTGGCTCTGCACAGAATGTTTCGGCTCCTTTAGTGGGAAGGAAGCAGAGGGTATAACATCCCGTCGACGACGTGGTCATTAGAGACGGGCCACAAACTTGGATTATTTTTGGTAAAGGTGTGGAAAGGAATTGGCCATGCATTTGAAAGAAACCATCATATGCAGACGGGAACAAAAGATATGCTTACAATCAATTCTTCTTGCTTTTATGTGTCCTCAATTACTGAACTACCTCGAATTATCATCATTTAAGAAGCCATGCTTTCCGTTTGAGTACTGATGTGTAGAGTCTGTGATTTGCGTTATAGGATATTAATTATTCGTTACAGTTATTCTAGGTATTCCTGAAAGCTTTTGTAATATAGCGTAACCTTTTATGCTTACGAGTACTTTACGATTTAACGTTGTATGTTGAACGATTTCACGTAGGTAACTGAATTTTATGTTTTAGAAATTTTTGTTCATTTGAGATACTGTAATTCGTTCGTAAAGAAACTGAGGAGTTCCTTCCATGTACTGATTTTTTTTTTTTATTCACTAGTGAACTACATTTCTTGTAGGAAAGACTTTGAATTGCACCAAAGCTGCTTTTATTTTAAATGCTGACTACTTTCGGGCTTTGCCCAGTTTCTTAAGCCACCTATTATACAGAACAAAGATGTTTTAGAGGAAGATATATAAATATGGCAATGTTACATTGTATGTACAGGTCGTAATTACTTACATTAATATGTATTTTATTTGGATACTGCGTAGGTCACGCTGTTTGTTTCAATTACTTTGTTGTAATTTATTAAGCTTTTGATCCAAAGATGTTTTTGCTAAGTTTTAAATATTCTTTGTTTTATTTTGTTTGTGGAAATATCGCTGGTTATATTCAGCGTGACAAACAGTTCCATTACAATTTTGGTACAATAAATTTTTAGTTTTCATTCCGAACCATTTTAAGTGTTATATTGCTTGTGATTATTACATTGTAATATAAGGAGAATATTGCTGTGCTACTATAATTTAGCGTGTCTTGTTGCACAATTGGAAGTATATTACGGTAGGATGGATTGTACTTTATATGCTGGTCAAGGTGTTATGAAAATTTTCAATGAATTTTTTATTGCGCATTTCCGTTTGTTTATTTAACATTCGTTCTGGGTATTTAGTCATGTGAGTATAGATTTGTAATTCTTCTAAAACGTCCATTAGTTGTCCTTTGCATACGATATGTAAAATTTTGAGATTTTCTTCAATACTTCCAGTCGAATGTTTACTGTCTCTGAGGTGTGTGCCGAATGCTGAGACATTATTTTCGCTTGTCTTTACGTGTTCTCTAAATCCAATTTTGAAAGGTCTGCCTGTCTGTCCTTTGGGAAGTTTACATATTTCCTATGAATCAGTATAATATGTTAATGGCGTGCGTATGTGTATCGAATCGAATATTTTTTCGATAAATACTGAGGTGGACACCATTTATCTGCCCTTGCGGATTTGTAGGACTGTCCTGAGATTGGGAATTTAGTCGGGACATAATTTACCTTTCACAGATCCTCCATGATTTTACCAGTGATGTTCTTGAAGTCACCTACCAAGACTTATGAAAAGTTTTTTGGTAATTGCTGGCAGTTATGTTCGCGTATCCAGTGGTGCAGAGAATACTGCCAGTCATCAGGAACATTGTTTACCTGGTCCAGATAGCTGCGAGAAAAGCAAGAATTTTCTAAACGAGATCTTTGGAACCTACATCCCTCATTTCTGTGAACTTAAATTTTAAGCTAACGTATTATTCGCTCGATTTCTTGTATTGATACTATATTGCAGTCTATCGTTATTGAATCAGATTTTTTTGGAAGAGAAAACTCTGAAAATTAAGTAAGGAAACAATCGAAAAAGCTGTCAATATTAATAATGCGCAATGTAAAGCTATTTGGACGTATAGACCATGAGAAATGCGGATTATTTTGGTTGATTACAATACTAACGATATAGAAAAGTTTCAGTTGTTGGCCTTCAGGGAAGGAGATGTAAAAGAAAAATGTCCTGCATATAGCTTGTTGCTTTCGACTTGACACCACTGTTGCGGTTTGTATGTCAAAGCTGCTGTTTATTTATTCAAGCAGCTCTTCAGATGGCCTCGCGAGGTTTAGCATATCCCGTTCCAGATCTTTCCACCAAAGAAAAAGTTGAGGTCACCGTGAATTGTATATGGAACTCAAAGAGATAAAGTAATATCTCTAATCGCCGCACTACGAGTATGTGCAAATATCGTGAGTTACATATAAAATCTCTCTACCACATTTCGTGAAGTGAAGCCACAAGACAAAGTAGCTACTTCTTCGCGATAAGATACTGTCTCAGTAATTTTGTACTGTACGCGGAGACTCCGAGCTAAATAGCCTCCTTTCATAATCTCTGTATGAATTACAACAGTTCAAAAACTGCATCTGGTCGTGGAATTATCTTATTCGTCTGTAATATGCCGTTGTGTATTAATTACAATAATCAACAATAAGGAGGAGAACGAAAAATGGAGCTTAATAGGACTTTTGTTAGAACGATGTAGCGTAATTTCTCTAATGCAACTCATCCCAATATCGATTATTTGTTACCATTATTCCTTTGTGTTGTGCTTTATTGATAGTTAAATTTCCGACACAGTAGCTTTCAGCACTGGTGTTGCTCTGGTGACAGGTAGGCTGTTCAATTCCGATGATGAGAACAGTTTTAAGCACCACAGATACATAGACACAGAGGGAAGGGGTCAGATCCTGAACTATCTGTAGTATTTGTGAAATGATAGCATAGCACACTTATCTATGGTATGTTGCATGAGGATTACAATTGTAGCGTTCGCATTGGTGTATGCCACGACAAACTCCTCCTAGGTGCTGATATTATACTTTACTGCGCCATCTTTATCCGAAACGCACAGTCTTCTAACAATCAGGCCTCTCTGGAACAAATATGTGGAACTTACGGCCCGCGGGCCCAATGAGAGTCGAAAAGGATATATGTGCGCTTACATGATGACTAACGTCGCTCACTTACTCCATAGATTAACCAACAGAATTTAATTTCCTATCAAAATCGACAAGTCCACAATGCATATGAATAGATTCAGCGAAGATAAGATAGAAGGCTTAACGTATCATTAGCGTAAATGAATGAGAGAAATTCTTAATGTTCGACATCTGGACGTATCGATCTCTTTTGTTAACCAGCAGATAACTAACACTGATAACATCTCATTTTCTCGAAGCTGTGAGTATCGTTGCTCATTAAACTCTTGCTTCGAAGGCGGGAATTAGTGCTAAATATCTACTGATTCCGCTGCCTGGAGCAACTATCGTTAAAAATAGTTGTTGCACAAGGTTCAAACAATCGCTGATTTCTTTTATTTTCTGTTTAGCTTAATTTCAAATTTTACGCCTCATTAAAAACGTCCATTCAAAAAGCATTGTTTTGGTAGTTTTAAACTTTTGTGCTTATTGGAAGAAGGAACTGTACCACAATTTTCTTCAGTGAAGCAATTTGAGAAGAAGGAATTCATTATTTTGATCTTCTGTAAGCCGGCCGCGGTGGCAGAGGGGACTGAGGCGCGCCAGTCACGGTCTGCACGGCCACTACGTTCGGGGGTTCGAATCCCCCCTCGGGCATGGATATTTGTGCCGTCCTTAGTCTTAGGTAGTTCATAAGTAGTTTGTATGTTTAGGGACTGATGACCCCGTAGTTAAGTCCCATAAGCTATACAAACATTTGAACATTTTGATCTTCTGTAATCTTCCGTCCTGGTGCCACCAAGTTCGAGGAGCGACTGAGTAGATAATCTTTATCCATTCTCTGACTTCAAGAGGGACGCAACCTTCTTAGGATTCTTCATAAAATTGATCGGTAATATCTCTAATTGCTCTCAACACGTTGATCGTGTCGTTGCCAAACTTTCCTTTCTCCAACAAAATTTACAATTACAGTCGCGTTCTGCAAGTGCTACAGATACAAATTTGACGCAACTCTCATTGCATTCGAAACAACTCTCAAAATCAGATAATGAAATACGATGGATCTCTACCACCTCTCAAACGTTTCTTTGGTATTCACATGTCTAAAGCGTATAGATCACTATTTCTCAGTTTTGCTCATCAATGCTCCACATAATCGTACTCAAAACTGAAAATTTAACGTTGACTGCCGATATAATGTGGAATTTTTTTTCTTGACGCACTAGATAAAAAATACTCGCCTTTTCTCCTTAAGATTTATTTTAACAACTGCAACCATTGATGTCTGTCATGTTTCTGTTTTGTCCCTTCTACTCAACATTTATCGGCTAAATGTGTAATCATGTGTGTATTACAGCCTATAACTACACTTTTATTTTTATCAAAATGCTCCAACCCCATCACAGCGTAATGATGGAGCGATGGAGCTTATGGTCAAAAATAGTGTTAGGTGTGTGACACTAATACAACACAGCAAATAGTGTCCTGGTACTGTAGGCAGTCTCATTGCTCTTATCGGGAAAACTAGCAAACGAAGATTCAAATTAACACTGCCATAACGGTTGCAACGAAACTAGTTACCGTTAGCCACTTCGTTGCCGAAGATCAATTATTTTCATCTCAATGTACTGTGTCACATACATATTTTGTTTTGTTTTGTAGAATTACGGTGTGAGGCAGGGTTTCCAGGGGGCAAATTCGTCGTCATCCTCTAAGTGTTCTTGAAGAAACGTAATGGAAGTTGTGGTACTGAGTTTGTCTTTCTTCTCCCACCTCCCTCAAAAATCCCTTAAACACAGCATTTTAGTTTACATTCACTATCTACACTGTCCATTCAGATTACAGATTGACAGATTACAGATCCGAAATCTCACTGCATTCTGAGATCTACAACACATGAACACCAGGAAGAAAACTTTTGTCTTAGTTCAATGGAGAGATGTTTGTGGAGCTTATGGGACCTAACTGCGGGGTGTCACTAAACTTAAAAACTACTTACGAACTACCTTATACTTATACCCTTTGGAAGGTTACGGCCGATTTCCTTCCCCATCCTTAACAAAAAGGAATACGATATTGTGCTCCATCGCTAATGACTACGACGTTGACGGGAGGTTAGCCCTGACCTTCCTTTCTTCCTCTACAGACACCGGAGTCATGAACAGTTCCTTAACACAATACAGTTGTAGCCATCGGGCTGAAATGTCGACACGATGGAGAAACAACTAATGGTGTTCGATTAAACATGGATAAACCAAGTCAGGCATCTATTAGTACAGACGTTTTTTGTAAAACCAATAAGTTTGCAGAATAACTCACAGTTAACTTGTGTATTTCATTCATAATACATAAAATATTCTACCAGGAACCGACGGAACAGTCAGTGAATATGAAAAAATAAATTATTTTTTTAAACTTGGGACCGTTACTTTTTTTTTACGTGTCAGCAAAATATTTAACAATTCCTCAAAATAAGATATGTCCCGTTTTCTTTCAGAAATAAAGATAAAATTAAAATGTATACTAAATATAATATTCGTTACTTTGTTTACGAGTCGGACAAGCATTTAAAAATCCGACAAACTCAACTAATGTAATGAACTCACTATCCAGAATTCTCTTACAGCAAAGCACATCATTGTTAGCGTGTTGTTGCTGCTGCTGAGGCACGTATCGTATCTTTGCAGCAAGACATATTGGAGCTATAATCTTCGTAATGTTTATTTTACTCAGTTTTCCACTCATCTGAGATGTTTATTACTGGATTTTACCTCAACAATTCGTTAATATACTATGCTACTATCTTGCAGGCACAGAAATATTTGCATCTGTAATAGCTTTTTCAAAGAATTTTTTTTTCTTCAGAATTGTATTTAACCAGCAATTTCCGTCAAAAAAGTAAATTTCTAATGATATCCGTCAAAACTCCGCCAACCGTCAAACAACTTGAAATTCCGTCGGATTTGACGAAAAATCCGCCAAGTTGGCAACGCTACTAACATGCTGCTGATACGTGATTCGCTTCATTTCATTGTTGCATCATTACCTTCTGGTGTGCCACACAATAAGAATTACGTAACACAAACTTCGAGAGTTTTCCTTCTTTTCGTGAAATTTTCACATTTCTATCTTGTTACGTTGCCTTGTTCTTTTTTCTTGCTTTTATCAGTGTGGCACCTTTTATTATCACGTAACTGGTTAGTCAGTATACTGGGTGTCCCACTTAAAGTTTTCACCCCAGGTATCTCTGAAACAGCAATAGATATTTAAATACGACTTTCAGATGCATGAACTTACCGCGGGGGCTATTGTTATTAAGGATACAGGGTACTTTTCCGGCTCAATATTATGTAAAAATCAACACTAATTCTTTCAGGAACTGTTTATAATGTATATGATTTACAGATTTTTTGTTGATACCAGGTAATGCAGCACACTATTTAAAAAAAATAGAAGTATTTTGAATATTTTTGTACCTGCTTAGGGTTACTAAAAAATTACAAAAAATTGATGCATTTTTTTCCCAAAATGATTCCTCAAATTGAGGTACTATTTAATCCTATCTTATACATTTGAAGGAGACCAAATTTTTACCAGATACGTATGATATGATGGCTCATCTACTATACCTATTTCATTCCACGTTTTATGTATATTACAAGGTTAAATAATATCAAATATTACATTTTAATTTTTATATTTTTTCTCCTAATAAAAATGTTATTTTTTGCATAATTTAGTTAATTCCGCAATAAAGCTTAGGTATACTACATAAGTGGGGAACTACTGCAAGTGACAGAAAAACATAAGAGTAATGGTTTATAAACTTTAGGAAATATTTTTATCTGAATGCTGAAAAATACAACTTGCGGGAAATTGCTAATGAATATATGAGTCTAATTAAACTGTGCCTCAGAACATTCCTGAAAAATATTCTTCATCCTGCAGCATTTCATCATCTTCAAGCTTCCTCTTGTCATTCTTTTAAGCACCTCTCGCTTGTTTGGTAACTTGAAGAGCGAATCTTTCAGACCCGTGGTCTGCCACACGCAAGCAACTGATCTTCCATATTGGAGCCACATTTTATGCTTAAAATTTTTAGGACTTCCATCCTTCCTATCATTTCATCATTGAAACATATCACTGCATCTAGTACACCTGATTTCAATGTATTTAGTCCTACAAAAACATTCTTGTGCAATCTTTCCCATATGCTAGGGTTGAAACTTTCATTTGTATTCTGAATGCCCCCATGAAGACATTTACTAAGCAAATCAGGGTCACTCAGAACTCTGAAAATTGGTTTTATTTCATTCATAACATGCTCAGGAAAAGAATGCTTATGATGGTATATTTGACTACTTTCTTTTGCTTTTCGGTGGTGGTACACATGACCGTACCTTCAAAATTTGATATAAGCCTATATAGGTTGTTTTTCATTTGAAACCCTATAATGTATATATAAATATAATCAGGAAAGACTACAGAATTAAATAAAGTCATAAGGTAAAAAATATGAGTCAACATTCCGAAGATTGGTTTGAATACCACAGTGCTTTACTAGGCATGGTCCTGTTTGGAGGTGGTATGCCGTTGCCTTCCTCCGACCTTCGAACTGACTTACCCAGCCAGTTATAGTGGGACCTACAGTTTAACGTGGGTTCCGAACCAGTGTGCAACCGAGGCGCACAAGGTCATTAAAAAATCTATTTTCCCACCATTTATAGGTACCCTGTATCCTTAAACTTTTCACCCCGGATATCTCTGAAACAACAATAGATATTTAAATACGACTTTCTCGGGCATGAACTTAGCGCAGGGGCTATTGTTAAAGACCTATCTGGGATGAAAAGTATGACCCACTGTATGTATAGGGTAAGGTGGTACAATTTCGGTCATTTCGGAGAAATGTTGTTGTTACTGGAAATACGTTGAGAAAAGAAATAATTTTAACTATGGCACTTGTTCTTGGATGTTTAACGAATATGTAACACAAATATTAGACCATTAGAAAGGTTAGTGTAAACACAAAAAAAGGTTACAGAACTGTGAAAAATCGATCGAAAATGTTCCACACTAGGTACAATTATGATCACTTCCTCGTAAAATTTTTATCACTGGCTTCTTCCACATAAAAAACGCTTGTTCCCTCGTGCACCAGCGCATACTTCGTAGTACCAAACATTGCAATAACATAAAATTTGCAAGCGCGTGGAAACCAGAAAATTTATAAGAGTGCGTTCGACGAAGTTGCTGTACGTTCCTCTTAACAGAAAAAAAATTTATATCTCCGTAGTGGAAAGTGGTATATTCCTGGAAAAGACAGGAGGAGCTGCAGAAACCTGCTACACTACAACGCCACACGGAGGCAAGTGCTACCAACACTAAGAGACTGACAAATTATGTTGATCGGAATTGTACCGATATCGAATTTGTACCACCTTACCATATCTCGTGTATGGCTTAAACCGTAAAGATCTTATTCCATCATCTTTCGGGAGTGCACCCGGGACAGCGACAATTCTTCTTCCGATATTTCGGCTGCAAACCTTACAGCCATCTTCAAGGCGAGTCCAAGACTGAGTTCTCAGCGTCTGTGCGTGCCTATTGATACGGTAAATCACGTGATCCAAGCTACTGAGGATTAGACTGCGCATGCTCGAAGATATCACATTCGTAACTGCTGCGCTAGTCATAGATAAATATATACTTCAAAGATAATCTGTGAGCATTGAGTGCAAACATAAACAGAGCTGTTACGTATCCACAGTGCTTACAAATGAATAATTAATCATTAAAAGTGGTAACATCAATCGGAATAGAAGACGCAGACATTCTTTCAGAACGAAGGCGTGATATAAGTGGCTTCCATGCATTGTCTAGATGAAATCCGTCGTTACGATTTAGCAGGTGGTCCGCCAGTTGTATATGTACAGCTTCCTTTACAACAGAGTCCCAGAAAGTGGAAGCTATGGTTAAAATCTTTACTCCTTTGTAATTCATGGAATGGCCAGTAGAAATACAATGTTCGGCTACTGCAGACTTGTTGGACTGAAGAAGGCGTGTATATCGTTGGTGCTCAACGCATCGTTCCTGCAAAGTGCGCGTGGTTTCACCTATATAACGTTTTCCACACTTACAAGGTCAAACCACGCGCACTGTGCAGGAACGATGCGTTGAGCACCAACGATATACACGCCTTCTTCAGTCCAACAAGTCTGCAGTAGCCGAACATTGTATTTCTACTGGCCATTCCATGAATTACAAAGGAGTAAAGATTTTAACCACAGCTTTCACTTTCTGGGACTCTGTTGTGAAGGAAGCTGTACATATACAACTGGCGGACCACCTGCTAAATCGTAACGACGGATTTCATCTTGACAATGCATGGAAGCCACTTATATCACGCCTTCGTTCTGAAAGAATGTCTGCGTCTTCTATTCCGATTGATGTTACCACTTTTAATGATTAATTATTCATTTGTAAGCACTGTGGATACGTAACAGTTCTGTTTATGTTTGCACTCACTGCTCACAGATTATCTTTGAAGTATATATTTATCTATGACTAGCGCAGCAGTTACGAATGTGATATCTTCGAGCATGCGCAGTCTAATCCTCAGTAGCTTGGATCACGTGATTTACCGTATCAATAGGCACGCACAGACGCTGAGAACTCAGTCTTGGACTCGCCTTGAAGATGGCTGTAAGGTTTGCAGCCGAAATATCGGAAGAAGAATTGTCGCTGTCCCGGGTGCACTCCCGAAAGATGATGGAATATTATCTCCGCCGGGAAAAATTCAAGAATCACATCGTAAAGATCTGTCACAGCGAAGCATTTTCTGTGTCAGACAGTTGCAGCTGAGCCCGCGTGCGAGCACAGAACGGTATTTTAATCCGTCACAGACTGTCGAAGGCAGAAACGGTGACAGCGCAGAATGGGGACGGTGGCCGGCGGAGTGGGCGTGGCCGCGGGACTTACGGCAAACAAGTGGCACGCCGAGATGGAGAGGCCGATGGCGAGCGGCGCAGAGCCCTTGACGTCGCTGCGCGCCGCGTCGCACACGCCGTGCACCGTCAGCACCAGCACGAACGTGATGAGCGCCTCCACGAAGACGGCCTGCGCCAGCGTCAGGTACTGGCTCACCATCGTCATGCCCAGCGCCGCCGCCGTCGCCTTCGGCGTCAGGACCTGCAACATGCGCACACTGCCGTGACCGCACAGGAAGGAGCGTGATTTCGTCACGCGGTAATAGGCAAGAGAAAATCTTCTTCGGGTGTTTATCTGCAGCTGATCAATATTTAGAAGGAAAATTGTGTTTCAACAGATGCACAATTTTATTATTTACCACCTGAAAACCCGGCGTTGCCCGGGTATTTATCTCTTTATTCCTGCCATTTATCAGGTATATACTCATTTCACAGAATATATGACATCAACTGCGATTGGTCAAAGCTGAAAATGTGTACCCAGCCGGGATTACGGCACATGTATATATATAATATGCCGTTGACGGGCAATGATCCTATCGTTAGTGGGGATGGGTGTGCAGGTTTGAAGCCCTTACTCTTACGGGAATTAGTTTCATAACTACGAGTTTGAGTACTGTGGGCAGGGTGAAGCTGGGAATTTGTATCTGACAGGAGGCGTGCTTAGGTAGTCCTTGCAGGTGCGGTGATCACTGTGTCCCCAGTGGTGTAGGGGTAAGCGCAACTGCCTAGAAGGCAGGCGTACGGGTTCGAATCCCGGCTGGGTACACATTTTCAGCTTTGCCCAATCGCAGTTGATGTCATATATTCTGTGAATATTAAATAATAACAACTGCAGGATCAGAAGTGACGTCTGTTCTTTCGGAACAGACGGCACATATATATATTCATTTGTATACGGGGTGTATGTCTGTAAAATCTCTTGGAAATACAATTAGTAGTAAAGAAGAAATAGATTAAAAGTTGGTGCATGATGGGCGGTTTTCCATGAACGCTATTGTTTAAGTGCTCATATAGAATGGACTACATGTCGTACTGGGATACAATTTAGAAGGTGCACTTAACTATATGTGGGTATACTGTCTGAAAAATTTCCTGTGGCTACAATTTGTAGTGTACAAATTATTAATTGTAACGTCATACCGAATACCGTAGTTTTAGTCCACGAACAGCGGAAAAGTAGTAAGCGAGAAACTTTTTTCCTTTCAGTTTTTTGATGTGGTTGTCAGCGAGAAAAAGTTTAATAAAGGTTTGAGATTACGTTGAAAGTTTGTTGCAAGTAGCTAAGTACTCTTCCTCATATAGCGTATTTATAACGTTTCGCCGCATTATGTGCCAGTTTTTTGCGGTTCCTATTGTATATGACGTCATATCTTCTGAACAATGTGTCGTATGTGATTCTTGATTGTTAACCTTGCAGCAATTGTTACCCCATAGTAAGGAATGTGTGTAGCAAATTTGGTTGATATCGGCCCAGTGGTTTAGGAGAAACTGAGCAGCATTGTCGCTAAATGCAGTAGTTTTTCGCGCGTCTCATGACGTCACATCTCGTGAACTATATATCGTACGTGATTCTTACACTTACGGCGACCGTCCACATGGATTGAAGCTCACTTGTATAAAATTTCATAAAGATTGGAACAAAACTGTAGATTTGTATTGAACACGTATACACATACGGACACTCTGCTTTATATATTAGAAGACTATCTGAACCCGGCCAAAACTTCGCTGTGGCTAACTGTCATGAAATGAATGGGAAAGTAAAGAAAACCATTCGTGCAAACGTAGAATCACCGAGAAAATACACTAATCGAATCAGTACCCTGCGTTTCATTGCTGTGGCTGTGTGGAATGAATGGAAAGTTAAGAAAAAGGTTTTTTCTTCTCAGGAAATCCTTATTTATTGCAAAGATGGTGGATCCACAAAGGGCTTTTGTTGGTCCGTTTTCTGCATAAACGTACAGATTAGACGAATTATTGATTCTGGAGCGTGCGACGTTTGATTGCCAGGAAAAAAAAGGAATCGTTTCCCATATTCTGTCAATCTCCTCTTCCTCCTCTGTCCCCATCTAGCCGTCTTCAGCCTTTGTCCAACTTCCCCTTCCCTTCGCCGCGCGGGACTGGCCGCATGGTCTTGGCGCCATGCTACGGACAGTGCGGCCGCTCCCACGGGAGGTACGAGTCCTCCGACGGGCATGGGCGTGGGTGTTGTCCTTAGCGTAAGTCAATTTAAGTAGCTTGTAATTCTAGGGACCGATGACCAAAGCAGTCTAGTCCCTCAGATACACAAACATTTGAACACTTTTCTTCCCTTCCTTCTGTCTTTCATTTCCTCCTCCCTCCCTGCCCATCGTCTGCTCCTCCATCTCTCTCTCTCTCTCTCTCTCTTTCTCTCTCTCTCTCTCTCTCTCTCAATTTTCTCTTTCCCTATTTGTAGCTATTCAACATGAGAAAAATTTAAAAATTATAAACTCATCAAATTTTGTGGTTGCATGTTGTGATCTTCAGTCCGGAGACCTCTCCACCCTACTCTATCCTCAGCAAGCCTCTTCATAGGAACGGCAACCCACATCCATTTGAATATGCTTACTGTATTCGTCTCTTGGTCCCCCTCTGCGATTCTTACCCCACACACTTCCCTCAAATGCTAAATACACCATTTATTTGTGTGTAGGAATGTGTCCTACCTATCGATCCCTTCTTTTAGTCAAGGTATGCCAGAAATTCCTTTTCTCCCCATTTCTCTTCAGTACCTCCTCTTAAGTCACGCGCTCTACCCACCTTAACTTCAACATTCTTCTGTAGCACCGCGTTTCAAAAGCCACTGTCGCCACGGCGGAGTGGCCAAGCGCATTGAGGCGCTATGCTGCGATGCGCGAGGCCGCTCCCCGTCGGGAGTTCGAATCCCCCCCTCGGGCATGGATGTTTGTGTCGTCTTTAGTATAAGGTAGTTCATAAGTAGTTTGTAAGTTTAGGGACTGATAACCCCGCAGTTAAGTCCCTTAAGCTTAACAAACATTTGAACATTTTGAGCCTCTGTCTTCTTCCTGTCTGAAATATTTATCGTCTATATTTCACTTCCGTAAGAGGCAACACTCCAAACAAATACCTTCAGAAAAGACATCCTTACACTTTAATTAATATTCGTTGTTAGCAACTTTCTCCTTTTCAAAAACGCTTTTCTTTTCATTCCCATTCTGTATTTTATGTCCTCTGTACTGCGACCGTCATATGTTATTTTACTGCTCAAGTAACAAAAATTCATCTACCACCCTTATTCTTTCGTTACCTAATCTAATTCCCGCAGTAACGCCTGATTCTATAAGATGCATTCCATTACCCTTGGCCGGCCGCGGTGGCCGAGGGGACTGAGGCGCTCCAGTCACGGTCTGCACGGCCACTACGGTTGGGGGTTCGAATACCCCCTCGGGCATGTATATTTGTGCCGTCCTTAGTATTAGTTAGTTCATAAGTAGTTTGTAAGTTTAGGGACTCATGACCCCGTGGTTAAGTCCCATAAGCTAAACAAACATTTGAACAATGAACATTATCCTTGTATTGCATTTGTTAATGTGCATCTTATACGCTCCTTTCAACCCACTGCCCATTCCGATCAGTTGCTCTTCCAAGTCCTCTTGTGTCTCTGACACAATTACAATGTCAAGTTAACACAGGATTACTCTTACATAAAGGCAATAGAAATGAGATGAATAAACAACGTTGTTTACAGATTTCGCATCATCGACCTAGCAGGTGTGACAGCCCGTACACGTATGTTATTGAAACTAAATATGAATGCCCATGGAATTCGATTTCACGAAAAGTTACTTTTGTGTTCATATGTTCAAATGTTTGTGAAGCTTATGGGACGTCACTGCGGGGTCATCAGTCCCTAAACTTACATACTTCTTATGAACTACCTTATGCTAAAGACAACACAAGCATCCATGCCCGTGGGGGGATTCGAACCCCCGACGGGAAACAGCCTCGCGCATCGCAGCATAGCGCATCATTGCGCTCGGCCTTTCCGCCGCGGCGTTACTTTTGTGTGGAATTTCTATAGCATTGCACCCGAGAGGTACGCAGCACAGAAGTTGGTAGCACTTAAAATTTAGTTATCATTTGTTATGAAAGTTGGAGGTTTTAATGCGTGATAGGAGAGGTAACAACAGAGTGATATATACGGAAGCGTCTACATCCACTCGCCTCTCTTAACGGCTATGTATACACGTTTTGTAAATGTCATGATTATTTCACTAAACTGTAATAAATTTACGTAATTGATATGTGCAGTCTTTATCTTGATATCAAGCAATCAAGAACGCGTGCAAGTACACGAACAGCATCTCCACGAACACAGCCTGCGATATCAACATGAAGAGTCTACACGTTACCACACTTCAGTTACGTAATATTGTTACAGTTTATTGAAATAATCGTGGCAGTTACATTTTACACTCGATGTTGCCATATTTGACAGTGCTACATTTTTCACCAGCTGTTGTACATTAATATCTCCTATGATGTTAGTAGCCAATTCAGAAAGCGGTAGAGAAAAAATAATAAAAATTGCACAGCTGTTGACACAAAAAATTATTTCAAATGTTCAAAATCTTATGGGATCAAACGACTTTGGCCATCAGTCCCTAGTCTTACAAAATAATTAAAGCAAGTTAAACTAACCTAAGGATAACACACACATCCAAGCCTGAGGGAGGATTCGAACCTCCGACCCGGGATGCCGCGCGATCCGTAACGTGGCGCTCCAGACCGCTCAGCTACTCCCGTGCGGCAAAAGAATAAATAAACAAATAAATAAATTATTTTCTCAAAGTAGTGGGTGAGGGTAAATGAATCTATGTGACGTAAGAGACCATCGTCAGGAAATGACCGACTGAAAACATATAAATGTTCTGCATTTTCACCGCATAGCACTAGAACTAAGGGCCCCAACTTCTGAACCTTGACCATGATGTGCAGAATTTTAAGGGAAGAAATTGTTGCCTTCCTAGTGGCGGGATGGTCCTTTCGGAGAATTTTCACAAAAGTTGGACGCGCTGCGTCACTTGTGCAACGAAGCTGGTTGCAATGGTCACGTGAAGATTTTCACACCAGAAGATGAAGTTCTGAACGCCGAGATCGTCGTATTGTAAGGGCAGCAGTGGCAGATCGTACAGCACAAACACCAGCACAGATAGAAGTGTCAACACCAACTGCTGCCAATCGGTTACTAACAGTGGGACTAGGGACACGCATGCCTCTAGCACGTCTACCACTCACGACACATCATCGAGCAGTACGATGCACTAGCTACACGTCACAGACGCTCAGACAGCTTATCCACCAACGGAATACATTTGGCAGCAGCCACATTGGACTGCACGATGGGTATTATTCAACCTTGGCCGTCTTACTCGATACAAATTACAATTGCATGCGTGATGTGGGGCTTTCGTATCATGCAAATGCTAGGGATGTGTATCATTCATATATCACAGTGGCACAGTGTTGGAATCAATGGGTACGAGAGGGCACGCAGTCTCTTCGTGCAGGTTCTGGTCGAACAAGTAACACCACCTCCCGGGAGGACCGTCGAATGGTGCTCCGAGCAATATTGAATCCCATAACCACGGCACCCGCCATAAGCGAACATGCCGCGCGGAAATTTCCCCGTCGGAGATTCAAGTCCTCCTTCGTTCATATATATATATATATATATATATATATATATATATATATATATATATATGTGTGTGTGTGTGTGTGTGTGTGTGTGTGTGTGTTTTGTCCGCAGAGTAAATTAGTTTAAGCAGTTTGTAAGTATAGGGACCGATGACTCAATAACTTCAGCTCTTACATCAAAACTTACATGTGTCAGTCAATCAGATCGGTACCAAACTTTGCACTGTATATCGATTGAGTATTAACCAAAACTCCGATAGTAGTCAACCTGGGCATCGTTTTAGAAGAGCTGAAATGTTCCTTGTAGATTTGTTACTCAGCCTGCATCCAATGACTGACCCACCCTCAGAAAGCGCGTCTGACCGTCTCATTCTGCTATTACTGCTTCTCTGCTAGCAACACAATACCCCCTGCCTGCTTTATAGTGCTGCTTCCGCCTCTCTTGCCATCTATTACATAGAAGCTTCTGGATACTTTTGATGATGTAGGGGAAAGAAAGAATGACTCAAATATCATGGTTGAAAATGTTTAGCTGTTTGAATAAGTTTTTAGACTTCGTAGGACTCTGCACTTGATGCTGATCACTTGCTGTCATGTAGTGTAGATTCCTTTTGCATACTCTTGAATTAATATATATTTGTCACAGAAACCTGTTCGGCGTATTTCATAACAGTTAATAGTATTTCATCTAAATAATTTATTAGACATGGCGTATATCTGTATGCCCATGAATAACTTTAAAATCGGATATTAATATGCCGTCTCTCATTATTACTACACCAAACTTTCTATAAGCAATTAACCTGTCACATAGATCAATGCAACCATTGTTACAATATTATTCTATGTTTCAATTGAAACTTTGTGCAATTTCTGATTGAATAATATATATACTATTCCATTCTTCTGCTGCCTGAGAATAATATAACTTTCTATGTGTACACACGCTAAGTTATATTCTTTAGTTGATTCCGGTACGAAACATACGATGATGCAAGTAAACATTTTGCTCATCTGTTATCAATTCTCTAAATTGAACTAACAGTTTTTCTCGAGAGCAACGACGTACTTTTCCCTAACATTCCCATTCAGTTTCACCGAGACTTTCTTTTACACTCTGGTGTGGAATCTTCCGTTCTGTTGCCATCCTAGTATCGACACTCCGAACTCATTGATGTTTACTTGGTAAAAATCCCAAACTGGGGCAATACTAAAAAAATTGGTCGCTGTAGCGTCTTGTATACGGTTTCCTGCACTGTAGATGTCCAGGAAACTTTAAATAAAAAACAAAAAAACAAAAAACCGTGATTTTTTTAGTCTTCATTCGCCTTTCCTAATACTGACTTAAACTGTTCGTCATTTCATAACACATTTTAGTATTTCACTTAAATAATTTATACGTCGCGAGATGATCTAAATCACCAACGGCTAATCCTACAATCTGGTCTAAAGCGTCCTTTATGATTATCATGGACACTGTCTTAGGTTGTAAAATATGTAAAGACGACGATTTATTTGGTGTATCAGTGCCTACTTTAAAAATTTACCTACCAGTAAGCAGTTTCCAAGTGCCGTTCACATCTGGTCGCTGTATTACCCTACCCCGCGTCAAAACGAATTTTTATAGGCACCAGATTCATAAAAAGTGCGGAAATAATGAGCTCAGAAAAAAAAGAAGAAAAAAGGCCAAGGAAATATGTTAACACTGAAGCTGCTGTGAAGAAATCCCTGCATAAGAAGTTTTCTGAGAGGAGTAGGAACTCCTTCGTTCAGTTTTCAGTGTAGCATCTAATTATCTTGATATAGAAGACTAGCTTGAACGCAAGTTTCCTCATTCCGACGTCATGAGAGCCTCCGGCTAAACACTTAATTGCTAAGGTCGTTACAACGAATGTCTCTTAGTCGCAAGGCACGATTAACCATCAACGTCGCAACGCAAGCGAAAAATTCGGCACTTCTCTCCACACAACGGGCTGGGGACATCTGAGCCGTGGAAATTCAGTCTTGTGAATAATCAAACAGATTAAGGCAAAGTGCTTGCAGCTATTATTTATTCTGTAAACGATTCAAAGAGGGCAGTTTGCGACATATCTTTACGTTGTTTAGTGTCTGTCGATCTTTGTTGACGGTATTAGAAGTTACCACTGACGTCTAAAGACGAGATTTACTAGTCTACGAAGTGTCAGGTGACGGATAGGGTAAACTCAAGGTTAGAAAACACTGCGTCGTATTCTTCAAACAATTCACGCGCAGAAAGTGAGTAATAGGTAGGCGTGTTATCGTTTTCAAGAACTGGAAACGTGTTGTAAATAACAAGCCCGCAAAACCGGTCGTGACCACCTCTACAGACACCAGCTAGCGAGGTGGCCCACACTGGACTCGCATTAGGGAGGACAGCGGTTAAAATTTGCCTCCGACCATACAGATCTGTGTTTTCTGTGATTTCCCTGAATCGCTCCAGGGCAATGCCAGAATCATTCCTTTGGAAGGGTATGGCCGATTTCCTTCCCCATCCTCAACAAAAAGGAATCCGATATTGCGCTCCATCGCTAATGACTAAGACACTGACGGGAGGTTAGCCCTGACCTTCCTTTCTTGCTCTACAGACACCGGAGTCGTGAACAGTTCCTTAACACAATACAGTTGTAGTCATCGGGCTGAAATGTGGACACGATGGAGAAACAACTAATGGTGTTCGATTAAACATGGAAAAACAAAGTCAGACATCTATTAGTACAGATGTTTTTCTATATCAGTGAAATTTATTATGCTCGAACTCATAAAATGTTCAGGATTTCTGCAATAAAACAATGTTACGAATATTGGTCTGTATTTTTACAGGTGTATCGGTTTAGCCTTCTTATATAAAGCAGTCACTTGACACTTTTTCGGTCACTTGTTACTTTGCGATGGGCGAGAGTTTGGCGATAAATGGGTACTATGTGGCCAATGCTGTAGTGTGTTCTTTGTAAAAGGAAACTGAAATTCTGTCCGAACATGACGACGTTTTGTTTTCAACTCTTTCAGTTGTTCCTCTACGCGAGGAATTCCTATTAACATGCCCGCCTTATGAGTCTCTGAGCCGGTCAAACGACGGCAGGTTTGTGCGAAATTGTTGCGTGAATGAGCTTTTAAAAGCCAGATTTAAAACTTAACCTTTCATTTTGCTATCTTTGATTGTTACTCCGAACTGATTGACGAGTGACTAAAGACAAGCCTTCGTTCTACTTCGCGACTTTTACGTTGGTCAGAATTTTCTCGGCTTCTCGTCAGAAACTTTCGCAAAGATATGACGGTGAACATTATTGTTTGCTCCGCACATTAATATTTTTACAAACGCACGAATTTCAACAAATTTTTATTTGTCGACATTTCCAAGCTCTTTTTTAAAATAATATGCAACGATCTCTGTTTTTATTAAAGAACCTTGACCGTTTATTAAAGAACCTTGACCCTCTGGACCCTTTTAATCGACACAAATTACAATTGCTATTTACAATCGTTTTAAATCTTGAGATAATTCTGCGCCCATTATACTGCAACTGATTGATGGCTACTAATTGTCTAAGTACGAGGCTAACTACAACTTTTCTACTCTTACTAGCAAAAATACTGTTTCATAATAGATTCATTAACTTTAGTCACCATCAACGTAATCACTAATCCATGTCCCTAAACTGGCAGTATCTGTTTTATATACAGAACCTAAAACAGTTCCACTGCGTTCGCAGTGTCTAACCAACGCCTGAAGACGGTTTTCTGAATACATTTAAAAAACTTAATCACAGTTTATATTTGGTCATACTAATGTATACTCGATAGGATAAAGTCATTTCCAACTAATATTGTGTAATCTATGTCTTCCGCAGTACTGAAGTAGACTTTGCGTTACTGCAGCTGTTATCTGGTGGCCAATAATTAACGTCACTTCACCTAGACTTGTCTCTCGCGGCCTGATAACTTCATAGCCACACTCAACTGCGACCTCTATAAACACAATATTTTCGTCGACTGCAATGAACACTCCCTATCCTGTTGTGCCTAACATATCTTTATGACGTACTGTGCATTCCATATCTCCTTAAGTATTTCGGAAATTTCTACATCGAGTTTCAGCCAGGATGCGATTTAAAGAATAGACTGAGCCTGACAACTTTCTATAGGTAGGGGGTGGGGGCAGCAAATGCAATAGCTTGTTTTAGGAATACTTCGACAAAACTACTTTTTCAATGCTGGCATACGAATTGTCTTTACTTTGGTCACCGTGTAATATAACTCTCTGCGTATTGACAGCGGAGCGATCATCAGAGGATCTTACAGTACCTCCCAGCATAAGGGTGGGGGGGGGGGGGGAAGACCATGTACACTCCACTACAACTGCGGTACTCGAGTAAATTATTCCTTTATATAATGCAACCATGATCTATCATGGGGAGTCCGAGCCGGCCGCGGTGGCCGAGGGGACTGAGGCGCTCCAGTCACGGTCTGCACGGCCACTATGGTCGGGGGTTCGAATCCCTCCTCGGGCATGGATATTTGTGCCGTCCTTAGGATAAGCTAGTTGATAAGTAGTTTGTAAGTTTAGGGACTGATGACCCCGTAGTTAAGTCCCATAAGCTATTTGAACATTTTTTTTTTTTGGGAGTCCGACAGTTCTCTAGCCACCTTCTCCAACCATAACTGTCACATAATACATGGCGCCTTGGTTGGGCTCTTCCATCTGGCGCCAAATCAAGCACTTGATGAATTCTTGTGTGACGATGCAAATTGTGAGCTGTCCTTACCCTCCGCGAGCGATGCCAGCAGTCTTCGCCACTTTCGCCAGCTGCCTGTACGAACTGAGTATGTTCATCGGTCAGTTGCCCACGCAACTATAGAAGAGGCTGCTGCTCTCTTTCAAGAGCCCTTGGTTAAGTAGGTTAGTCGTTGCTGCCTACCTTCAGAGGCTTCACTTAGTTAGTCTGGCCTCTCCACAGTTAATTCTCCCCTCCCTCACTTCAACCCCCAACCCCCTCCAAAACCTGTGGTTGCACCTACGCTACGGTTGTACGTGGCGTATCCAGAAATTAAGTTTCCCTATCTTTTTAAACAAAGACAACACAGTTATACGAAAAAAATTGGCCAACAGGTACAGCAATATTTTAACTATTTTTCGACATATTCACCAAAATAATTGAGACACTTAACAGTCGTCTTCAGCTCTTCGTCGTTTTCAAAATACTGGCTGAAGGACATGAGTTTCTTGAGGTGCAAGAAAAGATGGAAATCTCTGGGAGCAAGATCATGACTCTATGCTATAAGATCGAACAGCTCGCAGCCGAACTTCTGAAAAACAACTAATGTGCGCCGAACCGTATGTGCACGAGCATTTCATGGAGTAGCACAACACCTGCAGGATGCATTCCAAGCCTCTTGTTCTGAATGGCACGTCAAATTTTGTTCATTGTTTCACAGAAAGACATGAAGACGACTATTCCTTTCACAGGTGACAGAAGACTACAGAGGAATACAAAAGTATATTCCGTGATATGACAAGTGTCTCAGATCTTTCGCTTACTATGCTGATAGAAAGTTCAAACGTTGGTAAGTGTACCAGTTGCCAATAAAGTTTTCATGTATCTATGTTTTCCTGGTTGCGCAAACCACACTACCGCACCAAAGTCTATTGTTCATTAGAGGTTGAAAGAGCTACTAAGGTGAAAGTGGGAAAAAAGATGAGACATCCCCTTCCGGAATAACACTACTGCCGATAAATTACGAGAGGACTGGAAAATTCAGCTGTGAATAACATGTGGTACTTTTTGTTGATACCCCTCGAATATCTCACTAATGCAGCTCTGCGGGGGATTAAGGCAAAATGCACACTAGGGAACCGGCGGTTACTTACATTTTCCCATCATATCGAAAGTTTCTTCATACTAACTGCCAAGCTTCATCGATATGCGCTTCAAGGTTACCTTAAACAACTTATTCCATAGCAAGTTATCGACTGGTGAGCTGGTCATAGTTCATTGTATTTATCCTTAGCAATGCAAGTACAGGTGCGAGTTTGACAGGTGAACCCCTGAGTTGGACATAGTTATGAAACCCAAACCGAAAAATCTCTTTAGGGCTCTGCCACAGAATGGAGAAAGCGCGACGGGACTTGACTGTAGCTACATCGTTCAGTGCCAATTACAAATGAGACAGTGAGGCGATAAATTTAAGAATATTTGAAACAAAGTACAGAGTCAATGATAATGAGAATTAGAAAACTGTTTTAATTAATATTTGATTAATTTATTTCTACAAAAGCGACTAAGGAAGCATCGAAGACAAATTACGTTGCCTGAGATTATTACGACGATATCATACACTGTGAGCTTCCAGCGTATGCCACATTATGTGTACCGGTAAAACAAATGTATAAGGCTGTTAACCATTTCGATACTTGCTGTCATGGGCAAGGAATCAGGAATCCATCTCTAAGAGATTAAAGATATGTAAACAACCTTCGTAATTTGAGTGGATGAGGAAACATTTTTGGAACAGAGTAGTTGGTGAGCTGCTGTAAAACACTGTGTAGAAAAAGTGTATCGTGTTCGGAGTGATACGAAGTAGGTGAATGTCTGTGGTGTTAACGATGGAAAGCCACATGTCTTCGACATTCGATTTGGGTAAAATGAAATTAAATCAAAATGTTCAAATGTTTGTACAACTTATGGGACTTAACTACGGGGTCATCAGTCCCTAAGCTTACAAACTACTTATGAACTAGCTAAGACTAAAGACGCCACAAATGTCTATGCCCGAGGGGGGATTCGAACCCCCGACCGTAGTAGCCGTGCTGACCGTGACTGGAGCGCCTCAGTCACCTCGGCCACCGCGGCCGGCTGAAATTAAATAATAATAAAAAACAGTGAAGCGCAGCCATATTTATGTCTATTGCAATAATTTAACGACCACTGCTTGTTAGTCACGTATTCTTCTTCAAAGACAGAGAAACGTCTGTCCGAAGAGAAACAAACACTCTTTAGCTAGCGATGGGAGAACGCATGATGTTGGGAGTAGCAATGAGATATTCCGCTTATCTACACTGTATCGTCTGGCACCATCAATCAACTATGAAAGCAGTCGTCACGCATTTGGCTAGAAATAGTCCTTGGACAAGACGTTCATCTGTACGAGAACGCTTGGGATGATGTAGTCTTTGTGAAAGGTCATGTGATGTTAAAAATGGTAGAATTTACAAAATGTCTGGAAGAACTTGTGTAGACTTGAGAATACTTCTTTCGTTCACAAATTACTTCGATCAAGCCAAGTGACCAGCTGAAGGACAACCTCTTCCGTCGTTCCGCCATGTGAGTTCTCCGCCACGCCCCCTTTAAAAATTGTAGCAAGCCCTGCTGTCAAAATGATGAACACCCGTGGGGACTTTCCAGCATCCGACTGATTCGCTTTGTTTGTTGACCTGCTGTGTTGGTGTACCAAAGGCTGCAGGCAGAATTTCTAATAATGTGACTTGACAGTGTGTTTAATGTGCTGAAAATGTTCAAATGTTTGTAGAGCTTATGGGAGTTAACTACGGGGTCATCAGTCCCTAAACTTACAAACTACTTATGAACTAGCTAATACTAAGGACGGCACAAATATCCATGCCCGAGGGGGGATTCGAACCGCCGACCGTAGTGACCGTGCAGACCGTGACTTGCGCGCCGCAGTACGCTCGGCCACCGCGGCGGCAGTTTAATGTACTGTCGTGCCATTGTTCGGTACCGTTGTTTAACAAGGAGACCACATGGGTATCGGATATTAGAATTAAATGATATTTATGTTACGTGAAGTTCAGAACCCAAACAACAACCAGCCAAAACCATTCGACGAAAAACTCAAAAATTCTCTAGAAAATCGACATTGAAATTTTGCAAGTAAGCGTAAGTACCAATCATTCAATGAATTTCAGCATCTGTCAGTGTATCTCAGGTGGTAGCGTTATGACCTTCCCATCTCAGGGTCGGTGGTTCGAATCATGTAAAGATAGGATTTTTTGTTGTGTTCGAATACTTACACAATTTTAGTATCTATGTTCAAATGTTTGTAAATCTATCGGACCAAACTGCGTGGTCATCAGTCCGTAGCTTACAAACTACTTAAGCTAAGGTAAACAAACCCTAAAGACAACATACACACACTCATGCCCAAGGGAGGACTCGAAGCGCGACGGCGAGCAACCGCGCGCTCCGCAGCGAGGCGCCTTAGACCGCTCGGCTACTCTAGCGCGGCTGTAATATCTAACTTTTTTTACGAAAAGTGCACGTATTTTTGTTTATTCGTAACTTACTATATTTCATAGAAGGTTGTTAATAATAATTGTTATAGTAAAAAAAAAACATACACACACATAAGTTACATGTTTTCATATTGGCTTCACTGTTAGCTGACGGCGGTAGTATTTGATTGTTCGTTTTGTGAAGAGCTACTACGCTGATTTTGGAAAGTTATCTCCATAGTTACTAATGAAATTCCAAGCAGCTAACCTACTGAACCATCGTTTTACGTGACGACAAGGTTTTCAGCTCTTCTACATACACATAAACAAAGACTGACACAACACGTGGAATTAGAGATCCCAAAATGTTTCATCTAACTAAATTCCAAAGCGATATATATCATAGCGGGATTCGAACCAAGGACTCTATAATTGAGAGGCCTGAATGCTACTACCAGAGCTACACTAACAGATGCTGTACCTGTTTTAATTAATGGTACTTACGTATACTTTGCAAAACTTCAAACCCGATTTTCTCGAGAATTTTTGAGAGTTGCTGATTGTTATTTAAGTTCTAAAATAAATACAAAGAAATTCTAAAATCGAATACCTATGTGGTCTCCTTGTAGAACTGATTGTGCTTAAGAACAAGTGTAAGTATAGGTTACTGTTACCTGTAGTACGGCTGAGCCAGCAACAGCGCCGATGCACTGCACGACGATGTAGAAGAGCGCCCTGAGGATGGAGATGTTGCCGCTGGCCAGCAGCCCAATCGTCACGGCCGGGTTCACGTGTCCGCCGCTGACATGCCCCAGCGCCTGCAAAACACCCAGCTCGTCACTAGTGCACATCATGCGCTGCGAGACTTCACTGTTTGCATCGCCAAAAACCTCGGGTAATTTAAAATTTTCCTTGAAAAGGTCCTAACGAGCAAGTTAGTGACGCCAATAAGAAGCTTTTAGGAAAGTAAGTAAACATCCGACAATTAACTAGCCTTCTCGAACTAACGGCCTGTTATTACATGAGTGAGTACACCGCACAAGGACGCATCAGGCTAATGCTGTAAAATCCACTACTAGCCTTGCTAACGCCTTCAATTCGTAGATGAAGGCAGTCCAAAAGTTCCTTCAGGCACATTATACTGAGTTGAAGCACTCATTGTTATGTAATCCTGCACAATTACCTAACTGCTGGTTATTATAGTGTACCTTCTGCTCCAAATAGACCCAGGTATGTTCTTCGAGATGAATGTCTGATGTGTCAGTCGAGATGGGATTGCTTGCATGAGGATTGTACGCGCGTCGCCCTGAGAATACGACTTTCATTATCTTGGATGACGGCGTGGACGACTCCCTTCACACATTGCGGGATAAACCCGTAATTGTACCGTTGGTGCATACGATGGCTTGTATTGTTCGAAAAGAGACAGCACTGCTACATGGCGTACCACAACGTTTCCATTCAGCATCTGCTCTGTTATGGCTCATTGGAGACGTGCAGTATGTATGTACAACTGAACAGTGGTATTTGGGGAGGTTCTCGACCATAAAACTCCATTAAATAGAGTTCTCCTCACCAGTTTTCGCGGAAACTGAACGAGTTTGACTGTCATTCATTGTGTAGGGGTTTGAAATGATTCTCACTCTCAGGGCATAACACCTGCCGCTGTCGGTTTGGGTCTTTTTACCACTTTACATCGTTTTTAATAGCTGACTTGGACTTCCTTGATTTCGAGGTCGCAAGTTCAGTCTCTAGGAAGGCTCATTTGAAATTTTGAATTAACAATTAGGGCAGGAAAAATATCAGCTGCTAATGAAGCACTACATGCATCAGTAAGGCGACTGAAAATGAGTGTCTGGGAGATACTGAGATCGGCCTTCTTACCAAAATGGACATCTTCGAGATCAAAGAAATTTTGAAAACCACCCATTAACATACACCATGAACCCGAATGAAAAATGGCGCGCCACAGTGTTATCATAGGTGAATGCCACCACATTCCATCAGACCTCCTCACCCAGTTACATCAATATGATTCTGTATTCTTAGCAGACAGGATTGACGGAGGCCATCGAAAAAGTCCAAAACAGGCAGGTCGTTTCTCATTACAGGAGAGATAGTAGCAGGGATAGCATAAGTGAGTTGGGGTCAGAATCGTTAAAACAAAGACTTTTTCGTTGCGGCAAGACATTAATACGAAATTTAAGTCACCAACTTTCTCTTAGCGAAAATATGCTCTGTGCAATCACCTACATAGGGAGAAATGATAATTGTAATGAAATAAGATTAATCAAAGCTGCAACGGAAAAATTTATGACTTCGTTTTCTTAGCGAGTTTTTAGATAGTGGAAAGGAAAAGAAATGGCCTCAATGAGTTTCTATGAACCCTCTGCCAGGGGCTTATGTGTGAACTGCAGAACAATCATGTAGATGAGTATATTATTTTTATTCCTTGACAAATATTTTTATCCTGTCATTTATTTTCACCCTAGTGGCAGTAACGACTCGTTATGTCGGCAGCAATGCGACTGACTGAGGTTTTGGGTCTTGCTGCCTCCAAGTATTACCCCAGTTATACAGAGAACAAATGGTCTGAAGAAATAACAAAACTACAAGTATGTTTGCTGATGCTTAATAGTGTCATGCTGATAATTGAGGGGTCTAGTGAGAGAGGGAGCTATGCCACTTTGAGGAGAAATGGAGTTGTCTAAAGAGTTGTATTAAGGCATTATTTGTATAGTAAAGGGGTCAGTTTTTTTGTCTTAACGTATTGTTATGCAAATTATGCAACAGGAAAAATATTAATTTCAATGTAAATAGCAATGATTATGATCTAGTAGGCTTTAATGAAATACAACAATATTACAAAAACACAAATTTTATACGCATATCAAGAAGTTTTATTCTGGTTGAAATACTGTTACCCAAGTGCAAATCATGTTATCAAGCTTACACACCAACTACAAAAAAGTAAACAGCTTTATATATCTTCTAGAGTATCCTCACAATCCACTGTTTCTGTGGGTTTCAGTTTTTGGAAAACACCATGAAACATCGGAGGAATATGTAGTGTGTCATGAGATATTTTAACTTCAAGGCTGACATAGATTTTTGTATAGACAGAGCAGTGGTACTTCCTCAAGAAGTGTAGTCATATAAGGATGATCAACCAAGGTGTCTTTCCTGTTTTTGGAGCGACGACCTGGTATTTTCTTGAAGAAGGGTATAGAAGCAACAATTACAGTTTTGAACAATACGTTCTTCGATTATCACTGATCAACCAATCTGCAACACTTCTGTGTTGGTACGTCAGCAACTGAAATAGGGGACAACATCGATAAGTGGCATAGGTCCTCCTCTCACTCAAAATGATCGCAGGGGCGCATTCAAGAATCTACAAAAACTGCTCCAGAAAGAGAAGGAGGTACGCCACATGGTTCTAGTTCACAGGGTTGACGGAAGATGGCATGAACATACTGAAAATGACCAAAGCTCAATTTTACATGTTTTGTGGCATAGCCCCCTCTCCCACTAGATCCCTCAATTCGGGACCGGCTGTGCATTGAACCATTTCATTTGCTACGTAAGTTTCAGCATGATACCCACACACGTAAACGGATATAGACCTAAATGGACTGCCAGAGGTCCCATGTGTAACTGGCCTATGCGAGACGATGACAGATACATAAGGGGTCCGAGGGGATTGAGGCGCTTCAGTCACGGTCTGCACGGCCACTACGGTCGGGGGTTCGAATCCCCCCTCGGGCATGGATAATTGTGCCGTCCTTAGTTGTAGGTAGTTCATAAGTAGTTTGTAAGTTTAGGGACTGATGACCCCGTAGTTAAGTCCCTTAAGCTTAACAAACATTTGAACATTTTTGATACATAAGGGGATCCCATTTCAATCTTTGTAAACACTTCCACTAGGAATATTGCTCCACCGGCTTGACCAGTGCTCTCGTCCGCACAATTCCTACCATCAGTGTGTGCCAACAAATGCCACGACGTATAATTACGATTGATATACGCCACGCATGTTTAATTCTCTGTTATCTGTGGATGGCACTTGTAGTGAGGAGATAGGTCATGGTGGTGAAGTTGCTCTTGGGAGGCTGACTTGGCGAGATGTCTGTGAATCGACTATCTGCTGTTGGAATCTTGGGCGGAACAATTACCGGACTCGATTTAATCAAGATATCCTTTTGATGCAGTAGGCTACAAAAACACAGCCATGACATGCCGTTAGAGATGAAAATGAGAGATTAAAATCTGGTCTGTATCGAGAACATTATAGACTTAGTGTCATTAGTTCAGGTGAACACGGATGATGGAGGCAATCGGTCGCAGTGTGGTTGAAGCAGCTCCTCCTATGATTTAGGAAGACTATCTAAAACTTAGCTCTGGATTCTTGAAAGGGAGATCTAATCGTCGTCGTTCTACATTATGAGTCAAGTTTCTTAATTAGTACTTCGTTCCGACCACGCGTCGGTTCCCTGTGATTTGCACGTCAAAAACTACCCTGAGATGTGCTGTGATCGTGATACCCACTCCACTACGAAACGATATCGCCGTTATTTGCCACTTTGGAGTATTTTATTTGTCAGGTTGACAGAAGCATAATTCATCTAACATGGTAGTTCTCTATTACTCAGTAGGTCAACGTTGTACGTTTATATTTCTTGTTTCTTTACGGAAATCAAGTTACTATGGTGGACAACAGAATTCGTATTTTAATATTTATTATTTTAGTTTACGTCACGTTGGTTCCTGTTCGGAGCTTTAATTAACGACACCACAATAACTCTTATGTTTGATATAAATGCTACGGAGGATGGACGGTAGCGAAAAGGTCGATTTATTCTGTCGGTTCGGTAAAAGTCTGTTTTCTACACTATATTCTGTGTTGTCCTATGCAGTGCTTAGGAGACTTCACAACGTAATGAGTCTTGGTATTTTAAAGGATACTAAACTGCTAGGTCATCAGTCGATAAGAGTCTTAAGAAAATATTGGCGTGTGATATAATTCCTTTGAAGGAACGAAGGAAGGTTAGATTTTAACGTGGCGTAGAGGTTTGAGAAGGAACTGTTGCTCATATGGACAAAGATGACCAAGAAATTGGCCATGGCTTTTTAAGTATTTACTTGGAGTGAGTTTGAAAAATCATTTATTGGACACATTCGTATCTGAATTCTCCTTATTCCGACCACCCATTCAGTATCATAAACATAATTTTCTCTCGCCAATACAAGTTGGAAAAAGCTGGTGTTTGATTTCCGCTATTTTATTTTACGGTTTTCATCTTTTGTTCTGGAAGAGTTACAGAGAACTAACTGCTAATGAGAATAGTAAAAGAATTTGTTGAGTTTGATGATATTGGCTTGTGTGAATGAAAAAAAATTGAATTTCATCATACTGAAGGTAAAAAATCATATTGAACAATAATGGAGATAACTATCACCAAAAGTTATGCTTATGAATTTGTAATTGACACTATGGAACACAAAACGTAATATCTTTAACACATTAAGAACTTTTGGACGAAATGTTTCCAAGTAGGGACAGGCATCAAAACTTAATATTTTTGGGTGTATTGTTTAAATTATTTGCACGATTTCTATATGGAAATGAAGTAGTGGAGGACATGAGAGCTTAGTAGTTCAGTCGGTTATGTCACGTAGACATATTTAACAAAAGTTTTTCCTTATGTTTCCGTTTCAAATCTGCATTTACCAACTATTAATCTCTATTTCGTTTTGACTACTACTGTCATAAAAAGATGCGCCAAAAGTATTTACTATCAAAGCAAGTAAAACGCTTGAGGAGAAACTGCTACAATAGGTTACTTGTCATAGTGATTCTTAGAAACGTACTAACAGTAGTGATTCTCTGTTTCAGTTTTAAAATGCAACTTAGAGAAGCGATTAATACCGGACCAGCTAGATGTAAACGAGATAGTGAGGTAGTAGGCACACACGAGGAAACTGCTACGCTGCTAATTTGGGACAATGCTGTGAAAATTTATTGCTTCGAGATTACGTTGTCACACGACTTACTATTACGTAGATATAACGCAGTACAACACGGAAAGAATTCAAGAACTGTGCGGTAGGAAACCAGAGAATGAATGCTGACATGAAATGCGTTTGTAGCTACAAGAAAAAAGGACATTGGTTGTACAGAAGATGGTAAATGACTTATTTATAGGAACGTTCTTAATGGGAATATAGACTTTAATTTTACCTCTAATTAATGAACAAAGGTGAGCAGTGCCTTCTTACGCTGTAGTATTTTACTAAAAATTTAATGGATAATAATGCGATTGTCATAAAATGAATGGGACATTACTGTTTATGCCCTACTACTTAATTACTGCAAGGTTTACACGCAACCGTTTATGTGCACCATCTCTTCATATGCATAACGAGGAATGAACTTGACCCTTAGTATATAGTGTTTTAAAATTTTGTGATCATAAACGAATCAATAGACATTTTCGCACTTTAGAGAAAACTGTAATCACGTGTCATTTTTTTTTTTTTTTTTTTTTTTTTTGAAATTGTTTTCTTCTAACTGTGCACAGTGCAAATCAAATTTTTTTTAAATGTTTGTAAGGCTATTGGACCAAACTGCTATGGCCTTCAGTCCCTACACTTAAAAACTACTTAGACTAACTTAATTAAGGACAACACATATACTCATGCCGGAGAGAGGACTCGAACCTCCGGTGGGAGCGGCCGCCCAGTCCGTAGCATTAAGATTTTTTGTTTTTTGTTTTTCTAGTTAGATCTATGTGTTGCAGTCGTTTTGTTCGGGTTCGTTCTGGGTTGTTTCTTGGCTCAGAGTTTTTTTTTTTTTTTTTTTTAATTACAGATGGGGTTGCTGTAGACCGCGTGGCTGTATACGGCACTCTTCGGTCAAGCCGTCTCTTAGAAGTGTATACAATTTGTTAAACATTGCATTGCACTTCCATGATCCCTTAACAGAATACGCGTAGATTTGTAAACTTTTTAAAGGGTTTATAAAGAGTAAATAATTAACTGCATTAATGCATGTGCTATAAGTGACGGGGCTTGTCATTTCTGGATGGGGTAGAGTTCTCATAATACTTGTACTAAGTTATTAAAACATTCTTACAAAATCCGAATGAGGTGATTCAGCGAATCAATTTTGTGGGAAACAGGGTTCAAATTCACTACCAACTGTTATGATTTATGTTTTCCACCCTTTCTCTGAAAATCACTTCATCGTATGCTACGGTAGAACCTCCAAATGTTCAAATGTTTGTAATCCTATTGGGCCAAACCTGCTATGGTCCTCAATCCCTAGGATTACAAATTGCTTAAACTAACTTACACTAAGTACAACACATAAACCTATGCCCGAGGGAGACTGGAACGTCGGACGGGAACGGCCGCCCAGTCCGTAGCATGATACCTTAGACCACGCGGCTACTTCAGCGCGGCGGTAGTTCCTTCAACATACCTAATTCCTGTCCGATTGCAATTGCTACTCCATCTCTAATGAGTCAGTCGTCCAAATTCCTCTTTTCATTTTCCAGGCAAGTTATCATTGGAAGTCGTGCGAGTAGAACTGTCCCCACGGACGTTTTTGTGAAACGAAACTCCAGAGGCGCTCCTTGGATTACATGGAATGGAGAACGTGTCGCAAAATAGTTCCAGGCCATCGATTTTTGCGATTTTATTAAAGTTATTTGTAGCTTGCCTGTTAACATATGAATCATTTTTAATTGTTTATTTTTTACAGCATAGAAGAAATTTTGGGCAAACAAAAAGTAAGTTACACATGTCGCCCCCACGTTATGACTACTGCGCAGCAGTGTCGTATTGTCAGAAGAGAGTACATGATTTGCAGAAAAAGTTCTACTGCGGTAAGCTAAACAGATGCAGCGCAGGACACCAATAATGTTGTTCCAATCCGGATTATGGCTGCACCACCACGATGGTCGGTTTAGTGTCTGGAGACACCGTGGTGAGCGACTGTTGAACTGTGTCCCTTTGCATCGCTATACTGGTCCTGATGTTGATTTTGGAATTTTGAGGGAACTAAACTGCGAGGTCATCAGTGCCCTATTCGGTTCCTGTAGGCAGTATAGTGGTTTAGGGTGGTATTGAATTCCATTGCCGCACCCCAGTCGTAGGCACTGTCGGTACACCAAACAGTCAGCGTTATTCTCTGGAGTGTTGGGGCCTGTTGTCCTTCCATACCTTCACAGCATGTCGACGACCATATTGCAACAGCATAATGCGCGACCATACGTGGAACGCAATGTTGAAGATTTTTTTGTCGCCCATTGGATTGCATTGCTGCCTCGGCCTCCATAATCTTACAATTTTTTGCCAATCGGAAACGTCTGGTCGATGATTGCGGAACGAATAACCTGGGATACACCACCTGCTGCTACCCCGAATGAATTTTTGCATTATGTGGAAGAAGCATGGACTGCTATACTCCAGCAACACACCCAGAGCTACTCTGATTCAATGCCGAGGCGTTTGGCAGCGGTTATAGCCTACAATGGCGACAACACTCGATACTGATTTCATCGTTTTCCACACATCACTTTTGGCTTTATGTCCAATGAAATCAAATGTTCAAATGTTTGTAATCATATGGGACAAAACTACTCTGGTCATCGGTCCCTAGACTTACAAACTACTTTAACTTATTCTAAGAATGACAGACACATGCCCGAGGGAGGACTCGAACCTCCGACGCGAGTGACGCTCCACACCGCACTGCCCTATATCCAATCACGTGATCATTATACAACGTGTTATCTACCAAATAAATTTAGGCGTGATATCTCCGGTTTCTCTTGATGTTCAATTTTGGATGGCTAGCACTGTCCATCGTATTATATCTGAGGAATTGCAGAGAGGGGCTTGGTTATCACTCTACTAGATATTCTGAGAGACAACGTCAGAAAGGCATCAATGAAAGGTGACGAAAAGATGACCGCAATCTCAAAATTAATGAGTGACTATTCGCAGGCAGAAACGCCATAAAAACAGCTTAACGAGGCACTGTGCTGCACGTAACTGTCGCTTAATGTTATCGTTAACGCAACGTGCATTCTTGGCACAGATACCCATTCGACAAGCGCAGCAGGTGTATGCTCTTGTAATTAATACATTAGGCATTTACTACTGTCATACCATAAATAACAGTTCTCACTTCTGTCCATTTGAAAAGTGATATTTATGTTCTCGGTTATGTTACAACTGACTGAGGAATGAAGTCACTGGACGTAGACCAATGTCCAGTATTATTAAATCCAATTGAGTGTCTTATGGAGTGAGATAACGTCATAATACGTAAGTCCTATGGAAATTTCACGCTCGGCATCGCCCTTAGTGTAACTGCAAGTAAGTATCAAGTGTAATAGCTATGGGTCTCACTCCCTCCCTTTATTTCAATAACACACAGAGGACCTGACACTTTTTCCATTCATACCATCCACAGGCAGTTGGCTGGTCTATTTGAGACGGAACACTCACACATTCTTTAAGAACGTTCATTTTTTTTTTTTTTTTTTTTTTTTTTTAGTGGAGCCATTTCCACTACTATCTGGCCGCTTAATATGAGAGCTTAGAGCGTGACGCCAGTCAGTCTGCACGGCCGCTACGGTCGGGGGTTCGAATCCTCCCTCGGGTATGGATGTATGTGTCGTCTTTAGTGTAAGGTAGTTCATAAGTAGATTGTAAGTTTAGGGACTGATGACCCCGCAGTTAAGTCCCTTAAGCGTAACAAACATTTGAACATAAAACTAACCGAAGGACAACACATACACTCATACCCTTAAGCTTAACAAATTTATCCTTGCATTCCTTCGCAGCTTGCTCAATGTACAGATTGAACAACATTAGGGAAAGGCTACAACCCTGTCTTATTCCCTTCCCAACCACTGCGACCCTTTCATGACCTACGACTCTAATAATTCAAAAATGTTCAAATGTTTGTAAATCTATCGGACCAAACTGCGTGGTCATCAGTCCGTAACTTACAAACTACTTAAACCTAGGTAAACTAAGCTAAGGACAAACACACACACACCCATGCCCCAGGGAGGACTCGAACCTCCACTGCGAGCAACCGCGCGCTCCGCAGCGAGACGCTTTAGACCGCTCGGCTACTCCACCGTGACCTCTAATAATGCTGTCGGGGTTTTGTACAAGTTGAATATAACGCTTCGTTCCCTATATTTTACCCCTGCTAACTTTAGAATCTGAAAAAGTGTATTCTAGTCAACATTGACAAAATATTTCTCCAGATCCACAAATGTTAAAAACGTAGTTTTCCCTTTCCTTAATCTATCTTCTAAGATAAGTCGTAATGTGAGTATTGCCTCGCATGTTCCTACATTTCTCCTAAATCCAAACTGATCTTTCCAAACGTCGGATTCCACGAGTTTTTTTTTTTTTTTTTTTTTTTTTCATTCGTTTGTTAATAATTCGTGTTCTGACTACCGAATTCTCGTCCATTGCATAGGCTTTAGCACTACAAGTAAAATAGCTGCCTTCGTACCGTGACCAGGCAACACCGCCTAAAGAGACAGCCTGAGCGCAGTCGTGTCACGTCACATAGAGTAGGCTCCGATCGCATAGCTGACTGGCTGGCCGCTGGGGCATAGCATTCTGTCTCGTAGTGGACAGCCATTGAGAAACGGGATATCGACCTACCATGTGCGGCGTGACACAGCAGCGTTCAGGCCTTTTCTTTAGGTGGCATTTGACCAGGAAGCACGGTATGCTGATCATTGCCGTCGGATAGTGTGCAATCATGAATCAAGGCTTTGCTCTACTCCGGAGAACCTTCATCAGCAAGTATGGTGGGAAGCTGGAGAGAAATTCCCAATATTTTGGAGAAGCACAGCAGTGTTTCTCCTTGTGTGAGAAGCTATTGGTTATGACCTCAAGTCACGGGTAGCAGTGATTGATTGCACATTTGTACGTCACTGGCATCCTATGCCTTCATGTGTTACGTCTCATGAGGCAGTAACGTGGCCACATTTTTCAACACGACAATGTTCACGCACACATAGTACGTATTTCTATGAATCATCTGCGTGGTGGTGGCGGCGTATTACGTTGGCCAGTAAGATTCCCGTATCCGCACTTCGGACATCAACAGTGTGAGAAAATCACGATGCACGATATCATGGACCAGTTTTATCAGTTTTTGGTCGGCTTTCCTCAGCAGTGCATTCATCAAGGTCAGAGAGATGCAACGTCAAACTGATAAGTGAGTTCATACCGCCAAGATCTTGATAAAATGGACTTTAATTTTCCATCATTTCAATAACTCCTCAAACCCTGTCGACCCGTGAAATTTCATTTTCTTTCCTCATCCCTTTCTTGGCGAATAACTATGTTATCAAACACTGTAAGTTTGCGATTTTAGGGTGTCTGGGCTGATGCATGCCCGATCAGTTTGAAAAATATAAATTGCTGTTTTAGTCTTCCGTCCGAAGATTAGTTTGATACCACTTTCCGTACTACTCTATCATATGTAAGTCTCTTCATTTCTGATTAACTACTACGGCCTACATCCTTTTAAAACTGCTTAATGCACTCATATCTTGGTGTCCATCGATCTCTTTCAAGCCCCACGCTTCCCTCCTACTGGAGGGAACTAACGATCGCTTGATGTCTTGGAATGTGTGATATCGACTAGTCACTTCTCTTGGTCAAGTTAGACGACAGTTTTATTTTCGCCCAAATTCTCTTCTTATTGGTAACTTGATCTACATATCCAAACGTCAGCATTTTCTGTAGCACCACATTTCTAAAGCATCCATTCTCTCGAAATGGTACAGTTGTCAGTCTTAAGAGACATACAACTCTGCGTAAAATAATTGCAGAAATCAATTTGGAACGTACGACGTAAGCATCCGTTAGGATAGAGCAACGCAGTATGGCGTTAATAGGCTATGGCAGCAGACGAGCCACTTGAGTGCTTTTATTAACAGCATAATATCACCGGCTTCCCCTCCCTGGGGACGTGAACATGTCGATTGGACAGGGGCGTAGATAATTTATTATTCTCGGGAGGCGTGGTGTTGAGTTTTCTTCTCGGGGCTTTCAGTTTTCCAGTACAAGAAGTTCATTTCGATCATTATCTGAAATATCTGAAGCAGTTTCAACGTTTAAAACTGAAACACAGGTTGCATCTGCGCTCCTGCATTTTGAACACACACGATTGGAAAACCTTGGTTTGGTCAGATGAGTCCCTGTATCATTTTGTAAGATCTGATGGTGGGGTTTGAATATTGCGAAGCAAAGTACCCAAGTTGTCAATAAGGCGCTATGCAAGCTATTGGTGACTCCATCATTGTGTGGTCTGCTTTGATATAGAACGGGTTGGATACTCTAGCCAAACTGAGCCGATCATTGACTGTAAATGTTTGTGTCCGAGCATAGATGTTTGTGCTGTCTTTAGTATAAGTTAGTTCATAAGTAATTTGTAAGTTTAGGGACTGATGACCCCGCAGTTAAGTCCCATAAGCTTAACAAGCATTTGAACTTTTTTTTCGCAAATTCTGTATAATTTCAGAAATTAATCCGGCCACCTAGATCGCCCTACATGAATCACATCGATAATTTATGGAATGTAACCAAAACGTTCACTCGTACACAAAATACTGCAGCGGCAGCACTTCCACAATACGGAAAGGTATAGAGACAGCACGGTATAATATTCCTGCAGGGGTCTTCCAACGCCTTTTTGAGACCATGTCACGTCGAGCGCTTCACTTCGTTAGGCCAAACGAGGACCGACACGATATTAGGAGGTATGCCATGACGTTTATTACCTCCGTGTAGCTCTTTTAGAGCTCTTTGAAATTCTTCTCGTACTAACACTGATCCTATCATCTTAATCCCCTTCCTCTTCACTGAATATTAGAGACCCGTACGAATACTTCGCACCGTTAGTGGAATGAGAAAAAAGTTGGGGAAAAATGTAAGTAAAGCTGAATATTCACGTATAGCTTTCTTCAGAATCAATCAATGCATGTGTTTAAAAGCGAAAATGAAAGAGGTTGATCTGCCGAGTGTTGTTAGGTCAAAAGAACTGCGTATCTTAATTAGAACAGAAGATATCGTGTTTAAAAGCGCAAATGAAAGAGGTTGATCTGCTGAGCGTTGTTAGGTCAAAAAGAACTGCGTATCTTAATTAGAACAGAAGATATCGTAAAAGAAACCGATTAAAATATTCAATGCAAGGAAAGAAGGATACCGCGTTTGACTAAAAATAAAGGATGGAGATACTTAAGTTAATTCTGATACTTGAAGAGAAATCTGCGAATGAATACCTTTCGTTTAAAGCAAAAATGAAGGAAATCGGTCGGATAGAACGGTCTGACCGATTGACTTTAGTTTACAGCAAGGACATCCCCATAAGAAATATACAGAAGGAAATGGCATTTGAGCATCGAAAAAGGAAGGCGACAGTTATGTAAATTCTGATAATTGACAAATCTGTGGATGAATACCTTACGTTTAAAACAAAAATGAAGGAAATCGGTCGGGTAGTTTGGTCTGGCCGACTGACTAGTTTTCGCAGAGTCTTTTAATATATAAGATGTTGCTACGTTAAATTCATTTTCCTTGTATAGTCCCAGTTACCGACATCCGTCCGGTTAAGCACGACGTTTACGTTGCCGTTCTCTGAGATGTGCCGCCCAGCCTGGGTTTCGTTTTTAGGCGGTTTTCCGCATCCCACTGGGTGAATACTGGGCTGCATTAAATGCAGGTGCTGTAAGTGACGGGGCTTGTCATTTCTGGATGGGGTAGAGTTCTCATAATACTTGTACTCAGTTATTAAACCATCCTTACAAAATCCGAATGAGGTGGTTCAGCGAATCACTTTTGTGGGAAACAGGGTTCAAATTCACTGCCAACCGTAATCATTTATGTTTTCCACCATTTCTCCGGAAATAACTTCAGCGAATGCTACGGTAGATCCTCCAATGCTGGTACGCAAGTTCCGCCTCCGGTACATGACACAAAAAACCTTTAGAAAACTTCCGCGCACTTTCACATGTATACAACTATACGCAGATATTTCCTATGGGGGATAATATGTTGGTGAAAGGAAGGGCATTCGCGCACCCCTTGAATTAACCACGACAAATCCATAGTAACCGTTCCGATCCCGGTTCAGTGCGAGATCAAGGGAAAGGAAAGTATCAGTTTTACTTCGAGATAAACGTTTTATTTGATGCTCGTTACGTGTGAGCTGCTCGTCTGTGTGAGACGGAAATGGCGCGTTACGGCTCCGATCAGGCGGTGCGGAGCTACAGGCGGCGCGTGGGCCGCGGAGCTGGGAAGCTGCGGCGGCGGAGAGCGTTGCATGAATGAGAGTGAGCCAAGAAAGGGCGTGCTGGCCGCATCTGGGTCAGTCAGTGCGTGGGTCATCTACCTTGAATGAGAGCGGCGGCGCTGCTGCCGGCTACACTCACACACGGCCGCCTCTCGTAACACGCCGCTGTCGCCGCTACAATCGCCCGCCCTTCCTGCAACTTCTTGCCTCGCGCCGCTTTTGTCCCGCCAGCGACCTACAAATTGCCCGACACTTAATGGGACGTTCCACAACATTGTCCTCCTTCTCGCATTTTTTATACTCCTTCTGTCCACTTCTTTTTCTCGCGCAGACGGCAATGAAACGAGAAGGAGCAGTTTTTCACGGCTCACTGCGTCCTCTCGCTCGGAGGCAATTGATACGAAACAAAATCGGCTCGTGTCCGCGCGTTTTGTGATGCTATGAGATGCATCCTTTAGAGTACTTTCTTCCTTTTCACTTTCACACTATCAGATTTGCTATCGTCGTTATCGATACCGGTAACAGACCGACTGGAATACTTACCAGTAGTTAACGGAGAAACGGACGGTAATATTACTGCCAGACTAATTACAGAGACAGCAGGACAAAATATTCTCGTAGTTGATGGAGTACACTTACGGAAGAGAGAGAGAGAGAGAGAGAGAGAGAGAGAGAGAGAGAGAGAGAGAGAGAGGACTCTATGCCGCGGTGGATTAGCCGCGCGTACTGGAGCGCCGTGTTGCGGTGCGCGCGGCCGTTCGCCGTCGGGGGTTCGATTCCCCCCTCGGGGATGGGAGTTTGTGTTGTCCTTAGTTTAGTTTACCTTAGGTTAAGTAGTTTGTAAGCTAAGGGGCTAATAACAAAGCTGTCGAGTCTCATAGATTTACAAACATTTGTCCGTCCTTTTATGGAATATTGCTGCCCAGTGTGAGATCCTTATCAGGTGGGTTTGACGGAGGTCCAGAGAAGGGCAGCTCGTTTCGTATTGTCATGATACAGGGGAGACAGCGTTACGGAAATGATACAGGCTATGGGATGATAATCATTACAACGACGGCGCTTATCGCTGCGGCGTGGGCTACTTACGAAACTACAATCGCCAAAATTCTCCTCCGAATGCGAAAATGTATTGTTGACTCCCATTTACATAGGTAGAAATGATCATCAAAATAAAATACAAGAAATCAGAGCCCGAACGGAGAGATTCAGGTATTCTTTCTTCCCGCGCGCTATTCGAGAATGGAATGGGAGATAAAATAGTATAACGGTGGTTCGTTAAATGTGATTTGCAGAGTATACCATGTAGATGTAGACCCCGAACTTCACGACGATTCGGTGACACCAGTCTCTCCCAACCTTTCTTTCTTTTACACCAGTACCAGATTTCTTTCAAATGTTTGTAAAGCTCAGGTGCCAAACTGATGAGAAAAAAGGAAGGAAGCAAGCCTGGAGTTCAACGCCCCTTCGACAGCGTGATCATTAGAGGCGGATCTTGCGCTCGGGGTGTTTGGCTAAGGATGTGGAAAGAAATCGGCCGTGCCCTTTCAAAGGAACCATTCCGGAATTTGCCTGGAGTGATTTAGGGAAATCACGGAAAACCTAAATCTGGATGGCCGGAGGTGGATTTGAACCACCGTCCTTCCGAATACGAGTCCACTGCGCCACCTCGCTCGATCCCGAAGTGCTGAGGTAATCGGTCCCCGGACTTACCAACTTGTTAAACTAACTTAGGCATAGGCAACGCACATACACCCATGCCTGAGGGGACGACTCTAACATCCGACGGGCTGCGTAATTCGTGACATGGCGCCTTAGATCGCGCGGCCATTCCCGCGCGGCAGTCACTTCTGCCACGAAAATATTGACAGCAGTAGACGGTGTAGTTTAATTCAACGGCCTGAAACAGCTGAGATGTTTGAATACTTCTAATTCAACAATGTTAATGTGGTGGGAAAGGCGAGGCAAGCTTTCATATGTTCAAGCGTTTGTAAAGCTCAAGGGCCAAAGTGCTAAGGTCATCGGCCCCCAGACATACCAACTAGTTAAACTAACTTATGTTAAGAACAAACACACACACACACACACACGAGGGAGGACTCGAACCTCCGCTGGGTGTGGTGGTGCAATCCGTGACGTGGTGCCTAACATTGCGCGGCCATTCCCGCGAGGCCTGATTTTCTTTATTGTGAGAAGGGACCACAAGTGTTAAGAAAATAAAACTGTGTCAATCTAAAAACTTTTAACAAATTCCTTAAATATTATGTAGTAACAGCTTGCCTATTACTACAATACGAACTTTTAATAGAAAACTGATTTTGTTTGTAGCAATGTGATTTTAGTGCTTTCAGCTTTTGTTTCACGTTCGTTAATACTACGACTAATATTTCTCAAAGCCACACGTTTATCGTCACTTACTTTCAATCGATTACTGGAATTTTTTTAAGCGGGATATCTTGTACACCTAAGTAAGTCATGGAGAAACAGCTGGAGGAAAGCGATTTCCGTAAAGTTGTTGAATGATTTTGGTATTTCACAACAAAAGTGCCTATGAGGACGGATTCAAATGCGTTCTTACAGTTTCTCTCATATTGGGATTCAATTATTGTTCACATTACTGTGAAACAAATGAATATATTTAAAATGGCACTGTCATTGCCAGTAAAATTGTCAAAGTTATAGTGAACACACAATACGACTGACTGATAACGTAACAATGAATTAATAATTTAAAATGAATAACAGTTGGAAATTTTATCTCTTTCGCGTTCCATATTTTTAGCTCTTGTGAACGGCTTGCGATCCGTGAAACACAGGTTGGCAATCACTGGGGTACACGATATGCACTAAAATGTTCAAATGTTTGTTAAGCTTATGGGACTTAACTACGGGGTCATCAGTCCCTAAACTTACAAACTACTTACGAACTACCTTATACTAAGGACGGCACAAATATCCATGCCCGAGGGGGAATTCGAACCCCCGACCGTAGTGGCCGTGTAGACCGTGACTGGAGCGCCTCAGTCCCCGCGGCCACCGCGGCCGGCACACGATATGCACTGTACGGGTTTAAACACGTAATCAGTGCAAATGTCCTTGAGATATGCATGCATGCATGTAACAAATGAAAATGTCCTTCAGAGAAGCATGAATGTCTCGATGGACATTTTCATTGGTTACATCGTTACACATGAACTCTGCACTTCGTAGTTAAGCTAAAGAAAGGCATGTGACGTTTGTAATAAATGTGTCCTTCTGTGCAGGAATTACATAATTTAATGTACGAGCGCTCAAGGGTAGCAGACAACGCGTGGCTTATGCAAGAGCGGGTCGGTCCGTGACGTGTGCACGAACAGCGTAATGGTTAACGCGACCGCTTACGAAAAGCGGGAGATCCGGGTTCGAAGCCCGGTCCGGCACCAATTTTCGTATGTCAGCTGATGCTGATTCATGTTCGCAGTTTTGATTACATTGCTCAGATTCGCCAAAAGATGGCGAAGGAATTGCCAATACATACATAATGCTAAATGAACGACACTTCGGAAGATATCCTGAATAGCAGGTGTTGATTGTGATAATATGCTATTACCGAAATGGAAACCTTTGTTAACGTAAGTAGCAATAAACAGAAATTCATAAGAAGCACCAAATATGGAATAATTACACATATTGGAATCAATTTTCGAGTAACTACAGTATAGTTACGAATTTATAATACGTAGAGTGTCAAACATACGTAGAATTGTTAATACATTAAGGCTGTCCTTCCAAGAGAAGAGATCAACAAGAAACCTGAACTTTCCAAATCCCTATTATCATTATCAGGATGAAATTTGCCTGCAGTCGATCAAAATACCATTTTTCTGTTACATGAATCGTAACATAATTGGAATCCCGCATGGATGAAATACTTCTGGAATCATCTATTATTTGTTACTCGACAAAAAGTGATAGGAATCTTGTACAGTAAGATGATTTGTGAAAGGAAATAATTTCCGGAACCTCGTATAATTCGACTCTTCTTTGAAACGTTTAGCTACACATTTGACCCTATCACTTTCACTCATAATCTCTGCGGGAAAGCCACAGACAGGTTTTTCATTTCGAATTCGTATTGATGTGAAATATGTTGCCTCAACAGCATATTAAGTAAACTGAGGAAGTAGAAGACTTCCAGTTACCAGAGTAAATAGGTATAGTAGAACCACACATGGTGCATCTCAAAGTGCCATACGTTAGAAACAGCGCTGATTAGCACGGGGGGCCCGGGCATGCGCTCGGAGAGACGTCAATATACCTCCCGTACCGCGCAAGAAGTACATTTTTTAACCAAATATAGAATTTTCACTCACGGTCAATAAGTTTTAAACTTGCCTTCGTAAGGAATGACGCAGGAACATTAAGCCCGTATGACACGTAGTTACTTGATAACTCACGCTTCGTCTTCTAGACAGGCACTGCTGAATTTCAGGGGGCTTGTCTGCAAGGGAACTCCGCATGTTTTCGGATGATAGGTCCGGTGCTATTTTCCTTGTAAGATTCTCTAAATGCTACCCACACTGGCCAATAAGGGATCCTGTCGAAGTCTGATCTACATGATGGTTCGCCGGCCGCGGTGGCCGAGGGGACTGAGGCGCTCCAGTAACGGTCTGCACGCCCACTACGGTGGGGGGTTCGAATCTCCCCTCGGGCATGCATATTTGTGCCGTCCTTAGTCTTAGTTAGTTCATAAGTAGTTTGTAAGTTTAGGGACTGATGACCCCCTAGTTAAGTACCATAAGCTTAACAAACATTTGAACATGATGGTTACTCGTTGCAAGCGCGAAGACGGTAGGGTCTTTTAGCTGACCCGCACTCTTCAATAGGGGACAGAAGAAAGCATTATTTTCGTAACATGCGTATAGGGAAGAGTCATGATTTTATGTTGTGAGAACTTCCAGTTACCAGAGTAAACAGGTGCAGTAGAACCACACAAGGTGCATCTCATACGTTAGAAACAGTGCTGATTAGCACGAGGGGCCCGGGCATGCGCTCTGAGAGACGTCAATATTCGCCCCTGCCGCGCAAATTAACGGACTGAAGCGGTGGTGCACACCGTGACCTACCAAACGCAGTCAGTGTGTGAACTTGTGTCATTGCAAAATAGATCACGTATTAACATTAAATTTTGTTGCAAATTCATAGAAATAGCGATGGAGATTCAGCGAATGTTACAAGTGTACGGTATCGAAGCATTGAAGTAAAAACGTATGGAGACCTCAGCGACATGTCTGACCCGAAACCGAATTTCTTGGAAACCCTCATTATAGGTCACGTCAGCAGGTGCTATTATTACAGTCTGCAGACTAAGTGACAGTCAAAGGAATGGTGGTCAACTTCTTCCCCTCTTACCAAAAAATGCCGGCTGACAAGATCCAAGACAAAGACTATCTTCGAACGTCTTTTTTGGCAGCAAGGCTGGGTCAGTCATGAATTTCTTCCCGAGTGTCAAACTGTCAGTGCGGAGATTTGAGAAGGAGTTTTGAAACGGGTGTTGCAAAATCAAATGTTTGTAAATCTATCGGACCAAACTGCGTGGTCATCAGTCCTTAGCTTACAAACTACTTAAACTAAGGTAAACTAACCTAACGACAACTCACACACCCATGCCCCAGGGAGGACTCGAACCTCCGATGGAGAGCAACCGCGTGCTCCGCAGCAAGGCGTCTTAGACCGCTCGCGGATGTTGCATCGCACTCATCCATGACCGATTATCAAGACAAGTCTGAATATTAAGTGACAGAATTCTTTGTAGGCACTTTTGTGGACAGATGAATGATCAATGAATCATCCATCCTACAAGAAGTGTTCAAAAAGTTCTCTACCCATCTCAAAGCACTTGTCAACGTGTTGAAGGGTGTGATGTCCTGCCCACTGAATATCGCCTCGGCGGTCTTCAATACTGGCTGATGCGAGCAACAAGTTCTTCATGTTTGTTCATCTTCGAAGCGTATGCCATTCGCGGATCAAGGAATTTGCTTTGGGAGGGGTTTCACCTAGTTGAGCTTAGAACCAAGTACTTTTGGAGAGGTCTGGCCGCAGTCGAGGATGGACTTTATCAAGGGAAACACTAAAAAAGAGGTACTCTTCTTGGAGAGACGTGAGCCCTTTAGCTGCCCAGCCCCCTCTGGATCTGCTACTGGCGTACACGTCCCCCTTCCGCCAGTCCCATAAACAGACGTGTAATAGGGTCTGGTCGTGTGAACTATCAGGTCAGTTAATGGGTAAAACATGGCCAATTCAGCATTGAGGAAATGGTGGTGTGACTCCGTTGAACCATTGCAATAATGTCTTCTCTTTCATCATTGACTTCATGGCCTCACGTTCTTTTAAGTGTACACCGGATAATGTACCAGATTCACGTAACGGTTGAGAAACAATGGGAAATACCGCAGCACAGAGGGTCTATTAGGGCGACATATCTGTATTCTGTCACAGCCGTCATGGGACGACCATTACAGTACCCTTACAGAAACAGCATGTCTACGTATTTTGCTTGGGTGGACGTCTGAGGAATGTTGGCATTCACGGACACAACGGACTTACTCAGTTAAACAACTCTCAAGCAAGACACGTACAAGATCTCACGACTGCTCACTGATTAAAAAATTCTTCAAATGTTTGTAAAGCTTATGGAGCTTAACTAGGGGTCATCAGTCCCTAAACTTACAAACTACTTATGAAATACCTAATACTAAAGACAGCACAAACATCCATGCCCGAGGGGGATTCGAACCCCCGCGGAGAACGACCTCGCACATCGGAGCATAGCGCCTCAATGCGCTCGGACACTCCATCGCGGCACTCACTGATCGAACTCACGATTGCACTCTGAGTAGGCTTGCAGCTGTTGCCTCGGTGCAACGTCACTGTGTTGTCATCAGTTTGTTCCCACGAGTTAGCAGCTTTCACTTGGTGAATAATAGACTGAAATCGAATCTACATTTGGATCACACCTTCTTGACCCTTGTGCAGAAAGGTGTGCAGTATTACGCAGCATTCATTTTCAATAATCTGCCACAAGAGTTCAAGAATCTTAGTACTATCCCACGCGCTTTCAAATCGCAACTGAAGAGTTACCTCATAGCTTACTCCTTTAATTTTGTCGAGGAACTCCTGGAAAAATTACAAAATTCCTTTTATTCGTTATCGATTCTTTTTACTTAGGCTTAAGATTTTCATGTGCATAGGACTACTTTAAGTTTTTCTGTTACCATTCTTGTGTTAAACTTCAAGTACTGACTTATTCCAGGACCATGGAGCTTTACTCCTCAATTAGGTCCTTCGGAACAGAAAATTGTATTATTATTATAACTACCACATCTCTTGTTGGATAGATGTCATTTGTCCCACCATGCAGCGGCGGAGCGGCCGAGCGCATTGAAGCGCTATGTTGCAATGCGTGAGGCCGTTTCCTGTCGGGGGTTCGAATCCCCCCCCTCGGGTATGAATGTTTGTGCTTTCTTTAGTATAAGGTAGATCACAAGTAGTTTGTAAGTTTACGGACTCATCACACCGCAGTTAAGTCCTATAAGCTTAACAAACATTTGAAGACTTTTTGTTCAAATGTTTCAAATGTTTTTATAGTCTATGGGACTTAACTACGGGGTCATCAGTCCCTAAACGTACAAACTACTTATGAACTACTTACGAACTAGGACGGCACAAATATCCATGCCCGAGGGGGGATTCGAACCCCCGACCGTAGTGGCCGTGCAGACCGTGACTGGAGCGCCTCAGTCTCCTCGGCCACCGCGGCCGGCAAGATTTTTTGTCCCACCATTATTTTGCTAACACAGCGTCTATGCACCATTTTGGTAAGAACTGTTGACACTTGTCTTCATATTAATTCATGGATGTGTGAAGTACAGCTAAAGTTCCGTGACGATCTCAAATGTTTGTAAAGCTATGTGACCAAATTGCAATGGTCATCAGTCCCGCCGGCTGCGGTGGAAGAGGGGACTGAGGCACGCCAGTCACGTTCTGCACGGCCACTACGGTTGGGGGTTCGAATTCCCCCTCGGGCATGGATATTTGTGTCGTCCTTAGTCTTAGTTAGTTCATAAGTAGTTTGTAAGTTTAGGGACTGATGACCCCGTAGTTAAGTCCTATAAGCTATACAAACATTTTTTCATCAGTCCCCAGACTTACAAACTATTTACACTAACTTATGCTAAGGACAACAGACGCATCATTCCCGAGGGAGGATTCTCAAAATGTTCAAATGTTTGTAAATCTAAGGGACTTAACTGCTGCGGCCCTCGGCCTACAAACTACTTTAACTTATGCTACGAACAACACACACACACACACACACACACCACCCACCCACACACACACGCACACACATACACACACACACACGCCCCAGGGAGGTCTCGAACCCCGAGGACGAGCAACCGCGAGCTCCCCAGCAAGGCGCCCTAGAGCGCACAGCCACTCCACCGCGGCCGGGAGGACTCTAACCTCCGACGGGGAACAGACGCGCAGTTCACAGCAAGGTGCCTTAGAGCGCACGGCCACTCTCGCGCCGCGGTGACATGTTCACAGGAGTTTTTCGAAGTATTTTCACGTGTAGAAAATTATGTGAGATTCCTTCTGAATCACCCCGTATAGACAAAGGCAGCTATCAAATTTAAATGCACCCTTTCAAGGAGGAAGGAAGTTAGGGTATAACGTCCCGTCGACGTCATAGTCATTAGAGGCGAACCTCTTGCTCAGATTTTTTGGGTAAGGAAGGAGAAAGAAATTGGCAGTGAATTTTCAAAGGAATCATCCCGGCATTTGCCTGAAAAGATTTAGGGAAAATACGAAAGCCTAAATCTGCATGACCGATGCTGTTTTCAACCACGATCCTTCCCAATGAGAGTCCACTGCACTACCTCGCTCAGTATACTCTTTAAGTGCGGACACGAGGTGGTTGTTGTGGTCTTCAGTCCGAAGACTGGTTTGATGTAGCTCTCCACGCTACCCTGTAATGTGCATGCCTCTTCATTTGAGAATACGTAAGGCAACCCACATCCTTTTGAATCTGCTTACTGTATTCGCCCCTCGGTCTCCCTATACGATTTTTACCCCATACACTTCCTTCTAATGCTAAGCTGATGATTCCTTTATGTCTCAGAATGTGTCCAACCAAGCTATTCCTTCTCTTAGTCAGGATATGCCAGAAACTCCTTTTCTCCCCATTTCTGTTGAGCACCTCCTCATTAGTTACGTGATCTACCCATCTAATCTTCATCATTCGTCTATATCACCTCATTTCGAAAGCTTCTTTTATGTTGACATAAAAGTTTTCTGGGTATGGTACCGCGTCATGATGTAAGGCTATTACTTAAATAACCAACGTTTCGGCCAACGTTACAGTGGCCTTCATCTGGGTGTTGTCTGAACTCCATATCATCCAAATTTCACTACTACTTTTATTGTGTCATTACCTTATCTAATTCCTTCAGCATCGCCTGATTTTCTGACACTACATTCCATTACCTTTATTTTACTCTTGTTAATATTCATCTTATACCTTGCTTTCAAGACACCGTCGATTCCGTTCAATTGCTCTTCCACGTATTTTGCTGTCTGTGACAGTATTACTATGTCGTTAGCAAACCGCAAGGTTTTTGTTCCCTCTCCTTGGACTTCAATTCCCTCTCCAAATTCTCCTCGCATTCCTTCACAGCTTGCTCAATGTACAAATTGAACGACAATGGGGAAAAGCTACAACCCTGTCTTACTCCCTTCCCAATCACTGTGACCCTTTCATGACCTTCGATTCTAATAATTGCTGTCTGATTTCTTTTTTTTTTTTTTTTTTTTTTTTTTTTTTTTTTTTACAAGTTGAATATAACTATTCGTTTTCTATATTTTACCCCTGCTACCTTCAGAATCTGAAAAAGCATATTCTAGTCAACATTGGCAAAAGCTTTCTCCAGATACACAAATGTTAAATCGTAGTTTTCCCTTTCCTTAATCTATTTTCTATGATAAGTCGTAATGTGAGTATTGCCTCGCGTGTTCCTACATTTATCCTAAATCGAAATTGATCTTCCCCAAGGTCAGATTCCACCAGTTTTTCCATTCCTCTGTCAATAATTCGTGTTGGTATTTTGCAACCATGACTTATTAAACTGATAGTTGTGTAATTTTCACATTTGTCTGCACTTGCTTTCTTAGGAATTGGAATCACTATATTCGCTTTGAAGTCTGAGGATATTTTTCCCGTCTCATACATCTTGCGTACCAGGTGGAACAATTTGTTCGTGACTGGCTCTCCTAACGATAAAAAAATGTTCAAATGTCTGTAAATCTATCGGACCAAACTGCGTGGTCATCAGTCCGTAGCTTACAAACAACTTAAACCTAGGTAAATTAACCTACGGACAAACATACACACACCCATGCCCCAGGGAGGACTCGAACCTCCATGGCGAGCAACTGCGCGCTCCGCAGCGAGGTGCTTTAGACCGCTCGGCTACTCCACCGCGGCTCCTAACGATAATAGCAGTTCAGACGGGACATCATCTACTTCAGCGGCCTCGTTTGTTCAAATATGTTCAAATGTTTGTCAAGCTTAAGGGATTTAACTGCGGGGACATCAGTGCCTAAACTTACAAACTACTTATGAACTACCTTATACTAAAGACGGCACAAACAGCCATGCCCAAGGGGGATTCGAACCCCCGACGGGAAAGGCCCCGCGCATGGTAGCATAGGGCCTCAATGCCCCATCGCGGCGCCTTGTTTGTTCTCAAATCTTTTAGTGCTCTGCCAAATTCTTGAGACACGAGGATAGAAGTGTAATTGGCGAAGTAGTAGAGCGTAGTAGTCCTTGGCAGTTTTGCAAGACACTTGGGAACGGTCGGCGCGATATTCGAGATGAGGCCTAATGAGAATGGGGAATGTCTAGGCCACGCAGAGAGAGAGAGACTGCGAAACGCACGCAATGGCGGGCCGGCCGGCGGAGTGGAGTGGCGTTCGTTACTCAACACGGCGAGCCTTTCTCCGGCCCATCCGTCGCGTTCCCTGTGTAAAATGGTCCGTTAGAAAAAGATCCGGCCCGTACCAAAGGTCTGCGGCAGCGCTAAGTCAATGGCGTGAGTCAGAGCGGGCCCGGTCGACACCGTGGCGTAATGAACAAAGCCCGCCGCCTCCGGCGGATCAAACGCGCAAGAAGCGCCCGCGGCGTTGGGCAACGCGCTACACTTTCTACGGGCCACCACTATCCGCCCATCTGGCCGGCCGCGGCCGCACTAAATCTCTACGCGGGTCAGCTGCGTTTGCCTCCGACACGCAACAAGGTCGCGCCGCGGGCGAGATAAGGCGGGCAAGAAAAGCAAAAGCAGCGCCTAATCGCCGGCGACCGATGTGTCCCTTCGGAGCAGCTCCACTGCCTGCGTGGAGCTATAACTTCCGTTTAAGTCACTCCCTAGCCATTTAAATGCTGCTGCAGTAAATTTCTACCCGTGATAAATACGAATGTCGTTGGTTACGACATAACGCACGGAGGGCTGTAAAGTGAATGTTGCTTCAGTGGCTGAGTCAGCGCGCCGAGGTGTATTTTTGTTCTGGTTCAGTCCTTATTTAAGAAAAAGGATGCAGAAGGGTTCCAGATTTTGTGGACTCCCGAGTAGCAAATTACATTGGCTATCCATATTACAGGGTGCCGATAGGAGTTCCCAGTTTCATTGTATTAGATAAGTGAAAGGCAAAGTTCTGAGATGAGCCAATGGGGCCTGATCGACTGCCGTGTCATTCCTGCCAATTTCGTCACTCGATGCAATAGGAAGGAAGGAAGATCGGTGTTTAATGACCCGTCGACAGCGTGGTCATTAGAGGCAGAGATCACGTTCGGGATTGTTTGAGTAAGGATGGGGGAAGGAAATCGGGCGTGCCCTTGGAAAGGAACCATCTCGGCATTTGCCTGGAGTGATTTAGGGAAATCACGGAAAACCTAAATCTGGATGGCCCGAGGCGGATTTGAACCACCTTTCTCCCGAATGCGAGTCCAGTGTGTTAGCACTGCTTCACCTCGCTCCGTCTCTATGCGATATGAAGAGGCACAACAGTGTCCGTAGCGTTGTCGAGTTTCTTGACTTGGAGCCGGTACTAGGCCCAGTCGGTCAAGTAGCTCCTCCGTTTGCCCCACGACGCTGACACCCACACCCCCGGATGTCAGGTAATGAGATCGCTACCAAACATGTATATCGATAAAGTATTGGTCAAAACTCCGATATAATTCGTGCTATGTGCAATGGACCAGTAGAACGTGCATGAACTATAATAATAAGTAACACCTGACCTCAGGAGTAGAGAGAAAGCACAGATGTGAGCAGAGGCCCCCCTTGGCCAATGACCCCCCCCCACCACCCAAAAACTGCGACCAACCCCACACACACGAGATATTGTGATTCCTAGTTTATTACCTAATAAATATGGTTTTTCCATTTAATTTTGAAATTAAATATCTTTTATTTCACATTTTGTAAATTGGTTCATAAGAGTACTAACTTTTCAACCCCCCCCCCCTCTCCAGAAATTTCAATGACGCAGCTTGCGGTATGACACCCCCCCCCCCCCCAGCACCCTCTGTGGGCACCCCTGTAGAGCCTTAGTTTCTTAACCGAGAGTCTTGAGTCCAAGCCCTACTCACAGCACTTCTTTTTTACTACAGTACGTTGGCAATTGTTATGTGGGGCAACGTGTTTCTAACTTGTAAAAGGACTATTCCGATATTATTGCAGCGTGTTATCGGCTGCTTACATTTGCTTCGTTTATTTGAAAGCAGTAAACCTGTAGGGTTTATTCGTAGATTCACAGAACAAACAAACACAATCGTAACATAAAAATAAAGAAACAACTGCATCAAACGTGCAGCAGTATTAATAGTAATAATAGTAACAACAAAAACACTGATAATTGTAATAATAAAATATTAAGCATACCTAATTAAAGTAACAATACTAGTAATAATAACAATAATAATGAGTACCTAAAGTTCACGAATGAACACAAACACCTCCACAAACACACAGGGTTGTTCATTAGGAACGAAGGTTTCACGATAGTCGTTGTGTATAAAGAAGTGTGTGAAGCAAATTACTGTCGTGCACTAAGCACATATGATGAATCCAGTATGTGTGCAGCAAACCTGTAGATTGCAAACTGTAAGCAAGTTGCCGATAGCACAGTTCTATAAAATCCTTTTACATGTCAGGAACATGCGGTCTCAAGTAACACTCTGTGTATGTAGATGTACAACAATTTGCAAAGTAATACAGGAAAAAAAGGCTCGCATTACTAGGTTTGGGACTCAGGACTCATGAAACGACAAACGTACGCTCTACCGACTTCCCCACGCGAGGTCAACACGACGCACTCTCACAGATAGGCTTTTCCTGCACTCCGTAGAACACACGTAACTTAATACCTTTCGTTTACGTGCGTTCTCCTGGACGGCAGTACATAGTACGCATTATATTGAGGTTTCGGTTGATACTCTGTCGATATACAAGGTCTCGTTCCGATCTGACTGTCTGACTTCTGAAGGTTAGAATGTGAGTGCATCCCGACCCAGTCCTCCCACGAAGGAACAAAACTTGGCGGCACCAATAATCTTCCGAATGGCAATCAGCCAAGCTGAAAACTTTCTTTTTCTTTTCTTTTTTTTGCAGACGTGAGACTTGTTTGTTCGCTGTTGATCGATGAAATCGTTTCTCAGTTTTTAATTGCAGAGGAAAGTTAACGCTCTGGCCGAACGCCCACTCGTGTCCGGACGTGCGCTGGAAAGTAATGCCTCAGAATGTATTATGTGAAAACTCGTCAACCAGCCAAGTCCACAAAGTTTTTTTAAAGTTTTGGAAACAGATGAAATTCGGATGATATTGACTTACTGCGACATGATGAATGAAGACGATTTCTCGATGATTTTTTTTTTTTTTTTTTTTTTTTTTTTTTTTAAAAGTTCAAATGTTTGTTAAGCTTATGGGACTCAACTGCGGGGGTCATCAGTCCCTAAACTTACAAACTACTTATGAACTAAGTTATACTAAAGACAGCACAAACATCCATGCCCGAGGGGGATTCGAACCGCAGACGGGGAGCGGCCTCGCGCATCGAAGCATAGCGCCTCAATTCTCTCGGCCACCCCGCCGCGGCCTTTATTCAAAAGGAGTTTATTAGAATGATGTGCGTTGTACGGTGTTTATGTACAGGTTATTTCAAGCGCATATCACTTTGAACGCCGCGCGAAACGGCCGCGTGGTCTAAGGCGTCATGCTACGGACTGGGTGGCCATTCCCGCTGGGCCGCGGTGGAGTAGCAGAGTGGTCTAAGGCGCCTCGCTGCGGAGCGCGCGGTTGCTCGCCGTCGGAGGTTCGAGTCCTCCCTGGGGCATGTGTGTGTGTGTGTGTGTGTGTGTGTGTGTTGTCCGTAGGTTAGTTTACCTTAGTTTAAGTAGTTTGTAAGCTACGGACTGATGACCACGCAGTTTGGTCCGATAGATTTACAAACATTTGAACATTCCCGCTGGATGTTCGAGTCCTTCCTGGGGCATGTGTGTATGTGTGTGTGTGTGTGTGTGTGTGTGTGTGTGTGTGTGTGTGAAAGACTTGCGGCAGGCGGCCGAATCACTCTGGGGACATCCCACGAAAAGCCATACGATCATTTCATTTCTTGGTGATCGATCAAAAGATGTCCAAGTCTTGAATGAGGTACTCTCTGATATGCACCGTAAGAAATCTGCCTCTTATCTTCAAGGTCAAGTATGAAATCGGATTAACGGTATGACAGCGCAAAAAATGCCAATGCTCATACAAAATACAGAATTTCTATTTTTCAGCAGCTACTTTTAGTTTCTCCAATTACTTTTCTTCCTCACCACACCTGTGTTAAAGCGAATAAAAAAAAATTTAAAAGAATGTAGGCCAAGCCGTTTTTTAGTTTTAGCGGGATTAACGCACAGCTATTTATTTATACTGAGTGATTTTTGGACCGTGTACATACTCCAGGGCAGTGGTCTTCAACCTGTGGGTCGCCATACCCAGGGGTCGCACAGTCTTGCTCGGGGGGTCGCAGTCACAAGAGGAAGTACTTGCACCGTAAAATAACTTGGGGATCACTAATACAAACACGTATGGCTAAGTTCCTTGTGTAAACTTAATTATGACTTGGTTATGATGATGATCGAGTGGCATTTTTGGCCTTTAGACCCAAGTTGGGATCGTGTTCGGCCTTCCTGGTGCAAGTCTTTAGGTGACGCCACAAGGGCGACTTGCGCGTCTATGTTGATGAAATGATGTTGAGGATGATTCCAAGGGTTATGTTGCTCATACATGATGGTGATCCAGCGCACTACAGCGGGACGCATCTCTCATCTCTTCCTTGGTCGATAGATCGGACTAGGAGGTCCAGTTGCATGGTCTGCTCGTTCACCAGCTATCAATATGTGCGATTTCTGGCTACGGCGCCATCTCAAAAGTATCGAATATGCAAAGCCCACTCCAGATTTGGAGACACTGGGGTAGTGTATTCATGCAGCGTTGTCACCACTGCGATTTGAGACTCGTGTGTCAAAAGCAGCATGAGTACGTATGCGTTGAGTCACATGGAACCTACTTTCAAAACACACTGTAACTGAAGCTGTATTGAACAGCTCATATTATACCGCAATCTCTGTAACAAAGTATGATTGAATAAATGGTCCACACCATGGAAACCATGCATTTCCGTACATAAGTTCATTAGACTTTTTTTGTAACGTATCCTCCTTTGGCCGCGAAGGCACCTCCAGTCTCGTAACCTCTCTGTCTTGCTTATCGCGCCGGCCAGTCGGAAGACAGGGCCTCGCCAAAATTTGCCGGCGCACCACAGCCACGACAGTCAGTACCAGTCAGTATAAATGTTCAAATGTTTGTTAAGCTTATGGGACTTAACTACGGGGTTATCAGTCCCTAAACTTACAAACTACTTATCAACTAGCTTATACTAAGGACGACACAAATATCCATGCCCGAGGGAGGAATTCGAACCCCCAACCGTAGTGGCCGTGCAGACCGTGACTGAAGAGCCTCAGTCCCCTCGGCCACCGCGGCCGGCCCAGTCAGTATAGCAGGTAGTACCAGTCAGTTCAGCAGTCAACGAGTCCGTATAGCAGTCAGTACGAAGCAGAGCTAGGAGTACTACAGTTCCAGGAGATCCGTCTACAGCGAGACAGCAGTCTACGTTAGCACAAGCCGGAACACTACTATTGACTGATGTAGAAGTGAAGCATAATAGAACTGCATCATCAGAACTGTAACATCACAAGCACATAAAAGCTGAGTATTCTTTTCATTCGTAATAAATGTATACGTGAACTAATCAATTCTTTTAGTTGCAGATCTTGTCCACATCCTTGCTAGCCACGGCCAACCTCCTTCTACTGCCGCATCCTGGTGATATAAAAAACAGAACTCGCATTTGGGAGGGGACGCGTTTCAGAACTATTTATGGCGATCCAGAATTAGGTTTTCAGTAAATTGCCTAAATCAGCAAACATCTGGATCGTTCCATTACAAAGGACATATCATTGTGAAGGTGAGCACTGACTAATTATCTCGTTGTCAAACCAAATGTTCAAATGATTGTAAACCTAAGGGACCAAACTGCTAACCTCATCGGTCCTTAGACTTAAAAAACTACTTAAATTAACTTACTCTGACGAGAACAGACACACCCATGACAGTGGGAGGACTCTAATCTTCAATGGGAGCGGCCACGCAATTAGCGGCTTGTTGCCATTCGCCCACGGCTATCTCGTTAACAATCGAGAGTGCAGTACTAAGAGTTCCTTATAAATAGCCTAAAAATCGGAATGAACATTAAAATTACGATACCGGTAAGTTACCAAAAGAATAAATTATAGTTCTTATAAAATTAAGGATCTCTGTGAAGAACAGGGCGAACTGGTTACGTTGTCAGACCAAAGAAACGTTTTGTGGTTTCTGTCAGGACCAGCAATCAGAAAAGGTTGAAAAAGGATGACATAATAAACAGCCGTGGCCAATAAGATGAAATCTGCAGAATTCGTCTGAAGTAATTCTAAGACATTGCAAAAAAAACAACAAAAAACAAAAAACTTAGATGACAGAAAATATTTTAAGCCATCGTGAATATAATGTAGCTTTATTAAGCTCTGAGGAAGTGCTGCCATCAGGTTTATGGAAACTACATGTCTGCCGATTCTATCGGTGTTTTGCGCTGTTGGTGATAGAAACGGATCGAGAATATGAAACATAGGCAGTATATGAGCCTGAAATCCGACTAAATAATTTCGATATTAAATTTAAAACTTACATTCATGAGACACACAGTTTAAGAACCGAAAATGATCCTAAAATCTGACGAAATCCTAGAACTCGACTGGAGGTTGCTGCTCACCGTCAATTTGAGAATGCTAGAACATAGTGCTCTAGCTAGTGGTAGAAGAGTCACTAACGGCGCACGTGAGGTACTTGAGCTAATACGAAAGAGTCGAGAATAACTTGCGATATTGATTAGCTCCTTGTTTTAACAGCACGTGGGGCGTTATCTAATGTGATAACGTTAATTGTGGAAAGTGCCAGCACTACCGCTGTGTCTGGCCTGATGTACGAACTGCAGGTGGTATCTCATTACAGGCGTGTCTCAAGCATTTTGCGTCAAATTGGAACAGCTGTATTTGAATTCTGGTTGATTATAATGATGTAGGGAACCAGTGGTCATAAATACACTACGTGATCAAAAGTACGGGACACCTGTCTGAAAATGACTTACAAGTTCGTGGCGCCCTCCATCGGTAATTCTGGAATTCCATATGGTGTTGGCCATCCTTAGCCTTGATTACAGCTTCCACTCTCGCAGGCACACGTTCAATCTCGCGATCATATGTTCTCAGGTGCTGAAAGGTTTCTTGGGGAATGTCAGCCCATTCTTCACTGAGTGCTGCACTAAGGAGAGCTATCGATGTAGGTCTGTGAGGCCTGACACAAAGTCGGTGTTTCAAAACATCCCAAAGGTGTTTTATAACATTCAAGCCTGGACTCTGTACAGACCAGTCCATTACAGGGATGTTATTGTCGTGTAACGAATCCGCCACGGGCCTTGCATTATGAACAGGTGCTCGATCGTAATGAAAGACCCAATCGCCATCCCCGAATTGCTCTTCAACAGTGGGAAGCAAGACGGTGCTTAAAACATCAGTGTAGGCCTATGATGTGATAGTGCCATGCAAAACAGCAAGGGGTGGAAGCCCGCTTCATAATGAACACGACCACATCATAACACCACCGCCACGGAATTTTACTATTGGCACTAGACAAGCTGGCAGACGATGTTCGCCGGGCATACGCCATACTCAGGCCCTGCCACAGGATCGCCACATTGTGTACCGTGATTCGTCACTCCACACAACGTTTTTTCCACTGTTCAATCGTTCAACCTTTACGCTCCTTACATCAAGTGAGGTGTCGTTTGGCACTGACTTGCGAGATGTGTGGCTTATGGCAGGCGCTCGTCCGTGAAATCCAAGCTTTCTCACCTCCCTCCTAACTTCCATAGTACTTGGATTTGATCGTGATGCAATTTGGAATTCCTTTGTCAAGGTCTGGATAGATGCCTGCCTATTACACTGTACGACTCTCTTCACCTGTCGGCGGTCTCAGTCAGTCATCAGACGAGTTCTGCCTGTACGTGTCCCTGCACGTTTCCACTTTACTATTACATCAGAAATAGTGGTCCCAGGGATGTTTAGGAGTGTGGAAATCTCGCGTAAACACATCTGACACAAGTGACACGCTACGTTCTAAGTCCTTGAGTTCCGCGGAGAGCCCTATTCTGCTGTCTCACGATGTCTAATGACTTCTGAGGCCACTGATATGGAGCACCTGGCAGCACAATCCACCTATGTTTTTGGGGATGTCCGGATACTTTTGATCACGTAGTGTATTTATTGTATTGCGGACATACAAGCCTACAACGTATAACAATAATAACAACAACGTAGCTCATAGTAACTGTTCAAAGCGACGACCGCCAGACTCAATACATGGAGTGCATGCCTCCCATACCGGTGACCATCGGCAACAATTATCTGCTAGCGGTCGCGGTGGAGTAGCCGAGTGGTCTAAGGCGCCTTTCTTCGGAGCGCGCGGTTGCTCACCGTCGGAGGTTCGAGTCCTCCGTGGGGCATGGGTGTGTGTTTTTGGCCTTAAGTTAGTTTACCTTAGTTTAAGTAGTTTGTAAGCTACGGACTGATGACCACGCAGTTTGGTCCGATAGATTTACAAACATTTGAATCTGCTAGCGTATGGGCGGACACTGTCCTATATCACCTAATAGGACCTTATTTGCAGACTTATTTGCAAATAAGGTCCTATTAGGTGATATAGGACAGTGTCCGCCCATACGCTAGCAGATTCAAATGTTTGTAAATCTATCGGACCAAACTGCGTGGTCATCAGTCCGTAGCTTACAAACTACTTAAACTAAGGTAAACTAACTTAAGGCCAAAAACACACACCCATGCCCCACGGAGGACTCGAACCTCCGACGGTGAGCAACCGCGCGCTCCGAAGAAAGGCGCCTTAGACCACTCGGCTACTCCACCGCGACCGCTGGCAGATAATTGTTGCCGATGGTCACCGGTATGGGAGGCATGCACTCCATGTATTGAGTCTGGTGGTCGTCGCTTTGAACAGTTACTATGAGCTACGTTGTTGTTATTATTGTTATACGTTGTAGGCTTGTATGTCCGCAATACAATAAATACACTACGTGATCAAAAGTATCCGGACATCCCCAAAAACATAGGTGGATTGTGCTGCCAGGTGCTCCATATCAGTGGCCTCAGAAGTCATTAGACATCGTGAGACAGCAGAATAGGGCTCTCCGCGGAACTCAAGGACTTAGAACGTAGCGTGTCACTTGTGTCAGATGTGTTTACGCGAGATTTCCACACTCCTAAACATCCCTGGGACCACTATTTCTGATGTAATAGTAAAGTGGAAACGTGCAGGGACACGTACAGGCAGAACTCGTCTGATGACTGACTGAGACCGCCGACAGGTGAAGAGAGTCGTACAGTGTAATAGGCAGGCATCTATCCAGACCTTGACAAAGGAATTCCAAATTGCATCACGATCAAATCCAAGTACTATGGAAGTTAGGAGGGAGGTGAGAAAGCTTGGATTTCACGGACGAGCGCCTGCCATAAGCCACACATCTCGCAAGTCAGTGCCAAACGACACCTCACTTGATGTAAGGAGCGTAAAGGTTGAACGATTGAACAGTGGAAAAAACGTTGTGTGGAGTGACGAATCACGGTACACAATGTGGCGATCCTGTGGCAGGGCCTGAGTATGGCGTATGCCCGGCGAACATCGTCTGCCAGCTTGTCTAGTGCCAATAGTAAAATTCCGTGGCGGTGGTGTTATGATGTGGTCGTGTTCATTATGAAGCGGGCTTCCACCCCTTGCTGTTTTGCATGGCACTATCACATCATAGGCCTACACTGATGTTTTAAGCACCGTCTTGCTTCCCACTGTTGAAGAGCAATTCGGGGATGGCGATTTGGTCTTTCATTACGATCGAGCACCTGTTCATAATGCAAGGCCTGTGGCGGATTCGTTACACGACAATAACATCCCTGTAATGGACTGGTCTGTACAGAGTCCAGGCTTGAATGTTATAAAACACCTTTGGGATGTTTTGGAACACCGACTTCGTGTCAGTCCTCACAGACCTACATCGATAGCTCTCCTCAGTGCAGCACTCAGTGAAGAATGGGCTGACATTCCCCAAGAAACCTTTCAGCACCTGAGAACATATGATCGCGAGATTGAACGTGTGCCTGCGAGAGTGGAAGCTGTCATCAAGGCTAAGGATGGCCAACACCATATGGAATTCCAGCATTGCCGATGGAGGGCGCCACGAACTTGTAAGTCATTTTCAGACAGGTGTCCGGTTACTTTTGAACACGTAGTGTGTTTATTTATGACCACTGGTTCCCTACATCATTATAATCAACCAGAATTCAAATACATCTGTTCCAATTTGACGCAAAATGCTTGAGACACGCCTATAATGAGATACCACCTGCAGTTCGTACATCAGGCCAGACACAGCGGTAGTGCTGGCACTTTCCACAATTAACGTTATCACATTAGATAACGCCCCACGTGCTGTTAAAACAAGGAGCTAATCAATATCGCAAGTTATTCTCGACTCTTTCGTATTAGCTCAAATACCTCACGTGCGCCGTTAGTGACTCTTCTACCACTAGCTAGAGAACTATGTTCTAGCATTCTCAAATTGACGGTGAGCAGCAACCTCCAGTCGAGTTCTAGGATTTCGTCAGATTTTAGGATCATTTTCGGCTCTTAAACTGTGTGTCTCATGAATGTAAGTTTTAAATTTAATATCGAAATTATTTAGTCGGATTTCAGGCTCATATACTGCCTATGTTTCATATTCTCGATCCGTTTCTATCACCTACAGTGCAAAACACCGATAGAATCGGCAGACATGTAGTTTCCATAAACCTGGTGGCAGCACTTCCTCAGAGCTTAATAAAACTACATTATATTCACGATGGCTTAAAATATTTTCTGTCATCTAAGTTTTTTTTTTTTTTTTTTTTTTTGTTTTTTTTTTTTTTTTTGCAATGTCCTAGAATTACTTCAGACGAATTCTGCAGATTTCATCTTATTGGCCACGGCTGTTTATTATGTCATCCTTTTTCAACCTTTTTCTGATTGCTGGTCCTGACAGAAACCACAAAACGTTTCTTTGGTCTGACAACGTAACCAGTTCGCCCTGTTCTTCACAGAGATCCTTAATTTTATAAGAACTATAATTTATTCTTTTGGTAACTTACCGGTATCGTAATTTTAATGTTCATTCCGATTTTTAGGCTATTTATAAGGAACTCTTAGTACTGCACTCTCGATTGACAACGAGATAGCCGCGGGCGAATGGCAACAAGCCGCTAATTGCGTGGCCGCTCCCATTGAAGATTAGAGTCCTCCCACTGTCATGGGTGTGTCTGTTCTCGTCAGAGACTGGTCCACGTTACCTCTTCTTCCTCCGAGATGTGCAGCCAGACTTCTTCGAAACTATGTCATTTGCTATCCGCGAAAGGTTGTGGTTCCAACAGGACGGTTTAGTAGCCCACTTCCATCTTCAAGTTAGCGTAAAACTGAATAACACGTACCACCATCGTTGGGGTGGGAAAGTAGAGCCTGTCTCGTGCGATTGATGTATTCCACATCTCTGAACTGTTTCCTCGGGGATTACGTCAAGTAGTTGGTGCATGAAGTCCGTGTAGAAACGGATGAAGACCTGGTTCCTAGTGGCCAAGCAGCCCATCTCCTGGTACATGAATGAAGAGAAACGAATAAATCCTCGCACTGCGTTTTTAGAACAACTTGGAGAGATGTGGCGACGCGCAGCTAGATCACGCCCCGACACTCAAGCTGCCTGAAATGGTGCGCTAGCTACGCGCTTTACTTATTTCAAGCGTCAACTTCCCTTCTCAATATCTCGGGATGTAATTGACGTTTTGCAATAGGACCAACGCCATTCTTTTTGCGATTTTCATGCTATTGATTGAAATAGAAATAATATGAGCATCCATTAAAAACGTAAGTTTTGTTGAAAATAAGATCTGTTTACGTTTTATAGTGTCTCATAGTATTTTCTTTCTTAAGCATCTTTCTTAAGTTCATGCCTTTGGAAATCGTATTTTAATATCTATTGTTGTTTCAGAAAGGGTGAAAAGACACCCCATATATACTTGGAAAATCACTGTAAAATACACAGCAGAGTACACAAGGAGACCCCGTTATAAAGTTACAAACTTTAAGGGATGATCGGAAGGGTATCAATTTGAGATAACGCACCCTGGTCATCAAACTATCGTGTGTGAAGTTATAAACTAAAGTCGTTCTGATACCTTTGGAAGTGAGATACAAATACCGATACTGTTGTTGCTACAATTATAGGGCACGAAATCAATATTCCATTTGTTAATCGTAAATATATATAATTCCAACATGATGGAGCCCCATCTCAGTTTGAACTAGAGGTTCGTACACATCTAGATGAGACGTACCCTGAAAAGTGGATAGGACGAGGAGGTCTTATTTCGTGACCGGCATATTGACCTGATCTCAACCCACATAATTTCTTGTTGTGGGACCATGTGAATAGTCTTTTGTACGCGGTTAATATGGAAATGGGAGATGATCCTCGGGCAAAATTCTCGCTGCCTTCGACACTGTTCTACATCTAAATTCACATAAAAACTCTGCAAGTTACAATGAAGTGCATGGCAAAGGGTTCATTGAACTGTAAATGTTCAAATGTTTGTAAATATATCGGACTCAACTGTTTGGTCATTAGTTCGTAACTTACAAACTACTTAAACTAAGGTAAACTAACCTAAGAACAACACAAACACTATGTCCGAGGGTGGCACTCGAATCCCCGACGGCGAACAACCGCGCGCAACCATCACGGCGCCCCAGTGCGCACGGCTAATCCACCGCGGCACTACATCGGACTGATCTTATGATATTTCTCCACAGTTACATTCTCTAATAGCTCGCGGGAGAAAGGAGACCTAAATCTTTCAGCTTTCGTTATAATATCTCTTATTTTATTTTGATGATCATGTCTTCCTGTGTAGGTGGGTGCTAACAAAATATGTTCGCATTCGAAAGAGAAAGTTGGTGAAAGAAATTTCGCAAATAGGTCTCGTTGCAACGAATAACGCCTTTCCTTTAATGATTTCCACCCCAACACGGCATAATTTTCCTGACAGTCTCCCCCCATCGCGATAATACAAAACAGCTGCCATTCTCTGAATTTTCTCTAAATAATTTGTCAGTACCACTTGGTGGGGATCCCACATTGCGCAGCAATACTCCAAAATAGGACGCAAAAGTGTTGTGTAGGCAGTTTGTTTAGTAGAACTGTTGCATCTTCTAAGTGTTCTGCGATCGAAACGTAGTCTTCGGTACGCTTTCTCTGTTCAAACGATGCCTGGAATAATGAAATGGGTATGATGTTTGTGCGACGCTGGGCAACGCCGTTTTTAAGATCTCTTGTACATGCAGCAGCTTGTGAAAATTTATGCAGTTAAATGGATTTCATTATTACTGTACCGTAGACTTAGTATTTTCGGTTTCTCGGACATCGAGTTATGTGAGCCGATACTCGTCTGTCTTAGAGTGTGCGTCGTTGAGGTCTCAACGCTACTCTGTACTGTGGAAGTCTCTTATCTCTGAATAAGAACGGTAACCTAAATCCATTTGAACGTGTTGACAATATTCGTCTCTCGTTCTCTCTCTGCGATTTTTACCACCACATTTTCCTCCAATGTTAACTTGACGATTCCTTGACGTGTCATAATGTGTCCTAGTGTGGGGTATTGAGTGGAAATACTGAATAAAATGATCAGTCTTTGGAAGCTAGGGCCCTTAGTTTGAGCACTATGGGAGACTAAGGCGTAACTTCAGTAGAATTTCAAATGTTCATATTTTTGTAAACCCATTGGACAAACTGCTATGTTAATCAGTCCCTAGATTTGCAAATTCTTTAAACTAACTTACATTAAGGACCACACACACACACACACACACACACACACACACACACAAACACACATTTCCGATGGAGGACTCGAACCTCCGGCGGGAACGGCCGCCCATACCGTAGCATGATGCCTTAGACCACGCAGCCATTCCTCGCAGCAAGATCACATGAGTTCCGCTTTCAGTTGATAAGAGGCGATGTTAAGATCTGAATGTGGCGCATTTATAGAAAATACTCGAGAGGATAGTTCGTGAACAAAATCAGACACCGGCACCACTTTCGCAATGCACGGCTATACAGGCAGAATCTCTCAATATTCCTGCAGGGGACTTCTGAAGACTTGAGTAGCCCAAGCCAGGTCTTAAAGATTTCGCCGCGGTGGAGTAGCCGAGCGGTCTAAAGCGCCTCGCTGCGGAGCGCGCGGTTGCTCGCCGTGGAGGTTCGAGTCCTCCCTGGGGCATGGGTGTGTGTGTTGTCCTTAGATTAGTTTACCTAGGTTTAAGTAGTTTGTAAGCTACGGACTGATGACCACGCAGTTTGGTCCGATAGATTTACAAACATTTGAACATTTGAACATCTTAAAGATTTCAAATGATGTATAAAGTTTGTTTCAACTCGCGAAGTGCTCTCATTTTGATATAGTGAATGAATAAAGTCTCGTTATAAATGCGTCGCTTGATGCGGCAGATCTTTGCGACTCTCGTGGTTTATGACATCATATCTTCTGAACTGTATGTTGTAAGCGGTTGTTATCTGAGCAGCTATTGACGCCTGACGGCAAAGAATATGTGTACCAAGTTTGATTAAAATCGGTCAAGTCGTTTAGTAGGTGATTTGGAACACATATAGCCGCGGCGGAGCGGCCGAGCGCATTGAGGCGCTATGCTGCGATGCGCGAGACCGTTCCCCGTCGAGGGTTCGAATCCCCCCTCGGGCATGGTTGTTTCTGCTGTCTTTAGTATAAGGTAGTTCATAAGTAGTTTGTACGTTTAGGGACTGATGACCCCGCAGTTAAGTCCCATAAACTTCACAAACATTTAGAACACATATAGATGCGAACGAGCGCGCGCGCGCGCGCGCGCACACACACACGCACACACACACACACACACACACACACACACACACACACACACACACATTTATAATGTCAATTATTAGTATGGTTCAATTTTTTTTCTTACAAGGTAGGATGGACTGACGACCTGGTAGTGTGATCCGTTTTATTCATTAAACCAATCAACCAACCGACCTTTCTCAAAGTCTTGATAATGATGATAAACTGCATGTGTACGCTCCTGGGCATACTGTGGTACGAGTTACAGCAAAGTTACACATAAGCATAATGTACTCAGACCATTTCGTATCTGTAGAAATGGCTTTCTATTTTGTGCTGGAAATAGCAAATTTCAATTCGGATCAGGATAAAATTGTAATGGGTACGTCCGAAAGACACAGAAATGCTGAATAGCAGTGTCATAGCGTTCGGTCTAAGTGTTCGTAGTGTAACTAAGACACAGTAAATCGTTCATCTTGCGAGTTAAACTACATAAAAGGGCGAAAGGAGGTCCCGTCATCTCTGTGTAGCACTCCACAATAAGACACAATTTTTGGTCTACGTAAATGTATTACCTAAACGCGTTTCTGAGATCACGTAGAGGAGATGACGAAATCCAAAGACTTATGGCTGGATATCAGTCCTAGAAAATATCCTCTGCAATAACAGTTGATTGATCACCTTGAGCCACATAACTATACTACATTCTAACAGCTGACTTTCCGATGGGGCACAGATTCCTCCTGACGTGTTGATAGCTGGAGATTTATTACTTGCAGTTATTGTACCCGCCGAAAGCTGTTGCAGCTCAGTGTCTGGCAGGGACGGCCCCATATTATAATACTCGTAATTGCGAAAGCTTGTCACTCCTGCCGGGTTTTACGGCCATATCCAGCAGTGTGAGCGTAAGAACGTCCCTACATGTGAATAGCGTTGTCGTAACAAGGCGGCGAGCATCGCCCTGTCAGGCACGCGCATCTCGACGTGCGCAGTTTCTTGCCTCCCTTCACGCAATTGGACGAAGTGTGTCGACATTTTACTGCCGGCGCCCGGAGCGATGCTCGACCGGCTCTGCAAGGCACGCCGACACGGTAGCCGGATCTCCCACTCCATATTATCGGCCGCCATGCCTCTTCACATTATCTCCCACTTACAACTGGCTCAATGATACGCGTCCGCCAGCACTTCGTATCCATCAGTTACGACGCCCTACTCCTCTCAAACATTAGGTCGTTTAACCCACAGGCTGTGCGATTTACTGTGTCCTAGTTACACTATGAACACTTAGACCGAACGCTATGTCACTGGTACTAAATGTTCAAATGTTTGTATAGTCTATGGGACTTAACTACGGGGTCATCAGTCCCTAAACTTACAAACTACTTATAAACTACTTACGAACTAGGACGGCACAAATATCCATGCCCGAGGGGGGATTCGAACCCCCGACCGTAGTGGCCGTGCAGACCGTGACTGGAGCGCCTTAGTCTCCTCGGCCATCACTGGTACTCCAACATTTTTGTGTCTTCCTGAACTGAAGTTTGCTATTTCCATCACAGAACAGAAAGCCATCTCTACAGATACAAAATGATCTTAGTGCATTATGCTGATGTCTAACTCAGATCAGATACTTATGCTATTAGTGTGATTGCAAACTTTGGTGATGTACAACTCAGTAAACTAGCATACTATGCCTATTTTCATTCTCTGCTTTCTTATGGCATCATATTCTGGGGTAATTCATCATTTAGTAAGAAACTATTCATTGCCCAAAAGCGGGTCATCAGAATAATTGCTGGAGCCCACCCAAGATCATCCTTCAGACATTTATTTAAGGATCTAGGAATCTTCACAGTAGCTTCACAATATATATATTCACTTATGAAATTTGTTATTAACAATCCAACTGAATTCAAATGTAACAGCAGTGTGCATAGCTACATACTAGGAGAAAGGGTGACCTACACTATTCAAGGTTAAATTTAGCTCTGTCACAGAAAGGGGTTAATTATTCTGCCACAAAAGTCTTTGGTCACTTACCAAGTAGTATCAAAATTCTGACAGATAGTCAACTAGCATTTAAAAATAAATTAAGAGAATTTCTGAATGGCAATTCCTTCTACACATTAGATGGATTTCTAGATAAAAGTTAGTACTTTAGGAAAAAAAAATAATTTAAAAAAAAATATATATATATAAAATAAAATATTCAAAAATTGAGTGTCATGTAATATTATTTATTGACACATTTCAGTTTACTAACACGCTCCACATCATTACGAAGTGTCGTATTCATGATCTATGGAACAAGTATTAATCTAATCTAATCTAATCTAACTCAACTGTAGCTTATAGCATAGTATGCCTAGGAGCGTACACATGAAAGTTATCATCATTACCAGGGCTTTAAAAAAGATCGTTAGATCGTTGGTTGATTGGTTTAATGAATAAAACGTATCACACTACCAGGTCGTCTGTCCATCCTACCTCATAAGCAAAAATCATAAAGAATATGCATGTGTGTGCGTGTAAGTAAGTGTATGTGTGCGTGGGCGCGCATCTATGTATGTTCCACATCTGCTACTAAACAACTTGACCGATTTTAATCAAACTTGGTACACATATTCTTTGCCGTCAGGCAACAGTAGCTCTTGAGATAAGAACCACTTACGACATACAGTTCAGCAGATATGACGTGATAAACCATGAGGGTCGCAAAGATCTGCCGCACCATGCGACGCGTTAATAACGAGACTTTATTCATTAACTATCTGAGAATGAGAGCACTTCGATAGTTGAAACAAACTTTACACATGATTTCAAACCATTAAAAAACTTCTGTCTTGCTGACAGCACCAGTAAAATGACGAAAGGAAAGACTTTTATCGCTTAGTACTTATCCGTTGCTCATGCAGTAAAGCTACGCCATTAGGCATGTCATTAGAATTTGATACCTCTACACTTCTACACTACTAATTTTATTCGTAAGATAGTATGCACAGAAAACTTTCAATACAACTTTGAAGCCGCGTCGGAGCGACCGAGCGCATTGAGGCGCTATGCTCCGATGCGCGTTGTGCTGGCTTTAGTATAAGTTAGTTCATATGTAGTTTGTAAGTTTAGGGATTGATGACCCCGCAGTTAAGTCCCATAAGCTTTACAAACATTTGAACACCTTTGAAATTATGCCACAGCCCGACTGATAGTTGATAGGATACGAGTTCATAAACAATGAGGTTTCATGAAAAAGCTTCGAATCATGCATGAGCTTTGGATTTATTACGGCTTTACTACCAATCCTATTTGAGATACATTTTGCAGCCAGTATGGCCATATAAAACTGAATTTACTATCGAAATTATATCATTGTATGTGCATGATGAAGCTGTCGCATCATCTATATGTATTATAACAATCACTGAGCATGGTGACTCAACATGCAATCAAACTGAATGTATAGCTGTGCGACATATAGTTCAGGAAATGTGATATAAAGCAACACGCATGGTGCTGTAACTTATTACGTATTTACTACCAACTTTATTCGCACCACATATCGTAGACGTTTTCCTAATATTCCAGTGTACGTACCTGTACGTACCTGGAAACGTGTACTATGTCACTACATATTACTCAGGAAATATAACGTCATAATGATTAAGCTGCATGAGAACGGGCCTGAAATGGGAAGAGAGTGAGGCAGAAGGCGATGGACACATGAGGAAGAAGGAGCTGCCATTAACCGAATTACACTTAATGAAATATAATTCAATAAACGCAGTCCACTATATCTACCTTAAGACAGTTGTCATCACAAACAGTAAAACAGAGATAAATGACAACAATAAATTGTGTCAATATCACTTACAGTTCTATAAGGTGCTGTAGTACAAAAGCAAACCATCACTATCCACGAGACACTTTTTAGTCGTCTTTTACGACAAGAAAGGAACAATTCAATTTAATTTCCTCCCCCCCCCCCCACACCCGACGAGTGTGAAAGAGGTAAAGAGGGACGTGGGATGGAATGGGGAAGAGCTAGGATCTGAAGGGAAAGGAATGCAGCCCGGGAGAAATGAAATAGCTCAAGGACCCATGTGCCCCACACACATACCCACAAAAGAGATGAGGGCCGCATGGAGCCTTTGAGGAAGGTCGATTAATGGACATGAGGGACACAGGGGCGTCATACCGATAGGCTGTAGTGCCCCTTGGGCTTGTGTGTATGTTCTGTCCTTAGCATAAGTTAGTTTAATTAGCTTGTGCAACTAGAGACTGATGAGCACTGCGGTTTGGTTCCATAGGATTATAAACATTAGATTTTTATCTGCAGTGCGATAGTTGGAGAACAGGTGGTGACCAGATGGGCTCAGAGCGATAATGTGGCAATAAATGGAGGCAAATGTGCTTCCGGGATGACTGCTTCACAATAGCACCATTTTTCTACCACGCCAATGCGTGGTGGCCATAAACTTTTCCGTAGGTGACCTGGTTATAGGTCATACGATTCTCAGGACTCATGCCTCTCCAACTATTACGTTAATGAGACAGATTTCATAATTGTTGAATGGAGGCCGAATGTTCGCCATTATGTGGCAAGAATGGTCACACCCTTCACGACCTCGATACTAAGTAGTATATTTTGGCAGGATACTCGAAGACCCCATACTGTAGTTCACACTACAACGCCTAAAGTACTGTACGGATGCTTGCCTTGCCTCCCTCTGTCTCCTGATTTCTCAACCGTAGCATATTCCTGACGTCATGCCTCCTTACCAGCTTTCTGCGACCAATATTCATGAAGTGACACAGCATGTATCACAGACACAATAAGAAATTCCTCAAGATGACATTCAGAGCTCTTTGCGGTGGCTCTTTTCTTCCATGACACACGAATTCTACTGTGTATTCGTATTAGTGAGGGTCACGCCTCATACCAGTACTGACTGAGGATGATAGTTACGCACGGAAACAAAGTTTAAATATTTACTTCGCATTATGTGTTGAACATACCAAAAACTTTGATAAATATCCCATTAGTGCATCATATTTAATACTCTCCATTTCTGTAATTGTAGTTTTTACGCAACAGGCATCTTCATAAGTAATCACACATATCTCCCAGTGAAATAGATCATGCAGGGAGTTTCCTCTGCTCACCAATCTCAGGTTTGTTACGCTGGCTTACTTTAGACACGGAGAGTAATCTCTGTCCTTCATTTTCCCAATAATGTGATTTAGTGCATTAAGTGTGATTATCAAAGATGAACTCACCTATGTCTTTCACAACCTCTCCATTTGATTCAAAACATTTACCATGCGTCTTCCGAAATAACCCAACTATCTGATGTTTTACCGAGCGCGGTAGCGCAGTGTTAAGATAGCATTATGGTGTAAAATCAATCAAAAGTGAAGGCCGTAAACTCAATAAATACCTAGGAATTACTATTACTTCAGACTTAAACTGGAAAGAACACGTAGATAATGTCGTGGGAAAGGCGAACCAGAGACTGAGTTTTATTTGCAGAACCTTTAAAAGATGCAACAGAAACACTAAAGAAACTGCGTACACTACGTTTGTCCGTCCTTTTTTGGAGTATTGCTGCCCAGTGTGGGATCCTTATCAGGTAGATTTGACGGGGTATATCGAAAGAGTCCAATGAAGGGCGGCTCGTTTCGTATTGTCACGACACAGGGAAGACAGCGTTACGGAAATGATACAGGATCTGGGATGGGAATCATTACAACAACGGCGCTTATCGCTGCGGCGTGGGCTACTTACGAAACTCCAATCGCCAACATTTTCCTCCGAATGCGAAAATATATTGTTTATTCCCACTCACATAGGTAGAAATGATCATCAGAATAAGATACGAGAAATCAGAGCTCGAATGGAGAAAAATGTTCAAATGTTTGTTAAGCTTATGGGACTTAACTACGGGGTCATCAGTCCCTAAACTTACAAACTACTTATGAACTGCTTACGAACTAGGACGGCACAAATATCCATGCCCGAGGGGGGATTCGAACCCCCGACCGTAGTGGCCGTGAAGACCGTGACTGGAGCGCCTTAGTCCCCTCGGCCACCGCGGCCGGCTCGAATGGAGAGATCAGGATTTCTTTCTTCCCGCACGCTATTCAAGAACTGAATGGGATATAAATATTATAAAGGTGGTTTGATGAACCCTCTGCCAGGCACTTAAATGTGATTTGCAGAGTATCCCATGTAAATGTAGAACTCTATGGACTCGCATTCGGAAGGACGGTGGTTCAAATCCACCTCCGGTCCTTTACACAGGTTTCCCGTGATTTCCATAAATCACTCCAGGAAAATACCGGGATGATTTCTTTTAAAAGGCACGCCCGTTTTCTTTCTCCATCTTTGGCCAAAACTCTGAGCGTCAGCTCCGTCTCTAATGACCATGCTGTCGACAGGACGTCAAACCGATCTTTTGAACGTCATAATTCCGTGTAAAATAGATAAAAATAATATTATAAATGAAAAGTGTTGTCATGTGTAAATATAACATATTTAGTACTATGATGATGCAGACGGAATAACTTTAATTCTCGTTCATAAACTGTGCCATGAAAGTGAGAGTAGCGATGGTTCCTGATATGTCTTGTTACTGATGTTAACATACTGCCCTTTTAGGGGTTTCGAGACGACACTGAAGTATGTCCTCGACTTCGGTAATCGTATTGGTAATGGGAAGCTGATGATAGTTTTCCCGACCTGCTAATCAAACTTTCCATTCGCGACACGAGTAATGAGATTAAGAAAATTTTCTATCTTTCCCTACCAATACAAAAAATTTTAGAGATGAGGTTTGGTTGACGAGTTTGTGAACATTTTAAAATTTACCTATTCACCAAAATGTTTATCTCTTATTCTGGAAAATTGCAAAGGTGTCGGAATAATTTTTTTTTTTTTTTTTTTTTTTTTAATGTTTCCAGTACCTCGAAGGTGCTATAAGCAGTTAAAATTGGGAGTAATTCCACTTAGTAGACGTGAGATGGAGTGTCTAATTCATGCCTTTATTAGCCAAAGAAAATATTTTTTTTTTTTTAATTCTCAATTTTGTGTCGGGATTTTGACTACCTTGTGTTGCCTCTGCTGAACATGGATGGGTAATTTAACGAGCCATGATTTTGTCGAACGAACTATTTGAGGAATTACCTCAAATGTTTATTGTAAACCATGTTAAACCTAAGTAAGCATGTTTGGATGGGTTCTGAATCCTGCTTATACTTAACATGTCTTGAACGTCCTTACAACTACGCTACCCCCATTGTAGGTTAAGTAAATTGTTAATAACTTCGTTCAGACTGTCACGACTTCCGTAGAAGACTATGGGTAGTTCGCTGCCGCCTGAAATATTGGATTATGTATATATTGGATTATGAGATCAAATTTTGCTTTATACATCTTAGAAGCTAACTCTGATATAGAGTTGTCATTTTCTTTCTTCTGCTCATTTTCAAATAATGTAGAAAAATTTTATACTTCCTGTAACATCGTAACAGAGGTCCCCACTATCATACGCGTTTTTAAATGTCGGTAAATGTCTCGAATAATTGCATTCCTTATTTTCGACACTCATGCAGTATTCTTATGATGATACGGAATTAAACATAAACAGAAGCTGTCAGTACCACAGTGCTTTATTAATCATAATTCTGCTGATAGCCCTCGTCAGATCTGTATTAGGAAACCTACAGTTTAATGTCTATTTGTATTTTTGACGTACCTGCATCAGTCTTCTGTATGAAAGGGCGATAAGAGGAAGAAAAGAAGTACTAGCAACTAATAAAACTTGAACCGTAGATGTATGATTTTAAGTGCAACTTTTACTTAGTTTGCGAGACAAATCAAGAGAATGTATGTACCAGCTAATTTCATTCTGAATTTGTAGAATTCCTGATACTTTTCCCTACATAAATTTTGTGGTTAGGGAGTATCAAAATGAGAACGGCGAAGCTGCGTTACTGCTTGAGAAACACCCCTTGTATTTCATGGAGTAACTAATATGCGGCCCTTTTTAGCACCTGCGAGTGCGGACTGGTGCATGAACAGTTCGTTACGGCATTCATTACCAGGTCATCAGTCAATGTTCCGTGTGCATGTTTCAGCAGATATAAGTGGCGGCAGCCCAATCGACCGGTTTTGGGGGGCAGCTTTCGCTGCAACGAAAACGCTGAGGATACTCATTGGTGTAATGGTAGTGGCGGCGTCTTTGATGCTTAATGTTTTTTCGCCGTTGAGATCGTAAGAGATGAATGATTCCCGCGAGAAGTTGATAGATTCGTGTAGCTAACCGGCGTCTGGGTTCATTAAACGAAATGCAGACATAAGCTTCTAATAATTTATGTTGCGAAAAAAGTTTAATGGCAGGAGGGGGGAATTATATCTTGCCATACGGTAATAGCGACACGCTTTCCATTTACTGTTGATCTGATAATGTGCCGATCTAAGCTACATCTTTGAGTTGCAATAGATTATGAGAGATAGGCGTATGATACAAGGTGAGCTTAGGAATGTCAGAAATCTTGATTTAAAGAGCATGTGAGGAATTAAGTACCGTCACATTATTTCTATATTTACTGCATTCTCTGGTGAACGCGATACATGCGCACAAATAATCGAGTGTCGTAAACACGAGTGCCTTTTGTTCAGAGTAGCCCGGCCGCTTTTGCCGTAGGTCTTTGTATGCAAACTACCCAGGTGATGAGTCAATAACGTGAAACCGGTTGATGTTAAGTAACGACATAAGTGAAACGCCGACAAATGTCTGCTGCTCCGTTGTTCCGTTTGTCGTGTAAAATAATCGCCCTAACCCCAAGCGGTGTAGCTAGTACGTAGCGGATCAGAGCACGCGGCATTAAAGTGCACTGGCTGACAGTAACTGCCTCATGCGAGATTTCCTACATGTCGTACCGCCTGTAAGCAGCAAAGCTTCTACTAAATTTTAATCAAGGAGAAGCAGCGGCTGCCCACCGGAGAAAGGTCTTTGAACTACACTTTGAACATGCGACCTGTGTCTAATGTGGTACTAGAGAGACATTCCTGAGTACTTCATGATCATCATCAACTTGTATCATTCAGCGTTCAGTCTGGAGTACACCTCCTATTCAATGTTAACATTGATTCCTCGCCTGATATTATGCCAGTTTCTTCTAAATCAATTTAGACCGAATCCAAGTACTTTCTCCTCGGTCTGCCTCGACTTATCCTACCCTCTACTGCCGACCATAGTGGTCTCTCAGGTAACCATGCGTCTCCCATGCGTGTAACATGACCTCACCATCTAAGCCTGTTTGCTCTGACTGCTTCATCTATGCAGTTCCTTCCCAGTTTTACTCATTATGGAAACCCTATTACTATTATTCCAATCTATTAGTACCTATAATCATCCTTGCTACTTTCATGGCTGTAACCTCAACCTAATTAATAAGTTAACCTGAATCCACCCAGATTTCACTCCCATACAACAAAGTTGGTCGAAATATTGAACGGCGCACTGCTAAGTTAGTCTTGGTACTGACTTCCTTCTTGCAGAAAAGGGTAGTTTGTAGCTCAGCGTTTCCTGCATTAGCTGTGTGACACTTTGATTATTTCACTATGTTGCCAGCCTTTGAAAAAGCACATCGTAAGTACTTGAAACTGTCCACCTGTTCTAACTTTTTTCGTCTCATTTGGTACTCGATCTCCTTAAATCCCTTTGCAACATACGTTACTTTCGTTTTGGTCATGTCGATCGCAATACCATACGTCTCTGGTCTAGCTCTGAAATATTAGACTGCAACCTTTCAATCGAAACTGTCATCATCACTAAGTCTTCCGCGTATGCGGAACTGCTTATTTTATTTACACACGTTTTAAACTCACCTTGCCAGTCCATCGTTTTAAACATATGATACGGATAATTTCTTTTACAAATATGAGTTTAAATTCTTAAAAAAATTAATTTAACCAACTACATAAAACGTATTTCTCTACTGGTACCAATGGATTCAGCAAGAATTAGCGACTCTTTTCATCTGGTATTGTGTACAAGTGTTGGGAAGTTTTCTTATAAATAAATACAATAAAAGCAATAACTATATTTGACACTGGGGGAGAGAGTGTTTTTGAATGGGTGAAACATGGCTATATCAAACTTCTGAGGTTTTCGAAAATGAGGGACGCTTTGCAGACTATTGTTAATGGGTCGTTTGATACGCGGGAGTGCCTTAGGAACCATTAAATTGCTCGCATCTCTAATGTACAAAAGAATCATGGTTTTCCGTAAGCCATTATGGAAAGAAATATGTACTTTATTGATTGGTAACACTGTAGTATTTCAGGTTCAGAATTTATCAATTGTTAGATAACAAAGCTCTGTGTATTGTTAGGTCCATGTAATATTCTCCTTGAACCTGTGACTTCTTCATTTGACAGTGTCAAAGAAAACCAGGAATGGAATACATTGTGATCTATAACAAGGCCAATATGATGTTTTAGTAAATGTCTTATTTGGACGTATGGAGTACTCTAACAAATCATAGCACAGCGCCCAACCTCTCTACGAGAAAGTGTGAACGGAGTTCAACGTATTGCCGGCGTAAGGTTAAGAAGGAAGGAAGGAGAGGTGATTAGGGTTTAACATCTCGTCGACAACGTGGTCATTAGAGACGAAGTACAAGATCTGTTTGTTTTCAATAGGGATGGGGAAATAAATAGGCCGCGTGCTTTCAAAGGAACCATCCCGGTATTTGCCTGAAGTGATTTAGGGAAATTACGGAAAAACATAAGTGTGGATGGCGGAGGCGGATTTGAACGGCCGTCCTCCCGAATGCAAGTCCAGTATCTTAACCAATGCGGCACCTCACTCCGTGTCGCCAGGGTTAAGGACTTCCTCACCGGAAAAGGATGATAGATGAAGGAGGCCATAATATTACTACGGGAACAATTACAGCGAAGGAATGAAGTGGTATTTTTATTTATTGTAGTCCAAAATATGTCAAAATGTTTGTTAATCTATGGGACTTAACTACACTAGTTAACAGTCCCTATGCTTACAAACTACTTAAACTAACTTAAACTAACCCAAGGACAAACACACACATCCATGTCCGAGCGACTACCCGAACGCCGGCCGCGGTGGCCGAGGGGACTGAGGCGCGTCAGTCACGGTCTGCACGGCCACTACGGTCGGGGGTTCGAATCCCCCCTCGGGCATGGATATTTGTGCCGTCTTTAGTATTAGCTAGTTTGTAAGTAGTTTGTAAGTATAGGGACTGATGACCCCGTAGTTAAGTCCCATAAGCTATACAAACATTTGAACATTTGACTAACCGAACCTCCGACGGTGAGTAACCGCGCGCTCTGCAGCAAGGCGCCTTGGAGAGCTCGTTCACTCCACCGCGGCTATTATATTCCTTTATCAACTGGAAAATTGTACTCCAGTGCACTTTTCTGGAAGCTACTGGTTTTACGAAATATTTTATTTCTTCCAGATTTATCATCATTCACACGTCTAATACCTCCAGTCTCCTGGTAAATTAGGTATTGGAAATCCTATTTTCAGCTTTATGAATTATTTCTATGTTTGATGCCTGTCATAGGGAAATAGCGATATCATTACATTAAACTCCTATTTTCCTCCATTTTTAATATGTTACAGTTCAGAAATACATGTCCGACTAAAAATTACCCATCTGCGAGGTATTTCGGCATCCTGTGAAGAAATAATGTCGACATTGGGAATTAAGGGAAATCTTAAAATAAGCAGCGATCAAAACTTTCCTTCTCACCGTGTTTAGGTAGTGGTGATTCAAAGCAGCGCGACTCCGATGCGGTAATATAAGCACCGACCTATAGCCAAGGGATTGGTGTGGCATTTGAGTCTTGCGGTAAATGAGGAAACGTGAACTATGGCGACGTTGTTAGAATGTGTGCCCAAACACGACCAACCTGCTGCTATTCTATTCGTGGCTGACGAAGGACGAACACCGGCAGACATCCATCAGACAAGAGGTGGTGCTGATTCACGATAACGCACATCCCCGTGTATTAAATCTAACGCAAGACTTAGAAGCAGCCGAAATTAGCCCTGATTACCCCACCCCATATGATTGTCACCACTTCGATACCTCAAAAAAGGCCTTGAATTGTCCATAATTCCCGTTGGACAGGGATGTACAGTAGACAGCTACGTACTTCCTCTTGCAGCACGAGACCATGTTCCACAGAACAGCATTTTCAACTTTCGTGGTGATAACTGAAACGGTCTCCAACTTAATTTCTTGGTGCCCTCTGCCATGCATCATACGGTGGCTTTCGATCATAAAAACGTTCTCCATTCAAACTACCGCTGGATAAAAAATAATGACAACTATTACTTTTGTCTGAAATGAGTTGGTTGACAGAGGTACTAACAGCTACACACCTTAATGTAATCGCTCCCGTTATTTGTGAAATTTTGCCAAATGTTGGGAAATACCATTCACTGCGACTATTTCAGTTTACTGCCCTATGGCATAGATAATGGCATCTTTGGTGTGGTACCGGATTCCTCGCAGTAGTTATTTAACTTTGTCAAAGAGATCGTAATCACAGGAACTAATTTCAGGTGAGTCGTTGGACGTTGCAGAATGTCTCAGTGCCAACGCGCCACATGTCCTGGACAGCGGCAGCGGTGTGGTATTCAGCATGACAATGCACGAACATCCTCCGTACGCATCCGACCTGAGTCCCTATGATTACGATCTCATTGCAAAAGTGAATGAATAACTTCGACGGATCCGGTACAACACACACAGGTGACCAGCCAAGGTGCGTACGTACGTCACCTGTCAAGACTCGTATCTGACATTCAGGGCTCTCATATCACTCCAATTGCACACGCCCCACACCATTACAGAGCCTCCACCAGCGTGAACAGTCTCCTGGTGACATGCAGGGTCCATGGATTCACGAGGTAGTCTCTATACTCGCACACATGCATCCGCACGATACAATTTATAACCAAATTCATCAGGCCAGACAACATGTTTCCAGTCATCAACAGGCCAATATTATTATCGACAAGCCCAGGAGAGGAGTGAAGCTTTGCGTCGTGCAGTCAGCAAGGGTACACAAGGTGGCCTTCCTCTCGGAAAGCCCATATATATTATGTTTCGTTGAATGGTTCGCACGCTGACGATTTTTGATGGCCCAGCAATGGAATCCTCATCAGTTTGTCGAAGGGTTGTACTTCAGTCACTTTGAATGATTCCCTTCAGTCGTCATTCCTCTCGTACTTGCTGGATCTTTCTCCGGCAGCAGCGATGTCGGAGATTTGATGTTTTCCCGGATTCCCGATATTCACGATGCCCGCGTAAATGGTCGTACTAGAAAATCCCCACCTCGTTGCTACCTAGCAGATACTGCTGTGCCCCATGTCTCGTGCGCCGACTACAACACCACGTTCAAAGTGACTTAAATCGTGATAACCTGACATTGTAACAGCTTGCTTCACACACCTGTTGCCTTTCAAGGCGTCGTCCTCTCAGTGTTTACATATAAGTGTTTACGCGTGCCTATATATATACAGGGCGGTCCATCTAAATTTTCTGATGAGATTATCTCGAAAACTATACATAGGGTAAAAGTAGTGGGTAAGACAAATTCGTAATCTCAAAGTGGGACATGAAATGTTGCTATACGTGACATCCAGCCCCAATCATTTTATTTGGGATAAGGGGCAACTTTTATATCTTAAATCAAAACCCCAATTTTTATTGCAGATTCGGATTCTCGATAAAATAGTAATCAAGTATATACAGGGTGAGGCAGCAAAGTCATAACACCCCTTGTATCTCCCCAACCGTAATAGATACAAATATGCCGTTTAGATAGTGCATTGCACTGACAGGAGCTACTCGAATACATCACATTTCATGTTTGTGCTATTTTTATTAATGGAACCGTATATTAAATTTTAGCGTAGCATGATGCGCTTAAAAAGACGTTTTGGAATGTTTGTCTATCATAATATTTAGGTGACTGGTTTTTGAGACAGGGATATGTTCTCCTATCTCTTTTCGCCCTTCGAAGTGGCGTTGTCCAATGCTCCAATGGGACCCTTCCTGTTGTGTAAACTACACGGTAAACGTCGCGAGTCCGTTCAAGTTTTTGTAATTCTATGGACGAACTACTTTGGTCATAAGTCCCTAGACCTACAAACTACTTATTCTAAGGTAAACTAGCCTAAGAACGACACATAAAACCATGCCCGAGGGACGATTCGAACCTCTGACACGCGAGACCGCGCGAACCGCAACGTGGCGCTTCAGACCGCTCGGCTATTCCCGCGCGGCCGCGAATCCGTCCTTACACAAACATCGCAGCTTCGATGGACGAATACGATACGGGATCATATTTTTATCTCACAAACTATTCACCTAAATATTATGATATACACATATTGCCGGCCGCGGTGGCCGAGGGGACTGAGGCGCTCCAGTCACGGTCTGCACGGCCGTTACGGTCGGGGGTTCGAATTCCCCCTCGGGAATGGATATTTGTGCCGTCCTTAGAATTAGTTAGTTCATAAGTAGTTTGTAAGTTCAGGGACTGATGATCCCGTAGTTAAGTCCCACAAGCAAAAAAAAAAAAAAAAAAAAAAAAAAAAAAAAAGCATATATTTGATACCGTCTTTTTAGGTCCGAAATGTTACGCTAATATTTAACATAGGGTTCCATTGAACAAAACTAAAGATGGCCTCATATCGCTGTAATGAAAAAAAGCACAAACATTGAATGTCATGAAACTTCCTGGCAGATTAACATTGTGTGCCGGAACCGGGACTCGAACCTGAGAACTTTGTCTTTCGCGGACAAGCGCATTACCGTCTGTGCTATCCCGACACGACTCACGATGCCGACTCACAACTTTACTCCCGCCAGTTTGATATCAGCGCACACTCCGCTGCAGAGTGAAAGTTTCATTCTGGAAACATCCCTTAGGCTGTGGCTAAGCCATGTCTCCACCATATCCTTTCTTCCAGGAGTGCTAGTCTTGCAAGTTTCGCAGGAGAGCTTCTGTGAAGATTGGAAAGTAGGAGGCGAGGTACTGGCGGGAGTAGAGTTGTGAGGCGGCATCGTGAGTCGTGTCGGGATAGCATAGTCGGTAGTGCGCTTGCCCGCGAAAGGCAAAGGTCCCAGGTTCGACTTCCGGTTCCAGCACACAATTTTAATCTGCCAGGGAGTTTCATATCAGCGCACACTCCGCTGCACAGTGAAAGTTTCATTCTGATTGAATGTCACGTATTCAAGTAGCCCCTGTCCCTGTAATTGACTGTCAAAACGGCATCTTTGTATCTATTACGGTCAGGGCGATAACAGGGGTGTTATGACTTAGCTGCCTCAACCTGTAAACGTACAGCAGTTACTGAGTAACACCACTGGGTCACAACTATTCCTAGAAAGACGTTGGACAAAGTGCGTTGACCTATAAGGTGATGTGTCGAAGGATAAGTGCTTTTCTTAAACCTAAATGCTTTCTCTTTCACTGTCAAGTTATTCACTTTTCACCTTTCGCTGCTCGCAACCTCGATGTAGACTTAAGGTGAAACCTGATCTAAAGATACAAACACAGAGCTGGCGGCCGGGCCGGGGCTCGGCGCTTCTCCGCCAGGCCGTCTGGAGTGTGCAGCTATCGGCCTCAAATGAGTGAGGTAACCCGGCGGCTAATTCGCCGTGCGCGAGGAGTGTTTGCCTCAAGGCGACGGCCGCAGGCGGCGGCAGCGGCCGCGGGACGTTCACCGACCACCCATTGGAAGACGCGTGCGCCGAGAGACTGACTCGAGTGATTCACTTGAGCGCTGCGGCCCTGACATGTTTCACAACCAAACTGGTTACATGTCGAAACCCGTGCTCTTACGTACGGACAAATGCAGCTAAGCGCTGAAGTGTGTCATCTAGAAATCCGTTCAATTTCTGAATGGACACCATAGTGCTTAAGCAAACGTGCTGCACACGGGGAAAAGTAAATGTGGCAGGAACCGTTCACGGAATTTCAATTCGGAGTTCACTGAAAGTTCACAGTAACTGCAGCCACGTGGACTAATTACCTAATTAAAATTAATACGCCGGTACTCACATTTCCGAACATTTTATCGTTCCTGATGAATATTATACACTGATAGAAACAATTACGGGATCAGTTGAGCCGGCCGCGGTGGCCGAGGGGACTGAGGCGCTTCAGTCACGGTCTGCACGGCCACTACGGTCGGGGGTTCGAATCCCCCCTCGGGCATGGATATTTGTGCCGTCCTTAGTTGTAGGTAGTTCATAAGTAGTTTGTAAGTGTAGGGACTGATGACCCCGTAGTTAAGTCCCTTAAGCTTAACAAACATTTGAACAATTTTTTTTGATCAGTTGAGATATCTAGGTTCTGAAATATTGTCATCGGCGGAACGAACTAAAATGGTTCGACGTCTCCCCGTCGATTCTGCGGAGTGGAGACAACAGCATTACTGTAACCGAGATACTGATAATGACAAAGTTGAAACTTCCTAGCAGATTAAAATTGTGTACCGGAACCGGGACCCGAACCTGGGACCTTCGCCTTCGCGGGCAAGCGCTCTACCGACTGAGCTATCCCGACACGACTCACGATGCCGTCTCACAACTTCACTTCCGTCAGTACCTCGTCTCCTACTTTCCAAATTTCACAGAAGCTCTCCTGCAAACCATGCAAGACTAGCACTCCTGGAAGAAAGGATATGGTGGAGACATGGCTTAGCCACAGCCTAAGGGATGTTTCCAGAATGAAACTTTCGCATGCAGCGGAGTGTGCGGTGATATGAAACTTCAGCGCACACTCCGCTACATGTGAAAGTTTCATTCTAAATGACAAAGTTCTTTCAGAGGGGGGTGGTGTTAACTTATGTTAACTCTACCAAACGAAGTACACAAGCAGTTTCCATCAGGTAGTGTAATGTAACAACAACGTGACTTACCAGAAGCTATGGCATGGAAAGCCATAGCAAGGTTGGAAGGGGGACATAGAGGCAGGCGGCTGCAGCTATTGGAGTGTCCTGAAGTGAACGTGATTTCAGACAACGGGAACAGTTAAAAGAAGGCAAACCCAAGGACGACAACATCAGCAAGAGATGACCGTTATCTTCGGCGGACAGCCCTTCGAGGCTGGAGACTGAATGGAACTCAACTGCAATGCACCTTCCAGGCAGCAACGGGACGCGCAATAACACAAGCAGTCCGAAATCGCCTTCGGGAATGTAACCTCTACGCGCGGAGGCCTATGGTGTGTGTTTCATTAAAACCATGACACCATTTAGCCTACAGAACTGGACGCAGGAATATCAGGATTGGAGTCGTAACGGATGGCACAGGGTTGTGTTCACAGATGAGTCAAGATTTATTGTACAGCTGGACAATCGTCGTTCCCTCATCTGAAGAGAACGTGGAACTCGAAACAATTCTGCTTATGTGCAGGAAACATGACCATATCATAGTGGTTGATGAATAGTGTAGGCAGGAGTGAGTATTGGCGGACGTACATGGTTCAGAATGGCGCTTTGACTGCTGAGAGGTATGGAGACGAGATCCTCCGACTTTTTGTTGTGCCCTACGCTGGTGGCATAGGAGATGGGTTCCTTCTGGTCGGCCGCGGAAGAATGGGCGAGTGCTCTGAGGCGCGTTGCTGCGGACCGCGCGGTTGCGGTTCAAAAATGTTCAAATGTTTGTTAAGCTTATGGGACTTAACTACGGGGTCATCAGTCCCTAAACTTACAAACTACTTATGAACTACTTACGAACTAGGACGGCACAAATATCCATGCCCGCGGGGGGATTCGAACCCCCGACCGTAGTGGCAGGTTGCGGTTCATTTGGTATAATAGTGAGTAATGTGTACCGGACCAATGGTTCTGCAGTCGTAGGCCAGAAGTTTTCAGTAGTCGAGATGTCGGAAGAACAGGTGTGCCAAGGCAGCAGTTCAACCCGATGGGCGAAGAAGAAGTCTGGAACACTGTGTGGCATATATGGTGGCCGCATTATCCTGTGCAAAGTGGATGTCGACAAACACCGAAGATACGGGAGAAGAGGCCCCCCACTTCTTAGATGTAAGGCAGGCTGGTTAGCGTACGGCAAAGTGTACCAATGGGGTGCAGGGCCAGTATCACGATGCACTAAGGCACTGATTCTCAACCTCTCCGGTTATGTGACCCCCTACCAAGTAAACATGTTCTGGCGATCACCTCCCCCCCCCCGCCTCCTCACGTAACAAAGCATGTTATCTCAAAGAAAGCCGCGTTGTAGTGGTGGAGTAGCCGAGCGGTCTAAAGCGTCTCGCTGCGGAGCGCGCGGTTGCTCGCCGTGGAGGTTCCAGTCCTCCCTGTGGCATTGGTGTCTGTGTTGTCCTTAGGTTAGTTTACCTAGGCTTCAGTAGTTTGTAAGCTACGGACTGATGACCACGCAGTTTGGTCCGATAGATTTACAAACATTTGAACATTTATCTCAAAGAAAATAAATCTTCTCTCTTTTGCAACAGCTTTCTTTTAAATAGTTGGACGAAGTTTTGTCTGTATTATCCGGAATGGAACACATTATCCTATTTTTACATGATTTCCAACAGAAAAATACATAAGTTAAATACACGTGGTGTTTGTTATTTCGGATATGTCAGAACAGACCCCCCCCCCACACACACATATATATATATATATATATATATATATATATATATATATATATATATATATATATATATAAGCCGATAAGGGGAAATGAACGCTTCTTCAGTGCGGAGGCACTCCTAAACCCTTACTCTTGTGGGAATCAGTTTGAAAAATTCACGAGTTTAAGTAATAATTGGCAGGGGAAAGTTGAGAATCGCTCTTTGAGGGGAAACACGCTAGAGTAATCAATGCCATTGTAATGACCGCTGTGTCTCCATTGGTGTAGGGGTCAGCGCAACTGCCAAGCAAGCAGCATACACGGGTTGAAATCCCGGTTGGGTATAAATTTTTAACTTTACCCATTCGCAGTTAATTTTGTGAATAAGAAAAATATATTTTGCTTAACGAGTGTTTCGCATTTCAGCCAATACCTAGCGGCGAATTATGCTCATCATATAGACCGTATAGACAATTTGTAAAGAAGTGGATCTTTTTTCCCAAATTTTTCAGAATTACTTAGTGTACCATGTTCTTTTACCTATCGATTGGTCCCTGAAAACAGTTTTCAGACTTTGCGCTTATTCATCATTAACACACTGCATTGTAAAATAATCTATGATCAATTCATAATGAATGTTACACAAGGTAGTCTGTAAATTTTTAACATTAAATACACTTCACTTAGGCATAAAGTTTTTTGTATTACTGACCCTTAGTTATTCTATGGTGCAAGTACTTGCTGCTGTGACTGCGACCCCTTGAGCAACACTTTGCGATCCCCATGCGAGACACCACAGTGAGAGCCTTTATACTTCTCTGAAGTAACCGAGCGAGGTGGCGCAGTGGTAACACACTGGACTCGAATTCGGGAGGATGGTGGTTCAAATCCACCTCCGTCCATCCAGATTTAGGTTTTCCGTGATTTCCCTAAATCACTACAGGCAAATGCCGGGATGGTTCCTTTCAAAGGGCACGGCCGCTTTCCTTCCCCATCCTTACCCAAAACTCCAAGCGTTAGCTTTGTCTCTAATGACCAAGCTGTCGAAGGGACGTTAAACCCTAAGCTTCTTTCCTTCCTTCTCTGAAGTGTTGGAGATTTTTGTCCTTCCCTACCTTTGGAGCTTGCCGACGACGTAGGAACAGGGTAATGCGTGACTACACAAGGGCATGCAGTTTTTCTTCGTCTATAGGACTGCACTCCGGTCTGGAAAACCGACACAACAGTCGGGAATGCGGGGCTCTAACCTCGTGCCCCTCCATACCTCATCCGGTGACGCCTTCGGGCGAAAGATGACACGGTGACCGGTCGGAACCGGTTGGGCCCTCGACGACTGTGTGGGACGGAGTTTAGTTTTACCGGACTGCATTGCTGACCGAATGTGCCACATCTTCAGAATGTTCAAATCTTTGTATCCTATGGGACCAAACTACGTTCGTCATCAGTCCCTAATCTTACAAACTACTTAAACTAAGTTGAACTAAGCTAACGACAACACGCACATCCATGCCTGAGGGAGGATTCGAACCTCCGACACGGGAGGCCGCGCGATCCGTAACGTGGCGCTCCAGACCGTTCGGCTACTCCCGGTGGCGCCACGTCTTCATAGAATATGCATCGTGTTTATCCTGACTGAAACGTGTGCATGAAGTGTGTGCTTCGAGTTAGCAGATAGATTTCTCCGATTTACGGGAATGTGTCACGCTAAACGGAACAGCGACTCATGACCTAACTCTGTATTGACACTTACAGATTCTAGCGGACAGCAAGAGAACTGGACTGACTTATTAACCACCATTGTACTTATACTATATCAATTTAAGTATTCATTTTATTGCAAAAAATTTCTCATGTGCTATCAACGTTGCGAGATGTTTCCTTTGAAGTGTACCTACGCACGCCATCCATATAATATCCCCACAAGCCTTCTTCGTGTTGCATTGTGGCTGGCCAGGAATGTAGAAGTGATGCAGGTGGACTGTAATGATGTTAAAGTAAATCACAGCTATCTCAGCGCCTTTGGATACTACCACTTGTCCAATGGGACCCCTGATGGTTGCGCCCTGAACAAATTACCGGCTTCATCAGCCGGATTCGGTAACTTTTGCGTATTTAAAGCAGCCGTTCGCCTCCCTAAACTATGTGTTCGAACACTACCATCTACCTAAAGTAACCAGACTCATCAGATTATGCGACATGTTTCCATTGATCCTCCTCAACTTTACAGGGCGGGCGTGTTTGAAACCGGCATGTTCTGGGAAAAGGCGTGGATGTCCAACGTATCGTGGTCTGCTAGTGGCCCCATCAACTTTCACACAGTTACTAGTGATGCTCACAATGTTTCGGCGTGTCGGAAGTTTTCGTTTTCATGTGTCGGTCCATTAACAATCCGCCCCTTGTAAATTTCGCTTATGCTAGTATCGTCAATATAATGATTATTTATACTTTTACCTTCCACTTATATAATTTCATACCGCGTCACGGTCCATTAATGGCATCAGTCGGTATTCAGATTCACTGTTGACAATGGTCACAGTGATCTGATTCTACAGTGTATGCAGGATATTTAAAAAGTGTGATAATATTGGTCTAAACAATAAGACCAATAAAAAAAGTAACATGGGTCCGGAGACGCATACTTCCTGATATAAGGACTTGTTTATAGAAACGACTGCGAGACTCTTGGTTTCGGATTTGAGAATACTTGGAGATAAATTAATAGGACCATTTTTGATACCACAAAGGTTAAATGGGGAACACTCTAACTGTTGTAATGCCTACCTTGTCGGACGATGTGCCATGTCAGCAAAAATTACAGATGCGGATCATGCACGATGGCGCACCAATGTACTTTAGTCACAACGTCCACGAACATCTAACGCAACACTTCAGGAATCCTGGATTGTGCGTGGAAAAAAAATGTTCAAATGTTTGTATAGCTTATGGGACTTAACTACGGTGTCATCAGTCCCTAAACTTGACAAAGTACTTATAAACTACCTTATACTAAAGACGGCACAAATATCCATGCCCGAGGGGGGATTCGAACCCCCGACCGTAGTGGCCGTGCAGACCGTGACTGGAGCGCCTCAGTCCCCCCCCCCCTTTTTTTTTTTTTTTTTTGTTCTACGGGTAGTTCTCTTTGTTGCGGACGCTGATCGTTTTTGTTCTTTCTTGTTCGATGTGTTGTTGCCTCAGGTTTTTATTACAGAGAGCGTTGAGCCCCTCTGACCTGAGCCACGGCGCCCGGCATCCCCTCGGCCACCGCGGCCGGCTTGTGCGTGGAGGGCCGTAAACTTTGACTGCTCGTTCCCCAGGCATCAATCCCTAGACATTTGATTGTATGTGGCACCTGAAGGAAATGGTCTTCGCAACTCGAATGAACGGTGCACACACACTGCTGGTCGCGTCTTCGGTACGTGCTAGCACACACTACAACATCGACTGGTTGTACTTCAATGGGTACGTCATCCCTTACGCCGATGGGCAGAAGAATGCATTGATATCAATGTACGCCACGTGTAACAACTCCTAAAATAGATGTTTGTCTCAGAATGTATGTGTTTCCAGCACGTACTCGGAAGTATTAGTACTGACGGGCTTTGAATTATTGACAGTTCACATATAGGGCCATCACCAACAAACATTGGGGACAGGCTCCTTACGCCAAACCATCAAAGAACTGTCTAGTAAATCGTGGGCCCTGAAATGCACACCTTAAGAGCTATCAGAGCTTGTACATCTTAGTTTAAGTAGTATAGGTGTCTGGGGACTGATGACCATAGCAGTTTGTCCAATAGGTTTACAAACATTTTAACATTTGATACACTACGTTTACGTGTAACAAATATTCCGGAAGATGGAAACCGAATTTCGTAAATCGTTATTCGCTGCAGCGGTGGAGTAGCCGAGCGGTCTAAGGCGCCTCGCTGCGGAGCGCGCTGGTTGCTCGCCGTCGGAGGTTCGAGTCTTCCCTGGGGCATGTGTGTGTGTGTGTGTGTGTGTGTGTGTGTGTGTGTGTTTGTGTGTGTGTGTATGTTGTCCTTAGGTTAGTTTACCTTAGTTTAAGTAGTTTGTAAGCTACGGACTGATGATCACGCAGTTTTGTCCGATAGATTTACAAACATTTGAACATTTCGTTATTCGCTGTCGTGTTTACTTGTTAGGGCCTGAAGCGTATTTGCTAGCCCAGTCAAATATGGCGTCTGGAAAACAGCTGTTTCACTTCCTAATTTAGTCAGCACAGTCGTTGTTTCTCTTTACGTAAGTAAACAGATTCATACTCAGTCTAATACTGATACGTGATACTTCTCTTTCACTGCAGAAAAGTCATTCTGTCCCCATTAGCAGAAAATTCTTAGCAAGAAGATGCAATCTGACAAGCCAAACAAGTTTCAAAGACGGCAGCGTTTACATGCGCTCGAAAATTGATTGTCGAGCTGGAAATTCGCTTTATACAGATAGTTTTCCAGAATCAATTTTGGAGTGGTTATGACCAACCAAAAGCAGAATTGGGAATTCGATTTACGAAATCAGGTTATGGAATGCCATGTTAACAGGGTGCTAGATAATGTTGTAACCACTAATGTCATTTTTACAGTCCTTTCGAATAAGATAACATTACTGCTACAGAAACCTAGATAAAGGGTACATAATAAACATTTATATGCGGCTGGTTGGCCGATTACTTTCAAACTTGTCATTTGTTAATTGTGTTTGTCCATTCACCATAATCGAAATTTCTGATATATATACAAGGTGGTCCTAAAATATATGTCAAAAATGAAACGGCCGGTAGAGGGGACCGAAACATTCAGATTTCGTATAGGAATGTGTGGTCGATAATGACGCCTTGAACCGATAGACAGCGCTGAAGAGTGTGCTTTTTACAAGCGCTTCGCTAGCTGGCTTCATTGTTTCCTGCACAGATCTACAGGATGTCTTACCTGAATTTTTTGGGCGATGTTCCACTAGCTGTTCGCAGACGAATGCGGTTCCAGCAGGACGAAATCCCAGTGCACTTCAGTCGAAACGTCAGGAATCACCTGGACGCTGTCTACGGTGAGCAGTGGATAGGATGGAGCGGATCAGTTCCCTGGCCGTCACGTTCACCTGATTTAATCCTTTCATTCCCAGTGTTGTTCCTGGACAACACCGTATTAAAATCTGCTCTCCACAGCATTATGTGTATCCGTCATTAAAGTCGTACTGTTATTGAGAAGCCGCGAAGGGAGTAGCCGAGTGGTCTGGAGCGCCACGTTACGGATCGCGCGGCCTCCCGCGTTGGAGGTTCGAATCCTCCCTCGGGCATGGATGTGTTTGTTGTCCTTAGGTTCGCTTAACTTAGTTTAAGTAGTTTGTAAGACTAGGGAATGATGACCAACGTAGTTTGGTCCCATAGGATTACAAACATTTGAACCTTTTTTTTTTTTTTTTTAATTGATGAACAAGATGCTTCTAGAACGACATTTTGCGCGCTTGGTGGGGCATATACCAAATTCAGAGGCATTAACCACTCCGAGTTGGAGGTCGTGTTACGTTGCCGTCTTTATGTGGCTGTGAGCGATAGTGTGAGTGAGGCTCGTATTATTTTCTTTTAGCAGTGAGGTGCCTTGTCTTTGGTGCTACGGTGAAGAAAATTGAACTGACAGTCCTATCAAAAAAATAGCGTTAGAATTAGTAAGATACCTCGATATCAAATGTCTGTAGTGCATGAAAAAAATTCCATTAGAAATAATAATTTTTCGGTCAAAAATATTAAAGAAAGTTTCTTATGTTTAGTTTATGTTTTATGTTTATGTTATATTAATACAGAAAACATTGAATTTTAATTTTTTTCGAAGGTAATTCATAATATGGGAATTAAAGGGTTAACATGCGTGGATTTTTTCCTTTGGGGTCATATTAAAAGCCTGGTGTATGAGAGTCCAAAAAATGTTCAAATGTTTGTAAATCTATCGGAGCAAACTGCGTGGTCATCAGTCCGTAGCTTACAAACAAACTAAGGTAACTAACCTAAGGACAAAACACACACACACACACACACACACACACACACACACACACACACACACACACATGCCAAAGGGAGGACTCGAACCTCCGACGGTGAGCAACCGTGCGCTCCGCAGCGAGGCGCATTAGACCGCTCGTATGAGAGTCCCGTCACATCTGAAGAATATGTAGTTGCCCGTGTGTCTGTTGCTGCTGGACATGTGGACGATATGCCTGACGTCTTTTCTAATGTGCGATTCATGCACCGGCGCTGTGAATCTTGTATCGCTTTTGGTGGCCTGTCTTTCGAGCACCTCTTGTACACCATCAATAAATAATATTTTGATTTTCCTTCCCTTTTCAGTTTCCTTTCTGTCATACATCTGCCTGCCGTTTCATTTTTGAAATATATTTCCTGACCACCCCGTATACATTGCATTTTGCAGAGGTATGATCAGCCAGAAAAGAGGTGTCGCACACCAGCCTGTAGCGAGTGAAATGGCGGGCCCAATTTTCAGTGCGCTGTGTATTTGAGCGCCAGTTAGAACGGAGTTGACGGACTTTAGCACGGTTGGACGTGTGATTAGAGCCAATGACCGGCGACAGCGCTTTCGTCGGCCGCAGCCGCAGCTGGCAGGACGCCTGCGGCTGAAACGGATAGCTGCGCAACAAAGCGCGTGCTCTCACAAGTGGCTCATGGTCCCGACAAACTGAATGGAACGGGGTCAAATTCTCCCCAGCGGGAATCCGCCCCACCTCCTATTCTTTTCTCCTGTCCGCGGCCTGTCCGGCTCACATAAATTTGCTCCCATTTCTCCAAACTGCGGACTTTTTGGAATACGTAATCTCGAGATCTCCTAAGGCGCTGCTTTACATTCCACCATTGTCCCCTCAGTTTCAGAACTTTAAGACAGCACTTTTGAATTTTTCTGTTGAAATATATATTGCGCGAAACTGGAGACATTGTTAACACTACGTAGGTCCTATACAATGTGTCGCGATTTTTATTTTTGTTTATTATTATCATTATCTTATATATTAAAAGAATTTACGAAAACTAAAGTCATTCGACCAGACCAAACTACCTGGCCTATTTCCTTCAGTTTTGTTTTAAACGAAAGGTATTGATCCACAGATTTGTCACCAAGTATCAGAGTTTACATAACTCTCGCCTTCCTTTTTCTATACTCAAACGCGATTTTCTTCTGTATATTTCTTATGGGGATGTCCTTGCTGTAAACTAAAGTCAGTTGGTCAGACCGTTCTATGTGACCGATTACCTTCATTTTTGCTTTAAATGAAAGGTATTCATTCACAATTTTGTCATCAAGTATCACAATTAACTTAATTCTCTCCATCTTTTATTTTTATTCAAATGCGGTATCCTTCTGTCCTTGCATTGAATATTTTAATCGGTTTGTTTTACGATATCTTCGGTTCTAATTAAGTTACAGAGTTCTTTTTGTCCTAACAACACTCAGCGGATCAAGTTCTTTCATTTACGCTTTTAAACACTTACATTGATTGATTCTGAAGAAAGCTATGCGTGAACATTAAAATTTACTTCCATTTCTTTCGAACTTTTGTCATTGAACTAACGGTGCGAAGTATTCGCATGGTCCTCTAGTTAATTATTATTATATTGCCCCTTGCTTTTCGGTGGGTTTTATGCTGGCTACTTGAAATACCCACTTACCATGTAATGGGATAATCCAACCGTCTCTGTGGTAGTCTTTTTTCTGAAGTAACTTATCTTGTAGGCCTTTCAACGTGTTGAATTGCCCTTTACGCTCTTTTGATAAGCGACTGCCATAAACTATAGACCTTAGTTATTTTGTAATCATTTCATATTTTCTCTTTCCAGTTATTGTTAGAAAACTTCAGTAACACCTCATAAGAAATGTTCATAGTTGTTCACGATCCATATTAAACCTCATCACATTGTTATGCTCAAATGGGCTATTTCAACGGTTCCTTTCTGAATTGCCACTAAGTGTTTTATATGCGTAGAGTTCATTTCTTTCGTTTGGGTCAGTCTGCTTCAGTGATACAGTGTTTTGGCCGTGGTGTGAGTTATTGCTTCTCAGGATGGAGAAGTGGCTCGAAATTAACGCCCCGTCGACGTTTTTCTATCTGGAAATAAGAGCACTACGATTTTTGAACCAGGGTAGAAAGAGAAATCCGGCGTATATAGTTGAACACATTCCAGTAATCGTTTTAACTCATATATGTAAATGCGATGTGCATCCCGAACGTTAGTTTTTCTGTTTTTTTTTTTAAAACAAAGACGACATAGTTACAGAAAACACTTTACTGGCAACATAGTTACCAAAATAATTGAGACACTTGTCATATCGTGGGTTCAACTTTTGTATTCCTGTGTAGTAGAAGTCTGCCGGCTGTGGATGCAACCAGCGTCGTTGTCAAAACGCAGGCCTCAGAACAAGAGGTGCAAGGGAAGATGGAAATCGGTTGGAGGAAGATCAGGACTGTACGCTGGATGATCAAACAGATCCAAACCGAACTTCTGCCAAACAGTAGCTGTGCGCCGAGACGTAAGGGCGACGAGCATTTTCACAGAGCAGCACAACCAACACTTGCAGTAAGTATTGCACGCCTCTTGTTCTACATGGCAAGTCGCAGATTCAGCACTATTTCACACTAAGAGCTAAAGACGACGGTCACACATTGGTTCCATGCATAGGTGGCAGACTTCAACGACACAGGAATACAGAAATGTCTCAATTATATTGGTAACTATATAAAAATATCTGAAACATTGCTGTATATGTTGCTAATAAAGTTTTTCACGTAACTGTGTTATCTTTGATCAAAGGGAAGGGAAAATTATTTCGTGTATGCGTCTAGTAACGAGAAAGATAAATTGGGATTGGAGGACTGAAAACCCTAAAAGCTTACTTCAATGAAAGGAAGGAGTATTATTTTTACATTCCGCCGGCCGCGGTGGCCGAGGGGACTAAGGCGCTCCAGTCACGGTCTTCACGGCCAGTACGGTCGGGGGTTCGAATCCCCCCTCGGGCATGGATATTTGTGCCGTCCTAGTTCGTAAGTAGTTCATAAGTAGTTTGTAAGTTTAGGGACTGATGACCCCGTAGTTAAGTCCCATAGACTATACAAACATTGAACATTTTACATTCCACATATTTCGATACTAAGCAGCTTCATTTCTATTACCGCTTTTGTTTTCCTTAATTCAAATTGTACCCTAAAAAGTGATACTTACAATGTTTTAGGAAATAATAAGGATTCGCATCGGAAGAGGATCGGAATTCAAATGCCTCACCGAACATCCTAGTTCAGGTTTTCTATGGTTTCCCTGACTGGGAAATACTCCTATGTTTGATTGGAAACGCACACAGTCTAATTCCTTTGCATTCCTGTTCTTTCCGAAATTGTGTCCCGTCTTTAATGAACTCGTCGTCCACAAGAATTTAAGCCTTATATGACATTCATTCCTACAAGCAGTAAAATAAGATTGGTATTTTTACAAGAATGGACATTTCATCCATGAAACCTAGGAAATGGAAGCAAGACTTCTTTTTCCAAACAAAATTATGGTCAATATTGTGTGGAAAATATTATATATTTACTGACGTTCCGCAATGGCAACTGGCATTCAACATTGCTTTATTCCTTTCACAATCACACTGTAGTACGTTTCACCATAATGTCATATTAACATAACTTCAAACTAAAAATTAAAAGTTCACATCTTTCCGTTACTGGTGCAGCGAAGAAAATACTCGGAAACAGAATTAGAGTTTCAAGATTCAGTAGAGACTGACAGATATTGGAAGAATATGAAACCAACCTAGGTGAATTCCGTTGTGATCACCCTAGTGAACGTATTGTCACAGGAAACAGTCGACAAATGTAAGGAAATTTCTTTCACAAAAAGAGATTTATATTACAACATAAATGATGAACAACTGAGCACGAAACATTGTATAAGTATTCAGGGCTGAAATTAAGAAACTACATGAAATATGAGGAACGAGTAAAATCAATATTAGGGGTGGGAACTGAAGTAGTTGGACATACAGGATGTTTGTAACTGAAAGTTCGCTGTTTCAGAGGGCTCCCATGCAAAACGAGTGATCATTTTGCAAATGAGAGGGTTACAATTACTTAATTGCGTAGTAGGTTTACGTTGCAGGTTACAAATGTGTTCAATGTGACGGCCGTCAGTATCCGCCACGTACCGACACCATTTCGGAATTTTTCGCAGCACTTTTCGAATGGTGGTCCAAACAACGCTTAGTTGTCATGACACTGCTCATATACAACTTGAAGATCGTACATTGCCTCATTGCCTCCAGGATCCTCAGACACGGAAACAAAAACTTCAACAATTTATGGCACAGCTAGCCGCCGGTCTCTCCTAGGAGCCATTCCCAAATCACCAGTTAATTCGAACATCCGGCTCTGTTCATTGATCCTCGTGCAGAAGGGACCCAGCGACGGGGGCGCATTCAGGAGGATGGTGGTTCGAATCCACCTCCGCTCATCCAGATTTCGGTTTTCCGTGATTTTCATTAATTACTTCAGGCAAATGTCGGAATGACTCCTTAGAAAGGTCAGCGCTCATTTCCTTCCCCATCCTTACTTAATAATCCGAGCTTGAGCTCCGCCTCTAATGACCAAGCTGTCGACGGGAGATCAGATCTTAATCTTCCTTCCTTTTTGCTTCTTCTTTGTGTTTGCCATGTAGCAATCACAATAATATGTTTGGTATCCTCAGGTTTCTGGTAGAAGGTAGGAAGGAAGCTTGGAGTATAACGTCCCGTCAACAGTGTCCAGGCAAATGCCGGAATGATTCCTTCGAAAGGTCAGGGCTCATTTCCTTCCCCATCCTTAATTAATAATCCGAGCTTGAGTTCCGTCTCTAATGACCAAGCTGTCGACGGGAGATCAGATCTTAATCTCCCTTCCTTTTTGCTTCTTCTTTATATATTGCCATGTAACAACCACAATAATACGTCTCGTGTCCTCAGGTTTCTGGTGGAAGGTAGGAAGGAATCTTGGAATTTAACGTCCCGTCGACAGCGTCGTCATTAGAGACGGAACTTACGCCCAGAATTTTTGGATACGAATATGGAAGGACATTGGCGGTGCCCTTTCATAGGAACCATACCAGCATTTGCCTGGAGTGATTTAGGGAAATCACCAGGTTTCTGGTATAAACCTGATAGGCTCGTGCATCTACCGAGGTGTTGATAAATGCCGTATCATTTTGATTGTATTAGCTTGGAGGTTTAAATTTTGTTCACCGTCAAAAGATCGTAGACCTAAGTGTGTGACATGAAGATAAATTTTATAGTCAACTCATGCTGAGAAAAAGAAGTTTTCATAGTCGGAGAGACAGGCAGCGAAGTGGTCCTATGAGGGCTCCGTTTTTAACCGCTGGGGTATGGAATCCCAAAAAGAGGACAATATCGTGTAACGACTGTTTCAGAATTTAAATAGGCAATGTATAATGTACGAACTTTACTCGTGCGAACACACAGACGTTGAATGTTCAAATGTTTGTAGAGTCTATGGGACTTAACTACGGGGTAATCAGTCCCTAAACTTACAAACTACTTATGAACTACTTACAACTAAGGACGGCACAAATATCCATGCCCGAGGGGGGATTCGAACCCCCGACCGTAGTGGCCGTGCAGACCGTGACTGGAGCGCCTCAGTCCCCCCGGCCACCGCGGCCGGCACACAGTCGTAGACTTGGGGCAGGTGTTAAGTAGAGAAAGGGGGTGGCATAAAATGACTTCAGTAGGGGTACTTGAATCACGCTGCCTACGTCGATGTCAGTGTAAATCTGTGAAACTGTTCGAATTGTAGGTTCAGAATAAGATATCCGTTTATAGATGCCCTGTACCTTACGTTGTTCCTATTTACGGAAAATTTACCTTTCAATGTGATTTCGCGTAATTATTGTGCTGATCGGGTTATGGGCGTTGCTGTGGCAGCTAGACTGTGTGTCAGAACTAGTAGAGGTGCTCAGTTGCCGAGTACAATAGAAAACAGGCCTTGACATTTGATCAAAGAAGCTGCGCAGCGCCTGGTGGCGGCGTCTTCGTCAGGACCCGCGTCCTGACCCCATACTTCATCGTCTGCCGCTTCCCAGGGACTGCCTGCAGCAGCTCATCACCTTTCCCTGTCTTAAAGATGGTTCAATATCCGAAATTTATAGAGTGTGTCCTTTTCTCTTTGTTTCAAGACCTGAAAAGTGATGTGCGCTAGGAATCTACCGCTGTTTCTCTCTTCCCACGAGACCACATGTAGCTGTACGAAATTTTGACACACTCCGAACCACAATTACGCGAGTACGTCAAATTTTTCTGCTTTTTTTAGTTATAACACGATTTTAGCACCTGCACTTACTTTATAATGGTGCGAGTAAATGATGTTCGCTATGTCATTGACAGTTGCTGATTTTATATCGTGAACTGTCCGATTGTTTAAATATGCAGGAACTCTGGACATTCGACTAACCCCTTCATTCTACTTCGGAAACGCAATAGACCAAAGACACTGTTTTCTTGGGAAAATTCGCAAACGCAATAGACCAAAGACACTGTTTTCTTGGGAAAATTCGCGACCTGTGGCAAATTTAAACCCTAAAATTTAGTCAATATGACGTCAATGAGCCCCTGTATTTCAGAAAATCTGCCAGCTTCACTTCCGCATCTTAACATCTGGCTACCATAGGGCAGCTGATAATTTGCAAACCAAAAGCAAAACCCACACGATAATAAATTTGCAGAAGTCGGTTTGACAAACAAGTTGACTTCTCTAATGACAACTTTGACATGTTAGAGGATCTAGAGCGCTTTAATTGGCTAATGTGAAAGAATATGTACTCGATAACATCTATACCCTCCACATAAGCAATAGTTCTTAAACCTTATATAGTAATGAGTGATTGCATACAGACGTAGGGACAACTTCGATAAAACCAACCCTGTGGCGTTGATTGTAAGTATAGGAAGTTAGAGAATGAGGAACATAATCATTACGCATGTCTTCGGTGCTGGAGTACGTATGACACCATGACGTGGATAAAGTGGGTATTCCAACGAATGGAAAATCAACAGGTATTTCAAATGATAGAATTAAGTAAATCAAACAGAATTTCTATATTACCTGATTTTTAAATATAGGAAATATGAGGAAACGAAACAACTGGGCCACTAGCTTACATATTTTCCTTAACATATTCAGCATTAATCACATTCCCATTAGCAAGTTATTTGGCAGAAATGATTAATTTTTGTAGCCAAATTTGAGGGACAGACCTTATTATCAGTGAGAATGTAAATAATGAAAACCATGAATTTACTGGTAAATTACTCCTGAAATGACGCTAAGCAACGCTCTTATGAAATAGTACCATATTTAATAACGATTTTTAAGGAACAACTGAACTCTGGAACCTGCTAATTACGTGAATGACAATTTCGAATTTCTTGAGGAGTAAAAATGAGTTATATTTCCTTTAATTGAGGGCGATGAACAAAGAAAATACGTCGTTTTTATGTGCAACATGTTTCCTTATACACTACTGGCGTTGTGTTTACTTAAGAATCTTAATTTATGTCCTCGGTAAGTAAGATTCAATTGATCCTCTATGTAATTTTGCAATTAGTGTTATAGAGCAGTAAGCTATTAACGAGGTCGAATCGATTGAGGCAATGGTAAAATCTTGTATGTGACTTCACAAGTTAGCGGCGTACTCTGTAGTTGTAGGTTCTCAACAGTATAATCACAACTGTTTAAGGAAGTGCCAAATAGGGATAGATAAGGTAGTTCGCGTTTCGCCTTGTTTGTAATTGTCACATAATTTCAGAAACTGACTTCATGTGAGTTGTGGTGTAACCGGTTAGCAGCGAGAGTTGGCTAAGATACGGTACATTCATTACTGTTTCATATTATAGGTGCAAGTTTTCTGCCAGATCATTTTTCTTCAGTTCACTGGTGCAGTTCGCTAATTTACGTCTGATTAACAATATTGCTGTTTTATCTCCCGTCGAGGAAGTGAGGACATAAAAGTTTGATCGAATTATTTCCAATTCATTTTTAGGTCAGTATCATAAAGTCTGAATTAAATATCCCAATGAGAATAGTGTAAATCGTATTTTAATTTAACAATATTATCGACTGTAGTACATTCAGATTTTGTGGAAGAAATGTACCTTTCTGCAGAAATGCTGATACTTCCATATCGTAAATACCACCATTTAATGTTTCGTGTAGGATCTGGATATATTTCTTGAAAATGTATTTTGTCTCTCGAAAGATTTACAGTATATAGGTGCAAGAAAATCACTTTCTTGCATAAAACACTGATTTAACGAATTTATTTTGCTGTCTTCACAAAATTTCTCTCTACTTCGAGTTGATTTCTCCACAGATATCTGTTGACAATATCGTTATCTACTTCTCATAACATCTCAGCAGCTTTGCACGAGCGTAGCTGTTGACGCAACAGTATGCAGTTTAGAAGTTACAGGTGGCGTGTTTACCCGCAACGACTAATGTCAAGTTGACATTTATGTGGCAGCACCCATGAAACTGAATACAAATTTTGTGAGAAGAGCTTTGTAAAGGTTAGTTCAGGGCGTAGCAGAGTCCTCGACATCGTAAAATCACATGAAATCCTGAAACATTTGCTTTGGTGTGGGACGCTTATTTTATTACGGAAATCCAAACTTCATGTTCCAGACGCAGTGGAGGTAACGGTACTTAGTAAGGCAAAATTAATATGAAAGAAATACCTATTTTTTGCTGCTTCAATGCCTAAAAATCAGTGACAAAAGTAAGATGCTGTTTTCTGAAAACAAATTTGTTTCAACCACAATTGAAACTGAAATCAGATCGAAGTGCAGTGCAATAGACTGAAAATGCAGTGCAGTGCACACCGACGTGTTTGTTGCTAGAGCACAGACTCAGCTAGGTAAGAGTGGAAGAGAATTGATCATAGCCTTCTTGAAAGAATACTGTTTGGCATCTGAAACTATTTCTTGAAACTGTGGGAAACGTAGTTTATAACGGGAGCCACGAGACTTTAGTGAAATTTCCCTCGAAGGGGTTCTTAGAATCATGATCAGTGTACCGTCTCTCTTAGCGAATATAAGTGCCTGAAATCTGGTTGTTTATAGATTATTTTCATTTTCTTTTGGTTTAAATTCCCTTTCATATATTAAATAAGGAGGAGAATTTTTTTATGTCGTTCGAGCCTTAGGATTCTATCAGTCCAAGTGTACAGTAGAGTAATAATGACGCATAAGTTTCACTGAGTGTGAGTTCTGCATCGCCGTCCTCGGTCGTTGCACTGTGCTACTAATTGCCTTGTTTCACTTAATCGTTGGAACAGTCTTGGAAATGTGATGAGTGGCGGATGTTTTCTACGCGACTATTTGGTGTACAATCTTCCAGCTTCTCTACGGCTTCCATTTGCTTACACATACATCAAAATCGTATCAGCAAGTTCCGCCATCGGTTACAACTCCATTTGTTTTGGACTGTTAGACGTTAGTTCTTGATCTTGTAAACACTGGCTGCAGTTTCATACAGAACACGTTCTGTACACCAGAAAAGATCGTGGCATTATACAGTATGCCTCTACATCTAATTGTTCGTCGGGATTGCCTATCCTACTCTTTTAGACAACAACAGTACCTGTTTCCGGATCAACGTCTTCTATTTAAACTGATACATTTACTCTCTCCATCAGCCCTGAAAATTTGTAACACCATCACGAAATTACCCTGCATACGGGAGTTTTCCCGCACGGAAGAGAGTATGTAATTTAGTATTTTCACCGGACTCAGACATCGAAATGGCGTTGATCATCCACAGTTGTTTGGTTTCACGTACGATGTTGACTAGTTTTGGTTTTCATGTTTTATAATAGTCTTGATTTGTCATTTCGGATTTTTGTATTTTTTGCAATGTCGACCTCTTGGTCCTTACGGATCCACGCCATTCCTAAATAATTCGACTAGTGGCACTCCTACACCTCAGTGGTTCACCCAGCTGATTTTAAGTAACAGAACGCAATTTCAAAATGCACTTCGCGACATGTGGGATGATTACTTTCTTGCTATGACAAGTGTAATGTTCATTATACTGCACACATTTTTTATAATGGGAAAGGAAAGCTCCATTTCTAATGACATCATCTTTATAGGACATTAAAGCATCATCTCTCTTTCCACGTCTTTTAATTTCAGTTTACTCTACATTGTACAAAAGCTTTAATTACATAATCTGTGCAATTTTAACCAAAGCCTGAAACAAGCAACAGAATGGTGTTTCATTCAGTTTCGGCTCCAGTACTTCATGTATCGAGCAGAGTGCAAGAGCTGTTGACATCGTTGCTCTAGTTTGCAATCATTTTCAATATTTGGAGATGAGTTTCATTTTAGCGTGTGATATACATGTTTGATTCTTAGAGGTCAGCAATTAGTTTCTCTCTGAGGCCTCGTGGTGAAAAAATAAAAAAATAAATGTTTGTAAAGTCTATGGGACTTAACTACGGGGCTATCAGTCCCTAAACTTACAAACTACTTATGAACTACTTACGAACTAGGACGGCACAAATATCCATGCCCGAGGGGGGATTCGAACCCCCGACCGTAGTGGCCGTGCGGACCGTGACTGGAGCGCCTTAGTCCCCTCGGCCACCGCGGCCGGCGTCGTGGTGAAAAAAGAAGCGATTGTAACAGCAGCTTCAGTCGTCTCTTTCCCTATCACTGGCAATATTCTATTTGACGTGAATTAATATTAGCAGAGATTTTACTCAATATTGACCACTACGATTTAAATATAACTTGTTTTAGGAATTGCGCGTAAAAGTAAGATATTGCACTGCATACCATTTATCCTGATTTCCTGTTCGTTCGCTTCACACCGAGAGAAACGCGTCAGACCTGTTTTGGCCTCTAGACATTACAAGGAGCCACAAATACATCTAGGAAGTGACAAGCCCACATTGAGTTGTCCACATGACCCGCTGAGCATAATAATACACTGTTCGCTGTCCTAATGTGTACTTCGTAAGCTGGGCACGCACACGAGTATCTGCGTCTCATACAATGGCAAGGACTCCATCAGGTAGCAGCAACATCATCGTCTCCTCATGAGAAAAGCAAACATTCTTTTCTTTTGCATCTACGTAAGCGAACCCCATGTATTTAAAACGTATATCAAGATATCTTTATGTTCAGACTGCATCTTCACAAAATATTAGTCTACACAGTGTCCAGGGCTTGAAGGTAAGAATTAAGGATTCTGCGTTTACATAAGAAAATTTGACAGCTGCCTGAGTTATTGGTTACGCTCACGTAGTGTTAGTCTTTTAGTAACGAAATCTTATGCTGAAATGGAATCGTGATACAAACACTGAGTTCTAGACGGGGAAAAAGGAAGACGTGAAACTGACAGTTTAACCTCCTGTCGTCATCAAGGAGATCATTAGAGACGCAACACATTCTTCAACTCAGGAAGGTCAGGGAGGGGTATGACGTAACTGACCGTGGCCTTCCTAAGGGAACTGTTTCGGCACTTTCCTCAACTTGTTGAGGGAAGCAACTGGAAGTTTTAATGAGTACGAGGAACTTAAACCCATTTCTCCTAATAATATTACAGTATCTTAGCCATCCCGCTCGACTGATTTCTCACAGCGAGCAAAACATTCTGAAAAAGATAATAGAATCGGACGAGAGGAGATTAAGGGTGACAATGCGAGACGATTAAACTTATGTGTCCGTTTCGTAACTTTCACGTTATGCGTTGGCAGCGTTACATACAGTTTCCAGGGTGTGTTTCGTACGATGACGACAGCTCCAACAATGATGAAACTTTGGTACCCTTAACAAACAGCGGAAAAGACCACCATAAATGGTACGACTAGAATATTCAGTGCGAAAAGTAAGTTGTATATATTAATGTGAAATCGTGAGTAAATTTCCTCATATTTAAATATGAATCATCAGTTTGATCTGATAACGTTTTGAGAATATTCAAAGATTATGCTACAGACTACAAACACATCGTAAGACAAAAACGAGCTGATACAGAAGCGAGGCGTCAGCATTTTTGAGCTTAAGTGTTTTTGATGGCGTCATATTTCCACGAAGTAAAAGTAAGCAAGAAGTTCCATTTGTCTACACCGTACTCAGAAGTGCATTAAATGGTCGTTACAGTCACTGGAAATGGAGTAAACACTGAGCGATGGACAGTGAGCTTGCTGTTTTTCAAAAGTTCAATAAAATCTACGGAAATATTAGTCATTTGAACTTCGCTTGCGGCGGTTCTCGCCAAAAAAGCATTTCGAATGGAAATGGGATCCAAACTAATTCATCTTTATACCATTCTTACGACGTTGAACCATGAAACCCTTCTTTGTTAAGTAATGATGAAGTTAATATCAAGCGTAAGCTTTTTCGGACATATCCCATACATATATCGCTCTATCTTGAAAACACGGTGTTGGTGGAACATTGATACTTATTACTCTCTTCCACTTGACTGTAGCTTATTCGCCCTGCTAAAACGTTTCTGGCGATGAAGCGTGAGTCGAGGATAGTCAATCGTCAATTGTGGATCTCGCCGCGGACTGCAGTTTCACATATAGACCATTGCGGATTAAGTTCAGCCTTTTCGGCCTCGGACACTGAGGTACTATAATCCGATGACACCGGATGAAACTTAAGCAGCAGTCAGTGAGCATCACGTGCTATTGAGAACTAGACAGGACTACTAACTATTCGGAAGCTGAAGTTACTAACACGCGGCAACAACCGTGCCGCAGGGATACACCATTTTGAGTCAGATCATCACAATGAAGTACTGTCGGTCGTGGCTAGCGCTTGGATGGGCTTCCGTTTGGGATATGCCAAGTGCTAACAACGACAGGCAGAGTTGACCAAATGCCCCTCCATACAGCATCCCTAGACGCCTTTGGTTAAGGATAACACGGCGACCTCTCAGTACCGTTGTCTCTCCCGAGAACTGTCCGAACGGAGTAACCTACTGAGGATACTGGCGCTGAGGGTAGACGATCAGTGCCATAGGTTTTCCCAGTAGTCACCAGCCGTCAGTAGTTGTGAGCAATCATTGGACAGCTATTAAGTGCCGCGGCTACCGCATAAGTTACAGCAGCAGTGGATTGTCTCCATGTGCCTTATTGACAGAAACCTAGAGCAGATTCAAATTATAACTACTGCTAAGATGATTTGTCTTTTTCCGAATGAGATTTAGACCAGTGTATGTAACTTCAACGTCAATGCCAGGCCAACAAATAATTGTGACACTAAAGCTTAGTATTTTCATATCTAGAGTAGTAAGAATCAGTCTTTAAAGATCGTAAGGGAGGCTTTGTGTCGGTTGTGCTGAGATGCGAATCTTGTACCGACGTTGCAAGCATCTTCTAAATCTATCACAAACACTGGTGAAAATACCAGACAGTTTTGTAAATACGTAAAAGGTGGAACCTTCCGTAAAATGTGTAGTATCGCGCATTGTGAGGCAACCGAAGACTACTATACCAAAATCGATAGGCACACAGGATCGCAGACAGTTGGCACTGTAAGTTTACACAATGCTGCAAGAGGCCGCACATCATTAACTAAAACTCATATGCGACACCTAATTGGACAAAGCATAATTAAATAGCCGGCACATAAGGCCTGTGGACTGACTGTGCTTCGTGTTCGTAATGACTGCAACGTGTTCCAGTGTTAGCAGAGCTACGATCCAGCAAACAGGCTTGTACTATTGAGAACAAAGCGTCACGCTACGCGGAACGTTGCCTCAAGACTTTCCTACAGACTGAGACTCGAAATATTACGGACAGCAAAAAGAACTATGAAGATTGGACTTTACCATTCATCGTTGTACTTCTACAACACCAAGTTGAGTATTCATTTAACTGTAATAAATTTCCTACGTGATTCTCAAGTTGTGGGATCTTTCTATTAAAGTGTATATATACACACCTACTATATAATACTACCTAATACTACGACAACACTGTAGTGTAGCAACTACTTCTGCTGCAACACGTTCTGAATAAAAAGTAATTAGATTAAATAAATATTTTACTTCCTTTCTAAATTCCCATCTCAAAGTTTCCCAACTATATCGCAGCTAGATATGGCCACCACAAGTACAGTACAATGTGTTCGTATTACAATAAGATGAATGGCGCAGTAGACACCTAAATGGCTGAATATGTGCTCTAACCTTTTCGTAATAAAAGCGTTCCCAGCAGTGTAGTGTGGCGCATAGCTTCTCCGCATATTACTTCATAGACAGGGGCAGATGACTCAGCTGTACGATTTTAATAAACTACTAGAGGATCCGTGCGAATACTTCGCACTGTGAGTGGAATGACAAAAAAGGTGGGAAAAAATGGAAGTAAAGTTGAATGTCCACGCATAGATTTCTTCAGAATTAATCAATGTAAGTGTTTAAAAGCGCAAATCAAAGAGCTTGATCCGCTGAGTGTTGTCAGGTGAAAAAGAACTACGTACCTTAATTAGAACCGAAGATATTGTAAAACAAACCGAATAAAATATTCATTGTAAGGACAGAAGGATACCGCATTTAAATAAAAATAAAGGATGGAGAGACGGAGAGACTAAAGTTAAATCTGATACTTGATGACAAATCTCCGAATAAATACCTTTCGTTTAAAGCAAAAATGAAGGAAATCAGCCGGGTAGTTTGGTCTGGCCGACTGACTTTAGTTTTCGTAGATTCTTTTAATGTATAAGAGAAATGGTTGATAGTTATTCATTGTTTTGCCAAAATTATTGTTGTTGTAGTCTAATTTGCCTTGTGACTAAACAGCAAGCACACTGCCACCATACAGCAACAAATTTCTCTGGCAGGGGGTTCACATCCTACTGCTTAAGCTAATACCATATTTACATGGTGAATAAAACAATGTTACCAGTATTTGAGAACTGGTGTTATGATTCATCTGCAGCAGTTGTTCAAGTGTTCTGGAGACACGTGCAGCCACGTGTAAGACGTACGCAGTAAATGCCGAATTGTCTCAACTACGGCGACAGCCAGCGACATACCTCTCAATGAGGAAGTCATCACTTGAGTAAGGCCAAGGCCGACGCGAAAGACAGGTCGAAGTGCGCACATCATGTCACGTAAGACACGTAGTCCTGAGTAGCCGCCATCGCTAACTGAGTGGCTGGCCGCTATGAGGCAGTGGGCTGTGCCCCAGCGGCCGGCCAATCAGCTAGCTATCGCGCCGACATGACGTGCGCGCTGCGGCCTGTCTTTCTCGTTGGCCTCGAGTAAGACAGCGTTTAAACTGCGAGCAAGCAGCTGAAATAACGCGAGGAAACTCCTCGGTAAGTGTGAACTGGTTGGGGCCTCACCTGCGCGATGGTGGCGACCGCCAGGCCGAAAGTGAGCGCAATCTGCACGGTGGTGGGCGCATAGCCCTCGGTCCACTGCGCCGTCGTCGAGCCGCAGCCCAGCAGCACCAGCAAGAACGTCCCCAGGAACTCGGCAGCTAGCTGCCGCCAGATGGTGCGCGTATCCGTCACCTCGTGCAGTCCGATGATCGCCTTAGCACCTGCGAAATCCACGTGCACAACTTATGAAAGAGCAGTCCGACCAAATGTTAGCCTTCGTCTGAATGTGAAAAAAGAAGATATGATGTAAACATCTCGTCGACGTCGATCTCATTAACAGTGTAACAAAACTTCATTAGGGGAAGGATCAGGAAAGGATGAGAAGAGATGGTAATTTTAATGAACCATGATATAACTCACTAAGGATCATAGGTCGGGGTTTTGGCACTACACCTCTCCTGAATACGGAAGTATATGATAGGAACAGCTCAAAGAACATATTTGTAATGGTAGTACTTTAAATATTCAGAAATGTGAGTCTCATACAGATGTTTGGTTGGATTTGGTTCATCCTTATGACATTAGGACGTATGTACCTGCTTCCACACAACTCTATGTCAACAACAACAACTGTTGAGACACAGAGGATGACTTTCCTTTATTATTGTCGTTATAGTCTAATTGACCTTGTGACAAGACAGCAATCATGCTTCCACCATACAGCAACAACTTTTTCTGGCAGGGGTTCACATCCTATTGCCTACCCTCATGGCTAATTTACATGGTGAATAAAACAGAGTTCCCAGTATTTTGAGAACAGGCACTATGATTCATCTGCGGCAGTTGTTTAAGTGTTTTGGAGACACGTGCAACCATGTGAAAGACGTATGCAGGAAATGCCAAATTGTCCCAACTGTGGCGACAGCCAGTGACGTACCTCTCAATGAGGAAGTCGTCACTTGAGTAAGACCCAGGCCGATGAGAGAGACAGGCCGCGGCGCACATGTCATGTCACATAAGCAAGGTAGTCCTGAGCCGGCACGATCGCTGAGTGGCTGGCCACTGTGAGGCAGTGGGCTGTGCCTCAGTGGCCGCCAATCAGCTAGCGATCGCGTCGACATTACGTGCGCGCCGCTTCCTGTCTTTCTCTTTGGCCTCGAGTAAGACAGCGTTTAAACTGCGAGCAAGCATCTGAACTACCCTGGCACGCCTCGCGGCCCATCCTCGCAGTTTTAGTTCTTCTGTGAAGAGGCATGGTAGTGGCGGAAAGATCTGTGGGTCAGGGTAGCTCAGTTGGTAGAGTGCTTGCCGAAGTCAAAGGTTCCTGGTTCGAATCCCAGTCAAGCAGACAGATTTAATTTGCCAGGAAGTTTCAGTGTGAATTGTTTCACGGAGGCATTATTACACGTGTAGATGAAGATTGAACTGTACCGTACCTTCATATAGTGTGTTTTACAAATTATTGTTCTTGGGCCACTATGTGACATTCAGGAAAGATGGTACATAATACTGGCATTCAGGAGGACGGCGATTCATATCCGACTCCGGCAACCATTAGTGTTTTCCCTAAATCACTGAAGACAAATGCCAGGATGATTCCGATCAAAGGGCACAGTCGATTTCCTTCCCCATCCATGACTAAAATGACCCGAGCGTGTGCTCCGTCTCTAATCACGATGTAGACTAATCTTCCTGGTTTTGTTCCTCATGCGATCATAGGACCAATGCTATATTTACTAGACACTACAACTTACAGGGTCACTTATGGGAAATGTGTTCAAATGTTCAAATGTTTGTAATTCTATCGGGCCAAACTGCGTGGTCATCAGTCCGTAGCTTACAAACTACTTAAATCTAGGTAAATTAACCTAAGGACAACACACACACCCATGCCCCAGGGAGGACTCGAACCTCCACGGCGAGCAACCGCGCGCTCCGGAGCGAGACGCTTTAGACCGCTCGGCTTGGGAAATGTGACTGCAAATATCGGAACCTTGAAATGTCAGTTTTGCTTAATCCGGAAATCACAGCAGTGAATGTGAACAGGTGTAGACAGTATTAAATCCATCGCTCTTAAATTGTAGAGTACATAGATCTTCAATTATTCTCTCTTTTGAAGAATGCGGATTGGATTCTGTACGGAAATGTGTAGGCCAACGTCTGCGTTAGCTTACACAGTCTTTCTGTGTTGCGTACACCTCCAAAACTTAGTTGCATACAAAACTACAGTATCAGGCACAGAGTTCCAGATGATGACGACAGAGGGCGATACCTCTGACGGAGCGTCTTTGGATGCAGATGGGGCTCTAGCAGTCCGTAGACGGATTTCCTAGCCAATGATGTCTGATTTTTCAAATTGGAACTATAGCTTCTGAGCAATGGGTGCACTCTGATATGTCTGAAAGAACAGTGTATATGCAGACGACGGAGTGAGTGGGTAGGCACAAAAACTGAGCCACTTATTGCGGGAGTTCAGGTATAGCTGTGTCCAAAAGAGACCATGTAGGGGGACCCTACAATAGCAGTGTGCGGCAGGCTGACAATTTGGGTAGCATTGGAAGCGTGTCCGCGTGGCTAAAGCGGTGGTTTTTATTTTGTTTATTTCAATATATGTACATTGCCACTGTGTGTTGTAGATGAACACATTGAGTTAACACTCAGAAGGCCCGCTTTTGAGCATCAGGAAATCCGGTTTCGAATTCAGGTCCGGCACGAATTTTCAGCTGACGCCGTTAAAAATATTTTTGCGCTCTGGTCCGTCAGAAATTTCTGTTTCATAAGTTCGCTAGGTTCATTCAGAAGTTTTTCTGTGGTGTGGGGCTTCTTATTCCCATAGACACCCAAAAGGTTTCGGATTCGACTCTTTTGCGCAGTGTGTAGGATCTGTGCCATCTCTGTTGGTTACAGTAGTCTTTTTCAACGTTTCCAAGCCGGCCGCGGTGGCCGAGGGGACTGAGGCGCTTCAGTCACGTCTGCACGGCCACTACGGTCGGGGGTTCGAATCCCCCCTCGGGCATGGATATTTGTGCCGTCCTTAGTCTTAGCTAGTTCATAAGTAGTTTGTAAGCTTAGGGACTGAGACCCCGTAGTTAAGTCCCATAAGTTCTATAAACATTTGAACATTTGAATTCAACGTTTCCAAGTACGCGACCCCCTTACGAGTAAAACTATTCTCGCCTCCCGCTCCCCGCCCCCCCTCCCGCCGAATTGTAATACAACCATGTGTGTGATCTGAAACGCAACGAATTTAATTTTCTTTTGTTGATATAACTTCCTCGTGAGATAGACTGTACACTATTATATAAGGTGAATTTTTAGCATATTTTTCTGAATTGAAGACATCCTATTTTTACATGATTATTGACAGAAAATGTATTGTGCATAACGAGTGTTTCGCATTTCATGGCCGCGGTGGAGTAGCCGAGCAGTCTAAAGTACCTCGCTGCGGAGCGCGCGGTTGCTCGCCGTGGAGGTTCGAGTCCTCCCTGGGGCATGGATGTGTGTGTTTGTCCGTAGGTTAGTTTACCTAGGTTTAAGTAGTTTGTAAGCTACGGACTGATGACCACGCAGTTTGGTACGATAGATTTACAGTCATTTGAACATTTTCGCATTTCATGTAAGACTTAGAAGTGAATTACACTCGTTAAGCAAGGTACCGCTGTATAGTCCATTTCTAAAGAAGTACATACATTTTTCGAATTTTTCAAAATTAGATATTGCATCTTGTTCATTTAACTATCGATTAGCCCCTGAAAACCGTTTTAGGCTTTTCGTTTATTCATCGTTAACACTGTACACTTACATAAAACAGTCTACGTTATATTCAATTCAGAATCAGCATAACGTAAATTTCACTTAAATTAGGCCTGTGTCATAGTATTACGAAACTCCAAGTATTCAGACAAGCACTGGGCCGATTGTTTTACTTCCTCCTGTGACGAAGACCCCCGAGGAAGACAACAGCCCTGGGGGTCGTGACACAGAGGCTGAGAAATACTGTGCTCCAGTATACTTCCGTACAGTCGGGTATTGCCCAGATGCTAACATTTTTCTGTGCATCCATGTTTAGGCTCTGTTTTCTATTTTAATTAAATTTTCACTAATTCTATGTAGTTTGCTTTTGACGGTTATTTCTTCGGCTTTACTGTGCTTTCAGTCAGCGCAACCAGCGGCTAAGTTGCCTCAACTCTTCTGAACTTCAGGAGCAAGCTCAGTGGGATAACGACGGCCCTGCATTACAAGCCCCTCTCGTTTGCTATAATTTCATCACTGGTTCACGCAATGTGATAAATGAGAGTGCGTGTATACTTGAATTTTATAGGTAACTATTACATGAAACACTAAATCCTAGTATACATTTGACGAGGAAATCTGTTTTTTATGCATATGAAGGGTAACATGTAAATATGGTCGCCACGAGGACGATGCCCTCTCAGCAGTAATGAATATGCATTGAAGCGCTGCGTAGTGGGCTATTACTGAAGAAAGGAACAAGAGTTAAAATCATAATCGCAAACATATAAATTTAATAACCGTCCATGCCGACACATGTTGTCGTTTCTAAAATTCTATAGGGTCGTGGACGTAAGTAAACACAAAATAATGATTCCGTGTGAATATTAAATCAAAATACATCTGCTGACACTTCCCATCACTCTTCCAAGCTCCGTTTTATCGTTTATAAGAATATATTTTTGCATGGAATACAAATATCTGCAATTCAGTAATAATGTAAAACTTTTGTCTATTATGGATGAGGAATACTGCGACTGTGGTAAATAAGGTATTTTGAACAAAGCGCAACTAGTCGCCAGGTCATTGGTTGCTGTTCATCCAAGATGCCTTCAGTAACAATCTATTGTCTTTAGTCACTTCTCATCGAAAATGGATGATTTTATCCTGTTGCTTCTATTACGGTGTAGCCTATTTTTTAACTACAAGGAAATTTGAGAGTGATTACTTAGCAGCACAGCAGTTATTTCACATTAATCGTTGGCACTTCTTTCAAGGGAGGAAGACGGTACAGATGGAATAATGTGACAGCACAACAGTGCATCAAATCATCGATTGGTACTGGTAGGTTGGAGATTATTACATATTTTTCCCAGTAGAAAACTGAAGCAAATTTCTGACATTCTTAGAAAGGGATTGAATTGCGTGTTAAAATGCGAATTTTACAAGGCGCGCTGCGAAAATTTCATTCAATTATTCCATTCAACCATTTTCTGTTTATTTTTAAACATTACTTCCGACATTTTCTGTTCTCCGGAGATTTGTTGCTTAACTGATTGTCCTCTCCCAATTCTTGTCCCCCCGAACACACTCGCACTCCATATTAACTTGCAGTGCACTTTTTACAGCAATCGACGTATGCCCATTAATTAAGCATTTGAATACACACTCCCCTACTTTCTGTTTCCTTATTTAATTCAAATGTTCAAATGTTTGTATAGCTTATGGGACTTAACTACGGGGTCATCAGTCCCTAAACTTACAAAAAAATGTTCAAATGTTTGTAGAACTTACGGGACTTAACTACGGGGTCATCAGTCCCTAAGCTTACAAACTACTTATGAACTAGCTAAGACTAAGGACGGCACAAATATCCATGCCCGAGGGGGGATTCGAACCCCCGACAGTAGTGGCCGTGCAGATCGTGACTGGAGCGCCTCAGTCTCCTCGGCCACCGCGGCCGGCCATAAACTTACAAACTAGTTATGAACTAGCTAACACCGGCCGCGGTGGCCGAGGGGACTGAGGCGCTCCAGTCACGGTCTGCACGGTCACTATGGTCGGGGATTCGAATCCCCCCTCGGGCATGGATATTTGTGCCGTCCTTAGTATTAGCTCGTTCGTAAGTAGTTTGTAAGTTTAGGGACTGATGACCCCGTAGTTAAGTCCCATAAGCTATACAAACATTTGAACTAGCTGACACTACGGACGGCACAAATATCCATGCCCGAAGGGGGATTCGAACTCCTGACCGTAGTGGCCGTGCAGACCGTGACTGACGCGCTTCAGTCCCCTCGGCCACCGCGGCCTGCCTTATTTAATTATTCAGATATATTAAATCACACCTAAGTGAATAAAATAACTAGCTTCATGTAACTCAAGCGTAAGTCTTCATATAGCACACTTTTATTCATAACGAAACAGGTAAGAAAGTGTTTGCCACCTGTCATTCGCCAAGTTCACACTCAGTTCTAACATTTCAAAATACATGCTTGTGGAGGTACTATGAAAGAAATATGTTTTGGTTACAGTGACTCAGAAATAATCGCGAAATTTCTTCCATAATTGTGTAAACGCGCTTAAAAGAGGCTAGCAGAACGATCGCCTCTTTAGTAGCCGGTTCGTTCCAGATTGGAATCAAGTCACGTCGCGTTTCCCCTTTCCGATAAATGGCGCACTTAAGGCGCATGCGCAACGCAGAGAGCGGCCATTTTTAGGCCAGCCGGCAGGTAGGGCACGTTGGCGATTCTTTCCGCGTTTGAAGCCTGTCCTGTTACGACAATCAGCCGGTGACAAGTTCTGCCGGCCATTTGTCTGCCGGTGCTGTAATAACTTCTCATAAAACGAATACTGAGCCACTGGCCGCTGCGGGTGAATACACCCAGCCGGCTGCGCTTTGCTTGTCAGCGCGTGACAAGACATAACGTAGCATTAGCGCCTACTAAACGACGCTAGCAAGGTGATAAACGGCCGTGTTTCACACTCTACATAGCTGCACACATTTCGCCGCCCCTCCTCAAGCAGCAGAAGGCGATATCAGTCCTTCGTCCTATGACACGTGTAAACCTTTATAACGTCTTTTTATTTTCGCGTTATTACACCCAACTTGAGGAGTGGAAGAGACTTGTACTTCTTATGTTTCCAAAGTCTTCCGATCTTATAGTTGGAAATGTTTCTACTTTTTTCTATTCCGAGTGTTAGATCTGATAGTTTGCTTTTCCATATTTTGAAGACTCACAATTGAAAATTTGAATGTAGTTTTGTTCTCAATGATTTTTCTTTTTTCATTTTTATTTTTTTTAATTATTTTTTCGTGATGTCTGTTTTCTGCTCGAAGAGTAAATTATCGTGACTTCACGCTGCTGCCATATGGTGCGCTAGGTCTAAATGGGTCCACTATAAAGGCTGGAACCAGTAATCTTTTTCAGTAAATGATTAATGTTATCTGGACTGCTTCAATAATTAACAATTAAAATATATTAACATTTGATGGGTAGGGTTAAAAATTCTTTTTATCTGTCTAGGACTGGTCTGTTCTGCCAAAGTGGCTTTAACATTTCTGCTGTCTCTTGTTGAATCTGTTACACTTATAGAAGTACAAAATGGGACAATATCTTTTCGAGGATTTAAATGCCATACTTCTCCATACCTCTCATTAACGAATTATCTCCATTATTGGAGGTTTTGAGCAAGTACGGGGTTTAGGCTTAATTACAGTTTTTCAACTTTATTTTCGTTCAGGGATGTTGGCTTTGTCTTGTATGCGTTCCACGAGCTTCTACAGTCATGTTATAATTTAGATGTTTACTCTATATGATTTTCGCGATTTAATTCTTGGGGTTGAAACATTATTCTTAGATATATGAGACTAGGTAGTGAATTAATCCCAGATGGTAGTGCAAGTGTATTAGGGCTTAACGGTACTTAGACGAGGAAGTCACTAGAGACGGAGCACAAAAGGCGATAGGCCAAGAGTAGGAGAAGGGAACGGATAACACCATTTTCGAAGGAATCATCCCGGCGTTCAGCAACCTCAATTTGGGTAAAACACAGAGAATATGAGTCTCAATGGCCACATAAGGTTTGGAACGCCTCTCCGCATGCGAGATCAGTGGCATGGGCAATGGATCACTTTGCTTGGGTAAATAACTGTAGTATATGTAGCAAAGAGCAGAAAGTCGGGACATGGTTTTTCGCGACGACATAATTCGAAAAAATATTCAATAAAATTTTGTGTCGCATAACTTTTTCTTAAAATGTTATTAACACTTTAATCGATAAATTTCAGGTCGCCAGATTAAGGAAGAAACATAACGAAAGCCTGATGATGAAAAACGTAATATTCAGTAAGATGAAATTCGTCCCAGACAAATACCGCTTATTCATTTTCAGCTCTCGTGTCGTAGGACATGTGTTGGTTTCTTAAAATAATGGAATCGAATTCATTCTTTCTATCTTTCTTTAACAATAGCGATTTCCTCCTCCCCAAGGTTGATCTGTCATTAAACTGTATCATTCTCGACTTTCCGAAGTTATTATTATATTCAGAAAAGCTACGCGGATTTGAAAAGTATTAATATTAACAAGCTACCAGCCAAATGATGGAACGCTAGTTTGCAAGTCAGGAAGATGAACCAGACACGGGTGTAATCCACGCGACAGTTTAATGACCTTGGCCTGGTTCACAGGTCACCCAGAGTGTGGCTTTTGGGTGGTTTCTCACGCTCGTTTGATCAAATGCTGGGCTGTTTCCCTGATTTGCACGCTTCGCAGATGGATTGTGCATATTTGTTCCCTCCCTTAGGTTACTTTCACGACTGTGACGTCAGGAAAGACAGCCAGACAGATGTAGTGCCGAGGAAAACAAGTGAAACACCGAAAGGGAAAGGCGGAATTAAAAATCAAGTCAGTTTTACAAATAACTCTTCATTATGAACTCACGTATCACTGTCATATTGCAAAAGCCTACCCTTGATGAATGAAATTGTTCGACAGGAAAGATTGTCATTAAGCCGTTGTATTCTGGTCCGCAACTATTGAAACTAGACATTTATACTGCGGATAGATGCCTTTGAATGGAATGTAAATCTTACCCAAGTTGTAGTAGGGACAGATCTGGAGATCTTGTTGGGCAGAAGATTAGCTCAACACCACGCAAAACAATACATCTACGTACGAGCCATATTTGGATGAGCATTGTTTTGTTGAAAAATAGCGCCACAAATCGGTAACATGATTGGTAACACATGATGACACACGATGCCACTAGCATACCTCTGTGCCTCAGAATATCCCTGATCAACTACTATCTGTGATTAGAAACCATTACTGATGGCTTCCGATCTACATCTACACGGGATACTCTGCAAATCACATTTAAGTGCCTGGCAGAGGGTTCATCGAACCACCGTTATACTATTTTATCTCCCATTCCATTCTCGAATAGCGCGCGGGAAGAATGAACACCTGAATCTCTCCGTTCGGGCTCTGATTTCTCGTATTTTATTCTGATGATCATTTCTACCTATGAAAGTGGGAGTCAACAATATGTTTTCGAATTCGGAGGAGAATGTTGGCGATTGTAGTTTCATAAGCAGCCCACGCCGCAGCGATAAGCGTCGTTGTTGTAATGATCCCCATCCCAGATCCTGTATCATTTCCGTAACGCTGTCTCCCGTGTATCGTGACAATACGAAACGAGCTGCCATTCTTTGGACTCTTTCGATGTCCTCCGTCAAACCTACCTGATAAGGATCCCACACTGGGCAGCAATATTCCATAAAAGGACGGACAAGCGTAGTGTACGCAGTTTCTTTAGTAGTTCTGTTGCATCTTTTAAGGGTTCTGCCAATAAAACGCAGTCTCTGGTTTGTCTTTCCCACGACACTATCTACGTGTTCTTTCAAAAATGTTCATATGTTTGTATAGTCTATGGGACTTAACTACGGGGTCATCAGTCCCTAAACTTACAAACTACTTATGAACTACTTACGAACTAGGACGGCACAAATATCCATGCCCAAGGGGGGATTCGAACCCCCGACCGTAGTGGCCGTGCAGACTGTGACTGGAGCGCCTCAGTCCCCTTGGCCGCCGCGGCCGGCCATTGATAACTATGCTGCTGTTAATCTATCAGTGGTACGAAATAACGTAGATTGTTACAGGGAGTCCATTATAGATTCTCGGGCGTCGCACGTATGTGTGAAGGGGATAGATTTACTTTGTCCTCCCCTGTGGCGGTTAGACGTTGCCTACCGGAACACTGCCTTCATCTTTACTTGCAGTCCAACCCGGGGCCACTGTCATATCCGAAAGTCCTACAAACCAGGATATTGTATGATTCTATCAGCCGGCCGACTGGAGACTCACTTAAAAGTCTGTCAGGTTGTGATAACGTTGTCTCAGACGAGTACACGCCATCTCCTTGTGGTTCGAAGCGGTCACTCAACATCTGACGGTGTACATGCCACATATGTACGCTCTCTAGTCTAATAACGACATTTATTAACTCTTGTTACTATAGAATAAAAGCTATAACCGTACTATTAATAATTTCAGCCACTTTTATAGCTGCTACTTCAGTTTTGCTATTTGGGTAGCAAATTAACTTCGGATGGCCGAAGTAAAGAAGATATAAAATACAGAATGCCTATGGTAAGAAAAGCATTTCTGAAGAAGAGAAATTTATTAATCTCCAAAATTAATTTAAATGTTAGGAATTCCTTTCTGAAAGGATGTGATTGGAGTTAGCATTTTACGGGAGTGAAACGTGGACGATAAGGAGTTCAGACAAAAAGACGGTAGAACTATTTGAAGTGTGGTGCTACAGACGAATGCTGAAGATAGATGGATAGATCACGTAACTAATGAGGAATTACTTAAAAGAAGTGAGGAGAAAAGAACTTTATGGCATATCTTGGATTAGCGAAGGCATCGATTGGTGGGGCACATCCTGAGTCATCAAAGAATCGTCAATTTAGCGTTGGAAGGAAGAGTGTGGGCTAAAAATCGCAGAGGGACACCGAGAGAGGAATACAGTAAGCACGTTCAAACTGATGTAGGTTGCCGTTCTTATTCACAGATGAAGAATGTATAACAGGACAGGATTGCGCAGAGAGCTGCATCAAACCAGTCTTCGGACTGAAGACCACAACAAATTGATTTACATTTTATCGTATAGATAACTTTTTCCGCAACTGAATATTTTATTTGTGTGTGGCAAACATGTTTAGCCTATTCATTCAGTAGTCTATAATATACAAAATAATTATTTAATCATTCATATTGACATAAGTGATGTATAGTGTTTCCAATCAGTTAATTTATTTACAAACTTTCGGTTACATTCATTTTTATGGCTTTCTAATGTATCAACATGTTTAAATTCACAAGTACTAGCCGTGTGGGAGTGGCCGTGCACTCTAAGGCGTCTTGCTGCGGAGTACGCGGCTGTTTCTCGTCGGAGGTTCCTCCCTAGTACATGAGTATGACCACTGCAGTTTAGTCCCATAGCTTTACAAACATTTGAACAGAAGTACATAGTTGTAAATGCTTAGATAATTGAATGAATTGTGAAGAATCACTGCGGGTATCTTTCCAAAATATACATAACTAAACAATTTCCTTGTATGTTATAAACCACAGAAGATGTCAGGCATGAATATACAAAACATGTTTGGTGCACAAAAATGGACCATTACGTTGAAAATTATCCTTGTAATTGTAATTCCAGTCCTTGAGCGCAAGAGTACGTAAGTGCAGATAGTTACTTTGACATCAGATTATCTCTTCTACGTGCTCCACATTTTTCTCAAGTGATGTAGTTAAATATAAATAAAATCTACCAAAATCTGGAAAACACATCCCATACTAGAAGAGATAAACGCTTGGGGCGAGTTATAGATCTTCATGTAACACGCGAATGAAAGGACGAGAAGTAAATTTAATTTAGTCTTAACTTGTAAGGTATACAGGTTGCCTCAAACCATTTGGGTCAAATTGAAAAATGTGACGTGAGTCCACAGCCGATTGTATTGAAGTATTTACTGTGTTATGGTGTCGTACCAGGATAGAGGCAGCTTGGGCCCAATCAAAACAGTCTTCATCCGTCTCTAAATGGATTTCATACTGTAATGACTTGACGGAATCCCAGAGGAAAAGGTAGACAGGTGTGAGATCGGTGGATCGCACTAGCCATAGGACACGACCTCCCAATCCAAGAATTAGGGTGCGTGTTTTCCAGGTGCTCGCGGATGTTAACATGGAATTATATATATATATATATATATATATATATATATATATATATATATATATATAGTGACATAGAATCCTTCCTGGTGGCCACCGATGTGGGTGGCATGGGTATTCTTCTCAGTCCAGACATACACGCATTCAGAGTGGCGGTTGTTGTTTTGAGTAATTACTTTGATCTATGTTGTTATACTCTTCATATGTTCGTCACAAAATAATATACATTTCTGAGCATTCTCTCCCTGTCTCAATGTAATCGGTAAAGGACCCCCTATCACCTGGTGCAATTCGACCCAAAACGTTTGAGACATCCTGTGTATTGCTTACAGCCATGCGGCGTCTGTCTAATTAATGTAAAGTGAAAGATCGCAATTTTTATCTTTTATTTATTTAAGACGACTGGTTTTAACACTCAATGATGTCATCTTCTGGTCTGTGGGAAATATATAAAAAATGTGTGGTTACATGCAATAATTACAAGTTAAGTACAATTTGTGTTGTAGATAAAATAAATAAAATTATTATCTACTACACAAATTGTAATTATTGCATGTAACGACACGTTTTGTATATGTTTCCCATAAACCAGAAGATGGGACCAACTGATTGTTGAAACGGGTCGTCTTAAATAAAAGATAAAAATTGCGATCTTGACATTTCTCTTTATATTAATATAATAAGATCGCTCCCTATGATGAGTAAATTAAGTCTGTCCAATTGTGAATCGTAACTACATAAAACATGTAGAACTCTCTTTAATGGATAAATGATATCGAAGATGTACGTATGTCTTCTGGACATGTAAAGGCAAGGTCCCTGAGTTCAACTCATAGTACCAGTATTTGTAAGTGCTTGTAGGTACGTCACTGGAAAACATATTGGAAAATATCGTATCTCAGATTTAAAAACATTCACATACACAATTTTGTGATAACGCAAAGTAAAAAAGAAGAAAGGGAGTTTTAGATGGCCGTCTGTAGTACACACACGCTAACAGCAACCGATTATGTCATTCACGTACGTGGTATCATAAATTAAGTGAAAATAATAGCTCTTTCTTTTTATATACTTACAAGAAAAGTATTTGGTCTCGAACAAACACAAATACCCTAAAATAGTGTGAAAGATAAGGACCCCTTATTACACTAGTGATTCTCCCGCATCTGCGAAACTCTGCAGTCGTCCGTTAGAGGCCTCTGCGTGTACATGCCGCATAACACATTGACCTGCCGGTACGCCAGTCGGGACCAGTACGGACGGTGCAGTGTGCCTATGAAGTTGTGTTTTGTGACGTTATTTGTGTAATGAGGCGTCAGATGGATCGGCGAGTGGTAATCAATCCTACTAATGTATTGAGACTGGTTGAGATGAAGTTACGAAGAACCCTTCTACATGAAGATGGTATTGGTGTATAAGATGAATCAGTTGCGAGTTTTCTAGTATCTATTATAGTGCAGAAATATTAGCATAAGTTAGAAACAGATACTATTGTAACACTAACACTAATGATAGGAATGATAACCGCCGGCCGCGGTGGCCGAGGTGACTGAGGCGCTCCAGTCAAGGTCAGCACGGCCACTACGGTCGGGGGGTTCGAATCCCTCCTCGGGCATGGATATTTGTGCCGTCCTAGTTCGTAAGTAGTTCATAAGTAGTTTGTAAGTTTAGGGACTGATGACCCCGTAGTTAAGTCCCATAAGCTTAACAAACATTTGAATGATAACCAGTGAACAGCTTTAAAAGTGTCATTGATGTGACGTTCAACACTAATATAGATTGTGCAAATATGCCATCCGATCAACTTGCATTTCTTCACTATGCGTTTTACAGTCATTCATATTGCTCGAAGCATTTTATTGACATTTCCCATTTTCATTTATAGTTAAGATTTCTGCATTGCGTTCAGCGTCTACAATTACATCTATAGTGCTATGTAGAGCAAGACTGCAGTTTTGAAGAAAAACGACATCCGCCAGCACACTGAGGGGCTCGTAATGGTCCTGAAACCAAACGTTCATACAGATATATTTGTTCGACCCCAGCACTTTCCTTGTTAGATGTGTTCATAACAATTTCCTTTTACCAGTAACAAAACAAGCCGCTGATTGTAAGAAATGAACAGAAATGTATCTGGGATAAACTATCAAGGGGAAACAGAATAAAACATCTGTTTTGTTCGAAGTGTTAACCTCAAACTATTTCGAACGTAATTTCGTTTTCTACTGGACAGCCTCTGAGTTTTCCTGCGGTAGTTGTAACTAACTTTCGAACAGAATGATGACATAAACCGGTGAACGAAGAATACAGCAAGTTATAATAAGGTACACGCTTTCCTGTTTAACGAGCTGGTGTCTCTTTGTTCAGCTTGCACGCGGTTCGACGTTCCCGTGCTCCTTAAGTTCAACAACACGCATTGCGTAAGATGACATTCGGCACTTAAGGGGCAGCAGGTGAATGTATTTCAAAGCGTTACCTTTCGCGGCGTCTACTGTCACACACAGCTGTTGCAGAACCGTAGCTCAACAACAATGTACTTTTCACGAACTAATTGTTAATATGATAATAGCAATGTAATTGAGAGAATGCTTTTTAACTGTGTGATGCTTACATACGATAATTAGAAAGCCAAACGTCAGAAAGTACGTTAAAATAGATTTACAGTCGTAAGGTACAAAAGAAAAAGACCTAATATACACGGTCGTAATATGAAACACTGCAATATAAATATGTAAGACTTTGGTTCCGTATACGAAGAAAAGCAAGTTGATGCTGGGTGATTACATAAGTTAGGTTGACTATTTCACTTATACTGAATAATTTAAGGAGCTGTCGAAATAGACACCATTACAATAAAGCCTGAGATACGGGATGTATTACAGTATTTTTCCATTTGAGGAAGAGTACTGTAGAGGTTAAGTAGCGAGCCTAACCAAATTAAAATTCTGATATGCCATAGCGTGATTTTTTGCCGTCTAGAAACTGCACAAATTATCACCGGGTCCATTTTGTGATAATCTTGGTAATAAGATGCTATTTACCATGCTTACTACTTGCAGATTACCTGTTGACATTTCGTAAACGACATCTCGGATATTTGAGCATACCTTGGTTTAAGTACAATCTGAGTGTTCACATGTTAGCTAAAGGAACATAATTATATATCACGTTTGTGCTACTGTGTAAGTCCGTGTGTGTAGATTAGATCATTATTCTTAGCCTATATGAGCTTCGAATTTAATGAGACATGAGGTTTATAAATAAAAATAAAAGGAAAACAACTGTGATTTGTCGATACAACACAAATTTCAATACTGATGTGCTGGATATATAGACTAGAAACTTTAAACCAATTTAACTGTTGACGGAATCAGAACAGTTAATATAGTTAAGCTTATAATTTTTATGTATATCATTGTTTTACTAAATTACTTTTAGGTACAGTAGAGTACTAAAAAAACTCTCAATGTATCCATTTTGTCTATGTAGCTAAAATTGCTCCAATTAAGCAAGTAGAAATACATAGTTTTAAGTACTATTAAGCGGCTTAGTCATTCATTTGTATTTTGAGTGTGCGAACTACGTTGTAAACAGGAAAATAATAACGGTAAGTACAGGTCAGCGAAGAAGATGCTCCGTTCAGCAAGATCAAGATTGTTTTTGGAAAGAGACGTGTCTCATGAAACAACCGAAACCTCGAATCTCCAGAATTTTAGCCCTCTGTAATACACATCCATTGATAAATACTAACCAAAGAGAAAAACAACAATTACAGCATCAAACAAGTGCTATTCAGCTCTCAGTTTAGAGTACTCCAGTCAATTTCTGTTACATTTCTGTTGTACTCAAACAGTTGTCACAGACTGAAGTTTGGTTTCGGTGTGTAAATTTCTGAAAGATTTCTTAATTACAGCTTATTAAGTTCACAGGCGTAATTTCATGTTTGCTGATCTTCATTCCTGCTGATTAATAAATGTGTTTGTCAGTAATATTCTGGTGTTTGTTATTGAGAAAATGTGCAAATCTTGTCGTAAGGCGACAACATGATCTTCCTTGATTTTATAAGTGATATTACGTTACATTTGGAAAGATTTTTCCGTGGCGTATATTCCTAACCCTGTGGTGAGAGCAGATAATTTGCATCAGGTAACTGCTTATCGACACAGACATGGTGTTAATATATCGTTCATCACGTGATGGTTTTGCGCTAAACACAGTTCAAATCTCCAGTTTAATTACTATTTGTTTTTCAAAACTACTTATTTTCTAGTGTATATACAAATATATTGTAGGCATTAATGTAATTTTTAGGATTCATAACACCCTCGAAATGAGAAAATATGAATATTATCTAAGCCTATGTGAATTGTTCTAAGCAATTGGTTGGCTGATTGAAGCTTGCAGTGGTAAAACACTAGACTCGAATTCGGGAGGACAGCGGTTCAAATCCACCTCCGGCCATCCACATTTAGATTTTCCGTGATTTTCCTAAATCACTCCAGGCAAATGCCGGGATGGTTCCTATCAAAGAGCACGGTCGATTTCTCTTCCCATCCGTATTCCAATATCCGAGCGTAAGTTCCGTCTTAATGACCACGCTGTTGACGGGACGTTAAACCCTAAGCTTTCTTTTTTTCCTTTTTGTTTGAAGCTCTTCGTATCTCATTATACAGAGTGAATTCCTCTCTCGTACTGCTAGCCACTCAGTTCAATGCATTTGCGATTGGTAAACAGAGGTTCTTATTTTTGTAAACATTGAAAGTTATTACCAATAAATTTTCAGCTATGATAAAGATTGTCACTACTGAACTTATACTTCATCTCCATTGACTTCGAAGAGAATTTACACACTAAAAAAGGATTTTTTTCTGCGCGAGTCATTTCATTTTCAAGCACCAGCAAGATCCCATTTCCGAACAAAAGGTTTCTTAACATGCAGATTAAAACTCAAGGTAATGGTCTCGCCTTTGTCGTTGAAAGACAGAGCTTCAGTAATTCCATTAGGCGAACAGCCAGAGCGGAAAATACCTGGAAGCTAGAATTTAAAGTTCCTTTATACGTGTAATCATTAGGCTTAGAGGCAAAAATGTGGCAGGCTACCGTCTTTGGATTTATTGAAAGATCCGTCGCGACATGCTATAGACGTACCTTAGCGTAACTAAGGAACACACAAAAGTGGATGGTAAGGCAAGGTTTCAACCCGCTCCATTAGCATGTGGATCTAAATTGTATCGACTGGTGTGAAAAGTTCTTCTAACATTCAGAATTAAAAGAAATGGTATGAAACTTCTTAAAATGATGCGTCAATTCATTTTGTATAGGAACACACCAACCGTTACTGAGAATAGATTAAGGGAAAGCAAACGTTTTGCAGATTTGGAAAAGGCTTTTGAGAACGTTGTCTGGAGTACGCTATTTCAAATCATGACGTAAGCAGGGGTAAAACATAAGGAAAGAAAAGTTACACACAACGTGTACAGAAACTAGACAATAGCTGTAAGAGTGAAAGGGCATGAAAGGGAAGCAGTGGTTGTAAAGGGACTATGACAAGATTATACTCTTTTTTTTTCACTTTTATTCGACCTGTAAATTGAGAAAACCATGAAGAAATGAAGGAGAATTTCGGAAAGGAAATTAAAGCTTAAGGAGAAAAAAATAAAATCTTTGCTGTTGGATGATGGCATTGTAATTCTCTCATTGACAGCAAAGGACCTGTATGAGCAACTGAACGGAATGTACGATGTCTTCTGAGGATATGAGACTAACATTAACAATATCAAAACAAGGGTAATTGAATTCCGTCGAATTAAATCCGGTGATGCTGAGGGAATTAGATAAGGAAATGAGACCATAATAGTAGTAGGTAAATTTTTTATTTGGGAAGTGAACTAACTTACGCTGAAGGAAGTAGAGAAGAAATAACATTTATAATGGCATTGCGAAGAAAGAGTTTCTGAAAACGGGAAATTTAACATCGAACATAAATTTAAGTGTTAGGAAGTCAATTTTTCATTGGCATTTGTCTGCAGTGTAACCTTATGCTGAAGTGAAACTTGGATAATAAGTAGTTACGAGAAGGGGGTGATACGGCGTGTACCTTAGATTATATGTGTAATTCGCGTAAAGAAAAAAAACTGGGCAGAAAAGACATGTGTGGCATAAATTTACGTGGATAACATATCAAACAAATCTCGGGCTGAAGACCAAAACAACAACAAGAACATTTGTTATCTCATCTTTATCAAAACCAAGAACGTTTTCCATCTCTAATGACTTCTTCGTTGGCTGCATCTTCCCCTAGTCCTTTTTCAATGTCCTAAGCACTGTGCCACCTCTCAAAGTGCACATTAGTAAAATTACGAGCTGCTCTAAAAGTTTCCTATAACAAAATCTTTTAAGTGTTTACATGCGACTGCAATAAAGCTACGTGATTATAAAATGTAGCCTGCCGTGTTGAGTGCGACTATGGGTAAAGCTATCAAAAAAATTCTTGTCGGAATATCTACCTGAAACTCAGATTCAGCCACTAGATAGGAAAGATAGGCTATTATAGATGTAAGTAGGACGAACCACATGGTTTCAGAACTACAGAACTGTCATCCTCCTGATCTATGGCACTGGAATACACGGCCTGAAATGTGAGAGTTTGCTTAGAAAATATTGGATTTGGATCTTTACCTACATTATTCATTCGCTACGCAAAGTAGTCCTCACACAATTTCAACACTGCTCGTCGCTGCCGTAGTATAGCACGCAGACCATTAGCTACCGTATACTGCAAATAGAGGCAGCGGTTACGTGAGCGGCCGTGTTTACGCAGTGGAGAGGAGTATGCATTGCGCGGCACGGGAGCTGATAAAAAACTCGTACCAGCCCGGCGACGTAGACGGGGAGCCTGTTCACCTGAGGTGCTTGCGCCTCCTATGCTCTCGATAAGACGCCTCTCCACGATACGAAGCAAACCAGATCAGATACTGATAGTACATTAAGGCGATATGGAAGAAACATCCTTACATACGTTATAATTACAAAATTTCTTCATTTCAACAGATTACGATACCATATCGTCTGTTTAATTTTGACAATGTTTCGTGTAGCTCAGGTTCGCAGTTACATGAACTACGAGTCCAATGATCTTGAGATATTTCACAATAGGAAAAAATTCATTAAGCATCAAAGTATCTATTATTCAAATGTTTGTAAGTTTATGGGACTTAACTACCGAGGTTATCAGTCCCTAGGCTTACAAACACACACACACACACACACACACACACACACACACACAGGCACACAATGCGCGAGTAACGACTCGAACCTCCGACCGATGTATTAGTAGTGGCGGAAAACAGTAGAAACCGAATACCCACTTCACCATCTAACACAATTCCTTACGTTATCCCCTAACTACTGATAAGGTTACTCTTTAACATACGTAATTGTTAGTAACTTTTATTGGCATTTATTTATTACGGAGGATAGATAGTTAAAATTTACTCTATTTATTTGGCATAAATTGTACGAGTTAAAGACGAATCTCCATTGTTAAGCTGGAAACTTAAAATCGCATATTGTGTACACTGAGAAAAGATTTATTGGTTTTCGTTATAAATCTGAGGGGAAACGAATATAGATGTTCAATATAAAGTAATTTGCAAAATTGTGAGTGTACTATAGTCTTAGTACGAAAACTGGCACCAGTGTTTACTTCTTAAAAGTGATTTTATTTATGGAAGTCTGATGATACCCCTAGTTATACTCACTTAAGTTAATGATACATTTGAACGTAAGAGTCCACAGTCATAAAAGAATTGAACGCTAAATTTGTATTAGAGTGAATATAAATATACAAAATACTAATAATATAAAAAACTGTACAAGTAGTTGGATCTCATTTTCAACAAAACTTAGGAAGCCAAACAATCTTTTCCGTAATATATTCCCGAAAAATTAAGAAATACTAATGACACAAAACCAGTAAGTCCGCTGCCAAAATTTCTGAGCCTGGTCAGGGATATTTTCTGAATATTTTTATAAGCAACTCGTGGTCTCTCACAGCTTTGTAATTACATTTCCGTCACCATTTACGTTTGTACCGGTATTGCAGAGAAGTCTGTACTACAGTGTAAATAATGGCGTTGATATTGTCTAGAAGCCACTAGCTCCACTCACTTGTGGGGTTCTTGACAGCAGTAATAACCAATTTACTCTTCGACCCCAAAGTTCGCAATCTGTATTGCTCGGTTTTGTCTCTAGTCTATTTTTCCAGCACTGCTAGTCTCACGTTCATAGGGGTACACAGCCCTATGGATAGGTTTGCTGGTGAAGACCAGGGTACTATGGGCCTCCTGTATGTTAAATAACTGATATGGAAAATGGGCTCGCTACCCCATTCTGCCCTTTTCTTCCAGAGGCGTCAAGTACGTCGCAGCACGTTCGAATTTCATACTTGTTGCACTACTCTGGTTTATGTATTTTAGCTTTTACTGAATGCATTGTGCAGGCTTTTCTGTGTTGTACCTAGAGAGGTGACACGGTTGTAACTCACTGGACTCACATTCGAGAAGACGGCATTTCAAACCCGCCTCCGGCCATCCTGATTTAGGTTTCCTTGATATTCCTAAGTCACTCCAGGCAAATGTTGGCTAGTTTCAGAGGGCACAGCCGACTTCTTTCACAATCCCTTACAAAAAGTATCAGTGTTTCTTCCGTCCCTAATAATCACGACGTCAAAGGGATGTTAAACCCAAATCTCGCTTCCTTTTTTCCACAGTTGTCAATGTATTTTCAGAGAAACAGAGGTTATTGGAACAATAAACTGGAATATGTCGTTACTATGTAAGGAGTCACCGGAAAGCACGATTCTTTTATATCAAAACACCCGGAAAATATACCGGAGAAACTGTCGAAATTTTGCAGGTGGAGTTCTGGTACTACTAGAATCTTGTTTGTTGCCAATTTTGTACTGACTGCATAAAACTGCCAGCGAAACAAACTGTAACAGAGTATGTCGACGGGGTGTTAAACACTAATCTTCCTTCCTTCTGTAACAGAGTAAGTCACAATTGAATTGTAACGTATGAGAGATATGGACGACCATGTAGAGGGTGTTTCTGGAGGAATAATAACTATCTTAGGAGGTGGTAGTGTAGAGGGACTGCAATAAAAATGCGTTATAACATGTGTCCAATTATTATTGAGTTCAGATATACAGGTGTTGGGATGTAATCCAAACAAACTTACAGCAAAGGTAAATGATATTTTCACTGATTCTCCCGTCGGTTATTGGTAGAACATCATCATAGTGTATTAAAAGCAAAATTTATTTTATGTTATGTGAGTTTAACTTAATTTAGTTAACCGGTTTTTGTCTTACAAGGTCATCTTCAGACTTTAAAACCTGTTTACTAAATAAAAATATAAAGCTGTGTAAAATAATTGTATGATGAACAGCAATCATTAACAAATATTTATTTACTATCGCAAATCTAGATTTAGGCCATTGTCTGGCCATTATCAATGCTATAAAACGTGGTTTAAAACATAGCAAATTTTCATGTTGATGATTGCGTCCACACTGAGGCATCAAGTTTGAAAAGTTTTGTATGTTTTAAACAACGTTTGAAAGCACTGATGATGGTTACACAGTGGTCGGAATAAATATTTGGACTGAATGCTGATCATGATCCATATAATGTAACAGTCGCTGAGCACGTGGATTAAATATGGAATGAAGTTTGGCTGACGAAGAAATACGCCAAATTGTGCTTTTAATTCGGTATGACGATGTTGCACCAAGAACCGACGGGAGAGTCAGTGGAAAGTCCTCATGTACCTGGCTTTGTTTGTTTGGATTACATACTAACAGCTGTATGTCTGAACTCAAAATAATTGGACACATGATGTATGACATTTTTTATTGCACTTCGTCTGCAATGGCATCTCCCAGCCTATTGAGTGGTCCTCGTGAAGCACGCCGCGGCGCGCCGGTGGGGCAGGAGTGTGAGCAAGAGTGGACTCACCTGTGGCTTTGCCCATGTTGCGGCTGGTGGCGGCTGTGGCGGACTCTGCGCGCGGCGGCGCGGCGCCCGCTCTTATACAGGCCCCCCCACCCGGCGCCAGCCGCCCGCAGCCGGCGTGCCATCCTCTCGCCGCTCCTCGCCTAGCTTTTTGCACCTACGGCCGCAGCCCTCTCTTCTGCACACGCTTCAGAGCAAGGTGCGCGTGCCATCGTCCTCCTGTCTTCGGCGTCGTGGTTCAGTGCTACATTCGCAGGGTATTTACACTGTTGTTGTTGTTGTGGTCTCCAGCACGGAGGCTGGATTGGTGCAACTCTCCACGTTACTCTATCATATAGATAATGGCGGACTAAGGCTAGCCGGCCGCGGTGGCCGAGGGGACTGAGGCGCTCCAGTCACGGTCTGCACGGCCACTACGGTCGGGGGTTCGAATCCCCCCTCGGGCATGGATATTTGTGCCGTCCTTAGGATAAGCTAGTTCATAAGTAGTTTGTAAGTTTAGGGTCTGATTACCCCGTAGTTAAGTCCCATAAGCGATACAAACATTTGAACATTTTTGATTTCTTGTGTTCGGCGTCGTGGTTCAATGCTACATTCGCAGGGTATTTACACTGATGTTGTTGTTGTGGTATTCAGTACGGGGGTTGGATTGTTGCAACTCCCCACGTTACTCTATATATACAATGGCGGATTAAGGCTATCGGAGGTTCGGAGCGGCGGTGGCAAAAAAAAAAAAAAAAAAAAAAAAAAAAAAAAAAAAAAAAAAAAAAAGAGGCCCTCCGTCCACTTGGAAGTACATGTGAGTAGCCTAATATCAAACCTGGACATCTGACCTAATGGTCGAAATTTAGTTATCAGTCGATCCTGAAGGAAGTTTTTCCGCTCTTTTCATTGGTGAAGTCCGTTTTTTTTCCCAAAAACTAACGTAAATGTGATAAAACACGTTAAATTTGACTGTTCACATCAAAAGCGGACACCTACATACGAGCTTGATATCAAATTCGGACAGTTGTTCATTGAAGCAGTGTGCACCAATAGGAACACATGACCTCGAAAATCAGTCATGGCGACAGCATGTGCCAGTTACTGAGACGTATTAGCCCGTACTTACGTTTTTCTGTAATTTTTTATAGTATTAATAGCTTAAACGCGCGGCTCCGCTCGTGTGTTGGTTGATTATGATAGACAATGCGCGAAACGTCAAATCCATTTTTTTAAAGAGATGTATTAAAAGAAATTTCTTTTTTACTGCTTTATTTATTTATTTATTCTTATATTTCCTTATTCGTATGCTTATCCTTACAGAGAAAGAGCTGAAGACATTGTAGCACGCATAGACCAAAGATATGGTCTGTGGCATCACGTTTCGCTGTATGTAACCTCCTTGCTATAGAGTCGCAAACGTCATCGCTGGCCTTCAGTCCGAATTTTTTTATAATTTGACGACTTTCAATCACCATATCTCCCCCTCTCCTTACAGCTATCAGAATGTAACTGCTATGGTGTACAACGGGAGACTTCGGACAACAATTACACACAGATCATTCGTTTGCGTTCTGTAGTTTTCTCTACAGAGCGAAATATTAACACACACACACGTATAATTTTATATACACCGCTAACTGTTCATCCCAATATACGCCACCCTTTTATCATTAACAATCCTCAAGCAACAATGCAACCAATAAAACCATTTTCAAAGAGTAAATATAATATTCAAAGAGTAATTATTGTTCCACATTTCGCGTTATATTCTTCAAATTACTAAATATCTATCAGATCGCTATAAAACCGTGCCTAAAACCTTCCTCAGGTATAAATTAGTAACTGTACAAATATTTAAGTCTCTGTTTCTTGTCGTTCGGACGTGATAAGCGTACACCGAACAGACATTCACATTAATATATACAGATAGCTATCCGATCGCCATAAAACCGTGCTTAAAACCTTCCCCGGGTAGACATTAGTAACTGCACAAATTTTTAGCTCTTTATGTCTTGTGGTTCAGACGTGATAAACGTACACCGAACAGACATCCACATTTATAGATATAGACGACTTAATAACTATCTTAAAGCGAGTGAAATGGAACATAATATATCACCAGCGACCGAAGGAAAAGTTAGGAAGCGGTTGAGACAACCTAAAAAGTGGAAAATAAACATTGAAAAGAAACAAAGGTAAGACTAGCTTGTAAACTACACTGTTCTATTGTAAGGTGTGTTGTACGAAATTATCACTTGCTGGAAAAAAGTTCGATGTCAGAAATAACGCAAGGATTTTTAAGGAAATATCTGGCAACAGTTTCAACAGACCTTATGCTAATAATTTAAGAGATTCAGTGCCGTAACATTTCATTTTGTGTTTAAAATTAAAAAGATTATGATTATTGTAGTTCTTCATTTTTCCAATATGTAATATAGTTCAGAATTTAATATTTTCCAATTTATGTCAATATTCCTATAATTTCCCTGATTATACCCCTGTAAAAGAATCTCGTCAGTTGTAAGCGAATCTCTGTGTATCAAACCGGGCATCTGAAAGCGTGTTCACATCAAAAGTGGACACCTACACGTTTTGGTTTCAAAGACGGACATCTGTATTTTCAGACACGATTTGAAAGTGTTTGAGTAATCATTTTGATATTAGCCTCTTCCAGGTATAAATCCTCGAGTATTGAAGTTGATAATGCTCAAATCAGCTTATAAATGTATTAGCTCTACGTTTCGCAATTAAAAAATGACGTTTATCTCAGTTTCTGGCAAACGACAGATGTCCGTCTTTGATAATAGGCTACTCATGTGTTACTGTCACAAGCGGAGCCAGGATATGGTTTCGGAAGGGTTTTTCAGTTAATGGACATTGTAATAACGTGTACTCTTAATAGAACTGCAAACGGTAAAAATACTGTATATATCGGGTCATATTTCACTCCAAAGGGTCACTATGGTATAGAAACAAAATTAGTAAACTTACTAAGAATCTACGTATTCTTCAAAAAAGGAACAAGAAAAAAATACCACATAGATAGGCAAATGCGAATCGAAACCCGAATGTCAGTGCTTGAACTTTTCAATAACTTCTGAAGCGTTATCAGAGAACCTATCTCAAATTTTTGCGGTCGTGACAACTGTCAATGGCAAAAACACAAGTCTACAGATACCCTCTGACTAGACAGCAACTTTGATTCGTTTGCTTGCGGACATCAAGAAACATCACTGACAAGGAGAGGACGCTTTACTCGTTATCGCCGAATTCGTGCAAATTTACGATACGTGGAGGGCGAGACGAGACACGAAAATGCCCCAAGTGGGAACTTCGGATGGTCAAGCGCTTAGTAAATGAAAGGAAGTTTGATTTGGATCTGTCACCATATGCATCTTATCAACTGTCCCTGTGACAGTGTGTTTAGGAAGGGTGTTTGGTTCAGCGGTAAAAGATCGGATTCGTATTAGGAAGGTCGCGGGATAAACTCCACTCGGCTCAGCGATAAAAGATCGTGTTGGTATTCAAAAGATCGCGGGTTCAACTCCAACCGACAGAAATTTTTTTTCTGCTCCTTGTCAATGCGTACACCTACATATTGTTCCTGTATGGATCCTTAGGAAAATATTAATTACAGCACGCACGGAAGCATTTAAACAATCATTCTCCCACGCTCAATACGTGAATGGAATGGGAAATAGCCCTAATAAGTGGTACAGTAGGACGTACCCTCTGCTATGCACTTCACAGTGGTTTGAAAAGTATTGATGTAGATGTAGAGTGACGTCACAATTAACCGCAACATCATATAGATTATTTTATTAATTTATATAAGCAACAAAAGAAAGGGCATTCGATGAAATTCGGGACTAAAAACAATTAAAAAGAGACTGTAGTTAATACGTATTTAAGGACGTCGTGTATGTAAATGGATACTTCCATTCTTTTGCAGTTGATCAATTACATTTACTGGGGTAATATTCATCGAAGAAACAGGGGAAGCAATAATTTTTACCGCATCTTGCGCACGTTATGAATGCCGCCCTTTTGCAGTTACATTTTTTTAAATATCTCCATAGAAAAACAAACTTGATTAACATTCTGAAAACAGCATCTTTTATCGCACAGTCCAGCAGCAAACCACGCGTAACGCACCATGTCGCTGAATACTTGCGAGGATAGCTGGTGATGTATAACAGACTGTAGTTCGCACCTTCTAGACCGTTCACAACCCCAAGTTTGCAAGATAATGCAGTTGTTTTATATAATAGCGTGCAATGCAGATGTTGTTCACATATAAATGCAAAATAACTATGATGTTGCGGTTAATTGTAAAGTCAGTAGTGTATGCATTTCCAATGAGCAAAACAATTTTTTCCGCCGGGCGGAATCGAACTCGCGACCCTTTCAATAAAAAGCCGAACTCTTACCGCATTTTTTTTTACTTCTGAACCAAACACCGCTTTCTAAAGAGTGTCTCTCATGAGCAGTTGATAAGGTGCCTATGGTGATAGATCCGTACCAAACTTCCTTTTATTTCCTAAACGCTTAGCCATCTGGAGTTCCCACTTGGTGCACTTTCATATCTCACCACGCCCGACATGTATAATAAATTTGGACGAATTCGGCGATGACGAGTAGGCGTACTCTCCTTGTGAGCGACATTGTTACCTACGATTGGCATTGTAACTGTTAATAGTGGTGTTCAAATACAGCTCAAATCTCTAAACCACAATGAAGCTCCATGACCCAACAGGGTCACTGACAGTTTTTACACAATCTACACCGTAATTTGTCCCTCCCTCTTTACCATAAAGTACGTTGGGTACCTTGAGCAAAGATTTGTTCCTAGTGATTAGAAAACATGCAAGTGACACTCATCTATGAGGGGCAGACTAATTAAAAGAAGACACTTGGAAAAGAACTTAGTAAACTAATCATATTTCAGCGGTAATCACTATAAATGTTCATATATTTAACCCACGTGAGAAAAGACGGTTAATTCCGTCACACACTAATGTTTGCAATGAGATACAGGACTATGATTTTCAGGCATGTTTGCATCTCTTCGTCCGAAACACGCCAATATCTTTCTTCAGGGCTCAAAAAAATATGGGACTCGCATGGGGTGAAACTGGGACTGTTATGCAGCATGTGTAACGGCTTCTCAGCCTTGGAAAAATGTGGGCGAGCTTTACCCAGATACAGAATGATGCCGTTTTCATTACATTTGTCAACATTTCGGGAGGGGTTTGAACCCCAGAAACCCCCCTCCTCCCCCTCTGGCTACGCTCATGATTACTATAAAAAAGGAACTTTTGAGATTTGGAGGCCCCCCTTACCTTTGTCAACATTTCGGGAGGTGTTTGAACCACAGAAATTCCCCCCCCCCCCTCTCCCTACGCTAATGATTACTATAAAAAAAATAGCTTTCGAGATTTGGAGGCCCCAGTACGAGAGGCCAAGAATGCTCCATGCGAATGTCTGTTCGGTGTACGATTATCACGTCATAACCACAAGACGCAGAGACTTAACAATTTGTACAGTTGCCATTTCATACCCGAGGAAGGTGTTAGGCACGGTTTTACAGCTATCGGATAGATATATAGTGATTTGAAGTATTTAACGAGAAATACAGAACAATAATTACTCTTTGAAAATTATATTTCCTATTTGACTTTCGAATTGTACTACATTTTTGAAAATGGTTTATTGGTTGCTTTTCTCTACGAAATACGATGCAACGGAATGAGTACAATGCTTGTATAATCATCAGTGTGTTTAATCCATACGTATACACTAGTATCACAGTCTCAAATATACGTACAGCCACGACCCCAACTGTTACGAAAGTTTACGTCGGACAGTTGGAGCGACAGTAACGCCCGTAGCTGAGTTTTTGCTTTCCAAGCCTCAGTAAATGGTGCGAATGCGGAGCCGGGGAAGGCAATCCAGAGCATGTCACCTTCGAGAGTTCCGTCTTCGACAACGTGGCGCGAGAATTGCGAGATCAACTGCCCATCAACGTCATACATGAACTAATAAGATCAGAAACCACCTTCAATGTCCTCAATCAATTTGCGGAGGCAATTTCCAACAAAGTTAGACAAGATTATATCAGAAACAATTAAACATAACACACCAATCAAGACATCTATACAACATGACCACTATCACCCAAACGAAACAACACACCAATTCAGACTCCTTACCGATTTTGACTTTCACTGACCAAGACCGCCGAAGGATGGACTGGTCGCCATCACTGGCTGTTATCCGTCATCCTCTGGATCTGGGGGTAGATCTGGCAAAACCGATTTTGTCTTAGACGTAGTTTAGAGAGCAGATTAGTAGTTTTCTTTTCATAATCAAAATGGGAAATAATTAGTTTGGGGGGCTGCAGCGACAATGATCAGTCTGGGACGCCCAGTGCCAGGGGCACGCTCATCGGGATTAGCTCGGTGAGCTGGCCGTAAACATCTAGGACTGTAGCCACTGGCACACCTGTAATGCTGCAGAGTAGTTCTGCAATCTTTTCTAAATAAATAAAGTAATGACTAGTGGATTACATAACAACTTAAATTGTATAAAAAAAGTGTTTTAATGTAGTAAACATCTAGTATTGTAGCCTTTGGAACACCTTTAACGCTGCAGAGTAGTTTTAAGCGTGCAATCTTTTGTTAATAAATAAAGTAGTGAATAGTGGATTACATAACAACTTGAATTGTATAAAGCAGTGTTTTCAAGTAGTCTAATAAGAACCTTGATAAATTTAATGTATTGGGTTGTATTGTAGAAGGATAAATAAAGATTTTGAAAAGATTGTCAAGAGATATGAATGATCATGAAAGAAATGTGAAACGTGGCGAATATCACTGATTCTATGATGTAAGCTACAACATATTCATGAAGTTATACCAATTCGCAACATATTTCGCAAAGTAAAAAGGATACAAAACCACGGGTGTATTCCAACGCAACATCGTGTCAAAATTTCAAATTTGAAAATATGATCACTGATCATGATGTTGAGAAGTTTGAGGCCGTCACAAATTGTGCAATGGTACTCGACTGATGGTCAAACATTTACACCAAAACCTCATTGAAGCAACGATTTTGTCAAGGACAGGATTTTTTTGTACCTCTCATTCGTTTAATCCCTTCCTATATGGTGTTTGAATTCAAAAGTCTTCAGTTTCCAGTACGTCTAGCGTTTGCGATGACAATAAAAAAGCACAATGACAACCATTGAAGTGCTCAGGAATCCATTTACAGACCTTACTTTTTTCACACGGTCATTAGACGTCGCTTACTCAAGGGTTGGCAACCCAAAAATATATACATTTAATGAACGTTGTGGGAGCCACACCAGGTGGGACTGAGGACGATTTGGAGAAAGTTCATAGAAGGGCAGCTCGTTTTGTGTTATCGCGATATAGGGGAGAGAATGTCATGGAAATGATGCTCGAGTTGGTGTGGAAATCATTAAAAGAAAAGTGTCATTCGTTCTATTTTAGAAATTTCTTTCACCAACTTTCTCTTCCGAATGAAATGATATTTTGTCAACACCCACCTACATAGGGAGACATGATCATAATAATAGAATAAGAGAAACGGGATAGAAAACAGGAAGATTTAGGTGTTCCTTTTCCCCGCAAGCTGTTAGAGACTGGCACTGCAGATAAATATCATAAAAGTGGTTCGATGAACCCTCTGCTATGCACTTCAATGTGACTTGCAGAGTATTTATGTAGATGTAGATGTATAAAGGCCAAGAACATCAGAAATCTGCCAGCTTATCCCCCCAGAATATACGATATCATCATCTTTTGGTACAGGTTCTAGTACCAACCATTAAGACAAAGTGACTGCTTCAGAAGTGAGGAAGGTATTTCATAATATTATTCACAATGTTCGTTATCGTTATTACTACTGCGATTGTAAACTAGTCCCTGTAGCATTTTAAGATTCAGACATAGGAAGAAAAGTATCTCTAGGATAGGCCAAAGCAGCAAAAATAGTTGTTACCGATGTACTTGCGCCTTTTTCTGTAAAAGAACATATCAAAGAAGTAGTAAGGAAAATATGTTTTATTCTATGATTGCAGACGCGTCTAATCACTTTCGCGTCAGGTTTATTTTATTTATATATTTTGTGAAATAAATCGCAATTTGCGATCAATTATGGCTTCACTGTACTAGGTTTAGATGGATTACCCAAGTGCGGCGAATGAAAATTTGTGCCCGGCCGGGATTCAAACCTGGGATCTCCTGCTTACAAGGCAGACGCGTTGACCACTCCGCCACCGAGGTCACAGTGGCCAGCCCGACTGCAGAGGACTCTTCCCTGCACGTTTCCAGCCACACCCAAATCTCCATTCGCCACACTGTCTCTTCCTATTATCACAGGCTATTTGTTCTGTAATGCTCGCAGCCACAATACTGTATTCCCGCATCAGGGAGAACAGACCATGAGGTATCGAGACTCAATTAATTGTCGTCCGGAGCCCAATCTCGGCTTGTATATATTTATATATTTTTGATGACTTTACAGCGTTCATCTCATGAAGTAAATCGCAATTTTCGGTCAGTTATGGCTTCACTGTACTAGGTTTAGATGGAATACCCAAGTGCGGCGAATGAAAATTTGTGCCCGGCCGGGAGTCAGTCCACAGACTGAAAATCAAATTGCGCAATAAAGGTGTGGGAAATATATTTGTCTCTGTTTCTGCTTCGCCAACGGCCGTGCCGCTGTGGATACACCGGTTGCACTGTCGGACTTGACTACCACTTGGGTGGGTAACTGTCTGGGTCTGCCGAGCGCTGTTGGCAAGCGGATGCACTCAGCTCTGGTGAGGCCAATTCAGGAGTTACTTTATGGGGAAGTAGCGGCTCCGGTCACGAAAACTGACATAACGGCCGGGAGTGCGGGGCGCTGACCACGTCACCCTCCATGCTGCATCCGTTGACGCCCTCGGGCGGAGGATGACACGGCGGTCGGTAAGTATGCAGTGAGCCTTTCGGGGCCTGTCGGACGGAGTTTAGTTCAGTTTAGCATGTTCCTACTTCAGTAAGAGTACTCTAGGTCGAAAATTGGAAAACTGACAACGCAATGCTATTGAAGATGTTAAAATTTGTGTTGTTTTAAAATTACAGCTAAAAATGTAGCTGTCCCCCAAAATAGTGGAATGTCACCCTTTTTTACTGTCTTGTTCCTTATTCTTTTTTTTCAACGGTTGGTCATAGTAACCTGGGAGAGCAATTGGACGGAATTGAAATTGTCTTGAAAGCAGGGTATAAGACGAACATTTAACAAGAGAAAAATAAGATTAATGGAATGTAGTCTAATTAAATAAGGCGATGCTGAGGGAACAATATTAGGAAACGAGACGATAACGATGGTTGGTGAGTTTTGTTACTTGGGATGTAAAATAACTTATGACAGTAGAAGTATAAAATGCAGAATGGGAATGGGAAGAAAAGCATTTTTTTTAGAAAGACAAATTTTTTGACATTGAATATTAATTCAAGTGTTACGAAGTCTTCGCTGAAACCATTTATTTGTCTGGAGTGTAGTCTAGTACGGGAGTGAAACTTGGACGATAAATAGTTCATACAAGAAGAGGATTGAAGTTTTTGAAATGTGGTGCTACAAACGAGGCTGAAGATTAGGTGGATGGATCGCATAACTAATGAGGAGCTGCTGAACAGATGTAGGGATAAAAGAAATTTCTGGCATATCTTGGCTAACAAGGTACATTCGCAGGGTGTTTCACCGATAACGAATTATTGTTAATTACAATGGAAAATTGAGGTGCAATCAATAATTGCTACACCAATTTTAGCTGCCAATAGCGATTATTATAAGAGGGTAGGAACTTTAACAGTGACAACTATTTAGTCACAACCGATACAAAAGCGCTACACGTTTGCATCTGGTACTCCCATTCAAATTAGTCACCACCGTTGTGTAGAACTCTATGCCAGATATGTGGAAGACGTAGTATACCGTTAGCAGAGCCAGTTCTGTTGATGGTGCGAATGGAGCGGTCTTCTTCCTGTCGAATCTCTGGAACAGTTCTGAAGCGAATGCCTCGAAGTGGTTCATTCATCTTCAGAATCAAATCAAAGTCAGAAGGACTTAAGTTCGGGGAGTATGGTGGATGGTACAGTACTTCGCAGTCCCATCGACCGAACAGAGCAGCCATAGCTTGCGTTGTAGTCCTATGCGCCCGTGTACTGTCGTGCAAAATGATGGGTGGGTTGCGCAAAAAGTGTTGCTGCTTCTTTCGCAAAGCTGGTCACAGGTGATGCACCAAACACGAACAGTAATAATGTGTATAGACGGTCTGCCATGGAGGAACGTAGTGCATTAGAATAACACACAGTCGTACACGAAAATCACCATAACTTTCACCATACTTGGGCTCTGCCGGCCGCGGTGGCCGAGGGGACTAAGGCGCTCCAGTCACGGTCCGCACGGCCACTACGGTCGGGGGTTTGAATCCCCCCTCGGGCATGGATATTTCTGCCGTCCTAGTTCGTAAGTAGTTCATAAGTAGTTTGTAAGTTTAGGGACTGATAGCCCCGTAGTTAAGTCCCATAGACTTTACAAACATTTGAACATTTTGAACTTGGGCTCTGACGCACTTTCCACTTTCGCGGCGACCAATAATGACGCCATTCGTTGGATTGACGTTTAAATTTTGGCTCCTGTTTCGAAAACACAGTGAAACCGTTACGTTAGACCGCTCGCTCACAAGTGACTATGTTTTTCTCGATTGTGCGCACGCCGGTGACGTGGGACTGGCGAGTCCATTTGCTCGGAGGTAAGGTAGGTATGTCAACAACGGGTGCTATCAGCGACAATAGTAGATTCTATTGCGTAGTGTCTTAATAGCAGTGTTGGTACTATTTAAGTTCCAACTCTCGTACATGATGGCCAGCCTTACAGATCGTGGTGTAGTAATGAACAGCACAGGTCACACAAGTACCAATATAACATAATAATTGATAGTATTTATTTACTTACTCCAGTTAACTGTGTGTACCTATTGTGAATCATGTTTGTGGGGGGGGGGGGGGGGGACTGAGACGCTCCAGTCACGGTCTGCACGGCCACTACGGTCGGGGGTTCGAATCCCCCCTCGGGCATGGATATTTTTGCCGTCCTTAGAATTAGTTAGTTCATAAGTAGTTTGTAAGTTTAGGGACTGATAACCCCGTAGTTAAGTCCCATAAGGAATACAAACATTTGAACATTTTTTTTCATGTTTGTGGATCTTGGTATAGCAATCTATTATACACTGTCAAGAGCATCAAAAGCATTACATGTATCTGTGGAAATGTAGCTTTCTTCCAGGATTGGTCATGTTGAATGTGGGTGCACGGAACAGATTATGGATGTGTGTATGAAGCCATCTGATTGCGTTGCGACTGTGGAGTTCAATATAAATTTGTCGAGTAAAACTCGCTCACAAAAAGTTAAGCATTTTTTTTCCGTTGGCGAAAGAAGTATGCGTCCAAAGTTGTAATGCTTGTTACCTTTATTTGTTTATCTGGAATTTCAAACTGATCCTGTTGATGTAGTGAAAGTGAATGCAAAAACCAGATACATTTTCAGAATGAAACTTTCACTCTGCAGCGGAGAGTGCGCTGATATGGAAGATTACAATTGTGTGCCGGAACTGGGACTCGAACCTGGGACATTTGTCTATCATTGAGCTATCCTGACACGACTCATGGCCCATCCTCACAACCTCAATTCTGCCAGTACCTCGCATCCAACTTAATTTTAATCTGCCAGGAAGTTTCATATCAGCCAACACTCCGCTGCAGAGTGAAAGTTTCATTCTGAAAACATCCTTTAGGCTGTGGCTAAGTCAAGTCTTCCACCATATCCTTTCTTCCAGGAGTTTTGGTCTTGCAAGGTTCGCAGGAACACTGTGAAGTTTGGAAAGTAGGAGGTGAGGTACTGGCAGAATTGAAGTTGTGAGGACGGACCTTGACTCCTGCCGGGATAGCTCAGTGGTAGAGCGCTTGCCCACGAATGGCAAATTTCCCAAGTTCGAGTCCCGGTTCCGGCACACAATTTTAATCTGCCAGGAAGTTTCAGACACATTTTGTTCAAACACTGGGAGAGAGAGAGTTATGTTGCCACAGTTCAAGAATAAACCTGTCCACTTTGCCTGATTTTAAAGCCATTCGGAGGACCGTTCATTTTCTCTGCTCAAGGTGACCTAATGTACCACTCGGTTCACGAAATACAATGAGTATGGAGGAAGAAATCTACTTTTCATGGAAATAATTGGCTGACTTCTCTAGCACTGCCAAGGCTCTATGCTGCCACACGCAAGGATGACCTGCAACTGGCGATCTGTTATACACCAGTCAGCACGCGTTAGTTGGTTGGTTTGTGATGTAATTGGCCAAAGCACACTGGTCATCAGTTTCTTTTCCATCCACAGAGCGTTCGTAAAATAACCAGTCGCTAGTAAAAATTAAATAAAACAAAGTATGAAACTACAATTAGGCTGAAACCGTAACGCGTCAAAAACAGAATAGGAGATGGTCGCGGCTGGGTGATCGCTGTAATAAAGATGATACAACCAGCTACTCTGCAAGACGTTAAAATCTCTAACCTAAAAGAAGTAGTCATGAGGAAAACAGCTGTGTTCAGGACGTACAACAAACTGTAAATGGAATGATAAAAACCATTTGTACGAATAAAATTTTAAAATGTGATCAGCCAATGAGACACTGTTAGCAAGCACCAAAGGCAGCGTGTCAGGAATACTAAAATTCCTCCTCAAAGCCGTTAAAGAGGACAGTCCAACAAAATTTCACCACTGCCAACATAGAACAACGCCGACACTGAGGAGGATCCTCACGACGGAGAAGGTAACTGTGTGTCAGCCAGTCGGAATAGACAGCTAAAACAATACGTGCAGTTTCGAACCTGTGACCTTTCGGTTTGCTGTCCAGCGCTTTACCGCAAGCCTAGACGTGGAGACAAAACTCAGCCCTATTTTCTGTTACTTATCCAATCTAGATAACAATATTTCATTTGCAATAAATATATATAGAAGTCATTAATCGAGATAGAAAGTATCCTATCTTTTAAGTTGGAACAAATCATACACAGTGTGCAAAATTTCATTTAACCCTTTAATGCATGCACTAAAGACGATCAAAGTAAAAACTTTTCAGTAGTTGGTGGGAGAAGTTGATAACTTCTGTTACCTAGAATACAACATTGCCAGTAATATCACGTGTGATAAGTAATAAAAACGAGGATAGCTACTGCAAAATAAATTATTTTATGTGGTACGTTAAACAAACAATTAAGACAAAGCTTACTAGCTTACTAAAGCGTTTTTATGAAGTGTTGTCCTTTATGGTTTCGAAACAGGAACACTATCACGAGAAGAGGAGAAACGCCCAAACAAAATAGGGATAGAGGTCGTTTTATGGGAGGTGAACGAGGTAAGACTAATATTGGAAACAAAAGAGCATGAAAAATTATCTTAGGTGAGAAGAGGCTGCACAACAAGAGATGCACTACGGTAGCGGTAACTTGAACGAATAACAGAGCAAGAGGAAGGTACCAGTTAACGAAAAACATCATGATAAATGCATCATTCACATTTACGAAAAGTTTGCGGAAAATCAAGAGTATTAGTAAATGCTGAAATTGCAGGAATGGACCTGTGTAATGAGTAGAGCATGTATTATTATCATCATGACCATTATATAGAGTATTCGTGGTAAGAGCGAGGCACTGATATCAAGGGAAAGGAATAAAATACGTCTGCTGTATTTTTAATAGCGTCTCACTCCAACTCAGTTTCCCTTCCAATCATTTACGAAAGCACAGCCAGTACGCGTCATATAACTCTAGACCTATAAGGTCACTATTATTAAATTACGTTAACTGGTAATATTAATGAATCGCAATTATATTGCAAGTATTACAAATAGTATTCTTGCAAAATATCTTCTTTTTCATTTCCTTGCGCCTTATCGTGCTTGCACACGGTTGGCGTGGCTAAGTATGGATCTGGCATAGTTAACTGTAGGGGGTCGTCTGATGCCCTTCCTTGTCGCCACCTCAATAGTATCGACATTCACTTAAATTATGGTATTAATGAGTAACCAATCTCAGGTTGACCGGACCGAAATTTGAATGAACTGCGATTCCAGTGACAAAGGTAGTACCATATTTCGTGTGATACGCCATCATTGAGTGAGAGTGGTTCGATATACACTCCATAGATATGGTTACATACTCTCGCTCTCAGATATAATGAAAACTGTTTCCTTCGGAGCACATCTGAAATAAGTCGCCGCATTCGAAAAAAATGTTCAAATGTCTGTTAAGCTTATGGGACTTAACTACGGGGTCATCAGTCCTTAAACTTACAAACTACTTATCAACTACCTTATACTATGGACGGCACAAATATCCATGCCCGAGGGGGGATTCGAACCCTCGACCGTAGTTGCCGTGCAGACCGTGACCGGAGCGCCTCAGTCCTGTCGGCCACCGCGGCCAGCGCCGCATTCGAACTCAACCCTCTAGACTAGGTATCAGTTCGATTGTTGAACGGTTTACAATCGGAACCAGTCTCCAACCTTTATGTAGTCGTGGGAGTCTATGTTGTTGTCTTCACCAGTAACACATAATTCAACAAATTATTGGTTAGTATTTGTGTATTAGAAGGAAAGTAAGCTTGGAGTTTAACGTCCCGTCGACAGAATGGTCATTAGAGACGGATTTGTGTATTAGAGAATTAAGAAGTGGCATAGCAGGTTACTGGGAATTGGCGTTTGCTTTCAACGTACGGAATGGAAAGGAGAATTGGCGTTAGAACTATCAGGTATCACCATGGTATTTAGAGTAACATAACAGTCCATGTACACTCTCTTACAACGAAGAGCCAAAGAAAGTGGTACTCTAGCCCAATATCATGTAGGACCCCGCGAGCACGCAAAAGTGCCACATTACTACGTGGCATGTGCTCAAATAAAGTCGCAAGTAGTGTTGCAGGGAATTCCTACCATGCATCCTCCAGTGCTGTACATAAATCTGTAAGAGTACGAGGGCGTTGCAAGATATCCACGATATGCTCAATAATGTTCATGTCTGTGGAGTTTTGTGGGTAGCGGAGGTGTTTAAACACAGAAGAGTGTTTTTGGAGCCACTCTGTAGCAATTCTGAACGTGTGAGTTGACGCATTCTCCTGCTGGAACTGCACAAGTTCGTCGGAATGCACAATGGAGATGAATGGATCAGGTGATCAGCCAGGATGTGTGTCACCTGTCAGATTCGCATCTAGACGTATCTGCGGTCCCCTATCATTCCTACTACACACGCCCACACCATCACAGAGCCTCCACCAACTTAAGCAGTCCCCGCTGACATGCACTTTCCATGGTCTCATGAGGTTGTCAAGAAAAAATGAAGTTCAAATGCGTATAAATCTATGGGACTTAACTTCTTGGTTATTACTCCATATATTAGAAAATACTTAAACTAAGTTAAACTACCCTAAGGACAACACATACATCCATGCCCGAGGGAGGACTCGACTTCCGACGGTGAACGGCCGCGCGGACAGCAGCACGGCGCCCCAGTGCGCACGGCTAGTCTGCCGCGGCGAGGTTGTGTCCATACCCGTACTAGTCCATCTACTCCATACAATTGGAAGCGAGACTCGTCAGACTAGGCAACACGTTTCCAGTCATCAACAGGCCCATGTCCGTATTGACAGTCCCTCGTGAGGCGTAAAACTTTGTGTCGTGCGTCAGGAAGGGTACACGAGTGGGCCTCGTCCACGAAAGCCCATATCCAGGTTGTTTCGTTGAGTGGTTCGCACTCTGACACTTGTTGATGGCCCAACACTGAAATCCGCAGCAATTTGAGGAAGGATTGCACTTCTGTTACGCTGAACGATTCTCTTCAGTCCTCGATGATCTCGTTCTTTCAGGAGCTTTTATCCGGCCCAGCGATTTCTGACACTGGACTTTTCCGGACTATCGATATTCACGATGCACGCGTGAAGTGGAGCTGTATCAGTGTCTTTAGCTTTTCAGTGTATATACGAACAAGAGTATCAAAGCAGCGATCGAGCATACAGTGTTTTGCACACTGGATTTGCATTCCGGGGGACGACGGTGTAAATCCCCACCTGGTCTTACAGAATTAGGTTTCATGTAATTTCCTTATTTCACTCCAGGCAAATGCCGCAATGGTTCCTCTGACAGGCCATGGCGAATTTTTTCGTCGTCCTTATCAAAAGCTATTCGAGCCTGTGCTCCGTTAAGTTTGTTCTGAATTTCGTATATGCAATAATGAAACAATGAAGCTGTGAAGATTCTGTCTTTATTTCTATAACTTTGTAGTCGGTTGATGAGGAAGAAAGGTAGATTCGATGTGAAGGTCATTAGGGCTGGAGCACTACCTCTATCAGAGAAGGACTGGAGAAGGAACGTCTGTGGCTTGTTTAAGGAAGCGTTCACTACATTTGATTGTGGAAGCCAGCTGCGCTCAACCCATTTTTAGTAAAGGTTTTTCTGTAATGCCATTTTCTCGAAAAACAACAAATAAATAAAAAATTATAAAAAAATAAACTAATAATTTCGGGTTAGAAGTGAACGCCGTTATATGCTATTCTTTGATGAATGTACTGTCCCTGATCCGTTTGGTACCGACCATAGGTTTTGTACCTTAACTGCGGTTTCGCAGTTACTCGTTTACACTGTAGCTTATCCGGAAAACGTCAGAACGTGATTTGTTCAAAATGTTCAAATGTTTGTAAAGCTTAAGGGACTTAACTACGGGGTCATCAGTCCCTAAACTTACAAACTACTTATGAACTACTTACGAACTACGACGGCACAAATACCCATGCCCGAGGGGGGATTCGAACCCCCGACCGTAGTGGCCGTGCAGACCGTGACTGGAGCGCCTCATCCCCTCGGCCACCGCGCCGGCGTGATTTTTCAAAGTCAAATATTTTACAAAAGGTGATATCAGAATTCTGTATTGAATGGCCAGTAAAAGAAATATCGAAAGGTTTGTACGTACATTACACAACGCGATCTGCAGAGGCCAATTAAATAAGTGGGACATTAAGAAATTTAGCGGAACTGTTAAAACTAGATAATCACAAACTTAATAGGATATGACATCTACTTTCAATTTATGATTACTATTCACAAAAATGTACGCAGAACGTGATGTTGACGTCGATGCTATTCGCGTCGGAGCAATAGCTCAGTTGTAGCAATACAAGGAAAGAAGCCATATATAGCCTTCCAGGTCATTTCTTTGAAACAGGAGCCACGCACAAGCGTACAGAAGTGTACAACTACTGAGTGATTGCAGCAGTCCGATTGGAACGTGTTAAAAAGATAGATCATTGCGTAAACGCGGCCTATGTTTTTATCCCTACATTATTAGAAATTATGATAGAAATAATATCCGTTTTTGGTCATCCCAAGTTATTTAGGTTACAGTTAATTGAAAAGGGAAGCTGCTACATTGTAATATGTCTCGAGGCTATGTGTAATACACTGTTGCTTTGCAGTCGCGGAAAAAGAAGGGATTAACATATATGAAACTATATCTATCTGTGAATGCTATGTGATTGCAGAACTATCATACCATTTAGCTGCTTCAGTGGAGCAATTTAAAGTTACAACAGGAGTCCTTGAGAACGCAGTGTCTGCTGAGCTTGCATCAGTATGTGATACATCACACATGTAGCCGTCTAGTAGTTCACGAGGTACGCTCACTTGTGTACAGTTCATACCTCTGTAACCTTGCAAGCAACAAAGACGAAGTAATCTAAAGTAAAATGTAGACGCTATTAAAGATATGACATGAGATTGTGCCATTATTTTGCCAGGGTATACATTTTATATGAAGAGAGTATCTACGTATAATTTGGTATGTGCTACCTAGGGGAGACTTCCACCAGGAAAAGGAAATAAAAATACCTTGGGTGGTTGTAGGTTTATCTGTTATAGTGTTTGCCATTGGTCCTCCTTCCACCATTTAATATAATGTATACTTATGGGGTTGAACGAAGTGACTAAGGTGCCAGTGCTAAAATAAAAGTGGGTTCACTTACTTGTTTTTTTCATACGAAATATATTTCTTTCTAGGGTCTTTGAGCTTGAAATGTGGTGGATTATATACACTCTTTAGAAATAACTATTGCTGTCTTGTGAATTCTTATGCGTACTGTACACAATTTGTTAAAAGTGGTTTTTAAGTAGTGGCAGCTATGATTATTTAGCACTAATAAATGCTTATATTCAGTGAAAGCATTATCGATATTACTGAACGACGCACTGCACCTTTAAGTGCAGTTTAGCTTATCGTATTTTCCTAGGAAGATTACTTGTCTTACAAGTGAGACCCCCCGAAGTATTAAAATTTTTGCTTTCTTAGTCGGAGTGAGGGGCTATTCAAACATGCGTCAGAATCAAAGTTTTGAACGACATTTATTACTTTTTATGAAATGAATGGTTGGATGGTTGAGTAAAGTATAAGAAGTGACAGCAGTAAAGCAACTGCATTCTCCTGAGAGGCGAGTTCCCCTACTGAGCAGAGCTAATGAGGCAATTAAAGGTCTATGTTTATCGTAAACAGTTTATTTTTCTTCCTTTTTGCCTGTGGCTCAGTATTTCTGACTATATGTTTTCAAAACATTGGTATGAGGGGAAACGGAAGTATACATTATATTAAATGGTGGAAGGAGGACCAATGGCAAACACTATAACAGATAAACCTACAACCACCCAAGGTATTTTTATTTCCTTTTCCTGGTGGAAGTCTCCCCTAGGTAGCACATACCAAATTATACGTAGATACTCTCTTCATATAAAATGTATACCCTGGCAAAATAATGGCACAATCTCATGTCATATCTTTAATAGCGTCTACATTTTACTTTAGATTACTTCGTCTTTGTTGCTTGCAAGGTTACAGAGGTATGAACTGTACACAAGTGAGCGTACCTCGTGAACTACTAGACGGCTACATGTGTGATGTATCACATACTGATGCAAGCTCAGCAGACACTGCGTTCTCAAGGACTCCTGTTGTAACTTTAAATTGCTCCACTGAAGCAGCTAAATGGTATGATAGTTCTGCAATCACATAGCATTCACAGATAGATATAGTTTCATATATGTTAATCCCTTCTTTTTCCGCGACTGCAAAGCAACAGTGTATTACACATAGCCTCGAGACATATTACAATGTAGCAGCTTCCCTTTTCAATTAACTGTAACCTAAATAACTTGGGATGACCAAAAACGGATATTATTTCTATCATAATTTCTAATAATGTAGGGATAAAAACATAGGCCGCGTTTACGCAATGATCTATCTTTTTAACACGTTCCAATCGGACTGCTGCAATCACTCAGTAGTTGTACACTTCTGTACGCTTGTGCGTGGCTCCTGTTTCAAAGAAATGACCTGGAAGGCTATATATGGCTTCTTTCCTTGTATTGCTACAACTGAGCTATTGCTCCGACGCGAATAGCATCGACGTCAACATCACGTTCTGCGTACATTTTTGTGAATAGTAATCATAAATTGAAAGTAGATGTCATATCCTATTAAGTTTGTGATTATCTAGTTTTAACAGTTCCGCTAAATTTCTTAATGTCCCACTTATTTAATTGGCCTCTGCAGATCGCGTTGTGTAATGTACGTACAAACCTTTCGATATTTCTTTTACTGGCCATTCAATACAGAATTCTGATATCACCTTTTGTAAAATATTTGACTTTGAAAAATCACGCCGGCGCGGTGGCCGAGGGGATGAGGCGCTCCAGTCACGGTCTGCACGGCCACTACGGTCGGGGGTTCGAATCCCCCCTCGGGCATGGGTATTTGTGCCGTCGTAGTTCGTAAGTAGTTCATAAGTAGTTTGTAAGTTTAGGGACTGATGACCCCGTAGTTAAGTCCCTTAAGCTTTACAAACATTTGAACATTTTGAACAAATCACGTTCTGACGTTTTCCGGATAAGCTACAGTGTAAACGAGTAACTGCGAAACCGCAGTTAAGGTACAAAACCTATGGTCGGTACCAAACGGATCAGGGACAGTACATTCATCAAAGAATAGCATATAACGGCGTTCACTTCTAACCCGAAATTATTAGTTTATTTTTTTATAATTTTTTATTTATTTGTTGTTTTTCGAGAAAATGGCATTACAGAAAAACCTTTACTAAAAATGGGTTGAGCGCAGCTGGCTTCCACAATCAAATGTAGTGAACGCTTCCTTAAACAAGCCACAGACGTTCCTTCTCCAGTCCTTCTCTGATAGAGGTAGTGCTCCAGCCCTAATGACCTTCACATCGAATCTACCTTTCTTCCTCATCAACCGACTACAAAGTTATAGAAATAAAGACAGAATCTTCACAGCTTCATTGTTTCATTATTGCATATACGAAATTCAGAACAAACTTAACGGAGCACAGGCTCGAATAGCTTTTGATAAGGACGACGAAAAAATTCGCCATGGCCTGTCAGAGGAACCATTGCGGCATTTGCCTGGAGTGAAATAAGGAAATTACATGAAACCTAATTCTGTAAGACCAGGTGGGGATTTACACCGTCGTCCCCCGGAATGCAAATCCAGTGTGCAAAACACTGTATGCTCGATCGCTGCTTTGATACTCTTGTTCGTATATACACTGAAAAGCTAAAGACACTGATACAGCTCCACTTCACGCGTGCATCGTGAATATCGATAGTCCGGAAAAGTCCAGTGTCAGAAATCGCTGGGCCGGATAAAAGCTCCTGAAAGAACGAGATCATCGAGGACTGAAGAGAATCGTTCAGCGCAACAGAAGTGCAATCCTTCCTCAAATTGCTGCGGATTTCAGTGTTGGGCCATCAACAAGTGTCAGAGTGCGAACCACTCAACGAAACAACCTGGATATGGGCTTTCGTGGACGAGGCCCACTCGTGTACCCTTCCTGACGCACGACACAAAGTTTTACGCCTCACGAGGGACTGTCAATACGGACATGGGCCTGTTGATGACTGGAAACGTGTTGCCTAGTCTGACGAGTCTCGCTTCCAATTGTATGGAGTAGATGGACTAGTACGGGTATGGACACAACCTCGCCGCGGCAGACTAGCCGTGCGCACTGGGGCGCCGTGCTGCTGTCCGCGCGGCCGTTCACCGTCGGAAGTCGAGTCCTCCCTCGGGCATGGATGTATGTGTTGTCCTTAGGGTAGTTTAACTTAGTTTAAGTAGTTTGTAATATATGGAGTAATAACCAAGAAGTTAAGTCCCATAGATTTATACGCATTTGAACTTCATTTTTTCTTGACAACCTCATGAGACCATGGAAAGTGCATGTCAGCGGGGACTGCTTAAGTTGGTGGAGGCTCTGTGATGGTGTGGGCGTGTGTAGTAGGAATGATAGGGGACCGCAGATACGTCTAGATGCGAATCTGACAGGTGACACACATCCTGGCTGATCACCTGATCCATTCATCTCCATTGTGCATTCCGACGAACTTGTGCAGTTCCAGCAGGAGAATGCGTCACCTCACACGTCAAGAATTGCTACAGAGTGGCTCCAAAAACACTCTTCTGTGTTTAAACACCTCCGCTGCCCACAAAACTCCACAGACATGAACATTATTGAGCATATCGTGGATATCTTGCAACGCCCTCGTACTCTTACGGATTTATGTACAGCACTGGAGGATGCATGGTAGGAATTCCCTGCAACACTACTTGCGACTTTATTTGAGCACATGCCACGTAGTAATGTGGCACTTTTGCGTGCTCGCGGGGTCCTACATGATATTGGGCTAGAGTACCACTTTCTTTGGCTCTTCATTGTAAGAGAGTGTACATGGACTGTTATGTTACTCTAAATACCATGGTGATACCTGATAGTTCTAACGCCAATTCTCCTTTCCATTCCGTACGTTGAAAGCAAACGCCAATTCCCAGTAACCTGCTATGCCACTTCTTAATTCTCTAATACACAAATCCGTCTCTAATGACCATTCTGTCGACGGGACGTTAAACTCCAAGCTTACTTTCCTTCTAATACACAAATACTAACCAATAATTTGTTGAATTATGTGTTACTGGTGAAGACAACAACATAGACTCCCACGACTACATAAAGGTTGGAGACTGGTTCCGATCGTAAACCGTTCAACAATCGAACTGATACCGAGTCTAGAGGGTTGAGTTCGAATGCGGCGCTGGCCGCGGTGGCCGACAGGACTGAGGCGCTCCGGTCACGGTCTGCACGGCAACTACGGTCGAGGGTTCGAATCCCCCCTCGGGCATGGATATTTGTGCCGTCCATAGTATAAGGTAGTTGATAAGTAGTTTGTAAGTTTAAGGACTGATGACCCCGTAGTTAAGTCCCATAAGCTTAACAGACATTTGAACATTTTTTTCGAATGCGGCGACTTATTTCAGATGTGCTCCGAAGGAAACAGTTTTCATTATATCTGAGAGCGAGAGTATGTAACCATATCTATGGAGTGTATATCGAACCACTCTCACTCAATGATGGCGTATCACACGAAATATGGTACTACCTTTGTCACTGGAATCGCAGTTCATTCAAATTTCGGTCCGGTCAACCTGAGATTGGTTACTCATTAATACCATAATTTAAGTGAATGTCGATACTATTGAAGTGGCGACAAGGAAGGGCATCAGGCGACCCCCTACAGTTAACTATGCCAAATCCATACTTAGCCACGCCAACCGTGTGCAAGCTCGATAAGGCGCAAGGAAATGAAAAAGAAGATATTTTGCAAGAATACTATTTGTAATACTTGCAATATAATTGCGATTCATTAATATTACCAGTTAACGTAATTTAATAATAGTGACCTTATAGGTCTAGAGTCATATGACGCGTACTGGCTGTGCTTTCGTAAATGATTGGAAGGGAAACTGAGTTGGAGTGAGACGCTATTAAAATACAGCAGACGTATTTTATTCCTTTCCCTTGATATCAGTGCCTCGCTCTTACCACGAATACTGTATATAATGGTCATGATGATAATAATACATGCTCTACTCATTACACAGGTCCATTCCTGCAATTTCAGCATTTACTAATACTCTTGATTTTCCGCAAACTTTTCGTAAATGTGAATGATGCATTTATCATGATGTTTCAGCATTTACTAATACTCTTGATTTTCCGCAAACTTTTCGTAAATGTGAATGATGCATTTATCATGATGTTTTTCGTAGTTCATAAGTAGTTTGTAAGTTTAAGGACTGATGACCCCGTAGTTAAGTCCCATAGACTCTACAAACATTTGAACATTTGATTTGAAAAATGTGAAATGTGTCTTAAAGTTCAGACTTTAAATTTTAATGTCAGTTTTCATGTATGATATCGCATTGGCACTAAATTTCATCACAGTTCTGTCCAACGCCACCGTGAACATGTTACACGATGAGAAAGACGTCAAGCCGCGGCGGAGTGGCCGAGCGCATTGAGGCGCTAGCTCCGATGTGCGAGGCCGTTTCACGTCAGGGGTTCGAATCCTTCCTCGGGCATGGATGTTTGTGCTAGCTTTAGTATAAACGTTCAATTAAAATGTTTGTAAAACTATGGGACTCAACAGCTTGGTTATTAGTCCGTAGCTTACAAACTACCTAACCTAAGGTAAACTAAACTAAGGACAACACAATCACCCATGCCCGAGGGGGAAATCGAACCCTCGACGGCGGACGGCCGCGCGCACTGCAACACGGCGCTCCAGTACGCGCGGCTAATCCGCCGCGGCAATGTTCAAATGTTTGTAGAGCTTATGGGACTTAACTACTTGGTCATCAGTCCCTGAACTTATAAACTACTTCTAACCCCCGACGGGGAACGACCTCGCGCATCGTAGCTTAGCGCCTTAAGTAGTTTGTAAGTCTAGGGACTTATGACTAAAGTAGTTTGGTCCCATAGAATTACCAACATTTGAACATTTTTTGCTTTTCCGTCCCTCATGTGACGTAATAATTGGCGTGGGAGTGGGGAGGTTGAAACATTGGCATAGGCGTAAATAAAATGTCTAAAGTTCCATTGAAGTTATTTATTTGACCATGACCGGTTTCTATCTGTGGCAGGGCAAAGAGAAAAAGTAAACATTACATGTGGTATGTTGCACTGATTAGTTACAATATAAGTTCGTCTTCAAGATGTTACTTACAGTGTAACATACCACATGTAGTGTTTACTTTTTCTCGTTTTCTGCCCTGCCACAGATACACAGCTAATTGCATTAAAATGTATATGTACCATCTGATGATGGTCATGGTCAAATAAATAACCTCATTGAGAAGAAAAAAGGCGACTGGTTGCAGTAAATTTCAAGTGACAGTCACAGGTTTCGACCCATAATGGGTAAAAGTTTTAAAGTTTGTATAGCTTATGAAAGACTGTATTAATCGGCTATACAGTTACTTCTTTATGATAGCCTTTTCAATAGAAGATACTGAACTTACTACAACCTTCTGCTCTAATAGGAAACCGCTCTTAAAGGGAAGAGCCATGGCACAACAGTACCTAGTTCCTACCTTTGTACCCGTTTTGGTCGTCTAAGGTCAACGAACGCAGTCAGGCACGAGCGTAATGCGAATGGCCGGCCGCGGTGGCCGAGGAGACTGAGGCGCTCCAGTCACGGTCTGCACGGCCACTACGGTCGGGGGTTCTAATCCCCCCTCGGGCATGGATATTTGTGCCGTCCTAGCTCGTAAGTAGTTCATAAGTAGTTTGTAAGGTTAGGGACTGATGACCCCGTAGTTAAGTCCCATAAGCTTTACAAACATTTGAATGCGAATGAACGGGCCCAATATACGACACTCCGATGCATCAGACCGGTATATTGGTGCATAAAACTAATTTAAAAACCAGGCGAACTTATTTCGCTTTGTTTATATAGACATAAATTACTGTCATGCTAATATAAATAAAGTGCTTCGTTGGACATCCTTCACTTTCGATATAGTAAAATAAAATTAAAATCTATCATTAATCTTCAAATGCAAAATATACTCTTTCCAGTTGTATTGAAATTAAATTAGTAGCTTGTTCTTGGGGTCAGCAGACAGTGTTTGACAGAAGCCCAGAATACTTGAATACTTTGTGATGTTGCAGAGACTGAGTAATCAAGGTCATCGTCAGCGATCAGTTACGTAAAATTATTGACGTTATTTTACAGATTAATATGAATAACAATAACTGTAATCTGTTTGGTGTGAAGTTCTTAGTCTATTGCGATAGTCCTTTATAATTTTTTTTAATTATGTTGCAGCACAGAATTGTATTAAAGGTATTATACGAGGCGTGTCCAGAAAGTAAGTTCCGTTTGGTTATATAAAACGAACGGGTACAGATACAGAAAAAATATTGATTGTACAAAAATATACAATTGTTAAACTACTTTTCTACATAGCTTCGGAAATTTTGTAGGCAATTGTCATAGCATGGCAAAGGTTTTGTGTGCCTTTTTCACAGAATGTTGCCGCATGTGTATTCAACCATGTGGTAACATGTTCTTTCAGCTCGTCATCATCGTTGAAGTGTTGTCCACCAAGGACAGATTTTAGGTGTAAGAAGAGGATTACTGTCAAAAGATATTTTTTTTTTCCACGATAATGCCTGACCTCACACACCGAATGTGACCAAACAATTCTTACGGAAATTTCAATGGGACCTGTTTGATCATCCTCCATACAGCTCGGACCTCTCTCCTAGCGAGTTTCATCTCTTCTTACACCTAAAATCTGTCCTTGGTGGTCAACACTTCAACGATGAAAAAGAGCTGTTACCACATGGTTGAATACACAGGCGGCAACCTTCTGTGAAGGATGCATGCAAAAACTTGTGGCACGCTATGACAAGTGTCTTCAAAATTTCGGCAGTTATGTGGGAAAGTAGTTTAAGAGGTGTAGAATTTTGTGCAATAAAAATTTCTTTTGTATCTGTGTACAATTTCATTTTATTACCAAACGGAACTTACTTTCTGGACGCGCCTCGTACATGTCAAGAAACACGATAATGACCTTATGTTAATTATTATAACGCTAAGCTGCGAAGGAGGTGGCGTCACGATTATAAAAACTAGACACTTGATGACTGGAAGAATGTGGTATGGTCCGATGAATCACTACACTACACTACACTACAACAACGGGGGTTATGTATCGAAAACTTCGAAATAATCTGACAGTACAGTATACCTACAAATGTTCAAATGTTTGTAAACCTTAGAGACCAAGCTGATTAGGTCATCAGAGCCTAGGCTTATAAACTACTTAAACTAACTTAAGCTAAGGACAACACACACTCCTATGCCCGAGGGAGGGCTCGAACATTCGGCAGGAGTGGCCACGTAATCCGTGACGTGACGCACCAGTCTGCGCGGGAATTCCAGCGCGGGGGTATACCTGCTTCATACATTTAATCATGGGGAGGTTCCTTCATGAGTTAGGCATCTATAATGTGGTATTCAACCGCTTCTATCTTTATCCTCACTGGTGGGATGACTGTGAATGTATTTCTCACTATCCTTGGCAACAAACTGCTTACTACGTGTAACATATTACTAACAATCTGTCATATTCCAAAATGATAATAGAACCCACACCCAGCCAAAAATATTCAGGCCCGCTTTGTGCAACATCAGAAAATTACCAAGCGTCTCCATCGACAGCACAATAGCTATTTGTAAACATAATTGAACCGTTATGGGGAGTTCTAGAACAGAGAGTGAGGACCACATTTACAGTTCCAACATCGTTGACGTAATTGGCTTATACTTTGGTACAAGAATGGATAAAATGGATAAAACTATAAACTGCCATAATGCGATGAGACTTTACAAATACACTAAATGAGAATGAGAGTACTTAGCGACTTGCAACAAACTTAAAACATAATTTCAAACTTTTATTAAACTTTTTCTCGCTGGCGACCATAGTAAAAAGATGAAAGGAAAAAAGTTTCTCGATTACTACTTTGCCGCTGATTCTGGAGTAAAACTACGGCATTCGGTATGACGTTACAATTTATAAATTCTACACTACAAATTTAGCCAATGTACACACATATCATTGAATGTGCCTCCGAAATTGTAGCACAGTGCGACCTGTAGTTCATGAGGTATGACTACATAAAATAGTAACGTTCATAGAAAACCGCCCTATCACGCACCAAGTAGTAATCTATTACTTCTTTAACACCAATTGTATTTCCAAGAAATTTTACAGACATGCAGCACTTATACAAATGAATACATACCTGAAAAATTATACAATTGTGCCACATATCTATAAATGTGAATGTCTGTTCGGTGTACGGTTATCACGTCTGAACCACAAGACATAAAGAGCTAAAAATTTGTACAGTTACTAATGTGTACCCGGGGAAGGCTTTAGGCACGGTTTTATGGTGATCGGATAGCTAATGTGAATGTCTGTTCGGTGTACGTTTATCACGTCTGAACGACAAGTCGCAGGGACTTAAATATTTGTACAGTTACTAATTTATACCTGAGGAAGATTTTAGGCGTGGTTTTATAGCGATCTGATAGATATTCATTAATTTGAAGAATATAACGCGAAATGCGGAACAATAATGATTCTTTGAAAATTATAGTTACTCTTTGAAAATGGTTTTATTGGTTGCATTGTTGCTTGAGGGTTGATAATGATAAAAGGGTGGAGTATATTGGGATGGAAAGTTATCGGTGTGTATAAAATTCTACGTGTTTGTGTGTCACTATTTCGCTCTGCAGCGAAAACTACAGAACGCAAACGAATGGTCTGTGTGTAATTGTTGTCCGAATTCTCCCGTTGTACACTATAGCAGTTACATGCCGACAGCTATAAGGGGGTGGAAGATATGATGGTTGAAAAAAGTCGTCAAATTATAAAAAAATTCGGACTTAAGGCCAACGATGCTACTCTATAGCAAGAAGGTTACATATAGCGAAACGTGATGCCACAGACCATATCTTTGGTCTATGCGTGCTACAATGTCTTCAGCTCTTTCTCTGTAAGGGTAAGCATACGAATAAGGAAATATAAGAATAAATAAATAAAGCGGAAAAAAGGAAGTTTCTTTTAATACATCTCTTTAAAAAAATCCATTTGGCGTTTCGCGCATTACATCAAATTATTACAATCATTATTGTTGAATTTCGTGATTGGAGTCTTCGAAACGAGTGCATTTTTACCTGTGATTTCTTATATATTCTCTGATAAATGTAACATGTTTTTTGAAAAAATCAGATGGACAGAGATGGAGTGGATAGGAAAAGTACTAACTCAAGGTTCGAATAAATAAATAAATACCCGAGCAACGCCGGGTTTTCAGCTAGTAACTGAATAAATATGAGATGGTGCGAATTTTATATGTCATTTGTGTTTCGACTTCTATCTTTCTTTGTTTGAATAATGCGCTTATAATTTTGTACATTATCCAAGACAGCGTTATTTCTTATATGTTCCCCGATGAAGATAACATATTTTTAGAAAAAAGAAGATGGACAGAGAGAGAAGGAAGGAGAAGTACTAACTACAGCCAGGAATAAATAAATAAATACCCGGGCAACGCCGGGTTTTAAGCTAGTTACAGTATAAATTAAGAAAGAGAACGAAAACTCTCCATGAACTTTAGAAAAGATTCATCCGAGAGTGCACGTTCTCAGGAATGGAAGGGAGCCGACATTGGCGGAAGACTAGTGTGACGTGTACGACCGGCGTGGCGCTGGTTGCGCCTGGGAAGAGCCCGATGCCGTTGGCCTTGCTATTGTGGCGCACGCAGCCTTCACGGTATTAGGAATTACTCAGAAGTAGTGCGAACCGTGGAAGCTTTCGGGAAAACCGAATGCGGGCACTCCGAGCGAGTCTGCCTCGCAACCAGTGACGATCGGCACTGACTCACGAATCGTGATTTCGAACAAAATACCAGACGGTTACCTACGCCGCCCTCGCAACAGCAGCTGCTCGGGAGAGGAATTTAGCCGCTCGTCAGATGTTTTCCGTGCTGCGCAGAGTGTTTTGACAAGGTTACGCCACTGTTTGCGGGGATGTTTATGGCTTGTTAGCTCTCAGTCGGACACGTCCGATTAATGAGCTCCGCGATACTGCCGCAACTGTGACGGAATCGTTCACGGCCAAAATGCTAGTCAAACGTGTGCGAGTTTCGCACAAGGACGTTTTATACAGGCCATAGTTTTTTTAAAACATTTTTTTATATACGAGGCGCGTCCAGAAAGTAAGTTCCGTTTGGTAATAAAATGAAATTGTACACAGATACAGAAGAAATTTTCATTGCACAAAATTCTACAACTCTTAAACTACTTTTCCACATAACTGCAGAAATTTTGTAGGCACTTGTCATAGCGTGCCACAAGCTTTTGCAGGCATCTTTCACAGAAGGTTGCTGCCTGTGTATTCAACCATGTGGTAACAGCTCTTTATCATCGTTGAAGTGTTGACCACCAAGGATTTTAGGTGTAAGAAGAGATGAAAGTCGCAAGGAGAGAGGTCCGAGCGGTATGGAGGATGATCAAACAGGTCCCATTGAAATTTCGGTAAGAATTGTTTGGTCACATTCGGTGTGTGAGGTCAGGCATTACCGTGAAAAAAAAAAAAAATTTTGACAGTAATCCTCTTCTTACACCTAAAATCTGTCCTTGGTGGACAACACTTCAACGATGATGACGAGCTGAAAGAACATGTTACCACATGATTGAATACACAGGCGGCAATATTCTATGAAAAAGGCACACAAAACCTTGCCTACAATTGCCTACAAAATTTCGGAAACTGTGTAGAAAAGCAGTTCAACAGTTGTATATTTTTGTATGATCAATATTTTTTCTTTATCTATACCCGTTCGTTTTATATAACCAAACGGAACTTACTTTCTGGACGCGCCTCGTATTTTCATTTTTTGTACCACTGAGCAGCGTAGTACCGTAGTTGACACTCTGAATGGATTTGCGAAAGGGCTTAAGTTGAAATCCCAGTGCACTTACTCTCAATTTAATTTGCGTTTCACGACAAAGCAGTGTTTTACGGTATTCAGATTTACCTAAAGGTTTCTTGTGTAAAAATTCCATATCATTAAGGGTTTTGTGGTTTAGTGTATGAAGATAATATACCGAAAAATGGAACCAAGCCAGAAACAGGATCTCACAAGGTGTCTATTTTAATTTCAGACATCTAAATATCTCGAAATTGACGCGTCGTGCGATATAGGTCTATACTGTGTGGCGAGTCAACTTTGTATTTTGAAATGGGACCCATCATTTTTATGCGTGTTCGCAATTTATGCAACAAGTAGGTACTGTTTGCAGAAACCATTGTTTCCATCAAATGGGTCTGTTTTTGCAATTAAGTACCGCCGTATTTGATTCTACATTTCATTTGAGATTGAATTCGTATTCTAACTGTTGATATTTATTTTAAAAATTTACTTTGGTGTTGTAAATTTCAGTGTACAGTACAGATTAAGTTACTACACATTCACATAACAAAGTTTTCCTTACTTTGACATACTTTTTTTCTTGAGGGATTATCTAAAAGACACTGTGTAAGGAGAAGTACCAGAAATGATAGAACTTATCAGAACTGCTTGAGGAAAAATTTCATCAGACATGTTTTAAGTTGCGCAAATCCATTCTACGTACGAATTAATAAGTGTAACAATATGAAATGTCGTCCGTTTATTTATTTTGTCGTTAGTGTATTTAATTTGAATTAAATTTGTGGTGAGAGGCAACGAGACTCACCGAAATCAAGCACTGCAATGATGAGACGCTAGGAAGTACCCGAAATGAAGCACCACAATGGTGAGAGAGGGGGGGGGGGGTCTCAAATGTTCAAATGTTTCTAAATCTATTGGACCAAACTGCTATGATCATCAGTCCCTAGACTTAAAGACTACTTCAACAGTTTTACACTAAAGTCAACATACAAAACATGCCCGTGGGAGGACTGGAACCTCCGGCGGGAACGACCGCCCAGTATGACGCCTTAGACTGTGCGACCATTCCGCGCTATATAAGGGACTCACCGATATCAATCATCCCAGTGGAATGGGGTACTAATGTCTTCCGAACTGAAGCAAATGTGTGAAAATAAAATCTATAACCTTTCTGGGACTAATAACTAAGCAGTTACGTTCCATAGATTTAGAAACATTTGAACGTATAACCTTTCTTCATAGTAATACAGCTGTGCACGAAGCTGCTTTGGAAACAGAAAAACTGAGAAAGAACAAATAAGCTATTCACCAGATTTTTCGCTCTATGACTGCCATCTGTTCTCATATATTTTCATGCAATTGTTGTGGTTGTGGTTGGAATTAAAGAAAACATACCTTACGAAATAGCACTTCATCTACGTAAAATACTGTGCAAGCCATATTGAAGTGCATTGTAAGTCAGAGGGTTCATCGAACCGCTTTTATGATGTTTCTCTACGGTTCCAATCTCCAGCGGGAAAAATGAACACCTAAATCTTTCTGTTTTCGATCTGATTTCTCTTATTTTATTTTCATGATGTTGTCTTCCTATGTAGGTGGGTGCTAACAAAATATGTTCGCATTCAGAAGACAAGGCTGGTGAAAGAAATTTCGCAAATATATCTCATCGCAACAAATAACGCCTTTGTTTTAATGATTTCCACCCCAACTCGTGCATCATTTCTGTGAAACTCTCTCCCCTATATCCTTTATCTAAATCGTCTGTCAGTCCCACCTGGTGTGGATCCCACAATGCGCAGCAATACTCCAAAGTAGGACGCACAAGAGTAGTGTAGGCAATTTCTTTAGTAGAACTGTTGCATCTTCTAAGTGTTCTGCCAACGAAACGTAGTCTTTGGTTAGCTTTCCCTACAATATTTTCTATGTGTTCTTTCCAATTTAAGTTGTTTGTAATTGTTACTCCTAGGTATTTTGTTGAATTTACGGCCTGTTGTTTTGAGCCGCGGTGGAGTAGCCGAACGGTCTAAGGCGCCTCGCTGCGGAGCGCGCGATTACTCGCCGTCGGAGGTTCGAGTCTTCCCTGAGGCATGGTTGTGTGTGTGTTGTCCTTAAGTTAATTTACCTTAGTTTAAGTACTTTGTAAGCTACGGACTGATGACCACACAGTGTGGTCCGCGAGATTTACAAATATTTGATTTTGTTGTTTTGAATGGTAGAAATATAATCATTGTAAAACAGTTAATTGATCTAAGTGGAGATACTACGTCCAGTGTTAAGTATGCTATTGACCGAAAAACAAGTCAGGTCGATAAATTTTCACTCTGCTCTCCTACCTTCCTAACTCCTTAGGTTGATATCAGTGTAACAAACTAATATTTATTTCCTAGGAAAAACAAGGACCCCAAAAAGTTTGTTTACTATAAAATAGTTTGTGAAGCAGACAACTGGATTACTTTAGGATACGTATTCATTACTTAGTTTCTCGAGCTATCAAAATTCGTATGTGCTTCAAACAAGAATAATAACTCGGTGTCATTCGCATTCACACACATTTCAGCTGCATATGTTTTTCAGCTTGCTCGGACAGTGCAACGCAGTACGTCCATAGCGCACCTTGTTGCGCATTATCTTTACATAACTGGCTGTAATCGGAGTCGCGGACGTAACAAGCGATGCCTAATTACTAGAGATGCCCCCAGTCACTCAGCTGATATTATCACCTGCCTCCAATACGAGCGAGCGGCATACTGACTTACCGTCAACACGCCACTGCTTGCTGTGGAAAGTTTTGGGTGCTTGTTTTGCGACGTACTCTTTCGGAAAACACTGCGGGAGGAGACGCACTCAGAGCCCTGTCCGGCCATCTGGATTTGTTTCCTACAGTTTCTTTACATCACTTGAAACTGCAGGGTGTCCAGAAAAGGGCTCCCTGATTTCAAAATTAAATATCTCGAAAACAAAGATCGATAGAGGAATGCAGTAAACGGTATGTTTATTGTGAAAGCTGTAAGAAGTTTATACAGCAGTTTGAAATAATAGTTACAAAAGCTGCTAAAAGATGGCGCTGTACGCAGTACAGCTCACATCACAACATACATAAGTGAAATAATCGTATGAAAACACTCCTTGCAAACAATCACATCACAATGTTTTCAAAATATTCACCATTGGCACTACAGAGATGGTGCAAACGAAGAATGAAATTCACGATCACATTTCGTAGTGTCTCAACCGAAATGGATTCACATGCCACAGATTCAAGCTCGTCCAGCGTGGCGGGATGGTTCGGGTAGACCACGTCTTTCATTGTGCCCCACAAAAAAAAAAAAAAAAAAAAAAAAAGTCACAGGGAGTCAAATCCGGCAATTATGGAGGCCAATCCATGCCTCGAAGTATTCCTCAAGAAAGCGAAACACTTGTTCGGTCCGATTTGGTTGGGCTCCATCTTGCATAAACGATTCAGTACCTGGTCGATACTCTAACGCTTGCTGATTGGCGACAAATTGTTCCAAAACTGCAACGTAACGTGCACCAGTGACCGTTTCTCGAATGAAAAAAGGGCCAATAATCCCTCTGATGCATACTGCAGACCACACAGTAACTTTAGGGGGATATAGGGGTTTCGCTTCACACCAATATGGCTTTTCGAAACCCCAAAATCGCCAGTTCTGCTTATTCACGTATCCATTCAGGTGGAAGTGTGCTTCATCTGTAAACCAGATGCAGCCAACATCAAATTCTTCACTATTAATCATTGTGAGCATCTGATTAGCAAAGGCAACCCTTTGTTGCACAGTTCGTACGGGTATGGCCTGGTGCGTTTGAATTTGGAATGGAAACATGTGTAGGCTCTTTCTCAGTATTTTCTGCGTGCTGGAACGGTTCAAACCAGTCTCAGATACAATTCTACGGACGGATGACATTGTATTTTACTGAATAATTCCAGAAACTGTGGCGATATTTTTAGCCGTTTGCTTGCTTGCGGCCAACATGTTCCCTAGATCATCAGTTACGCTGCCTGTTCGTTGAAATTTTGCGAAGAGCGTACGAATTGTTTTCGCATCGGATCCTTTTGGAACATTAAATCGTGCTTGAAAACTTCACCTTGTTGCCGTAGGACTCTCTTCTAATCTGTGGTACTCTAGCACCAGAAAAACGCGTTGTTCAATGGAGTACATGGTTTTAATCTCTTCCTTCGATACGCTAACCTCCTTTCACGTTTAAATAGTGGAACTGATTGCTCTGGGCTTCGGATCACTATTTATACTAGGCATTACGTATGGCGATTACAGCGTCATTGTTAGCAGATTTTGTAACTATTATTTTAAACTGCTGAATAAACTTCTTACAGCTTTCACAATAAACATTCCGTTTACTTCATTCCTCTATGGATCTTTGTTTTCGAGATATTTCATTTTGAAATCAGGGAGTCCTTTTCTGGACACCCTGTATATGCCGGCATGCTTGCTTATGCGATGGTGTTTCGTCTCTAAAGATCTCGTCCTATGAATTTTACGCAGAGAACCGCATCAAACATTCACCACACAGAGACGCGAAGGCCAATGCAAGGACCACAAGCTTTGGATAGAACCCACAAATTGCAATACCTCATAACATCGACCTGATGTTAGACATTTACTTGTAGTGCGCTGTCAATATCTCATTATATTTTGAAATTTACATTTCTTCTCCTCATTAAGAGTGTGCAGGTACTAACAAATGGGAACAATGGTAGGAGGATTTCCGTAATGAGGAAATCAAAGGAAAACTGGGAATGAACACCATAGATGAAGCAGTAAAGGCGAACAGGTCGAGATGGTGGGGTTATGTTACATGCATGGGAGAAGCAAGGTTACCTAAGAGACCCATGGGTTCGGCAGAAGTGGGTAAGAGGAGTCGAGGTAGACCAAGGTGAAAGTACTTAGATTCGTTCAAGGATGATTTTGAAGTAACAGACTTAACATCAGACGAGGCATCAATGTTAGCATGGAAGAATTTTATTAGGGGTCTGTTCTCCAGACTGAACACTGAAAGGCATAATCAGTCTCTAATGATGATGATGATGATGATGATGATGATGATGATGATAATCGCGATGATGATGATGATGATGATGATAATCGCGATGATGATGATGATGATGATAATCGCGATGATGATGATAATCGCGATGATGGTGATGATGATGGTGATGATGATGATGATGGTGATGATAATCGCGATGATTATGATGATGATGATGATGATGATTAACAGTGTCTATTTTACAATAAGGACTCGATTATGTTAATGGAAAAATTTACTAGACTCTGAAATTATTCTCAAAATGAGCACCAAATTATTGTTGTATACCGTTACAAATCGTAAAACGAAAACTGAAATATATGAGTGAGTTAATTCAATGCCTATAGAAGTACCAGTAAACCCCAGTCTCTTTAAAAATCATACTCCAATGAATAAACAGATTTTAACATCTAACTATTTTACAAATGAATTATTGAGTTGTATATTTGAATTTAAATGTGTAAGCGAAAAAAGTTTATGAAACTTTAAAAATATTTTTGTAGTTTGTTGGAAGTCACTAAGTGCTACATAAACATACAGTTTCTAATAGTAATACATTTATTATTAATATGAGGTTAGACATCATGAGTAGATTATGACAACATTTTAAATTTTAAGTTTTATAAGTAACTTCGCTAAATACTGATAATCAAATTCATGTTTTCCCTGTAAGCCGCTGGATAACGGAAACTCTTACCGTTTCCGGGATAGTCGTCGAGAATTACAGAATTACATTCTGAAGACAACACAGCGTATGACCCAGTGGTTAAAGCATTTACTTCGTGTTATGTTTAGTACTGTGTTGGAAATACGACCAGTATTTAATTTATGATGTGGAACAGCCAAGACCGCTATTTACCTTTTTTGCGATGACTGGGTTCGGCAGATCGGATCTTTCATTTCACGCACCAGATCATATAGGAAACCTTTTAAAAATTTCTTGTTCACCAATATTATTGTTGGGTCGCCACAAATCACAATACAATAAACCATCAAACACGTCATGCCCCACTGTGATTTGTTTGAGATTTTGTTTTTATTTTGACATGCCAACAGTTATGTCGAGGAACAAGTACTTATTTAAAACGTTTCCTATACGATGTGGTGCGTGAAATGAAAGATCCAATCTGTCGAACCCGTTCATCGTAATAAAGGTAAATAGCGGTCTTTGCTTTTTCACATAATAAATTAATTGAACAGTATGACAAACTTTGACAGTATTTAATTGGCATGTTCGTCTTTCAGAAACACTGATACGCGGAAATAAAAAGGTCATATTTTACAAGTGTCAACGTTATCAGTTTATTCCCTAAAATAATAACTGGATTACAACATATAGAAGTGACAATAGGTCTTGCTGTTGGGCAGGAACAACCATGAAGAGAAGAAAACATTGGAGCAATAGTGAGAAGTATTATATATATATATATATATATATATATATATATATATATATATATATATATGTGTGTGTGTGTGTGTGTGTGTGTGTGTGTGTGTGTGTGTGTGTGTGTGTGTGTGTGTTACTGTAAAAGTGAGATAACTGGTAAATCTTAGGATTTACGAACTGGTAAAACCATATTCATTATGAAGAGCAACTTAACAATTTACTTAAATGGTTTGTATGTATTGTAAATTTAAATATTATAAAATTCTTGCATTACAGTGTGATTATAACGGGCAATATTGCATATAAGTGAAAAATGTTATAGTTACACAAATATGCTGTAATGATGTTACCATGCGAACGTTAAGTTTTGTTACAACAAGGGTGACTATTGTGGCATTTCGAATTACATTTTATGGAAGACGATTTACATGAGCATTTTTTAGTTGAACACCTTTTTAAAAATTACACTTTTTGAACCCTTGCTCTCCAACAAAAGATTTGGCAACCACTTCCGGTAGAGTAATTTCGTCTCTTCCTACTTCTTCGACGTTGATAAAATTTTCCTTGCACAGTGTAAATTGGTTCCTAATTAACAATGACTTAAGTTTACCCGCCTTGGTACCGAGTTGATAATATTCGTCATCCTGAATATTGATCACTACTGCTATTATACATTTTGCATCAATTTGCACTGCCTATATCCAGTACTTTGATTCTCACATTCTGTCAAAATGAAGGTTTCGGAATTTTGTTACAAAAGAACTAAGTACGCGCACGATTTTAAAAAAAATACGCTTTAAAGATTAAGTGTTACTGTCGCTGAAGTGGAAGTATGTGACTCCATAACTGTGTCGGTTTTCGCCACAAACTTTTTACTCGTAAAAGACTACGCATCCAAAAGCGCGATCTTAAGAACGTTAAGACCGATACAGTGATGTATGTATTGGTAATCCTTCCGGGGAAAGAATGTGAGAACATTTCGTGAATTTCAAATGTCGTACCGAGCGAGTAAAAAGTCAGAATCTCTCTTACAAACGGAAAACATGTTTTTGGGTGTATTTAATACAGTACCACCTATTTAAAAGGATATGGCATACATTGTACTTAACAAGTTAGGTTGAATTATGAGATTAAAGTAAAAATAATATATAATACTTCACTAACTATTGTGTGTATGCAAGTATTACGACAAATACGCCTTAGGCGTGAAGAGAGTTCGGTGCAACCGTCAGTTCTCTTTTAGTTATACGAACAATAGAATATTGTGCAAAGTCAGTAGGAAACTGACACAAATAGTGTTATAACATAGATACTATATGTATTTACGTAGGACTCATTTCTTACATGTGAAGACGTTGATTGTAAAGAGTGGTAAGGAACAAGTTGCTTTTGTTGATAAATTGCGCAATATACTTTCATTCCGATAAACGATTGTTTTAAAATATTTGTAGAGTAACGATAATTTTTAAATTCAAAATTATAACGACAATTTTACTCTTAAATATAAGTCAGTGGGTACTTAATATTGTGTTCTTTCAAACATAGTGTACTCAACATAGATTGCACAGAATTACTACTGTTTACTTGCTAATCGAGTTATCGAAACAACTGTGAAATTCCATAAAAACTGAAATTTACTATGCCCAAGTTGTTTCAGTTTATGTTAATAAGGTTTGTATTACAATTTTTTGAATTAATTATCGTAACAACCTCAAAAATTAATCATGTTTAGCACAAAATTAATTTTTTATTGTCTTACTATTGCTGATAATAATTTTCGGAGTTGCCATTAAAATTTCTCATATCAAATTTAACCTAAATTCACATAAAGTATGATGAGGGATACAACGTATATTGATAACTTGCATAAACCATTAATCTCATTTACGTAATTAGCAGCAAAAAATGTTCAAATGTTTGTAGAGCGTATGGGACTTAACTACGGGGTCATCAGTCCCTAAACTTACAAACTACTTATGAACTAGCTAATACTATGGACGGCACAAACATCCATGCCCGAGGGGGGATTCGAACCCCCGACCGTAGTGGGCGTGTAGAACGTGACTGGCGCGTCACAGACCGCTCGTCCAACGGGGCCGGCAATTAGCAGAACCTATGAAAGCACATTTAAGTTCAGCAATATATTCAATATTGTTATCTGAGTTATAGCTACTCACTTCATCATCAAATTTCCACAAACGTTCTCTAAAAAGCATTTTCTTCACTCAAAAACTGCGCAGGTTACTACAATTGCTGGCAGTCGCGTTTTTCGCTCTTGATACTGTTTACATATACGCTCCTGACAATAAAAGTAACATAACGACCACCCTGAGTTGGGATCACAGCGCATGGTGTAATAACCGCGTGCAGTTTTGTATACGCACCTTACTGTTACAGAAGCGTGCCTCTGACCAACAGAAATGCCACTATCGTCAGATCCACGTATCGAGCATTAGACATTTTCTGCATTTATAAGTGACGAGACAAAGTATCACAGGTTTCACGATTCCACTTTGTTTGACGGCTCTCCATAAAGAAGCTTGGTTAACACTGACGTTTTTCGGTTTAAAGAGCTATAGACCAGCCGTGCTTAAATGTATATCATCTATTTACAATCTCAATCATTTGATGGTACACTTGCTTATGGATTATCTGTGCCTTTTTCTGGACCGTTAGGTGGTCTTGGACAATGCCGGTCCTTACGTTGACTAATGGCCACCGATGTGTACGGGTGGTGTGTGAATTGTCTTCACTCCATGCATGCAATAAATGCACTGAAACTGAAGGTCATCGCTTTGAACAATTACTATGAGTTACGTTGTTGTTATGCGGTGTAGCCTACTTTGTGTATGTCCATGACACAATGTTTTATGCATCCCCGACAATTATTATCCTATTATCAAAATTGACAGTAATGGTCCCACTGATACCTGTTTCAATTTGATCTAAAAGGTTTAAGATACCCTGCATACGTATTACCTTCATTTAAATTCTGTCGTATAAAAAATGTTTGCGTTCTGGACATTTATGTACACCTGTGTTAGTGAAACTACATAGATGCTTTTGGCTGTTGAAGTCAATCATTTTATTTAACAGTTTGCTACCATCGTTGAACTTGTTTGTGCATATTACTAGTTCTTCTACAGAGTCCACGTTTCAACTTTTAGCACTGATAACTCCATCCTGTAGAAAAAACCAAATTTGATCGCGAGTAGTAACTGTGTGTCCACCTCACCATGAAGCCTGGCATATTACTGTGCGCCATTAGCGAATAAATCTATGTCATACAGGAATACCTCCATCAATTACGTACAGATAGAACCTGTCCTCATCACCGAAGAAAACAGAGCGCCATTCCACTTTCTAGTCAATAATTTCATGACACCAAATTAGCCACGACTGGTGGTGGCGGGGTGTCCTTTTTGGCCTGGCCAGATTAACAAGTGATGTTAGACCTGCTGACAGCAGACTATTGCCATTGGTACCAGCTTACGCAGCAGGTAAAGATGTGAGTACATTTCGGATTTCGTCCCTGGGCGATGTTCGGTCGGCTGTCGCTGTGTACAACGCGTCCGCACTACACGGACGTGCAGAATGTGATCTAGAGCTATGGAAATTTTACGCGGACAACTGATCAAAGCAGTGGTACATAAGGGCCAACACGTGCAACAATCCCTCGATACGTGCATCCAGCTTCCTGCAAGTGCACAGTGCGAACCCGTCCAAATTGCTGACTCTTCTCAACTGGAGTCTCCTGATCGGCACCAAATTTTATAGGCTTATTTGCCGCCAAGCTACCGGAACCTCCCTCTAGCAACTGCAAGAGGGCGCCACTACCCCATATCTCGGCTATTATGCCTTGCATCAGAAAAATTGTTCAAGTAATAATTATAATAATTTCGTGTGGTTCATTGGCCTGCTGCAAGTCTATCAATTTTTTAATTTTGTTCTTCGGCTAGATCTATGCTTTGCGGTCGTTGGTTCACTTCGTCCTTGGTTGTTCGTTGAATATTCAGCACAGCTATTTTTAAAATTATTTTTTACTGTTTTTATTACAGAGGGCGTTTACCTCCCTTGTGAAACGGGGGCTGTAATTAGTCTATTTTTCATACTTACCATGTGTTATTTATTTACGCTATTTATTGAAATATGTAACATTTTTCTCTGTAGATCTTTCTTTATTTTGATTTCTGTGCCTTTGGGGACACATCGGGGGTGATGGGCTCCTGGGATTGTAGTACATTCTATGTTTGTATGAAAATTTCGGGATTTAATGTTTATTGGAGCAGCTTGGCTGCTAAAAAGTGGTTTTCCGTGTTGGGTACGGTCAGGCCGCGCAGAGCAGAGAAGCTCTTGGAGGTCTCCCCCTCCCACCAACTTTCGCTCGCCTTCGGGGAAGGACGAGAGGGGCTGGCTTGACCTGCTCGGCGCCAGCTGGCGGAATATACCTGGCAAAATATTTTAGAGTATGTGGGACGCTTTACACAATGCTTAACCGTGGTTTACGGTGGGCGATAGCGGGAACTGCCTTTTTAGTTATTCGGCCGTTTCGCAAGAGAGGAATTTGCCGGATACAAACAATAGCAGAGTGCTCTGGGCCCCGGGCTGTTTATGGAGACGTATTGCCCTTAGGCGTTATCTAAAAAACTTCCTTGAAGGCAGCAGAGTTTGAACATAGTTAGTGTGACAAATGGTTAGGTTGAGAGGAAAGCTTTCTGCCCGTCTGCCCCCCCAGGGGTTTGGCTCCAGCGGCTGTATATATAGCACAATGTTAACATTTTGAGGTCGTGTGACCGTAGCTAGGAGCAAGCTGAAATTCCTTGCAGGGCATTCACCCTGGAAACGCTGAAATCCGCGGGAAGCTTTGGTGGCGTGGGTGGAGCCTCTTGGCAGCCACAGAGAACGCGTCCTGATTCGGCAGATTATTTTAGTATGACAGCCAAACAATTTGTCAACGGCGCTATGCCATACGATTGGTCTGACTATTAGCCGTTAGCAGAGATTGGTGCGTCTATTGCGTGTGGGTGTGGCCGCCCATCACTTGCCGTGAGCTGCGGCAGAGCGCGAGGGGGCACGAGGACTCCGGTTTGAGCGTCCGGTGTGTACGGAGCTCGAGAGACTCCGGTTTGACTCGAGAGACTCCTGTCTGAGCGTCCGAAGTGTACGGAGCTCGAGAGACTCCTGTTTGAGCGTCCGAAGTGTACGGACCTCGGAAGACTTCTGTTTGAGCGTCCGAAGTGTACGGACCTAGGGAGACACGCAATACTCCGTTTAGATTCGCGGGGAGGACATCGTCTTAAACGATCCTCTGGTTAGACTTGTGTTTGATTCCGAAAATTCGGACCTAGTAGAAGTTGTGTTTACTTCACGGACGTTACATTGTCCGGTGGTTACGCTGTGAGCAGCCACAGTTTAGTTTTCGTTTTGCTAGAAGTCTCTATTAGAGCATTCGCGCCTTTGCGAATCGGGCGTTTTTTTTTTAATTACAGATCTTATTACGCAAGTGACTGATCGATTTGTGCAAAGTGGCCTTTGTGTCACCTATGAAAATTATTGATTAGTCTACTAGCGTGATAGAATCGCACAGCAACTGCCTAGCGACGCCGACGCTAGTGACGCTGTGTTAAGTTACATGTCGACCCTGCTTAACAGGTCGCAGGATTACGGTGATAAAAATTTCAGCTCATCCGCTCCAACCGCCTGCTGCCTGCAAGCTTGAGACGCTGCTGTCAATGATCATCTGTGTGGGTAATGTGATGCAGTTGCTGGGGGGTTATATGAATCAGACTTGTTGGATTCTGTCCCTTATTTTATTCTTTTGAGATCTGCCTATTTACTCTGGGGAGCTTAGGGCTAACGATAATTTCAATCCCCTGTGTAGCCAATCTTAATAGCATTCTGTTTTGCAAAACCTCCGACCTTTGACTTAGCCAGTCATTTTTATGTCTCAATATTTTAACATTTGTAAAAGATTGTTTGAATACCATTATCTGTTTTACATGATAGGAAATGTCATCTGATTTATTTTTCATGTTTAATTATAATAAATTGATTTTGAGCAGATCGTCTTTCATTTAAGAACATTCCTTTTTCACTATTTGGGGGGGGGGGGGGCGGGGACAGAATAGTTAAATTCCACAGTTAAACAATAATTTTTCAAGTACATTTTTTTGTTAGGTACAACTGATACATTGCAATAGAGTAGGAATATTTATTATATGTTTGAAAATATGATCACATCATAGCTGATCAGTAACATCTTAATTTTCCATATTTTGGAGAAATATGGTGGCGACCCAAGATAATTACTTGCTGTCCTATATATATATATTCATATATATATATATTCATAACAAATGACATAGTTCACCCTTGGCGATTCCTGCCATAGGATTATAGACATAGTTGAGACCCTGATCGGGCGCGCTGAGCGGTGGTGCGCGGCACAATTATATGCCACTTCGGCGACTTGCGCGTCCCTAGCCCACCACAGTTATCCAACCGGGGCAAGGGGGCCTACTACAGCTTAACGTAGAATCCGAACCACATGTCGTTTCTGGCGACTCCTCACATCGTTGAGAGGTGAAGGATGGGTTAAAATCAAGGAGGTTAAAATAAGGGGAGACGGCGCTACTATGAAAAGCTTATCTTCCAACTGAAGCCGGTCCGCCATCTTGCGGAGTCAACAAAATATAATTCAGATTAAAGCACTGTGTGGTTCTTGCCCTATTAACTTTCATACAGTTGAATAACTGTAATTTCTGGTTCATGTTTGATATAGTACACTTCTGTAAACAAGTACACACCTTCCAGAGAGGTGAATGTGATTTATTAACACAAAATTATTGGCTCCGCAATATGGCGACAACGGCTACACTTCTGTAGCGTTAAGGACATTTCCCACTATTCTAACCTCCTTTGTTAAAATGCAGACTGAAAAAAATCCGAGATCTGACCGGGTTTCGAACCCGTGACACTTCAGTTTTCATTCTAGCGCATTACACTAAGACCACCGGGCTTAAGACAGAATATTTGTTCGATATTATGACTGTAAAAGATGACTCTATCAGCATATTCTTTTGCTGTAACTCATATAATGGAGGTTCTATGAATGGTTGGATGTTGGTGTTTCATCTAGGAATGAGTAGCCTATATCGTAGAAAAATACCTTTATATAACGAAATAAAAAAATCGGGGCTCTGGTCTGTTTCACGGATCAGCTTTGCAAATGTGTCGGACAAAAAGTAATAAAAGTACAAATTCAATTTAACAAAATATTGTAAGTAATAAATAATGAAAAATAAAATCATAAAGTTCAAATGTTTGTAAATGTATCGGACCAAACTGCGTCGTCATAAGTCCGTAGCTTACAAACTACTTAAACTAAGGTAAACTAACCTAAGGACAACACACACACACACACCCATGCCCCAGGGAGGACTCGAACCTCCGACGGCGAGCAACCGAGCGTTCCGCAGCGAGGCGCCTTAGACCGCGCGGGAAAAATAAAATGTGTGAAAAGATCATACATTATATTACTATTAGTTGCGTATTTAATTTTATATTATTTATATTTTTTGTCCAAAATATTTGCAAAAAATGATAAAAATAACGAATCCTAAAATATGCCCGTACGATTATTTTCGGAAGGTTTCACTTGTTTCAGAAAGCTTCTCTTTAGCTGACAGTCGATGTGATAAAGAAAAGTACATTTTGAATTGCACAGAGATAATTGATTTCACTTTGTTTTCCAGGTACCGAATAATAATATATAAAATGTGACGACGTAATACATCTTACTGGCAATTTTTTCATTGAATTTTTATGATAGTGGTGTAATACTGATAGTATTAAACATAGACGTCGGTTGTAATTCGTACATAGCCACATCCTTTATTATTATACACAGTGACAGATAATCTGCAAATATGGCTATGTATTAGTGACATCTGTATCAGTCACACATGGGAGTACGCTCAGGGGGTGACAAGTCATGGGATAACGGTACCTACAAATATCGTGTCGGACCTCCTTTCGCCTGCAGAAATGCACCATGTCGACGTGGCATGCACTCAGTACGTCGTTTAAGGCCCCATACAGGGTTTCTGAGCCATGTTCCCTCTACAGTCGACCATAATTGCAAAAGTGTTGTCGGTGCAGGATGTTATGCATGACTAGGCCTCTCCGTTATGTACACGTAAATGTTAGTTAGGAATCATGGAGAGCTATGTGAGTAGCCAAATCATTCGCTGGAATTTTCTAGAACGTTCTTCAACCAATTGCAAACAATTGTTGCCAAGAGATAGGCCAAATTGCTGATTATAAAAATTCCATCTTCGTTTGGGAACACCAAGACCATGAAAAGCCTCAAATAGTCTCCAACTGTTTAGTCACGTTAATTAATTGAAATTATTGTAGTTAATTTGAATATATTAATACTGCACTGATAACCTGAATTGTCCAATCATATTTAAAATTTTTATCAGGATCGGAATACAACAGTAGAATCTGACGAAGTTCATATGTAAAGTATCCTCCGTCATGCACCATCCAAAATTTTATATGACAGTGACCTTCCTCTTGTTTTGAAGGTCAAGTGTCCAAAATGTTCTGAAGATTTTAGGATGATTAAAGTGTTCTTATTCGCATGTCACATGATGCCACAGGTTTTTGACCATATAATTACTTGTGACGTCTATCTCCTGAACTATATGTCGTAAGCAGTTCTTACCCCTACGTCAATTGTTACCTCATGGAAGGAATATGTGTACCAAATTTGGTTGAAAACGGTACACTGGTTTAGAAGCAGACGTCGCATGATGTAGCACTTTTCCGCGCATTTCATTGTTTATTACGTCATATCTCCTGAACTATTTGTTGTACAGTTATTTAATGGTGCCTATGACCATTGCGAAAGTGCAAGCAATATGTTGACAAAGCTTCATTACAATCGGTTGAACAGCACGGCTGCGCTTAAAATTAAGAACACACAAACATTTATATATATATATAGATACGCCACTGTGATGTACGAAGTAAGTAAGTTTTCTTGCCCGTCCCCTCCCAGAAAATAGTTGCTACGTCACTGGCTGTATTACTGTACTTAATAAAAATTAGGCACGTGTAATTTGGCATTTTAATGGCTATTTGTCTATGCCACTACTATCTAAAATATTTATTACTAGCTGAAAACCCGGCGTTGCCCGGGTATTTATTTATTTATTTCTGCCATTTTTCAGGTATATATTCATTTGTATAAGGACTGTATGTCAGTAAATCTCTTGAGAATGCAGTTAATAGTAAAGAAGTAATAGATTAAAACTTGGTGCGTGATGGGGCGGTTTTCCATGAACGATAGTGTTTATGTGCTCATATCTCATGAACTATGTGTCATACTCTGATACAGTTTAGAGGGTACATTCAACTATATGCGTGTGCACTGTTTTTAAAATTTCCTGCGGCTACAATTTGTAGTGTAGAAATTAAAAACTGTAACGTCATACTGAGTGCCGTAGTTTTAGTCCATGAACCGCGGAACGTTATTGTTTATGTACTCATATCTCATGAACTATGTGCCGTGTCGGAATGTGATACAATTAAGATGCTACATACAACTATATATGTGTATACTGTCTGTAAAATTTCCTGTCGCTACAATTTGTAGTGTTCAAATTATAAATTGTAACGTCATACCGAGAGCCGTAGTTTTACTCCACAAACAGCGGAAAAGTATTAAGCGAGAAACTTTTTTCTTTCATCATTTTACTATGTTTGCCAGCGATAAAAAGCTTAATAAAGGTTTGACATTATGTTTAAAGTTTGTTGCAAGTCGCTAAGTACTGTCATTCTCATACAGTGTATTTCGAAAGTCTCGCCGCATTATATGGCATTTTTTTGCGATTTCTATTGGTTATGACGTAACATCTTTTGAACCATGTGCCGTATATGATTCATAACCATGCAGCAATTGTTACCTCACGGTAAGGAATGTGTGCAGCAAATTTGGTTGAAATCGGTCCAATGGTTTAGGAGAAAATGAGCAGCATCGTCGCAAAATGCAGCAGTTTTTCGCGCATATCGTCCTTTCCTTCGCTTGTTACATGAAGATCTATAACTCACCCCAAGCGTTTATCTATTCTAGTATGGGACGTGTTTTCCAGATTTTGGTAGATTTTATTTACATTTAACTACATCACTTGAGAAAAATATAGAGCACGTAGAAGAGATGATCTGATGTCAAAGCAACTATCTGCACTTACGTACTATGCGATCAAGGACTGGAATTACAATTACAAGGATAAGAGAATTCCCTCATTTTCAACGTAATGGTCCATTGTTGTGCACCAAACATGTTTTGTATATTCATGCCTGACATCTTATGTGGTTTATAATATACAAGGAAATTGTTTAGTTATGCATATTTTGGAAAGATATCTGCAGTGATTCTTCACAATTCATTTAATTATCTAAGCATTTACAACTATGTAGTTCTGTTCAAATGTTTGTAAAGCTATGGGACCAAACTGCAGTGGTCATTGGTCCCTACACTTACAAACTAATTAAACCAACTTAAGCTTCCTTACCTCACGGTAAGGAATGTGTGTAGCAAATTTGGTTGAAATCGGTCCCATGGTTTAGGAGAAAATGAGCGCAGTTTTTCGCGCATCTCATTGTTTATGACGTCATATCTCGTGAACTATATATCGTATGTGATTCTTACACTTACGGTGACCGTCCTCATGGATTGAAGTTTACGTGTACAAAATTTCATAAAAATTGGAACAAAACTGTAGATTTGTGCCGCGGTGGAGTAGCCGAGCGGTCTAAAGCACCTCGCTGCGGAGCGCGCGGTTGCTCGCCGTGGAGGTTCGAGTCCTACCTGGTGCATGGGTATGTGTGTGTTTGTCCTTAGGTTAGTTTACCTAGGTTTAAGTAGTTTGTAAGCTACGGACTGATGACCACGCAGTTTGGTCCGATAGATTTACAGACATTTGCAGATTTGTATGCAACACGTACAAACATACGGACACTCTGCTTTATATATTAAGGCTAGTTTACACGACGACACTACGTTTCATGAAACTGCGTTACTGGCCAATGCGCATGCGCGGCAGGCGTTCGCGCAACTCGTTGACGAAACTAGATAGTTTCGGCACGTTCCAACTTTGGCGAAACTGATTGGGCGTGTTTTTAGGATAGGTTATGACCAATACAGAACAAAATACAACATAAATGAGGGAACGGGAGAAATAATTCGGTGTTTGAACATATATGCCTTGCGTAGTTGTTTGTGCGATTTTAACGCCGTGTTAGTCCTCTTCTGGCAATTATTTGTGAAATTAAATATTGATGCGTTGACGATTAGTCAATTGCAGACTAAAATACATCCAATTCGAAATGCGTTACTAACTCTCTTTAAAAGGAACGTTAACTGCTCTGGTGACATTCTAAGTTGATTAAAATAACTTCTAGGGTCTTCAATCACAATTTCTTTCATCAAGGTCGCTGAGCAACCGATCTGACGTCTTTTTTTAATCCAGTCACGAACCAAAAAAAAAAAAAAAAAAAAAAAAAAGTTCAAATGTTTGTAAATCTTATGGGACTTAACTACGGGGTCATCAGTCCCTAAACTTACAAACTACTTACGAACTAGGACGGCACAAATATCCATACCCGAGGGGGGATTCGAACCCCCGACCGTAGTGGCCGTGCAGACCGTGACTGAAGCGCCTCAGTCCCCTCGGCCACCGCGGCCGGCGTCACGAACCCAAACACGTTTCTTATTCTTTTTATGTTTATGCAGCGACTTCACACAGACAAGCAATAGATTCGCCACGACTCGTACAGCTACCGAAACTTTCATTTTACGGCGACTACGGCACTCACAAAACAACGAAACTGAAGTATATGGTATCGGCGCCGTGTCTACAGACATACACGAAACCAGTTGCGCGCAATTCATTTCATGCAACGAGTTTCGCAACCTAGTGTCGTCGTGTAGACTAGCCTTTAGATTCCTTCTTAAACACCCTAAATACTGAAGTGCAGAGCCCGGCGCCGCAGGGGACGGAATGGTTAGCCGACTGACATCCGGGTTGTAGTAACAAAGGTGGGATACAATAGTGCGTGTCCAGCAACACGGTGTTAACAGGGCTCGGAGGTAATTATGAACACAGAAGACCTTCTGCGAGAACAGATTAATGGCCAATAGACGGAACGAAGTAAATGAAGTGCGGTGGCACGTTTGCGAGCGTCCCATTGATGAGCCGCGCGGCGCGGCGCGGCCGGCGGCCGTGGCGTGGTCAAGGCCTGGCACCTGGCAGAGCCTCCCGGACGTCCGGAAGCCTTCCGAGGACGCGGCCGCTCAGCCGTGGCGACTCTTCTGCTAAGCAGCTAGCGACCCACCGACATCACAGCTGATTCTCAGCGGTACGGCAGGTGAAATACCTCATCACTGGCCTGTTTACGGCCCGTTTTAGGCTTTCCTGTCGTTTCTGCAAATATTTCGGACAGAAAAATAATGAAAATTTAAATAATAGTAATACAGAGTCCGCCAGAAAATGTGTACACATTTTAAGGAACAAAAAGTATTACTTATGTATTTACCGGTATATAAGACGTACCGGCTTATAAGACGCAGCCCACTTTTAAGACAACCTTTTTATGAAAAAATAAATCACATCTAATACGTTGAAACGTGTCCATAAAAAATTATTTTTGTAAGAAAATGTCTAATATTGTGCCTCCTGTTTTGTATCGAGTAACTTGCTTGCAAGAAAATGTATAATATCGCTTCTACTGTATGTATCGATATGTGTACTTAACTCTGTGAAGTTTCATCTTTGGCAAAGATCATGTATTGCATAGCTTTGTAGCTCGCGCTGAGAGAGATTAACACTTGTGGTTCAGCTCGCTTAGAGAGCGGTTGAGTTGTGTGTATGGCTCCGATGTAGAGCAGAGGCTGCTTTACCAGCAAGTCAGAAGTTGTATTATGTAGGTAATGTAATGCTGATTAGTAATAATAAGTAACAAAGTTGACCTTTCTTTCCTGTTTCATTTACGTGGTTAGAAAATTAACCTACTTCCTTCATTTGATAACTAGTTATTGGTGGATTTAAAGTGCAGTATTGATTTTAATAATATTGTTGAACAGATTTCGTTATTGGTGCCATAGTAAATGATAGTTAATTGACTATGATACTAAATTTCAATAATCAGAAACTGATCTGCATAAAAATTCTCACAGTCAAGCATTAAGAAAGTGGTTTGTGGTTTTTTAATATCTTTCTCGCAGTCAAAATTTTTGAGTATAGTCAGTATATGTTTCAAATGGTGACTTGTCACAGTTGTTTTTGTTTAAAATATCCGTTGCGCACATAATCAGTTTAATGCACTGTTTCTTATTTAATAGTATATACATCAATATCAGGGCCATAATTAAACCAAATTGCTGTGTTAATGAACAATTTGTTGTCTGATTTAACGATAGGTTCAACATCCACAACACACACACAGCTTTTAACGTCAATTGCACCATAATTATAATACATTCGTTCAGGTACATCAAATATCTAGGCAGTGCCTTCAAGTAGTGTTCATAAATGAAACTTTCACTCTGCAGCGGAATGTGCGCTGATATGAAACTTCCTGGCAGATTAAAATTGTGTGATATGAAACTTCCTGGCAGATTAAAATTGTGTGCCAAAGGCAGAGGTCCCAGTTTCGAGTCCAGGTTCCGGCACACAATTTTAATCTGCCAGGAAGTTTAATATCAGCGCTCACTCCGCTGCAGAGTGAAAGTTTCATTCTGGAAACATCCCTTAGGCTGTGGCTAAGACATGTCTCCACCATATCCTTTCTTCCAGGAGTGCTAGTCTTGCATGGTTCGCAGGAGAGCTTCTGTGAAGTTTGGAAAGTAGGAGGCGAGGTACTGGCGGAAGTAAAGTTGTTAGGCGGCATAGTGAGTCGTGTCGGGATAGCACAGTCGGTAGTGCACTTGCCCGCGAAAGGGAAAGGTCCCAGGTTCGAGTCCCGGTTCCGGCACACGATTTTAATCTGCCAGGAAGTTTCATATCAGCGCACATTCCGCTGCAGAGTGAAAGTTTCATTCTGGAAACATCCCTTAGATTGTGGCTAAGCCATGTCTTCACCATATCCATTCTTCCAGGAGTGCTAGTCTTGCATGGTTCGCAGGAGAGCTTCTGTGAAGTTTGGAAAGTAGGAGGCGAGGTACTGGCGGAAGTAAAGTTGTAAGGCGACATCGTGAGTCGTGTCGGGATAGCACAGTCGGTAGTGCACTTGCCCGCGAAAGGGAAAGGTCCCAGGTTCGAGTCCCGGTTCCGGCACACAATTTTAATCTGCCAGGAAGTTTCAGTGTTCATAAACTTTATGCAATCGAGTTTCTTGACAGTTTGCGCTTGTTCAAATTGATATTTTGTCTATCGATGTTTACAGTGCGCTCCGACTATGACGCGATGGTTGACGAGAGCATCGTAAAGGCTTACGACATTGACAGCGAGGTGGCTTTGCTTTGCTCCGATCAGACATCGAACAGAGTATCAGTTCGCGAACTTCGCGCGACGAGTAGGGGGTTTTCGTGTTCAAAATGACGCGTTTTGAGAATTTATTGTGTAGCGCAAATATTTATGGGAATCTTTTTGGGGTGTTCCATAAAATGTAAGAATGATGGATTTTTTGCGTCTGTGTACTGGTCGGTGCACTGTATGGGGTACAGCATGTTATAACCTCAAAAATACAACAACTGTGAGACGGAGAAGCTGTGCAAACATCACAAAAAATACTTGTGTACATATTTGCACTTGATAATACGAATAAATTAACAAATATCGTTAGGCGAGTCGTGGACAAACACGTGAATAGCGTTTCATTATTCAAATAATGAATGACGCCGTTACAGCATTGCCGAAAAAATCGATTATGATGAATGAAATTACGTCGAAAGTTTCTACTTCCTATGAAGTTACTAGTTTTAGTTACGCTTGGCATTAAAATAGTACGAAATTCATAAAACCTTTACTACATAATAAAGCTCGTGACGGGTATTTTGGTGCATATTATGTACATATATAAAATAAAAACTACGAAAATGTAAGAGAGAAACTTGAAGCAAATTTTCCCTCTTAAAACATTATTTCCCGTATTTTACACCATTTTTTGAAATCCCATAAAAGAAATCAAACTTGTGGTTATCTACTTTAACTGGCAACCGGCGAATAAGATGCATCCAGTTTTTGGACCAATTTTTGAAGGAAAAAAAGTGCGTCTTATACGCCGGCAAATACGATATTTTACACTTAATAATTCATCACACATTTTGTACAACCTTCAGTTTAGTAGATGGTTACTTTAAATGTTGACCGTTGGCGGCTATACACATAGCGGAACGACGAACGGTCGCCCCAGCTACGTCAGTATTTCCATGGAGATCGCTGCATATGTTGCCGTAATCTCCTGTTACTTCAGCGTGCGTGGCTTACGTCGATTGACATCTTTCACAGTTCCCCAGAAGAAAATTCCATAGTTGTTAGATCTGGTGACCGTGGAGGGAACTCACTGTGCCCTCTTCGTCCAATCCAATGTTCCTGAAAATTGGTATCCGAAAAAGCTGATATAGTGGTAATGTGGTGGCGCTCCGTCCTGTTGGTAGAAGACATCTTCATCGGCTCCATAAAGCGCACGTATACCTGTCAAAATTGATATGCGTAACGTATGCAGGTACACTTCTCTAGTGACAGCAGCACCAAAGGGAAAGGGCCCTACTAAGCCCCAAGATGATAGTCCACACCACACATGAAATTCTGGTAGATTGATCACCTTGTCTACATAGACATGCGGATTTTTCGGTGCCCAGTACACACTGTTACGCCGATTCACGGTCCCATTAAGTTTAAATTGTGCCTCGTCCATCCACACTACCTCCACCACAAATTTTTCGTCATCATTTGCTGATACCATTCGCAAAAACTCCATTCGGCGATCAGAATCATCATCATTAATCGCGAGCAGTAATCGTGCAATGTGAACTTCCCACTTCCCAGTTTTCAGAATTATTCCTACGCTTTTACTTCTAACCCCCACTTCACATGCAGATTACGTAGAAGAATTCTGTGGAGAAGTAACAAACCTTTCCAACACGAGAGCTGACGAAGCAGGACTTTAAACTATACGCTGTCTTCCTTTGTGAATAACACAAATCGTTCCATGCAATTCAAACTTGTCAATAATCCGTTTGTTATGCGGGTTGGCGGTTCTGTTCCAAACTCCCACTTGCACTGACGTTGCACTTCAACGGCATTATCAAACTTCAAAAACCACTTTACAATACATTTTCGTTGCTCGAACCATCGTGTTTTCTCAATCCTGATATGAAAGTACGAGAACTACCATCTGTTGAGCCAAAGACAGTACTACAACTCACTCGACACTCAAATCAAACGGCAATTTCGATAGAAGCTGACAAAGAGTGGATACATTTTGTTGGCGGACTCTGCACATAAAAATAATATACAATATTTAATAAAAATTGAAAATATATAAATATAATAATATTAAAATATAATATTTTTGTATATTTAATTTAACATTATCTAGTTTTTAAATTATTGTTTACTTTTGTTTTATTTTTATTTTTTATTTATCCGAAATATTTGCCAGAGGGAGGTTATGATCGCTGGTGGCCAATAAATACGTCTGTAAAATTCGGTGCCAGTCGTTTGAACAGTGCGATATAAAAAGTAGGAATACGTTACAGAAACACACGCAAACAATGACAAATCGTCGTTATTTTTGCAAATATCTCTCAAATGGTGCTAGATATGGAATAATCATAGTAGAGCAAAGTTGTAGAGAATTTTCTCCTCTCCAAATCCGTATTTTCAATTCTCGTCTCAGATGAAAGCTTAAGGCGTTATTTTCAGTTAAATTTCGAGATGTCTAATAGCCATCGCAAACATCCCACTTTTACCGTTACTAACCTGAAGTGGACGAAAGAGGGAAGAAAGAAGAGTAGGGTTTAAAGTCTCGACGACATCGTTATCACTGTAGACGGAGAACAAACTCGGATAGGGGTGCGAAAGGAAATCTGATAAGGCTTTTGAAAGGAATTATCCCGGCAATCGGCCGGAGTGATTTAGGCTAATCATGAAAAAAGTTACCAGGATGGCCGGAGACCGATTTAAACCGGCGTCCTCCCAGATGTGAGTCCACTGTGTTCCCACTGCTCCACCTCTCACGGTAATCACCTGATCAACCGTTTATTTCTGTTTTCCATCTGTTCCCTGCATCAATAATATGCAATTTCCTGTTAAGTGTGTGACAGACAGTACCTTTTTTATAGACCAAGTTTTCTTCCTGTCTCATTAACGAACTGAGTATGGGAAGAATAGCGACGTTAAGCGAGCTGTTAATTCCATTGTGCAGTGAGGTAACAGAGTTATGCCATAGCTCCTAATACCTTACCGGACCTCTTCCTCCCCGGCGAAGTGCAGCAGCTCGAAGTGACAAGGGCTCAGGAAGTCGTTGTAGGTGCCCTGCAGGAATTTTGAGCCCTGCTGCCTTCATAACGGTTTTTAATTTGAACAGTGTTTCCGAATAGGAATCTGTGCCCGAAATGACTTCTCGAATATGTCTCATAAATGTTTGATGGGATTCTTGTCAGGCAATGTGGGTGCTCTAATCATTCGCTGCAACTACCCAGAATATTCTTCAAACAAAAAAAAAATGTTCAAATGTTTGTATAGTCTATGGGACTTAACTACGGGGTCATCAGTCCCTAAACTTACAAACTACTTATGAACTACTTACGAACTAGGACGGCACAAATATCCATGCCCGAGGGGGGATTCGAACCCCCGACCGTAGTGGCCGTGCTGACCGTGACTGGAGCGCCTCAGTCACCTCGGCCACCGCGGCCGGCTCTTCAAACCAATTACGGCCTTGTGACGTGGCGCATTGCCATGCATAAAAAATCCATTGTTGTTTGGGAACGTGAAGTCCATACATTGCTTCAAGTAGTTTCCAAGTCGCCAACACAACCATTTCCAGCCAATGAACAGTTTAGTTAGACCGGAGGACCCAGTCTATCCAATGCAAAAACACCATTATGGTACCACCACAAACTAGTTCGTGCCTTGATAACAACTTCGGACTCTCGTTTCGTAAGGTCTGCGCCACACTCGAATACAACCATTATCTACTACCAACTAAAATGAGGACTCAGCTGATCAAGCCACGGTTTTCCAGTCGTCGAGGGCTCAACTGATATGGTCATGAGCGCAGCAGAGGCTCTGCAGGCAATGTCGTGCTGTTGAGAAAGGCAATCGACTCAGTTCTCTGCTGCCATAAGTCATTAACGCTCAATTGCACTGCTCTGCCATAGCGGATACAGTAGTTGTACGTGTTTCACTCACCGTTGCTTCTCTGTTTGCAGTAAAATCTCTACGTAAGCGCCGCTGCTCTCGGTCATTCTGTGCATTTCGTCGGATTTGGTGTTTTCTACGCTATCTTGATACTGTCGATATCGGAATACTGATCCCTCTAACGATTTCCAAAATGGAATATCCTATCCGTCTAGCTCCAACTACCATTCTGCGTTCAATGTCTGTTAATTCCCGGTGTGCGGCCATAATCACGGCGGAAACAGTTCCACATTTATCACAGGAGTACCTACACACCTCTACCAATGCAAAGCCGTTTGTGTACGCGATACTACCTCATCTGTACCTGTAGACGTTTATTTACCATAAATTTTGTCACCTCAGTATACTCAGCATGCCAACGTGATGTTATTTTCCGAGGGCACTATTCTTTGCACATATGCGTATTATTAGGGCTTCTTCCAGGTTTGTTGCGTTCAGGATGCGTGAACAGTAATTGCCTGAGTGCCTCTGTGGGTACTGAAAATAGTTCTGGTTTTGGCGGCGGTTCCTATGGTTGCCATTAGGAGAAAATTGTAGTATGTTCCTAGATTCTTCACCTAATACTGGGTCTAGAAACGTAAAATTAGTAATTTTTCGTAGGTTAACCTCAAAACGTCTGCTGGTTCAGGTTTTACATTTTGATTCAAACCTGTGACGATACGCGTTGCCCTTCGGTGTATATATTCAGCCGCCCGAGGTGGCCGAGCGGTCTGCGGCGCGCTAGTCACGATCTGCACGGCCACTACGGTCGGGGGTTCGAATCCACCTTCGGGCATGGATATTTGTGCCGTCCTTAGTCTTAGCTAGTTCATAAGTAGTTTGTAAGTTTAGGGACTGATGGCCTCGCAGTTAAGTCCCATAAGCTCTACAAACATTTGAACATTTTGTATATATTCAACATCCCGGAATATTTTTGTTCAATAAGAGTCTCACACACTTAAGAAATATTCTAGGATTATCTTCAATAGTATTTTTGACCAGTTTGTTCCGCCTGACAACTGTTTTACTTATGAATAAGGTGATATGGTAATTCCGCTTCATGTTTCTTGAACGATGGTGTACTGAGAAACAATAGCTCAGAATTTCTTACCGTGTTCTTTGTATCGGTTGAGCTATCACATGTCACGCCTGTTATTCGACCGACTTTCCCGCGTCGTTGACTCAAGTTGCAATCCTCTGCCACAAGGTGACCCGGAATTGTAGCAAGTAACATGGCGGTGTGTAACCTAACTACGTCGGTGCGTGAGAAACTCAGAATAACCAGATAAAGGATTCAAACAGTTAGTACACACCTGGAAAATGATCTCCTTTAGCATGAAAACGCCATATCCCACACGAGTTCCGATCTGCAACAATAAGGTAGGTTCAATGTAACGAACATTTCATTATCTTCCATATCATCCAGACTTGACCCCAGGCTGTTTTATGTATCAAAACATTTAAGAACTTCTTAGGGGACTCCACCGGTGCAAGCAGGGGTGAGATAGTAGGTTTATCGACAAATATTTTGCCGTGACGTTATCAACATACAGGTCTATCGCTGCGACTGATGTCCGTGACTTTGGCTGACAATATCAAGAAATAAACACGTAAACTTAAAGAATAAAAATTTACAGCGATAATAAAACTCGTTGGTTTAAGAAATTTTAAGAGTTTTCCCATGAAATATTAAGAGGTATTGCTTTTTAGCATGCCCTTGTTTATAAATGACATCACTGATTCCATTTGTGACACTGTACGCAGCAGATAAGTAATGCCATGAAGAATATTCCTACTCGTATTTTCTGTCAATTATGGCGATTACTGAACTTTTCTATGCAGGCTTTCACGAAGTGCACAGTGGTATTCCCAGAGTGTCTGCCATTTACGGTTTTTTCATTATTTCCATTACACTCTCTCCTACAAAAAATGCCTCGACTGTTTATGCATGCGCTCTATGTCCCCTATGGAATAATTCTGATATGGATCGCATGCAGTTCAACAGTGTTCAAGTATGATCACAGACAAGGCATCAACAAATGTGCCTGCAAGAGTTAGCTGAAGGTGAATTTTTAAAATCTGTAACATATTGCCTTAGTTATATAAATGAATGATTTATGACGTAATAAGCCTTTTTCCAGTAAAGTAACTGTTTCCTGAACGTATTTGACAACATACCTAACACGATTCAAGTAAAATTATTGCTACCTTCCTTCGAATTTTGTGATGTGCTCACTGAGCATCTGCATCGAGTGGATAACTATCAAACTTAATGGCCTTCAGCAACAAAGAGGTAAATGGAGGTATAGTTTGAATAGGCTCCATTCTTTTTCACTTGGCTCATCAACTGAAAGAGGTATGTAAATGTAAAAAACGCTTAATACCGATACTTAGCAGTATGTCAGAAGTATCTTACAGTGACAGATATGTTCTAGGTTGGTTGGTCTCCACCTTTTACACACACACACACACACACACACACACACACACACACACACACACACACACACACACATTTATCTTCAATACATAATTTAAATTAAGTTTAGCAATTGTATATCGACAAGACAGTACAATTTTGAATGTTCCTCGCTTCACACGTGATCGAATAGTTTTTTTTAATAATGTTCAATTTTTTGACTGCATTTTGTAGACGCTACATTTTGTGATATTGTCATAAACATCACAGAAGTTATTAACCCTCTATTTGACAATACCAAATAACCAAATGTGAAGCCTTATCAGCTCTGGAATTGACAATCAACTATTTCGTTCATTAATTCCGTTTTATGAACAACTCTGGTTTATTTGCCAACAAAATAAGTTGCATACTTACCAAGAGCTGTCATTAAAGCGTTTCCCGACAGGAAATTAATGTGAAATGAATTTGTGTGATCTACGTGATATGTCTTCGTTTCACTTATTATAGTATGGAATACTTTCAAATACTCTAATTGAACTAGTTTCTCAGAATCGGTCAGATATATTTCTAACCATCCAAAACAATTGATTTACCTGGATACAGAATCACAAATATCTTTGTTCGTGGCTGAGTATTTCTGCAATCAAATGTTCAAATGTTTGTATATTTATCGGACCAAACTGCGTGGTCATCAGTCCGCAGCTTACAAACTACTTAAACCTAGTTAAACTAACCTACGGACAAGCACACACACCCATGCCCCAGGGAGGACTCGAACCTCCACGGCGAGCAACCGCGCGCTTCGCAGCGAGACGCATTAGACCGCTCGGCTACTCCACCGCGGCACGGTTCTTCAATCCTTTACGTAACTATATTTCACACAAAACCAGACAACAAATTCGTTGGTACAACGAAGTTTTTGATACACAAGGAAGTCGTATTCCCGGTGATTTGTTGTTACCAGATGCTTAAGCAATGAGGCCGATGCCCTGTAGCAGAGAATATGTTGGTTTTCGCGTGGGTTGAACTTAAATGTACATGATACAGGTATTTTTTGGCGCGACGACCTCGAACTCTCGTAATACTGTAATGTTACAGACTTTTAGGGATGGTACTAAACTAAAATGTAAACATATTAATCTGAGGTTAAGGATCCTAGTCTGGAAACGACCGAGTCTAAAGGTATAACTCAAGTTCCGCCTTAACCGCAAAATCGCTGGGTCGAACTTCCTCATCATTATGACGTATACAATGCCGACTCAGTATTCCGTAATGTCCTCAGAGAATTTCCCCAGTCGATAGATTAGTAACGCCACACGTAACTTTATGTCCAAAAGTTAGAAAATCTAAAGATTGCGAAAAAGTCAAATGTTTCAAATTCTATGGGACCAAACTACGTTGGTCATCAGTTCCTAGTCTTATAAACTGCTTGAACTAAGTTAAACTAACCTAAGTACAACACACATATCCATGCCCGAGGGAGGATTCGAACCTCCGACGCGGGAGGCCGCGCGATCCGTAACGTGGAGCTACTCCCGCGTGGCAGCGAAAAAGTCTACATATACATGGTTACTCTGCAAAGCACATTTGAGTGTCTCCCACAGTGCTCTTCAAACCACTTTCAAGACTATTTATCGAACATTCCATTCTCTAATTGCACGCGGGAAGTAAGAATACCTAAATCTCTCCTTTCGAGCTCTTATTTACCTTAATTTATTATCATAACCAATTCAGCCTGTGTAGATGTTAGCAAAGTATATATTTTTGAATTCCTAGGAGAAAGGTGGCTATAGAAGTAGATTTCGCCGCAATAACGGTTCCCTCCCAAACTAGTGCATCATTTCGGTCACACTCTCTCCCCTGTGTCGCAATAATGTAAAACGAGCTGCCTTTCTTATTAGGACCTTGATGACTTCATTCAATTCCATTTGATAAGGATCCCACACCGCACAACACAGAATGGATAACGTAATGTACTGCAGTTTTCTTTATTAACACGTATGAAATTATTTTAATGCACGACTATTTTAGTTAAACATTAACCAGTAACAGATATTGAGGTCCCAGCATCTTCAAATACATATATTTTATGAAACATTAATGATAAATACTTTTATAAATGCTTAATAAAAAATATTAGAAGTACACTTCGCACTGGGCAAGACAGTCCCTATGGAGGCTCTTTTGTGACCGGTACATTTGCGTTTTGTCGTTGCTGCTTCTATGGGTTGCCATAGATTGGATTACAGATTGTAAGTCACCATCTTCAGTATTACATTCTTCATTAAATGAATAAATGTTCATTTCCAACGAGAGGTAAACCAACTAAGTTATACTGCCACTGTTATTACTAGCTGTTAAAACCTCGTCGGGGAATCACAGTTACTCTAATGACGTCCACTCAGACTCGGTAAGGAAAACGGAGAAGCTACCTAAAAGGAAAGATATTACCCCCGGTTTCGAAAACGGACTCTGATAGCTCATAGTTCTGTATACTAATCACATGATCCTCGAACATTCCCTTCCAATAACGCATTACGACACTTGATGAAGGAGCGGTCGGTGTTATCCTAGCGACCGCGTGAGCTTCATCACGGAGTTTACAATACCTGACAATGTAGGCTATCGTCTCGGTTGCAGCGGGAACTAAATTTATCACGTGTATAGGTACATCCTCGTTCCATTTCAGGGTAGTACCTGTGATTTCCTCGCAGTGCTGCAGGTAAGTGAGAGCGGTATACGCTTCGCGGCCGGAAGTATTGGTTGATACGAAAGTCATAAAATTTATTGACTATGAGGAGGAAGAAACGACGTTGGCCACGGAGATGATGTTGAAACCTGCAGGGAGAAGATTTTTTAGTAAGTGTATGTTGCGCATAGCACGAAAAGAGCAACATAATCAAAACAAGATTTGGATTAGGCTATCTACCACATAACAGAGGAGCATTGTGCTCACCTGTTCCAGTTCTTCGAAGAAATTCATAAATGGATAATTGGGTAGCAAATTATGCTTAGTTTTAAAATTTGACGAAATTTATTACACAGAAATTGGGTTTATATTTGACAAATAAACTATCAGAGAAGTTAGCATATCTGTAGAATTATCTGGTATGTCGACTCCATAATGGATTTGTTGCCAGACCAACAAAATATTATAATAAAAATAAAAAAATTCCGGGTTGATGGTGTGATATGAATTACTTATTTAAAAAAATCACATTTCGATTTCGTTCACATGATTGAACATCATAAGTGCAGATTTCGAGTCATGAGGACTTACGTACGCCGTATAAAACATTTAACAGTCAGATCCATCGTCTTCTTTAGCGTTTGTCCCGCTTGGTGAAAGGGTCCGCGCAGTGGATTTGCTGTCTCCATTTTATTCGATCATAGGCCATGTCTGGGTGTAGGTTTACAGCTTTCAGGTCATTGTGCTGGATATCGCTGACTTGGGCGTTCCTTGGGTCTCTTTCCTAAGACTTACATTGTGTAAGCTGCCTCTACTGCTGACTTGCCATTTGCACGCAGTACTTGTCCAAACAATCGCAAACGACTTTCCCGCATTTTATCTTGGATGAGCGCAATTCCAAAACGTTTCCTGACGGCGTCATTTAAAAAGTGATCCAGTCAAGTGACGCCACATGTCCATATAATCAACTTCGTCTCCATGACCCCCAGCCGTCGTTCTGTCTCTTTTGTAGCTGACCGGCACTCGGTACCATAGAGAGCGACAGGGCGGATGACAGTCCGGTGGATATTTGACTTCAGGTAGTCCTTCATCCAACGATCGGAGGTCACTCCTGTTGTCATTCGCCACTTCATCCAAGCTGCCTGTGTCCTTGCATTGACCTCGTCTGTGAGTTGGCCGTCATTACTGATAATAGAAACGAAATACTTAAATTTGGATACTCGCGGTAGATCTTTTCCCCCAACGTCAATGGTCCCAGCTTCTCTTGTATCTGATGTCATGTACTCAGTTTTCTTCTTGTTGAGCCGCGGGCCATACTGTACAAGTCGGTCGTTCCACTCTTGTGTTTGGCGCTGGAGATCAGACTTGTTCTCTGTAGCCAGTATGACATCATCAGCATGGAGAAGTGTCCATGGTAGTAGCCTGTGCTGGTTCGATGTGACAGTGCCCATTACAAGAATGAACAGCAGTGGTGATAGAGCCGAGCCTTGGTGGACGCCTACCGTGATGTGAAAGTCGTTGGATGCTGCTGCAGCTGCTTGAACATACCTTTTTGGTTCAAAATGGTCAAATGTTTGTTAAGCTTAAGGGATTTAATTGCCTGTTCATGCTATCTCCCGACATTCGAAAAGGTCTGGTCGAAGATTGCGGACTGGTAGGAATACACCACCCACTTATATACTAGATCAACTTTGGTAATATCTGACCGAGCGGGGTGGTGCAGTGATAACACAATGGACGACTCGCATTCGGAAGGACGGTGGTTCAAATCCACCTCCGGCCATCCAGATTTAGGTTTTCCGTGATTTCCCTAAATCACTCCAGGCAAATGCCGGGATGGTTCCTTTCAAAGGGCACGGCCGATTTCCTTCCATATCCTTACCTAAACACTCCAAGCGTAAGCTCCGTCTCTAATGACCACGCTGTTGACGTTAAACTCCAAGTTTCCTTCCTTCCTTGGTAATATCTGGAAGCAGAATGGACTGTGATTCTCCAACAACACAATCAGAGCATCTTCGATTCAATGCCGAGGCGTGTAGCAGCAGTTATAGGCAGTAATAAGGCCAAAACTCAATACTGAATTAATCATCTTCCTCACTTCACAGGTGGCTATATTTTTATCCCGTGATCTTTGCACAACGATTTACCTCCTAAGTAAATTAGGCTGTGATACCTTCCTGGTGTCGCATTTTGAATGGCCAAAAGTGTAGAATCGCTGTCAAGAAAATATGAAAAGTTAAAATGAACATTTCGTTATGTAAATGAATCATGGATTCGTACAAATATTCCCCTGCATATATATTAAAAGAGCCACCTCACGGTGTGTGGTGGAGGGTATTTCTGGTACCACTGCCTATTCCGTCCTTCCCTATTCCATTCGCGAATCGCGCATGGGAAGACTGACTGTAGGTAAACCTCCTTGTGGTTGTGGTCTTCAGTCCGGTGACTGGTTTGATGCAGCTCTGCTCGCTACTCTATCCTGTGCAAGCATCTTTATATCCATATAAAAATGGCAACCCACTTCCATTTCAACCGGCCTACGGGATTCTGATCCAGAGGGGGTTGAAGAGGGGGGGGGCGAAGGGGCAAGCTTCCCCCACCCCCCACGCTAAAAAAAAAATAAGCAGTCAACAATAAGAAGATTGGTTTGAACACCACAGTGCCTTACTAGGTACCTGGTTTATAACTATACTGAGTCAAGTCGCTTCCAACCCAAACCTGAATCCGCCACTTGTACAATTTGTATAAAATTTCCCATACCATAATTTTACCCCTGCTACACTTAAAATCTGAAAGAGATTGTTTGTTAAGCTTAAGGGACTTAACTGCGGGCTCATCAGCCCCTAAACTTACAAATTACTTATGAACTACCTTATACTAAAAACGACACAAACGTCCATGCCCGAGGGGGGATTCGAACCGCCGGTGGGGAACGGCCTCGCGCATCGGACCATAGCGCCTCAAGAGGGGACGTACACGAAATACAGGTACAAATATAACCTGTCACAAAATCCACAATTTTTGAGTTACATAAATGAAATTATGTACATAGGTTGATGGTAGTTAAAAGCATCTACTGAAATTTTTTTGTAATTTAAATTGAAGACTTGAAAATTTTTAGAAGTTTCAAAATTTTAGAACTGAATATTCACAAAGGTACCATTTACTAAGAAAGTTTCTAAGAAATTCTCTTTTAAATTTTACAGTATAATCTCAAAATTCATATACAGAAACCCACAGAATCATTTCAATTTATTGACAGTTAACGAAGTTTAAGTTTTAATTATTTTTCTAATTGAAAAACTACCTATATAAATTCTATTTCTTTATTCTATATCTTGGCATACATAAATATTAAATATTTGCTCTGTATACATGTTTATCATACATAATTCAAAATACATGCCAAAACTCACAGTTATATCTTTCCTCGTTTTGGAGAAAAAGTACCTGAATAATGAAAACCGTAGTTCTGAGAAAACGTATTTTAAAGTTAAACATGCGTTTTCGTTGTCATTTCCTCCTTCAAAAGCCTCCAGATATATAATGAATGTCTTCATTTTCTTCAAGACTTCTCTTCTGACTTCTTCTTTTCAGTCTTGTTTGCTTTGTAAGGTCTTCAATGGATTTATCGGCTGCAAGTATACGTTGAGTGTCTATTCCCATCAAGATGTCGCGAGTGAAAACTCCGATCTTCAAGCCCATTCTCTGCAAGACTCTTATCCTCTCTGAGCTGCCACCATCAAAAACAATAACTGCATCATAAACTGCTATTTTAACTATCTTGGATGAGCAAAATGTAGTTTTGGGGCAACGTTTCCAGATGAGGGCATTCAGAGACTCATTAGGATTCTGCGTTTTGCCATGAACACATTTCTTGAGAAGTTCGGGGTTGGGTAGAGACCTGAATGTTGGCTTAATGACGTTTAGAATAGATGTAGGAAGACTTGCTTTGTGAGTATAAGGAATGCCATCCCTCTGAGCCTGTTTATATCGACACCAACTAAGTGGGCAAAGATTGTGTGTAGGGTGTTCATCTGCGGCGCAAGTCTTCCACACTTGATAGGTTATCCCTAATACTCTTACCATAATACACTTAAAGGCCGGCCGCGGTGACCGAGGAGACTGAGGAGCTTCAGTCACGGTCTGCACGGCCACTACGGTCGGGGGTTCGAATCCCCCCTCGGGCATGGATATTTGTGCCGTCCTAGTTCGTAAGTAGTTCATAAGTAGTTTGTAAGTTTAGGGACTGATGACCCCGTAGTTAAGTCCCATAAGCTTTACAAACTTTTGAAAATTTGAATCGTTACCTACATCAACACATATCACACTTGAAATGCCGTATAGAGATGTATGGCCTCTCTTCATAAATGTATCATCACATGAAACAACCAGATCAGTCTTCACATGATTGCCATCCTCATCATCCAAAGGATCATTCTCTCTTACTGCCACTGCTGTTGCTGCAGATAAATTCTCTTAGCAAACTTCATAGAGTGCCTTCTCCATTCAGTATATGCTTTTGAAAATCTAACACATGTTTCTGGCATATTCATCATTCCACACAGTAATTTTCCTCCTTCTCTTCCCACACCAACGCATCTTAGACCATATGCAAATCTTACATTCGCTTCATAATACCACTTATTGGTTTTTGACGTTTTAAATGAGGTCTCAGAATTACAATCCTTGCATAAAATATGAACATTACATACCACACCAACTCTGTTACCATCATCGAATAATTCCAGATTTTCTCAACCACATTTCTTACACACACATGCTAATTTCACTGCACTAGACAACAACTCTAAGTCAATCATCCGATATCCAGTGTTATTTTGACTGTCATCACCAGTCTCAGTAATATTGACACTTGTAATCTTCTGTCGTGAGCTGCTGGGAGGTGAGCTTACATGTTCAGAACACGTTATCTCGTCAGACGTAACCTCGATACCATTACCGAAATTACTAGCGTGTCTGCAATTTAATAAAGCTCGTACACGCTTCTTGAACATCTTTTTAAAAGCTTTTCTTTGTCGTGGCATGATTAGAAAACAAAAATACAAGTTAGAGGAACACGAAGTATTCACGATTTTCTAAACAGAGAATAACGTTGTCACTCGCAAACAAGCGCTATAAGCCAAGGAATGTAAAATAAGCGGCAGAGAAGTTATTCCACAGCCTTCTTGATGTAGTATACAAACGTTCCCTGCATTGTGACTGCACAATACTGCAAAAAAACGCCACATAAAAAGATAATACGAGAGAATGAAGAACAAAATGGGTGCGTGGCCCTGTGCAAGCTATTACAAATTATTGTTTTTTTTCGCATTTAGAAGTGGAATTGGAACGTAATATTTGGTAATTGAAATTTCAATACCATATAGTAAATAAAGATTCAATAAAAAAAATTCAAAATTTTGGTCACTCCGCCGCGGCTCTTAAAGAGTGTCTCCAGTCAACACTGTCAGAAGCTTTCTACAAATCTACTAAAGGTATAAATGAAGCTTTTCCTTTCTGTAACCTATATTCTAGGTTAAGTCTTAGGGTGAGTAATGCCTTACGTATTCTTTCATTTCTCCTACATGAAAACGGATCTTCCTCGAGGAATCGGTTTTCTTACTTCTCCATAAATAATTGATGTTAGTGTTTTGCAAAACATGACATATTAATCTGATACTTTTGTAACAGTCTCATCTACCTGCATCAGCTTTCTTCGGAATGGGAGTTATTACATTGTTCTTCAAATCGTAGCATATGTTGCTTATTTCGTACAAGTTTCACACTAGGTGGAATAGCTTCGTCATGACTAGCTCAACCACATACGGCGCCGTGGCGGATTAGCCATGCGCACTGGGGCATCGTGCTGCGTGCGCGCAGCCGTTCGCCGTCGGGGGTTCGATTCCTCCTTTGGGCATGGGTGTTTGTGTTGTCCTTAGGTTAGTTTACCATAGTTTAAGAAGTTGCAAGCTACAGACTAATGACCAAGCGGTTGAGACCTATAGATTTACAAACATTTGAACCAAACATAGAAGTATGAAAAAACTGAGGTACCAACAGCCGTAAGTATAATGAAATATTTAGTCTATTACAACCAGTTTCGGCATTTCAATATGCCATCTTCAGGCCCCTACATCGGAGCATGATATCCAAAAGTAGGGATACTAAACTGGATTCGTGGATTTCGTCTCTTAGTTGGAAACCAACTAACTTCCAACTAAGAGACGAAATCCACGAATCCAGTTTAGTATCCCTACTTTTGGATATCATGCTCCGAAGTAGGGACCTGAAGATGGCATATTGAAATGCCGAAACTGGTTGCAATAGAATAAATATTTCATTATACTTACGGCTGTTGGTACCTCAGTTCCTTCAGACTCTTGACCAGCCGCTGTCCCGTTTCCACCACCAATGATGGATTCAATAAGACTTAAACATGGAAGTAGCTGTGAGGGGATGTCGTCTGCTCTACGCGCCTAGGTACATCAGTGCTCTGTCAAATTCTTCCTGCAGGCCGCATTTTCTTTCGCATCTTCAGCTACACCCTCTCCCCTTCCTACAGTACCGTCTTCAACATCATTACACTTGTATAGGCTCTCGACGTAATCCTTTCACCTTTCAGCTTTCCGTTCTTTGCTTAATACTGGTTTTCCTTCTGAGCTCTTGATGTACATGCAGCTGCGTTTAATTTCTGAAAACGACTCTTTTAATTATTTTTGTAGGCCGTGTCTATCTCCCTCGACATACAGTCTTTAAAGGACTTGTAAACTATTCATAGCATTTCGCATTGAACTCAGTTCTAGATTTCGAGCTCCTATAAAGCTTAGTCGGTCTTGGGTAGTCTACATTTATATAAATTTGATATACTGTCTTCATGGCTTCTACAACAATGTTATGACTGCTTTTGTGTACCATATGAGATCAGTTCCGTAGCTAATTAATTTACTTGGCATGATTCTCTCAATTGCTGTTAATGTTATTTCTTTGATTTTAAGCCATATCTGATCTAAACTTCTATAGTTAAACTAGAATAAATTGAAACTTTCTCTCATTAAGGCATCAAGTGAATTGTTGTCTGCTTTTACAAATAGGTGTATTTACTGTAGATTACTTACGTTTTCCAGTTAATATCACCGTGATATCTCCTTCTCTTATTATTTGTTTCATGTTGTTATTTCGCATTAGGTAGCTTAGGATTGTTACTCTTATAAGTGTTTTGTGGTAGTTACTCTTTCCAGTTTTATTGTCCCCAATAGTGCCGAATAGTAATGAACTAATTCACTTATTTATGCGCTCTGCGTTATATTTTTGTACTTTCAGTGTCAGTTTACAGTCTCCGCACCAATCACAAATCTTTTGCATGACTTCCTGCACATTGCTAAGAGCTTTCGAACTTACCACACAGATGGCATGGCCTGTACGAAATCTGTTAATTTTGTTTCAGAGACTTCGCGAAATTTCCATGCTGGCTGGTGTTGTGCCAAATCTTATGACGGTCTGATATTCGCCGTTGGCAATGTTACTCCACGTTTGTGACCACTTTCTGCTCAAGCTTAAATCGACTGTTTGTAGCGACTCTCCCAATAAGACGACTGCCCGTATTTTAATCGGCTGGCTCTAATTAATTTCTCATACTTGTTGAGACGCGCATTCTGTCTTCGAAGAACTGGTGGCGCAATGTGGCTAACAGGTGGTAACCAGTGAAGGGGAGTGGATCTTGTGCAACCTGTTATTGTCCTCATTGCTGCATTAAGGTAAGAATCAGCTTTTCCCACATTCAGGTACACGTTCTGAGACGATATTCAGTAAGCTATGCTTTTTAAAACTAAATCGTGGTGTCAATTTGTACTGAATGGCTTCCTAAAATGAAGGAAAACGGAATTGACAGAGCCGTCATAGTCTACAACGCTCTGGGTCTCAAAGATGAAAAAAACTGAGCTGAGATTCTCAAGACCAACACGGCATATACACGATCGACAAAAAATAAGAAATGTATATCTAGAAGAATGACGTCGATTTTGATCCGATGACAGCAGTTGCCACCTTAGGGATAGTAGATGTACTTATTATGGTGTCAACGTGGTCTATCAAAAGATAGCATAGTGAAACTCCTACCAGAGCGCCATACCTGCGTGCCGTATAATAGGAACTGTTTACAGCCATAAGGCTCATTGTGAAACAAACAGGCACCGTGTCACGGCGACCATGACTGTTTGCACGGTCACGCAAACATTCTCACACTCGGAGACAAAGTTCTTGACGTCCACACAAGCACAGACGTCTGCCTATATCGTTGTATTGTGAGGTCATCAGGGGCAGATCATTTGAAGACAATTTATCTGAAGGTGATAACATAGTGCATTGACAAAAATAAATAAATAAAATAAAAATTAAAGAAAAGCTGTCTTGGCTAAGCAGATAATTGTAACTTCAGGTAATGCATTATTCTTATGCTTTATTTTATGATAATTGGAAGATGTTTTTGTTGATACTTATTACGTGAAGTTTTTTGTGAAAATATATGTGGTTTCAAAATTAAACCACTGGGACGTAAGGACTTTTAAACGATAACTCTAAAGGTTGTTTTTTCTTTTATTCTTTACAGCGTGTGAGTATCGCTAATAGACCACCATCAAGAGTAAAGCAGCAATTAAGAGCTTGTGACCTTAGCACAAATATGCTAATGGACATACTTGCTGAAATTCCAAGCCATACTGAATCGGCTGGTTCGGATATTGGAAGTGAATCAGACGAAACTGATGAAGAACAACTTCTTCCACTTCATGAAACCGTAGTGGAATTTGAAGAGAATGTGAATGAAGGTGTTAGTGCTGAAAGTGACTCTGTTCACGTTAGTAGTGGCAACAATGACGACGATATGTGTGATGACAATACAGAATGCTGATGAGTTTTTGAACTTATAGTCACTCACCCCTCTGCCACGCACTTCAGTGTGAGTTGCAAAGTATTTATGTAGGTGTAGATGAACATTCAAAATTATTGTTTTATTTTTTATTGCTTTCATTTTTTTAAGATTTCATTTACCATGCTGTTTGGTCCATCTGTACCGCGCTGTGTGTCAAAGCTGGACCTCGTCAAGGACGTTGGGAGTGAAGTTACATGCCATTCAGCCTACCTACAGTTTAAGTCCTATGGCTCCATGACAATTATTATTCAGCATGGTGGCGCTCCTCCCAGGGCTCCTTTGAGATGAAATACGTAAGTAGCGGCCCTAAGCTGCTGTGATAGCCTTTGGGTGGCGAGAGCGAGGCAAGTCGTCTAATCTTATTCATACAGTCATCGACTATAATTAATGGGCACATTTTATCAATCTCCTCCTTGAGAAGCACTGATATGTTCTACTGTTCTACTGCTTTTAACTTCACAGAGTAACTTAAGGCGTATTTCCATTATAATACCTTTAATTTCAGTGAATAACTCAGACATTTCCAAAATGGGTGTTGCGACACTCTGGGGTGTCGCGTAGTAGTGTCAAGGGTGTCGCGAGACTAACAAATTTAGACTCTAAACAAAAAACAATTGTTATAAAATAACACAAAATATCCTTCTTTTCATACTACCCTGAAGACTCGCTTGCAGCTAATCATCCTTCTCTTCATTCAGTGCACCACAGATCACGTATTAAAGGAATGATCGGTGCACATTAATTGCGTGCTCAGCTGCTAGGCGGCAGCTCTGCTTCAGCAGCAGTAGACACTCAGGGTTCGTTCAAGCAGCTGCCCGTTGCCAGATTCCAGCAAACTGCGCACCGCAGAGCTGCTGCTGATACTCGATAACAGCTCTTCCCATGTCCAGTTTGCTGGAACTGGCAGCTGCTTGAACGAACCTTCGCTGTAGTTTGCTTTCCTTCTCAAAAAGCTGCACCTGAGCGTTTTTTAATGGATTTATCAAAGCCACGTCACCCTCGGTAGCGTTTCTTAAAATTAAATGTCAGTCAATGACACAGTGGCATTAAAAGCTGTCACAGATTGTAAAAGTAGTCACAATTGTCCACTGACTAAAGCTATTCAGTATCGATGTTTAGTATGGAGTATGGCTGGGCAATTAACGGAGAGTAGTATTTTAAATGTAGTAATCATTGGTTCGAACCCTGGTATGCGTTAATATTTTTTTCTCTCAGTTTCCTGTATGTAACAGATTCTGGGACCAGAAATGACATTCATATTCTTACTTGTCACAAATATTTATCCATTTTTTCCGAATATGCCGGGACTTCCGAGGTCGTGGTGAAGCAAGAACCTAACAATAGAACTTAAATAATAATTCATCACTTGTCATAAATACATCCTCTTTATTTCTGAAAATAATATGATAATATTGAACTGAAAGGGAACAGCCACTGTGCTGTCTAAATCAGAAATCCGAGCAGCTAATTTCCAGATGCCGTTTTCAATCGATCCAGCAAAACCGTATCTGGCCCCGGCATGTACACACGACAGCGAAAAACGGTTTCCGAAATTCAGTTTTCGTGTTTCGGAAGTTGGGTCGCATTTAGAAGAAGCAAGTATTACTGTGTGAGTTAGGCAATGTTGTCTGCGGTGTTACTCTGTTGTACATCTCCGTAGTTCAAAAATGTTCAAATGTTTGTATAGCTTATGGGACTTAACTACGGGGTCATCAGTCCCTAAACTTACAAACAACTAATGAATTACTTACGAACTAGGACCGCACAAATATCCATGCCCGAGGGGGGATTCGAACCCCCGACCGCAGTGGCCGTGCAGACCGTGACTGGAGCGCCTCAGTCCCCTCGGCCACCGCGGCCGGCTCTCCGTAACTCCCTAATGTTTCCTTTTCTTGCGATGAGTGTACGTAATTGCTGCAGTCAGGCTCAACATTAAACATGTCAATGCGTACGAGGATTTAAGTTTCGCCTACTAACTACATTTAAGCGATACTTTATTTCCGCCCCCCCCCCCCGGTGGAACCATCTAAATTCTGCCATATGTATTTATATCAGTGAAAGGGTGTCGCGCAAAACTTTAAGCTATAAAAGGGAGTCGCGACGAGGAAACGTTTGGAAGGCACTGGCATAACTATATGAATAAGATTAGATGTCAGGACAATAATATTTTAGGTCACTAATGACAACTGTTATGCTTATGGATAATATTTGACGTTGAGAACTGTGGTCCGTTAGTGCACAACTTTGTGCCATCCGATGAATATGTGGTTCATCTAGATGAAGTACATAAGCAGCTATTATTATGTTTAATGATGTTGCCTAGCAGCAGATAAGTTTTCTGGTAGGTTAGTATGTTAGTTTAATTTGAATACTTGTAGCTGAGTCGTCGATATATAGCGCCTTATTTTTATTTTATTTTATTTTATGTTTCCTTGGTTTCTAGAACTTGATAATGGGGTAATGTAGCCCCGAAAAAGGTCGTGCTGAGATATAAAATTTTGTTATTGACAACTACTGCGTGAGTTACATTAATAATTAGTGAAACAGTTGTACGATGGCGTCAAAACAGATGATACTGCAAGTTAACATCCAATACTTCATACATCAATTGTGCACTGCGCAGGCGCTGGGTCTGAGGCACCATGTCTCGAATTGCGTGGCCGCCCCGACGGAAATTAGAGACTTCTCTGGAGCCTGTGTGTGTTCGTGTTACTTTAAGTAAGTATATATAGTTTGTAAGTTTGGGGACCGATGACCTCAGGAATTTAGTCCCTTATATTTGTACATTTGTTCATGTTACAAGTTCGTGCAAAAATAAATACTAACGTGTTTGGGGAAATACATTTTTATTTTTCGACATAGTCTCCGTTTAGACTTCTACACTTCGTCCAACGCTGTTATAATTTCTTGATCCCTTCTGAATAATAGGAATTGTCCAAGCCTGCAACATAGCTATTAGTTTCTGCAATCGCCTTCTCGTTTGAATTAAATCTTCGTCCTGCCAGCCATTTCTTTAAATTAAGGAACAAATAGTAGTCCGAGGGAGCCAAGTCTGGAGAATAGGGGGGATGTGAAACGAGATGGAAACCTATTTCCAATAATTTTGCGACCACAACTGCTGACGTGTGTGCTCGTGCATTGTCATCATGGGAAATGTCGTTTTGTGGGCCAATAGCCGGCGTTTTTCTTGCAGCTCGGTTTACAAACGGTCCAATAACGATGAATATTATTCACCTGCAATAGTTTTACCGTGTCGATAGCCGATGAGGATTATCCCTTGAGAATCCCAAAAGACCGTCGCCATAACCTTTCCAGCTGAAGGACCGGTCTTCTTCTGTTTTTGGCGCAGATGCCTCCTTGGTAACCCACTGTTTAGATTGTTCTTTAGTCTCAGGATATAGTTTTGTAGCCATGTTTCATCCAAAGTAGCGAAACGAAGCTTAAAGTCCTGCGGATTCTTCCTGAACAGCTGAAAACCTTCCTTGCAACACTTCATACGATTCTCTGGTCAAGAGTGAGCAATCGGGGCACCCACCTTGCGGGTAGATATCTCATGTACAAATATTGGTGCAAAATATTATGTACCCGATCATTCGAGATGCCCACAGTACTAGCAATCTCACGCACCTTAATTATTCTGTCATCCATCACCATATCGTGGATTTTATCAACGATTTATGGAGTCATAACCTTCCAGAGGGCGTCCAGAACGTTCAGCGTCACTTGTGCCCATCTGGCCAATCCGAAAATTTTGAAACTATTTATAAGTGTTCTAATCGAAGGTTCAGAATCACCATAATGTTTATCAAACTTCTCTGTAGTCTCTTGACGCGTTTTGCCTTTCATAAAGTAATGTTTAATCACCACTCGAAATTCTTTTTCGTCAATTCTTTGACAATCACTCGACTTCCTTGATTCACACCAATGTCAAACACAAAGAAATAGACCACTATGGCTGAAAATTAGTGTGTTCTTTCCAAAGACGCTACTAACAGAACATGGCCTCGATACGGACCAGTGGTGCCATCTCTCGGACTCTACACGGACTTTTAAAACGCCCCACGTAAACCTTGGTACCAACTTGCAACAAAATTAGTATACTAAATTATGTTCATATTATTTTGTCCACCTCCTGTTTATAATAAATTTCTTGAAAATTAAAGTAAATTAGGCAGAATCTTGTCATTTATCTTAATGCAATGTTAACTAATGCAATGTTAACTAATTGTTACATTAAACAACTGTGTGAAAAATTCACAGCGAAGTAGGTGGCGTTACTTTTGAAAAATGTTTCCAGACTTTTACAGAGTACATGGATTCGTTCTCCACTTAACCCTCTGTTTTACTGTCGCTGCGCATATACTTCCAGTGGCCTTTGAAACGCGTACGGAAGTTCTTATAAAGCGACAATGTGGCCAAGAAAATTGAATGGTACGACGCTAATTTTTGTCACGGGAATATTTAACATAACATTTCTGAGGAGGTGCTACATAATTTTTTTATTGAGACAAAATTGGAAGTAGAGGCGACGTTTTCTGCTGCGCTGTGCAGGTAGGCTGTTGGGCGTAAGACCGGTGCGGGGAAAGCGCGGGTGTCGCTGGCGCCGACTTGCGACACTGGCCGGCGCGAGGGACGGTCAAGATCAGCGGGAAACACGAGGCGGGCGGCCAGCCTATTGCCAAACGCGCCGGGAATGGCGCGAAACCCAAACCAGCGCCTGCCGTAACCTTAGTCGCCGCCGCCGCTGCCGCTGCCGCTGCCGCGCTGGGTTCGGCTCCCGTCCGCCCAGGTTTCCGCAGCTTTTTCGTCGCCTCCACAAACTCTTCGTACTAAATGGCAGCTTTTTAGAGGTTATCGCCGTGTGCTCAATGTAAATTACAGACATACAAAGTGTTACAAAAAGGTAGGGGAAGGTCGGGTAGCCCCGGACGGCGGGTAACCGCGGACGTTTCAATTTCTAAGAAACCAAGCACGTTGCGCTGGCAATACTGCATTTGAAATGCGCGCCCTGTGGAGTAAAAACACATTCAAGTCAGTTGTGGCATAGGCACCGAGCGAGCTACTCGCAACAGTGAATTCTGTTCGCGGAAAATTTTTTCGTCGTTCCTGTTTAGCTTCGTTGGCGGTTTTCACCCATAAGAAGAGTTTTTGAAATTAGCATTTGATCTTGCAAAAGCTCGGAAAATTCCTCATAGATTTAATAAGGAGAAGAGTCATCTCCATATAAAGAAAGGCTTAGAAAAGAGACAGAAAAGGAAATGCAATAAAAAGGACAAGCCGAAAAAACAAAAACAAAAACGCAAATGCACTAAAGAAATGTTCATGACAAAGACCAATATTCACTCAGGATCAAGGAAAAAGAGACAGAATGCATCACATGTGGAGAAATCTTCGAAGAAGACTGTATTCATTGCTATAACTACAAGGACCGGTACCATGAAAACTGATTTTATGTATATGCTTCGGATATTCATTACAATTGTATGTTTTCAAGGCCAAGAAACAAGTGGAGTACCACTGAATGCTGTGTCCGGGGCTACCCTCCAAATTTTTTAGTGCCAATAAACTGATTCAAATGTGTATTTAAGATAGTTCGTAAAAAAATTATTATCTATGCTTAGTTCTAAGTGATATGACTAAATAAGTTACTGGTTTCATTTTACGATGAAAGTTAACACAGAAAAATTGTTTATTGTTGTTTTATTAGCAATTCATTTTTGTTTCCGTGGCTACCCGACCTTCCCCTACGTCCAAACTTTCAGGAAACATTCCTCACAAACAAAGAAAGAAAATATGTTATGTGGACATGTGTCCGGAAACGCTTTAATTTCCATGGTACGGCTCATTTTATTACTTCTCTTCAACTCACATTAATCATGGAATGGAAACACACAGCAACAGAACGTACCAGCGTGACTTGAAACACTTTGTTACAGGAAATGTTCAAAATGTCCTCCTGATGCGCTGATTCAGCCCTGGAGAATGGCGTATTGTATCACAGCCGTCCACAATACGAGCCCGAAGAGTCTCTACAACAGCTTTCAAATACCCCCATAAATGAAAGTCAAGAGGGTTGAGTTGAGGAAAGCGTGGAGGCTATGGAATTGGTCCGCCTCCACCAATCCATCGGTCACCGAATCTGTTGTTGAGAAGCGTACGAACACGTCGACTGAAATGTGCAGGAGCTCCATCGTGCATGAATCACATGTTGTGTCGTACTTGTAAAGGCACATGTTTTAGCAGCACAGGTAGAGTATCCCGTATGAAGTCATGATAACGTGATCCAGTGAGCGTAGGTGGAAGAACATGAGGCCCAATCAAGACATCACCAACAATTCCTGCCCAAACGTTCACAGAAAATCTGTGTTGATGACGTGATTGCACAATTGCGTCCGGATTCTCGTCAGCCCCCACATGTTCATTGTGAAATTTACAATTTGATCACGTTGGAATGAAGCCTCATCCGTCGCATGGCAACACAAGCACGGAAGTCAACATTACCTTCCTTCAATTGGGCCAACTGGCGGTGAATCGAGGAGGTACAGCACATACTAACGAAACAATTGGGTATTTTGACAATTGTCTGCACGAATTATTTCAATTTTCATTTAAAGAGAAATACTTAAATGAGCTCTAACATGGAAAATAAGCGTTTACGGACACATGTCCACGTAACATATTTCCTTTATTTGAGTGTGAGGAGTTTCCTGAAAGTTTAGCCGTGCCGTTTTGTAACACCCTGTATAAAAACAAGGAAACTGTGCCAGGTGATCGGTGGCTTGAGGAAAATATTCCAAGGTACTCAACGTCTGTCGCAGTACAATGTACTTGCCATCAGGACAGCGAACCCCTTTATATCTCAATCTATTTCTTTTCTGAATTTCACAGAGCACTAAGAGATCTGAGTATAAACAAGGCCTCTGGAGTAGGTGATTGTCCGTCTGAACTGCTATTATCGTTAGGAGAGCCAGTCATGAACAAATTGTTCCACCTGGTATGCAAGATGTATGAGACGGTGGAAATACCCTCAGACTTTAAGAAGAATATAGTGATTCCAATTAGTAAGAAAGCAAGAGCAAAAAATGTGAAAATTACAGAACTGTCCGTTTAATAAGTCATGGTTGCAAACTACTAACACGAATCATTTACAGACGAATGGGAAAACTGGTGGAATCTGACCTTGGGGAAGATCAATTTGGATTTAGGAGAAATGTAGGAACACGCGAGGCAAAACTCACATTACGACTTATCTTAGAAGATAGATTAAGGAAAGGGAAACCTTCGTTTTGAGCATTTGTAGATATCGAAAAAGCTTTTGAATAGAATACACTTTTTCCGATTCTGAAGGTTGCAGTGGCAAAATATAGGGAGAGAAGAGTTATATTCAACTTGCACATAACCCAGACAGCTATTATTAGAGCCTAATGGCATGAAAGGGTCGCAGTAGGTGGGAAGGGTGTAAGACAGGGTGCCTTTTCTCGATGTTGTTCAATCTATACATTGAGCAAGCTGTGAAGGAATGCAAGGAAAAATTTGGAGAGTGAATTAATGTCCATGGAGAGGAAACAAAAACCTTGCGGTTTGGTGACGACATAGTAATTTTATCATAGACAGCAAAGACCTGGAAGAGCAGTTAAATGGAATGGACAGTGTCTTGAAAGGAAGGTGTAAGATGAACATTAACATGAGTAAAACAAAGGTAATGGAATGTAGTGTCATAAAATCTGGCGATGCTGAAGGAATTAGATTAGCTAATGAGACAATAAAAGTAGTAGATGGATTTTGTTATTTAGTAGCAAGGTAACTTCCGATGGCCGAAGTAACGAAGATATAAAATTTACAATGGCTGTGGGAAGAAAAGTATTTCTGAAGAAGTGAAATTTGTTGACGTCCAATATTTGTTTAAATGTTAGGAAGTCCTCTCTGAAAGCATTTGTCTGGAGTGTAGCATTGTATGGGAGTGAAACGTGGACAATAAGGAGTTCAGACAGAAAGATGATAGAAGCTTTCGAAATGTGGTACTACAGACGAATGATGAAGATTAGATGGGTAGATCATGTAACTAATGAGGAGGTGCTCAATAGAATTGGGGAGAAAAGGAGTTTCTGGCATCCTGATTAAGAGAAGGGATAGGTTGGTGGAACACATTCTGATGATGTTTTTGGCCATTAGACCCCAATTGGGATCTTGTTCGGCCTGCCTGGTGCAAGTGTGTGGGTAAAAATCGTAGAGGGAGACCGAGAGATGAATACAGTAAGCAGATTAAAAAATATGAAGGTTGCCGATCGTATGCTCAGATGAAGAGGCTTGCACAGGACAGGGTAGCATGGAGAGCTGCATCAAACCAGTCTGCGGACTGAAGTCCACAACAATAACATTTCTTTTCTATTACTTTGTTTAATCTCCTAATTACAATTAAGCGCAATTTCAGAATCCATTGAATTTCGATATGTGCATAACAATCGTGTAACTAATCACGTTTTTATGTTCTCCACTTAAACTAATTTATTGTAACATGTATGATTGCAATTTGTTAATGTTATAATTGTTACTTATGTTTCTGGGCCTATTGTATGTTATCTTTAACACTGTTGATCGTTTATCACCTCCCGGAGGTCATGTGTACGGTAATTTAAGGTAATACCTACGGACGTGAGCAACATTGATGTATGCCATCGACATCGCACTGGTAGCACAGAGTAATAACTTCGAAGACGGCGGACATATTGTTACAGAGGCTCTCAAGAAGGTGTCAACTTTCTTTAAGACCTGGAAATTGATCCCCAGCACAACAAAAACAGAAGTCTCTTGTTTCCATCTAGCGAATCGTGCTGCAAACTACAAACCAAGAGTATTATTCAGTGCAGAAAAGCTGAGGTACAATCGCTTTCCGAGATACCTTGGAGTCACTTTAGATAGAGTCCTGAGCTACAAAGACCACATTACTAAGCTCTCCCACAAAGTCGCCGCAAGAAACAACATATTGCAGAAGCTCAGTGGTATATCCTGGCGAGCCTGTGGTTACTCACGCCTATTTGCCATCAGTCTTGTCTACTCGGCTGCTGAGTACTGTGTACCCGTCGGGTCGGAAAGCGCACACGTGAAAAAGGTAGACACGAAATTGAATGATGCAATACATGCATTGCATTACTGGTACCATGAAATCAACTCCATGTACCTGGCTATGTATGCTGAGTAACGTCCCTCCACCTCACCTAAAAAGGAAGCCAGCTCTACTAAGGGAAGCTAAGCAAATCTTTGCATCACCCTCTCTGCCATTGCACGAAGAATTCTGCCATCCATCACAGCAGCAACTACACTCAAAACTAGTAAGTGTCATTGCGGGGCAACTAATTGCTGATGTATTTTGTGGTGTCGCACAAGTACAAAGTGCGCGCCACCTACTTTCGCCGCGCGCCGCCATGCATGCACGGCGCGGCGTTCTTCCGACGACAGCCACGAGCGCCCTCTGGTACAACGCCGCTCGTGGCCACCACTGAAGGACATCGGCCACTTCGCACTTCGGACTGAGATAGCAACGAGTTAGGACCTTCGTAATCCGATAGGCACGAGTGAAGACTTTGCTATTGTACAGGCACTAGGCCGGCCTCTAACAACTATGTATCAACATTCTGCAGTACTATGTAAAAGTTAAGTATTGTTACATTCTGTGCAATATATCTCTTTCTAATTTACTCGAGTGTTTATAGTTTCTGGCTGCTCCCCTCCGTACCTGCACCAGCGTGTCGGTCTCGTTCCACTCGGCCACCGACACCTACGACGAGGCTGGGACACAAAAGCGGCGACGAAGTTGGGACACAAAAGTGGCGACGAGGAGTGATAGAACCTTGGACCAGCCCGCTTGCAGCAGCCAGACAGCAGCAGTCGGAGCACGCAAAAATTGCTCCCGCCCACCCACCCTTATTATAAGATTTTTGGGGGAAGATATTTTGTTACGTGTTTTGTGGACTTTTTTGTTGCAGAGCGAGTCCTCTTTCATATTGCATTTGTGTTTTGTACTAATTTACTTGTATGCGCGGCGCCTAATCGGTCAGCATGGCCACTACCCCGAACCCAAACTTAATGGAAATTATTCAGTTACAGACGGCGCAAATTACCCAGCTTCTCCAGGCCGTGTCGCAGTTGACGACACAGGCTGCTCACCAACAACAACAGTCGTCACATCAGCAGCCCACACCTGCCGCCGCACCGCTTCCGACGTTCCGCCAGTACAACGAACGTGAGGAAGAATGGAGCGACTATTTCGCACAGTTTCAAGAACTCGTCGCGGCTCATCAAATTACAGGTCAGAGAGTGAAGAACCTTTTCTTATCGATTGTGGGCCCCCAGACTTTCGTACTATTGCAAAAACTTTTTCCTCTCGCATCTCCTCGTGATGTAGACTTTGAACAAATAGTAGAGGCACTAAATGCTCATTATGAGAGAAAAGTTCTTGTAGCCGCTGCACGATACCGATTTTTCAGACTAAAAAAATTACCGCAGCAGTCACACCAAGAGTGGATTACGGAATTGAAGGGCTTAACCCGCCAATGTAAATTTACTTGCTCTTGTGGACTTTCGTATAGTGACGTGATGTTGAGGGATGCGATTACGCAGAATATTCAGGACCCCAGAATTAGAGCAGCAATTCTGAAACAGTCTGACCCCTCATTAGACAGTGTACTGCAGCTTATAGAAGCGCATGATACTTTTGACTTAGCTGATGTCGAAATGCAAAGCCACAGTGTAAATTCAGTGCGTCGCAACGGACGCTTTCCTAGCCGTAGTTCTCAGTATAGCACTAGTGATTCTTATTTTTCTACCGGCCGTGCTGAACAGACAGTGAACAGTAGCCAGTGTAAAAGTGCGACGCATAGGTCGCCCCGTCGTGTTAGAAATAGTAATTTGAATAACGGGCGCCAACGCTCATTTCAGAAAAATGTACGTAAATCTTGCCCCCAGTGTGTGTCTCGCCACAAGCGTGCTCATTGCCCTAGTCGCAACGCAACCTGTTATCAATGTGGCAAATTGGGACATGTACAGTCTGTGTGTATGCAAATTAAAAACTCAAAGAACAGACACGTTAAAAACAGTGCTTCGCAGAGTGCGAGAACAGTTCATTCTGTACATGTTATACGGGCTGTGGAATTGAACAGTGCTTTGCTTGGTTCTCAATTGCGAGAAAGTTCTTCTGCGCCTACTGCACAACTATATAGTGAGCCACGTAGCAAGCGCCGACGAGCGCGTAAAACAGTGCAACGGAAAAGGGTTCGGGACAAGCAAAATGGCTATGAACAGTGCATGCCTGTAGTGAAATTAGTGCCTTCTGCAACTGCTCCTTGTAATAGTGCCCCGTACTGTGTAGCTAGAGACAGTAGAATTGGTGTAGCTACTCAAAGTAATTTTAGTGCAGTAGTCTCGCATTGCGCGGACGCCGATCCGGCGGTAGTGTCATCTAGTGACAGTGTGGTTAATCCGCTGTGTGCCGAGTATGCGCCGCTTCCTACCGCACGCAACCCGCGCAAGCGCAGAAAACAATATGTATTAGACGTTGCCCACATTCGCGCACCGGTCGTGCGCCAGAAGCACAAGCTGTTTGTTACTCTCTCTATAGAAAATAAGACTGTGCAATTTCAGCTCGACACTGGTTCCGCTGTTACCTTAATAAATAAAGATACTTATGAACTTCTGGGTTCGCCAAAATTGTCGCCGTCACAGCAAGTGTTAACAGCTTATACCGGTGAAAATATTCCCGTGCTAGGAACATGTAGCCTGCCCGCCTCTTTTCAAGGTGTTACGAAAACAGTTGCTTTTGTTGTTCTTCAGGCCAAATCGACACAGAACATTTTTGGACTAGATGCTTTTGACTTGTTTGGTTTATCAATTCAAAGAGATGTGCTTCAAATTTCGTCAATAGTGCCTCAGGATAAAATCAATGCATTGTGTGACAAATACAGTGACTTGTTTTCGCCGGAACTAGGTTGTGCAAAAGACTTCGTGGCACATGTAACTTTAAAAGAATCTGCTGTACCCAAATTTCGTAAAGCTAGACCAGTGCCTATCGCAATGCGTGATACAGTTGCCGAAGAACTTAAACGTTGGCAAGACAGTGGGGTGATTTCTCCTGTTTCTGCGAGTCAGTGGGCCTCGCCTATAGTAATTATACCCAAGCCGTCAGGAAAACTTCGTCTCTGTGCGGACTTCAAATCAACAGTGAACAGTCAAACAATTGTCGACACTTATCCCCTGCCCAGACCTGAGGAACTGATGGACAAATTAGGACAGTCTCGCTTCTTTTCCAAGATTGATTTAGCAGAGGCATACTTACAGATTCCACTTGATGACGAGTCAAAAAAATTTTTCGTCATTAATACTCACATGGGCCTTTTTCAATTTCAACGCCTACCCTTTGGCAGTTCTTCCGCTCCCGCTATTTTTCAGCGTTTTTTGGAACAGCTGACAGTTTCTGTACCGTGTTGTTCGAACTATTTAGATGATATTGTGGTATCCGGACGTACAGTTGAAGAACATTTAGCAAACCTGGAGTGCCTTTTCAAAGTTTTGACTGCAGCAGGTCTACGTTGTAATAAAGCAAAGTGTTCGTTTTTTCAAACTGAAATAGAGTACCTAGGCCATGTGATTAATGCCCAAGGAATTCATCCCTTACAGTCACATCTTCGAGCAATCAAAGACTTGCCTCCTCCTAAGAATGTGCACGAATTGCAAGCAGTAATGGGAAAGCTTAACTATTATTTCAGGTTTATTCCCAATGCCTCTCAGATTGCAGCTCCACTGCATCATTTACGTAGGAAGAATGTTCCTTTTGTATGGTCCAAAGATTGTCAGGTTGCCTTTGACAAATTAAAGTCTGCACTACTCAGTGATGCATGTTTGATTCCCTTTGACCCACAGAAGCCTGTAGTGTTAGCAGTTGACGCCTCATCGTACGGTGTCGGCGCAGTTCTGTCACATCGTATTGGATGTCATGATCGTCCTATTGCCTTTGCATCCAAGCTACTGACGCCGACGCAACAGAATTACAGTCAGATAGAAAAGGAGGCCTTATCAATCATTTACGGCGTCACAAAGTTTCATCATTATCTGTATGGCAGAAAATTCTATTTGTTGACAGACCACAAGCCTCTCACGTCGTTGTTCTCACCCACAAAGCCGATTCCGCCACGTACGGCACAAAAGCTTCAGAGATGGTCCTTAATACTGTCTAATTATCAGTATGAGATTTTGTACCGACCTACCACTAAACATGCTAACGCGGACACACTTTCCCGACTTCCGGTTGGCCAGGATGTGTCGTTTGATTCTTCAGAAATGGCATGTTGTCAGATAGACTCCAGAGATGCTTCCGCTGTCGCAGACTTTCCTTTGAACTCTCGTCGGGTTGCACAGGAAACAGCTGCGGATGCAGACCTAAGTGTGGTAGCACGTTTTGTTCGCTCAGGGTGGCCTGCCAGAGCCAAAGACATTGATCGGCCTCTGGTTCGACGTTATTTTGCACAACGTCATGCATTATCTTTAAGTCAGGGTGTACTGTTGTTGCATACCGACAACGACCAAGCAAGAGTGATTGTTCCTCGTTCCCTGCAACGAGAAGTGTTACGCCTCCTGCATCAAGGACATTGGGGCATTGTTAGGACAAAGCAATTGGCCAGACGTCATTGTACCTGGGTTGGTATGGACGCTCAGATAGAGAGCATGACGTCACAGTGTACGGTTTGTGCGGAGCATCAGGCGGCTCCTCCGCAACGTTTCTCAGACTGGCCACGCCCCAAGGGACCATGGCAACGTTTACATATTGACTTTGCCGGACCTTTCTGGAATACGCGCTGGTTAATCGTTGTAGACGCTTTCAGCAAGTTTCCTTTTGTGATTGCCATGAACTCAACGACGGCGTCTAGTACAATCAGTGCCTTAACATCAGTGTTTTGCATCGAAGGCTTGCCTGAAACTATCGTCAGTGACAATGGACCTCAGTTTGTTAGTGCGGAATTTCAACAGTTTTGTCGTGTGAATGGCATTCAGCATATCACCACCGCACCTTTTCACCCTCAGTCCAATGGTGAAGCAGAACGTTTCGTTCGAACATTCAAGTCTCACATGGAGAAGATGAAAGGTCAGCACTCCAGGCAGCAAGCTCTTCAAATTTTCCTGTCTACGTATCGGTGCATGCCACGTGACGGCCCGTCTCCTGCCGAGCTGCTACACGGCCGCCGTCACCGCACTCTCCTTCACCTGCTGCAGCCTCCCACGCACCGAGTCGGTTCGTATGGCGCTACGCGTTTTCAGGTTTCCACGCCGGTGCTGTACAGGGTGTTTGCTGGAAACAAGAAGACATGGTTGCCGGGCACCATTCAACGCGTGCTTGGGCGCAATATGTTTGTTGTACGTTCTTCCACAGGGTCGGAGCTGCGGCGCCACGCAAACCAATTGCGCCTGCACAGACCGCGCGATCCTGTCTCCGGTTTCTTGATTCCAGACCCAGTTCACCGCCAGGGAGCACAACCACATCGTTCGTCCCCGGACTACGAGATCCCTATGGACGTCGACGTACATCCGACGCAGTCGTCGCCGCCGCTGTCGCCGCCGCAGATGACAGCGTCACCGAGAGGGACTCCGGGACCGTGCGGGCCCCCCCAGCTTGGGCCACGCACCTCAGAAGAAGATGACCTGCTCCCTCTGGGCGGGGGCGGGCGCCCTTCCCCAGGTTTCGGCGGGTTCCCTGGAGGATCGCAAGGCGGATGCCGGGGCGCGGACGGCGTCTTGATCCCGGCCTCAGCTACGACGCCCGTCCCACCAGTAACGCCCCCGCTCAGGCCCTCCTCCCAGTGCCGTCGCCGTGGCCCTCAGCCCTACGCCACGACGGCGCGGCGGTTTGGGGGGGAGGGGTGTGGTGTCGCACAAGTACAAAGTGCGCGCCACCTACTTTCGCCGCGCGCCGCCATGCATGCACGGCGCGGCGTTCTTCCGACGACAGCCACGAGCGCCCTCTGGTACAACGCCGCTCGTGGCCACCACTGAAGGACATCGGCCACTTCGCACTTCGGACTGAGATAGCAACGAGTTAGGACCTTCGTAATCCGATAGGCACGAGTGAAGACTTTGCTATTGTACAGGCACTAGGCCGGCCTCTAACAACTATGTATCAACATTCTGCAGTACTATGTAAAAGTTAAGTATTGTTACATTCTGTGCAATATATCTCTTTCTAATTTACTCGAGTGTTTATAGTTTCTGGCTGCTCCCCTCCGTACCTGCACCAGCGTGTCGGTCTCGTTCCACTCGGCCACCGACACCTACGACGAGGCTGGGACACAAAAGCGGCGACGAAGTTGGGACACAAAATATTTGACCTAAACGAAAGCTGGAGGCCTGAATGGTCAACAAAAACATTGGGAATAAGTGCCCACCATCTTGATACCACAAAGAAACCGAACGATTTTGACCTACCGAGGAAATTCTGGTGGCGCATCAACAGGTTGAGGATTGGACATGGTTGCTGCAATTACTTCAGGCACAAGTGGAACTGGATCAGTTCACGAATGTGTGAGTGTGACCTGGAAGAACAGACGATCGAACATCTGGTCCAAAGCTGTCCTCTTCATCCGTACCGTGGCATCCCTGACGATTCGTTATCTTTTACATCCGATTTAACTGAATGTTTGACAAGAACGGACTTAATATATATATATATATATATATATATATATATATATATATATATATATATATATATATATATATATATATATATTTTAAATGCTCAAAATATGTAACATCGATGAACTAAATGATAATATAACATGTAAAATTATAAATGTACGTCCTGCTTTATATTAAAAGGTATCAGGACTTTAAACGAGACAATAAATAAAATTTGCTCAGTGGTTCTCCAAACCGAAAGAGAAATCTTATGTTACTGTGAACTCGTAAGCCATCAGAAATTTTGGAAATCAGAGGTTTAATTGCTTGCGGCGATAATACGCGAGCCGCGGCAGAACAGCCGTGTGCACTATGGCACCTTGCTATGGTGTGCGCGACCGTTCGCCGCCGGAAGTTAGAGTCCTATCTCGGGCATGTGTCTCTGTGTGCGTGCGTGTGTGTGTGTGTGTGTGTGTGTGTGTGTGTGTGTGTGTGTGTGTGTGTGTGTTTTAGGATAAGAATGTTTAAGTAGTTTGTAAGTTAAGGGACCAAAGACCACTGCAGTTAGATCCCATAACTTTACAAACATTTGAACATTTGATTGAAAATACGAGTGAAATGGTTCCTGAGAGGATAAGGGGCAAAGAACGTTATGAATTGTACGCACTGAGAGACTGAATCAGCCTGGAGGGCTTTAGCACACGCGGCGTGGTAATGAAAACACATATCTCAAACCCTTTAAAAAAAATTGAAACAGCTGATAGTGGATCCACAGTCTATTATATTGAGATAGGAACCAACGGTTGGAAATACATATTTATTGCATTATGGTCATACAAAGCGTTCATTTCGTAACAACGGCGTAGCTAATAGTAAGTGCTCAAAGATACGACCGCCATTCTCAATGAATGTTTTACATATCTCGTCAGAACATCCCTACATCACCTACATCTGTGGTTACTAGCCGGCCGCGGTGGCCGAGGGGACTGAGGCGCTCCAGTAACGGTCTGCACGGCCACTACGGTCGGGGGTTCGAATCCCCCCTCGGGCATGGATACTTGTGCCGTTCTTAGGATTAGCTAGTTCATAAGTAGTTTGTAAGTTTGGGGAATGGTGACCCCGTAGTTAAGTCCATAAGCTATACAAACATTTGAACATTTTTGTGGCTACTAGTAACCATTCTCTGCCAACGTAGGGACGGGAATTTTACAAAATAAGCTAAGGGGACCTTATTTGTTGCCTACCCGTTTGATTGGCCCACGTTACCTGGTGTTCCAAAATATGAGATGCCAAAGATGTTGGAGACACTTCTAGTTGTCCGCAAAAGGATGTGGTTTCAATACGACAGTGCACATGAACACTTCTAAGTTAATGCAGCGAGCACCTAAATGACACGTACCTTCATCACTGGATCGGAAGGGGAGGACTTGTCCCATGACGTGCAAAATCGCCAGATCTGACTGCTCTGGGATTTTTCCTCCGGGGTTATTTGAAGTCTTCGCTGTAACTCCCATAGAAAAGCACGAAGACCTTCCTAGGGAAAGCTGCTTGTCTTCTGATACAATAAACATCTTTGAAAGAGGCCGACAGAACTACGCCACTCACATCTGTGGCTAACAGGAACATTCTCTGTCAACGCAGGGACGGGAATTGTTACAAAAGAGAACTTTATTTATTGCCTTTCCGTTTTACTGGCCCACGTTGCCTGGTGTTTCTACAATATGTGATGCCACAGATGATGTGATGGAGATTGCACTTCATGTTGTCCGCAAGAGGATATGGTTTCAATACGGTAGTGTATCTGTCCACATCGATGTTAACATCCGCGAGCACCTGAATAATATGCACCATCATCGCTGGACCGGAAGACGAGGTCTTGTACCATAGCCTACCAGAATGCCGGATGTCACTGCTCTGGGCTTTTCCCCCTGGGTTTATGTGAAATCGTTGGTGTAACTCCCATAAAACGCATGAAGAATCAAGCAGCTTATCTTCTGACACAACAAATAACATGAATCTTTGAGGGAGTGCGGCAAAACTTTATGCATGTACTGAGTTTGGCGGTCGTTGTGTATATCCGTAACATAATAAATAAGAATTTACGACCAATAGTTCCTTCTCTCAATATAATCGGTTATGGATCCACCATCTCATGTTTTAATTTGACACAAAATGTTTGAGCCACACTGTATAAACGAAACAGAGGTAAATTGGGAATCATTCTAGCGATGATAATGGTCACAAGAAAGGGAAAACTTCTGAAGTACAGTAAAAGTCCGATAATCCGGCACGTTCTGGACCTACTCTGTGACTTATTACCGAAAATGCCTGACTATCGGGCGGTACTTGTTACTGCTGGCATAGGCTAAGCCATACATAGAAAACAACTATGACACAATGCACTGAACCATTTGTACAATAAACTATCTAATTGTGTAGTTTCGTTTTTTTTACTTTATTTGGAGGCCAAATTTTCAGTTGTTACCCATTGAGAAGCATATTTCGTTAGTTCATACTTTTGTTTATGTAATAAATATTTGACGAACCAATATTAAATTCAGTTATCAAAATATTTCTGTTCTCACCTTCTCCATACGTTTTATGATGTCCAGTTTCTGGTTGATGGTCAGTGTGCATGCTTACACTTCACTCCTGATTTAGAGCTTGATGAAGGTTTGGGCTTCGAGAACATTCTCACTGCTTTGATGTTAATGAAAGTTCCACAGATCACTATGACATGACAGTCACCTCCATTAAATCACGAGAAATGCTGGAAACCCAAACAATTAAAGGAACCTCTGTACAGTACAGTAACAGCCGAGATCTGCTGAGTAAAGTCTGAATGCTTCCGATCGCAACAATGGCGTCTGCGTCATTGACAACTGCCGGCGGAACATTGTTGTGATCGGCCAAGCAGGGGATTGGTTCATGTGAACAGTCCGTCGCTGACGTCAGCGTAACTGCAGCAGTACCGGCTGAATCAAAAGAAAAACAAGTCCCCTTGGATCCTCTTACCGGACCATCGGGCGTTCCGGACTATTGGATGCCGGACTATCGGACTTCTGCTGTAAGACGTAACTCACGCTTGGATGTTTTCTTGGATAGGCCAATAATGAGGATGAAAATCAATTGTACCCTTTCAAAAGAACCATCCCGGCATTTTACTGAAGTGATTTAGGTTAAATCACGGAATAGCCAAATCTGGAGAGCCGGTGGAGGATTTTAACCGCCGTCCTCCCGAATGCGAGTCCAGTGTGTTACCACTGCGCTACAAAAGACATAGGCGTCTTGTTATGTCCCATAACGTGATAACCGAGCATGTAAGAAACGGCTTTTCTAGTTGGCCATTCGCGTGGAACTAGGGTTACCAGATGACGACCTTCAAGAAAGAGGATATTTCTAGAGTCATACAAAAATTTTCAAAGGTGGTATAGGTTATTCTACATTTACCTAACTGACATTAAGACAATTTTTACATTTACAATGTTATATCATGATTATATTCTGTGGCTTTTCAGTCACGTGCGACATTTTTGTCATTTTCATTCTTTACTTAGTTTAATAAATTGGAGCAAAATTTGTGGCTTACTGGCTTTGGAAGAAAGCTTCATTTTGTGTCGTTAGAATTCGCTGGTAACTGTAGTAACAGTCTGGCTGGAGTACTGCCCTCCGAGAGGAATTTTGTGGAGGACAGAGGAACGTAATTCTGAAGGAGATGCAGCATTGGGCATTATTTTTAAGTAATTTCCACACTTTGTGTCTGTGCTATCAGGTCTCTGAGCAGCTCACAATTTGCATGATACAATACACATCTAGTGCTCCGTTTTATGTGGTGGATCTTGCATTCATTTTACTTTGCAGTTGTGCGCTGCACAGACTAGGAAACTTGTCACACTTTTCCCAAGCAGTCTTCCATATAGGTTTGAGGTATCCTCCAAGGTCTTAACGATACATTTAGATCGAATAAAGCTTCAAGTGAGCAATTGTTTGCTGTTCTGATAATAGGAACTTATTTCTTACAGTAGGAATTACATGAGTAATTTTCATTAATTCATGTGCCATAGTACTTACAAAGATATAAATCGATGTTATTTAAAGCACACTTGCTTTGCAATTATAATTCCAATGGTCGACATACAGTCCTGACTAGGTGATCCTAAACTTAAGAAATACTGTCAATTATTTGAAAATTTATTTTGTTGCCTCGTTGTGACGGTGTTAGCGTTGCACAACTAGTGCCCACTTTTCGGAGATAATAAATAGTTTAATTTTGTGAAACGGCATTTTTACGACATTATGTAATTAAAACTCCAAATGCTGCCTTATAAGGCAATTTCTATCTATTGGCATCTTGAGTGCCATCATCAGGTTATCTGTGAAAATGTGCATGTTTCCAGTATAATATGTAGAATTTTATAACTAACTATATAAATAACTACAAGTTAAATTTATAAATACGTGTAGTTACATGCGCCTGCTGGTCTTGACACCCATATGTATCGGTGGTTTTGATACTGTCAAGCTGTTTATTTTATACTCCTACGTTCTTACTGGAGCAATATTGGTTACAATTTTTTTATAGATTTTCGAAATTTCCATGTGACAGTTCCTTGACAGATAAATCAACGATTCTATGTCGGTTACATGCAGTTAATTTATAATTTTCTTAATATTTGAAGTTGGAATCTTGTTGGTGTTTGTGATTTTTTGATACGTCGCAAATTTTCATATTTTCACAAATAACCTGATAATGCCATTCAAGACGAAATAGGTGTCTATAGTAATAAATAGAAACTGTCTGCTAAAGTTGCATTTGTAGTTTTCATTACATAATGTCACTCAAAACATATAATTGCTGTGGGCCTAATAGACACCAAAGAAGAGACTTTTTATGGTTCAGGAATACAAATGGTAAATAATGTTTAAAGACTTCATACAAATGAGGTCAAATGCCATAGTCGCTACTGCCCCCCCCCTTTTTTCCATTACAAGTTTAACTATCTCTACCTTCATTTTCATACAGTTTTCAAATGTACAAAATAAACATTACAAAAACATTGAAGCTGTGACAAAATCGTATTTAACAAGTACTGGTGTCTGTCCTACGTTATAAGAATCTTGTTTGTACTACATCTAATGCATATTACGGTATTTGTTCATCTTCTTATAAATTACGAAGCATTAAGTGCTGCACATTTTTCCACACTTGTTGGGCTGATTGGTTTGGGGGGGGGGGGGGGAGGGGGAGGTTTTGAAGGGACCAAACTACTACGGTCATCATTCCCATTTTGGTTAAGGATGGGGAAGGAAATTGGCCGTGTCCTTTCAAAGGAAACATGTCGGCATTTGCCTGGAGTGATTTAGGGAAATCACGGGAAACCTAAATCTGGATGGCCGGACGTGCATTTGAACCACCATCCTTCCGAATGCCAGTTTTCCAAACTTATTTGATACCTTGCTGATCACCTCTGCTTTCACCTTTTTTTTTATTTTTATTTATTTATTTATTTTTACTATACAGCATTTATGGAAACTCGTCAAGAATAAAATAGCTGTAAAAATTATCTGTCCGTACCTTGATACAGCTATCCGCCCGCGTAGGATCCGACCGACATGACTATATACATGATTAGCATCTATTAAGTGAATGGAATATGTAACAGATAGGGAAAAAATCAATGAATTAAATAAACTTTTTATTTATCATATAAAGACTCGCAAAATATTATTAGAAACTACTTAGTTTTTGGGACAAAAGCTTTAAATCGATTTACATCCAAGCCTCATTTTGTAGTTATGTCTCTTTGGTCCTAAACAGGCGCATGGTGAATTGGCAGTGGTGACTGTGGCATCTGACCTCATTTGTATGAAGTTTTGAACAAGTTTTTAAATTATGTATACCTAACATTCCACTAGATTTTCATCTTAAATTCGTAAGTGCGGTAGGCAGACAACACACAGAACTGTCGAGGCCCAGCACGGGGGTGTTACACAACACTCCCACTTGAGAAAGCCTATAGATAAAGGGGAGAATTTCAAATTCTACTATGTGTACTGCACCGTATGATTTGCAGCTGAAGCATTTGATATCAATTTATTTAATCATACAACACTTCAATCATATGAGACAGATTTTAATACAAACAGTAACAGAATCATCGTGAGTCTAGTCTTCTTCATGTGTATCATTATACCCTGAAGTACTCTGATATATTTGATGACCCAATTTCTGAAGATAATTTCTTGTTTTACAACAAATAATCTTAAAACTATACCCAAAAGAAATGTTTGTAATTATACTGCACAGTTATAATTCCCTTAACAGACTCAAACTGAGTCTGTTTCTATCTTTGGCCCACTGACTGTTTACTAGCGAAAATATCCTTTCAACACTGACATTGTGACTGGGCATAGCAAAGAAAAATTCTGCCATCTTAAGCAGCTCTAACAAACAAGCAATATTCTTCGTCTCTTGGCAATATTTACACCAGGTGTCATTTGACAACTGATCTCTTCCATTGACATTAGCCTGATTTGTCAAAAACTTCTGAAAATTACAGAACTGGTCAAAGCACTGTATGTCATGAATTTTAATATTAAACTTACATTTATATACAGAATTGATTGTTCAACATCTTCCCAATTCGGAACATTCTTCAAACCCATCCACCAAAACACAAAAAACTCTTTATACTGAAATAAAAATTTCTTAAGATATTTAACTGTTGCACCATACACATGGGCTATTTCTCCTTCTAGAATATCGCATTTAGAATCATAACCTTCATTCCTCTTTTTTTCAATTTTTTTTTTTTTAAAGATTTGAAACTCTGTAATTTTCTTTCTTGAAGAACATTCAACACACTCTCAAGAATATGTATCATTTCTACAAGTGAATTTTTCTCATTTTCTAGAGCTAAAATATTATGGTGAAACAATGACATAAGAGAATGAACAAACCATAGTCATGGTACACTAAGCTCATCTTGGAAAAACACTTTAATCAAAATTGGAATTTCATCCTGAGACATGAAATATGATTTCAGTGCAGGACTCATTTCAATTACTCTTGTAAAACAAGGGAAAAGAGACAGCCACCTAGTCTTAGAATGAGTCAGTAGTTGCCTATATTGTATGTCTACAAAATCACAAAACTCCTTAAGACTTTCATTGAGTACTGTGTAAGCAGGAGAAAATAATTAAATATTCTTAATATTGTGGATCAACACGTAAAGTGAGTCCTGCATAAATACCATATTGAATACAGTTATGTAAAACGTGAGCAAAGCAGCCTACTCCTACTATGCTATCATTTAAATTGCTTTGCAGGTAGGTGAGAACGTTATTTCCCGACCTCTAACCAATGCCACTGATTTCACCGAAATTGGTATTGGTATTGTCTCCAGAGAAAGCAACACATTTGCTACCACTACGTCTACTCCTAAGAGTATCGCATGTGTAAGATGCAATCATTTCAGATTTTTCATTTGGCATGAACAATTGCTTCTGTTTTAGTTCGAGCTCATGACATTTATTTAGCTATTTTTGAGTCTTTAAATAACACTTTCTGTAATTTTCCTGTACAGTCCATTGATTTAAGACTTTGACGATGTTTGACCGCGTGAAAAGATAGGCTGCCTTAAGCTGCACGTACCACATCACTACGTTTAGAATCCTTTTCTAAAAAAAAAAAAGTAATCAACTTTGGAGGAAGATGCAGCAGTACGAACTCGCGTTTTGTGTTTAACCATGTTTTGGTGAGCTTCAAGGTCCAACCCCCTGCAAAATAATAATTATACGCTGTATCATACATTATTCAGGGCATAAACACTGAACAATTTTAACCGAATTTCCATTCTCATAACTGGTGTTGTAAGCAAAAGCGGTGTCGGGCCCGGAGGTCTTGGGGTAAAGCGCTCGACTGGAAACCAAATGTTCAAATGTTTGTAAATCTATCGGACCAAACTGCGTGGTCATCAGTCTGTACCTTACAAACTACTTAAACCTAGGTAAACTAACCTAAGGACAAACACACACACCCATGCCCCAGGGAGGACTCGAACCTCCACGGCGAGCAACCGCGCGATCCGCAGCGAGACGCTTTAGACCGCTCGGCTACTCCACCGCGGCGACTGGAAACCGAAGGGTCGCGGGTTCGAAACCGGGTTGGACCTCGGATATTTTCAGTCTGCGTTTTAACCAATCCTTCACCTTTCAACGATGTGAGGAGTAGAGTTGTGGCTATTCGTCAATGAGCCGTTCATTTGAACGAATACAAATAAAAAATCGTAAGAATCGAATCGTGATCCGGACGAATCGTCGTTCAAAAGAAACGTCTATCTCCAACGATTCACGATTCGAAGGCGACTGCCGAATCTTGCCGAATCGTGCCGAATGCCGGAGAGAAGAGAGGGGACGAATCGTCGTTCGTGACGATTCCAAGATCCAACGATTCATGATTCGAAAGCAAGTGACGAATCGTGCCGAATAATTACGAAAGCCAGAAAGCGTGTGAACAAAGGAACCACAGAACGAAGATCGTGAGCTGTTAATTATTAGCCTGTTCACGAATTACAGATGACAGAAACAAAACGCAACGAAATACACAGCTGCCAATACATACGAATATACTTCTTTTATACAGTTTACATATTATGTATTTAACGAGCAATCCTTACACATTTATATTTCGCGTATCCCGGAAATGGCTGTAACGATTTGGATTATGTTTTGTGTTTAGAGAGGTTTAAGCTTTTTGAGTCCATCTACGTAGTTGTAGTTTTTGTAAAAACTCAATATTACAAAAATATTCTTTTTATATAAATACGCGATTTTAAATGTTTTTGAAGCCATCTCAAAAATCTTTTTTACCATTTTGGTTTTTACGTTATCAGCTTTCCTGAAAGAAACCGATGTTACGAAAAAGAAACCTTTTAATAAACGTGAATTTCTTGCATCTCGAAAGAAATTTAATATTTAGAGACGGATTTTTATTTTTAATGTTTATTTTGTGTTTCCTTAAACTAATTAATTTACATAATAAGTATTTTATAATGATTAGATATCTGTTAATTACTATAGATTTAATTAAATTCATATTTAAATGGCCGAAGTATTCAAACAGAACGAAAAAAAAATTGTAAGGTTACAGCAGGATTCGAAATAAGTGACCTACGTTCACTAAACCTACAACGCTACTAAGTGAGCTATGATGACAGCAGAAATAGTTGGTGGTGTAATATGTATTTATAACCGCTCGCAAAACTTCAGACTATTTTCTCGAGAATTTTTGAGAGCTGAATCGAATGGCTTTGCCTAATAATTATTTTAAGTCTGCACTTTACGCACCATAAATATTTTTAAAAATTGTCACCTTTTCGGCATTTTGTAAGAATCTTGCCGTCGCAGACCAGAAAGAATCGTGAACGAATCGTAGGAACAGATGCGAAATGTTAAGATTCCAACATGCATGACACAGACGTGCATTGCCATCTATGAGCAAGAGGTAGAAGTAACAATCGCGCCAATGCAGACTAAAGAATCGCGAAAGAATCGTGAACGAATCGTAGGAATCGATTCACAATGTAGGATTGAATCGCAAGAATCGATTCCTAAAAAAGAATCGTGTTGCCCAACTCCAGTGAGGAGTCGCCAGAAACGACACATGGTTCGGATTCCACGTTAAGCTGTAGGTCCCCTTTCCCCGGTTGGATAACTGGGGTAGGCTAGGGACATGCAAGTCGCTGAAGTGGCGTCCAGTTGAAAGACTTGCACCAGGCCAATGAGCCACACGAACTTATTACTATTATTATTATTATCAGCACAAGCGGTTGCAAGATAATAAACCTTACCTTTGTTGGCGATTGAAACGAATGTACGAGGTGGGCAGATAAGACATCCTGCTTCGGAGGAGTTTCTTCCAGGCCTGAAGTCAAGAAATCGGTTTTTGTAGTTCCTCACTAAAGACACATTTGCGTTTTAGCATGATTTCTATGAAACGTGACCACTGCTTCCCTTCACAACAACCAACAGACAACTAAGAGTGAAGCAGTTGTAAACAATTGTTCTAATGTGAAATTCTTAGGGCCGGCCGCGGTGGCCGAGGTGACTGAGGCGCTCCAGTCACGGTCAGCACGGCCACTACGGTCGGGGGTTCGAATCCCCCCTCGGGCATGGATATTTGTGCCGTCCTAGTTCGTAAGTAGTTCATAAGTAGTTTGTAAGTTTAGGGACTGATGACCCCGTAGTTAAGTCCCATAAGCTTAACAAACATTTGAACATTTGAAATTCTTAGAAGTCGGTGTATCTTGCGTTGTTGCAGACCTGTGTTCTTAATTGGCTACCTCGCAGCTCCTATTCCGCGACAATTGCCAAACCAGTTATTTCAATTGTTGTAAAGTAGCTTTACCTCAGAGCAGCGTCGGCACAGAGAAGAGAGAATTCTAGAAAAAAAAATCACATTGTTTGAAGAACGGTTAAATGATGTAGAGTTAGTGAATGTGACACTTCAGAGGTTTGTATTTACGCATTTTCAAGTTAGAACAGTTGCATAACGCAAAAAAGAGGACATTTCCCCATTTTCCTAAAAACCCGGCCGGACCATTTTTAGGGTCCAAAAAAGAGGACATGTCCGGGTAAAAGAGAACGTCTGGTAACCCTATGGAACTTTCATAATCATTTATGGAAAGAGGTTCAACAATGAAACCACGAATGGGCAGCAAAGTATTGGTCGTCCACGCTTCATCACGGAAGCTTGTCAGATTTGTAAAGCAGGACAAGTGCCGATGTGGGGCAGATATGATGGTTCAGTGCATTGCTGATGGGGGACAAGTGTTTCTGACGACATCTTTGATGCACGAGCTATATCTCAATGTGCCTTCGAACTCTGGAACCTAAAACATGGTGCGTTGCGGATGGTACCTTGTTCCACTACCAGTTATTTCGTTTCTTGGTAACATTATTGTTCACTATTTCTGAAGCAGACGATCCTCCTTGTTCCTGTGTAGACCCACCACCCTCAGTTATGATTTGCAATGGGCGCGGGATCATTGAGATTGAAAATAAATAAAGGTTCAAATGTCTGTAAATCTATGGGACGTAACTGCTTGGTTATCAGTTCCTAGTGTACAAACTACTTAAGCTAAGTTAAACTAACCTAAGGACAATACATGCACCCAAATCCGAGGGGGACTAGAACCCCCGACGGCGTACGGCCGCACGAATCACAGCACGGTGCCTTAGAGCGCATGGTTATTCCACCGCGACACATCAAGATTGAACCGTTGATCATTCAAAACGAGCTACTGATAGGTAGAATAATGTTTCTTGTTACACCACATCCATGGTTGTTTCCGGATAGGCTGTAATCGAGGTGAACGGGTGCGCCGAACGTGCACTGCACCACGGACGTAGACCGGTAGGGCCATTGTTGTGTTTTGTAGGTCATTTACTTAGGCAGAAACTCAATAGTTCATAACAGCATAACTGCTCGTGTCACAACGCCAAAAGCCAGTGGTTTATGAAACATAGTAGTCAGCTAATGTTATTGAAACTTCCTAGCTATCGTTATTATTTATCTTTCGTATGGTTTTGTAAGTACGCGTGCACAAAGCATCAACAGTTATTAAATGGAAAAGCCTAACGTTGACAACCCGTCCATGGCACCTGGAATCACTTGCTGTAAAGTCCCAGATTACCGTCAAATCTTCGGTGTTTGAAGTCTTTAACAATGTGATCTGCAGTTTGCCCCAGCACTCAGCAGTCTCAGGTAGAAGTTGAAAAGAAATCCCATTTCTTCATGGTGTAAGCACCTCTCCTTTGAACCATTATAATTCATTTCAGCCTCTAACAGGTTTGATCTGGTATACAGAATCCCGTAACCTTCTTTAATGAAAGACTTTGGACAATATTGTCCGCAGGAAGAACAGCGATCGGCGATGAATTGTACTGGACAAAATAACAGTCAATACTAACAAAAAATGTATTTAACTAGTTTTGACAAATGTAACGATCATCCTCAGAACTTTATGGCTCTTCAGGCAGATGCTGAGGCTGCTTGCCTGCGCAGTTGTTAGTGATACGATTGTAACTGCAGTAATACACAAGAATTAAACTCAAACTATTGTTTCATTTACAAAACTCTTCCTTTGAAAACTTTGAAATGGATAAGAGAATTCTGCATTACCAATTAAAACAATCTTAAGCTCAACGCTCTAAGTATTACAAAAATGAAATTCTACATGACAATTTGTATTATCATAAAATCACACATAATAATGATTTTTTGAAACTCTTATCGTCTTCACAAAACCATTGATACTGACTAAGATTTAGCTAAATAGAAAATAACATAAATTTCTGAATTTTTGTGTAACTAAAATCTATCGTAATTAAGTAAAAAATGTCCTTCATTACCTTAAAATTTAGTCTTTTCAAAATTAATGTCTCCCATACAAATTTAATTTTTTTAGTGATAATAATTGCCAAGAAATCTACATTTTGGATCCATCCTGCACCAAACTTAGAGTTACGACTCCCGCACCCAATACCACCTCCTCCTCCACCTTAACACCAGCGCACCTTCGCAGAGCCAAACATAACTTGCCTCCAGGCATCGCAGCATCTATGACGAGAATGAGCGCGCATAACAAAACGATACAAATACACTGCCGACAAAAAGTGGGTGCACCCAGGACTGGTCCAGTTTAATCCCATTACGACACACATGCGTAACATTGATTGGTGAGTAAATGATTAGTTTTACACTGCTCTGTAATGTGTAGGATGCCCACCAGAGTGCATTTGTAATTGCACCGCCCTGTTATTGCGAAGTTGGTATCAGTAAAGTGTCGTGAATCAGACAGGAAACCAAGACGTTTACGTACGGTACGAAGCATTGTGATGCATTGCAGATGCGTTAGACAGCTTAACAATCAAGTGAATCAATGTGACAGAGGCCACATAGTTAGACTGTGTGAAGCGGGGAGGAGATATGGTGCGACTGCCAGGAATTTGGACCATTCCGATATCACAGAGACCCAATGTTGGACTCTATTGGTACCTGAGGCAGTCATTCACGTCGTACAGGTTTGGATCGACCAAGAAACACCACCCCGAGGTAGGACCGTCGTATGGTGCACCAATTAATGCGGGATCCCTGATCTCGGTCCACGCCGTTCGCGGACTTGTGCTGGAGATCATACAACATCTTGTGATTTGCCGCACAGTTTCTCGACGACTTGCCAGATTGTGGTCCATCTGCCTCGTGAGTCGGTTACCATTGACACAAGCACACAAATTGTCAAATGTTTCTAAACCTAAGGGACCAAACTGCTTGGGTCATCATTCCCTAGTCTTACAAACTACTTAAACTAACTTTAACTTACGTTAAGGACAACACACACAACAATGTTCGATGGAGGACTGGAACCTCCGATAACAGCGGCCGCACAGTCTGTAGCATGGCACTTTAGACCTCACGGCTATTCCCGTGTGGCGCCAAAACACCAACGTCGGCGTTTGGAGTGGTGCCTTACTCGGAACGCATGGGTAGAAGACGAACGGCGTTGCATCTTGTCCCCCCTTCTCCATATCCTGCGATTACCAGCGTGCTCAGGTTTGAGCCCGGATTTTGCGCTTCGGACTAGTGGTCACCTTAAGCAGTTAGGCTATCCAGACACGCTTCAAAAAATGTTCAAATGTTTGTTAAGCTTAAGGGACTTAACTACGGGGTCATCAGTCCCTAAACTTACAAACTACTTATGAACTACCTACAACTAAGGGCGGCACAAATATCCATGCCCGAGGGGGGATTCGAACCCCGACCGTAGTTGCCGTGCAGACCGTGACTGAAGCGTCTCAGTCCCAAAAAAAAAAAAAAAAAAAAAAAAAAGTTCAAATGTTTGTAAATCTATCGGACCAAACTGCGTGGTCAGCAGTCCGTAGCTTACAAACTACTTAAACCTAGGTAAACTAACCTAAGGACAAACACAGACACCCATGCCCCAGGGAGGACTCGAACCTCCACGGCGAGCAACCGCGCGCTCTGCAGCGAGACGTTTTAGACCGCTCGGCTACTCCACCGCGGCGCCTCAGTCCCCTCGGCCACCGCGGCCGGCTCAGGCACGCTTCCCTGCCCATTAGTTCTCTTGCTCGCAGCTGGATTCCCGCAAGGGATCAAGCATATTAATGCGTCAGCGTGGGAAAATATACGAATAGAACAGACATCATATCAGTAATTGTAAACTTCCCTCCAATAGGCAATTGAAAATTTCAGTGTAGGGGCACTACAATAGTAGTTGGCTACAAGTTGAGAAATTGGGTTCGAAGGAAAGCGTGCCTGGATAGCCTAATTGGTTAAGGTGACCGGTGGCCCGAAGCGGGAAATCCAGTTTCGAATTCCGGTCCAGCACAAACTTTCAACTTCATCGTTGAATTTATTTCAACGGCCTGAAACGATCGAAATGTTTAAATATGAGGTGGAGCCGGAAAATAATTTTCCCCTGTCTATTGTGAGAAGAGTTGTGTATGAAAGAAAAAAAAGAGACATTAAACATAAGACATATTTTTTATTTTTCTACATAATTTTAAAGTTCATTAAGACATTTGTAAAACCGTTTTATAAGCTTCAAAAAGCCATCCATAAAAAAATATATAAAAAAAGCTGTGCGTTGCATACGGAGAAGCGTTGAAAGGCTATGGAGTGGAAACACAGCTCAGCTTCAGTCCAAAAGAAGTTCAAAAGCACTCCATCTGCTGGTAAAGTGCTACTCACCGTTTTCTGGGACGCCCAAGGAGTTTTGTTGCTAGCCTTTTTGGAGGATGCAACCATCAATGCTGCACGCTACTGTGCCACTCTGTCCAAATTGAAAGAGGTGATTCGTAAAAAGCGGCCTGGCCTTCTCAGATCTGGCGTTCTGCTGTTGCATGACAATGCGAGACCACACTCGGTGACGGCAACGAAAAACCATATTGCAACTCATGGTTGGGAGCGCCTATACCATCCGCCATACAGTTCTGATCTCGCACCAAGTGAGTTTTATCTGTTTCCAGCTTTCTCAGTGGAAGGCACTTTGCAAGCAATGCTGCCGTCAAACAAGCCGTTCAATGCTTCTTCTGCATGCAACGCCCTATTTTTTCCTGAAGGCTATTTGAATCTTATAAAGCGGTATAACAAATGTCTCAATGTACTTGGAAATAATGTAGAAAAATAAAGATATGTCTTATGTTTAATGTCTCATTCTATTTTTTCCTCTAATACGCAACTCTGACCACAGTCGAGAGGGGAATATTATTTTCCATCTCCTCCTCGTATTTCTAATTCGTAAAATTACGGCCGTTAATGTCAACAAATGTTGCCTGTTCTTTCAGACATGACCGAAAAGAACAGACACCATACCAATAAGTTCCAAGATTCCCATCAGAGGCCGTAACGTACGAACACGATCACCTGCGACAAACATGATTGGCTAAACTACAATAAAACAAACGTCACATACAGCCTGTCGCCAGAGTTCATCGTTTCAGCAGAGTGCTTCATGTCCTACAGACTGCATTGCATCGTCCATTATGCATCGTTTATGTTGTGACCTTGGGATGCTGTAAGTTTGAAAGGTTGGCCATGGCTAGCAAGGATGTGGACAAGGTCTGTAACTAAAGAAGTGATTAGCCCACAAAGGATTTATTAATACAATGAGATAAATACTGAACTTCGATGTGCTTGGGTGGTACAAATTTCTTGTACTGTTACATAGTTTTGCTACGCAATAGAAAACTGTTTAGGCTTGTGCATAGACAGAAGGCTGGCTCTTCTATGATGAACTTATGGAACTGTAGTATTCCTGGGGGTGCCTCATACTGACTGGAACCTCCAGACTGCCTCAGCCTGTCGTTGGCCGACCGCGGTGGCCGAGGGGACTGAGGCGCTCCAGTCACGGTCGGGGGTTCGAATCCCCCCTCGGGCATGGATATTTGTGCCGTCCTTAGTCTTAAGTAGTTCATAAATAGTTTGTAAGCTTAGAGACTGATGACCCCGTAGTTAAGTCCCATAAGTTCTACAAACATTTGAACATTTTCAGCCAGTCGTTGCTGTGGTGCGCCGACATATCTAGGCGACCCGCTGTCTTCCTATTGGCCGGCGTGAGAAGCAGTAAAAGAGATAACGATACTGCGAGCGCCCCCGGCGGCCGAAGTATTGTGGAGCGACTTACCGCCTCTTCTTGAAGTTGCGCGGCGACGTGCGTAGACCACCGTCGTTGTGGCGAATAGCGATGCCACAACAGTTTCGTAGGAAGTGTGACTGCGCCTTCATAGAGAGCTTCGCAGTGCCTCAACATTTGTTTATGTATTGACACTTGGAAACTATCGTGGGTTATCAAGGGAACTTTGAAGTATTTACTCAGTATCTGGACTTTAACTTCATCAGTCTAGAATGATCGTAATTCTCCAACGCCCGAAGTTGAGTATTCATTTGTTTGTAATAATTTTCATATACTAGTATAATTGTTGCAACCCGCTCGGTTAGCCGTGTGGTCTAACGCCCCGGTTCGAATCCGCCCAGCGGGTTAACGAAAGGGGTCGGAGTGCCGGCTAGCCTGGATGTGGTTTTTAGGTGGTTTTCCGTATCCCTCTAGATGGATACGGGGCTGGTACCCAAGTCCCGCCTCAGTTACACGATTCGCAAACATTTCGTAACACCTTACACTTTCACACATATAAGACTATATACAGACATTTGGGGTACACGTTTCCTCCCGAGGGGCATGAAATGGCGGCAGGAATGGCATCTGGCCACCCCGTAAATATTAACACGCCAAATCCAGATTTAACAAAGCCGACCCTACATGTGCGGGAACATGGCTAAAGAGAAAGAAGAAAGCCGCGGTGGAGTAACCGAGCGGTCTAAGGCGCCTCGCTTCGGAGCGCGCGGGTGCTCACCGTCGGAGGTTCGAGCCCTCCCTGGGGTATGGGTGTGTGTGTGTTGTCCTTAGGTTAGTTTACTTTAGTTTAAGTAGTTTGTAAGCTACGGACTGATGACCACACAGATTGGTCCGATAGATATACAAACATTTGAATTTGAGAAAGAAGAAAGTATAGATGTTGGATCTTTATGTTAAAGTGGATCTACGTCGCCTTACCATTAACAACCCCACAACAACCACAACGATATAAATTTCTGAAATAGTAATTATTTGTAGTTTGCCAGGTGTCTAATCTCTAATGTAAAATAAATTTCAGGCATTTATATCACTCTTGGTACTACTGTATTTATTCAGCAAGAGCAAAACTTAATCTGTTATTATTTCAACATCTGCATAACGTTATATTATAGAAGGTGCGTCTGGAAAGTTCGGTCTATGGACCCATATTTTGCACACCACGCTGTCGAGGATCAGATGCCCGTGCTTACACATTGAGGGACATGTCAACAAGCGCCCCCTATAGTGCAAAGCACTGCAGTGACGCGGTGGTACATGCTGCAACCTAGCTAATAGGGTCAGTATGATCACTCGTGTCAAGGCAACATGGAGAGGGAAATGGAGCAACGCGTTAACATCAAGTTTTGTTTGAGATTAGGCAAAACGGCGACGGAGACCCCATGGCATGTTAGTGCAAGTGTATGGTGTTGAAACAGGGAGTACAAAATGTGTGTTTGCGTGGTTTAAACGCTTTAGAGACGGAAAGCAAGGTGTCGAGATGAACCACGTTCTGGTCGACCGTCCACAGTCACAGTCCCAAACAACATCGAACGAGTGCGACGGATGCTTGTGGATTAACGGCGACTGTCTTTGAGAATGTTAGCCCTGAAAGGCTCACGCTTCGCAACGGTTGAGGAGATCCAACATCGCGTGACCTCAGTGCTTCGAGGGATTCCACAAGAAGCGTTTGTTGAGTTTCCAACAGCTGTACAACCGATGTCAGAAGTGCATTGTAGCCAACGGCGATTACTTTGAAAGCCAGTAAAGGTATTTTGTTTGTAACTCTTGTTTCCTATAATTTCTGATAGGCCTACTATTCACCGAACTTTCCAGACGCACCTTGTACTATTCCTTCATCTCGGCAATCCTGTATTTTTCAAGAACACTCTTTCAAGTTCTGAAGTCAGCAGGGGTAAATATGGAGAACGGAAGGTTATTTACAACTTGAACAGAAACAAGGTAGCAGTTACAAGTGTCGAAGGGCACGAAAGGGAAGCATTGGTAGGGAAGGGAGTAAGACAGGGTTATAGCCTTTCCTCGGTATTATTCGTTCTGTACATCGAGCACGCTGTGGAAGAAAGCAAGGAGAAATTTTCAGAAGCAATTCAAGTTCACTGTGAAGAAATAAAAACTTTTGCGGTTTGCTGATGACATTGTAATTCTGTCAGAGACAGCAAAGGACCTAGAAGAGCGACTGAACGGAATGGGCAGCGTCATGAAAGGAGCGTATAAGAAGAACATAAACGAGAGCAAGACAATGATAATAGAAAGTAAAATAAGGAAATCAGGCGATTCCGAAAAAATTAGATTATATAAAGAAACAATAAATGTGGTAAATCAGTTTTGTTACTTGGGCAGCAAAATAATATACTATGGTTGAAGCACAGATAATATAAAATTATAAAATGCAGAATGGCAATGGGAAAAAAGCGTTTCTGAAGAAGAGAAATCTGTCAACGTAGAATATTGTTTTAAGTGTTAGGAAGTTTTTTCGAAGGCATTTGTGTGGAGTATTGCCCTGTATGGCAGTGAAAATTAAATCTTCAGATGTTTGTAAAGCTATGGACCCAAACTGCAGTGGTCATCAGTTCATAGACTTACAAACTACTTAAACTAACATACACTAAAGACAAGACACACACCCATGTCCTAGGGGGGACTCGCACCTCCGATGGGGAGCAGACGCGCACTCCACAGCAAGGCTCCTTGCAGTGTACGATCACTTCCGCGCGGCTTACGGTAGTGAAACGTGGACGATAAATAGTTCAGACAGGAAGAGAATAGAAACCGTTGAAATGTGGCACCACAGACGAATGCTGAAAATTATGTGGGTAGATCGAGTAACTGATGAGGAGGTATTGAAGATAATTGGGGAAAAACTTAATTTGTGATATACTTAAATGGAAGCGTAGGCTTTCGCGGCCGTTGTCACTGTCAATAAAATTCTTCTGGGTATGAGACCGCGTCGTCATTTTTATAAAATCTACCGACTTTTCGGTTACTGTTGCAGGCGGCCCGATGAAGGTAGATTTTATAAAAATTACGAGCCGTCTCATACTTATAAGAATTTTATTGACTGTGGTATACGTTGACTAAAAGAAGAGATCTATTAGTAAGGCACATTCTTAGACATTAAGAAATCGTGAGCTTAGCATAAGAGGAAGGTGTATGGGGTAAAACTCGCAGAGGCAGATCAAGAGACGAATACATTGAGCAGGTTCAAATAGATGTTGGTTGCCGTTCTTATGAGGAGATGAAAAGACTTTCACAGGATTGAGTAGGGTGGAGAGCTTCATCAAACCAGTCTCCGGACTGAAGACCAAGACAACTACTACATTAAAAATGTTAGTAAATCTTCATATAGATGAAACCCCCATCAGTGTTCTATTTCAAGCCCGTGTTCTAAGGTTACATATGTTAGCCGATCATTTCTTTTGTCTTCTATTTCAATGAAATATCAGTGTCCACATCACACCGATGGACAATGTCATATAATAGATGCTGTTGCCCGTTCGTTGTTCCAACCTGTCAACAGGAATATCCCTTTATGTATGAACTTAGAACTGAACTGGAATCCGATCCAGAATGCATCCACCACATTTTTCTCAACAAAATACATGGAGAATTTCTTACAGGATACTGGCTGATTACCTATTCTGTATTTATAACCAGTATGAGCGAAACTTAACTCTGATATAATTTAAACGTCAACATAACGTTACATATTAATATTCCTCCTTCATTGAAAAAAAGTCCAAATGTTTCTATACCTATGGATCCAAACTACTGTAGTGTGGTCACCGGTCCCTAGACTTAAAAACTACTTATACTAATTTAAACATATCCTAAGGACAACACACCCGAGGCCACGTAGTCACTAACATGGCGCCTAGAACTGCACAGCCATTGTAGTGCGTCCTCATCACTGCAGCCATCCATTTTCACGTCCACAATTATTAATCGGTGATTGCCTTGTAGTTTCGTACCAATAAAAACCTATAACAGCCCCAGAAGGAACACACAACCACCAGCTCCATCCCACACATATTCTCCTTCAGTTGCTGAGAAACATTTACCAGTTTTCAAAATGAAGTGCCGTCAGTGTCCGAGATAGCTTATCTACGGAACAATTTTCACTTATAATAGTGGTAATCTTCATTTGTGTCACTTTTGCTAATGAATAGAGCAGGTGAAGCAGCATTGCAAAATGACACTTACTTCGCCAAAAGAGTAAGGCAAACAGTTTTAAAAATCACGTTAGAGTAGATGGGAGCAATAGCTGACAGTCATACGTGAATGGTGTATGAAATGGACGTCCAGTAAGAGCAGTGAGAGGCGTCCTTGGTGATGCACTTAGGTGCAGATCTGAGAAGCTGGTTATTTAGGTCGTCGGCTGGCGAGCAGCGGCAGCTCCCCACAAGAAAACCAGCACAGTCATTATTTAGCTCCTCGCAGCTCAGTGAGCTTTCTTCGGCCTTGAGAAGAAGGATGTTTCCAGGTGAGTGAGTGGCCTTCGTTCCGCACTGTTCGAGTAAATCTGCGAATCCCCTGGCGACAGTGTTTTCAAAGGAGTCTGCTTTTTCAGATCAGTGCATCGGGCCGTAACTACGGAGAACTCGCTCTGCTTCTCTTCAAACAGCGTTCACCAGAGAAGGCTCCAGTCACTTCGCCGGCGGATGTTCAAAATAGCACTAACGGTAACGAGTGAATCCTACCTCATCACAGATTTATTCGTCACCCAGTAACTACAGAGCTCGAGAGCGATATAATATCCTCTGCTACCCTCTGGCGTAAATGAAGTCCGCAGAAGTTGTATTTGCTGAAATCCCACCTATTCCCATTGTCTAAGGCGTCATGCTACGGACTGAGCGGCCGTTCCCGCCGGAGGTTCGAGTCCTCCATCGGGCATACCTAGGGACTGAAAACCATAGCAGTTTGGTCCAATAGGTTTACAAACTTTTGAAATTTTCTCCAGCTATTCAAACATTAAGTCACTTTTTGTAATCTTCTCGGGTTTGCAGCCGGATACTAAAGTCAACTTGACACAATATTTCAGCGGCGCAACTGCCCGCCATCCTCAGGTGAGCTTGCTGGTACACAATCTCGCCGGAACTGAGTTCCCAGTGCAATCGGCGGCTCCTTTATACATCGCGGAAAACCCATAGCGCGTGCGCAAGAAGTGACAGTAACTGCCCTCTGGCGCACAAGATAGCGGTCCGTGCATGCCACGAGTTGTCATCCTCCGGTCCAACGTACTGGCGTTCTTCGGACATTAACTAGAAGAGCTTACGCCATTCCTGATGCAGAAAGTCTGTCGCAAGAACTAGATCATCTCAAAGTTGTGTTTAAACAGAATGGCTACACAGATAAGCAGATCCGCTGTGCTTTTTAGTTTGTTCCTTCACCTGAACCATTAAATGACACCCACAAATCATTTGCTTTCCTACCTTTTGCCGGCAGTATTTCATCAAAGATAGGAAGAATATTAAAAAAGCATGACATTAAGAGTGTTTTTCGTCCGCCAGTAAAGACGAGAGCACTTCTCGGATCTGTGAAGGATGATTTGGGTCTGAGGAAGCCCGGGGTACATAAGATTCTCTGCCAATGTGGGAATACGTATATTGGTCAGACGATCCGTACCATTCAGGACAGATGAGTTAAACATTAACGCCACACACTTTTGCTCCAGCCCGAGAAGTCGGCGGTAGCTGAGCTTTGTCTCGATGAGGGACATAGAATGTTGTATAATGAAACTCACATGGTTGCTTCAGCGTCTCGTTACTGGGACTGTGTCTTAAAGGAATCCATAGAGATTCGATTATATGACAGTCTGATTAACAGAGATAAATGCTACCTTCTTAGTAAATCTTGGAACTCTGTGTTACCAGATGTTAAAAAACAACGATTGACACTTCATCGCCGGCCGCGGTGGCCGAGGTGACTGAGGCGCTTCAGTCACGGTCAGCACGGACACTACGGTCGGGGGTTCGAATCCCCCCTCGGGCATGGATATTTGTGCCGTCTTTAGTCTTAGCTAGTTCATAAGTAATTTCTAAGCTTAGGGACTGATGACCCCGTAGCTAAGTCCCATAAGTTGTACAAACATTTGAACATTTTTTTGATACTTTAGCAATCTGAATAATAATTTTCCTCATCATTGATTATCGATTTCGCCGGATTCTACCACCGGAGCGCTGTATGTCTTGAGCGCCAGAGGGCAGTTACTGTCACTTCTTGCGCACGCGCTATGGGTCTTCCGCGATGTATAAAGAAGCCGCCGATTGCACTGGGAACTCAGTTCCGGCGAGATTGTGTACCAGCAAGCTCACCTGAGGATGGCGGGCAGTTGAGCCGCTGAAATATTGTGTCAAGTTGACTTTAGTATCCAGCTGCAAACCCGAGAAGATTACAAACAGCTATTATGCCGGGAAAACCTTTGTGGTCTCATTAAGTCACTTTTTTATACTCATTCGTATGAAGCTCGGAAGTGGGTCTACGATACTGGAAAGTTCGTCCACAAAATGTAGTGTGCCAACTACCGTGCCGAATTTGATGTGGAGTTTCGCGTCAGATCATTGCAAGAAAGTACTGCTACGTTTCACGTTTGCCGTACGCTATTGGGAAGCGGAATTCACTGAGCCCTAGTGAGGATCTCCTCGACTGAGAAGTACCGGCTCCGAGAGAGCTCTAAGCTACTCGCCCGCCTCTCCATACCGCTTCCATCGACGCCTTCGGGCTCAGGATGTCATGTCGGCCGGTCGATACCACTGCACCTTCTGAGCCCTGTACGGACCGAGTATTTTAAAACGTGATCTATTAAGCTCCTATCTACAGTTGAAGTGAATTGATAGTTCCAACTAATTATCACTAACTTTGGATTACGTCTCTCTTGAATAAATTCAAACGAAGCTTCCTGCACTTACACTGCTTTATTTCATGATCAACATGATTATGCCAAAAAAAAAAAGCCTACAGGAACTAGAACGAGTACACTATAGTTTACCACTCTGTGCGCAAGAAAGGCATTCGTTTGACCACTGCATGTCTGTGGCGTTTGCAATTTATGTGAGAAGAAAGCCGATGCAAAGAAACGCATGGTGCCAGTCGTCCTCAGAGCAATAGTTTGTTTGGCATACTTATCCATCACAATTCTGTATTTTAAATTCCATTGCAGGATTTCTACTCTGGACCAATGTCGTACCCAGTATTAGAGAAATGACGCCGTTTACCAGCTTTAGATGACATCCGTAACTCTGACTCTTAAAATAATAACTAATTTTTCCTTAATTTTGAATGCAGCCATTTACTAATGGTTACCCTTGCAAGCCACCATTCTTGTTCCAGTTTCCATAGCTGAGACAGTATATTTGCATTTCTCCTGTTTTGATCTGGATCTTCATTTTGTATATTTTATAGTACATTCAGTTATTTAATTATTATTATTGGTGTTACCATTAATAATACTTAGTAGCTACAGAACTCAATTGACTACTGCAATTCCACCGAATATACTAGAACTGCAAATGCCTTGTTTTAAACTTTCCAAAGGGTGGCTCAGATAATGTCCTCGGTATTATTACTGTCATCATTATTATTTATGGTTTTTATCATAATATTATTCATTGAATGATATTGAAAAAATTTATTTAGATCGAACCTGATAAGATAGAATGAATAAATACATAGAAAGTAAAATCTGTCTTTGATCTAGTGTTCCAGTAACTGCAGTGAACTGTGTGAACTGTCATGTAATACTACATTGTATGTTGTTGTATGTAATCTTTTTAATTGCATTAAAGATCTCTTAGGCACCTGACATTAAATCGGCTATTATATAGTTGACAGACTATTTACCAAGAACTCAACTTGTATACTCGCTCTAAAATTCCAATTTATGCCCTTCGGGGCACGAATGCAATGTGTTTCCACCTTGCAACATTAATAGTTGCGTGCTTTTTCTGGTGAAAATTTTTCATTTAAGCAACGGGGCAACATACAGGAATCTGCAAAATGATTCAATATGTATATACAAATGTAGTTACAACTCATGCATTGTTTAGGCTACAGAACAAACATTTCGTCATCTAAAATATTATAAATTTAACTTACATTTTTTCATTTCTGGAAATATCCTAATGCGAAACAGAAGAGATAAATGCAATATTGAATACGTTTAAAACCACCTAACTCGTATACTAGGTGAACATACGGTATTCTACCGAGCGAGGTGGCGCAGTGATAACACACTGAACTCGCTTTCGGGAGAACAGTGGTTCAAATTCACCTCTGGCCATCCAGATTTAGGTGTTTCGTGATTTACCTAAATGATTTCAGGCAAATACCGGGATGGTTCCTTTGAAAGTGCACAGTCGACTTTTTTTCTCCAGCCCTACCCAAAACACGAGCGTGAGCTCCGACTCTAATAACCATAGTGTCGACGGTACACTAAATCATAAGTCTCACTCATTCACACGGTATTCCTAGCGGAACAGAGTAAATGTTCTTCATGCATGATGGCTGGATAAAAGAAGGCAGACGGATTCTATGACGCCTGCTAAAGAAAATACGGCCACAAAGGAGAGTTACTCGAATTAGCGACTGCACATGTAATATGAAAGCATTCACGATGCAGAATGACAATGTGGGAGAAAAGAATTGCACATGCTCAGAAATAATTTCACGTGTGCCCCTGGTAAGTGTGGTACAGTCATTAGCGCCCTGAAATAAGTTAATGGTTTAATTGAAAGTATTTCTCGTGACGTCAGACTTTTCACAGATACTGCTGTTGCTTCTTAGGAATCAGTTGCAATCTGTAGCAGTTTACCGTTCAGTCTTTCGTAAATATCTGGCAGTTACAAATATTGGTAACTATTAATTACTATAGAAAATTTACAGTTATGTTCTTAAAAACATAATAACCTTAAACAATAAGATAAATGAGTAGTAATCACCCATTTCACACATGTATTCCAGCGTAACGGTATGTGGATACATCGAGTGGAGCGATAACGTAAGGGCATTTTTATGTAAAGCAAGCGACATACGTCGACTCATCGATGCCATACGAAGTATATGTTGCTTGTTGCGTCGGCTGTCTCTTACGACTCGTGAAATTTTACTCGACTACGTAGGATCCACTGAGGGAATACATGGAAGAGCAACGGCAATTTAAAAATTTTATTTGCTTGGCAAAAATGGTAACAAATTCCTAGCAGTCGGTTACTTGAAGCGTAATAACTCGCGAAACTTAATTATAAATGTCCAAGAAACTCTTTTAAGTGGGAAGTATATGAATATATTTTAGCCTTACACTCATTTGACCGCGGAAGACAGAGACAGATCGTCTTCACATTTAGAGTAATTCTAGCACTTGGGTATGAAACCAACCATCTTTTCCAATTTCCTGTCCGTGAATAGAAAAGGAAGAACTGTTAACGTACGATGCATCGTAATAGCAATTTTAAGTTTATCCTGTGTGTTCCTAACCCGCAGGATTCAACTTATTCAGATCGAAGAGAGCTCCAGTCGCAATAGGAACAATAGCTATGCCATGTCATTTTGACCGATCAATGTGTGTGACGAATGTGTCTCGTAACAACTTTAGTTGTCATAGCAAACAATAATCTTCGCTATCTGGTGATGTTAACTCACAAAAAAATTCACTATTATCTGTGACATTTTCGCTGTGGAGCATGTAGTTGTTCACTGTTTATGACAAGTTGCCAAATGTGTCTCGTTATAAGTTTAGTTGTCATAGCAAACAATAATCTTCGCTATCTGGTGATTCACATCACAATTCACTATTATCCGTCACATTTTCGCTGTGGAATATGTAGTTGTTCATAGTTTATGACAAGTTGCCAAAGATGAAACGTTACCTGTCAGACGATAATGTACTGAATGTGTGATTTCTTCAGTCACCATACAATCAAGTTTATAACAGTGAAAGCGACTTTGAGTGCGGAATTTATGGCGGAACAGAATTTTAGAAGTTAATTCGCTGAACAATACAATTTGCCTTCTTGTTGATCGCTCCACGTTACTTAGACTTCCATAGGCTGCCAGAGTTCTAGATGATGCACCGCGAAAGACGTCTTTGCAAAATAAAAATGCGCTAGATTTTTAACATCTATGTTGTCCTTCTCCTGGACAACAGATGCCACTTACTGCTGGCAAGGATGAAAAGTCGCGTTTAATGGTTGGCTCAATTTTCAGATATTGGTGTTACATCTTTTATCCTGCAGGCTTTCGAGATGTTGTTGGCGGATGAAATTCCAGTGGAAACTGTTGGAAGCTCTAACTGTCCGGCAGTGCGATCTACGGAGGAAATAATCCAGAGAATGCGGCAACATTTTGAAGCAGTTGCTGTGCATATACTGAGCCTCATGATATGCACATTACGTGTTCGGCTGCAGCTCCGGCTGCGGTTGCTCTGTTGCTGTTCCTTTGAAGGATGTAGAATGACGTCAGGATGATGTGTAAGGTTGCATAAAGGTCTCACTTGCGCAAATTGTTAGTTTTTAGGGAAAGATATTAGAGAGGAAACAGAACGAGGTGATGCATAGCTTAGTACACTACACTTGTACCCAGAATGATGGCGATTCAAATATCCGTTAACCACGATTCTGCTAAATCCTGTAAGTTAAATTTTGGGAAGGTCTATTTGGAATGGCACGGCGATGTTCTCACCTCCCTTCCGAATCCAAGCTTCCAGTCAGTCTCCAATAAATTCCTCGTCAAAGGGATATTACTCTCTGATCCCCCTTCTATCCTTTACATTGGAGAGGAGGATTTAAGATTGCTTATGCGGAATTAGGAAGTTAGGAGAAGTGGTCAGGTTAAAACGAATTAGGCTTGGTTGTGGGAACAGACGGCTCTTAAAATAAAGAAAAGACCACCAATTACTTGTTTTTAATTTTCAGCGTAAAACCTTTCGAAAATTTATTCTCATATTCAGATGCGTTTGGTTATATAATTTTTATTTATTGTGATGTCTGCATCCCACAGACAAGGAATTTATCACTTACTCTTTTCTTGTAAAAAAATAAATAAATTACAATGATGTTACTGTAACCGCCGGCCGCGTTGGCCGAGCGTTCTGCGGAGCGTCAGTCACAGTCCGCACGGCCACTACGGTCGGGGTTCGAATCCCCCCTCGGGCATGGATATTTGTGCCGTCCTTAGTATTAGCTAGTTCATAAGTAGTTTGTAAGTTTAAGGACTGATGATCCCGTAGTTAAGTCCCATAAGCTCTACAAACATTTGATTTTACTATAGCAATAATAACATGTTTTGTTTACAAGAATAGTGTAAGTAATTATTTCCAGTGTGTGCGATTCTGTACAATGAAGAAGCCAGAATACTTGAAGAATAACACAGATGGAGACATCACAATAAATATAAATTATGTAACGAAATGCACACGAAGATGAGAACAAAATCTTGAAAGGTGTTACGCTGAAAATAAAACACAAGTAACTGGTGCTGTTTTCGTTATTTAAGTTGTGAATGACACAGTTACGGACTATAAAAATCGTTTATGATGAACGAATTTAAGATTAATTTAAATTTGGAAATGAGAAATAAATCAGACAAATGGGAGAAGCGTGCAGAAATTTAATTGATTTTTTTTTTTTTTTTTTTTTTTTTTTTTTTTTTTTTTTTTTTTTTTTTTTTTTTTTTTTTGGAACTGTGGTCATGCAAGCAAGCAAGCAAGCTTAGGGTTTAACGTCCCGTCGACAGCGTGGTCATTAGAGACGGAACAAACGCTCGGATTTTTGGGGAAGGATTAGGGGAGGAAATTCGGCCGTGCCCTTTGAAAGGAACCATCCCGGCATTTGCCTAGAGTGATTTAGGGAAATCACGGAAAACCTATGTCTGTATGGCCGGACATGGATTTGAACCACCGTCGTTCCGAATGCGAGTCCAGTGTCTTACGACTGCGCCACCTCGCGTGGTACTGTGATCATGATTTGGATTATTTCATCAACACTTGTAATGGAATATAGATAATGGTTTGAAGCACCAGGATATCAACTGTGTGTTGTGGTTGGTGAGTTCGGGATTCTTTGCAGACTTTTACTTATGAGAGTCTGTGGGTGGGAACGATTACATGTTTTTCTGGTGGAGATATTGGGCCAATGTTTTCTCACCTTAAAATACTTATCTAAAGTTATTTATCAGTAATATAATTATGATTATAAAGATGCATGTAAATATTGAGTTTTGGAAGTAGTGAGCCGCATTTTCCTCGCGGACCAGTCTTAATATTCTCGAGGAGTATTTAGAAAACTCCGAAAAAAGGAAACGAGGATGGCGGGGTTGGGTCCCTGGCAACTGGTGTCCAGTAGCGGTACGCCACCTTTTTAGGAAAGAGAGTAACGACTGTGAACAGGTCCAGGCGTGACAGAGAACTCTCGTAAGAGGGCGCGTTCCTGCACGCCGGTTCAAATCGAGGGAAAAACCAGTCCGGGAACAGACAGCTCTGTAACACGGGATGCTGAGCTCGAGAGTGAGCTCTCGTTCTGGCCGCGGTTGCACAAACACAGCTGCGCGAATTAGCTGCACACTTCCGCGCTCATCAGCTGCCGCTCTAAAGCTTTTGCATTTCAAAAAAATCAAATGTTTGTAAATTTATGAGACATAACTTCTTTGGTTATTAGTCTCTAGGCTTACAAACTACTTAAAGTAAGTTAAACTAATGTAAGCGCAACACAAACACCCATGCCCCAGGAGGACTCGAACTCCGGCAGCGAGCAACCGCATGCCGCAGCAAGACGCCTTAGAACGCTCGGCCGCCCCACCGCGGCTTTTGTATTTCATCCTTCAAAAATTTTCTGTAATCTGTATGTGTTTACTCGTTTCCATGCCTTGTTCTAGAACTAATTCTTTTATTTATCAGAAAAAGATTATTCAGAATATAGAAAATATATAATGGTATGTAGAAATTATGTTTCTTGGCTTATGTTTTCACTGTTTCAAGAATTCTGGCTCAAAACTATCGCTATTGTTTCCCTTCTTATGGTTTCCATGGAGACACGTTCGATGACATCAATTTTGGTTGCTCCACTCTGAACATAAAAGGTCCAAACTAGTTGCACTAACTTCAAAGTTATTTATTACGACAGCTATTTCGGCTTTATCGTCATTTTAAAGTAACCTGCGTAAATAACAGTTGTAAGAATTTCTATTGGTGGTTGTCTACGTAAAAAAAAATTAGGCTTGAATCATACGTCATTACTGTCGTGCAGTTCTATTTGACGTCCATGTTATATCGCGAACTGTTAACGTTTAGGTGGTTGTGATTACGTGATAAGCAGTAAGTCGTAAGCACTACGACATAGGTGAAGGCAGTCGTCAAATACAACTAGATGTATATACCAGTTACAATGTAAAATTATTCGAATTTACAACTACCATGCGTAGATAATGTTATCAATGTTCTTCGTTTTTGCAAGTTACTTGAAAATGGTGATAAGGCCCAAACAGCTGTTTTTATAAATAATTTTGAATATACTTCAAATAGTTGACCTTTAGTATTCAGAATCTCATGATGTATAGGGTTCTGCGGGGCCGATAGCACGTAAAGAAAACAAAATTTTGCTGTTCCTTTCGTGACTTACAGTAGAATAGCTACCATGTCACCTTTTCATAGTCTCAACGATCCTCGATGTAAAAAGGAGCTCAACGGCTGAATGACTTTCTTGAATCAGCGACCACCGCTGGTTTCTTTCCAAGAAACTGCAGATTACAGTGAACAATTTGTAGCTACATTTATTTAATATATACTAACCCGATACTTACCATATTGCGGCGAGTTTTCCGATATAACGCGTGGAGCAGTGGTTAGCATAGCGATCGCTATGTTTGCGGTCCTCAGTTCAAATCCCGCCATGAGCAGAAAAATTTATTTCCTTGTATTCACTATTTCTAGAATGTTCTAGGTGTTTCTTATGTTTGATGTACTTGTAAGTTCCAGAAAATTCTTTCTGTGTATTAATAGTGGAGCACTCCAAGCAGGGTGCAGTCTGTACTGAGTGTACGCTTGTATTAACAATAAACGTGTTGTAAATGTAAAGTGTTGTGATCTATTAACGACCAGTCTGGACCACCTGCAGTTTTCCACCTGACAGTGTGGTATGTTAGTACAACAGGTGAAGCCGTAGTTGCGTGACTGAGCGGTAAGCTAAGTTTACCACATTGCACAGTTTCCGTATTGTTTTAGGCGTCTTCTATACTACTCTAGATATACCAGCATATCTCAACTTCAGAAATGCAACACGCATACAGCTTGAACAAGAAAATAAAGAATTAATTTAGAATTTCCTGAAACATGTGGTGTTCTCGACTTTGCACATGATTCAACAGAGAAGGGTAAAAAGGGAGATTGCCAGCCGTTGGCGGAGCACTATAATTAGGGTTATCGTAATAGAATAAATCATTCATTTACTGCAGTCCAGGCACAAGAGGACCTCAAAAAGTAAGCTGAATATTATTACGGCAGTCCAAGTAACATTTACTAAATATTGGACTACACTTCAATGGTTTACAGACACATGATACCATTTTTAACATCGCCACTAAGCCTGTACAAACTGCTGTCGGAACGTACTGTTAATATTTCAATTACTCGACGGTACAAATCCGTTCCCTAGTCACGGAGCCTTTCGACAACCGCTGCGTGAATGTTCTCATCATTAGAAAATCTAATTCCCTTGGATGTTGTTTCATCTTGAGAAAAACACTGAAATTCGATGTTGTAAGACCTGGATTTGTCCACCACCCGCGTCTGTGTGGTATTGCGACATTCAGTCCGGATGAACACGGCGTTTCATTTGGTCCATATACCGGCAGACTTTCACGGTGAATCAGTGTGAAATTCAGACGTTTTGCCCGTACGAATCGTGCAGCCTCTCGTACTTCAGCTTTGGGGTACGTTTCCAGTTGGCGCGCTACTTCAGTCATACAGTTATCCGTGTCGCAGATGAACTGTGTCTGCCGTGAATCCAGAATATGTACGAGGTCTGTTCAGAATATTCCGGAAATTTGTCGCCAATTTTTTTTATTTTTTTTTTTTTTTACGCTTACCTTTTACTTATTGTGCACGGTTTCGTTCGAAATAGCCTCCTCAACAACTGATACACCGCTCATAATGCCTTTTCCACTTCCGGAAGTAGTCTTCGTACTCCTCACGATGTATCGTGCGTTTCCTTTCACCTCGCGTATCGTTGCAAGTATTCGTCCTTTCAATGGGGTGTCCAGTTTTGGGCATTGAAAAGGCCGCAGGAAAATGGCCTGGAGGTTATGGAGGATGTTTCTTGTACAGTAGTCACTCACCAACAGGGAGTAACATGCGTGCTGCTTGAGCTACGAATTGTTTCACCAATTTTCAGGCCGTTTCCTTCTCAAATTTTCTCGCAGGCGTCGCAATACGTCTGTAATCTCTCGGTCAGTCTTCGACTGGCACGCACAATTTCGTTGACACGATCATTATCGGTACAGGACGAAGGGCGTCCGAACGGAGGTCATTCTTAACTTTCGTCCTGCCAATCGTAAAAACCGATTGCGGCTGAAGCACTCTTCACTTTTAGCTTCCTCCATCATTCGGCCCGTCTCTATAAGGGTTTTCTTAAGTGCCACGCAAAATTTTAAGCAGACGCGTTTCTCCTCTACCTCCTACATCTTAAAATTCGCAAACTGCGAGATGCAATGTCTTACTAAATACAGTACTGAACGGTAATTAACAGAATTACAATAATGAAATTTGCGGTAGTTACACATTCAACTAGGGGTCGATAACAATTTCAATTTTCCTTAAACCACAAACCAACCAACCAACACATTCAATGCAGGCGTGTACAGGGTTGTCAACCGCATTTCTTTCCAAGACTCCATTGGCACGAAATTATCAATGTTCCGGAATTTTTTGAATAGGCCTCGTATTGTCTTCCTACAATGTGGCATTGTTGTTTTGCCATCGTCTTAGGTCTCAGAGGACATGTATAACTCAATTCCTGAAGTTCATATCGAAAGAAACAATCTGACCACAAGTAATACACAAATTATTATTATTATTATTATTATTAATAATAATAATAATAATAATTTAATGTCTCGTACTTGACTTATCGCCATTTGCCTTCTTGCTTACCAATACAATGTTGATCAGTCTAAATTACAATTTTACAATTCTGAAAACTCTTTTAAATGATCACTGTTACTTATGGTACCACTTTTGTTACACAGAACACATTCTGGAGACGACAGGATGGAGATCTTGTGCAGCCAGTCATGTCCAGTAGTCAGGCGGAATGTTGCTACTGCCTCTCTTCTTGGTCCATCTGGTATTGGTTGGTATTTCAAGAGGGTTTCCCAGATATTCCCATCACATGAGATTTTATTGATTTTTCTCAATTCTTCTTTAAATATGTTGTTAATCATGCGTTTTGCTGCAGTATCTTTTTCCAATTTGTTTAATTTTTGTGGCCTTTTTGGCTGAAAAATCAGATTTGTCATTACCATCTATGCCATAGTGAGATGGTATCCACTGAATTGCAATTTTCTTGCTTTGTTGTAGGGACGTAATTATTTCTTGGATATATTTGACTTGAGCAATTTTTGGATTTCTTTAGTTAACAATTGCTGATATTGCTGCTTTGGTGTCACAGAAAATGACTGTTTTGTCAAATGTGTGCAAATAGCTATTTAGCTGATTTATTGCAGCTCTGATGGCTTCAACTTCACTTTCAAAATTAGAGTGGTGTGATCCTAAAGGTTGATAAAAACAGAAAATTTTGCAATATAATCCTACACCAACTTTTCTTTCTTTTTGCATTAATGACCCATTTGTGTACACGTGTAGTCACTGATCTTCGTCGTATCACTGACTGATAGTTTCTAACGTTGTAGTTTTCATTATTGATGGATCTGTTTCACCTGTTTTATTATTATCATTTATATCTAATTGATAGTGTACCTGAGCAAGAAGAATCGGAGAGAGTGGGAAAATAAATTTGTCAGCAGTGAATACTGGTAGATGATACTGTAATCTTATATTTTCTACTTTTTCGATGAAGTTAATCTGTATTTGTAACTGTCTACTATTATTTTTACGCGATTCTTTATGTTTTGTCCATTGATAGTGATTGGATAGATGTTTACGTTTTTCACACCGAAGCAACGCTAACCTTTGGATACTTGTTTCAGTGGGTTTTACCCCAGTCAGAATTCTCATTGATGCTAGAGGAGTTGTTCTTACTCCACCTGTTATGATTCTTGAAGCTTGGTTCTGGACTATCTCTAACTCGTTGATATTTCTGGTAGCCGAAGTAACAAGTGCTTCACTACCATATGTTAAAATTGGTCTTACGTAGGTTTTGTAAGTATTGCTGAGCACTGTTCTTGAACATCCCCCTTTACTTCTTGCTAATCTTTCCAGTATGCTGAGTCTGGTTTCTGCTTTATCAGAAGTTTTATTCATGTGGTTCTGCCAGTTTAATTTTTGATCCCTATATATTTATTTATTTATTTAGTATTTAGGGATTTCATTCTGCTGTATAAATTCACCTCCAATTTTCAGAGTTAATTTTGGTTGAGAGTGACATAGCAAAAATATTTGGTAGAAGGTATCTCCTCATTCCGAACTCTGTCAGCCTAGATGATTTCCATTCTACACCATATTCAAGACCATGCTCCATATTAAGCATTTCGCTAGTCGATATAGACGTTGTTACAATGTAGAACAACAAATATCTTTTAAGTTTACTGTTTAATGTTCCCCATGAGTTCTCAATCTGCTAATCACAGAACAGCGTCCATCATCAGAATAACAACTACCATACGCACAATGAGATCCATTACAGTGTGATCTGATCGGTAGGTACTGCGTGGAATTATGCAGTGTACTGCCGGAATCTCACTGACCACATGAAAGTCATTTAAGTGACCAACCAATTTAGAATTGTGGAAAGACATCCACAACTTTTTGCCCGAATGTACAATTGAAAACTTTGGCAATAATTTTTATGTAGTGAAACTCACAGTTGTAACAAGTAAGGTCTTGATTTATTATAAGTGAGTGTATTTACAAAACGTAATTTAATGATTAATATTATTTGGATTTTTTCTACTGACGTTGACTAAACGATTTACTAGTTTGTTGCTGTTTAGACTATAATGACTGATACACAAGCATAATTTTAAGAACTAGTGCATTATTCACGTTTGCGCACTGGTAGTGAAATTATAATGAGAATATCATCAGTTGCTATAGCTTGCTAACACGGGCATGACTGAATTATATTTATGACCTAAGAAGCTCTTCGAAGTCGGCTGGCTGTTACGTAAGCTACTACAGTCTCTGTGATACAACTGCGTAACTGATTGCCTTGGAGGATTAGATCCAGTGACAACAGCCATGTCATAGCCTTGGCACCCACAACGTAAGATCATTTTGCAAGCTTTCTTTTGTATCTAAGTATATAAGAGGGAAGAGTATCAGTGATTTACTCCCTAGACCATTGAGTCTTGTCACCTCTGGAAAAATGAATTTGTAATGACCAGTTTATCAATTAATTTTCATTTTTTTTTAATTTAAAGTTCTTCGGCGATGCCCAAGGCATTTGTAACATCCTGATACGCACGTAATACGACATCCATTGGAATATAACTTGTGTAAGTTGCAGTATCCTTGCTGCCTCACTTGGACAACTGCATCCTGGTGAAGAACACTCATCTAATGGTGCGAAATAGCAGAAAATGAATTCCCCTTAACGCCTCCCTGCGAACAAGCTGCCAGTTGCAGCATCTCATCCACACGACGTTGGACTACTAAACTTGCGAGATAGGAACCCCCTATCATTTGTTTGTTGTACTGCGTGTGATACGATGAGAAAAATGAAATAAATTACATGTCCGTTCCACTGTGACGCAACCGTCCTCATAACCAAGGCCAGCAGAGTACGTTCACGTGGAGGCGCTGGATTCGTAGGCAGCTCCTTGGAAACCTTGATGGTGAAATAAATTTTCAGCGCCAATGTTGAGTTAAAATGGGGCCGAAGTGATCTCCCAATTTCTCCTGCGTAAAATGAAAAATTAATTCGAATTTAGAACATAGCCATCCCTCCGTCAAACGCTGACCCTAAACACAGTGTCCCTTTCGGCATTATACGGGTGGAGAAGGATATGTGTGTTTGCATTGGCTGCTTGCTTCTGAACATGCAGTGCCCACTCTTGCCTATACCTCATATATTTCTTAGGCCTAATCTATAAATGAGGCATTCCTTGCAGTAACAGTATTTATTTCATTTCTATTACTACTTTCAAACGGTCGCTTCTAAGGGTACATTTATAACCAGAAATTCCGTTGGATAGTTTTAGGTGTGGTACACAATGCTCAATCCTCGACTTTCATTGATTAAATTTCAACAGATTTTTCCCACAGTCCATAAACTTGTTTGATGCACCCTTGTCATTCCTGTGCAGACCTCTCTCTCTCTCTCTCTCTCTCTCTCTCTCTCTTCATAGCTACAGCCATATAAAAGTGCTGTCTGCACTCAAGCCTTGATTTCCTCTCACAATTCGTAACTTCCTATCCGTAATTCCTTCCATTGCTGAATTGACGATTTCTTAATGCCTCAGGAAGTTTCCTGTCAACCGACGCCTTGTATTAGTCAAGATGCTCCATATGTTCTTTTTCTCCTCCTTCGTTAGTCACGTCTTCTACTCATCTGATCTACAGAATTATTCAGTAACCCCTCGTTTTGTAAGCTTATATTATCGTCTTGCCTTCGTTTCACTCCCTTTCACACCAAATTCCTGACAAACAGACTCCGGAAAGATTTTCTAACATTTAAATTTGTATAATGTAATATACAACCCCTCACAATAAAGTTCGATTAATAGTCCTGTAACATTAACGTAGATGAACTATGAACTATAGTTACCTTACCACCTTTCGAACTAGTCACATTCCATAACTAAACACCGCTTAGTCTGCGGTACATATCCTGGAAACTTTGCACGAAGTCTTCCTTTTGGATGGTGTTCAAAAGCCCAACTTGAACATCCACCATACCCGCCGGATCTCAATCCTCCAGACTTCTTGCTATTCCCTTAACTCAAACTCTCTTTGAAGTGATTTCGCGGTAATTCTGACATGAACGAAACGTGACGCGGCTTTTGAACACCATCCCAACTGAAGACTTTATGCAGTTTCCAGGACATGTATCGCAGAGCTCAGCGGTGCACAGTTATGGGAGGCGACTATTTCAGAGGACAGTAAGGTAACAGTAGTTCACAGTTCATCTGCGTTAACGTTACAGGATATTTAGCAAACTTTATTGTCAGAGGTCGTATATTATATATTTTTCAGAATTCTTTTCCTTTCTATTGGCTGTCAGCATTTCTCGTTCTCACAAATTCGGCCCGGGCATTTATTTTGTTGCCCCAGTAGCAAAACGCAATGATTATTTTGTGGTGTAATGCCCCCAACACTGCTTGATTCAGTTCAACTACATGGGGTGGACAAAATAATATGAACACTAACATAGATACAATATTTGCTTATTATTCACGGAATGTATGGCATTAACTGAAAATGGGTAAAGTTGAAAATGTGTACCCAGCCGGGATTCGAATCCGGATCTCCTGCTTTCTAGGCAGCTTCGCTGACCACTACACCACTGGGGACACAGCTATCATCACACCTGCACGAAATTACTCAAGCACGCCTCCCGTCAGATACAAATTCGCAACTTTACCTTACCCACAAGAACTCAAACTCGTACTCACTTTGTACTAATTCCCGTAAGAGTAAGGGCCTAGTAGTGCCTCCACACTGAAGAAAGGATCATTGCCCGTCATCGGCAAATTTTTATAAGCTATATATATTTGCGGCGCCTGTTCTTTCGCACATGTCCCAAAGAACGGAAACCACACACACACACACACACACACACACACACACACACACACACACACACACATATATATATATATATATATATATATATATATATATATATATATATATATATATATATATAACTTACTTATTACTTGGGACTTGGCCTACCATTGGCTTTGAGTAAAGCTACAACTATTCGAGGAACAGATTCGTTAAGTGTCTGCATAATTTGTCCACTCTTGTACCAAACTATCCGACAATTATTTCAATGATGTTGCAGTTGTAAATTTGGTCCTGACTCTTCACTCTAAAACTTCCTATAACGATTCAATTACGTTAATTAATGGTGATTGTGTTCGCCAGGGGTCTTTTTTATAATATTCTAATGCTGTACAACCCATGGCTGTGTATGTGAGCGCCTTATAATTTTGGAATGTGGCAATATGTTAGTCATAGTAAGTAGATTGTTGTCGAGGATGGTGATACATTCATTGAAAGTTATCCCAGCAGTGAGGTTAATGATAGAAACGGTTGAATACCACGATGTACATGCCAAATTATGGTGGTACCTTCCCCGAGGCTTGACTGTAGGTAGCAGGCATAGAGTATCGTAAGATTCTCTTGGCGTTTTCAATACATAAAACCGGTTGTTTGTAGGCAGCATTGTAAACTATGACTCATTGGACCATACCGCATACTTTCACGTATCAAGTGTCCAGGTTTTATTATTATAGCACCACTTCTTTCGCAGATTTACATTGGCTTACGTTATTAAGTGGTTAGCAACTGCAGCCTTTCCGTAAATGTTAAGTTCCCGGCGTACTATTTTTATCGAAACAGTACTATTCAAGAGAATTTGAAGTTTTGCAGTCGCTTCATGTAGTTTCATGTTGCCTGGGCACAATCGTTTTTATGCTCGTCGGTCGTTGTGAGTCAACTACAGGTTTTGCCCACTATCCCTCTTCACCTACACTACCTGTCAAAAATTTTCGATCACCTATGCACAAAACTAGATACTTTATTTCAATGTACAAACACATCGTAAAAACTAAATAGATCAACAAAAAATAAATTTTATCTCTCTATCATTAAGTACAATACAATATGGTTTATATTTTAGCCTCGTCAAAGTATCCACCCTTTGCCTTCCGAACAGCTGCACAAACTCTTGAAGGTCTGGAAATAAGATTTTGTAGTATTCGTGCGGATATTGTACTCTAACAGCTCTGTAAATTATTTCAAAGCTCTTCAACATTAGTCGACCTCAGTTTTCTAACCTCCCTGTCAAGTTCATCCTATAACAGTTCATTTGGATTCAAGTCTGGTGACTGACTTGGCCAAATCATATTTTTCAGTTCTCCACATTTCTCTTTTCTATTGACATACCCTCTACATAATTTAGAAGAATGTTTGGGGTCATTGTGATGTTGCAGAACAAACCAACGACTAATAAGCCTGTTGCCAGATGGAACTGCGTTGTTGGTCAATATCCTGTGATACCCTTCCTTCTTTAATGTTCCATTAATTCGCACGAGATCACCGATTTTATAACCCGCAAAACGTCCCCACATCATAACCGACCCTCCACCAAGCTTCACCGTAAGTGCCACACTCTTCATACATTCTCCGCGAAGTCGACGATCAAACATTCGACGATGGCTCCCAAATACTTCAAACTTCGATTCATCCGTGAATAACACCTTGGACTAATGCTGCACGCTCCAGTATTTATGTTGCTGTGCCCACTGCATCATATGCACCTTATTTTGTATCCGTAATAAAAGTTTTTTGGCCCCTATGCGCCCCTTTAAATCTTGTTCACGAAGACGGCGTTGCACTATTGAGACAGAGATTGGAGCAGCTCGCATATTTTTGACTTCCACGCGAATTTCAGGTGCCGTGCGAGTCCTCTGACGTTTACTCTGTCACATATGAACTGATATTCCCTGTATGATGTTACACGGCGTCTTCCAGATCGCGAAACACTTGCATTGGCACTGGTTTGCTTGAACCGCTGCATGTATACACCACTGTAGATTGGGCTACGCCATCTTTTTTTGCTATTGTCCTACTATAATAGCCTTCGTGACGCAGAGCTACAAATACAGCACGTTTTTCAACTCCAATATCCCGCTTCCGTCCCATTTGGAGGTAATACGGTATGCACCTGATTAGATACACAACCATATTGCTAGCTGCATACAGTGTAATGAAAACTAATGTGAACTGCTTGCTACACAGACAGCTGAAGGAATGAGGCCTATTCGAGTGGACATGTTGGGTAAATACACGTCAGTGTAGTTGCGGTTACTCATCAGCGCCCCACCATACGGAGAACCGGTCAAGTACACAACAGTCGTTCCGCCTTTACATGTTTACGCTTGTTTTAGTATCAGAACAGGGCGGTAATAGATTATTTAAAACTAAATCTCTGTTTTAACCACAAATCCATAGTTGTAATAGGTGATCGAAAACTTTTGACTGGTAGTAAATGGAAATGTTTATAATTCTATCCGACCAAACTGCGTGGTCATCAGTCCGTAGCTTACAAACTACTTAAACCTAGATAAACTAACCTACGGACAAACACACACACCCATGCCCCAGGGAGGACTCGAACCTCCACGGCGAGCAACCGCGCGCTCCGCAGCGAGACGCTTTAGACCGCTCGGCTACTCCACCGCGGCTTGACTGGTAGTGTATGATCTTCTTAGCCTGGCTTGTGTATGTTGTTGATACCGTGAATATTGTCATTATTGGGACGTTAAACACTGCAGCCGTTTTCTTCACAGATGCTTCCACTAACTGCGCACCATAAAGATCCAGTTGTCAGTTTACTTCGCGTTACGGCCAATGTTGCTCTTGGCCAACGTTGCTTCACTTTGTGTATGTCATACCGTCGCGAGTAACCGTTTGCATCATAGATACTCCCACTCTCTGCCTCCATCGAGTTGGGCTCTTTGGAAGTCTGAGAGATCATTTCAACAATCATTTAGTTTGATCATCGTAGAACTAAACGTATAATATCCTGCAAGGTAACGGCCAAGATTTCGTACGTCATTGCGGTCGCGTCTCAGTGTTAACACGTATGCAATGGTGCCAACTTGCAACAAAATGTAATGTACGTCATGGCGTGCATAATATTTGGTCCACCCCTGTACATTCACTTACCCTAGTTTTACTTTCGTTGATATCCGTTTTATAACATCTTTACAAGACACTGTCTATTCTTTCAACTGCTCTTTAATTTACTTTCCTGCTTATGACAAAATTAAAATGTCACTGGGAAACCTTAAAGGTTGATTCACGAAATTTTAAATCTGTCTGAGGAACTACATGAAAAAGTTGCTATTGTAACATAACTCATTTCGATTTACTAATATAAAAGATCGACAGTGAACCGTAATGAAACACATTTACAATGTAGTCTGTTTTATAGACAAAAAAGATAAAAGATATGTATGATTTTACTGACATTTTATGTATAAAATTCGCTTAGGTTGGGGAGTTTCGTCTGCTTTTAGGTATTCCCACGTTTGGTGCAGGTGTTTTTTTGCCTAATCTCACAGTGCTTTGCAGTACTACACTTTTATTAGTGTGGAATACTACATTTTTTCCTCTACACTTCTGATTAAACATGTCTCTGTGTGATTTTGTTTGAGTACAGTTGCCAAATCAACCGCTACTTTTGGTCATACAAATGAAGAATCTCAATAAATTCATAGATATAAAATGTACGGCATGAAATACATCTCATAGAGAATTAACACTTTGATTTTAATTTCATACTAATAGTATTGGTTATATTTATCTGGTATTCGTTTTGTGAAGATATCGCAGTGCCATGTAAGGCTTTTTTGGTTAACACACTTGATAACAGGATTTACGAAGAATTAAGCTTGTTCCTGTTAAAGTATAGCACCATTACATTTCATTCCATTCCATGATGGTGGTGGTGGTGGTGGTGGTGGTGGTGGCGGCGGCTGGTGCAGCAACAGTGTTGAATAATTAAAAAATGCTCAGTCTCTGTTGCAATATATTGCAACAGAGACTGAGCATTTTTTAAATATAGCACCTTTACTTTTTCAGTTGCCGTTATTGGCAGATGGGTATGTTATAAACATGGAGTTGTTCATCTGATGATGGCAGTTGGCCACAACGGGTAATTAGAAAAAAAAGTGCGACAGAAACGTTAATGTGAATGTGCATAATGATTGCAGATATCTACAGATATTTCCAGTTTTCCATAATCAAACATAATCAGTCATATCCTTCACGATATATTTGATGGGACACTGTCAGACTGAATTTTTCTAGACATTAAAATGTGTCAAGCTCAGCATTCATCTTTTTGAGAAGAAATAAACGGAGGAATCAGTTAATTATATATGTCAAAGAATGAATCCGTTGTTCTTTGCAAGTAAACTCTTCATAAATACCGATAAAACACAATATAGACATATTTGCAGCCGGCCGCGGTGGCCGAGGGGACTGAGGCGCTTCAGTCACGGTCTGCACGGCCACTGCGGTCGGGGGTTCGAATCCCCCCTCGGGCATGGATATTTGTGTCGTTCTTAGTCTTAGTTAGTTCATAAGTAGTTTGTAGGTTTAGGGACTGATAACCCCGTAGTTAAGTCCCATAGACTTTACAAACATTTGAACATATTTGCACCAGAAAGAGCGGAATACCACTTATTAATGTAACACAGGAACAGATGATACTGCATGGATCAGAATGTGCAAACTTTTCAGTATACTTATTGAGGAATGTAGATACTGGAGGAACACTGTTGAGTTTGTAAAAGAACCAAGCTTAGTAAGTTTTTATGAGCAAATGCGCCAGTTTCAGATATAGAGATGGATATCTGACGTTGTTGGGCACCAGTACCATATGCTATGGTTTCATAGAAGCAGGGATTAAATAATCACTTCAAAAGATGATGTTTATTCAAATGTTCAAATGTTTGTAGAACTTATGGGACTTAACTACGGGGTCATCAGTCCCTAAGCTTACAAACTACTTATGAACTAGCTACGACTAAGGACGGCACAAATATCCATGCCCGAGGGGGGATTCGAACCCCCGACCGCAGTGGCCGTGCAGACCGTGACTGCAGCGCCTCAGTCCCCTCGGCCACCGCCGCCGGCCTGATGTTTATTGCAGAAAATCAATGTCATTTCCAGCCACAGTCGCTGTCTAGGTTCTTCTTACAGGAGTTTGTCATTCTAAACACTCAGTCTGTATAAAATTCCAAAGAGGGGACAAGTCAGAGTTTATATCTAAACTGAAAAATTAAAATCAGTGTTATTTCCAGCCACAATCGCTGTGTAGTTTCTTCTACAGGAGCTTGGCATTTTAAAAACTCGGTTTGTGTAATATTCCAAAAAAGACACAAATCAGACTTCACATGTAAACTGAAAAATTGTTTTATCTCTGCACTTCCCTTTTATTCTACTAAAAGCCTATTAGTTAAAAACTAGTACTTTAGATTGAAGATAATGGTACTTTTATTTTGTTTACCTTACCTGCGTTTCACATACAATATGAGTAATACAAAAATTAGTTTTTTCCTTCATCTTACACGCCTGTAGCCTTTAGTAATCCAATAATCCATGTGGACATATATAAAAACAAATCGTACTCACATATCCAATGAACTGATCATTCAACATACTTTTCACAGAAATAAGATCAGTGACCATAGGAACGAGGAATTAACTACCTTCCACATTGTTAAACGTTGTTTCTGACAACTATACACACTCCCAGCTGATTTCGAATAGGTTACGATAGCTGTTGTATAAAGAAGTTGACTACATAGTTGGGTGTTCTTTAATGAAACTAATACATTTACAAACTTCCTAGCTCATGAATTTCTCTATGCAGAACTTTCTATAAACTAACTAACTTTGTTATAAATAAACATTCTCATTTAGTGTCTTCCATAGCTGGGAGTTTAATAAAAGCATATATTCCACGTCAATTTTGATGTATAAAATAAAATGTGAATAATTAAAAATTACTTTCGACTCCCTTATCATCATGCACATTTTCATCCATGATGTTCAGGACGTCATAAAGTCCACAAGTTAATTTCAGTAACATCACTCACAAATTTGTAACATGTCAATTTTTATCTTTTGCTTTCATGAGTGCTCTCTCTCTCTCTCTTTCTTTGCGTGTGTGTGTGTGTGTGTGTGTGTGTGTGTGTGTGTGTGTGTGTGCGTGCGCGCGCGCGCGTAGAGAGGCAATAATGCATGTTTTTGGGACCTCATTTAATTTACAATTATTGTTTCTAGTATCTGTTGGAACAGGTATGAGTTTAAAAGCAGTCTAAGAAAAATAGAGTAAATCCAAGCTATGTGTGGTATATGGAGAGTTTTGTCTTAAACTAGGATGCCTATGGACATTAAGTATTATTAATTTATCCCAAATTTTCGTATATCCTAAGAGTAACAATATAATCCAACATTTTCACCTTTCTGATGCACTCCTTTGGGCAACGGAAACTACAGATTCGGTCAACTTAATTCTGTATTAACTACCTCTAAACGTTTACCAAAATTGTCAAATCATCAATATTCCACGAGATAGAATAGAAACAGAAACCTTTTTTGTTTTAATAGCCCTTTTATTGCGGCTCGACATACAGTTATATTCTGACCTTTTTAATGTGTCATGTGTTTTCCTAATTAAAGCTGTGCAGGCTATTAAGAGTGTATTTTTTGTTCAGGCGTTCGAAAACAGTGTCTCAGATACAATATAAATAATTATTTCATGATGCATAACTATTCTGTAATATATGTTAAGAAGAATCTGTTGAATTCTAGTAGTATCTTTGCTAGCACAACGATATAGTTTGATATTTCATGTAAAATGCATATTTAAGTAATTTCTCTGAAATGGATACAATGTACACATTCATTTATCACACAACTATTTTACTGAATCAGATACTGTGGACATGCATTTTACGAAGAACTTTATGTCTCTCTGTAATCCACATCAAGTTCCAGCTCTTTAACAGCCCCTACGGTGATTTTGACATAGCTTTATTATTATCGAAAATAAACTGATAATAGTAACTGATAATGAGTCAACTATTGTCGTCATTCACAAACAGTTATCTATTACAAGTTCACTCACAACAGTCAGTGAATAAACAGAACAGTCAACTTCACTGGTAATGTTTCGTGGATTCCTAGGTATATAAAAAGGATATTTCGAGCTGTCTGAACTGGAAAAGTGCTCAAATTCGTGTCGCATGGTATAAGGTTGATGTAAGAGAGATATTTTGTCACTAATCAAGACGTAAACTCATCTCTCCATATATGGTGATTCAAAGTTATAGTTAATGGCCCCACAGGTAACGTTTTGCATCATTCCCGTACTATTACCTTAAAGTAAATACTGTTATTTTCCCTGGTATGTTTAAATAAAACTCGTCCAGCAAACGCCTTACCTAAAAATATCAAATAGAGAATTTTGAAACTTGGGATGTCCTATTTTAAGAGAACTTTCATTTTAATATTAACTGGGCAATGTTTCACAGTGTTAACGTCTTAGAGAAAACATCTTTAGTTCTGGAGCGATGGTTATCGTTAGTTAATAACTACAGGTTCCTTATATGATTTTCATTCAAACTGTTACAGCGCATCGTTGCTGCACATCAGTCAATAAATCATCGCTTGAGTGTTGAATTATGACCAGCAAGAGCATTCATTGTTAGAAAGATTATCTTTAACAGTTGTTTAACCCCCAGCGATTGCATGTCGGCTTAAATGTAAGTAATGTGTTCAGACACAGCAGTGTCTTGGTGGGTTGGCTCCTATAATTATTACGTCTCGAAGCACAGATGAGAATGGGTGTTGCTTATCGTTTATCCGGAGGATACTAGCCTGGACTGCCATTAATACGTCACAACACCTGCTAATTATGATATAGTGTGCGCTGTCTAAATGCTCCATTCAGCTGCAATGATGACATAGACTGGCCAGATCGTTCACAGCGGAAATTTACGATCGCCCATCACGAATTGCAGCGCTTTCGCCTCTCATGCAATGCGCCGCAAATAACAGATATTAGATCGTAAAGTGATAGACGTGAGGACTTTAGTAGTGTGTGATGTGTGATCTCGGTTACGGTACACACAGTACAAGTCTTATGAAACTCAGAAAGTTCAGCTACATATGTGGTTTAATGAACCTTTGTATTGCTGTCACACGTGCAAAAGTAGCTTACTTTCACAGCATTTAAACCTGTATACAGATAATGTGATTAAATAAAAAAAGGTACAAACAGTGAAACCACTATGGATAAACAGTCTATCATAGATTTTATAGGAAACTTTAAAAAGAAGAATGCATTAAAGATAAAACTAATAAGAGTATCATTATGTATTTAATGTAAAAGTCACATGAAACGTTTGAGTTCATCTCGATTTCAAGGGTGTCCTGATTCCAATACAGTACAAGAAAAAAAAGTTGAAGATAGGAAAAAAAGGCTTTTTATTTCTAAGAACACAGTAGTAGACAAGTGTGATGGGTTAGACAATTCAGAGAAAAACAACATGAGGACGAAACATACAAACAACAGAGAGTACTGAGGAGGAAAACAAGTGAACTGAAGTAAAGCAAAATGATATAATGGATTTCTTCGAAATACTTCGAAGATTAAATGATAATTTCATTAAAAGAGTGAGTTTCTATTATACTCCAGCATTTCACTTTCGTTTAACTGGTTGGCGACTTACGCAAAAATTAAGTATTTTACAACATTTACTGTATGGAAACTTATTTATATATAATTTATACATAAGGAGTATGGACAATACGAGTACAATAATTATGAACGGGTTAATTTCGTAATTAGTTACTCCAATGATGTTTTAAGGTAGTTCATATAAATGTGATGCAAAGTGGGACTGCCTTGCTAAACAATGCAACTTTCAAGGGTGTAAAAAAACATTAAATAAGCTTGTATGGCTGAAAACAAATGAAACCTTAACATCAGTTTTCTTTTGCAAGGGAGATGTTCGTACTGAGCAATGGAATGCTGTATACTTTAATATAGCCGCGGCGGAGTGGCTAAGCTCATCGAGGCGCTATGCGCCGATGCGCGAGACAGTTCCCCGTCGGGGGTTCGAATTCCCTCTCGGGCATGGATATTTGTGCTGTCTTTAGTATAAGTTACATTATAAGTAGTTTGTAAGTTTAGGGACTGATGACCGCGCAGTTAAGTCACATAAGCTTAACAAACATTTGAACATTTTTGAACTTCAATATAATTGTGTTATGTGTGCCGGTCACGGATGTAATGCTTTCCCTGGCTGGAAACTCGACTTACTGATTCAATATTTCCGTTGTGACACTACTTTTACAACTGCAGAAATACTCCCAGAATCCATTGTGCAATGCATGGTGAATGGTATTTGGTATCATTTTACTCAGCATTTTCTTGCTCCACTCTCGAATGGGGCACGAAAGAGGAAGAAAAGGAAGGAGTCTGTGGCGTGTCTACGTACACCTTTTACACTATTGTCGTAATCGTATTATTATTTCTCTAGAAAAACGATAAGGGTAGTTGAAATTTTCCACGGCGAATCAAGAATATTGCTACCTAACCCATTAATGCCCATCGTATTTTATATCATACGTTATACAAGTGTTTTTATTTTGCATTGTTACCACTAGATAGACCGGTGTAGGTAGCTTACAGTTGTTTATGTGTGAAGTCAGTGAGTTGTACTTCACAACACTGCTAGTTTTCAGTGACACAAAAATACCATTATTGTACAGTTAGCCATTTCCTAATAGTGCTACTCTGAACCAGCAAGATGATGTGTCACAGGTAATAATTTTATTTTATATTGAAGCTCCTTGTACTTATATAAATCTTGGACTTACGGTTATCATATTAGAACAGAATGACAATTGAGCATAACGTTGTTTCTATCTGTAAAATCTTTATCTACGCTTATATAATAGACGGTTTGTCGTATGATATAGCAAACCATGGGAAACTACCACTACTTTTAAACGTGATTCAGGAAACATTAATTTTTCTACTAATCAAGTAAAATTACAATTGCAGTTGTCTTCTGAGGTAATTTTGCTAGGTTCTTATGCAGTATATTTTATCGACAGGTCACATAAATACTATTATAATCCTAACGTTCCCCATGATGCAGACAAAATTCTAAAACTACTTGGAAACCTCAGTGAAGATGATAGTATCTTCAGTGAAATAGATCGAGCTGATCAGTTGGATTTAGTCTTCTACCACCATGTGGTGGAAATGATTCCGAGTGTGACGATGCTCCTAGTGATGATGAAAGAGTCGTTAGTTTCAGTGACATTGGTAAAGGAGTTCTTTCACAGCCAATGGAAGTACAAACCACTTCAAAAGGAAACAGAAACGATGATATTGAATAACATCGTAAGAACTGTAAGAACTTCACAACATAACTCTAAGAAAAACTATCTAAAAAATCTAAAACAATTCCACGGAAATGAATGTCAAAGGAACTGAAATTCATGAATGCTGACAGTCAAGTAGATAATGTATCGCGGAGCCTTTTCTTGTAATTAAAATGAATCAGTCTCATATGATGCCTATAGACATATTCAAGGAAGTTTACAATGAAGGATTTATGGCGTACATTTGTAAAGGAACAGTGAAATATGCTGCTCAGAAAGGATATTTAAAATTTCAACTTTCAGTTGACGAGTTACAAAAATATTTTGGAATCCTTATTCTTTCTGGTTACAATCCAGTCCCTTTTAGAAGAATGTATTGGGAGACAAGAGCAGATACTTATAATTATCTTGCAAGTAATTCACTCAGTAGGAACAGGTTCGAACAAATCCACAGTGCACAGTGGGTATAGGGAATCCGGTAAAACATCAAATCTCCGACATCGCTGCGACTGAAGAAGATCCTGTAATAACGGGGCCAACGACGACTGAAGAGAACCGTTCAGTGTGATAGAAGTGCAACCTTTCCGAAAATTATTGCGGATTTCAGTGCTGGGCCATCAACCAGTAACCGAGTGCGAACCATTGAACGAAATATCATCGATACGAGCTTTTGGAGCCAAAGGACCACTCGTGTACCCTTGCTGACCGCACAACACAAAGTTTTATGCTTCGCCTGGGACCGCCAACACCGCTATTATACTGTTGATGACTGGAAATATGTGGCCTAGTCTGACGGTCTCGTTTCCAATTGTATCAAGCGTATTAATGTGTACGAGTATTGAGACAACCTCATGAATCCATGGATCCTGCTTGTCAGTAGGGGATTTTTCACGCTGGCGGAGGCTCTGCAATGGTGTGGGGCGTTCGGATTTGGAGTGAAATATGGTCCCTGATACGTCTAGATACGACTCTGACAAGTGACATGTATGTACGCTTCGTGGCTGATCAACTACATCGACTGACGCCCATTATGGCCCATTCCAGCAGGACAATGCCACCTGAACGTGTGGGTACTTGTCTTCAACGTCTACATCATCTACGTATACATAATATACTTCGTAAGCCACCTCACAGTGTGTGTTGGAGGATGTTTTCTGTAACACTATCTCTTGCCCTTTACCTGTTCCAGTTGCCCATGGTTCGCGGAATAAACGAGTGAATTTCAATCTGGCATTTGACTTACAATTAATTTTATGCGGCTTGAGACAAGATAGTTTCTGTCTCAGGCTACATGATGTAGGACGAATGAGCGATCAATCTGTCTGTTCTCTAGGGCGCTCATAAATTACCGAGAAAGAACTTCTTGACCGGAACCATTCTACAGGGTGGTTATAATTTGGGTAATTGATTCAGTGTCCATAAAAACTACTTACCGTTTTGGTACCCATCTTAATAGAATGATGTTCATACTATGCTGTGCAGACTTCGTATTGTTATAAGTCTTGGTGTCATGATTTTGCCGATACTGGAAACGTTGAAATGTTTGTAGAGCTTATGGGACTTAACTTCGGGGTCATCAGTCCATAAACTTACAAACTACTTATAAACTAACTTATACTAAAGACAACACAAACATCCATGCCCGAGGGATGATTCGAACCCCCGACAGGGAACGGCCGATACTGGTACGGCGACGTAGGGTTCAATCAGTGTGATTTGTAGTTTCACACAGTGAACATGGAACTGGACAAGGCAAGCAGGCCTTTAATCGTAGAGATGATTTATCAGAACCACAGCAACAACTGCTGCTCCTCGCGAGTATCGATATATTAAAGCAGGGATGGGTGCGTGAGCTGCCTACGGGCATTTTTGGTCGATGCGAGCACGAGGCGCGCGCAGCCTTGGATCTCTTACTCGTGAACAACGCCGAAAACTCCCGATAGTTCACGAAAAACAGCTGACGCGCGAGTTTGTGGTAAGGTTACAAGAATTCGTTGCACTGTCATAATTACTACAATATGACAATCCAGTGAATACTCAAGATGAAAAATAGCATCTACATGGTAGTTTGGGAACTATAGCCTTAAAGACGAATTGTACAAACGTGCCATGAAATGAAAAAGTAATTTCAGCTGATAAAAAATATATCAGATAGAGGTACAACACAACGCCAAAGGAACAAATAAAGAAAACATATTGTATTGTGTGATGCCGTAATGAGTACAACAGCGTTGCAAAATAATACGCTGCGTTAGACTGACAGCAGTTTCGTTCAAAATGCTGTAGTTCAGGTCATTGGTAAGCAGAGAGATGGATGGGGACTAATACGAATCAATAAAGGAGAATAATCTATCATTTCCTTTCTCTCAATTTTATTGCCAAAATACAACACAGACATTGAATCACAATATCTATAAAAAGAGAAGATTAATCAACGTATCTGCCACTTAACACCCATGAACGCTTAAAATCATAGCTTATACATTTTATTTTTTATATCCACATTTCTGTGGAACTGTGGTGTATCTAATCGTACCAGTAATTGCGTAGTCACACAATAAAAACCCATCATGTCCCCCACAACAGTTTATGAGTGTCCCCACCACAGTTAGATACTGTTGCCGTAGAAAATGTGCGCGGCTAACGGGAAATACAGACCCCAGCGCAGACGTCATGCCACGTAAAAAGCAAGGTAGTTCCGAGCCGGCGCGATCGCTAGCTCAGTGGCTGCCCGCTATGCGGCCAATCGGCTAGCGATCGCGCCGGCTCGGAACTACCTTGCTTACGTGGCATGATGTGTGCGCTGAGGCCTGTCTTTCTCGCCGGTCACGATAATGAGATAGTGACATCACTAACCATGAACGCCACCTAGTGGTCTGCATGGTAACTTACTTTCCATAATTTTAACGTGAGCCCAAGCAGTTGGGTTTAATGTGATGTGGGACGCGTATTGAAGCCCGTTTGTGTTGTGGGGACCAGGATCGGTTTTTATTATATGACGATGCAAGTTTGTGTATTTGACAACCCCACGGAACGCCGTATAGACGGAGCTATACATTACTGGTATGATTAGATATACCATAGGTTTAAATCAAATGTTCAAATGTTTGTAGAGCTTACGGGACTTAACTACGGGGTCATCAGTCCCTAAACCTATAAACTGCTTGTGAACTAGCTTATACTAAAGACGGCACAAACGTCCATGCCTGAAGGGGGATTCAAACCCCCGACGGGGAACGGCCTCGCGCATCATAGCGTAGCGCCTCAACGCGCTCGACCGCTCCGCCGCGGCTTTACCACAGGTCCACAGGTATGTAGATATAAAAAATAAAATGTATAAGCTATGATTTTTAGCATTCATGGGCAGTAAGTGGCAGGTACGGTGATTGATCTTCTCCTTTTATAGTTCTGATGATGACTACGAGATCAGCAAAACCGGTAATTGTGGTAAAAAAACGCGATCTTGGCAAAATAGTAACAAGATTCCACACAAAAGGACATCCCACCCATTAACATGCGTACATTTTTTACAGACGTAAAATAAGAAGCAAAGAATACATTTATTTTTATTAAACATCTATTAACTTAATCCATATAATATTACTGAGAGGTGTTAAGTTCAGGACTGACCTAGTACTTATGAAAAAGTAAGAAAAGTGGGACGTGCGGGACTGGACGACCGCTCCCGCCGAAGGTTCGTGTCCTCCTTCGTGCATGTATGTGTGTGTGTGTGTGTGTGTGTGTGTGTGTGTGTGTGTGTGTGTGTGTCTGTGTTTGCGTTGTCCTTAGTGTAACCCTTTCAGTCCCACATTATGAAATCAGCTTTTGAAAAATTTAAAATTTAATGTTTTCTATATTACTACAGTGCAGTAAACATCAAAATATGAGTTATAAAATTTTTGGTCGATCTATTGATTTTTATGTCATTTATTGCATGCACAACACAGACGTTTGTATTTAGGTATTTTATTAATTGGACGTTATTTTATTGATAGTTAACACTGCCAGATCAATAATCTTCGCCACAGCACCAAAGACAAGACAAGTCACTGCTGGAATAAAATAAAAGGAACCGCACTCACGCTCAGACTCAGCCACGTACAGACAGAAACGCAACACAACCTCCAAGATGGGCAGACTAATGCCTCAGAAGTGGTTACACGCCGTACCAAGCGGCAATTGTCGTACTAGAAGCATGGTGCTCATAAAAAAATGCAACTTTAAGGAAAGATGCACAAAATACGACATAAATCAACTTTCAATGCGTTGTTATCCAGGAACAACACTGGCAATGAAAGGTTAAGTAGGTTGTAAGTCTAGGAACTGATAACCACAGCAGTTTGGTCCAAAGGTTTACAAACATTTGAACATTTGAAAGAAGTGTGTTTCCATCACTCTCTAATTCTGTTTAAATGTTTTTTTAAGTAGTATATCGATGTTTGGAATGCGATTACTGGGCCGCCCGCGGTAGCCGAGCTGACTGCGGCGCGCCAGTCACGGTCTGCACGGCCACTACGATCGGGGGTTCGAATTCCCCCTCTCGGGCTTGGATATTTGTGCCGCCCTTAGTATCAGCTAGTTCGTAAGTAGTTTGTAAGTTTAGGGAGTGATGACCCCGTAGTTAAGTACCATAAGCTCCACAAACATTAAACATTTTGCGATTACTGGTTGCCAAACGCAGATGAACATCAGTAAGATTACTACTGATCTTTTATTTCGTCAATTTCATTCTAGAAAAAAAAAAAAAAAAAAAGAGGAAAAACGCTTTCATCAAGTTTGTAGGTGTGAAAATACTGAAGACTCAAACAGCTAGTCTTAACAGCTGCGGAAATTCTTCCGGAGGGAAAGTCTTGTAAAATATTTCAATGTTTTTTTTCATCTCACTAATTTTGTTCCATCGCGAACGCCAAAACACGATTTTGATGAGTCGAAGTGAACAGGCCTGGATTGGCGCTCTCGCGCCAGCAATGTGAGCTGGCAGGTAGAGGCAGAGGTGTAGGTGGAGGGGGGAACTCGTTGTGGCTGCGCCCGCGGCCGAACACTCGCAGCGCTCGGGGCCCCGCGCCCGCATTACCACGTTTGATCACCCCTGCATTAAACGAAAACGACAGGCGCTCTTTTCGCATCGGAGTTGAAGAACATGTTACGGCAGGTCGCATAAACTGAAGATTGGGGAATTGCTCCTGGGAAAGGCCGACAGAAAACTGCGCATCAAATTTTTGAAGCTGCGCGAAATTGCCGCGTGGTTTAAGGCCTCGTTCTACGGACTAGGTGGCCCAAGCCGCCACACGTTTGAGTCCTCCCTCGAGCGTGTGTGTGTGTGTGTGTGTGTGTGTGTGTGTGTGTGTGTGTGTGTGTGTGTGTAGTCCATAGTGCAAGTTAGTTTAAGTAGTTTGTAAGTCTAGGAACTGATGACCATAGCAGTTTGGTCCAATAGTCTTACAAACATTTGAACATTTTTGAAGAAATTACTTTTGCCATCGCTAAGAACGCCGGACGCAGTCTGTGATCTCGGCCAGGTGCACTGCACTGTCAGTGTCACGACAGATGAAGATTCCATCGCACAGCATTATAAAAGTGCTGCGAGCAGTTGTGAAAAGGTGTGTTTACAAACTTCATGTATACAGATGGTATTGTATCCTCCGACTAGAGCACTGTAAGCAATTAACCAATGTTATCCTTTAACGTGAAGATTAAAATGTATTTCTTTCCGTAGCTTATTCATTATTTCTCTTCTACACGTCCTTACAAATTTTCGCACAAAGCTGCATTGTCATTTAGAACCACCCTGAACAACAGCCTTGCGATGCTAGAAATTTGACCGTTCCTATCGTCTCGACGAACTACAATCCTGTCACATGCAGGTAGGTGTATATCCTTCTTACATGAGTGTTGGGTGCCCGCTTCATGATGTTTCAGTTTTAACGACCATAGCTCTTGCGTAGAATACATACAACAACAAAATGTTTGCTTCGTCTGAGTACGCCATAAATTCATTCATCCTGCATATACGTTAACATACTCGACAAAACTTTGTAGTTTGAACTTTCATAGCCGGCCGCGGTGGCCGAGGAGACTGAGGCGCTCCAGTCACGGTCTGCACGGCCACTACGGTCGGGGGTTCGAATCCCCACCCGGGCATGGATATTTGTGCCGTCTTTAGTATAAGGTAGTTGATAAGTAGTTTGTAAGTTTAGGGACTGATGAGCCCGTAGTTAAATCCCATAAGCTCTAGAAACATTTGAACAACAAGAGTAGCTGCATGGCGAATAGCCGTGAGTCAGAGGGATGTGGTAAGTGCATGAAATCGTTTCCAAACTACAGTTAGTGTGCATTACTTGTTCCGTAAGGTCGCCCTCGGGCAACAACAGCAGCAGACGAGATGTACCTGCGACTTCTCGCCAAGAGGAACCCCCACCGGACTGCCACCACGACATACAATTATTTTGTGACTATGTGTTCATACAAATATGCACGTTATACAATAGAACATAGATAGATGTCTGTACAGTATATGCATTAGTGCATGTCTGAAGTTGACAGAGACGCGTCACCGTAATGTACAAATGAAGTATGGTGAAAATGATAGTCACTTCAACATGAAATATAGGGCGTGTACAAAATAATGTGATCACCAGGCAGTATACTACATCTTACTGCGAGTCAAGTTGGCACCACTGCTTACGTGTTAGTACCACGCGACCGCAGTGCACAGTTGACGTAGGAAGGCTTAGACGTTACCTTGCAGTATATTATGTGTTTTGTTCTGCGACCTTTAATACAAATGATCAGGGAAGTGCGTGATATCTCAGACTTCCAAAGACGCCAACACGACGGTGCGCAGTTAGTGGGAGCATCTGTGACGATAACGGCAGCGCTGTTTAACGTTTCACTAACGATAGTGTCCTCGTACACAAGACAAGGTAATACGTCATTGGAGAAGAGGAATAATGGGTGAAACTCGAAATAAACTAACAATAACCAATGCGCATTACGAAAGATTGTGACCAGAAAACATAAAACTACTGTGGCAAAACGACTGCAAAACCCAACACTCACTGGATTAATGCTGTTTCGATGAAAACAGAACAACTAGAGCTTAACATTCATGGAAGGGCTGCAGTTGCTAAACCCTTTATAACGGAATCCACCACAAAGTTACGGAGGAAAAGGTTACATAATCTTAAAACCTTGTCACTTGATAACTGGAACAAACAACTGGGTAATGTTCAAATGTTTGTATAGCTTATGGGACTTAACTACGGGGTCATCAGTCCCTAAACTTACAAACTACTTATGAACTAACTGAGACTAAGAACGGCACAAATATCCATGCTCGAGGGGAGGATTCGAACCCCCGACCGTAGTGGCCGTGTAGACCGTGACTGGAGCGCCTCAGTCTCCTCGGCCACCGCGGCCGGCCTGGGTATATGAACCGATTACCCCAAAAGATACTAACGGTACGGCATGCCTACTTCCTACAGTCAAACATGTGGGAAGTTACGTCATTATCGGGAATTTTTGTCACGGTATTCAGCTATTTCTAACATTTCCCTCACTGGTCGGATAACTATGAATGAATATGTCACCATCCACGGCAATAAAATGCCTTCTATGACTGACATAATGCTGCCAAACACTGCCATACTCCAAAATGATAATAAGTCGACACGTATAGGCAAAAAGTTACAGACATGCTTTATAAAGCATCTGACAACTATTACGCATCTCCCTTGGACAGCAAAATCACCACGTGTCAACGTAACTGGACCGTTATGCGGAGATCGAGGACGAAATTTGCAGCTTCAACATACTTGCAGTAATTGTCGGATGTGTTGGTACAAGTGCGGATAGAATTATGTTGTCAACTTTAAGTATACTTTACGAACTGTTCCTCTAAGACTTGTACTATTATCAAAGCCAATGTTGGGCCATATCCTTACTAATAAATAAATATTGTTTGTGTTAATTCTTCATAATATGTTTTCCATCCACAGCAGATGCGTTATTGGTGACGCAGAAGAAAGAATATGGTATATTACAATTATTGAATAGCTATGAGTAAACTTTGTGTATCTACTAGTTACTGACCACAAATAAACACGAAATTAAATACTTGGACTGTTTAAGAATGTCCATAGGGTTTTGTATGCCGACTTGTTCCTGTGAACGAAATGTTGGTGTATGGATTAATGGTAACAACGCAAAGGAAACCGCATATGGCATGGTATCCGCTAGACACTCCTGGCCATTAAAATTGCTACACCAGGAAGATGATGTGCTACAGACGCGAAATTTAACCGGCAGGAATAAGATGCTGTGATATACAAATAATTAGCTTTTCAGAGCATTCACACAAGGTTGGCACCGGTGGTGACAACTACAACGTGCTGACATGAAGAAAGTTTTTAACCGATATCTCATACACAAACAGCAGTTGACCGGTGTTGCCTGGTGAAACGTTCTTGTGATTCCTCGTGTAAGGAGGAGAAATGCGTACCATCGCGTTTCCGACTTTCATAAAGGTTAGATTGTGGCCTATCGCGATTGCGGTTTATCGTATTGTGACACTGCTGCTCGCATTGGTCGCGATCCAATGACTGTTAGCAGAATATGGAATCGATGGGTTCATGAGGGCAATACGGAACGCCGTGCTGAATCCCAACGGCCTCGTATTACTAGCAGTCGAGATGACAAGCACCTTATCCGCATGGCTGTAACGGATCGTGCAGCCACGTCTCGATCCCTGAGTCAACAATGGGGACGTTTACAAGACAACAATCATCTGCACGAACAGTTCGACGACGTTTGCAGCAGCATGGACTATCAGCTAGGAGACCATGGCTGCGGTTACCCTTGACACTGCATCACAGTCAAGAGTGCCTGCGATGGGTACGCAACAACGAACCTGGGTACACAAATGGCAAAACGTTATTTTTTCGGATGAATCCAGGTTCTATTTACAGCAACATGATGGTCGCATCCGTGTTTGGCGACATCGTGGTAAACGCACATTGGAAGCGTGTTTTCGTTATCGCCAGACTGGCGTATCACCCGGTGTGATGGTATGGGGTGCCATTGGTTACGTCTCGGTCACCTCTTGTTCGCATCGACGGCACTTTGAACAATGGGCGTTACATTTCAGATATGTTACGACCCGTGGATTTACCCTTCAAATGTTTCAAATGTTTGTATACCTTATGGGACTTAACTATGGGGTCATCAGTCCCTAAACTTACAAACTACTTATGAACTAAGTAATACTAAGGACGGCACAAATATCCATGCCCGAGGGGGGATTCGAACCCCAGACCGTGACTGGAGCGCCTGTCCCCTCAGCCACCGCGGCCGGCCGATTTACCCTTCATTCGATCCCTGCGAAACCCTACATTTCAGCAGGATAAAATGTTCAAATGTCTGTAAGGTCTATGGGACTTAACTACGGGGTCATCAGTCCCTAAGCTTACAAACTACTTATGAACTACCTAAGACTAATGACGGCACAAATATCCATGCCCGAGGGGGGATTTGAACCCCCGACCGTAGTGGCCGTGCAGCAGCAGGATAATGCACGACCGCATGTTGCAGGTCCTGGCGTTTCTGGATACGGAAAATGTTCGACTGTTGCCCTGCCTAGCACATTCTCCAGATCTCGCAGCAAATAAAAACGTCTGGTCAATGGTGGCCGAGCACCTTGCTCGTCACAATACGCCAGGCACTACTCTTGATGAACTGTGGTATCGTGTTGAAGCTGCATGGGCATCTGTATCTGTACACGCAATCCAAGCTCTGTTTGACTCAATGCCCAGGCGTATCAAGGCCAGAGGTGGTTATTCTGGGCACTGATTTCTCAGGATCTATGTACCCAAACTGCGTGAAAATATAATCACATGTCAGTTCTAGTATAATATATTTGTCCAATGAATACCCGTTTTTCATCTGCATTTCTTTTAGGTGCAGCAATTTTAATGGCCAGTAGGATATGAATTTCATATAATTTTGTAGAGGGAGAATATGGCTATTGTATCCTGGTATGCAAGAGGGATTTTGTTGTTCCCTACTGGGTGGGAAAAAACTGAGTCATATTGTACAAGAGTTCTAAATAAAATCGCGAGAAGAGGCTCGGATCATTGGGGGAAAAGTCTGTTGGAAGGCCGGCCGCGGTGGCCGAGTGGACTGAGGCGCTCCAGTCACGGTCTGCACGGCCACTACGGTCGGGGGTTTGAATCCTCCCTCGGGCATGGATATTTGTGCCGTCCTTAGTATTAGCTAGTTCGTAAGTAGTTTGTAAGTTTAGGGACTGATGACCCTGTAGTAAAGTCCCATAAGCTATACAAACATTTGAACATTTTGAAAAGTCTGTTATTCTCCACTATAATGTACTTCCTTTTGATGAGAATTCAAAAACTATTTGTTAATGCCAAAAAGTTTTGACCAACATGAAAAGATAATAACATCTGTAGATAAATATTTTACAGACATTTTGCAGCAAAACCCATGTCGACCCAAGTAGTGAGTTTTGAATAATTTGCATTTGCCGTACATCAGTTCGACTGTTCTCGAAATTGAAGTACCGATGAGTAAATAACAACAAAATTTATCAAGTGATTTGTTGAAATGTGTCCGTTATAAACTCACCCTTCCGTTTTACCAATATTAGACAAGATTGGGAAAATATTACCTGCACTTGTTCTCGTAAAAAAAATCTTTATTATAAGGGATGGTACATATCGCTGAAATGTACAACATACTCATTTGTCCCATACTGTATCAGCTTTCTGAGTTAAATGGACCAAACTGCGAAGTTATTATGCTAGTCGTCAAACCTTATTTTAAAAGTAAAAAGATATTTTCCACTCGGTGTGTAATTACGCATTGAAATTAAGTTCAAAACACAACAAATTTATTTTTACCGTGGTAGGTAAGACAATATGCACGATCTGATAAACAAACGTCAGTAGACTGACTCAAATGTTCAAATGTTTGTTAAGCTTAAGGGACTTAACTGCAGGGTCATCAGTCCTTAAACTTACAAACTACTTATGAACCAACTTATACTAAAGACGACACAAACATCCATACCCGAGGGGTGATTCGAACCTCCGACCGTATCGGCCGTGCAGACTTTTACTGGCGCGCCGCAGACCGCTCGGCCACTGCGGCCGGCTAGACTGACTCCGTACAGAATGCGTTTCCATTATGGACGTACATATTTTTATTTAATTACTGTTCTATCACTTCGTGTTCAACGTAAACCAGAGGGTAGAAACAGTCAGCAGCACAATCTTCTTGCTGTAACTGATCGTCGTTTCACGTGTCCAGAAATCATGAAGATTCCACCGCCAGAGTATTGCGCCTCTCTTGATCGCGACATGGGAAAAAGCCTTCAGGTATTAAACAAATCGAATAAAATATAGGAAAGGGTATGAAATGTTAAATGAACCGACTCAACACGCTATGAAGTGGTGGCCCTGGGGGGGGGGGTCTACCCCGGGTTTCTAGTCCTGGCGCGCCTCCAGTTGTCGAGAGCTTCGAGATGTGGAGGCCCCGCAGGACCTAACCATAAAACAATGCCGCTATACGTTCATTAAATCAGCGGCAGTCTGGCATTCGAGGCCCCAAAAAAATATAAACAAACATACCTACATTCCATTCGCAGAATCGAGGCAGTGCGAGCCGCCCGCTGCGTCGCCCGCAGAAGCGTATTGAACGGCGTGATCACGTGATCACGAATGGGTGGGGGGGTGATCAAACGGAAGGCGAGGTTTCTCAGCAGCCAGGCGCTTGGCATGCATAAAACATCCGAAATGAGAAACAATAATGAGAATAAAATCTGTAGTTATGCACACAATTACGAACTCATTGCTTCCTGCTGCCTGTGACAGCAGAGCTTTAGTTTAAATTGAAGAAAAACATGGAACAAACAAATAAAACTACTAACCAGTAAATTTATCGAACACGCTTTTTATATGTTTCTTCTAGCACAAGAAGAGAAGTCTGAAGAGTCATATGAGCTGCTACTGTTACTACTATTGACGCGTATAAGTAACTAAACTCTCTTCGTAAGCTTTCATAATTTTATCCATGCGCTAAATTGATTTTCAGGTTTTTGAACGTGCTACACATATTTCTGCCACACATCCGGCGTTGTTTCGGCGACTGCTTCAATCAGACGTACTTTCACTTCATTCACTTCTAAGGTTTTATTCATTGCCGCGACAAACTTCTTAACCCGTGCCCACACAAGTTGTATTGCGTCCAGTTTACAGAGGTATGTTAGCATTCTTAAAACTGTTTTGTGTATGACATACGCATTTTTTCTTGGAGGATTTTCAGCAGTTCTCGGCACGACATCATTTTCAATCTTTTTTGTGTCGAAACTACTCTGTAATATTCTCATTAGACGTATAAGGGCATAAGACAACATGGAATCATGCCGTTTGGGGTTATTCGAGGGGGTGGGCTCACAGGGGTGGATCGAGGGGTTCGATTCTGAAGGGAGTCACAGTTCGTGTCACAGTTCGTGTCTTTCGTCCCTACCCCCTACCTCACCTGAAAAATATACCTTGGCAATAAGCTCACTTTCAACGTATCATATACGTGTATGATTTTAATAAGGGTAAAATTAATAATTATAATATAATTATTTTAAATTGTTTTCCATGATATGTGACATTTAATGTACTGATAATAGTTATATCACCTAATAATTAGTTTACGCCAGTAAATAGCACAAAAATTGAAGGAAGGAATGTTAGGGATTAAAGTTATGTTGGCAAAAAATGCCACACTTTTTCAGCCTAATAATAAATTGCAAATCCGTAAAAACAGTTTTTTGAAATATATTTGTCCAAACCTTTGCAAACTACATCTGTCACGCAGTTGATTTCAGAATTATAATTGCATGTTTCATAGCTACATAATTTGCGCAGTGTGAAACCGAAGTGTATTTCAATTAGCACCACGAATGGAGTTTCGTGTGCTAACTGTCGCTATACTATAGTGGCGTCAACTAAAAAGACTTGCACTAGGCGGCCGAACAATTCCACGCGGGATCTCCCGGCCAAAAATCCATACGATCATTTAATTTTTTTATATTCAGGAGAAGAATGATAATGATTTCAGTCGCCTATTTGGGAAGGAGGCAGGCGTTCGAAAAGGCGTTATCACAAGCGAACAGTATGTACTGAGGGTGTTTGAAGTGGTAAATGTAATGTAAAATAAATGAAATCATGAAAAAATAATCCCGTAGTTTTTCGTACACGTTTCGTATGTAAAAACAAAAATGTTTCAGCAATATATATATATATATATATATATATATATATATATATGGGGGAGGGGGTTATGTCCCCCGTGACCCTGTGACCCGTTGGATCCGCCACTGTTTTACATCACCGCTCCGGGCTTCTGACACACTCAGTCCGCCACAAAGCGCAGGAATATTAGTGCGTCAGTCTCCAAAAAAAAATATTTAAATGTTTTTAAACCTAAGGATCATGCGGCCGCTCCCGCTAGAGGTTCGAGTCCCCCCTCGGCTACGGATGCGTGTCTGTTGTCCTTAATGTAAGTAAACCTGAGTAGTTTGTAAGCCTTGGGAATGATTACTATAGCTGTTTGGTCCAATAGATTTACAAACATTTGAACATTTTCAGAATGAAACTTTCACTCTACAGCGGAGTGTGCGCTGAAATGAAACTTCCTGGCAGATTAAAACTGTGTGCCTGAACCGGGACTCTAACCTGGGACCTTTGTCTTTCACGGGCAAACGTTCTACCGGCTGAGCTATCCCGACACGACTCACGATGCCGCCCCACGACTTTACTTCCTCCATATCAGCGCACACTCCGCTGAAGAGTGAAAGTTTCATTCTGAAACATCCCTTAGGCTGTGGCTAAGCCATGTCTCCACCATATCCTTTCTTCCAGGAGTGCTAGTTTTGCGAGGTTCGCAGGAGAGCTTCTGTGAAGTTTGGAAAGTAGGAGGCGAGGGACTGGCGGAAGTAAAGTTGTGGGGCGGCATCATGAGTAGTGACGGGATAGCTCAGTCGGTAGAGCGCTTTCCCGCGAAAGGCAAAGGTCCCAGGTTCGAGTCCCGGTTTCGGCAAACAGTTTTGTTTGTTTGTAAATCTATCGGACCAAACTGCGTGGTCATCAGTCCGTAGCTCACAAACTACTTAAACTAAGGTAAACTAACCTAAGGACAACACACACACCCATGCCCCAAGGAGGACTCGAACCTACGACGGCGAGCAACCGGGCGCCCTGCAGCGAGGCGCCTTAGACCGTTCGGCTACTCCACCGCGGCCACACAGTTTTAATCTGCCAGGAAGTTTCATTTGAACATTTAGTAAAGCTAAGGGATGAAAAGGCTGAGGTCATCGGAGCCTACACTTACGAGCCACTTAAGCTAACGTCAACGAACTTATGCCAAGGGCAACACACATACCTGTGCCCGGGCGAGGCCTCGACCCTCCACTGGAGTGGCCACGCAATCCGTGACATGACACCTCAGACCGCGTGGCCATTCCCGTGAGGCTGTGACAGTTTCAAGTATTCCATTACCCCACGCGTACCAGAATCGTCCTTCGTAGAGGGGATACACTCCCAGTACAGACGATAGTTGAGTTCATTGAACCGAAACTGGAACACATCTTGAAATGGTTCATACTCTTCCATAAAAAAACGAACTTCCACTGTCTCTACGAGAAATTTCCATCTGAACTTGGAATGTCTGCTTACGTACACAGGTATAACAAGCACTCAAGATTTCTTTCTGATAATCCATTTGCGAATGACGGGGGACGTTGGGCAGAAAAAGCGGGCGCGTGTTGCGCGCGGCGTGTTTCCCAGCGGAGGCTGATGGAGCGGAAGATTACCGCTAGGTCAGTGCCGCGGCCTGCAGCCTGCAGCGGAGCGTGGGTCTGACATAACGCGGCGCGTGCCGCCACGTAATCACCAGCTCCGTGGCTCACACCGGCGGAAGCACCACTTTACACCGCTATCACCTGTCTCCCCTCGTCCTTTTGTGTTTTACGTAGCTGTCGCGGAACAGAATGCTCCGCTTTGCAACCGGGAGCAAAAGTTTTGCCTCTGTTCACAACATTCGGGCGCAGTAGCTTCACAGCGTTGTCAAACAAAATGGTTGTTCATATTCACGGAACGAATGACATTCACAGCGAATGGGTTAAGTTGAAAATGTGTACCCAGCCGGGAATAGAACACGGGTCTCCTACTTTCTAGGCAGTTCAGCTGACCTCTACACCACTGCAGACATAACGATCACTGCACCTGCACGGAATTACTCAAGTACGCCTCTCGTCAGATACAAATTCTCAACTTTACCCCTATCCACTAGAACTCAAACTCGTAGTTATTGTAAAATAATTCCCGTAAGAGTAGGTCCTAAGAGTGCTTCCGCACTGAAGAAAGGATAATAGCCCGTCATCGGCATATATGGCGTCTGTTCTTTCAGACATGTCCGAAAGAATAGACGCCACTTATACATAAAATGGTGGCTGTTTAATCTCCAGAGAGATTTATAAGTTGGGAGAAATGATTCGCGACGCCTGGGAACTTTTAGAACATCAACAACATTATTTCCTTTTTTTCTTTAATTACGTCAATGATCACAATTTTTAGTCATTAAACAATCAGTTAAAGTTAGTTATTATAATCTTCAAATCTGCAGCAGGAAATGGACAAAAAACAGATACACTAGTGGACAGTCTACATCTTAAAACATTGGAAATATATCGCACTAAATTTTTTTAAGTTATAGATATATAAAACTTCGCTTAAAATAAAATACAGCATACCTGTTATTTTCTTAACATGTCTTAATAAAGTTGAGACAAAATGGCATCGTCAAGAAACAAACGTAACATCGTCAGTGCCTCGTCATATATTTTTAAAATAAAACAGAAACTAGGCCGCACTGCTGGCACACATGTATCGTTTTGTCGGACCTACTGTTTATAACAGACTGTGTAAGTATGCACACGTACTATGCATTCGTCACGAGGACGCTAGATGGCTCTACTGCGCACTTGAACGTGTAATTATAAAAGAAACTGCGAGTACATTTGCAGTGTTTTTCTGCCCGTTAATTTTTTTTCTCTCGTTTTCTGCTGCAGTTTTGAATACTGTAAAATCTGACAAACCGGTTGTCTAATGATTAAAAATTGTGATTATCGACTTAAATAAAGAAAATGTATTTAATAACGGACCCCTGTTCTATTAGCGACAATGTCGCTGCCCGTGAAACATTATTTGCAATATATTAGGCCGTCCCATATCGTTGATTTCATTTATGTAAAGCCTGACCTTTTGCTCGCCAGCACTACTTAGTGTTCCTTCTCATACTGAGCAAATAAATGGTTTTTCCTCAGTGCACATTTTTCTGAAAGTGGATGTGTTCAGTAGTCTCCAAAAATTGCCCGAAACGTGAATTCTTCAGCTTTTGCAATGGAATGCTGCAAGACACATTATCTCACACAATTCCTTGAAGAATGATATGACGCTTGTGAAAGGGCCTGTCTGTTACAAAAGTTGTCTAGTGTCATTTATAGCTCTTCTGCGCCAATATGCATCTTCATATACTTCACAAAATTATATTTTCTCGTCAGAGCCGAAGAACAAAACTACGCAAACCGAACAAGGTGGCACACACAGGACTCGCATTCGAGAGGACGGTGGTTCAAATCCACGTCCAGTCGTCAAGATTGAGGTTTTCCGTGATTTCCCTAAATCGCTTCAGGTAATTGCCGGAGTGGTTCCTTTCAAAGGGAACAACCGATTTCCTGCCTCAGCCTTACCCAAAACTTCCGAGCTTGAGCATCATCTGTAATGCCCAGGCTGTCGACGGGACGTTATATCCTAAGCTTTCTTAAATCTTCGCAACTCCATGGTGTTACAGCACTTTAATTTCGGCATGTAGAAAAAATTCAAATGTTTGTAAAGCTTATGGGACTTAACTACGGGGTCATCAGTCCCTAAACTTACAAACTACTTATGAACTACTTACGAACTAGGACGGCACAAATATCCATGCCCGAGGGGGGATTCGAACCCCCGACCGTAGTGGCCGTGCAAACTGTGACTGAAGCGTCTCAGTCTCCTCGGCCACCGCGGCCGGCCGGCATGTAGAGCCAGACTACGTTTGTATTCAATCTGAATAGTGAGACCACGTGTGCATGGCAATTTCTTCTGAAGCCGGCTTTGTTGTCGGACTTAAAACCCCTATGTTCTTTCTTTCCGACGTTGTTGGCTTCGATAAGGTTTTGTCGACACCACAAAACAGTCTTACGTTTGCGAACATATTTCTCAATTACGATACTTGTCTACTTTAGTTCTTATTAATAAAGATTTGTATCTGTTGGGTTTATCTGTGACAATACATAAAATATTGTTATGTGAGCAACATTTTCATGTTTTTATTCTTGTGTCCTTAAAGATACAATGGACATATGGATTTTCTGCAAATGTTGTCCGATATTTGACCTAGTACTAAAAACGTTGTAAATGTGGCTTGATATGAGCAATAGACACATTTCTCTACACTAGAGTAAATGTATTTGTGCAAAATTATAGCGTTAGCCCTAAGTTCAGGAAAAAATATGTGACTTCCCATTAAAAGCCTGGTCGTAGGAATAGTATCCTTTAACATACAAAGGAAAGAAAGAACGCGAATCATCTAACTAATAAAGCCCTTAACATTTGTTGATCTATTGAGGATAGCAGAAGTAGCATTATAACGAATGAGACGGGTGTTTTTAAGTGTGATTCATACTAGTAACTGAAGTTGCCGAAGCAAACGAAGGAACTGTTCTTTCTAATACAATCATTTCACCCCATGATATCCTTTGGTAGAGTGAAATTTCAAGTTCGCATCATGGTGTATATAACAGAGAACGTAGACCTCACATTTATGTTTAATGCTTTTGCGAAAGATTTTACTGTAAAGGTAAATGTGCTGTGTCACTGTGCGCTCGAGTCATTGCTGTTACGAAAAAGTACTTGCGTCACACAAAGCCACACTTCGTTCAATACCTCAGCGAAAGTCGAGGTGACTACTGCCGACCGTACATCTAAACACTCAAGCGTCTGCGACCTGTCACCTGCCAGAAACTTTTACATGCAACTGAACTCTTTAGTGTAATGTGCATGAGACCCGAATGTCAATCATATGCGAATCAAATCCATCCAGTAGACTGGTCAGAATATTCTTATATTCTCGGTTGATTCTATTCTCTCCGTAAGAAACACAACACATAAAAAGTTAAAACCTTATAAAAGAACATAAATTTAAACGCATTGAGGACAGACCATTTATATGAGTCTCTCTATAATTTTAGACTTATGTTAATGACTTTTCCTTGGTGGGGAACTACAGTCATGCGGATTTTTTTCAATGAAATTAACGCCCTTTAACTGTTTTGGTTAATGCATTATAATATAATTATGATTTAGGTGGCAGGCGGGAATGGTCTCGCCCTCTATGGCGCCATGCTACTGATTGTGCTGCCGTTCCCGTCGGAAGTTCGAATCTTCCCTTGGGCGCGCGCGGCTGTGTGTGTGTTTTGTGCTTAGCGTAAGTTAGTTTAAGTAGTTTATACGTCTAAGGACCTATGGCCCCAGCATTTTGGCTCCTTAGATTCACAAACATCTGAACGTTTATGATTTCGGCCGTGTAGCCATTTTCAAGTGCCACGTTCAGAATTGTGTGATCCGCTTAAACTGCATATCATTGTCGCATCAACATACGTTTTGTTTTATAGAACCAGTTGTCATTTAATAAAAATCGTTAAAAACTTAAAATACATTGTGTTGCTGCATTAATATGCACGAACGAAACATCTTAAAAAAAGTGAAATGTTGCCACTACAATCTCTCTTCTGTGCTTATGTGAACGTGTAAACTAACGTTTTCATTCGTTAGATTATATTGACGACGCAGCGAGAGCAATCGGCTACATAATGATAACATAACTAAAATCAAGATCTGCGAGCACCTGTGATCTGTGGACCTTGAAAAACAGAGTACTGCGAGGCAGAAGAAAGGAAAGGGAACGGACCATTATAGGCAAATTTCTTTGATTCCAAGTTGGGGAATGAACCAAAATGGAGATGTCACACCGAAAAACTGATCGCACAAAACAATATTTAATTGTGATGCATTTAAAAGTAACTCGCTAATATAGCAGTGGGCGGCAAAGAAATCCTTTTCCGAAGGCAGACATTGCAAGCATCGTGGGAAGGTGGCATCAGGATGATGGGTCTTTTAAAGAAAACATACATTTTTACTTTACAGTATTTTTTACTGAACTAAAGGTTAATGTATCTGAAACTTGACACCAGATACAAGAAGTTGTAGATCTTGTATCTCTGTGTAAATATTACAGTGGAAGACCATATTACAACAAAAACGTATCCTTCTGATAACAGACATGTGACCGGAAGCTGAAATTCCAAACTCTTGTGTTAGCTCGTGTCATCTGTCAAGTAGTTTTCCTTTTCTCTTGCCCTAGCAACATGGTCCGCTAAAATGCTGGGGAACATTGTGAAACGACGGCCTACTTCCATTAACTCTGACTAGTTTCTTCGGTTTCCGATAGCACGCTACACTGATGAAATCTGAACATACTTTAAGAATGGACACTTGCGAGTGTGTAGTATTAATAAATGTTAGTAATACGTATAAGTTTAAGAATTTGAAAAGTCAACTTAGCGATTAGCATAAAAAGAATATCGAATTATGTTGAAAAATAATTTGTTAGCCAGTCTAACTTTTCTAAGCGATTTATGACTGTTTGGAAATTACAACTTGTTAATTGCGTTAATTATTTCCTGTAAAATGTACCTACGCCAACAAAGATGAGAGAATAGTGTGACTGATACCAACGATCGAGATGACATATTTGTGGGCAGTGGTGTTTAAATACCTGTACAGTAGGATAGAAGAAAAAAAATTGGTTTCACAAAACGCTTTAGTGCGGTCAAGTTGCCTATTGACATTAGAAGAAATACGAGGTAAAATAATTAAAATCGGTTAAATCTTACGTTTGTGCATTGTGCTTCAAGATAATGGAAAATTGAGGGGGGAAAACCTTCTTTGAAGTATTTTAAAGTTTGTTTAATCTTAGTTTTTTGTGCCTTATGAATGGTTGAAATAAGCTAAATAAATTAAAATCAGGGTAATAATACAATATTTCCCGTGCGTCACTGTCTTAGAGGAAACAGAAATTGAGCAATATTTCGCAAATTTCGCTGTGCAACTCTTCTCTTGTTTTGCTAGAACAGAACGACCCAGACCTCACCACGTGGATGTGGTTGCACCTAGAGTTCAATCCACATCTTACCCACAAGCCATCCATTTGTCAGATGTGGTATTTACATAATATTTATAACTTTTCTTATGAAATTTACCATGGAGTACTATTCCTTGCCTTACTGCGTTTTTATGGCACTGTCTGTTATATCCAGTACACACTGAAAGTCTGATTTTTTTTAGAAATGCGGCATAACCGATCTTGGTATAATTGTTGCTCGGATATAGCCATCTCTACCATCCTGTCCACATACTTTGAATGAAGCGTTTGTTACCAGTTTGGCGTACCTCTCCATAGCTTGAGTGTGACAGGGGATGTTTTGCATTTCTCTGATGAGCTTTGTTCTTGTCAGAACTGATTAGTGATTTAAGATCACTTCATTTAAGTGTCGCAGCACTGGGGGACGATACACTACACAAGAATTCCAATCAATAATCACAAATTAATCAGAAGCTTCAAATTTATCTTCGGTGGTACGAAATATCTAACCGTCTTCTTCTTTAGAACAGAGTGTTTTGCTTTCAAGATCCTTCTGTAAACGAGTTTCCGAATATGTTCCCTTTCTCTAAAAATCATTGCCAGCAGAATATTTTCTGGGTGATAGAAGAATGCATTTCGTTGTATTACTAGCTTGACTAATTCAAGTAATTCATCGGATAAATACGCTGATGTTTCAATTGCTTGAAATAAATTTTTCGGTCCGTCAGTTATATATTTGCTCTCTTTTACGGAAAACCACAAGGGCATGTATGATTTTAAAATGAAGTCAACTAATTTCGGATGTATATGACAAACTTATATACAACCTACGGACTCGATTGGCTGCAGTTAACCACCTGAAATGGGATAATGGGCCAGGGTCCCTATTTGGCAAGTCATCGGTAGAAAGTCCCAAGAAGACTGCATCTGAAATGTCGCGAAGATACTGTTGGTGTTTACTCAACAAATTTCTGTATATATCAGGAATCGAACAAGCTATGGTTTCATAGTAGGCGACAGGGAGTTTTTCATGGCAATTGAGTTGCTGTCCAATTCATCCGTTAAAAGATTTTGGACCTGCAGTTTGACCGTTAATTTGTTGGAAAATATCGCGGAAAGGGAGCTCAATAAAATGCAGGAGACATACACTCCAATGTAGTGGGCGTCCTACATGATTTTCTAGTCGATGAATGACACTGTTCTTCCATCCAGTGTTGGTTGGATTGCCATCACACCTACTACTTCTAGTTTTTCTAGTGATATTGATTGTTCAATAATGCTTTGAGTTATATTATTTGCTGAACTCTAGGTAGGAGATAAATGTCCAATATATGATGAACCGGGTTCTTGTATAAAAGAATGGTGTTCTTCAAAAAATGTTCAAATGTTTGTAGAGCTTATGGGACTTAACTACGGGGTCATCAGTCCCTAAGCTTACAAACTACTTATGAACCAGCTATTACTAAGGACAGCACAAATATCCATGCCCGAGGGGGGATTCGAACCCCAGACCACAGTGCCCGTGCAGACCGTGACTGGCGCGCCGCAGACCGCTTGGCCACTGCGGCCGGCATAGTGTTTTTCTTTCACATTCCTGTGAAATCACTTGTCATTCAAATTGCTTCAGACCAGTTGAAGCAGTTGTTGTTGTTGTTACTGTAGCTTTAGGGCGCTCAACATCGTGGTCATCAGCGCCCAAGTTGAATCAGGTTCAAGTGAGTTTGAACTCACTTGAAGAGTTACACTGCAAAAATTGTGAAATATTGCTCAATTTAGGTTTTTCTAAAACTGTTCACGCACGGAAAATATGATCACGCAGGGGAAATATTTTATTATTACCTGAGTTTATTTTGTAATTTTCTTCAATGTTGAACCCACAGAAAAATACACTTCGTAAAATGACATTATAAATAAAGGTTTGACTTTTAATGCTGCTAATTATTTTATTATGAATGTAACAGCTGTTTCGGCGTTAGGCCATTTTCAAGCAATCTGTGAACGTTCATATATATAAAATGTTGGATTTACATAAGTTTCTTACATAAAATCGAGAGATAAATATAATTAAATGTTTCGATGCTACATGCAATATTTACCTGTCATAAGCTTATTGCCTTTTTGCTACGCTAACTGTACGTTTGTACTTATTGCGTGTAGCTACGACGAACTTTTTATTAAATGTTTATGATGTTCGTAAGTACTATTTATATGACAGTTTCCTTTGAATACTGCATGTTTACAAAGATGTTGCTTTTCGTAAATTTTATGTTATTTTTGATCATGCAATAATATACCTCTGGTGTCCTGAGGTGTTTTTTTTTCCAAAGCTTTATTCCTTTGACTGTATCATCTATGGTTGAAGTTTTCTTCGTAATTTCGTGGTATCTTCGTATATGAAACGGCGTTTCTCTGGATTTATCCATTATCCAACTTTATAAGAGCGATAAAATTTTCGAAATAAATACAGCGTTTAAAATCTGTGTGATCATGTAGAATTTCATTAGGAAATGCTTCTGTGTGGATGTATATTTCTAGTTCTTCCAGGATTTCCATATTTGTGCCTTTAGGAATTTTGTGTAATATTTTCAGTGCTTTTTCAATGTATGTCGTGATGTGTTTTTCGTTATTTAGGTGCTGCTAGAAAGTGGATTGGTTGCTATCTGTTATTCTGGTGTGTTCCCTGAATTTAATCATATAAATATTCTCAGTTTTCACACATAATTTTATAGATTCCTGGGCTATTAAATTTTGCTGTGTTAGTAATGGCTTTATGTAGTTTCAAGTTTAAATTATTATTTGTACGAAAAACAAGTTTTATTTGTGTGTACCTGAAAATTGCATTAGTTTTGTTCGAGATATTTATGAAATGTGGAGGGATATATGTGAATTTTTTATGCTGTGATGTTTCTCTGTCGAGAGTTATGTTTATATATCATGAAGATTTAATGAAAAGTTCATGACAGGTAAATACTGCATGTAGCATCGAGACATTTAATTGTATTTACCTCTCGATTTTATGTAAAGACGTTATCTAAATCCAAAATTTTATAAATATATGTTCGTTCATAGATTTCCTGAAAATGTCCTCGCGTCGAAACATCTGTTGGATTAATAATAAAATAATTAGTAACATTAAAAGTCAAACCATTATTTATTATGAAATTTTAAAATAACTTAAAGAAAAATTCCAAAGAAGGCAATTTTTTCAGTTTGCCATTATATTTAAAAACTCGAAATGAAGATATTAATCGATTTTAATTTAATTCATCTCTTATTTCTTCTAATGTACAATATATATATATATATATATATATATATATATATATATATATATATATAATTTTTTTGACCCACCCTACTGTACAGCCATCCAGATGTGGATATCCTCGTTTCACGTCAATTACTTCAGTTTAATATCAGAAAAGTTCTTTCTAAACGTTGAGTTTATTTGTTTTTGTTGTGCGAAATGAGTTCCTGTACCGTCAGTACTGACCTTGTAGGCAGTGGAACGTCACAAAATTAAAATTGCTCTTTTTTCTTTCCCACACTTAGATCTTGGGTTGAATCTCCGTGACTTCCCCGGGTTTTACGACGGTGGTAGAACTGAAACAAGCACTACCCAACATCGTAAAAAGCGAGCGAATAGTCACGTGAATAAAAAGTAGGGACGTCCGTTTCGAAAGCTGCTACTAACAGCTGGAATAAGTGTCTGCACATTACGTGTTACTCCATTACTGAGCATTGGTTTTTTGTCATGTAAAGATGATTATTAAAGTGACGTAGCATCACAATTAGATCTTTGCGGCGTTTGATGAAATTTAGCCAGTGAAACGCATTATCTCACCTGCAGAATAAATTCGTGAATTTCACACAATGAAAACGTTAAATCCCTCAAAGTCTGCAGCACCACCTCTGATTTACAACTCATCATGCAAATAATTCATAATAGAGAATTTAGCGATCCATGGGACGTGTTACATTTCATCCATATGTGAGTTCAAACCAAGTTCAGGTCAGCTCGCCTTGTTATATTAGAAAGCAGCATAACATTTAATTTGTACTTGATCACAAGACATGCTTAGGTTGTTGAAAATAGTAATTACTCGTCAATTGGGACGAAACTGCAGGCCTTGTCATCACATCCAGTATAGTGTGGGCATCCAGAGTCAAAGAATATTTGCTCGTCTCATACAATATCTACTAGATCTGCTCGAAGAAACATCTGGAAAGATAGTCCAGTGGAAAACTGCGTTGTCTTATATCACTGTTGATCTCTGCTAATAAAGTTATCAAGACCAATCGGTGTTCAGAAATGCGCTTGCATTCTGTAGGATCAGGTTCTAACCTCCGCCTGACCTTCAGATCTGGAACCATTGGTGATTTCTCTAAATCGTTTACGATGAATAACAGAACTGATCCTCTACAAAGAACACGGTTAGTGTCCTGGAACATCGTTCACTAGTTCAAGACAGTGTTCAGTCAACCCTTACTTCGTCATCGATCGGACTTCCCCGTACTAAACCTAACTTTATTTGTTTCGGTTTAACAGTCTGTCGACGCTAAATACAAACCTCATTCACTTGAAGTAGGTGGAATATGGCAATTGGTATCGACTAAATAATCAGATAAAATAGTTTTACATACTACAGTAATGCTTCAGTAAATAGCATCAACATTGAGCGGCCTGCAACCTAACAAAAGCAACAGAATCTTCATCTATATATACATGTCGCGTCTATTCCGAAAGAACAGACGTCACTTTTGATCGTGCAGTTGTTAGTGTTTTCATATTCACAGAATATATGTCATCAACTGCGAATGGGCAAAGCTGAAAATGTCAGATATCGGGGTGGGTACACATTTTCAGCGTTGCCCATTCGCAGTTGATGTTATATATTCTGTGAATATGAAAATCTTCATTGTTATCATGACCAGCAATAATAGCATGTGGAAGTAGAGTTTTACACACGAAAAATTCTTATTTTTTTCATTAAGAAAAAAAGGCAAAAATAACGATTGTTAAATATTATTGGTTAAGTGCACGCAAAGAAACTTGATGAAAGTGCGGGACGTGACATAACTAAAACACGAATAAATAGTTCAAGATATATACAAACATTCGGTTTAAAACAAACAGAATGGATATATCGGTCTTACGTGGCATAATACGGTGCGTGATCACCATAAACAGACAACACACACATCTATATGTGGCATTGACAATATTGGTGCAACAAGGCTCTCTGAAGATGTAATGAGAAAGGATGAAAGTTTGGTGTTAAACTTTCTGCCGACGCTGAAGACGTTAGAGACGCAGCACTTTATCGAATTTGATTTAAATACAGAGTGAAAGTGGTAGTGGGCTCGATTTAGTAATCATTGTGGCTTCCACCTGAAACTATTAAGAGAACCAAAGTATATCTAAATCAAGATGGCCGAATATGTATCATATATCCCCACACTTAATTGTTCACTTATCGGTCACGGAATTTTTCCAGCAGTTACCTCTGGCGTTTATATGTTAATGTGGAAAATGCGAAGCTATATCTTGGTTAAGAGTTTTGTAAAACTGTTGGTCCCTTTATAACTGACTTGATCAGTCGGTTCAAAAGACGGAGGAAGACAAGGGAGTACGACTTTCAAAAAGATCATTCCGTGTAAAAAATAAAATGCTGTGGTCAAATCAGCCATATGGTTGAGGGCAGGTTTGATTCAAGTGAAGATACTTATTCATTTGACGAGTTCTGTCCTCAATATTGTCGCCTTCTGGAACAAATTATTAGATAATGCAAAAGAACGTGACATACCGCCGGCCGCGGTGGCCGAGGGGACTGAGGCGCTCCAGTCACGGTCTGCACGGCCACTACGGTCAGGGGCTCGAATCCCCCCTCGGGCATGGATATTTGTGCCGTCCTTACGATTAGATAGGTCATAAGTAGTTTGTAAGTTTAGGGACTGATGACCCCGTAGTCCCATAAGCTATACAAACATTTGAAAATTTTTTTCGTGACATACCAATATTTGATGAAAAGTCAACGGACATCGGGATGTAAAGCGGAATTGGCCACTACATGTCACTACAGGATGAGCCGCCTATATGAAAGTAGACGGGAGAGAACATTGTTGTAAGTACAGAAGAAATAACTGCTGAATGTGTCACTCAGGAGCTCTCAATGACTCAGAACATAGGCAAATGATTGGATGTCATCTCAGTAACAGATCCAAGTGCGATATTTCTATACCTGTCCAAATCGACTGTTTCTGAGGTGATTGTCATATGGAAAAGGGATTGAACAACGAGAGTTAACCCAAGGCCAGGCGGCCTCATGTATTGAACGGATAGATAGTGTCAAGAATTGTAGAGAGTGGTTGCCAAAAATCAGCAGAATGGATCTCTCGCTAATTCGAATGGTCTTCCAGAAGTACATCTAGCTCATGGACTGTGCGTAAGAATTAAAAATAATGCGGAGCAATGGTCCCACAGCTCCTAAAGCCACAAATATCTGTTGTCAGTGTTAAGAGACGCTTTAGATGGTGTAAAGAGGTACCTCACTGAACAGTGCATACCTGGAAACAAGTTATTCGGAGATACGGATGGTACGCCAGTTGAAGGATCTGAGTTTCGCGACCATGTGGAGCACGTTACTTGCAATCAATTATGGGTCAATAGCGTAATGCATGTAGACATTACGGTTTTTTTTTCGTGGTTAGGACGTGGTTCCCTTATTCCTCTTAAAAAACGTTAGAGGTGGAAAGATATCAATATATTTTACAGTATTGTGTTCAGAGTGCAGCATAGTACTAGTTCGGAGATAATGATTGTACTCATCAATCAGTGGTAACACAGTGGACTTGCATTCGGGAGAGCGGCGGTTCAAACCCGCCTCTGGTCGTCCAAATTTAGGTTTTCCGTGATTTACCTAAATCGTTCCAGGCAAATGTCGGTATGGATTCTTACAAGGTCGCGGCCAATTTCCTTCCCCATCCTTACCAAAAACAATCCCAGCATGCGCTCCATCTCTAGTGACCACGTTGGGGGCGTTAAGACCTAATCCTCCTTCCTTCTATTTGTATCAGAATTACAATGCACCCTGTCATAATTCATCATCTGTGAGGCAATTGATTGTTGAGAGTAGTATTCGGAAAGTGTTCTGGCATGCCCAGAGGCCGCGGCGGAGCGGCCGAGTGCATTGAGGCGCTACACTACGATGCGCGAGGCCTTTCCCCGTCGGGTGTTCGAATCCCCCCTCGGGCATGGCTGTTTGTGTCGTCTTTAGAATAAGGTAGTTCATAAGTACTTTGTACTTGTAAGTTTAGGGACAGATGACCCCGCAGTTAAGTCCCTTAAGCTTGTCAAACATTTGAACATTTTGAACATGCCCAGAGTCCTGGGCTGAACCCACTGGAACATTTGTGAGAGGAGGCAGAAAGTCGACCTCTATCCACACACCAACGTCAAATACAGTTAATTTCCTTCGTCAAAGCTCGTGTAATCAATCAACTGGTAATCAACCCCAACGACTAGCAAAGAATGATTACGTTGCCACCAGTCTAATACTGTATGACTCTAACCTCCTTCGAGTTCTCAAGAGCCTAAAATTCACAGGTATTCTGCTCGTTTACTGTCACAATATCAGCTATCGTTCTTCTTTCAAATGACAACTGTCAGATACATACTGAAAACTGAAACGAACGGCATTGCCATTTTCTCCATCTGCTCATATCGTGTAAAGCCGTTGTGCAATAACTTACTCGTCATCTGTATTAATGACTCTCCGCTAGTGATATGATACTATTTAAATTGACTGGTTCCGAAACAATGATAAATTAAGCTGTGTGTAAGAACGCTGATAACGACTTTGGTACGTTGCAATTCTTCCATTTCCAGGCTGTGGTTGATTAGTAGTAGTCTGTGCTAGATTAAATGTTCAGGAACCCGTAAATTTTCAGGTGATTAGTGACAACAGTCTCTCGTTACTTTCCTACAAGAATGAGGTAAACGGATCTGCGTTTCCTTTGTTAAAGAACCAGCCTGTCTTCGATGCAGAGAAATCGAGGTGAGGTGTGTCAGGAAATGAAGCACGTGATTTGACGTTATAAAGCCAACAGCGTTCCACGACCTATAGACGACAGTGGAACACAGGAAATCACATAACACCAGTAACAGTTTCCTGCTTTCTACTAGAGGTTCCTTCTTTATTCTGAGGAAATAGAAGAAGTACTGTTAAAACGTTTAACAGAGCTAATTACCACAGTTGTTTCACCAGTCGCTTTAGAATATTTATACATTTGGAGTGGTTCATTTTGTCAAAGATTATGTAAATGACGAGATTCGCCATAATATGTAGTACCACATTCTCTACAGCCTTCACGTCGTTTTCCTTAGCTTAATTTGCGGTAAGTAATTGTTCACCATGAAGTAAAATGAAGAACAGGCAACTGTTAACCTAAATGTGATTTCTGTGGATACAGAGTAACAGAATGGTTTGCTTTCCTTTAACATTTTGGCTCAGTTTAGTTTTATGTACCACCTAGCTTGTTTCTCATGATCTAACTAGTGTATGCTTGAACTATTGTCGGAAGAATAATATTCTAATTGCATTTTAGTTTTGATTTCTGACAATTAGGGAGAGCTGGTGATGAGAGGTACCTCAGGCCATAGTATATCTACCTATGCCTTATATGCTCTTTGTTGTTAATGGTTCAAAAAATGTTTGTATAGTCTATGGGACTTAACTACGGGGTCATCAGTCCCTAAACTTACAAACTACTTATGAACTACTTACGAACTAGGACGGCACAAATATCCATGCCCGAGGGGGGATTCGAACCCCCGACCGTAGTGGCCGTGCGGACCGTGACTGAAGCGCCTCAGTCCCCGCGGCCACCGCGGCCGGCTGTTGTTAATGATACTACTGTATAAAACGTGTTGAATGTAACAATAATGAATGATGAGCTAATGATAAATTCTGTGAGAGACGGTAAATGTTGTAAACATTTTGGAATTTAAATGAATCCTTCACTCTTTAACGCGTTCTAGCTTGCAATGAAAATTTCTGATGGACTAAAGCAGTGTTTTTGAACCTTTTCGAGTTCGTGACGTCCCTTCCAAGTAAAACTTCCTGGCGACGCCCCTCCCCCCATGTCTCACCGTACTGTAACATAACTATGTCGAGAACGCAAAGACAGTGAATTTTATATTTCCTTCTGTAGATAAAATTTTCTCCTTAAAGAAATAAGTACAGTATTCTACATTATAGGCCGATCTTTAGTGTATTTTCCATAATAGAAAACATTAGCCTATTTTGACATTAATTTCGACAGAAAATATATATTGCATATTGAGTGTTTCACGTTGCAGGTAAGATTCGAAAGCGAATTATGCTCGTTAAGTCCAACTGTAAAGAAAGTTTCTAAAGAAGTTGAGTTTTTTTCCGAATTTCTCAAATTTACTTATCGCCTCTCGTTAATTTAGCTATCAGTTGGTTCCTGAAAACAGTTTTCAGGGTTTTCGCTTATTCGTCGTTAACATGGCGTATTTATTGTAAAAAAAAGTCTGTTCTATTCAAATCAGAATTGACTATAACAAGGAATTACGTAATTTTAGTATAAAATAAATTTTTCTTAGGCACTTTTGGTACTGCGGAACCCCTAGTATCCAGACATGCACTGGACTGGTTGTTTTATGGTGCAAAAATGTTCAAATGTTTGTAAATCTAAGTAACTTAACTACGTTGGTTATTCGTCCCTAAGCTCACAAACTACTTACACTAACTTACAGTAACATATGCTAAGGACAAAACAAACACCCATGACCAAGGGATGACTCGAACCCCCGACGGCGAACGGCCGCGCGCACCGCAGGCGGGTGCGTTAGTGCGCACGGCTATTCTGCCGCGATACTTTCACCCCGACCCCCGAACAAGTCTTTGCGACCCCCCTCCCCGGGGGGGGGGGGGGTTCACGACGCATAGGTTGAAAAATACTGGACTAAAGGACCGGAAGCTAGACAAGAACCGTGGCTGTGTGCTAATTTTAATCTGTCAAGAATTTAATTTCGTATCTATGCTATTGTCCATCCAAAATGCAACACCAAAAACAACTGCATATAACTCATCCAAACTTTTTGAAAGATATCACATTGTACAAAGTTCACAAAACGGAGCAACTAGCCCCGTGTGAAGTGAGTAGGACGATGAAATCAGAATTAAGTACTTCCGCCATTGCTGGAAATAATCGCTTCTATATGCATCTGCATTGATTCAAAGAGGCTCTGGATTTGTTGTTTGGGGTATAGCAATCCATGCTGCTTCTGTATATTGTCAAAGTTGATCTGGTATAGCAAGCAGTATGTGGCTTGTACCGGGCCAGTCGTTCCGCGATCATCTGGCAGATGTCTTTGATAGTCGAGATATCTGGTAAACAAGGAGGCCATTGCAGAAATTCGACGAAGACGTCTTGAACATTGTGTTCCATGTGTGGCCGCGCATATCTGTGTTGCAATGTGACCGTCTAAAACTCTTAAGATATGGAAGGACAAGGACAATACGCTTGAACACTTCAGAGTTGTAATGCCTACTGTTAGTGTACCAGCAGTGCATACTAGTGAGATGTACATGGTGTAGTACCCGTATAGTGATGCATAAGACAACAGTTCAATAGTCTTTCACCACGTTGCCTCCAGACTCTAACAATCATAGTGATGGAAGCAGTATCGGGATAATACTAATGCATACTAATAATACTAATACTAGTGCATACAAATGGAATGTGGGAGTATAATCCGATATCATGTAAAACCATAATACCTTGTATAGGACCTGTATTGTGATAAATAAGGCAACAGTTCAGTAGTCTCTCACCACGCTGCCTCCAGACTCTAATCCAAACATCATGGTGATGGAAGCAGTATCGGGATTTGTAAAACATTATTTTTACCGACGAAGTCCGATTCTGCCTTCACGACAACAATGGTTGGGTTAGAGTCTGTAGCCGCGCTGGAGTAGCCGAGCGGTCTAAAGCGTCTCGCTGCGGAGCGCGCGGTTGCTCGCCGTGGAGGTTCGAGTCCTCCCTGGAGCATGGGTGTGTGTGTTGTCTGTAGGTTAGTTTATCTAGGCTTAAGTAGTTTGTAAGCTACGGACTGATGACCACACAGATTGGTCCGATAGATTTACAAACATTTGAACATTTGAAGAGTCTGTAGACTACAGTGGTGAGATGCTCTTGAACTGTTGTCTTATGCACTGCCATACTGCTTTTGCACCCGATATTAGGGTCTGGGGTGGTGTTAGAGTCCCTTCCCGTGTCCTCCTAGTACACGTTACCGGTACACTAACCATTGAGCGTTACATCTCTAACGTGTTGGAATCTGTTGTCCTCCCATACATTTGGAGTTTGGCGACAGACACATTGCAACAGGATAATGCTCGTCACACGCGTCACAGCAATATTCAAGACTTCATTGTCACCCATCGGATTTCACTGCTGCATTGTTCTTCCAAACTGTAACCTATCGAAAACGTCTGGTCGATGACTGTAGAAGGACTTGACACATATATACCACCTCTTGCATTACCAGATCAACTTTGGTAATATGTGGAAGCAATACCACAACAACAGAAGTACACAAGGATGGGGCCCCTCCACGCCCACACCAACGTGGTGACCATCACAAAAGTTCTACTGTCACCTCCGTAATTAAGTTAGTTTGCTAAGGTGGATCACGGGATGTGGGAACCGCGATGTTATCCGTACGTGTGGGCGCGATCACCCATTAATACGGTGCATCTGGAGATAGAATTGGTCGAAAGGTATACGAAGGGTAAAGGTATGTAAGGGCAGAGGAAAAAAAGTGCCAAGGCAAGAGCCAAGGGAAAAAAACCTCTGCGACAGTGGGGTAGGTATGAAGGGCAGTAGCGGTATGCTATCTGCGACAGATCATGCAAGGGTTGGTAATGTTAGTGATGGGTATTTTCTCAGTACCATTAACTTTGCTAGGTTTGTCATAAAGAATCAGTCCGTTTAGATGCGAGGTTCTGCTGCAGCTGAGCTCCAATGATGCCTCCTGGGTCGGCTGTGGCAGAATACCTGTAACATAGCCAAGTCTGTCAAGGTGGTTAGGCAGTTCGGTCATAGAACTGGTTAAGTGTGCGGGACTGTTTAGGTTTGTTTGTGTTTAGTGCGATGAATATGGTTTCCCTGCCTTGCCTGTAGGTCGGCTGTGGGCTCAGTTGGCATTGCCAGTCAGATTGCTGTTTTGCAGGGGTTTGCCATGTTCATCGTGTTTGTGAGTTAGTGTTCCCTACTGCCGTAGGTGGTTAGTCTCTGAGGAGAAGTGTTTTTGGGCGATTATGTTTCCACCTATGGTTGTGATCGTAGTTCCCCAAGCGTAGGATGAAGGGGTTGTTCGAGTGTCTCGAGTTTCTGTATTGTCGTGTGGCGAGTTTCTTGAATACCACCGAGAGGCGCTCTAGGCGGTATTCATTGTGAAGGTCCACGGTGCGTGTGTATCGTGGAGCGTTGCTAATGATGCGTAGTACCTTGTTCTGTATGAGCTGCAGGCGGCGCAGCCGTGTTGGCGCCGCGTATGCCCAGCACGGAGCACCGTACGTCATCAGAGGTCTAATATGTGTCATGTAGAGGTTCCTCGACACCCGGCTATTCAGTTTGCTTTCCCTGTTGAGCATCGGGTAGAGTTGTTTGAGCCTCGCGTTTGCTCTGTTGGTCATGTGTTGTATGTGGTCCCCCCATATGAGTTTCCGGTCCAGCCAGACACCAAGGTATTTGACCTTCTCACGGAAGCGTATTGGGCGTGTATGTAGAGTAATTGGTCTACAGTGTTGGTGTTTGCGCAAGTGTTTCGGTATGCGTGTGAACAGAACTGCCTCACACTTGTCGACGTTGACTTTAACACGCCATTTCTCCAACCAAGGTTCGGCAGTTCTGAGTGCTGTCTGTAGGCGTGAGTTAATGTTTGATGGCTTCCAATCTTGCGCCATGATGGCGGTGTCATCTGCGTAGATTGCAGTCATCGTGTTATGTGTGGATGGAAAATCATTAATGTATAGGTTAAACAAGAGGGGCCCCAGGATGCTGCCTTGGGGTACTCCGGCTTGAATACCATGTCGTGTAGACTGTTTGCCCTGCACGTCAGTGTTGAAGCTTCTGTTGGTGAGATATGAGTGTATGAGATGCACGAGTCCGTCGGGAAACGCGGCGTCGTTAAGTTTGCGTATAAGGCCGTTGTGCCAGAGACGATCGAAAGCTTTTTCGATGTCCAGGAACACCGCCCCAGTGGCTTTGTTTTTGTTGTAGCCGTCTGTTATGTGTTCAACTACGCGGAGGAGTTGTTGTGTTGTGGAGTGGTGATTCCTAAATCCGAATTGCTCCGGTCTTAGGGTGTCATTGGTGATGCAGTGCCGAGTGAGACGTTTAAGTATTACCTTCTCAACTATCTTACTGAGCGAGCTCAGCAGACTGATGGGTCGGTAATTTTGTGGGAGGGAGTTGTCTTTCCCTGGCTTCCTGAACATCAGGACCTTGGCCGCCTTCCAAAAGGCAGGGAAGTGTTGGTGTTGCAGGATGGCATTTGTGATGTGTGTCAGGTACTCTACTGCTCTATCCGTGAACTCCTGGAGAACCCGGTTTTGAATGCCATCATGGCCAGGCGCTTTTCTGGCTGTGGTGTGCTTGATGGCCCATGTGATTTCATGTGTGCTAGTACGTCTAATTTCGTTGCGCGGAGGCTGGGCCATGAAGCGTGTGATCGCCTGGTCCGTCTCTAGTGTGAACACTGGGTCGGAAGGAGCCAGGTTCGGTGTGAATGACGCTGCTAGTGTTTGGGCCATTAGCTCAGCTTTCTCTTCCGCTGAGTATGCTGGGCCGTTTGGTCCCTGTAAGGTAGGCGTGTAGAGTTTCTCCCTGGTGAAGTGTCTGGCCAGAGCCCACACTCCAGGACGTGTGGTATCAAGTCCAGCGAGTTTCTGGTCCCATTGTGTCGTTTTGAATGTTGTTATTTTACCCCGTATGATACCCTGTAGCCTGTTGACGTGATGTTTATACACCGGACGCCTGGTACGCTGCCAGTATCTCCTGAGTCGGTTTCTCATTGAGATAAGGCCCAGGATTTCCTGGGGCAGGGCCGCTGAGTGTTGTTGTGTGGCACGTAATGGTATGGATTCGGCTATTGCGTCTTGGACAGCAGTTGTGAGGACTTCAACAGCTTCATCAATTTGTTCTGTTTGTGTAATCTCGTGAGTATCAGGAATACGATTATCAAGCGTTTCCTTGAACAGAGCCCAATTTGCGCGCTTGTAATTTAGTATCCTGCGTGGTTCATTGTACTGCAGTGTTTCTTCCGTGTGAAGTATAACGGGGGTGTGGTTGGAAGGCAGATCGTTTACAACCTCAAGGTTGAGGGTAACTGTTATGCCCTTGATGAGAGCCATGTCTATCACGTCTGGCCTTTGATTCCTTTGGTAAGGAATATAAGTCGGTTCAACCGGTGCAAGTGTGATGTAGTTTCTGCCTAGTGAGTGTTCGTACAGTTTTTTGCCGTTGCGATTTTGTCTGATTGAGTTCCAGTCGCGGTGTTTTGCGTTCAGATCTCCAGCGGCGATGACTCGCGGTGCAATGTTGAGTACTGTGCTGATGTCGCGTGTTACAATGTTACCAGGAGCGTTGTAGAGCGACACCAGTGCAGTGTATGCTCCGTTGAACTTGACCCTGACGGCCGTGGCCTCTAATCTTTCAAGTGCAGGGAGCTGGATATTTGTGTGTTCAATGTCTTTGTGTATGATGATTGCTGTTCCGCCTCCTTCTCTGCCGTCCGCTCGGTCGGTACGATAGACGCAGTAGCCAGTAAAGTTTAGTCTGTTGTGAGGTTTGAGTTTAGTCTCGTTCACAAGGGCAATCAGTATCCCCTTTGCCTCAAGGAGCGCGGCAAATTCTGCCCTTTTGTTGGTGATCCCGTCTGCATTCCAGAACAGGATCTGTGATAGTGTTACGTTGTTTATGTGGGGGGGCGGGTGTGGCGTGTTATCCATGTATGGGAGTAAACAGGTTTGTGATCGCTGTTTGTATGACAGTCCAGTACTGGCCGGTTTCGGCAGTCATGAGCTGCGTGAACAGTGTGGTGACGGCTCCCCAGATCTTCGAAAAGATCTGCTGAGTCGTGTGTTGGGGGAATAGTGCCTGCATCACTGCCTGCAATATTCCTCCCGGTGTTGTTGGGATGTTGGGTATGTCGGCCTGTGTTGGCGAGTTGGCGGCCGTTTGTGCTTGTGTTAGCGTTGTGTTTGGGCTGGCTTGTGTTTCAGCTGTACGTATAGCTTCTGTTGGCGCCTGTGTTTCCGGTGTGGTGAGGGGTTGTGTAACGTGTGTTCTCGTTTCCTTTGTTACGTTTTGTGCCGGAGAGTTGGTGTTCCGTTGTTGCTGATTATTTTGTTGTGGTGTGGTAGTGTTCCCTCTCTGTTTTCTGGGTCCCCTTCTCCTACGCTGGGGTTTTGGTTTCCCTTGTGTAGGTGCGTTTATCTTGTCGTGCGTGTAACAGCTCGACGTGGAGGGGGTAGGTTCCGTGTTGTTTGGGGCGAGTAGCGTTGTTTGCAGTGTTTGGATTGTTTGTTGTGTTGTCTGTGTTGGTTGTTTTTTTGTTGCTGGAGATGTGTTTTGTGCGTTTGTCGGGCCCTGCGCGTCCGTTGCCCTCCCCTGCCCGCTTGCCATTGCGGCGAATGAAATCCCATTCATCACGGGTCGCGGGGGGGGGGGTCTCGGAGCTGTTTTGGTTTGTACTACTGTATTTTGATGCTGCGTCTTTCGCATCAGGGCCGCGATGTAGGCGGAGCACCTTCTGTAGGTAGACGCGTGCGCCTGCCCACAGTTAGCGCATTTCCGTGCGTCTGACTGACGCAGTGTACAGTGTTGGGCTGAGTGGCTGCCTCCGCATTTGCGGCACCGATATGCCAGGCTGCAGCGAGCAGCCGAATGACCAAAGCGTTGGCAGCGTTTACATTGTTGGGGGGCGCGAGGTGGTTCGAAGAGTTCAACCTTGACTCCCATATGAAGGAAATATTTCACCTTCAAGATCTCGCGGGAGTGAGCTGTGTCGGCCAGCTCCACAAGGTAGTTTGGTAGTGGTGCGTGTGTTCGTTGACCTGTCATCCGGCTTGCTCTGAGACAGTCAAAGCCCAGGTCACGAATGTCTTGTTTCAAGGTGTCGCCAGGTGTGTTTGGGTCCACCCCCTTCACAACGTACAGCTGCGTGCGTTCGTCCGCGGTTCTGTACGTTTGGTGTTCTATCTCCTTAGCTTTGAGGAAGCTCAGGAGATTGGTGTAATCTGTTTTGGAATCCACGTACAGTGCAGCGTGTTCCCTCGTGAGTTTTGTGTGGTATGTGGTAGGCTTATGTAAGTCTACGAACTCTTTGTTTAGGCGACTGAGGTCGCCATAGTTTTGAATGATGACTGGTGGGAATCCAGTCCGTGTTGTTGTGACCTGCGTGGCTGTTTGCTGAGTGTTTCCCAGCACAGGTGCGGTTCTGTTGTTCCCTGTGTTTTGTGTGCTAATTGGTAGGGTGGTGGGTGTTGGCAAGAGCGCGCGGCGCTTGCCTTTTGAGCCTGTGAGCTCACATGTCTGTGTGGCGAGTGGGAGACTATTGCTCCGTTTGCGTCCGACGACCTGCCACGGGCCGTCCTCATCGTCTGTGTGTTCGTGTTGTTGGTCCTCGTCGATCACAAGTTGACCGATTTCGGGGGAGTCGAGGTTAAATGTGGCATTTGTGTGTGTGTTCGGTGTAGGTGTGCTGTTTTGTGTGCCCGCCATCTCGGCCCTCACCTCGGCAGCAGCTTCGGCCCTTGCTTGCGCAATAGCCTTTGCCATCTGCTCTTGGTGAGCTGCGAGCGAGATTGTGATGGCGAGGGGTGAACTCGGCATCACCGTCCCTTCTGGCGCTTGCGCCTGGCTTCTGGTGCGGTATGGGATTTTGCTGGGCAGACTAGCCATCTTTCCAGCAGAAGGATATTTATTAAGGAAGGGAAAAACGACAACTTTTGCTTCTTTGTGATAGGCAAGATGTGTTTAAGAAGAGGGGAGTCCCTACTCTCTATCGGCGCAAGGGAGCGCGGAGAGAAGAGAAAGGCCTACTGTGCGCGGGGTGATCCGACGTGAACGGGCCCCTGGCACAGAAATACCCTACCAAAGAACGGGTGAGTCCCGCTAGGGAATTGTAACCGTGGTCACAAGGAGCTACGAGCCGGAGCTCTTTGTCTCGCTATGCGCACTAGGCGACAGCGAGATCGGCGCTCTCCGACGTCGTCCGCTCTTCAGCTTGTTCGCAACCACTCTTTCGAGCTATTGACTGCCAGCCACGGCGAGGTTGTCCGCGAGCGCTGCGTCCGCACAGGTCGGCCGCTCCGCTGCGAATACACACACACAACAGAAGTAGAGACACTTTGAATCAATGACGAGCATGGAGAAGCGGCTAAGGCCAGAAATGGCGGCAACACTCAATACCAATTTCATCTTCTTAATTATTTCATTATGAATCATGCGAACTTTGTTCAACGTGTTATTTCTCAAATAACTTTCGCTGTGATTTCTCCGCTCCTACGTGGTGTTGCAGTTTAGATGGCCGGTAGTGTAGATCCGAAATTTTGATTGTTACGAAATGATATCATATTATTGTAGAACAGACTTAAAAGTCTTGACGGGGGAATGTGACCATAATCACAATTAACATAAAACTGGCTCCGAAAAAGCTGAAAGGCTGCCAACATAAAGCGGCCTCTCAACTTTTCTAGTGATTTTTATTTTAATTTGTATCACATCGTCTGCAAGTCCAGGATATCGTCAAGATTAATACTATTTAAGGAGTACTACTAGAATTTGCTACTTTTGTGATGTTCACTTGCAGTTATCCACATCAGTCCATGAGGTACATAACTCTTCAAATCTCCATAACTATTTCACCATCGTATTGTATTAAAGTCCTGGTTCACCTTTTACAATATTTACACCACCCTACAACCACATGTGTGTCCATTATCAAACTGACGATTCCTTAATAGGGTAGTATGCGTCCTGATAGCCGATCTCTTCTTTTAGTCAAGTTGTGGCATCCTTTTTTTTCGGAATTCCTTAAAGTACCTCTGCATTACTTATCTGATATATGCATATAATCTTCAGAATTCTCCTGTGACATTACATTTCAAAAAGTTTAGTTATCTTCTTGTCAGAACTGCTTATCGCTTTCATATAACTTCTGTACAAGGCTGCTCTCCAGACTAATACCTTCATAAAGTACTTGCCAATATTTAAATTTATATCCACTGTTACCACTCTTGTCTCGTTCAGAAATGTTCTTCTTCCTACTGTCTGTCTGTATTTCATCCGCCATCACTCACTTAGATGCTCAAGTCTCAAGACCTATCTACAGCCTCTACTATCTCATTTTCTAATCTAATTCCCTTAACCATCGTCCAGATTAATTTGCAAACATATCACAACTAACTTGAACTGACCTAAGGACAACACACTTTCACCAATGCCCCAGGGAGGACTCGAACCTCGGACAGTGAGCAACTGCTCGCTCCGCAGCAAGGTGCCTTAGGCCGCGGCGGATTAGCAGTGCGCACTGGGGCGCCGTGCTGCGGTGTGCGCGGCCGTTCGCCGTCGGGGGTTCGAGTCCCCCCTAGGGCATGAGTGTGTGTGTGTGTGTTGTCCTTAGGTTAGTTTATCTTAGTTTAAGTAGTTTGTAAGCTACTGACTAATAACAACGCAGTTGAGTCCAATAGATTTTCAAATATTTGAACAAGGCGCCTTAGACCGCTCCATCGCGGCTTACTTTTGTTGACGTCCATCTTGTAATCCCTTTTCATGACAACAAAATTACAATGTCATCAGCATACAGCGAAATATTCATTTCTTCTCCGTGAACTTGAATTTCAATCCAAAATTATTCTCGCTGGTTTCGTTTACTGACGGTCAAATGTACAGATTAAATAACACGGTGGCAGCCTACCGCCTTGTCTCACGTTCTTCTCAACTACTGCTTCCCTTTTATTTCTTTCAGTCTTAAAACCACAGAGAGATTTATATTGAAAGGGCGTTCTAAAAACACCGACAAACTTTGCGGGCGGATTCCTTACACCAAAAGAAGAAAAAACTACAGTAAACGTGGGTTCCAAAATGCATACCTTAAGAGCCATTACCACTATAAGAACTCATGTTTACTCGCATTTTTTCCTTGTTTCGGTCCATACTTCTTATTTCCAAAATATGGAAAACAAGGAGTGTTCAGTAGAAGACATGTTTCGCAGCGTAGAAGATGAACAAGAACTCTTCGCTCTTAAGGTATGCATTTCATAACTCATGTTCATTTCACTAAATTCCTTGTTTTGGTGTAAGAATCCTGTCTCTAATGTTTGTCGGTGGACTTTATTTTTTCTTTTTAACCTCTTATTACTGTAAATGCCGTAATGCTTCCATTGCTGCATATTCTCCCTGATACTTTCACATTTTAAACAGTGTATTCCAATCAACTATGTCAAAGGCTTCCTCTAGATCTAAAATAGGTATAAAAGTAGCCGTGCATCTTTTCAATATCTCGTACAATATAAGTTGTACCATATTTCATCGCGTGTTCGTACATTGCTTAGGAACTGATACTACTCTTCCTGAGGCCGGATTTTATCAATTTTCACATTATTCAGTACGCAATGCTTGTCAGTGTTTTTAAACAACTACTTATTAAAGTAATAGTTCAGAATTATTCAACGCCTGCCTTCTTTTAAATTTTTGTTATTGCGTATTTTCAAATGTTCAAGGCCGGCCACAGTGGCCGAGCGGTCTGCGGCGCGTCAGTCACAGTCTGCACGGCCGCTACGGTCGGGGTTTCGAATCCCCCCCCTCGGGCATGGATGTTTGTGTCGTCTTTAGTATAAGGTAGTTCATAAGTAGTTTGAAAGTTTAGGGACTGATGACCCCGCAGTCAAGTCCCTTAAGCTTAACAAACATTTGAACATTTTGAACAAATGTTCAAATGTGGGTAAATATATGGGACTTATCTTAAACTACTTAAACTAAGTTAAACTAATCTCAGGACAAAACACACACACACACACACACACACACACACACACACACACACACACAGACACACCCATGCCCGATGGAGGACTCGAACCTCCGACGGCGGGCAACCGCGAGCTTCGCAGCAAGGCGCCTTTGAACGCTCGGCCATTCCACCGCGCCATTACGTATTTTATCTTTCCAGTAGGTGGAGTAGTTTTATAACGGTTTGTTGTAACAAATATTTCAATTATTGTGAAGAAATTTCGTATTTTACTAGTGCCTTGTTTCGACTTAGTTTTTCCAGCATTCTGTCAGATTATAACCTTGATACCATTTTTTCTATTTGATAGCTATTTACTTCCTGTTCTGCTTCTATAATAGTTTCTTTACGTTCATTTTCCTTTTATAAACCTTGTTCCGTCTTTCAGCTTTCTCTTCTTTGCTTAGTTTTGCCTTGCCGTTTAAGGTCTTGATTTTCAAACTGCTGATTCTCTTTACCCAGACATCATTTTAACTTTCCTATATAGCTGCCCCACAACTATGTCTGCTTCTGCAGGTTTGCATTTGTGTTCTAGTCACTCATGATTAGCAATTATCCTGTCACTCGGTCGCCGGCCGCGGTGGCCGAGGGGACTGAGGCGCTTCAGTCACGGTCTGCACGGCCACTAAGGTCGGGGGTTCGAATCCCTCCTCGGGCATGGATATTTGTGCCGTCCTAGTTCGTAAGTAGTTCCTAAGTAGTTTGTAAGTGTAGGGACTGATGACCCCGTAGTTAAGTCCCATAGACTTTACAAACATTTGAACATTTTGTCACTCGGTCGCCTAGCTTAAAAGCATCGTCATCTTCGTTAGAAATTTGGAGCGAGGTAATGTGTCTACGTCTTTAGTAGTTGTTATTGAAGCTTTTGAACCGTTGTCAAATTGTCATAGTCGTATCTGATGATATGTGATTGAATTTACTGTCTCCATGTATATGAGGAAAGATAGAATTTCTACGTCACATTAATAAGAAAGTCATTATATGTGTAATGAGACAACGATGACGTTCTGAGTCTGTTGTGACGTCAGAGGAACCATAATAGTATTTAATTAAAGAGGTTTAAGGTAAACAAATATAACCCAAATTAACATTCAGAGCATCAATTTCACTATATCTCCACTATTGTATACTCACTCTGAATTTATTATAGGTTTCCTCTTAACGTCTTTGTCACAAGAAGGTATTTTTAGTACACCTTTGTGTGAGAGCCAGCACGTGGAGTAGGTAGTTTATTTTTGTGTGTTTGTAAACAGACACTCTGTGGAGATCAGCCAGCATGATCCCCAAGATACGAATTACCTTTACTTGATTCTGCACTTAACAGGTAATTATTCATTTTCGTATGATAAAATAACTCGTGTGTGCTGCAGTTCAAATGTATGTAAACCTATTGGACCAAACTGCTATAGTCATCAGTCCCTAGACTTACGAACTACTTAAAGTAACTTTCGCTAAGGTAAAACACACACACGCCCATTGCCGTGGGAGGACTAGAACATCCGGCGGGAAAAGTATCTCAGTTTGTAGCTGTGCTGCAGTAATGCGCAAGACTTTCTGATAGGCATATTATTCCAATTTCATTTAAATATCGTTGGAATGCAGTTGCATTATTGGTTAATTTATTTCTAGTTTGAAAACCAGAACTGTCTCAGATGTAACACACTTGCAGAGCATACTTTTATGTGCGATTCATTATTCGTGTCAAAATTTGCTAAAGTGTTGAGATATCGCTGGAAGACTTCGACGAAAAGTCGATATATTAGCCATTACATTCCCCATTAAATTCGATCTAATGAATTTTATGCATTTGTCAGTTGTGCGTTTGCTAATTTTTCTTTTAACATGTATCTTGTTGAGTACACATAGTATTCCTTCCTGTACATTTCTTAATGACGCATGTAATGTATACTTTTCAATTTCTCATAGGAATAAGTTTAAGTCATCTGGCGTCTGATTTCCTAAGTACTTATTTATTGGAGGCAATCGCTGCAGTGAAAATCTTTTTAACTAGAGTTATTTTTAAAAGTAATAGATCATGGAACAAATCTACAGATGAAACTTCCTGGCAGATTAAAATTGTGTGCCGGAACCGGGACTCGAACCTGGGACCTTTGCCTTTCGCGGGCAAGCGCACTACCGGGATAGCACAGTCGGTAGTGCGCTTGCCCGCGAAAGTCAAAGGTCCCAGGTTCGAGTCCCGGTTCCGGCACACAATTTTAATCTGCCAGGAAGTTTCATATCAGTGCACACTCCGCTGCAGAGTGAAGTTTCATTCTGAAATCTACAGATGATCATTTGTAAATACAGGTGCTGAACGCTCTACTAAGGAAAGATTTTTAGTTGTTGTATTGAATGAATCGCAGGTTTCCACCAAACAGATGGACTGCTTTAACCACTGGTACGTAAGGTGGCAAGTAGGTCATGCAAACATATTGTACCATTAGAAAACACACATAGAAATACTGTACAGACTTCATTTAACTAGATTTGCAAAACACCCATTGTTATTAAAATCATATCGAGCTTCCAGCGTAGCGAAATGGTTGAATTCCCGCAATCTCTCGACCCATTGGCCCTCGACCGCTGTTATGTGATAAACGGCTGCCGAGCCGTTTGTGGTTTTTATGACGGCAGTGGTGCGTAGTTCCGCACCAAGCAAGGGAGTTATTATGCCCTGTGTTTGACACGCCAGTTTTAAAGTCCCAGTGACCAAAGAAACAAAGTTACAAAACGCCGTCGTTATTTCGGGGGTTATTCAATTGGTTATTTTAAATGGTTTAGTTTATTTTGGCCGCGGTGGAGTAGCCGAGCGGTCTAAAGCACCTCGCTGCGGAGCGCGCGGTTGCTCGCCGTGGAGGTTCGAGTCCTCCCTGGGGCATGGGTGTGTGTGTGTTTGTCCTTAGGTTAGTTTACCTAGGTTTAAGTAGTTTGTAAGCTACGGACTGATGACCACGCAGTTTGGTCCGATAGATTTACAGACATTTGAACATTTTATTTTATTTTGCTTTCTAAGATTGTTTTATTGAACTGTTGTGGGGTGAGTCTTTGGGTCAACTATCCAAAGCAGGTTCTGTCAGGGCTGACAGAAGTAAAATAATTAAGAATTGCGGCTCTTGTTGTATCGGAAGGAAGGAAGGAAGCTTAGGGTTTAACGTCCCGTCGACAGCTTGGTCATTACAGACGGAGCTAACGCTCGGAGTTTTGGATAAGGATGAGGAAGGAAATCGGCCGTGCCCTTTGAAAGGAAGCATCCAGGCATTTGCGTAGAGTTATTTAGGGAAATCACGGAAAATCTAAACCAGGATGGTTGAAGGTGGATTTTAACCACCATCCTTCCCAATGCGAGTCCATTGCGTTACCACTGCGCCACCTCGCTAGGTCTTGTTCTATCTGAAATATACGAAAGCAAAGACGTCGCATATCTTAATAGTAATCCACCTTGTCGGGAATTGATGATTTCAGTGCCGATGAACACAAGGACCGAACATCTGACAATAATGCAGGGTTAGCTGCGAACCATGGAGAGTAATGGGCAAAGTAGGATAAACTATGGGAGTTCGGGTCGGTCGGGTTACGTGCTTGAGTAGTCCATGGAGGTTCAAAAAATGTTCAAATGTTTGTAAAGTCTATGGGACTTAACTACGGGGCTATCAGTCCCTAAACTTACAAACTACTTATGAACTACTTACGAACTAGGACGGCACAAATATCCATGCCCGAGGGGGGATTCGAACCCCCGACCGTAGTGGCCGTGCGGACCGTGACTGGAGCGCCTTAGTCCCCTCGGCCACCGCGGCCGGCTCCGTGGAGGTCTGTGACGACTATGTGCCATGGTTGTACAAGGGTTGGCCGCGGTGGCCGAGGGGACTGAGGCGCTACAGTCACGGTATGCACGGCCACTGCGGTCGGGGGTTCGAATGCCCCCTCGGGCATGGATATTTGTGCCGTCCTTAGTCTTAGTTAGTTCATAAGTAGTTTGTAAGTTTAGGGACTGATGACCCCGTAGTTAAGTCCCATAAGCTATACAAACATTTGAACATTTGGTTGTACAAGAGTTGAAACAGCTGCCTAGTTAGCAGGAGATCCGGGTTCTAGTCCCAGCCCCGTCACAAATGATTATATGTATATGTTGTTTGATTACAACACCGACCAACAGCTGAGAAAAAAATACCCCAACTAAAAGTAATTGCGACAACCTAAGGATCCACTTTGCAGACTGTAATAGTACATCACTAGTCTACGTGTGGATGCAGTCGCAGAGCTTCAGTAGTTGAAGCTGGACAGCGAAGTTGTTCCAGGTCACCGTAAATATGTCCCGCAGGAGACAAATTCGGTGACCTTGGAGGTCAAGGAACGGTGTCAGTGCCACGTTGAGCGAGGCACGCATCGCGTGTTGTGGGCCATCCACGAGGCCACCGGATCTGACTCCAGACCAACACGTTTGGGACGTCACGGGATTACGCGTGTTCCGAGCTGCGAGTCCTAGATTCACGAAAAAGCAAAAACTAAAGCTGGTAATAGCGCGATTAAATCTAATGCCTCCGAATTTTTTTATTGTGTTCCCAAATCGGTTGACTTTTTATTGTTATTTTATGTCGATGGAATTTATATCGCTTCGCTGGCGCAATTTGCAATTCTCTGCCGCCAGAGGTCTAAAAATTGTAGCATGTAAGATGACGGTGTTTAGTGAACAACAGGTGGTGCGCAAAATAATGTAACCACTTGACACAGGAACAGTATTTATTTATTAATAAAGCCTTGGTCACCATTGACTTTCCGAACAGCTGTAATTCTTCGCAGAATAGACTGGTAGACTGTCTGAATAGATACCAACCGAATCTCATGCCGCTCTTGTATCGAATTATCAACCAACTGCTTCGTCGATGCTGAAGCTGTTTCTTCTAAAACTTCCCGTAACGGTTGATTCTTGTTGAGGTTTGGCATTTGAGCTGGCCAGGACAGGTATTTTACGATCTTGTGATGCTGCACAAACGAGTCCTGAACCTTCGTGGCTGTGTATATAGATGCAATATAATCTTGAAATATGGAAGTGTTTGGCAACAATTTGCCGGTTAGAGTAAGCACTTCATTGTTGAGGATGGCGAGATATCCGTTCTCTGTGATTCAGCCCAGCTGATGTGGGTAGTTAGAAAGATCGTCTGGATGCAACAGTGTAGCCGCCCGAAGCATTAAGGAACCTACCAAATGTTCAAATGTTTGTATAATTTATGGGACTTAACTACGGGGTCATCAGTCCCTAAGCTTACAAACTACTTATGAACCAGCTAAGACTAAGGACGGCACAAATATCCATGCCCGAGGGGGGATTCGAACCCCCGACCGTAGTGGCCGTGCAGACCGTGACTGGAGCGCCTCAGTCCCCTCGGCCACCGCGGCCGGCAAGGAACCTACCATATGATTGACTGTAGGAAGCAGGCAACCCGGCTTCTTTTTGGGTTCTCCGTGCAAAAAACAGTGTATTCTGTGACTCACCAGACTAAGCCACATTATTACAGTCGTAAGTGCCCTAGTTTTGTGAACAAGGCTCCAATTCTTTCGCAGCTTTTTGTTGCCTTCGGTTATTGATGGTTTCACAACTGTAGCTCTTACATGAATAGTAGTTATTTGAAACTCCCGCCCTAATGTTTATGTCGAAACAGAATTACACAAGTGTGTGTTGAATTCTACGGCCACTTTTGATGCTGTAGTATTATACATGGCCGTGTGGTCTAACAGGGAGACCACATGAGCATCGGATTTTAGAAACTTTTGATATTTAAGGTACGTCAAGTTACGAACACAAATAACAGTCAACCAAAGCCATTCGACGCAACTCTCAAAAATTTTCGAGAAAATCGACTTTGAAGTTTTGCAAGTAAGCGTAAGTACCAATCATTAAGCGAATTGCGGCAGCTGTCTGTGTTCCACATTTAGTAGCGTTCTGGCCCTACAATCCTGTAGTTGAAGGTTCGAGTCCTGTTGCGCCAGATTTTTTTTTTTTAAATTATTATTTCGTTATGTTCGTATACTTACACAATTTTAATATCTAATAGTAATTTTTACGGAAAGTGCAAGTATTTTTGTTTATTCCCGATTTTCTACATTTCATAGAACGTTGTTAATAATGATCATTTCAATTAAAAAAACGTAAGTTACATTTTTTACAGTATTGGCATCACTAGTAGTTGACGACGGCAGTCTTTGATTGTTCTGTTTCTGAAGAGCTCCGACACTGTTTTTGGAAAGTCAGCTCCATAGCTTGTAAAGGCTTCTCAAGCAGCTACCATATTCAGCCATCGTTTTACGTGACGACACGGTTTTCAGCTCGTTTACACACACATAAACAAAAAGAGACGCAACACGTGGAATTAGACATCCCAAAATGTTTTATTCGAAAACGAAAAAATATATGCCGTATTGGGATTCGAAATAAAGATCCTGTGGTAGTAAGACCAGAACTCTACCACCTGAGCTACACCAACAGATGCTACTATCTTCTTACTTATGGGTAATTACGTGTACTTTGCAAAAGTTCAAACTCGATTTTCTCGAGAAATTTTGAGAGTTGCGTCGAATGGCTTTGGTTGATTGTTATTTGAGTTCTGAACTTCACGTACTATAAAAATCAGAAAAATTCTAAAATACGATACCCATGTAGTCTCCTTGTAAGACTTCATGCTACGTACGGGGCGGCCGTTCCCGCCGGACGTTCGAATCCTCCCTCAGGTATGGGAGTCCTTAGAGTAAATCAGTTTAAGTAGTTTTGAAGTCTATGGAGTGATGACCATAGCAGCCACGGAGGGGGGGGGGGATAATGGGACTTTTTAAATTATTTTTGTAAACAGGTCGGCACCTGAAATTTGAAATAGTGCACATGTAATAAATCACAAAACTATACTTTGCCAAGCACAAGTGAATGTGAAAATGGATCGCCAATGAGTTGCCGCCACTAAGAACGTGTGTTGCTCTTACTGGGAACAGTTTGAATCCCGCCACGACCAGCTTTGATGCTACCGCTATTGTTACTTGTCTGTTGAAGTTACGAGCCGATTGTTCATATGCGGCGACCCGCTGCTTAGCAAGTCAGCGGCGCCACCGAGTGGAATCTTATGAACAACGATAGTGTTATTTTAGTTCAATTTATACACATAGAGTCTCATTTTAAGTGAAATGCAAAGACCTTTCCATTTAGCTAGTAACATAGAACCTGCTTCATTATTTTACGAGGGTCGTCAGTCCCTAAACTCACAAACTACTTATGAAGTAGCTAATACTAAGGACGGCACAAACATCCATGCCCGCAGCGGCCGTGCAGGCCGTGACTGGCACGCCGCAGACCGCTCGTCCACTGCGGCCGCCCTCGTTTTGTATTATCGCAATATCGGGAAGAGAGTGTCATGGACAATACGCGCGAGTTGGGGAGAAAATCATTAACAGAAAGGTGTTATTTGTTGCAGCGATATCTATTTGCGAAATTTCTTTCACCAACTTTCTCTTTTGAATGCTAAAATACCTTGTGAGCGCCCATCTACATTGGGAGACGTGATGATCGTAATAAAATAAGAGAAATCAGATAGAAAACGTAAAGACTTAGGTGTTCCTTTTTCCCGCGAATTGTTAGACAATGGAACTATAGAGAAGTATAAAATCGATTCGATGAACCCTCTGCCATGCACTTCACTGAGACTTGCAGTGTATTTACGTGGATGTAGATGTGAATAAAGATGTATACGATAATGTTAATTACGTATGTTTTATTTGAGAAGTGTTAACAGTTCTCACATGAAATATTGAGAGGCATTAGTTTGCTGCACGCCCTCGTATTCAAAACTGGATAATGGGCCTTGAAAAGCGGCGCTGCAGGAGCGGATGGCGTTACATCAGTAGAAAGCCACGTGCCGACCTCTGGTGGGCCGCAGAGCAACCGCGCTCTTTCCTGTCTTCCTGGCGCCACTACCAGACCCTCTGTTTGTCGTACCAGTTACCCAAGAAATTAACAGAGACGCCAGCCTCACACGGAGAAGCTCGGTCTGTCTGTTACCTCTTACTTAATGACGAAATACATTAAAAGGAATGCTAAGTGTTACACCATGAAGCGGCAGTCAGATATTTATTAAATTTTGTAGAGAAGTACGTCACGTGACGGTTATTAAGTAATTAAACTTTCATTCCATTCTTGACTGACGTACAGTGTCGTGATCCCACATGGACTATTAACCAATAGTCAACACGGATTCAGAAAGTATCGCTCTTGCGAAACACAGCTTGTCCTTTATTCACATGAAGAGATAAGTGCCATCGACAAGGGATCTCAAATCGATTCCATATTTCTGGATTTCCGGAAGGCTTTTTACACTGTGCCCCACAAGCGGCTTCTAATGAAATTGCGTGCTTATGGAATATCTCCCCAATTCTGCGATTGTATTCACGATTTCCTATCAGAAAGGACACGGTTCGTTGTAAATGACGGTAAGTCATCGAGTAAAACAGAAGTGATATCTGGCGTTCCCCAGGGAAGCGTTATAGTTCCCCTACTCTTCCTTGTGTTTATAAACGATTTAGGAGACAATCTGAATAGCTTCCTTAGACTGTTCGCGGATGATGCTGTCGTTTATCGGTTAGTGAAGTCAACAGAGGATCAAAAGCAACTGCAAAGCGATTTAGACAAAATTTCTGCATGGTGCGAAAATTGGCAATTGACACTAAATAAAGAAAAGTGTGAAGTAATACACATGAATACTAAAAGAAATGCGCTGAACTTCAATTACGCGATAAATCAGTCAAACCTTAAGGTTGTAAATTCTACCAAATACCTAGGAGTTACAATTACGAACAACTTAGACTGGAGAGAACACATAGAAAATATTGTGGGGAAGATTACGTTTCATTGGCAGAACGCTTCGAAGATCCACCAGCTCCACCAAAGAGACTGCCTACATCACACTTGTGCGTCCTTTCCTGGAGTACTGTTGCCCATTGTGGGACTGACGGAAGATATTGTGTAGGTTCAGAGAAGGGCAGTTCGTTTTGTTTTATCACGTTACGGGGGGGGGGGGGGGAGGTGGGAAGCGTCTCGGAAATGTTGCACGAATTGCGACCCTTCGGTTTCCAGGCGAGCACTCTACTCCAAGACCACCGGGCCCGACATCTTTAGCAAAAACTACAGGTTTTAAAGTGCCACAGGTGCAGTTATTCTATACAGATTATTGGGACCTTGTTTAGAAATACAACTTTGATGCGACAGCCTTATAATACAACATAGACGAAACAGGTGTGAAGAGCAGTACAACTAAGTCACTGTTAAAGGTAACAGGCAAGTAGGAACAGTGAGCAATTCTGAAAGGGATCTTATAACCACTGCTATTTTCTGCTGCAATGCAGATGGTACTTATATTACACAATTTTTCATATTTGCAAGTAAACGTATGCAAAATCGACTCCTATATGGCGCTCCTCTGGGCTCACAAGCCACGATGAGTGACAATCGCTGGATACACGGAGAAGCTTTTTAGATGGCTATTTTTTGTGCCGATATATTGCGCCCAGCTGAAAACAGGAAGGTGTTGTTCTCTCTAAACAACTGCGAAGCCTACAAATAGTATAGTGGAATTCGCGGCAAAAAATAATATTGTGTTTTGCTGTTGGTTGGTTTTGTGTTTTGAGGGGGACAAAACTGCCGAGGTCATTCACTCCACGCACAACAGATCGAATGCCGCCATTGTGAATGTGTATGGACGACTACAAAAATTTTGAGGAAGAAATAAACAAATTTCAAAAATTACACGCTGAGCGTATTGTGAACCAAAACGATATGGCAAAGCCATTTACGGGTGCCTACGTCAGGTGTCCTTCAGTCCAAAACGCAGTAAATACTTTTAAGAAGCCAGGAATCTGGCCGTATGAACGACAGGTTTTTGGATATGAAGATAAAGCTCCGTCATAAATGATTGATCGTCCACTGGATGAAGCTGAAAGCTCTTTGGTTGCTACTCCAGCAACGACTGGCTCTCCATCCAATGACTCTGCGTCTAGTGCGATCAGCTAAGCCTCATATCCCATGCTGACAACTACCCACGCTACATCGACTATTTTGCCTGATCTCTGTGAAAATGAGGAACCCAAAAGGCTAAAACACCTTTGCCTGATCCCACCATGCAGTTAGGAAGCAACAGAAGGGTGATCAACACCGGCACCTCCAGCGAGCTACACGCCACTGCAAATCAGACTCACGTTAACCAACAACCAGCGTGGCGTTAGAGATAGCGTCACTGATTGCGGTGATGAAGGTCGCCGCTTCAATCCCGTCCACTGACAAAAATTTATTTCTTTGCAATTAACATTTCCAGAATGTTCTACATCTTTCTTATGTTCACTTGTAATTTCTACTTGCTTCTTATGTTAACTACTCTTCTAATTTGTCTGTGTATAAATAGCCCGAGAGGCAGTGCTGCGTGTACGTTTCAGTTCGCAATAAACCTGTTTACAGTATAAGTGCTGTGTTCGACAACACTGCCTTCGAAGTCAAGCCTGCTTCCATTTCAACGCGACATTGTTTGGTGGTGGCGCCGGGTATAACAGGTGGGACCATACAATGTGCTTGGCCAACGTTTATTTCTACCTGGACGGAACAGCCCAACAATGGTTTGAAAACAGAGAAGAGAAGCTGAATGACTGGGAAACGTTCCAGACGAACTTCAGAAGACGTTTGGGGACCGCCAGCGACAAATCCGCTCGGCGGAAGAGCAACTGAAGAACCGGGCCCAGCGACATGGTGAGCCGACACAGTCGTACATACAGAATGTTTTGGCTCTATGTAACATAGTCAATCCAAATATGACTGAGGCCGACAAAATCACGCACCTGATGAAGGACATTGCAGAAGACATGCACCAATCTCTTCTGATAAAAGACGTCGCTACGACGGAAGCGTTCATCAAGTGGTATTGAAGAGATGCAACAAAGGAGGGTTGGACGAAAGAAGTATGACAGACTCCCGAATCTACTCCCTATGGCCGTTGTGGAAGACCAGCATGACTTCGATTCTCTCATATGACAAATTGTGAGAGAATAATTACAACAATTTATGGCAGCCGGGATTATTAAACCGAGCGAGCATCAGATTATGGCCATGGATGTAAGCCCTGTAAGTCACGAGGGAGCCGACGCCGCTGAGGAAGAGGTATTTCAAACATTAGCTCCTGTCTTCCCCACCAGTCGTACCCGACGTGAAGAATGGCGTCGCCCTGCTATGACTTACGCCGCAGCCGCCAAACGGCAGCCTATGAACCGACCGATGCAGCCACAACCAATTACCCCGGCAACTATGACGCCCCGCAGAAGAACAGACGTCTGGAGGACAGAAGACAACACACCACTGTGTTTCCACTGTGGGCGCCCTGGACATGTCGTACGCTACTGCAGAGAGAGAAGACGAGTATTCGACGATTATTTTGCCGCAGAACGTCAGCCATCAGAGCAGTTATATCCCAGGCAGTCACCTGCTGATGAGTTCAGTCGACCTATGGGAAGAAGTCCATCGCCGTACCCTGGACGAGGTCGCTCCTAGACGCGCCGCTGCCGGTTACCGTCGCCGTATAGAGGTACCAGCCGCTCCCCTAGCCGCCGCGCCCAGAAAACTAAGCGAGTCGACCATCTACGGAGGTGAGGCCGCCGCAGGTGAAAATCCTCCATGGACGACAGTCGCTAAGATGTCGGGAAATCTCATCGACGTCATAATCAACGGCCAACCTGTCCGGGCACTGGTTGATTCAGGAGCTGGTAATCGCTGGTTTTCCTCTCTCATGCTTTCATCATGCATCCTTATACAACGGGGGGGAATCATTACATATGACGTGGTGCCAGATATCGGTGTAGAGCTAATAACTGTACTCGGTTGACCTCGCCAAGAGTTCGTTTAAGTGTTATGAATTCTACGGTTAGTAGCGGACGGTTAGCATAATGGGGCTCGGTAATTGATTTAGTAAGGTGACACAGCCACATACAAGGCTGGAAAAATAATAAAAACACCATCAGTAGGCTACATCTAGATGCTAGCTCGTACCACTGCTACCGCAGTGCACGATTTACGTTCGAAGTCTTGACGTAAGCTAAAAGTATATTACACTTTTCGTTCTGCGACAATCGGTAAAATGCGTAATCTCTCAAACTTCTAAAGAGGCCAACTGATCAGTACGTAGTGAGTGGGAGCATCTGTGACAAAACCGGCTGCACTGTTTGACATACTAGCGGCAGTATTGTCGGTAATGACAGCGTACACATAACAGAGGAATAATGGACTAACACGAAGTTAACTACCAACTACTGACGAGCATTAAGTACTGTTGTTGTCAGACAACATGAAACTACCACGGCGAAAGTGACTGCCAAACTCAGCACACACTTGAGCAATGCTGTTTCGATAATATCAGCACGATTGGTGACTAACATTTATGGAAGAGCTGCAGCTCCTAAACGTTAAATAACGGAAGCCATCGCGAGGCTACGAATGTAGTAGTGACAAGATCATCAAACATGGACACTTGATGATTGTAGGTATGTAGTATCGTTCGGTGAATCATCGTTTACGTTTCTTCCTACTGACAATTGGATTTATGTATCTGAAACCCCAAAAGAAGCTTACGATACGGCATGCTTACTTGCTACAATGAGGCCTATGGGAGATTCCGTCATGATCTACATCGTGGTATTCAACTGTTTGTATCATTACCCTCGCTGGTCGGATAACCGTGAATAAATATATCACCACCTTCGACAACAAACCGCCTACGATGACTACCATATTGTTGACAAAAACTGTCACAATCCAAAATGATTATGCGCCCGCGCACACAACCAAATTATTAAGAGATCTTTGTACATCTACATCTAAATGGATACTCTGCAAGTCACATTGAAGTGCATGGGAGTGGGTTCATCCAACCACGATTATGATATTTCTCTGTAGTTCCATTCTCTAATAGCTCGTGGGAAAAAGTAACACCTAAATCTTTCTTTTTTCCATCTGATTCATTATGATGATCATGTCTCCCTATGTAGGTGGGTGCTAACAATATATGTTCGCAGTCTGAATAGAAAGATGGTGAAATAAATTTCGTAAATAGATCTCGAGGCAACAAATAACATCTTTCTTTTAATGACTTCCACTCCAACTCGTCCATCATTTCCGTGATAATGTCCCATCTGTATCGCGGTAATGCAAAACGAGCTGCCCTTCTCTGAATTTTCTCTAAATCGTCCGTCAGCCGTCAGTCCCACCTGGTGTGGATCCCACAATGCGCAGCAATACTCCAAAAGTGTGGTGTAGGCAGTGTCTTCAGTAGAACTGTTGCATCTTCTAAGTGTTCTGCAAATGAAACGTAGTCTTTGGTTCGCCTTCCTTAGAATATTTTCTGTGTATTCTTTCCAATTTTCGTTGTTCGTAATTGTTACTCCTAGGTATTTAGTAGAATTGACGGCCTGTAGATATGACTGATTTATTGCGTAAATGAAGTTTAACGGATTTCTTTTAATGGTCATATGGATGACTTAACACTTCTCATTATTAAGGGTAAATTGCCAATTTTTGCACCATGCAGATATCTTATCTAAATAATTTTGCAGTTGCTTTTGAACTCCTAGTAACTTTAGTAACAGATAAATGACAGCATCGTCCGCGAACAGTTTGAGAGCTACTCAGATTGTGTCCTGAATCGTTTATAAAAATAAGGAGCAGTAAGGGCCCTATAACACTTCCCTGGGGAACGCTAGATATCGCTTCTGTTCTACTCGATGACTTACCGTCAGTTACAAAGTACTGTGTCATTCCTGGCAGTAAAACACGAATCTAATCGCACAACTGTGGCGGTATTCCATAAGCACGCAATTGGATTAAAAGACGCTTGTGAGGTACAAGTTCAAAAGCGTTCCGGAAATCTAGACATTCGGAAACTATTTGACATCCCTTATCGTTAGCATTCATCACATCATGTGAGTAAGGAGCTAGGTGTGTTTCACAAGAAAGATATTTTCTGAATCCGTGCTGACTATGGGACAATAGGTTATCTTCGAGATAGTTCATAATATTTGAGGAAAGTATATGTTCTAAAATCCTGCTGCAAAGTGGCGTCAATAATATAGTGTAATTTGTGAATCACTCCTATTGCCTTTCTTGAATATTTGAAAGACCTGTGCACCTGTACAACATCAGAAAATTATCCGCCGGCCGCGGTGACAGAGGGGACTGAGGCGCTTCAGTCACGGTCTGCACGGCCACTACGGTCGGGGGTTCGAATCCCCCCTCGGGCATGGATATTTGTGCCGTCCTTAGTTGTAGGTAGTTCATAAGTAGTTTGTAACTTTAGGGACTGATGACCCCGTAGTTAAGTCCCTTAAGCTTAACAAACATTTGAACATTTGAGAAAATTATCAACCTCTCCCATGTACAGCGGAATCGCAATGTCTCAACATAACTGAAGGGTTGTGAGTTTTAGAGCAGAGAATGAGGACCAAATTTAAAGCTCCAATATTATTGAAGTGATTGGCGAATGTTTTGATTCAGAAACGGATAACATTTTGTTTGAAACAGTCAAGACACTATACTAAACTGTTCCTCGAAGTGTTGTAGTTGTTCTCAGAGCCAATTGTGGACCAACTCTTTACTAATAAGCAAATACTGTGTCAGTTAGGCGTTCATACTCCCTGTACATTCGATGGTTAAAATTCATTAAGTCTTAGCTCGATTATTAATCCCATGATTCCATAACGAAAGCATGGCGCCAACTTATGTGCAGTTTGTTCCTACAGCGACAGTAAAGTTACCACGAATTGGTTAAAACGCAGTTACGTTAAGGGAAGAAGTAGACTAATAGCAAGAGAGGAGCTGCGATCTGTTGTGGGAAGCTGACTGTGAGAAGCGGAAACGGGCAAGGTCGTGGCCAGCGAGCAGAACGGTCAGGCCGGGTTTCACGCGGAAAGATATGGAGACACGCTTGTTAGGCACACCATTTATAAGATACAATGACCGTACCAAGGACAGTGCACGCTGATTCATAAGTGCAGTACTAAAACATTGCGATTGTTACCAAGTTCTACTTCCGTCTACCATTAACAACCAAATAAAACAACCATAAATGTCTTTCAACTCTTTCGTTTAGCGTATGGGACGCGGTTATAAACGTCATGCTCAGAGATTTTCTCACATTAAGAGTGTTGCAGACGTAATTATATATCACGTTTCCGTTCTGGACAACATTAACTGCTCTACTAAGGCTTTGAAAGGAATGAACGTTTTACGGTGGCATATAGCGTAGTTTCGAATTGCTTTTCCTTTATTTGTGCTGAAAATTATTAACAGTGTTTTACAGTATGCTCTTTGACCGAACAGAGTCGAACAGAGATTTCAACGAAAGTTCTATTTCGCGTACGAACAGATTCCAACGGAGGTTAGGTTTAGTAATAGGAAGAGGGACTGCTTTCCTACTTCGCTGAAATATTGAAACCACACGACCACGACGAGTTCACGCCTCTTGCGGGTTCCCTGATCATAAATTAGAATGTTACGACGGAGGAGAGCGTGCGTTCTTGGGACCATCTGCTTGCCTGTCGTCCTTTAAAACGTGTACTGGATGAACCTTCTCTTCCTTCTCTACGGCAGCTCACTCTCGAAACATCCTGTAGACCAAGCGACTCTTCTGCATATTACAATCAGCCTAAGCTGATTTGCCCACCAAAGTGAGCGAAGAAATTTCTTTGTCAACATGATGCAACTTTCAAGCGTTTAAAGAGATGTAATGAGGAACAGTGGCTGATTCTGGAAGGGAAGGTAGAGGGTATTGAGAAATACACAAAAGTTACGACAGAGATGAGGGGCTGTAAATCTCAAATTCGATCTTCAACCCATAAGGCCAGTCACAATTTTTCTAACTTACTATGTGTGACGATAAGAACGTTTCCTTACTCGCTGTCGTATTAATGATACAGAGTAACAAACGAGCGAACAGTCTCTCTCTCTCTCTCTCTCCCTCTCTTTATTTCTCTGCCCCCCCTCTCTCTCCCTCCATCCCTCTGTCTCTCCCCCCTCTCTCTTTCTCTCGCTCTCTCTCTCTGTCTCTGTCTCTCTCTCTCTCTCTCTCTCTCTCTCTCTCTCTCTCTCTCTCTCTCTCTCTCTCTCTCTCTCACACACACACACACACACACACACACAAATACGTTTAACCACACAAACAAAAATTGCATTCTAAGATATTAAAATTTTTCATATTTTAATCTTTTTAACTTCACTACAACCACGGTTTTTATGCCAGTTTTTGCTGTTTTAATATGACTTAAGAAAATAAAATGAATTTATTTTGTCATTAATAGAAGGGCGTATTGTATAAATACTCAAGTCAAGATACGTACTGACGGACACGAAATGTGTACACATACAAGAAAAATGTTGATAAAATTCTGACTATTCCTAAGCTTTATACACATTGAGACCATCTTAAATCAGTGGATTTAAGTAAAACCGAAACTTAGGTGATGCGAATAGACATTTTAGACTGAAAGTAACGAATTGGAAATTTCTAATTTAAGAAATTTTTACAAATCTGTTTTAAATATAATATAGCATGACGCAGTGACGTACAGTATCTCCAGTTGTTTATGGACGAAATATTAAGTGCAGAGTGGTCAAAACAAAACTGCCCCGAAATGTGTTGTCGGCATTTCCTCACAATGCACTGTAAATAACAATGATATAAATAAAAATCGACACTTACACGATTGGAAGAATGGGCTGAACATGCAGGGGGCGCATAGTTAATGAGCCGACAACGGGCGAAAATAATTACGAAGTTTGCTCTTAGGGGTAGATAATCAAATTAACGCTCTGAAGTGTCTCTCCTTAACGTAACTACGCAACCCTAAATCACGTTCGCAACGTATGGGATTTTGTCTTAAACTTGTCTTTTTTTCTGTTGACTTATGAGAGACATTACAGGGAAAGACCTGCGTCTACCAGTAAGTAATAAGTTATGGGGCAATCAACAAGTCATGGATGAAAACATAGCTGTATATACAGTACTATAATAAAAGCTCAGTAGGAAATCAGTCTCGAAATCAAATCCGTAAAGAACCAGTAGTCAATAGGTTTAGTTACATCAAGGTTCAAATTGAAGAACAGTGTAAATAAATGCACTGCTCACATGGTCTTTGCCGTTGACAATTAAACGCATATTAAACGCAATCTCATAGAATATAGCATGCCTCTGCCCGAAATCAAGGCGTCCTACAGCTCTATTTTCTCCTCATGGCCCTTTGTTTACAAGTAGTTACTGTGTGGGGCCACGTTTTGTGGGACGACTGCGTAACTGACCAGTCGTTTTATGGCGGACCACGACGTTTAACGTCGACGGGACGTTAAACCCTAATTATCCTCCTTTTTCATAGCGTCTACTGGAAGCTCCTGACAGCTCATAGCCACCTGCAGTACTTCTCTTTGAACAGCATATATAACACCTAACATGCATCTTAGATAACCTTTACGCTTGAAACAACTTATGCGTTCCTCTGTCTCCATGTAGTATCTTGTTTGATTGCCGCACTGTTCCGTCTAATGACCACGCTGTCGACGGGGCGTTAAAACCTAAGCTTACTCAACTATACAGTTCTTAGAACGTTAATTACTGTTAACGAAAAGTAGTCAGTGGTTAAAATTATACTTTGTGTGTCATAACGCGTTACTTCGCGTAAGATTTTGTAGCGATAAAAGTTCATGTGAGGTTACAGAGAACGTAACCATTAGCAGCTGTAGGTCGAGCCAACTTCTCTTAGCATCGGAATAATTGAATCAGTATGCAACAGACCTGACCAATGATACGCGGTGGAATAGCCGAGCGGTCTAAGGCGTCTCGCTGCGGAGCGCGCGATTTCTCGCCGTCGGAGGTTCGAGTCCTTCCTGGAGCATGGGTGTGTGTGTTGTCCTTAGGTTACTTTACCTTAGTTTGTAAGCTACGGACTGATGGTCCGATAGATTTACAAACATTTGAACATTTTCGATGAATTGTCAAGTGATCAGATCTCAGTAATTCCTGGCATTGATTGTAAAAGTGAAATGTGAAATGGTAGCAAATTAAATTCCAGCGATAAATTGAGAGAAATTATTGCAGGAGGCATAATGGGTGACTACATGAAAAACACTGAACAAATATACATTTTTAAACATGTATTTTGAATGCTACAAATTGTATTAAAGGGCAATGAAACATATCAGCAGCAGTGCCCTACAGGATACCTGGGGAAAGTTACTTTTGTTCCACATGTGGTTCCATATGCGTATGGCCATATGTAAAGGATACTAATTTTATTTAAATAATGCTGTAAGAGTATGAATTTATTACTTTTTATCCATATTTAGCTTCATTCACAAGCAAATAATTTAATTTTAAGTTATCCATAGGACTAATTTGGCCTTTATTTGACATTTTCAGATCAACCAACACAAGCGTCCCCAAGTGCAGTCAGAATCAGGAAAATAATAATTCGCCGCAAATAAGAAAATCTACAGTTTCGGAAACAAGACAATCAAAAGACTATGAAATTAAAAAAAATAATGGATGACAAAAGGAATTCCAGGGGTATCGCAAGAAGAAGTGTGGTCTAACGTTTCCGGTCAAAAGATAAGAACAATATTTTTCTGAGCATCCCAAAGCCAACTATATAACCAAGTGATGTCCGTAGATATTCGGCAAGACTTCATGAAAATCTCTCCGGGCACTTCCCTTGAAGTCCTGGCAAAGAAAATTAGCCTGACCCTTTCAAATGCAATGCACAAAAACATGTCCTATAATTACAAAAACGATTATGTCGAAGTTGCCGAGACCTTTCGTATTGATACTGTGTGTACATATTCAGTGATGAAAGATAGTGTGTGTGTTGGGTCAAAGGAAAGAATAAATTTTTCACAAGTATTATCTGACAATATTTTTACGAGCAGCCTTCAAGTTAATTAAGAATGAATGAACAAATTCACATATAGTTTTTTATACGTTTTTCTCTTTGAGACCACATAATGTTCTACTTTTGTAACCTACTCATCCAGACCAATAACGGCGTAATATTGAAGACAATTTCATACTGAAGTTGAAGAGTCGGTAATATCACTACAACGTTGACATATTAAAATCTTACTTTTGTGATTCTACTTTAAATTCTAAATTCTGGTAAAATAAATATTCTTCATCTAGTTCTAGGAGCAGATTTATGGTTTCAAAAGCCCATTTTTCGAGTTTGTTGATAATTTTAGTTCGTATATTTTCCATGACGGAAGGAGGTTATTAACTGCATTAACTGCAACATTGCATGTTGCCACGTAAAACTGCGATCTCCTGAGGCTCCTGTGGTTATGGCTCGTTACATATTGTCTATCCATTTTCTTCTGAAAGAGAACAGCTGCAGTATTTCTCTAGTTTTGGGTAATAATCATTCTTTGAATACACTGTGTTCATAATTTTGCAATATGCTTTTGTGGAACATTTACCTCGATTTCAATAACCTATACTGAAATACCAGCAACATTGACTGACCTCTTTTTTTCTTCCATATCTAAAGTTACTTTACTTACCTCGTCTGATATTACATCCTAAAGGTCATTATTTACTTCTGAACCTCTGTTATTATTTACATCTGAACCACTGTACCTCTTGAACTATACTAACGTTTAAAGAAATCTTACTCCTCAGTTTTCTGCTATCATAACATCTACCAACTAATGAAAGATGTCTACCTAACATGAACCTCTGTTTCGATTCTTCATTTACCATCAGATATGGTAAGAATTATCGAAGTTCCATGGCAGATAGAAAATGTTGTTTGGGTATGTAACGATTGGGTGATCAGTAAAAAATCAAAAAGATGTAACTGAAAAGTTCGTGTAATGGGTAATAAGAAAACAGGAACGCGGATTTGCTGCGTGAAAGCATTGTCATAGACAAAACAGGTATAAAGCAGACAGAAACCACAAAAGTAAAAGTTTGTTAGCGGTCTACCTCCGTAGATGAAGAAAAGACGAATTCTTCATGATGAGAAAAAAATTTGTTACTTAGAACACTAAGATGTAGTTATAACAGGACTACAAGGAACATGAACATGGTTGCAATAGGAACACTAGGAACATGAACACGGTTACAATAAGAACACAATGAACATGAACATGGTTACAACAGGAACACAAGGAACATGAATATGGTTACAACAGGAACACTAGGAACGTGAAAACCGTTACAACAGGAACAGTAAGGGGAAAAATCGCACTGGCGTGTTTTGCGGCCCAAAAAATTTTCAAATGTTTGTAGAACTTAAGGGACTTAACTACGGTGTCATCAGTCCCTAAGCTTACAAACTACTTATGAACTAGCGAAGATTAAGGACGACACAAATATCCATGCCCGAGGGGGGATTCGAACCATTCGACCGTAGTGGCAGTGCAGACCGTGACTGGAGCGCCTCAGTCCCCTCGGCCACCGCGGCCGGCTTTGCGGCCCACTTTAGGTTTTCCTGTAGTTTTATGAGTTTTTGCAAACAGTTTGGAAAAATAATAAAAATATAAATAACAAAAATTATGGACGATACGATTACTACTCTACTATTGTCATAAGATCTGTGAACTCATCACTTAATATTCACTATGACCGTATTCTAAAAATCAACCAAAATATTTGATATTTCAGTTTAGCTTTGACAAATGTAGTGTTTTTTAACTTTTATCTCATTAAACTATTGTTTTAATATCTCTCCCATAGTTTCATTACTTTTACGGTCAATATGCTATCACCTTTCTTGTTCAAAATGTTCAAATGTTTGTAAAGATCATAAGACTTAACTACGGTGTCATCAGTCCCTAAACTTACAAACTACTTTTAAACTAACTTATACTAAAGACAGCACAAACACCCATGCCCGAGAGGGGATTCGAACCCTCGACGGGGAACGGCCTCGCGCAACGTAGCATGGCGCCTCAATGCGCTCGGCAGCTCCGCCGCGTCCACCTGTTTTGGCGTGGTAGTTTGTCCTCTTCTCAAGTTTATATTCTTTGCCTGTACAGGTTTACATATAATCAAGTGACAGTGTGAAATCGCCGTTATTTTTTCAAATATCTCTGAAATGGTGGGAAGCATGGAAATATAATAACAAAGCAAAGTTCTTGAGAATTTTTTCCTCTGCAAACACGTTTATTAAATTTTCGTCTCAGATGAACGGTTAAGGCGATATTTGAAATTAAATTTCCTGCTGTCAAAAGGCCACCACAAACGGCCACTTTTAGTGTTACTAATCTATTTTTGTTCCGAAATATTTGAAAATGGGAGGTTCTTGTCCTTGGCGGCCAAAAATTACATCTGTAAAATTTGGTGACGATCGGTTGGACGGGGCGACCTAGAAGGTGGGAACAAGTTAAGATAGACATAGTGTCAAATTGCAGTTATTTTCGCAGATATCTCTTTCACCGTGTGAGATATGGAAAAATATAAGAGAGGAAAGGTGGAATTTTCTCCTGTATGAATTCATTTATAAAATTTTCGTGTTAGATGAACGGTTAAGACGCTATTTTTATTTATATTTCGAGCGGTCAAAAGGCCATCGCGAAGGCTACGGCAACCTAAAGTGGGCCAATAAGGGAATCTGGAGTACGGGGCAGGAATTAAAAGCGTAAATATTTCACAGAGCACGTTTTAATCGTTTCTAACACGTTATTTGAGACCCATGGAAGATGGTTGTACACTAGGTAGAGAGACTGAGACACAAAAAGATTACAGCTTGCTCATATAATGGTAAGATAGAGATTTCGAAATCAAATTGTAAACTGTAAATACTGAAATAATTGTAGAATGGTTGAAAATTGGGGACGTGGATCCTCAATAAACTGAAAGAATCAGATGATATTGATAATTTCAAAGGCAGTATTTGGTAAAGATTTACTGAAAGAGGGGAAAGGAACATACTGAAATTAATTGAAGGAAGGATGAAATATGAAAATGCAGTCAGGTTGATATGAAGGGAATTGGTTCGTTAGAGACAATCTATGGGGAAAATTAAAAGGAAAACAATATTTTACAAAATCTGTGTAGTTGATTGACGGCTACTCAGAGGCTTAACGAACAAAATGACTCCTCGATGGTTTTTGTACACTGACCGATCACTACAAAGAACGCAAAGTTATGTGTTTACAAGTGATTGACGGTTCTCATGAAAGTCTTGTATTACATTCTTTTCATGGTGTACCTCGCGATGTTTTGAGCCTTTGGCGGTATCTTGAGTACTTTTTGTAGTATGTAGTATTAATTTATTTGTTATCTTAGGGCATCAATCAAATGCATACAATAGACACAGTCCATGCGAGATTTAATACAGTAGTTAATACAAAGATACTTATCGTAATCAGTGTGTCACAGTAATAATCCAGTCCGGATTAACGAGTGATAAATCATCTCGTAAGTATCTCACATTATATCTGAATGAAATCCAGTTATCAGTTTGTGGTATCTGTGCCGAATCTATCCGAGACCAGAAGGCTGATACGTGGTACTCTTCGTAAATTATTTAATCAGCAAGAATTCGCCAGCCGCGGTGACCGAGGGGACTGCGGCGTGCCAGTCATGGTCTGCACGGCCACTACGGTCGGGGATTCGAATCCCCCCTCGGGCATGGATATTTGTGCCTTCCGTAGTCTTAGCTAGTTCATAAGTAGTTTGGAAGTTTAGGGACTGATGACCCCGTAGTTAAGTCCCATAAGCTCTACAAACATTTGAACATTAGCACAAGAATTCATTAACGTATGTTACTGACTTACAAGGGAATGGTCAGACTTGTCATGTCGAAACCTGTGTTGTTATTTTTACCACTGTGAGTTAACATTGAAGTGAGTCTGTATGCAGACTGTTAGCTGCTGACAGGACCTGGAAGTCTGTAAAAACTTTTATGAAGTATGACATTATTGTCGCATGGTTTCCGCGGTTATAACTGTCTGTTGTACAACCCTGACCTCTCTCGCTACGTTGTACCAACACCATCTAGGGACAAGGTGGCGTTAGCTACGCGCCGCTCTCCTGCTACGGCAGTGAGAGAGCTGATTCGCCCAGTGAAAGCCAATGTACGATCATAAATAAATACGATAATAATAAATTCGTTGACAAATGTAGCTGATATTTTATATACAACATTCTTTCCAAATAGCTATGAAATAGACACAAATACATATACGGTTTAGAACACGTCAAACTTTTATTTCTTGTAATTACCGCAAAAATGCGAAATATTGATACAATGTTCAAAACATAGGTTTTTTGTGCACTAAGAACATACAAACAAAGACGACATATGACAGCCCTGCGAATCACATACAGACGTTGTTAGACGTCCGTAGACAAACCCGGCCGGTGTTAGGAAGCAATCAGGCCTAATATTAGTATATTTTGTGGCGTGCCACGCTTATTTAGTGCCGGCCGCGGTGGCCGAGGGGACTAAGGCGCTCCAGTCACGGTCTGCACGGCCAGTACGGTCGGGGGTTCGAATCCCCCCTCGGGCATGGATATTTGTGCCGTCCTAGTTCGTAAGTAGTTTGTAAGTTTAGGGACTGATGACCCCGCAGTTAAGTCCCATAGACTATACAAACATTTGAACATTTTTGCTTATTTAATCACATTTTGAAACCGTGGGGAGGAAAACTGATAATGTACGACTGATTGCAACTTGAGAATTTTGTCACGGTGATAGGAAACTGCAGTGATTTGCACACAATCATTTTCTCTGTTAGTTTTCTGTAAAATGCCTTCCACTGGCGGAAAAATTCTCTGTCTAACGGTTGAATTACGTTCGTCGTGCCGAGTGGAATCTGAAGTATCTCTACTTCTTTGTCAAGGTGAGCTCGAAATACAGATTTTAATGAATTAGAACTATTATGACGAGACCACGAATCTAGAAGGAGAAGAGATTTGTTCCCGCAGAACGGAAGAAAAGTATGACGCCTGAAAAGTGTAACGTTATCATTTCCCATTTTTCCAGACTTCGATGCGTCTACTACAAGATTGTCGGCGAAGAACATTGTTAGTTTGACACGTGGTCCAAAACGTCCAGTTGGTTCTTGAAGACACACATATAGTTTAGGCAGCAATGAACCATCCAGGCTAATTATGGGCATTATAGTGTATGGATGGGTGAGTGCAGTCGTGAACTGCGCAATTGCCTCAATATGTTTTTCCCCTTTCAATGACAGTGTTCTTTTCGCAGGCATTTCTTTTTGAAAACCTAACTGATCTGCATTGTAAACGTAAGATTAACTAAAACTGGCGATCTTATTTTTTGCAGTCGTAAGAAAAGCTTCTATCATTTCCATTTGAGTCACATCATTTTCCGACCTGTTTCTCGATACCAATTTTGTTATTTTTCGTGCCACAATTTTATGTGATTTTTTGAAGTGACTAATCCAACTTTGAGAAGCTGTAAATTCTTTAGCGCCTATCGCGTTAGCAATCTCTAACGCTCATTCACGCAAAGTTGTGTCGCTGACAATGACGCTGGTCTGGCATCGGTAAATTGCTCAAAAAGTCGCGCATTTATCTCCGTCGCAATTTCCAGTCGACTCTTTCGTCGTCCAGCGACTTCCTTTATCCATCTATACAATTCACGTTCAGAACGGACAAAGCGATACCTATTTTGAACAGTACTGACACGTAGGACTGCTAACCCAGCAGTTAAGTCCCATAAGCTTTACAAACATTTGAACATTATTTCATTCTCAAGCGATGATCTTACATATATGTCACAATTAATTTTTATTTTTAAAAATAATAAATTGTAGCAACATTTGTTGATTCTCATAGAGAAAATATCGTGGGATTACTAAAAAACCGGATTAGTACAGAATTGGTCATTTAGAGTTATAAATGCACACCATTTCACAAAATAAGTGTCATTCATCTGGAGAAAACCTTTTACAATAATTGTAGTCCTTCCTCTAAGAGCTCTTAGAGTGGGAATCGCACTTAACTGGTTGTATCCAGGCTAATGATATTTATTTTCTGATAAGAAATGAACATGTAATCCAAAAAGACGATATATGCTCTTAACGGGTTGTACGAAGCCCACGCGATATTATGCCAATTAGCCTCAGTATTTGGCGTTTTACCAGCTACGGACACACTTCAAAACCAGTTTCGAATCACATGTGTACGTCATAAACACTGCACTCCTGCATCTACATTGACATGATTCGAAGAAGTTGGTGCTTTAAACTGTCATACAATGTAAAAAACTTACTTATAGCCTCATCTATGTAAAGCATATCCGTTTTGTTGAATGTAGATGAGGTGTTAATTTTTACCTTTTATTTAGTGCACGGTGTAGGAACAGTGTAGGACGTTTTGTTACGTTGTATGGAAGGTCTCCGTTGGAAAGAAGAACAATGTCAACGTTAGATAGCACACGGAATACTCCTTTATGTCAACTTTCTGACAACGAGGAATTTCATCGAGAGAAGTTGCTAGGCGAATAGTCGTGAATCAAATTGATGTGATAAGCACCTGGAATCGTTTCCAAACGACAATCAGTGTTCATGACTTGCCTCTTACTGGTCGTCATACGCAAACACTGAGACAGATGACCAGTATCTGGCGACTTCCGTACGGAAGGAAAGGCTCTCCAACTGCCTCCATTATAAACAATGAGTTTGTCAGAGCCACTAGGAAGGAAGTGTCAAACCAGACTGTACGAAACACACTTCACAACAGCTGTCTCTATTGCAGACTGCCATAGAGGGGCTCAGTCCTGAAACCCAGACACCATGCTGCACGGTGCATGTGGGACAAAATCACCAAGAATGGATTATGGGAAATTGGTGCAAAGTTCGCTTCACTGATGAAAACCGCATACGTCTTATACCAAGCGACCGTTGACAAGGGACATCAAGGTTCCACAACAGGCAAGTAACATCCTCCGACCTATCGCTGAACTGTTTGATCGGAATTCGTGGAAGAATTCAAGTTTATGGACGACACCACCCAACTCCATATTGCATACTCGTCAACGACTGCATCAATCAAGCGGGCATAGCACGATTGGATCATATGCATATTCACCCGATACGAGTCCTATTGCACATGCTTGAGAAAAATTGAAAAGAGCTGTCGGAGCGCGTCCTGATCGAGTGCGAAATCTAAAGGAGTTGAGCAGGATTGTCATTGAAAAAAGAAGGAAGGAAGCTTATAGCTTAACGTCCCGTTTACAGCGTGGTCATTGAGACGGAGCTCACGCTCGGATTTTTTTTTTAGGAAGGATGGGGAAGAAAATGTTCCGTGCCCTTTCAAAGGCTCCATCCCGGAATTTCCCTTCAGTGATTTAGGGAAATCATGGAAAACCTAAATCTGGATGGCCAGAGGTGGATTTCAACAAATGTTCAAATGTCTGTAAATCTAAGGGATTTAACGTCTGAGGTTGTCAGTCCCTAGCCTTACAAACTACTTAAACTAACTTACGCTAAGGACACCACACACACCCGTGCCAAAGGAAATATTTTAACCCCGGACGACGAGCAACCGTGTGCTCTGAATGGATGCCGGACACTTGCCACGCCGGACACTTGCCACGCCGGACTTTTGCCACACCTGACCCTTCGGCAGGTAGAAGGATTAGCGGCCCCTCAAGCAAGGGACGCTTTTCCCTGTACTCCTGCTGTTTGCTTCCAAACCTCCGTCTCCGATCTTACACAATAGGGCCAATACGAAAGAGATATTTTTGTTCGACATCTCGTCCAAATGTACAACTTCTTTTCAATATCCCGAAATCGAAATATTTATAACTTTTGGGAAACGAAAGCAATACCGTCGGCTATGTAAGTGTGTAATTAGTTCTTCCAACCACAAATATGGATTCAGTCTCCCTCCGTTTGTACGGTAGCTTTCTTCCACACTTACTGATTGCGATAGAAACAGTCCATCGCCATGGAAGGAACATAAAAGGAACGATATAAAGACAATTCGAATGTTCGCTTATCATTCAAGTTTGATCACTGCATTTGTACATATATTACTTGCTAAAACTGCGTAAAAAAAGGAGAAAAGCGATACACTTCATAAATTTACTCTTTTGCGGCGAAATATTAGTTAATAAAGTGAATTTGGACAATGTTCAAATCAATGACAGAAAATACGTTTACAAAATATAGATAAGAGCGTCTATGTTTGACAGATCACCTAAAGTCGACATATAAATTTGGAGAAATGAAGGAATATAGAATGCTATGCTTGCAAAGAATACTGTTATTCTACATTGTTTAGCTGAATCGCAGAGGAAACACCCTAGTTTTTTAATGGAAATGCCATAATTTCTTTTTCTGCACTACAAAAGAAACAAAAAGCACAATGTAATTTGTGCACTAGCTCACAAGCGAAACTGAAGTCGATAGTTACTGTCACTAGTGTGAGCAGATGTTATTCTCGACTACCGGAATAAATTAATAACTGCCGCGGCGGAGCGGCCAACCTCATTGTGGCGCTATGCTGCGACGCGCGAGGCCGTTCCCCGTCGGGGGTTCGAATCCCTCATCGGTCATGGATGTTTGTGTTGCCTTTAGTATAAGGTAGCTCATAAGTAGTTTATAAGTTTAAGGACTGATGACCCCGCAGTCAAGTCCCTTAAGCTTAACAAACATTGGAACATTTTAATTTACCGACCCCGCCACTCTCATGATGCAGCCGATGAAGAGTTCATGGAAAACTTGAGTCTCAACACAAATAGGTA